>OX422208.1:648487952-649846921 GCA_949130495.1 Sambucus nigra
GCGGTCAGTTCCTAAGAGTAGCATTGGTCCCGTAGGAGGTGTTGGTGCCTCCCACGGGGCCGTTCGGGGGCTGTTTCGGGCTTTCACCCACTAACACAATGTTTTTAAGCCTAAGACTAGAAAGATTCAAATTACCATCGTATTCTCAAACAGGGAGTCCCGGGACTGTGCGATCAGTTCCTACGAGTTACATTGGTCCCGTGGGAGGTGTTGGTGCCTCCCACGGGGTCATTCGGGGACTGTTTCGGGTTTTCACCCTCTAACACCATGTTTTTAAGACTAAGTTTAAAAATATGCAAATTACCATCGTATTCTCAAACTGGGAGTCCTATGGTTGCGCGGTCAGTTCTTACGAGTCACATTAGTCCCGTGGGAGGTATAACTGACACACACGAGGCCGTTCGGGGACTGTTTCGGGTTTTCAACCACTAACGCCATGTTTTTAAGCCTAAGTGTAGAAAAATGCAAATTACCATCGTATTCTCAAATCGGGAGTCCCGCGCCTACGTGGTCAGTTCCTACGAGTTACATTGGCCCCGTGGGAGGTGTTGGTGCCACCCACGGGGCCCTTCGGGGACTGTTTCTGGTTTTCACCCTTTAACGCCATGTTTTTAAGCCTAAGTCATGAAATATACAAATTATCGTCGTATTCTTACACCGGGAGTCCTGTGGCTGCGCGGTCAGTTCCTACGAGTAGCATTGGTCCCGTGGGAGGTGTTGGTGCCTCCCACGGGGTCGTTCGGGGGTTGTTTCGGGTTTTCACCCACTAACACCATGTTTTTAAGCCTAAGGCTAGAAATATTTAAATTACCATCGTATTCTCAAACCGGGAGTCCCGGGACTGTGCGGTCAGTTCCTACGAGTTACATTGGTCCCGTGGGAGGCGTTGGTGCCTCCCAAAGGGCCGTTCGGGGACTGTCTCGAATTTTCACCCACTAACGCCGTGTTTTTAAGCCTAAGTCTTGAAATATGCTAATTACCGTTGTATTCTCAAACCAGGAGTCCCGCGGCTGCGTGGTTAATTCGTACGAGTTACATTGGTCCCGTAGGAGGTGTTGGTGCCACCCACGGAGTCAATCGAGAGCCGTTTCGGGCATTTTCCCCACTAACGTCATGTTTTGCCTAAGTATAGAAATATGCAAATTAACATCGTGTTCTCAAACTCGGAGTCTCGTGAAAGCACGATCAGTTCTTACGAGTTACATTGGTCCCGTGGGAGGTGTTGGTGCCACCCACGGGACCGTTCGGGGGCTGTTTTGGGTTTTTACCCACAAACGCCATGTTTTGCCTTAGTCTAAAAATATGCAAATTATCGTCGTATTCTCAAACCGGGAGTCCCGTGGCTGCGCGGTCAGTTCTTACGAGTTACATTGGTCCCATGAGAGGTATTGGTGCCTCCCACGGGGCCGATTGGGAGATGTTTTGGGTTTTCATCCTCTAGCACCATGTTTTTAAGCCTAAGTCTAGAAATATACAAATTATCGTCATATTATCAAATCAGGGGTGTCGCGGGTGAACGATCAGTTCCTACGAGTTACATTGGTCCCGTGGGAGGTGTTGGTGCCACCCACGGGGCCATTCGGGGGTTGTTTCGACATTTCACCCTCTAACGCCATGTTTTTATGGCTAAGTATAGAAATATGCAAATTATCGTCGTATTCTCAAACCGGGAGTGCCGTGGTTGCACCGTTAGTTCCTACGAGTTACGTTGGTCCCGTGGGAGGTGTTCGTGCCACCCACGGGGCCGTTCGGGGGCTATTTTGGGTTTTCACCCTCTAACGTCATGTTTTTATGCCTAAGTCTACAAATATGCAAATTACCGTCGTATTCTCAAACCGGGAGTCCCGCGGCAGCACGGTCAGTTCCTACGAGTTACATTGGTCCCGTGGGAGGTGTTGGTGCCATCCATGGGGCCGTTCGGGGCTATTTTGGGTTTTCCCCCACTAACGCCATGTTTTGCCTAAGTCTAGAAATATGCAAATTAACTTCATATTCTCAAACCGGGAGTCCCGTGGATGCGCAGTCAGTTCCTACGAGTTATATTGGTCCCGTGGGAGGTGTTGGTTACTCCCACGGGGCCGTTCGGGGGTTATTTTGGGTTTTCACCCTCTAATGATATGTTTTTAAGCCTAAGTCCTGAAATATGCAAATTATCGTCGTATTCTCAAACCGAGAGTCCCGTGGATGCGCGGCCAAATCCTACGAGTTACATTGGTCCTATGAGAGGTGTTGGTGCCACCCACGAAGCCAATCGGGGGCTGTTTTGGGTTTTCACCCTCTAACACCATGTTTTTAAGCCTAAGTCTAGAAATACGCAAATTACCGTCGTATTCTCAAACCGGAAGTCCTGTGGCTGAGGGGTCAATTCTTACGAGTCACATTAGTCCCGTGGGAGGTATTAGTGACACACACGAGGCCGTTCGGGGGCTGTTTCGGGTTTTCACCCACTAACGCCATGTTTTTAAGCCTACGTGTAGAAAAAAGCAAATTATCGTCGTATTCTCAAACCGGGAGTCCCGCGCCTGCGTGGTCAGTTCCTACGAGTTACATTGGTCCCGTGGGAGGTGTTGGTGCCACCCACGGGGCCCTTCGGGGACTATTTCTGGTTTTCACCCTTTAACGCCATGTTTTTAAGACTAAGTCATGAAATATGTAAATTATCATCGTATTCTTAAACCGGGAGTCCTGTGGTTGCGCGGTCAGTTCCTACGAGTAGCAATGGTCCCGTGGGAGGTGTTGGTGCCTCCCACGGGACCGTTCGGGGGTTGTTTCGGGTTTTCACCCACTAACACCATGTTTTTAAGCCTAAGGCTAGAAATATTTAAATTACCATCGTATTCTCAAACCGGGAGTCCCGGGACTGTGCGGTCAGTTCCTACGAGTTACATTGGTCCCGTGGGAGGTGTTGGTGCCTCCCACAGGGCCGTTCGGGGACTATTTCGAGTTTTCACCCACTAACGCCATGTTTTTAAGCCTAAGTCTAGAAATACGCAAATTACCATCGTATTTTCAAACCGGGAGTCCTGTGGCTACGGGGTCAGTTCCTACGAGTCACATTGGTCACGTGAGATGTGTTGGTGCCACCCACGGGGGGGCCGTTCGGGAGCTGTTTTGAGTTTTCACCCACAAACGCCAAGTTTTTAGGCCTAAGTCTAGAAATATTCAAATTACAGTCGAATTCTCAAATCGGGAGTCCCGTGGCTGCGCGGTTAGTTCCTACGATTTACATTGGTCTCGTGGGAGGTATTGGTGCCACCCACGGGGTAATTTGGGGACTGTTTCGGGTTTTCACACTTTAACGCCGTGTTTTTAAGCCTAAGTCATAAAATATGAAAATTATCATTGTATTCTTAAACCGGGAGTCCTGTGGCTGCGCGGTCAGTTCCTACGAGTAGCAATGGTCCCGTGGGAGGTGTTGGTGCCTCCCACAGGGCCGTCCGGGGGCTGTTTCAGGTTTTCACCCACTAACACCATGTTTTTAAGCTTAAGGCTAGAAATATTCAAATTACCATCGTATTCTCAAATCGGGAGTCCCGGGACTGTGCGGTTAGTTCCTACGAGTTACATTGGTCCCATGGGAGGTGTTGGTGCCTCCCACAGGGTCATTCGGGGACTGTTTCGGGCTTTCACCCTCTAACGTCATATTTTTAAGACTAAGTTTAGAAATATGCAAATTAACATCGTATTCTCAAACCGGGAGTCATGTGGTTGCGCGGTCAGTTCTTACGAGTCACATTAGTCCCGTGGGAGGTATTAGTGACACACACGAGGCCGTTCGGGGGCTGTTTCGGGTTTTCACCCACTAACGCCATGTTTTTAAGCCTACGTGTAGAAAAAAGCAAATTATCGTCGTATTCTCAAACCGGGAGTCCCGCGCCTGCGTGGTCAGTTCCTACGAGTTACATTGGTCCCGTGGGAGGTGTTGGTGCCACCCACGGGGCCCTTCGGGGACTGTTTCTGGTTTTCACCCTTTAACGCCATGTTTTTAAGCCTAAGTCATGAAATATGCAAATTATCGTCGTATTCTTAAACCGGGAGTCCTGTGGATTCGCGGTCAGTTCCTACGAGTAGCAATGGTCCCGTGGGAGGTGTTGGTGCCTCCCACGGGACCGTTCGGGGGTTGTTTCGGGTTTTCACCCACTAACACCATGTTTTTAAGCCTAAGGCTAGAAATATTTAAATTACCATTGTATTCTCAAACCGGGAGTCCCGGGACTGTGCGGTCAGTTACTACGATTTACGTTGGTCCCGTGGGAGGTGTTGGTGCCTCCCACAGGGCCGTTCGGGGACTGTTTCGAGTTTTCACCCACTAACGCCATGTTTTTAAGCCTAAGTCTTGAAATATGCTAATTACCGTCGTATTCTCAAATCGGGAGTCCCGCGGCTGCGTGGTTAATTCGTACGAGTTACATTGGTCCTGTGGGAGGTGTTGGTGCCACCCACGGAGTCATTCGAGGGCCGTTTCGGGTTTTTCCCCACTAACGTCACGTTTTGCCTAAGTATAGAAATATGCCAATTAACATCGTATTCTCAAACTTAGAGTCCCATGACAGCACGGTCAGTTCCTACGAGTTACATTGGTCCCGTGGGAGGTGTTGGTGCCACCCACGGGACCGTTCGGGGGCTGTTTTGGGTTTTTACCCACAAACGCCATGTTTTGCCTTAGTCTAAAAATAGGCAAATTATCGTTGTATTCTCAAACCGGGAGTCCCGTGGATGCGCGGTCAGTTCCTACGAGTTACATTGGTCCCATGAGAGGTGTTGGTGCCTCCCATGGGGCCTATCGGGAGATGTTTTGGGTTTTCGTCCTCTAACACCATGATTTTAAGCCTAAATCTAGAAATATGCAAAATACCGTCGTATTATCAAATCGGGAGTGTCGCGACTGCGCGGTCAGTTCCTACGAGTTACGTTGGTCCCGTGAGAGGTGTTGGTGCCACCCCCAGGGCCATTCGGGGGTTGTTTCGAGTTTTCACCTCCTAACGCCATGTTTTCATGCCTAAGTCTAGAAATATGCAAATTATCATCGTATTCTCAAACCGGGAGTGCCGTGGTTCCGCCGTCAGTTCCTACGAGTTACGTTTGTCCCGTGGGAGGTGTTCGTGCCACCCACGGGGCCGTTCGGGGGCTGTTTTGGGTTTTCACCCTCTAACGCCATGTTTTTATGCCTAAGTGTACAAATATGCAAATTACCATCGTATTCTCAAACCGGGAGTCCCGCGGCAGTACGGTCAGTTCCTACGAGTTACATTGGTCCCGTGGGAGGTATTGGTGCCACTCACGGGACCGTTCGGGGGCTATTTCGGGATTTCCCCCACTAACCCCATGTTTTGCCTAAGTCTAAAAATATGCAAATTAATTTTATATTCTCAAACCGGGAGTCCCGTGGATGCGCAGTTAGTTCCTACGAATTGCATTGGTCCGTGGGAGGTGTTGGTGCCTCCCACGGGGCCGTTCGGGGGTTGTTATGGATTTTCAACCTCTAACGCTATGTTTTTAAGCCTAAGTCTAGAAATATACAAATTATCATCGTATTCTCAAATCGAGATTACTGTGGTCGCGCGGTCAGTTTCTACGAGTCATTCGTCCCATGGGAGGTGTTGGTGCCACCCACGGAGCCGTTCGGAGGCTGTTTCGAGTTTTCACCCACTAAGGCCATGTTTTTAAGCCTAAGTCTAGAAATATGCAAATTACCGCCTTATTCTCAAACCGGGAGTCCCGTGGCTTCGCGATCAGTTCCTGCGAATTACATTATTCCGGTGGGAGGTGTTGGTGCCTCCCACGGGGCCCTTCGGCGGTTGTTTCGAGTTTTCACCCTCTAACGCCATGTTTTTAAGCCTAAGTCTAAAAATATGCAAATTATCATTGTATTCTCAAATCGGGAGTCCCGTGGCTGCGCGGTCAGTTCCTGTGAGTAACAATGGTCCCGTGGAAGGTGTTGGTGCCTCCCACGGGGCCGTTCGGGGGTCGTTTCGGGTTTTCACCCACTAACGCCATGTTTTTTTAACCTAAGTCTAGAAATATTCAAATTACCGTCGTATTCTCAAACTGGGAGTTTCGGGGCAGCGCGATCAGTTCATACGAGTTACATTGGTCCCGTGGTAGGTGTTGATGCGTCCCACGGGTCCGTTTGAGGGCTGTTTTGGGTTTTCACCCTCTGACGCCATGTTTTAAAGTTAAAGTGTAGAAATATGCAAATTATTGTCGTATTCTCAAATTGGGAGTCCCGTGGCATCGCAGTCAGTTCCTACGAGTTACATTGTTCCCGTGGGAGGTGTTGGTGCCTCCCACGGGGTCATTCGGGGACTGTTTCGCGTTTTCACCCTCTAACGCCATGTTTTTAAGACTAAGTTTAGAAATATGCAAATTACCATCGTATTCTCAAATCGGGAGTCCTGTGGTTAAACGATCAGTTCTTACGAGTCACATTAATCCCGTGGGAGGTATTGGTGACACACAAGAGGCCATTCGGGGGCTGTTTCGGGTTTTCACCCACTATCGCCAAGTTTTTAAGCCCAAGTGTAGAAAAATATAAATTACCGTCGTATTCTCAAACCGAGAGTCCCGCGCCTGCGTGGTCAGTTCCTACGAGTTACATTGGTCCCATGGTAGGTGTTGGTGCCACCTACGGGACCATTCGGGGGTTGTTTTAGGTTTTTACCCACTAACGCCATGTTTTACCTTAGTCTAAAAATATGCAAATTATCATCGTATTCTCAAACCGGAAGTCCCGTGGATGCGCGGTCAGTTCCTACGAGTTACATTAGTCCCATGAGAGGTGTTGGTGCCACCCACGAAGCCAATCGGGGGATGTTTTGGGTTTTCACCCTCTAACACCATGTTTTGAAGCCTAAGTCTAGAAATATACAAATTACCGTCGTATTCTCAAACCGGGAGTCCCGTGGATGTGGGGTCAGTTCCTACGAGTCACATTGGTCCCGTGGGATATGTTGGTGCCACTAACGGGGCCGTTCGGGGGTTGTTTCGAGTTTTCACCCACTAACGCCAAGTTTTTAGGCCTAAGTCTAGAAATATGCAAATTGTCGTCGAATTCTCAAATCGGGAGTCCCGTGGCTGCGCGGTTAGTTCCTACGAGTTACATTGGCCTCATGGGAGGTATTGGTGCTACCCACAGGGCCCTTCGGGGACTGTTTCGGGTTTTCACCCTTTAACGCCATGTTTTTAAGCCTAAGTCATGAAATATACAAATTATCATCGTATTCTTAAACCGGGAGTCCTATGGCTACGCGGTCAGTTCCTACGAGTAGCATTGGTCCCGTGGGAGGTGTTGGTGCCTCCCACGGGGACGTTCGGGGATTGTTTCGGGTTTTCACCCACTAACACCATGTTTTTAAGTCTAAGGCTAGAAATATTCAAATTACCATCGTATTCTCAAATCGGGAGTCCCGGGACTGTGCGGTCAGTTCCTACGAGTTATATTGGTCCCATGGGAGGTGTTGGTGCCTCCCGCAGGGCTGTTCGGGGACTGTTTCGAGTTTTCACCCACTAACGCCGTGTTTTTAAGCCTAAATCTAGAAATATGCCAATTACCATCGTATTCTCAAACGGGGAGTCCCACGGCTACGTGGTTAATTCGTACGAGTTACATTGGTCCCGTGGGAGGTGTTGGTGCCACCCACGGAGTCATTCGAGGGCCGTTTCGGGTTTTTTCCCACTAACGTCATGTTTTGCCTAAGTATAGAAATATGAAAATTAACATCGTATTCTCAAACCTGGAACCCCGTGATAGCACGGTAAGTTCTTACGAGTTACATTGGTCCCGTGGGCGGTGTTGGTGCCTCCCACTGGGCCGTTCAGTGGTTGTTTTGGGTTTTCACCCTCTAACGTCATGTTCTTAAGCCTAAGTCTATAAATATACAAATTATCGTCGTATTCTCAAACCGGAAGTACCGTGGATGCGCGGTCAGTTCCTACGAGTAACATTGGTCCCGTGGGAGGTGTTGGTGCCTCCCACGGGGTCATTCGGGGGCTGTTTTGGGTTTTCTCCCACTAACGCCATGTTTTTAAGCCTAAGTCTAGAAATATTCAAATTACCATCGTATTCTCAAATAGGGAGTCTTGGGGCTGCGCGATCAGTTCCCACGAGTTACATTAGTCCCGTGAGAGGTGTTGGTGCCTCCCACGGGACCGTTTGGGGGTTGTTTCGCGTTTTCACCCTCTGACGCCATGTTTAAAGCCTAAGTGTAGAAATGTGCAAATTATCATCGTATTCTAAATTCGAGAGTCCCGTGGCTTCGCAGTCAGTTCTTACGAGTTACATTGTTCCCGTGGGAGGTGTTGGTGCCTCCCACGGGGCCCTTCGGGGACTATTTTGGGTTTTCACCCTCTAACGCCATGTTTTTAAGCCTAAGTTTAAAAATATGTAAATTACCATCGTATTCTCAAACCGAGAGTCCCGTGGCTGTGCTATCAGTTCTTACGAGTCACATTAGTCCCGTGGGAGGTATTGGTGACACACACGAGGCCGTTCGGGGGCTGTTTCGGGTTTTCACCCACTAATGCCATGTTTTTAAGCCAAAGTTTAGAAAAATGCAAATTACCATCGTATTCTCAAACTGGGAGTCCCGCGCCTGCGTGGTTAGTTCCTACGAGTTATATTGGTCCCGTGGGAGGTGTTGGTGCCACCCACGGGACCGTTTGGATGTTGTTTTGGGTTTTTACCCACTAACGTCATGTTTTGCCTTAGTCTAAAAATATACAAATTATCATCGTATTCTCAAACCGGGAGTTCCGTGGCTACGTGGTCAATTCCTACGAGTTACATTGGTCGCATGAGAGGTGTTGGTGCCTCTCACGGAGCCAATCGGGGGCTGTTTTGGGTTTTCACCCTCTAACACCAAAGTTTTAAACCTAAGTCTAGAAATATGCAAATTACCATCGTATTCTCAAACTGAGAGTACCGTGGCTGCGGGGTCTGTTCCTACGAGTCACATTGGTCCCGTGGGATGTGTTGGTGCCACCCACGGGGTCGTTCAGGGGCTGTTTCGAGTTTTCACCCACTAACGCCAAGTTTTTAAGCCTAAGTCTAAAAATATGCAAATTACCATCAAATTCTAAAATCGGGAGTCCTGTGGCTGCACGGTTAGTTCCTACGAGTTACATTTGTCTCGTGGGAGGTATTGGTGCCACCCACGGGGTCCTTCGGGGACTAGTTTGGGTTTTTACCCTTTAACGCCATGTTTTTAAGCTTAAGAAATATGCAAATTATCATCGTATTCTTAAATCGGGAGTCCCGAGACTGCGCGGTGAGTTTCTACGAGTTACATTGGTCCCGTGGAAGGTGTTGGTGCCTCCCACAGGGCCGTTCGGGGACTGTTTCGGGTTTTCACCCACTAACGCCATGTTTTTAAGCCTAAGTCTAGAAATATGCTAATTACCGTCATATTCTCAAATCGGGAGTCCCGCGGCTGCGTGGCCAATTCGTATGAGTTACATTGGTCCCGGGTGAGGTGTTGGTGCCACCCTCGGTGCCGTTCGGGGGCTGTTTCGAGTTTTTCCCCACTAACGTCATATTTTGCCTAAGTATATAAATATGAAAATTAATTTCGTATTCTCAAACCTGGAGTCATGTGGCAGCACGGTCGGTTCCTACGAGTTACATTGGTCCCGTGCGAGGTGTAAGTGCCTCTCAGGGGGCCGTTCGGGGTCTATTTCGGGTTTTCACCTCTAACGCCTTGTTTTTAAGCTTAAGGCCTCATATTTTAAAATTATCGTCATATTCTCAAATCGGGAGTCCCGTGATCGTCCAGTCTATTCCTAGATGTTACATTGGTCCCGTGAGAGGTGTTGGTGCCTCTCACGGGTCCGTACGAGGGTTGTTTCGTGTTTTTGCTATCTAACGCCTTTTTTTAAGCTTAAGTCCTAATATTTTTTAATTATCATCGTATTCTCAAACCGAGGGTCCCTTGATCTCGCGGTCAGTTCGTAAAAGTTACATTGGTCCCATGTGAGGTGTTGGTGCCATATTTTTAAGTTTAAGTTTCGACATTAGCAAGTTATCCTATCATCGTATTCTGAAATCAGGAGTTTAAAATATTTTCAACATATTATCCAACAATGAAACCAATAATTATCCCGTATTCCTTCTAATTATCCCATACTCCTTTTAAAATACTATCTAACAACATTCCAACAACCAATAATTATCCAACAACCAAACCAAACAAAACCAATAGTTATCCCGTACTCCTTCTATCATCTAAAAGATTTAATAGATAATGCATATCAATTATATAACTACTTTAGTTAATGTATAGAGTACCTGGTGTGTAATGAAGAACTGGTATGTAGTGAAGAACTGGTATCCAATTGGTTAGATCTGCAATACATAAACAATGTATTATGAAGAACAGATACGTAAAATTAAATAAAGTACCTCACAAAACCACTGAATTGTTTTTGAAAATTAAAGAAAGTACGGGACCGTACGGGGACTACTAAAAAAAATATAGGGGCTGCTACAAAACTTCCTTCAAACAAAATAGGGGTTAGGGTTGGCTTTTGCGTAGGTAGAGGAATGTTTGAGTTGGATTCTTTGGTTTTCTTGGGTTGGGGGTTTGAAGATGCAATAATCATACATATGACCTTTGTCCATATACTAAGAGAAGAGGGATGGAATATTTTTACATGAAATCTGCAATTCATCCTCAACACTTGTCCACTAATGCCATTGATCCTCACGGCCACGGCTTTGCTGTGCTAACCTCCACTGTACCTGCAACTCTCATGTTTATGAGTGGATGGACTATAGACCTGCTCGATCATCTTGACTACTACAATCAACTATGTAAAGAATTGCAAATACAATAAACGCATAACAAAACTATTATAAAAAATTTACCTCGATGAATGTAGTGGTTCAATTAAATCCAACATCTTAGTACTGAAGTTTGGAAACCCTGCATTTAAATTAGTCAAAAGGTTAATAAAAGAAAATAAAGATAAAAATTTATACTCAACTTCTTAATAGAGAAAATAATCAAAACCTCAAACGCAATAATTGTCCACGTTTAAAATGCTCTCTCTCTTATTCTTCGGTCTCTGAATGGCATCTCAGTTTGTTAAAAAATTAGGAGTGTACAATTTAATTTGTATGTTTAGCATTAGTCTTCCAAAAGTGTGATGAAAAGATGAAAAATCTTATCAACGTAATATATGAAAGGAAAAACAGTAAGATACACTACACCAAATCCTGCGAATGGTCACGCCCAGTGGGTCATGGCCCAAGTTCGCGACCATCTGGTCGCGGACTTGGGCCGTGACCCACTCAATTTTTGGCGTGACCAATTTTATTACCACATTAAATTATCCATGCTCTGGAAATGGTCACGGACTAAATCCCTGACCATAGAGGGTCACGGCCCGAGTCCCTGACCAGGCCGTGACCAGTTTGGCGCCAAAATTCCCTCCAAACTGGTCGCGGGTCGGTCACGGCCCAAATCCGTGACCAGGTCGTGACTAGTTTGGCGCCAAAAATCCCTCTAAACTGGTCGCGGATGGGTCACGGACTTGGGCCGTGACTAAGGGCGCGACGAAGTAGAAAACACACACATTAAGGGTCACGGCTATGGGCCGTGACCATTTGTGGGACTGGTTCACGGCTATGGGCCATGACCATACATCATTCAAACACCAAGGCTGTTGGAAAAGGGTCACGCATTATGGGTCACGGCCCATAGCCGTGACCATATATAAATCCCCATTGTTCTGTAAGAAAGTGATGGGTCGCGCGCATGGGTCATGGCTGTTGGCCGTGACCAGTTTGGAAACACCATTGTCGAAGTCATTAATGGGTCACGGCTCTTGGCCGTGACCAGGTCAAAATCGCCAGAAATTATGCTCATTAATGGGTCGCGCACATCGAGTCAGGGCTCTAGGCCGTGACCATAGTCTAGTCTTAAAAAGAAATATTCCCAGCTTCTCATTTATTACGTCCTACTTCGTTGCTGTTCAGGTTTTTGCGATTTTGAGCTGCGATTTCAGTTGCGATTTCGGTTGGATTTCTATTGGATTTGCATTTGGATTTCAGTTTGTATGTATTGATTCATTTGGATTTCGTGATTTCTAACTAAAGCCCTAATTTTTGTGTATGTATGTGTAGATTTATGTTTGTATGTGTGTATGTGTGTGTATGTATAGATTTATGTATGTGTATGTATAGATTTATGTCAAAAAAAATATTAGGGTTTAGTAAACCTTAAATAGTATGTGTGTGTATGTATAGATTATGTCAATAAACCCTAGCTTGTATGTGTGTGTATGTATAGATTATGTCAATAAACCCTAGATTGTATAAGTGTGTATTTTTTTAATCAAAATATGCGTGTGTATTTTTATTTTGAGAAATATAATTAAATGAATTTTTTTACATATGAGTCGCAAACACGTGTACACATTACTATAGTGAGATATTGTTGGCTTGGTTGTTGGATACTATGTTGAATTTATTGAATTGATACTATTGTCGATAAATGTATATGTTATTAAATTTGTTGGGTGTGCTCTTGATTTGCCTATGAAAAAGTATAACACATATGCTTGTCTTGTTTATGTGTATATGTATGTTTAAACTCTCATAACTTTCAAACCTAAACCTTCATAGCAGGACTCGTATTCATGCCCTCGTATACTTTTCTCAGGAAAAATGAGGCACGGTGATAAATACTGTCAACAAGAGTGGGACAGGTTGCAATTAGACCGCACACATAACTCTTTTATTAGCGTGCGTCATATAGAGGGTACTCCTATTTATAGGTACGGAAATAAAAAGATCGAACAATTTAACTACCTTATAAATTATGGATTTGATATCCAGCAAGATTACTTGTTCGATCGTATTCTATTTTCTCTACCAGAAAACTGGGATGACATTATACAAAATATATTTCACACACATAATCCCGACATAGCCCTGACCTTGGTTACGTTGTTGGAGAAGGCGGAAAAAAAAATCCACCCGTTATGGATACAACTGCGTACAGAGAGCATTGACATAGACTGTGATGTCTCGCGCCACATGCACGTAAAATTGAATCTTGCCAACAAGTTGAGAAATAGGGGATTCCGAGTTCATGTCACTAACATCTACACATCAATCATAGATACCCTTCCTTCTAGTTGGCCACGTGCAAAAATTCATAGGTTCTTAAAAACTAATACCGAATGGATGGAGATCAGACACATTGAACTTATTCTAAAGTCTTACTTTAAAAAGGTATCTATCTATCTATATATAAAAAACTAATTAAGCTTGATTAATTAGTTATCATTTCATATTATTATAATTATTTACTCACTTATATTTTTTAATTTTTGTAGATAATGTCGAGAGGAAACAACCCTAGGGTACCAAGTGCCGATGTGACACCACAACGAGGTTCACCATCTGGTCCAGAACCCGGATTCTCAACACCAATGGCTGAGCAATTCACAACTCCACCAATGGTTCACTCCTCACCAAGTCCAACCCCAAGTGCTCCTACGCCCCAATCCAGCACTCCCGTTGCTTTAACGCCTCAATCCAACACTCATGATGCCTCCCGCTCAAATGAAAAGAAGCCTATTGGCTTCACCATTCTCGAGAATAACCCGACAGGTGATAGGAATGACGTGCTGAACTTTAAAGCCCGGTGTTTGTCGCTGGGAAAAAAGAACGTGGGAGTCGGTGGACCAGACAATTGGAACCTTGTTGATCAAGCTATCAAAGATGACATATATGACCAACTTTGCAAGCATTTCTCATTTCCTGACCGTTCCAAGAATAAGGTTCTATCTCGGGTTGCTGAAGGATTGAGGACATACAGGAGAAACCTTCGGAAGAAACATTTCCCGAAAGAGGCAGCGAGCTACGATATTTTGGCTTTGAAAGAGAAAGTGCCTCCCAATGTTGAAATGCCGGTGGACCAGTGGAATAAGTTTTTGGAGAATGAGGCGAAGGAAAACAAGTTGGTCCAGAGGGAGCAGAACAAAAAAAATAGGGCACAAAAAACTGATATACATAGGCTGGGATCCAAATCATATGAGGATTTGAAGAATGAATGGGAGAGTAGGACAAAAGATGGTCCAGATGCCGGTAAAAACCCAAATCGGTCCAACTTATTCCTTCATACTCGACGGGACAAAGATAATAAATTCCCGCTGCACTTGGCTAAGACACTGGAATCAATAGAGGCCATCAGCAGTCAATCAGATTCGAGCCCTACTGATGACTTTGACCTTGAAAATGATGCCCTGACTAAGACCTTTGGAAAGGACAAAAGGGGGAGGACGAGAGGTGTTGGCTCACATATGCCAAAAACAAAACTTCAACACATTGCACCTCTTGTGGACGAGCTTTCTTCAGTCAAGAATTGTATCTCATCCCAAAATGAGCACCAGTTGAAGACCGATGGGGATGTCCATGAGATTAAAAATTCCCTGGGATTATTGACAAATCAAATTGGGAAACTTGTGAATCTTATTGAAAGTTATAGGCCCCCAATTCCTCCTCAAGGTTTCACACATCCTTCCCCTCCAACATTCCCCTCTCAAATGCCTCATCCTCCAACATTCCCGTCCCCTGCACCTCCGCCAATCACGGGGCTCGGATCATCGTCAACAATGCACGGTGACTATGGCGAAGAGTACTATATCAAGGACATGAGCAATTCGAGGTTTGTTGGCATGTGCATACTCATATCCAGGGTTCCTGGAACTCTAGTACATCACCGACCTTTGGATAAGGGTGAGGCTAAAATAATGGTCGATGAAATATACAACGGCTGCGGAGATGTACCTGTGTACGTTAACAGCGGGGATGGGATGGAATTGAGGAATTATGCAAAATCTTTTATTACTTGGCCACTTTATCTGTTGGCCAAGATTTAATAATATTTTCTTTCGTTTCAGTTGTAATAATTTTTTTTTGTTTTAGTTGTAAGAATATTGTTTTTGCTTCAGTTGGAATGATATTTTTTTTGTTTCAGTTGTAAGAATATTGGTTTTGTTTTGTTTGGAATGATATTTTTTTTGTTTCAGTCGTAAGAATAATCTTTCTGTTTCATTTGTAATAATATTTTTAACCTATTACCACAGGACTGAAATTTGAAGATTATTACATGGATTTCCCACAATACAAAGAGTGGATGGGAGAGACTAACCGGATATAAATTAATCATGTAAAGGGCGTTTATGAATTTGTTAAATATGCTTCCAAAAATCTTAAAAGTGAGAAGATTCCGTGTCCGTGCACTCATTGTATTAACGAAAAATATAAGTCATTGGAAGTTTTTGAGTTGCATTTACTAAAGTGGGGAATCTTTCAAGACTATATAATATGGACATACCATGGTGAAAAAGTTGTACCTTATGTTCCAGAAGAATTACCGGGAGCCGACCGTGTAACGAAACCTCAAGGAGTAGAAGTGGTACATGATTCACCAACACATCGTCCATTGACCGACTTAATTGATGATGCTTACGGACTCCACAACCAACAAAACCACCAACCTATGGATACAAATAATGCGCATTATGACCAAGTAAATGAACAAATTGATGCTGAACTACTAGGAGATCGGGAATACATAAAATTGAAAGTCGATGCGGCTACATCGTCGTATAAAGATTGCGATGAAGATCACTCGGCATTATATGCAATGATTGGTTTGCATAATTTGAAGAGTCAATTTGGTTTGTCTAGAAACAGCGTAACCGTAATTCTTAAGTGGGTTAAAGAAATTCTCCCAAAAGAGAACATGTTACCAGACAATTATCCTACCATGAAGAAGAGTTTGAAGGGTTTAGGTTTGAAATACAAATCTATTCATGCTTGCAAGTATGATTGCATATTGTACCGAAATGAGCACGAAGAGAAGGATGAATGTCCTGTATGCAGTGAGCCTAGATATATGGTTTGTGAGAATGGAAATGACAAACATGTAAAAAAATCGCAAGTGCTCGCAAGTCCCACAAAAGGTTTTGAAGTATTATCCACTTGGGCCACGGTTAAAACATTTTTTTACTGTACCGTGGATAGCGGAGGCCATGACATGGCATGCTCGATGAGAGGTGGGTGGGAATTTGATGCGTCATCCGGTTGATTCACTCATCTGGCAAATTTCAAATGCACAACACCATGAATTTGCAAAGGAACCGCACAACGTTCGTCTTGCAATCTCAACCGATGGGTTTAACCCTTTCGGTAATTTGAGTACTAGTCAGAGTTATTGGCCAGTTCTTATGGCGCCTTTAAGTCTTCCTCTGACGTTATGCATGAGAAAGGAGTTCACATTGTTATCTCTGTTGATACCCGGGACGAAGGCTCCCAGTGATGATATTGATATATTCTTAGCACCATTAATCGAAGAACTTAAAGAGTTGTGGGATAAAGGCGTGACGGCGTTCGATTCTCATAAGGGTGAAGAGTTCACACTTAAAGCAATGGTGATGTGGGCGATCCACGATCTTCCTGCTTATGGGACCTTGTCCGGTTGTAATGTTCATGGTTATTATGGATGTCCCATATGTGGGGAGGAAACTGAAGCCTGTTGGTTAAAACATAGTGGTAAGTTGAGTTACACGGGTCATCGTAGATTTCTGCCGACCAGTCACCCTTTTAGGAACGACAAGTCTAATTTTTTGCTTGTCGGTCACGAGCGAAGAACGGCACCTATTCGACTTTCTGGTCAGCAAATTGAGGAGAAGGCGGTGGCTGCGACTGCGGGGAATAGGTATGTAGGCAAACACCCCCAGTTTGTAAACCTGAAGCGTAAAGCTAGGGAGGATCCGAACGACCCTAGTAAAGCGAAGCCATGGTCCAGGCGATCAATATTTTTTGATTTGTCGTATTGGAAAGATCATCGTGTAAGGCATATAATTAATGTGATGCACAGAGAAGAATGTTGCAGAACATTTGATAGGAACATGTCTGGGTGGATCTCATTCCAAAGATGGCGAGCGTGCCTGCCGAGATCTACAGGATATGAAAATAAAGAAGAGACTGTGGTTAAAAAATGATCCAACGACAGGAAGAATTTCTATCCCCCCGACAGCTTTCACTTTGACTACTAGTGAGAAGAAGATCCTCTTAGACACGTTGTTCAACTTGAAGACTCCAACCGGTTATTCTGGTAATTTACGTAGGGTAGTAAACTACCAAGCAAATGACTTGAAACAGTGCAAGTCTCACGACTGGCATGTAATCATCCAATTAATCCCGTTGTTATTTCGGCATTGCTTCTATGAACACAAAGATCTCCGTCAGACAATTATGCAAATCAGTTTGTGTTTTACCCTACTTTGTGCAAAAGTGGTAAACAGAAGACACATTAAAGCTGCGAAATCAACTTTAACCGAGGCAGTTTGTGTGTTAGAGAAATATTTTCCTCCGTCATTCTTCGATATCAGTATCCACCTGCTTGTGCATTTATGCGATGAAGCTTTATTATGTGGTCCCGTGAGGTATCGTTGGATGTATCCTTTTGAGCGCTTGAAAAAAACCTTCAAAGATTATGTAAAGAATACACGGTATATTGGATGGTCAATTACTGAAGAATACGTAACGGTGGAATCATCGCTATACGCTAGGGAACATATGCCAGAACAAGAGGTGAGGAGGTTTAATCCTCGTAGAGAATGAGTGATAGAGGAACCTGACGAGTTTGAGGACGAATTATCGTTTGGGAACCCTAAAGAGGTGAAACTCACTAACCTACAATACGAGCAAGCAACTCGTCATGTCTTCGAATCGCAAGATGAAGTCCAAGACTAGAGAGAGTGAGTATCTACTGAATTCTTCTTCTTTGATTATATGTATTTTTTATTTTATTATCTAAACTCTATAATTTTTCGGTAGGAAGTACGAGAACGAAATTATCCAAAATCAAAGGAGAAATTGGACGACAACTGACTTTAGGGCATGGGTGTCAAAAGAGGTACTTTTCACATCTTATGTGTGCGGTTATTTATTCATGTGTGGTAAAAACATGCCTTAATACAAATTCATTAATAAATGCAGCTTCTAAAAAGAGGTGATGTCTCTTCCAGACTTGCACGCCTAGCAAAAGGTCCTAGTTTTCGTGCAAAAGAGTTTAAGAAATTCCGCACCAATGGTTTTGATTTCATTTCATATCCATATGAGGAAAAGCTTTTGACGCAAAACAGTGGAATATCAATTTCTTCCTTGACCACCTGTATCGCTAGCAAAAGTGATAAAAATCCAAAGAATACGGTGCTAACCTATTATGGGATAATTCAACAAATCCTAGAACTTGATTACTTGGATTTCACAGAAACCGTATTCTATTGTGATTGGGTAAAGGTGGAGGATACAACGAATGCTTGCAAAGTTGATCCCGACTCCAAACTTATTATGGTAGATTTATCAAAGCTGAAGACTAAAGACCGCATAGTCGACGAGCCTTTTATTTGTGCCTTTCAGAATGTAAAGAAGGTATTCTACTCGAAGTGCATAAACGATGGCAATTGGTCTATTGTTGTGCATGCACCAAAGGGTATGACTACTGAAGTAGACGCATTAAAGGCTCCAAAAGAGTTCCAGTCAGCTCTTGTTGACAACCCTAATTTGAAGGATCTTTTAGTTGATTTAGAGGAAGATTGAGTATCAAAATATTATTTTATCCTCATCAATCTTATTTGTATCCTATTATGATATTGGCTTTGTATTAGCACTTTACATTAATTTATGAATTTCATCTACTTTTAAATGTAATGTCCCGCTATTGAACATAACTGTTTGCAAAATATTTTTTGGTTCTACCATTTTTTTAATTGAACATAACTGTTTGCAAAAAATTCATTATTTTTTCACTGTCATAGGATACATTGATGTTGGGGTCGAACTACTATCAAACATAATCTGAAATTGCATCGCTGCTGGCATAGAGAAGGTTCTGATTGGCGTTGGGTGTAACAAAATATTCAGGTAATGGATAGACCTATAATGAACTTTATTTTAAGGTTAAATATGCATTGATTCAATTTTTTAATTATTTTGGGTTTGGATAACTTTTGAACAAAGAATAGTTAGGGTGAACACTAGAAAAAGAAGTCATTATCCAACGGATTGCCACTTTCTATGTTTAAGGCGCTCCCGGTTTGATTGTACGACGTAAATTTGCAAAAAATTAGACTTAAGCATAAAAACATGCCATCGAATGGTGAAAACGTAAAATAGCCACAAAACAGTCCCATAAGAGTCACGAACACCTCGCACGAGACCAATGTAAATCGCAGGAACTGACCGTGTAGTCACGGCGCTCCCGGTTTGAGTGTATGACGTAAATTTGCAAAAAAATAAACTTAAGCATAAAAACATGCCATCCAAGGGTGAAAATGCAAAACAGGCTTAAAACGGTCCCGTAAGAGTCATGAACCCCTCGCACGGGACTAATGTGACTCGTAGGAACCGACTGCGTAGTCACGGGGCTCCCGGTTTGAGTGTATGACGTAAATTTGTAAAAAGTTAGACTTAAGCATAAAAACATGCCATCGAAGGGTGAAAACATAAAATAGCCATAAAACGGTCCGGTAAGAGTCACGAACACTTCGCACGGGACTAATGTAACTCATAGAAACCGACCGCGTAGTCACGGGGCTCCTGGTTAGAGTGTACAACGTAAATTTGCAAAAAAAATAGACTTGAGCATAAAAACATGCCATCGAAGGGAGAAAACGTACAACAAGCACAAAACGGTCCCGTAAGAGTCACGAACACCTCGCACGGGACCAATGTGACTCGTAGGAACCGACCGCGTAGGCACGACGCTCTCGATTGGAGTGTACGACTTTAATTTGCAAAAAATTAGACTAAAGCATAAAAGCATGCCTTAGAAGGGTGAAAACGTAAAAAAACCACAAAACGGTACCGTAAGAGTCACAAACACCTCACACGGGACCAATGTTAATAGTAGGAACCAAACGCGTAGTCACAAGGATCCCGGTTTGAGTATACGTCGTAAATTTGCAGAAAGTTAGACTTGAGAATAAAAAAGATGCCATCGAAGGGTGAAAACGTAAAACACCCACAAAACGGTCCCGCAAGAGTCACGAACATCTCGCACGGGACCAATGTAAGTCGTAGGAACCGACCGTGTAGTCACGGCGCTCCCGGCTTGTGTGTGTGCATGTGTGCATGTTTGTGTGTGTGCGCGTGTGAGTGGGAAAGGGGGGAGGGGATGGGCAGGGGGCGCGTGTGTGCATGTTTGTGTGTGTGCGCGTGTGCGAGTGGGGAAGGGGGGAGGGGACGGGCAGGGGGCGCGCGCGTGTGTGTGTGCGTGTGTGTGTGTGTGTTTGTGTATGTGTGTGTGTGTGTGTGTGTGTGTGTGTGTGTGTGTGTGTGTGTGTGTGTGTGTGTGTGTGATTGGGGAAGGGGGGAGGGGACGGGGCATGTATACATATATGTAGTGAGAGTGTGTGCATATATGCATATATGTATATATGTAGTGAGAGTGTGCGTGTGTTTGTGTGCGCGTGTGAGTGTATGCATATTGGTGATAAAATCCAAAATAAAATAGAGAGTATACCTGATCTAGGGTAAATCCAAGTGTGGGATCTACAAAACAAACCTCCTGACACTCATATTCGGTCATCTGATCCGTTACGGTTGCCTCTGGTTCCGGTATCACGTAGGACTTTAAATAATTGTCACCTGAAAGAGAAATAACATATCTGCATATATAATTATTAATATGAAACTAATATATATGCAGGGGGCGTAGTAACGGGGCAGGGGGCGGGGCGAGGCAGTGCTGCATATATATGCAGTGCATATATATGCAACTGTTGCATATATATGCAACTGCATATATATGAAGTGCATATATATGCAACTGCATATATATGCAGTGGGGGGAAGGCGGGATTAGCAAATCTACAAGTTGAGAGTGTGCTCGGGCAAGTGGGCTAACCAGAACTACTAGTAACGGGATTTGCCTGCAATACGAGTAAGGGGAATGGAACTCTTGTTTAAGAACTTTAGCTACGGACTTAGGTTAGCTAGCTCAGCTTCTCCTATGGCTATTTGGATTAAGGAAGTAGGGTAATGCGCAGAGAAATAAGGCCTAATATAATAATGGTGAGTCGAATCAGGCGCAGCAGCCGTTCGTGCATATATATGCAGTGCATATATATGCAACTGCTGCATATATATGCAACATAAGTATATATGCAACTGAATTTCATATTTGACTGTACTAGATTTAACATGTTTGTATCTTAATTCCTTAATGAAAACCCTTTTATATTTGAGGTTATATCTTCTAGGTCCCCTTTGCAAAAACACATTGCCCTTTGCACAAACATATTGCTTACCTTTAACCTTTTAGTCATAACCTTAATCTGGATCACCAAAAGATATGTCAATGTTAATAACATTTGGAAAATAAGGTGGAGACCATGGATATTTTTGGCCTTGAGCACATCAAACAAAGAGGTTCCACACATGGGGCATCTTCATTTTCTATTATCAAAACTGAATAACCTATCAGAGGCCAAAACACCTCTCATGTTTCTAAGACCTCCTGTGTTAGATATGTTGGTTCCAAGAATAATCCATTTACCCCTAAGAGTTTGTCTATCATGTACAAACAAACACATACTAAATGGGGTAAGCATTTTGCCCACCCTAATGTCTTTTTAATTCGTCCGGCCAATGAGACAAATCGGGCCCCAAATGCCCGGGATGGGGAAATGTGTTTCCATGAACATAGTTTATAGTATGGAATTGGAATTTCACTAACCAAACCCATCTAGGGCTTCTGTTCATTCCTTAATCTTGTGCCCTCCCAACTTATATCGAACGTTTTGCGTATACTAGTCAGATTTATGGTTCACTTCCATAACTTATTCGAGGCCGAGAAACCAATGAATAAGATAAAATTACTAATTGTTTACCATCCGTAAACTTCCCAAAGGGTGAAAACTCGAAACAACCCCCGAACGTCCCTGTGGGTGGCACCAATACCTCCCACGGGACCAACGTAACTCGTAGGAACTGAACCCGCAGCCGCGGGTCTCCCGGTTTGAGAATACGACCGTAATTTGCGTATTTCTACACTTAAGCAAAACATGGCGTTAAAGGGTGAAAACTCGAAACAGCCCCCGAAAGGCCCCGTGGGTGGCACCAACACCTCCCACGGGACCAACATAACTCGTAGGAACTGACCCCGCTGCCGCAGGAGTCCCGATTTGAGAGTAATACGGTAATTTGTATATTTCAAGACTTAGGCTTAAAAACATGACGTGAAAGGGTGAAAACTCGAAACAGCCCCCGAATGGCCCCGTGGGTGGCACCAACACCTCCCACGGGACCAACATAACTCGTAGGAACTGACCTCGCAGCCGCGGGAATCCCGGTTTGAGAGTAATACGGTAATTTGTATATTTCAAGACTTAGGCTTAAAAACATGACGTTAAAGGGTGAAAACTCGAAACAACCCCCGAACGGCCCCGTGGGTGGCACCAACACCTCCCACGGGACCAACATAACTCGTTGGAACTGACCCCGCAGCCGCGGGTCTCCCAGTTTGAGAGTACGAGGGTAATTTACGAATTTCTACACTTAAGCAAACATGAAGTTAGAGGGTGAAAACTCGAAACAAACCCCGAACGGCCCCGTGGCTGGCACCAACACCTCCCACGGAACCAACGTAACTCGTAGGAACTTACCCCGTAGCCGCGGGACTCCCGGTTTGAGAGTACGACCGTAATTTGCTTATTTCTAGACTTAGGCTTAAAAACATTACGTTAGAGGGTGAAAACTCGAAACAACCCCCGAATGTCCCTGTGGGTCGCACCAACACCTCCCATGGGACCAACGTAACTCGTAGGAACTGACGTAACAGCCGCGGGTCTCCCGGTTTGAGAGTAATACGGTAATTTGCATATTTCAAGACTTAGGCTTAAAAACATGACGTTAAAGGGTTAAAACTCGAAATATCCCCCGAACGGCCGAGTGGGTGGCACCAACACCTCCCACGGGACAAACGTAACTCGTAGGAACTGACCCCGCAGCCGCGGGAGTCCCGGTTTGAGATTAATACGGTAATTTGTATATTTCAAGACTTAGGCTTAAAAACATGACCTTAAAGGGTGAAAACTCGAAACAGCCCCCGAACGGCCCCGTGGGTGGCACCAACACCTCCCACGGGACCAACATAACTCGTAGGAACTGACCCCGCAGCCGCGGGTCTCCCGGTTTGAGAGTAATACGGTAATTTGCATATTTCAAGACTTAGGCTTAAAAACATGACCTTAAAGGGTGAAAACTCGAAACAGCCCCCGAACGGCCACGTGGCTGGCACCAATACCTCCCACGGGACCAACGTAACTCGTAGGAACTGACCCCGCAGTCGCGGGTCTCCCGGTTTGAGAATACGACCGAAATTTGCGTATTTTTACACTTAAGCAAAACATGGCGTTAAAGGGTGAAAACTCGAAACATCCCCCGAACGGCCCCGTGGGTGGAACCAACACCTCCTACGGGACCAACATAACTCGTAGGAACTGACCCCGCAGCCGCGGGAATCCCGGTTTCAGAGTAATACGGAAATTTGTATATT
Organism: Sambucus nigra; assembly: GCA_949130495.1. Lineage (NCBI taxonomy): Eukaryota > Viridiplantae > Streptophyta > Magnoliopsida > Dipsacales > Adoxaceae > Sambucus > Sambucus nigra. The sequence goes on from OX422208.1 coordinate 648,511,532, forward strand.
TCAAGACTTAGGCTTAAATACATGACCTGAAAGGGTGAAAACTCGAACAGCCCCCGAACGTCCCCGTGGGTGGCACCAACATCTCCCACGGGACCAACGTAAGTCATAGGAACTGACCCCGTAGCCGCGGGACTCCCGGTTTGAGAGTACGACGGTAATTTGCTTATTTCTAGACTTAGGCTTAAAAACATGACGTTAGAGGGTGAAAACTCGAAACAGCCCCCGAACGTCCCCGTGGGTGGCACCAACACCTCCCACGGGACCAACGTAACTCGTAGGAACTGACCCCGCAGTCGCGGGTCTCCCGGTTTGAGGATACGACCGTAATTTGCGTATTTCTACACTTAAGCAAAACATGGCGTTAAAGGGTGAAAACTCTAAACATCCCCCGAACGGCCCCGTGGGTGGCACCAACACCTCCCACGGGACCAACATAACTCGTAGAAACTGACCCCGCAGCCGCGGGAATCACGGTTTCAGAGTAATACGGTAATTTGTATATTTCAAGACTTAGGCTTAAAAACATGACGTGAAAGGGTGACAACTCGAAACAGCCCCCGAACGGCCCCGTGGGTGGCACCAACACCTCCCACAGGACCAACGTAACTCGTAGGAACTGACCCCGTAGCCGCGGGACTCCCGGTTTGAGAGTACGACGGTAATTTACTTATTTCTAGACTTAGGCTTAAAAATATGACGTTAGAGGGTGAAAACTCGAAACAGTCCCCGAACATCCCCGTGGGTGGCACCAACACCTCCCACGGGACCAACGTAACTCGTAGGAACTGACCCCGCAGTCGCGGGTCTCCCGGTTTGAGAATACGATCGTAATTTGCGTATTTCTACACTTAAGCAAAACATGGCGTTAAAGGGTGAAAACTCTAAACAGCCCCCGAACGGCCCCTTGGGTGGCACCAACACCTCCCACGGGACCAACATAACTCGTAGAAACTGACCCCGCAGCCGCGGGAATCCCGGTTTCAGAGTAATACGGTAATTTGTATATTTCAAGACTTAGGCCTAAAAACCTGACGTGAAAGGGTGACAACTCGAAACAACCCCGAACGTCCCTGTGGGTGGCACCAACACCTCCCACGGGACCAACGTAACTCGTAGGAACTGAACCCGCAGCCGCGGGTCTCCCGGTTTGAGAATACGACCGTAATTTGCGTATTTCTACACTTAAGTAAAACATGGTGTTAAAGGGTGAAAACTCTAAACAGCCCCCGAACGGCCCCGTGGGTGGCACCAACACCTCCCACGGGACCAACGTAACTCGTAGGAACTGAACCCGCAGCCGCGGGTCTCCCGGTTTGAGAATACGACCGTAATTTGCGTATTTCTACACTTAAGCAAAACATGGCGTTAAAGGGTGAAAACTCTAAACAGCCCCCGAACGGCCCCGTGGGTGGCACCAACACCTCCCACGGGACCAACATAACTCGTAGAAACTGACCCTGCGGTCGCGGGAACTCCGGTTTCAGAGTAATACGGTAATTTGTATATTTCAAGACTTAAGCTTAAAAACATGACGTGAAAGGGTGACAACTCGAAACAGCCCCCGAACGGCCCCGTGGGTGGAACCAACACCTCCCACAGGACCAACGTAACTCGTAGGAACTGACCCCGTAGCCGCGGGACTCCCGGTTTGAGAGTACGACGGTAATTTGCTTATTTCTAGACTTAGGCTTAAAAACATGACGTTAGAGGGTGAAAACTCGAAACAACCCCCGAACGTCCCTGTGGGTGGCACCAACACCTCCCACGGGACCAACGTAACTCATAGGAACTGAACCCGCAGCCGCGGGTCTCCCGGTTTGAGAATACGACCGTAATTTGTGTATTTCTACACTTAAGCAAAACATGGCGTTAAAGGGTGAAAACTCGAAACAAACCCCGAACGGCCCCGTGGGTGGCACCAACACCTCCCACGGGACCAACATAACTCGTAGGAACTGACCCCGCTGCCGCAGGAGTCCCGATTTGAGAGTAATACGGTAATTTGTATATTTCAAGACCTAGGCTTAAAAACATGACGTGAAAGGGTGAAAACTCGAAACAGCCCCCGAATGGCCCCGTGGGTGGCACCAACACCTCCCACGGGACCAACATAACTCGTAGGAACTGACCTCGCAGCCGCGGGAATCCCGGTTTGAGAGTAATACGGTAATTTGTATATTTCAAGACTTAGGCTTAAAAACATGACGTTAAAGGGTGAAAACTCGAAACAGCCCCCGAACGGCCCCGTGGATGGCACCAACACCTCCCACGGGACCAACATAACTCGTAGGAACTGACCCCGCAGCCGCGGGTCTCCCGGTTTGAGAGTACGAGGGTAATTTGCGAATTTCTACACTTAAGCAAAACATGAAGTTAGAGGGTGAAAACTCGAAACAAACCCCGAACGGCCCCGTGGCTGGCACCAACACCTCCCACGGGACCAACATAACTCGTAGGAACTGACCTCGCACCCGCGGGTCTCCCGGTTTGAGAGTAATACGGTAATTTGCATATTTCAAGACTTAGGCTTAAAAACATGACGTTAAAGGGTTAGAACTCGAAATAGCCCCCGAACGGCCGAGTGGGTGGCACCAACACCTCCCACGGGACAAACGTAACTTGTAGGAACTGACCCCGCAGCCGCGGGAGTCCCAGTTTGAGATTAATACGGTAATTTGTATATTTCAAGACTTAGGCTTAAAAACATGACCTTAAAGGGTGAAAACTCGAAACAGCCCCCGAACGGCCACGTGGGTGGCACCAACACCTCCCACGGGACCAACGTAACTCGTAGGAACTGACCCCGCAGTCGTGGGTCTCCCGGTTTGAGAATACGACCGAAATTTACGTATTTTTATACTTAAGCAAAACATGGCGTTAAAGGGTGAAAACTCGAAACAGCCCCCGAACGGCCCCGTGGGTGGCACCAACACCTCCTAAGGGACCAACATAACTCGTAGGAACTGACCCCACAGCCGCGGGAATCCCGGTTTCAGAGTAATACGGAAATTTGTATATTTCAAGACTTAGGCTTAAATACATGACCTGAAAGGGTGAAAACTCGAAACAGCCCCCGAACGTCCCCGTGGGTGGCACCAACACCTCCCACGGGACCAACATAACTCGTAGGAACTGACCCCGCAGCCGAGGGAGTCCCGGTTTGAGAGTAATATGGTAATTTGTATATTTCAAGACTTAGGCTTAAAAACATGACCTTAAAGGGTGAAAACTCGAAACAGCCCCCGAACGGCCACGTGGGTGGCACCAACACCTCCCACGGGACCAACGTAACTCGTAGGAACTGACCCCGCAGTCGCGGGTCTCCCGGTTTGAGAATACGACCGTAATTTGCGTATTTCTACACTTAAGCAAAACATGGCGTTAAAGGGTGAAAACTCTAAACAGCCCCCGAACGGCCCCGTGGGTGGCACCAACACCTCCCACGGGACCAACATAACTCGTAGAAACTGACCCCGCAGCCGCGGGAATCCCGGTTTCAGAGTAATACGGTAATTTGTATATTTCAAGACTTAGGCTTAAAAACATGACGTGAAAGGGTGACAACTCGAAACAGCCCCCGAACAGCCCCGTGGGTGGCACCAACACCTCGCACAGGACCAACGTAACTCGTAGGAACTGACCCCGTAGCCGCGGGACTCCCGGTTTGAGAGTACGACGGTAATTTGCTTATTTCTAGACTTAGGCTTAAAAACATGACGTTAGAGGGTGAAAACTCGAAACAACCCCCGAACGTCCCTGTGGGTCGCACCAACACCTCCCACGGGACCAACGTAACTCGTAGGAACTGAACCCGCAGCCGCGGGTCTCCCGGTTTGAGAATAGGACCGTAATTTGCGTATTTCTACACTTAAGCAAAACATGGCGTTAAAGGGTGAAAACTCGAAACAACCCCCGAACGGCCCCGTGGGTGGCACCAACACCTCCCACGGGACAAACATAACTCATAGGAACTGACCCCGCTGCCGCAGGAGTCCCGATTTGAGAGTAATACGGTAGTTTGTATATTTCAAGACTTAGGCTTAAAAACATGACGTGAAAGGGTGAAAACTCGAAACAGCCCTCGAATGGCCCCGTGGGTGGCACCAACACCTCCCACGGGACTAACATAACTCGTAGGAACTGACCTCGCAGCCGCGGGAATCCCGGTTTGAGAGTAATACGGTAATTTGTATATTTCAAGACTTAGGCTTAAAAACATGACGTTAAAGGGTGAAAACTCGAAACAGCCCCCGAACGGCCCCGTGGGTGGCACCAACACCTCCCACGGGACCAACATAACTCGTAGAAACTGACCCCGCAGCCGCGGGAATCCCGGTTTGAGAGTAATACGGTAATTTGTATATTTCAAGACTTAGGCTTAAAAACATGACGTTAAAGGGTGAAAACTCGAAACAGCCCCCGAACGGCCCCGTGGGTGGCACCAACACCTCCCACGGGACCAACATAACTCGTAGGAACTGACCCCGCAGCCGCGGGTCTCCCGGTTTGAGAGTACGAGGGTAATTTGCGAATTTCTACACTTAAGCAAAACATGACGTTAGAGGGTGAAAACTCGAAACAAACCCCGAACGGCCCCGTGGCTGGCACCAACACCTCCCACGGGACCAACATAACTCGTAGGAACTGACCTCGCAGCCGCGGGTCTCCAGATTTGAGAGTAATACGGTAATTTGCATATTTCAAGACTTAGGCTTAAAAACATGACGTTAAAGGGTTAAAACTCAAAACAACCCCCGAACGGCCCAGTGGGTGGCACCAACACCTCCCACGGGACAAACGTAACTCGTAGGAACTGACCCCGCAGCCGCGGGAGTCCCGGTTTGAGATTAATACGTTAATTTGTATATTTCAAGACTTAGGCTTAAAAACATGACCTTAAAGGGTGAAAACTCGAAACAGCCCCCGAACGGCCACGTGGGTGGCACCAACACCTCCCACGGGACCAACGTAACTCGTAGGAACTGACCCCGCAGTCGCGGGTCTCCCGGTTTGAGAATACGACCGAAATTTGTGTATTTTTACACTTAAGCAAAACATGGCGTTAAAGGGTGAAAACTCGAAACAGCCCCCGAACGGCCCCGTGGGTAGCACCAACACCTCCTACGGGACCAACATAACTCGTAGGAACTGACCCCGCAGCCGCGGGAATCCCAGTTTCAGAGTAATACGGAAATTTGTATATTTCAAGACTTAGGCTTAAATACATGACCTGAAAGGGTGAAAACTCGAACATGCCCCGAACGTCCCCGTGGGTGGCACCAACATCTCCCACGGGACCAACGTAACTCGTAGGAACTGACCCCGTAGCCGCGGGACTCCCGGTTTGAGAGTACGACGGTAATTTTCTTATTTCTAGACTTAGGCTTAAAAACATGACGTTAGAGGGTGAAAACTCGAAACAGCCGCCGAACATCCCCGTGGGTGGCACCAACACCTCCCACGGGCCCAACGTAACTCGTAGGAACTGACCCCGCAGTCGCGGGTCTCCCGGTTTGAGAATACGACCGTAATTTGCGTATTTCTACACTTAAGCAAAACATGGCGTTAAAGGGTGAAAACTTTAAACAGCCCCCGAACGGCCCTGTGGGTGGCACCAACACCTCCCACGGGACCAACATAACTCGTAGAAACTGACCCCGCAGCCGCGGGAATCCCGATTTCAGAGTAATACGGTAATTTGTATATTTCAAGACTTAGGCTTAAAAACATGACGTCAAAGGGTGACAACTCGATACAGCCCCCGAACGGCCCCGTGGGTGGTACCAACACCTCCCACAGGACCAACGTAACTCGTAGGAACTTACCCCGTAGCCGCGGGACTCCCGGTTTGAGAGTACGACCGTAATTTGCTTATTTCTAGACTTAGGCTTAAAAACATTACGTTAGAGGGTGAAAACTCGAAACAACCCCCGAATGTCCCTGTGGGTCGCACCAACACCTCCCACGGGACCAACGTAACTCGTAGGAACTGAACCCGCAGCCGCGGGTCTCCCGGTTTGAGAATACGACCGTAATGTACGTATTTCTACACTTAAGCAAAACATGGCGTTAAAGGGTGAAAACTCGAAACAACCCCCGAACGGCCCCGTGGGTGGCACCAACACCTCCCACGGGACCAACATAACTCGTAGGAACTGACCCCGCTGCCGCAGGAGTCCCGATTTGAGAGTAATACGGTAATTTGTATATTTCATGACTTAGGCTTAAAAACATGACGTGAAAGGGTGAAAACTCGAAAAAGCCCCCGAATGGCCCCAAGGGTGGCACCAACACCTCCCACGGGACCAACATAACTCGTAGGAACTGACCTCGCAGCCGCGGGAATCCCGGTTTGAGAGTAATACGGTAATTTGTATATTTCAAGACTTAGGCTTAAAACCATGACGTTAAAGGGTGAAAACTCGAAACAGCCCCCGAACGGCCCCTTGGGTGGCACCAACACCTCCCACGGGACCAACATAACTCGTAGGAACTGACCTCGCAGCCGCGGGTCTCCCGGTTTGAGAGTAATACGGTAATTTGCATATTTCAAGACTTAGGCTTAAAAACATGACGTTAAAGGGTTAAAACTCGAAACAGCCCCCGAACGGCCCAGTGGGTGGCACCAACACCTCCCACGGGACAAACGTAACCCGTAGGAACTGACCCTGCAGCCGCGGGAGTCCCGGTTTGAGAGTAATACGGTAATTTGTATATTTCAAGACTTAGGCTTAAAAACATGACGTGAAAGGGTGAAAACTCGAAACAGCCCCCGAACGGCCACGTGGGTGGCACCAACACCTCCCACTGGACCAACGTAACTCGTAAGAACTGACCCCGCAGTCGCGGGTCTCCCGGTTTGAGAATACGATCGAAATTTGCGTATTTTTACACTTAACCAAAACATGGCGTTAAAGGGTGAAAACTCGAAACAGCCCCCGAACGGCCCCGTGGGTGGCACCAACACCTCTTACGGGACCAACATAACTCGTAGGAACTGACCCCGCAGCCGCGGGAATCCCGGTTTCAGAGTAATACGGAAATTTGTATATTTCAAGACTTAGGCTTAAATACATGACCTGAAAGGGTGAAAACTCGAAACAGCCCCCGAACGTCCTCGTGGGTGGCACCAACACCTCCCACGGGACCAACATAACTCGTAGGAACTGACCCTGTAACCGCGGGAGTCCCGATTTGAGAGTAATATGGTAATTTGTATATTTCAAGACTTAGGCTTAAAAACATTACCTTAAAGGGTGAAAACTCGAAACAGCCTCCGAACGGCCACGTGGGTGGCACCAACACCTCCCACAAGACCAACGTAACTCGTAGGAACTGACCCCGCAGTCGCGGGTCTCCCGGTTTGAGAATACGACCGTAATTTGCGTATTTCTACACTTAAGCAAAACATGGCGTTAAAGGGTGAAAACTCTAAATAGCCCCCGAGCGGCCCCCTGGGTGGCACCAACACCTCCCACGGGACCAACATAACTCGAAGAAATAGAACCCGCAGCCGCGGGAATCCCGGTTTCAGAGTAATACGGTAATTTGTATATATCAAGACTTAGGCTTAAAAACATGACGTGAAAGGGTGACAACTCGAAACAGCCCCCGAACGGCCCCGTGGGTGGCACCAACACCTCCCACAGGAGCAACGTAACTCGTAGGAACTGACCCCGTAGCCGCGGGACTCCCGGTTTGAGAGTACGACGGTAATTTGCTTATTTCTAGACTTAGGCTTAAAAACATGACGTTAGAGGGTGAAAACTCGAAACAAGCCCCGAACGTCCCTGTGGGTGGCACCAACACCTCCCACGGGACCAACGTAACTCGTAGGAGCTGAAACCGCAGCCGCGGGTCTCCCGGTTTGAGAATACGACCGTAATTTGCGTATTTCTACACTTAAGCAAAACATGGCGTTAAAGGGTGAAAACTCGAAACAACCCCCGAACGGCCCCGTGGGTGGCACCAACACCTCCCACGGGACCAACATAACTCGTAGGAACTGACCCCGCTGCCGCAGGAGTCCCGATTTGAGAGTAATACGGTAATTTGTATATTTCAAGACTTAGGCTTAAAAACATGACGCGAAAGGGTGAAAACTCGAAACAGCCCCCGAATGGCCCCGTGGGTGGCACCAACACCTCCCACGGGACTAACATAACTCGTAGGAACTGACCTCGCAGCCGCGGGAATCCCAGTTTGAGAGTAATACGGTAATTTGTATATTTCAAGACTTAGGCTTAAAAACATGACGTTAAAGGGTGAAAACTCGAAACAGCCCCCGAACGGCCCCGTGGATGGCACCAACACCTCCCACGGGACCAACATAACTCGTAGGAACTGACCCCGCAGCCGCGGGTCTCCCGGTTTGAGAGTACGAGGGTAATTTGCGAATTTCTACACTTAAGCAAAACATGAAGTTAGAGGGTGAAAACTCGAAACAAACCACGAACGGCCCCGTGGCTGGCACCAACACCTCCCACGGGACCAACATAACTCGTAGGAACTGACCTCGTAGCCACGGGTCTCCCGGTTTGAGAGTAATACGGTAATTTGCATATTTCAAGACTTAGGCTGAAAAACATGACGTTAAAGGGTTAAAACTCGAAATAGCCCCCGAACGGCCGAGTGGGTGGCACCAACACCTCCCACGGGACAAACGTAACTCGTAGGAACTGACCCCGCAGCCGCGGGAGTCCCGGTTTGAGATTAATACGGTAATTTGTATATTTCAAAACTTAGGCTTAAAAACATGACGTTAAAGGGTGAAAACTCGAAACAGCCCCCGAACGGCCCCGTGGGTGGCACCAACACCTCCCACGGGACCAACATAATTCGTAGGAACTGACCCCGCAGCCGCGGGTCTCCCGGTTTGAGAGTACGAGGGTAATTTGCGAATTTCTACACTTAAGCAAACATGAAGTTAGAGGGTGAAAACTCGAAACAAACCCCGAACGGCCCCGTGGCTGGCACCAACACCTCCCACGGGACCAACATAACTCGTAGGAACTGACCTCGCAGCCGCGGGTCTCCCGGTTTGAGAGTAATACGGTAATTTGCATATTTCAAGACTTAGGCTTAAAAACATGACCTTAAAGGGTGAAAACTCGAAACAGCCCCCGAACGGCCACGTGGGTGGCACCAACACCTCCCACGGGACCAACGTAACTCGTAGGAACTGACCCCGCAGTCGCGGGTCTCCCGGTTTGAGAATACGACCGAAATTTACGTATTTTTACACTTAAGCAAAACATGGCGTTAAAGAGTGAAAACTCGAAACATCCCCCGAACGGCCCCGTGGGTGGTACCAACACCTCCTACGGGACCAACATAACTCGTAGGAACTGACCCCGCAGCCGCGGGAATCCCGGTTTCAGAGTAATACGGAAATTTGTATATTTCAAGACTTAGGCTTAAATACATGACCTGAAAGGGTGAAAACTCGAACAGCCCCCGAACGTCCCCGTGGGTGGCACCAACATCTCCCACGGGACCAACGTAACTCGTAGGAACTGACCCCGTAGCCGCGGGACTCCCGGTTTGAGAGTACGACGGTAATTTGCTTATTTCTAGACTTAGGCTTAAAAACATGACGTTAGAGGGTGAAAACTCGAAACAGCCCCCGAACGTCCCCGTGGGTGGAACCAACACCTCCCACGGGACCAACGTAACTCGTAGGAACTGACCCCGCAGTCGCGGGTCTCTCGGTTTGAGGATACGACCGTAATTTGCGTATTTCTACACTTAATCAAAACATGGCGTTAAAGGGTGAAAACTCGAAACAACCCTCGAACGGCCCCGTGGGTGGCACCAACACCTCCCACGGGACCAACATAACTCGTAGAAACTGACCCCGCAGCCGGGGGAAAATTCGGTTTCAGAGTATTACGGTAATTTGTATATTTCAAGACTTAGGCTTAAAAACATGACGTGAAAGGGTGACAACTCGAAACAGCCCCCGAACAGCCCCGTGGGTGGCACCAACACCTCCCACAGGACCAACGTAACTCGTAGGAACTGACCCCGTAGCCGCGGGACTCCCGGTTTGAGAGTACGACGTTAATTTTGCTTATTTCTTGACTTAGGCTTAAAAACATGACGTTAGAGGGTGAAAACTCGAAACAGCCCCCGAACATCCCCGTGGGTGGCACCAACACCTCCCACGGGACCAACGTAACTCGTAGGAACTGACCCCGCAGTCGCGGGTCTCCCGGTTTGAGAATACGACCGTAATTTGCGTATTTCTACACTTAAGCAAAACATGTCGTTAAAGGGTGAAAACTCTAAACAGCCCCCGAACGTCCCCGTGGGTGGCACCAACACCTCCCACGGGACCAACATAACTCGTAGAAACTGACCCCGCAGCCGCGGGAATCCCGGTTTCAGAGTAATACGGTAATTTGTATATTTCAAGACTTAGGCTTAAAAACCTGACGTGAAAGGGTGACAACTCGAAACAACCCCGAACGTCCCTGTGGGTGGCACCAACACCTCCCACGGGACCAACGTAACTCGTAGGAACTGAACCCGCTGCCGCGGGTCTCCCGGTTTGAGAATACGACCGTAATTTGCGTATTTCTACACTTAAGCAAACAATGGCGTTAAAGGGTGAAAACTCGAAACAACCCCCGAACGGCCCCGTGGGTGGCACCAACACCTCCCACAGGACCAACATAACTCGTAGGAACTGACCCCGCTGCCGCAGGAGTCCCGATTTGAGAGTAATACGGTAATTTGTATATTTCAAGACTTAGGCTTAAAAACATGACGTGAAAGGGTGAAAACTCGAAACAGCCCCAGAATGGCCCCGTGGGTGGCACCAACACCTCCCACGGGACTAACATAACTCATAGGAACTGACCTCGCAGCCGCGGGAATCCCGGTTTGAGAGTAATACGGTAATTTGTATATTTCAAGACTTAGGCTTAAAAACATGACGTTAAAGGGTGAAAACTCGAAACAGCCCCCGAACGGCCCCGTGGGTGGCACCAACACCTCCCACGGGACCAACATAACTCGTAGGAACTGACCCCGCAGCCGCGGGTCTCCCGGTTTGAGAGTACGAGGGTAATTTGCGAATTTCTACACTTAAGCAAAACATGACGTTAGAGGGTGAAAACTCGAAACAAACCCCGAACGGCCCCGTGGCTGGCACCAACACCTCCCACGGGACCAACATAACTCGTAGGAACTGACCTCGCAGCCGCGGGTCTCCCGGTTTGAGAGTAATACGGTAATTTGCATATTTCAAGACTTAGGCTTAAAAACATGACGTTAAAGGGTTAAAACTCGAAACAGCCCCCGAACGGCCCAGCGGGTGGCACCAACACCTCCCACGGGACAAACGTAACTCGTAGGAACTGACCCCGCAGCCGCGGGAGTCCCGGTTTGAGATTAATACAGTAATTTGTATATTTCAAGACTTAGGCTTAAAAACATGACCTTAAAGGGTGAAAACTCGAAACAGCCCCCGAACGGCCACGTGGGTGGCACCAACACCTCCCACGGGACCAACGTAACTCGTAGGAACTGACCCCGCAGTCACGGGTCTCCCGATTTGAGAATACGACCGTAATTTGTGTATTTCTACACTTAAGCAAAACATGGCGTTAAAGGGTGAAAACTCTAAACAGCCCCCGAACGGCCCCGTGGGTGGCACCAACACCTCCCACGGGACCAACATAACTCGTAGAAACTGACCCCGCAGCCGCGGGAATCCCGGTTTCAGAGTAATACGGTAATTTGTATATTTCAAGACTTAGGCTTAAAAACATGACGTGAAAGGGTGACAACTCGAAACAGCCCCCGAACGGCCCCGTGGGTCGCACCAACACCTCCCACAGGACCAATGTAACTCGTAGGAACTGACCCCGTAGCCGTGGGACTCCCGGTTTGAGAGTACGACGGTAATTTGCTTATTTCTAGACTTAGGCTTGAAAACATGACGTTAGAGGGTGAAAACTCGAAACAACCCCCGAACGTCCCTGTGGGTGGCACCAACACCTCCCACTGGACCAACGTAACACGTAGGAACTGAACCCGCAGCCGCGGGTCTCCCGGTTTGAGAATACGACCGTAATTTGCGTATTTCTACACTTAAGCAAAACATGGCGTTAAAGGGTGAAAACTCGAAACAACCCCCGAACGGCCCCGTGGGTGGCACCAACACCTCCCACGGGACAAACATAACTCGTAGGAACTGACCCCGCTGCCGCAGGAGTCCCGATTTGAGAGTAATACGGTAATTTGTATATTTCAAGACTTAGGCTTAAAAACATGACGTGAAAGGGTGAAAACTCGAAACAGCCCCCGGATGGCCCCGTGGGTGGCACCAACACCTCCCACGGGACTAACATAACTCGTAGGAACTGACCTCGCAGCCGCGGGAATCCCGGTTTGAGAGTAATACGGTAATTTGTATATTTCAAGACTTAGGCTTAAAAACATGACGTTAAAGGGTGAAAACTCGAAACAGCCCCCGAACGGCCCCGTGGGTGGCACCAACACCTCCCACGGGACCAACATAACTCGTAGGAACTGACCCCGCAGCCGCGGGTCTCCCGGTTTGAGAGTACGAGGGTAATTTGCGAATTTCTACACTTAAGCAAAACATGACGTTAGAGGGTGAAAACTCGAAACAAACCCCGAACGGCCCCGTGGCTGGCACCAACACCTCCCACGGGACCAACATAACTCGTAGGAACTAACCTCGCAGCCGCGGGTCTCCCGATTTGAGAGTAATACGGTAATTTGCATATTTCAAGACTTAGGCTTAAAAACATGACGTTAAAGGGTTAAAACTCAAAACAACCCCCGAACGGCCCAGTGGGTGGCACCAACACCTTCCACGGGACAAACGTAACTCGTAGGAACTGACCCCGCAGCCGCGGGAGTCCCGGTTTGAGATTAATACGGTAATTTGTATATTTCAAGACTTAGGATTAAAAACATGACCTTAAAGGGTGAAAACTCGAAACAGCCCCCGAACGGCCACGTGGGTGGCACCAACACCTCCCACTGGACCAACGTAACTCGTAAGAACTGACCCCGCAGTCGCGGGTCTCCCGGTTTGAGAATACGACCGAAATTTGCGTATTTTTACACTTAACCAAAACATGGCGTTAAAGGGTGAAAACTCGAAACAGCCCCCGAACGGCCCCGTGGGTGGCACCAACACCTCTTACGGACCAACATAACTCGTAGGAACTGACCCCGCAGCCGCGGGAATCCCGGTTTCAGAGTAATACGGAAATTTGTATATTTCAAGACTTAGGCTTAAATACATGACCTGAAAGGGTGAAAACTCGAAACAGCCCCCGAACGTCCCCGTGGGTGGCACAAACACCTCCCACGGGCCCAACGTAACTCGTAGGAACTGACCCCGCAGTCGCGGGTCTCCCGGTTTGAGAATACGACCGTAATTTGCGTATTTCTAAACTTAAGCAAAACATGGCGTTAAAGGGTGAAAACTTTAAACAGCCCCCGAACGGCCCCGTGGGTGGCACCAACACCTCCCACGGGACCAACATAACTCGTAGAAACTGACCCCCCAGCCGCGGGAATCCCGGTTTCAGAGTAATACGGTAATTTGTATATTTCAAGACTTAGGCTTAAAAACATGACGTGAAAGAGTGACAACTCGATACAGCCCCCGAACGGCCCCGTGGGTGGCACCAACACCTCCCACAGGACCAACGTAACTCGTATGAACTTACCCCGTAGCCGCGGGACTCCCGGTTTGAGAGTACGACCGTAATTTGCTTATTTCTAGACTTAGGCTTAAAAACATTACGTTAGAGGGTGAAAACTCGAAACAACCCCCGAATGTCCCTGTGGGTCGCACCAACACCTCCCATGGGACCAACGTAACTCGTAGGAACTGACGTAACAGCCGCGGGTCTCCCGGTTTGAGAGTAATACGGTAATTTGCATATTTCAAGACTTAGGCTTAAAAACATGACGTTAAAGGGTTAAAACTCGAAATATCCCCCGAACGGCCGAGTGGGTGGCACCAACACCTCCCACGGGACAAACGTAACTCGTAGGAACTGACCCCGCAGCCGCGGGAGTCCCGGTTTGAGATTAATACGGTAATTTGTATATTTCAAGACTTAGGCTTAAAAACATGACCTTAAAGGGTGAAAACTCGAAACAGCCCCCGAACGGCCCCGTGGGTGGCACCAACACCTCCCACGGGACCAACATAACTCGTAGGAACTGACCCCGCAGCCGCGGGTCTCCCGGTTTGAGAGTAATACGGTAATTTGCATATTTCAAGACTTAGGCTTAAAAACATGACCTTAAAGGGTGAAAACTCGAAACAGCCCCCGAACGGCCACGTGGCTGGCACCAATACCTCCCACGGGACCAACGTAACTCGTAGGAACTGACCCCGCAGTCGCGGGTCTCCCGGTTTGAGAATACGACCGAAATTTGCGTATTTTTACACTTAAGCAAAACATGGCGTTAAAGGGTGAAAACTCGAAACATCCCCCGAACGGCCCCGTGGGTGGCACCAACACCTCCTACGGGACCAACATAACTCGTAGGAACTGACCCCACAGCCGCGGGAATCCCGGTTTCAGAGTAATACGGAAATTTTGTATATTTCAAGACTTAGGCTTAAATACATGACCTGAAAGGGTGAAAACTCGAACAGCCCCCGAACGTCCCCGTGGGTGGCACCAACATCTCCCACGGGACCAACGTAAGTCATAGGAACTGACCCCGTAGCCGCGGGACTCCCGGTTTGAGAGTACGACGGTAATTTGCTTATTTCTAGACTTAGGCTTAAAAACATGACGTTAGAGGGTGAAAACTCGAAACAGCCCCCGAACGTCCCCGTGGGTGGCACCAACACCTCCCACGGGACCAACGTAACTCGTAGGAACTGACCCCGCAGTCGCGGGTCTCCCGGTTTGAGGATACGACCGTAATTTGCGTATTTCTACACTTAAGCAAAACATGGCGTTAAAGGGTGAAAACTCTAAACATCCCCCGAACGGCCCCGTGGGTGGCACCAACACCTCCCACGGGACCAACATAACTCGTAGAAACTGACCCCGCAGCCGCGGGAATCACGGTTTCAGAGTAATACGGTAATTTGTATATTTCAAGACTTAGGCTTAAAAACATGACGTGAAAGGGTGACAACTCGAAACAGCCCCCGAACGGCCCCGTGGGTGGCACCAACACCTCCCACAGGACCAACGTAACTCGTAGGAACTGACCCCGTAGCCGCGGGACTCCCGGTTTGAGAGTACGACGGTAATTTGCTTATTTCTAGACTTAGGCTTAAAAAGATGACGTTAGAGGGTGAAAACTCGAAACAGTCCCCGAACGTCCCCGTGGGTGGCACCAACACCTCCCACGGGACCAATGTAACTCGTAGGAACTGACCCCGCAGTCGCGGGTCTCCCGGTTTGAGAATACGACCGTAATTTGCGTATTTCTACACTTAAGCAAAACATGGCGTTAAAGGGTGAAAACTCTAAACAGCCCCCGAACGGCCCCGTGGGTGGCACCAACACCTCCCACGGGACCAACATAACTCGTAGAAACTGACCCCGCAGCCGCGGGAATCCCGGTTTCAGAGTAATACGGTAATTTGTATATTTCAAGACTTAGGCCTAAAAACCTGACGTGAAAGGGTGACAACTCGAAACAACCCCGAACGTCCCTGTGGGTGGCACCAACACCTCCCACGGGACCAACGTAACTCGTAGGAACTGAACCCGCAGCCGCGGGTCTCCCGGTTTGAGAATACGACCGTAATTTGCGTATTTCTACACTTAAGCAAACAATGGCGTTAAAGGGTGAAAACTCGAAACAACCCCCGAACGGCCCCGTGGGTGGCACCAACACCTCCCACAGGACCAACATAACTCGTAGGAACTGACCCCGCTGCCGCAGGAGTCCCGATTTGGGAGTAATACGGTAATTTGTATATTTCAAGACTTAGGCTTAAAAACATGACGTGAAAGGGTGAAAACTCGAAACAGCCCCCGAATGGCCCCGTGGGTGGCACCAACACCTCCCACGGGACTAACATAACTCATAGGAACTGACCTCGCAGCCGCGGGAATCCCGGTTTGAGAGTAATACGGTAATTTGTATATTTCAAGACTTAGGCTTAAAACATGACGTTAAAGGGTGAAAACTCGAAACAACCCCCGAACGGCCCCGTGGGTGGCACCAACACCTCCCACGGGACCAACATAACTCGTAGGAACTGACCCCGCAGCCGCGTGTCTCCCGGTTTGAGAGTACGAGGGTAATTTGTGAATTTGTACACTTAAGCAAAACATGACCTTAGAGGGTGAAAACTTGAAACAAACCCCGAACGGCCCCGTGGCTGGCACCAACACCTCCCACGGTACCAACATAACTCGTAGGAACTGACCTCGCAGCCGCGGGTCTCCCGGTTTGAGAGTAATACGGTAATTTGCATATTTCAAGACTTAGGCTTAAAAACATGACGTTAAAGGGTTAAAACTCGAAACAGCCCCCGAACGGCCCAGTGGGTGGCACCAACACCTCCCACGGGACAAACGTAACTAGTAGGAACTGACCCCGCAGCCGCGGGAGTCCCGGTTTGAGATTAATACGGTAATTTGTATATTTCAAGACTTAGGCTTAAAAACATGACCTTAAAGGGTGAAAACTCGAAACAGCCCCCGAACGGCCACGTGGGTGGCACCAACACCTCCCACGGGACCAACGTAACTCGTAGGAACTGACCCCGCAGTCGCGGGTCTCCCGGTTTGAGAATACGACCGAAATTTGCGTATTTTTACACTTAAGCAAAACATGGCGTTAAAGGGTGAAAACTCGAAACAGCCCCCGAACGGCCCCGTGGGTGGCACCAACACCTCCTACGGGACCAACATAACTCGTAGGAACTGACCCCGCAGCCGCGAGAATCCCGGTTTCAGAGTAATACGGAAATTTGTATATTTCAAGACTTAGGCTTAAATACATGACCTGAAAGGGTGAAAACTCAAACATCCCCCGAACGTCCCCGTGGGTGGCACCAACTTCTCCCACGGGACCAACGTAACTCGTAGGAACTGACCACGTAGCCGCGGGACTCCCGGTTTGAGAGAACGACGGTAATTTGCTTATTTCTAGACTTAGGCTTAAAAACATGACGTTAGAGGGTGAAAACTCGAAACAGCCCCCGAACGTCCCCGTGGGTGGCACCAACACCTCCCACGGGACCAGCGTAACTCGTAGCAACTGACCCCACAGCCGCGGGTCTCCCGGTTTGCGAAAACGACCGTAATTTGCGTATTTCTACACTTAAGCAAAACATGGCGTTAAAGGGTGAAAACTCTAAACAACCCCCGAACGGCCCCGTGGGTGGCACCAACACCTCCCACGGGACCAACATAACTCGTAGAAACTGACCCCGCAGCCGCGGGAATCCCGGTTTCAGATTAATACGGTAATTTGTATATTTCAAGACTTAGGCTTAAAAACATGACATGAAAGGGTGACAACTCGAAACAGCCCCCGAACGGCCCCGTGGGTGGCACCAACACCTCCCACAGGACCAACGTAACTCGTAGGAACTGACCCCGTAGCCGCGGGACTCCCGGTTTGAGAGTACGACGGTAATTTGCTTATTTCTAGACTTAGGCTTAAAAACATGACGTTAGAGGGTGAAAACTCGAAACAGCCCCTGAACGTCCCCGTGGGTGGCACCAACACCTCCCACGGGACCAACGTAACTCGTAGGAACTGACCCCGCAGTCGCGGGTCTCCCGGTTTGAGAATACGACCGTAATTTGCGTATTTCTACACTTAAGCAAAACATGGCGTTAAAGGGTGAAAACTCTAAACAGCCCCCGAACGGCCCCGTGGGTGGCACCAACACCTCCCACGGGACCAACATAACTCGTAGAAACTGACCCCGCAGCCGCGGGAATCCCGGTTTCAGAGTAATACGGTAATTTTAATATTTCAAGACTTAGGCTTAAAAACCTGACGTGAAAGGGTGACAACTCGAAACAACCCCCGAACGTCCCTGTGGGTGGCACCAACACCTCCCACGGGACCAACGTAACTCGTAGGAACTGAACCCGCAGCCGCGGGTCTCCCGGTTTGAGAATACGACCGTAATTTGCGTATTTCTACACTTAAGCAAAACATGGCGTTAAAGGGTTAAAACTCGAAACAACCCCCGAACGGCCCCGTGGGTGGCACCAACACCTCCCACAGGACCAACATAACTCGTAGGAACTGACCCCGCTGCCGCAGGAGTCCCGATTTGAGAGTAATACGGTAATTTGTATATTTCAAGACTTAGGCTTAAAAACATGACGTGAAAGGGTGAAAACTCGAAACAGCCCCCGAATGGCCCCGTGGGTGGCACCAACACCTCCCACGGGACTAACATAACTCATAGGAACTGACCTCGCAGCCGCGGGAATCCCGGTTTGAGAGTAATACTGTAATTTGTATATTTCAAGACTTAGGCTTAAAAACATGACGTTAAAGGGTGAAAACTCGAAACAGCCCCCGAACGGCCCCGTGGGTGGCACCAACATCTCCCAGGGGACCAACATTACTCGTAGGAACTGACCCCGCAGCCGCGGGTCTCCCGGTTTGAGAGTACGAGGGTAATTTGCAAATTTCTACACTTAAGCAAAACATGACGTTAGAGGGTGAAAACTCGAAACAAACCCCGAACGGTCCCGTGGCTGGCACCAACACCTCCCACGGGACCAACATAACTCGTAGGAACTGACCTCGCTGCCGCGGGTCTCCCGGTTTGAGAGTAATACGGTAATTTGCATATTTCAGGACTTAGGCTTAAAAACATAACGTTAAAGGGTTAAAACTCGAAACAGCCCCCGAACGGCCCAATGGGTGGCACCAACACCTCCCACGGGACAAACGTAACTCGTAGGAACTGACCCCGCAGCCGCGGGAGTCCCGGTTTGAGATTAATACAGTAATTTGTATATTTCAAGACTTAGGCTTAAAAACATGACCTTAAAGGGTGAAAACTCGAAACAGCCCCCGAACGGCCACGTGGCTGGCACCAACACCTCCCACGGGACAAACGTAACTCGTAGGAACTGACCCCGCAGTCGCGGGTCTCCCGGTTTGAGAATACGACCGAAATTTGCGTATTTTTACACTTAAGGAAAACATGGCGTTAAAGGGTGAAAACTCGAAACAGCCCCCGAACGGCCCCGTGGGTGGCACCAACACATCCTACGGGACCAACATAACCCGTAGGAACTGACCCCGCAGCCGCGAGAATCCCGATTTCAGAGTAATACGGAAATTTGTATATTTCAAGACTTAGGCTTAAATACATGACCTGAAAGGGTGAAAACTCGAACATCCCCCGAACGTCCCCGTGGGTGGCACCAACATCTCCCACGGGACCAACGTAACTCGTAGGAACTTACCCCGTAGCCGCGGGACTCCCGGTTTGAGAGTACGACGGTAATTTGCTTATTTCTAGACTTAGGCTTAAAAACATGACGTTAGAGGGTGAAAACTCGAAACAGCCCCCGAACGTCCCCGTGGGTGGCACCAACACCTCCCACGGGACCAGCGTAACTCGTAGCAACTGACCCCGCAGCCGCGGGTCTCCCGGTTTGAGAATACGACCGTAATTTGCGTATTTCTACACTTAAGCAAAACATGGCGTTAAAGGGTGAAAACTCTAAACAACCCCCGAACGGCCCCGTGGGTGGCACCAACACCTCCCACGGGACCAACATAACTCATAGAAACTGACCCCGCAGCCGCGGGAATCCCGGTTTCAGAGTAATACGGAAATTTGTATATTTCAAGACTTAGGCTTAAAAACATGACGTGAAAGGGTGACAACTCGAAACAGCCCCCGAACGGCCCCGTGGGTGGCACCAACACCTCCCACAGGACCAACGTAACTCGTAGGAACTGACCCCGTAACCGCGGGACTCCCGGTTTGAGAGTACGACGGTAATTTGCTTATTTCTAGACTTAGGCTTAAAAATATGACGCTAGAGGGTGAAAACTCGAAACAACCCCCGAACGTCCCTGTGGGTGGCACCAACACCTCCCACGGGACCAACGTAACTCGTAGGAACT
This sequence comes from Sambucus nigra, assembly GCA_949130495.1. Lineage (NCBI taxonomy): Eukaryota > Viridiplantae > Streptophyta > Magnoliopsida > Dipsacales > Adoxaceae > Sambucus > Sambucus nigra. Next base: position 648,531,629 of record OX422208.1, read on the forward strand.
GAACCCGCAGCCGCGGGTCTCCCGGTTTGAGAATACGAACGTAATTTGCGTATTTCTACACTTAAGCAAAACATGGCGTTAAAGGGTGAAAACTCGAAACAACCCCCGAACGGCCCCGTGGGTGGCACCAACACCTCCCACGGGACCAACATAACTCGTAGGAACTGACCCCGCTGCCGCAGGAGTCCCGATTTGAGAGTAATACGGTAATTTGTATATTTCATGACTTAGGCTTAAAAACATGACGTGAAAGGGTGAAAACTCGAAACAGCCCCCGAATGGCCCCGTGGGTGGCACCAACACCTCCCACGGGACCAACATAACTCGTAGGAACTGACCCCGTAGCCGCGGGAGTCCCGGTTTGAGAGTAATACGGTAATTCTTATATTTGAAGACTTAGGCTTAAAAACATGACGTTAAAGGGTGAAAACTCGAAACAGCCCCCGAACGGCCACGTGGGTGGCACCAACACCTCCCACGGGACCAACGTAACTCGTAGGAACTGACCCCGCAGTCGCGGGTCTCCCGGTTTGAGAATACGACCGTAATTTGCGTATTTTTACACTTAAGCAAAACATGGCGTTAAAGGTTGAAAACTCTAAACAGCCCCCAAACGGCCCCGTGGGTGGCACCAACACCTCCCACGGGACCAACATAACTCGTAGAAACTGACCCCGCAGCCGCGGGAATCCCGGTTTCAGAGTAATACGGTAATTTGTATATTTCAAGACTTAGGCTTAAAAACATGACGTGAAAGGGTGACAACTCGAAACAGCCCCCGAACGGCCCCGTGGGTGGCACCAACACCTCCCACAGGACCAACGTAACTCGTAGGAACTGACCCCGTAACCGCGGGACTCCCGGTTTGAGAGTACGACGGTAATTTGCTTATTTCTAGACTTAGGCTTAAAAACATGACGCTAGAGGGTGAAAACTCGAAACAACCCCCGAACGTCCCTGTGGGTGGCACCAACACCTCCCACGGGACCAACGTAACTCGTAGGAACTGAACCCGCAGCAGCGGGTCTCCCGGTTTGAGAGTACGAGGGTAATTTGCGTATTTTTACACTTAAGCAAAACATGACGTTAGAGGGTGAAAACACGAAACAAACCCCGAACGGCCCCGTGGCTGGCACCAACACCTCCCACGGGACCAACATAACTCGTAGGAACTGACCTCGCAGCCGCGGGTCTCCCGGTTTGAGAGTAATACGGTAATTTGCATATTTTAAGACTTAGGCTTAAAGGCATGACGTTAAAGGGTTAAAACTCGAAACAGCGCCCGAACGGCCCAGTGGGTGGCACCAACACCTCCCACGGGACAAACGTAACTCGTAGGAACTGACCCCACAGCCGCGGGAGTCCCGGTTTGAGAGTAATACGGTAATTTGTATATTTCAAGACTTAGGCTTAAAAACATGACCTTAAAGGGTGAAAACTCGAAACAGCCCCCGAACGGCCACGTGGGTGGCACCAACACCTCCCACTGGACCAACGTAACTCTTAGGAACTGACCCCGCAGTCGCGGGTCTTCCGGTTTGAGAATACGACCGAAATTTGCGTATTTTTACACTTAAGTAAAACATGGCATTAAAGGGTGAAAACACGAAACAGCCCCCGAACGGCCCCGTGGGTGGCACCAACACCTCCTACGGGACCAACATAACTCGTAGGAACTGACCCCGCAGCCGCGGGAATCCCGGTTTCAGAGTAATACGAAAATTTGTATATTTTAAGACTTAGGCTTAAATACATGACCTGAAAGGGTGAAAACTCGAACAGCCCGCGAACGTCCCCGTGGGTGGCATCAACACCTCCCACGGGACCAACGTAACTCGTAGGAACTGAACCCGTAGCCGCGGGACTCCCGGTTTGAGAGTACGACGGTAATTTGCTTATTTCTAGACTTAGGCTTAAAAACATGACGTTAGAGGGTGAAAACTCGAAACATCCCCCGAACGTCCCCGTGTGTGGCACCAACACCTCCCACGGGACCAACGTAACTCGTAGGAACTGACCCCGCAGCCGCGGGTCTCCCGGTTTGAGAATACGACCGTAATTTGCGTATTTCTACACTTAAGCAAAACTTGGCGTTAAAGGGTGAAAACTCGAAACAGCCCCCGAACGGCCCCGTGGGTGGCACCAACACCTCCCACGGGACCAACATAACTCGTAGGAACTGACCCCACAGCCGCGGGAGTCCCGGCTCGAGAGTAATACGGTAATTTGTATATTTCAAGACTTAGGCTTAAAAACATGACCTTAAAGGGTGAAAACTCGAAACAGCCCCCGAACGGCCACGTGAGTGGCACCATCACCTCCCACGGGACCAACGTAACTCGTAGGAACTGACCCCGCAGCCGCGGGAGTCCCGATTTGAGAGTAATACGGTAATTTGTATATTTCAAGACTTAGGCTTAAAAACATGACCTTAAAGGGTGAAAACTCGAAACAACCCCCGAACGGCCACGTGGGTGGCACCAACACCTCCCACGGGACCAACGTAACTCGTAGGAACTGACCCCGCAGCCGCGGGTCTCCCGGTTTGAGAGTACGAGGGTAATTTGCGTATTTCTACACTTAAGCAAAACATGACGTTAGAGGGTGAAAACTCGAAATAGCCCCAGAACGGCCCCGTGGGTGGCACCAACACCTCCCACGGGACCCACATAACTCGTAGGAACTGACCCCGCAGCCGCGGGAATCCCGGTTTGAGAGTAATACGGTAATTTGTATATTTCAATACTTAGGCTTAAAAACATGACGTTAAAGGGTGAAAACTCGAAACAGCCCCCGAACGGCCCCGTGGGTGGCACTAACACCTCCCACGGGACCAACATAACTCGTAGGAACTGACCCCGCAGCCGCGGGTCTCCCAGTTTGAGAGTATGAGGGTTATTTGTGTATTTCTACACTTAAGCAAAACATGACGATAGAGGGTGAAAACTCGAAACAGCCCCCGAACGGCCCCGTGGGTGGCACCAACACCTCCCACGGGACCAACGTAACTCGTAGGAACTGACCTCGTAGCCGCGGGTCTCCCGGTTTGAGAGTAATACGGTAATTTGCATATTTCAAGACTTAGACTTAAAAACATGACGTTAAAGGGTGAAAACTCGAAACAGCCCCCGAACGGCCCCATGGGTGGCACCAACAACTCCCACGGGACCAACGTAACTCGTAGGAACTGACCCCGCAGCCGCGGGAGGCCCGGTTTGAGAGTAATACGATAATTTGTATATTTCAAGACTTAGGCTTAAAAACATGACCTTAAAGGGTGAAAACTCGAAACAGCCCCCGAACGGCCACGTGGGTGGCACCAACACCTCCCACGGGACCAACGTAACTCGTAGGAACTGACCCCGCAGTCGCGGGTCTCTCGGTTTGAGAATACGACCGGAATTTGCGTATTTCTACACTTAAGCAAAACATGGCGTTAAAGGGTGAAAACTCGAAACAGCCCCCGAACGGCCCCGTGGGTGGCACCAACACCTCCCATGGGACCAACATAACTCGTAGGAACTGACCCCGCAGCAGCGGGAATCCCGGTTTCAGAGTAATACGGTAATTTGTATATTTCAAGACTTAGACTTAAATACATGACGTGAATGGGTGAAAACTCGAACAGCCCCGAACGGCCCCGTGGGTGGCACCAACACCTCCCACGGGACCAACGTAACTCGTAGGAACTTACCCCGTAGCCGCGGGACTCCCGGTTTGAGAGTACGACGGTAATTTGCTTATTTCTAGACTTAGGCTTAAAAACATGACGTTAGAGGGTGAAAACTCGAAACAGCCCCCGAACGTCCCCGTGGGTGGCACCAACACCTCCCACGGGACCAACATAACTCTTAAGAACTCACCCCACAGCCGCGGGAGTCCTGGTTTCATAGTAATACGGTAATTTGTATATTTCAAGACTTAGGCTTAAAAACATTACCTTAAAGGGTGAAAACTCGAAACAGCCCCCGAACGGCCACGTGGGTGGCACCAACACCTCCCACGGGACCAACGTAACTCGTAGGAACTGACCTCGCAGCCGCGGGTCTCCCGGTTTGAGAGTAATATGGTAATTTGCATATTTAAAGACTTAGGCGTAAAAACATGACGTTAGAGGGTGAAAACACGAAACAGCCCCCGAACGACCCCGTGGGTGGCACCAACACCTCCCACGGGACCAACATAACTCGTAGGAACTGACCATCGCAGCCGTGGGAATCCCGGTTTGAGAGTAATACGGTAATTTGTATATTTCAAGACTTTGGCTGCAAAACATGACGTGAAAGGGAAAAAACTCGAAACAGCCCCCGAACGGCCCCATGGGTGGCACCAATACCTCCCACGGGACCAACATAACTCGTTGGAACTGACCCCGCAGCCGCGGGAATCCCGATTTGAGAGTAATACGGTAATTTGTATATTTCAAGACTTAGGCTTAAAAACATGACCTTAAAGGGTGAAAACTCGAAACAGCCCCCGAACGGCAACGTGGGTGGCACCAACACCTTCCACGGGACGAACATAACTCGTAGGAACTGACCCCGCAGCCGCGGGTCTCCCGGTTTGAGAGTACGAGGGTAATTTGCGTATTTCTACACTTAAGCAAAACATGACGTATGAGGGTGAAAACTCGAAATAGCCCCCCGAACGGCCCCGTGGGTGGCACCAACACCTCCCACGGGACCAACGTAACTAGTAGGAACTGACCCCGCAGCCGCGGGAGTCCCGGTTTGAGAGTAATACGGTAATTTGTATATTTCAAGACTTAGGCTTTAAAACATGACCTTAAAGGGTGAAAACTCGAAACAGCCCCCGAACGACCACGTTGGTGGCACCAACACCTCCCACGGGACCAACGTAACTCGTAGGAACTGATCCCGCAGCCGCGGGTCTCCCGGTTTGAGAGTACAAGGGTAATTTGCGTATTTCTACACTTAAGCAAAACATGACGTTAGAGGGTGAAAACTCGAAACAGCCCCCGAACGGCCCCTTGGGTGGCACCAACACCTCCCACGGGACCAACATAATTCGTAGGAACTGACCCCGCAGCCGCGGGAATCCCGATTTGAGAGTAATACGGTAATTTTTATATTTCAAGACTTAGGCTTAAAAACATGACGTTTAAGGGTGAAAACTCGAAACATCCCCCGAACGGCCCCGTGGTTGGCACCAACACCTCCCACGGGACCACCATAACTCGTAGGAACTGACCCCGCAGCCGCAGGTCTCCCGGTTTGAGAGTACGAGGGTCATTTGCGTATTTCTACACTTAAGCAAAACATGACATTAGAGGGTGAAAACTCGAAAAAGCCCCCGAACGGCCCAGTGGGTGGCACCAACACCTCCCACGGGACAAACGTAACTCGTAGGAACTGACCCCGCAGCCGCGGGAGTCCCGGTTTGAGATTAATACAGTAATTTGTATATTTCAAGACTTAGGCTTAAAAACATGACCTTAAAGGGTGAAAACTCGAAACAGCCCCCGAACGGCCACGTGGGTGGCACCAACACCTCCCACGGGACCAAGGTAACTCGTAGGAACTGACCCCGCAGTCGCGGGTCTCCCGGTTTGAGAATACGACCGAAATTTGCGTATTTTTACACTTAAGCAAAACATGGCGTTAAAGGGTGAAAACTCGAAACAGCCCCCGAACGGCCCCGTGGGTGGCACCAACACATCCTATGGGACCAACATAACTCGTAGGAACTGACCCCGCAGCCGCGAGAATCCCGGTTTCAGAGTAATACGGAAATTTGTATATTTCAAGACTTAGGCTTAAATACATGACCTGAAAGGGTGAAAACTCGAACATCCCCCGAACGTCCCCGTGGGTGGCACCAACATCTCCCACGGGACCAACGTAACTCGTAGGAACTGACCCCGTAGCCGCGGGACTCCCGGTTTGAGAGTACGACGGTAATTTGCTTATTTCTAGACTTAGGCTTAAAGACATGATGTTAGAGGGTGAAAACTCGAAACAGCCCCCGAACGTCCCCGTGGGTGGCACCAACACCTCCCACGGGACCAACGTAACTCGTAGGAACTGACCCCGCAGCCGCGGGTCTCCCGGTTTGAGGATACGACCGTAATTTGGGTATTTCTACACTTAAGCAAAACATGGCGTTAAAGGGTGAAAACTCGAAACAACCCCCGAACGGCCCCGTGGGTGGCACCAACACCTCCCACGGGACAAACGTAACCCGTAGGAACTGACCCTGCAGCCGCGGGAGTCCCGGTTTGAGAGTAATACGGTAATTTGTATATTTCAAGACTTAGGCTTAAAAACATGACGTGAAAGGGTGAAAACTCGAAACAGCCCCCGAACGGCCACGTGGGTGGCACCAACACCTCCCACTGGACCAACGTAACTCGTAAGAACTGACCCCGCAGTCGCGGGTCTCCCGGTTTGAGAATACGATCGAAATTTGCGTATTTTTACACTTAACCAAAACATGGCGTTAAAGGGTGAAAACTCGAAACAGCCCCCGAACGGCCCCGTGGGTGGCACCAACACCTCTTACGGGACCAACATAACTCGTAGGAACTGACCCCGCAGCCGCGGGAATCCCGGTTTCAGAGTAATACGGAAATTTGTATATTTCAAGACTTAGGCTTAAATACATGACCTGAAAGGGTGAAAACTCGAAACAGCCCCCGAACGTCCTCGTGGGTGGCACCAACACCTCCCACGGGACCAACATAACTCGTAGGAACTGACCCTGTAACCGCGGGAGTCCCGGTTTGAGAGTAATATGGTAATTTGTATATTTCAAGACTTAGGCTTAAAAACATTACCTTAAAGGGTGAAAACTCGAAACAGCCTCCGAACGGCCACGTGGGTGGCACCAACACCTCCCACAAGACCAACGTAACTCGTAGGAACTGACCCCGCAGTCGCGGGTCTCCCGGTTTGAGAATACGACCGTAATTTGCGTATTTCTACACTTAAGCAAAACATGGCGTTAAAGGGTGAAAACTCTAAATAGCCCCCGAGCGGCCCCCTGGGTGGCACCAACACCTCCCACGGGACCAACATAACTCGAAGAAATAGAACCCGCAGCCGCGGGAATCCCGGTTTCAGAGTAATACGGTAATTTGTATATATCAAGACTTAGGCTTAAAAACATGACGTGAAAGGGTGACAACTCGAAACAGCCCCCGAACGGCCCCGTGGGTGGCACCAACACCTCCCACAGGAGCAACGTAACTCGTAGGAACTGACCCCGTAGCCGCGGGACTCCCGGTTTGAGAGTACGACGGTAATTTGCTTATTTCTAGACTTAGGCTTAAAAACATGACGTTAGAGGGTGAAAACTCGAAACAAGCCCCGAACGTCCCTGTGGGTGGCACCAACACCTCCCACGGGACCAACGTAACTCGTAGGAGCTGAAACCGCAGCCGCGGGTCTCCCGGTTTGAGAATACGACCGTAATTTGCGTATTTCTACACTTAAGCAAAACATGGCGTTAAAGGGTGAAAACTCGAAACAACCCCCGAACGGCCCCGTGGGTGGCACCAACACCTCCCACGGGACCAACATAACTCGTAGGAACTGACCCCGCTGCCGCAGGAGTCCCGATTTGAGAGTAATACGGTAATTTGTATATTTCAAGACTTAGGCTTAAAAACATGACGCGAAAGGGTGAAAACTCGAAACAGCCCCCGAATGGCCCCGTGGGTGGCACCAACACCTCCCACGGGACTAACATAACTCGTAGGAACTGACCTCGCAGCCGCGGGAATCCCAGTTTGAGAGTAATACGGTAATTTGTATATTTCAAGACTTAGGCTTAAAAACATGACGTTAAAGGGTGAAAACTCGAAACAGCCCCCGAACGGCCCCGTGGATGGCACCAACACCTCCCACGGGACCAACATAACTCGTAGGAACTGACCCCGCAGCCGCGGGTCTCCCGGTTTGAGAGTACGAGGGTAATTTGCGAATTTCTACACTTAAGCAAAACATGAAGTTAGAGGGTGAAAACTCGAAACAAACCACGAACGGCCCCGTGGCTGGCACCAACACCTCCCACGGGACCAACATAACTCGTAGGAACTGACCTCGTAGCCACGGGTCTCCCGGTTTGAGAGTAATACGGTAATTTGCATATTTCAAGACTTAGGCTGAAAAACATGACGTTAAAGGGTTAAAACTCGAAATAGCCCCCGAACGGCCGAGTGGGTGGCACCAACACCTCCCACGGGACAAACGTAACTCGTAGGAACTGACCCCGCAGCCGCGGGAGTCCCGGTTTGAGATTAATACGGTAATTTGTATATTTCAAAACTTAGGCTTAAAAACATGACGTTAAAGGGTGAAAACTCGAAACAGCCCCCGAACGGCCCCGTGGGTGGCACCAACACCTCCCACGGGACCAACATAATTCGTAGGAACTGACCCCGCAGCCGCGGGTCTCCCGGTTTGAGAGTACGAGGGTAATTTGCGAATTTCTACACTTAAGCAAACATGAAGTTAGAGGGTGAAAACTCGAAACAAACCCCGAACGGCCCCGTGGCTGGCACCAACACCTCCCACGGGACCAACATAACTCGTAGGAACTGACCTCGCAGCCGCGGGTCTCCCGGTTTGAGAGTAATACGGTAATTTGCATATTTCAAGACTTAGGCTTAAAAACATGACCTTAAAGGGTGAAAACTCGAAACAGCCCCCGAACGGCCACGTGGGTGGCACCAACACCTCCCACGGGACCAACGTAACTCGTAGGAACTGACCCCGCAGTCGCGGGTCTCCCGGTTTGAGAATACGACCGAAATTTACGTATTTTTACACTTAAGCAAAACATGGCGTTAAAGAGTGAAAACTCGAAACATCCCCCGAACGGCCCCGTGGGTGGTACCAACACCTCCTACGGGACCAACATAACTCGTAGGAACTGACCCCGCAGCCGCGGGAATCCCGGTTTCAGAGTAATACGGAAATTTGTATATTTCAAGACTTAGGCTTAAATACATGACCTGAAAGGGTGAAAACTCGAACAGCCCCCGAACGTCCCCGTGGGTGGCACCAACATCTCCCACGGGACCAACGTAACTCGTAGGAACTGACCCCGTAGCCGCGGGACTCCCGGTTTGAGAGTACGACGGTAATTTGCTTATTTCTAGACTTAGGCTTAAAAACATGACGTTAGAGGGTGAAAACTCGAAACAGCCCCCGAACGTCCCCGTGGGTGGAACCAACACCTCCCACGGGACCAACGTAACTCGTAGGAACTGACCCCGCAGTCGCGGGTCTCTCGGTTTGAGGATACGACCGTAATTTGCGTATTTCTACACTTAATCAAAACATGGCGTTAAAGGGTGAAAACTCGAAACAACCCTCGAACGGCCCCGTGGGTGGCACCAACACCTCCCACGGGACCAACATAACTCGTAGAAACTGACCCCGCAGCCGGGGGAAAATTCGGTTTCAGAGTATTACGGTAATTTGTATATTTCAAGACTTAGGCTTAAAAACATGACGTGAAAGGGTGACAACTCGAAACAGCCCCCGAACAGCCCCGTGGGTGGCACCAACACCTCCCACAGGACCAACGTAACTCGTAGGAACTGACCCCGTAGCCGCGGGACTCCCGGTTTGAGAGTACGACGTTAATTTTGCTTATTTCTTGACTTAGGCTTAAAAACATGACGTTAGAGGGTGAAAACTCGAAACAGCCCCCGAACATCCCCGTGGGTGGCACCAACACCTCCCACGGGACCAACGTAACTCGTAGGAACTGACCTCGCAGTCGCGGGTCTCCCGGTTTGAGAATACGACCGTAATTTGCGTATTTCTACACTTAAGCAAAACATGTCGTTAAAGGGTGAAAACTCTAAACAGCCCCCGAACGTCCCCGTGGGTGGCACCAACACCTCCCACGGGACCAACATAACTCGTAGAAACTGACCCCGCAGCCGCGGGAATCCCGGTTTCAGAGTAATACGGTAATTTGTATATTTCAAGACTTAGGCTTAAAAACCTGACGTGAAAGGGTGACAACTCGAAACAACCCCGAACGTCCCTGTGGGTGGCACCAACACCTCCCACGGGACCAACGTAACTCGTAGGAACTGAACCCGCTGCCGCGGGTCTCCCGGTTTGAGAATACGACCGTAATTTGCGTATTTCTACACTTAAGCAAACAATGGCGTTAAAGGGTGAAAACTCGAAACAACCCCCGAACGGCCCCGTGGGTGGCACCAACACCTCCCACAGGACCAACATAACTCGTAGGAACTGACCCCGCTGCCGCAGGAGTCCCGATTTGAGAGTAATACGGTAATTTGTATATTTCAAGACTTAGGCTTAAAAACATGACGTGAAAGGGTGAAAACTCGAAACAGCCCCAGAATGGCCCCGTGGGTGGCACCAACACCTCCCACGGGACTAACATAACTCATAGGAACTGACCTCGCAGCCGCGGGAATCCCGGTTTGAGAGTAATACGGTAATTTGTATATTTCAAGACTTAGGCTTAAAAACATGACGTTAAAGGGTGAAAACTCGAAACAGCCCCCGAACGGCCCCGTGGGTGGCACCAACACCTCCCACGGGACCAACATAACTCGTAGGAACTGACCCCGCAGCCGCGGGTCTCCCGGTTTGAGAGTACGAGGGTAATTTGCGAATTTCTACACTTAAGCAAAACATGACGTTAGAGGGTGAAAACTCGAAACAAACCCCGAACGGCCCCGTGGCTGGCACCAACACCTCCCACGGGACCAACATAACTCGTAGGAACTGACCTCGCAGCCGCGGGTCTCCCGGTTTGAGAGTAATACGGTAATTTGCATATTTCAAGACTTAGGCTTAAAAACATGACGTTAAAGGGTTAAAACTCGAAACAGCCCCCGAACGGCCCAGCGGGTGGCACCAACACCTCCCACGGGACAAACGTAACTCGTAGGAACTGACCCCGCAGCCGCGGGAGTCCCGGTTTGAGATTAATACAGTAATTTGTATATTTCAAGACTTAGGCTTAAAAACATGACCTTAAAGGGTGAAAACTCGAAACAGCCCCCGAACGGCCACGTGGGTGGCACCAACACCTCCCACGGGACCAACGTAACTCGTAGGAACTGACCCCGCAGTCACGGGTCTCCCGATTTGAGAATACGACCGTAATTTGTGTATTTCTACACTTAAGCAAAACATGGCGTTAAAGGGTGAAAACTCTAAACAGCCCCCGAACGGCCCCGTGGGTGGCACCAACACCTCCCACGGGACCAACATAACTCGTAGAAACTGACCCCGCAGCCGCGGGAATCCCGGTTTCAGAGTAATACGGTAATTTGTATATTTCAAGACTTAGGCTTAAAAACATGACGTGAAAGGGTGACAACTCGAAACAGCCCCCGAACGGCCCCGTGGGTCGCACCAACACCTCCCACAGGACCAATGTAACTCGTAGGAACTGACCCCGTAGCCGTGGGACTCCCGGTTTGAGAGTACGACGGTAATTTGCTTATTTCTAGACTTAGGCTTGAAAACATGACGTTAGAGGGTGAAAACTCGAAACAACCCCCGAACGTCCCTGTGGGTGGCACCAACACCTCCCACGGGACCAACGTAACACGTAGGAACTGAACCCGCAGCCGCGGGTCTCCCGGTTTGAGAATACGACCGTAATTTGCGTATTTCTACACTTAAGCAAAACATGGCGTTAAAGGGTGAAAACTCGAAACAACCCCCGAACGGCCCCGTGGGTGGCACCAACACCTCCCACGGGACAAACATAACTCGTAGGAACTGACCCCGCAGCCGCGGGAATCCCGGTTTCAGAGTAATACGGAAATTTGTATATTTCAAGACTTAGGCTTAAATACATGACCTGAAAGGGTGAAAACTCGAACAGCCCCCGAACGTCCCCGTGGGTGGCACCAACATCTCCCACGGGACCAACGTAACTCGTAGGAACTGACCCCGTAGCCGCGGGACTCCCGGTTTGAGAGTACGACGGTAATTTGCTTATTTCTAGACTTAGGCTTAAAAACATGACGTTAGAGGGTGAAAACTCGAAACAGCCCCCGAACGTCCCCGTGGGTGGAACCAACACCTCCCACGGGACCAACGTAACTCGTAGGAACTGACCCCGCAGTCGCGGGTCTCTCGGTTTGAGGATACGACCGTAATTTGCGTATTTCTACACTTAATCAAAACATGGCGTTAAAGGGTGAAAACTCGAAACAACCCTCGAACGGCCCCGTGGGTGGCACCAACACCTCCCACGGGACCAACATAACTCGTAGAAACTGACCCCGCAGCCGGGGGAAAATTCGGTTTCAGAGTATTACGGTAATTTGTATATTTCAAGACTTAGGCTTAAAAACATGACGTGAAAGGGTGACAACTCGAAACAGCCCCCGAACAGCCCCGTGGGTGGCACCAACACCTCCCACAGGACCAACGTAACTCGTAGGAACTGACCCCGTAGCCGCGGGACTCCCGGTTTGAGAGTACGACGTTAATTTTGCTTATTTCTTGACTTAGGCTTAAAAACATGACGTTAGAGGGTGAAAACTCGAAACAGCCCCCGAACATCCCCGTGGGTGGCACCAACACCTCCCACGGGACCAACGTAACTCGTAGGAACTGACCTCGCAGTCGCGGGTCTCCCGGTTTGAGAATACGACCGTAATTTGCGTATTTCTACACTTAAGCAAAACATGTCGTTAAAGGGTGAAAACTCTAAACAGCCCCCGAACGTCCCCGTGGGTGGCACCAACACCTCCCACGGGACCAACATAACTCGTAGAAACTGACCCCGCAGCCGCGGGAATCCCGGTTTCAGAGTAATACGGTAATTTGTATATTTCAAGACTTAGGCTTAAAAACCTGACGTGAAAGGGTGACAACTCGAAACAACCCCGAACGTCCCTGTGGGTGGCACCAACACCTCCCACGGGACCAACGTAACTCGTAGGAACTGAACCCGCTGCCGCGGGTCTCCCGGTTTGAGAATACGACCGTAATTTGCGTATTTCTACACTTAAGCAAACAATGGCGTTAAAGGGTGAAAACTCGAAACAACCCCCGAACGGCCCCGTGGGTGGCACCAACACCTCCCACAGGACCAACATAACTCGTAGGAACTGACCCCGCTGCCGCAGGAGTCCCGATTTGAGAGTAATACGGTAATTTGTATATTTCAAGACTTAGGCTTAAAAACATGACGTGAAAGGGTGAAAACTCGAAACAGCCCCAGAATGGCCCCGTGGGTGGCACCAACACCTCCCACGGGACTAACATAACTCATAGGAACTGACCTCGCAGCCGCGGGAATCCCGGTTTGAGAGTAATACGGTAATTTGTATATTTCAAGACTTAGGCTTAAAAACATGACGTTAAAGGGTGAAAACTCGAAACAGCCCCCGAACGGCCCCGTGGGTGGCACCAACACCTCCCACGGGACCAACATAACTCGTAGGAACTGACCCCGCAGCCGCGGGTCTCCCGGTTTGAGAGTACGAGGGTAATTTGCGAATTTCTACACTTAAGCAAAACATGACGTTAGAGGGTGAAAACTCGAAACAAACCCCGAACGGCCCCGTGGCTGGCACCAACACCTCCCACGGGACCAACATAACTCGTAGGAACTGACCTCGCAGCCGCGGGTCTCCCGGTTTGAGAGTAATACGGTAATTTGCATATTTCAAGACTTAGGCTTAAAAACATGACGTTAAAGGGTTAAAACTCGAAACAGCCCCCGAACGGCCCAGCGGGTGGCACCAACACCTCCCACGGGACAAACGTAACTCGTAGGAACTGACCCCGCAGCCGCGGGAGTCCCGGTTTGAGATTAATACAGTAATTTGTATATTTCAAGACTTAGGCTTAAAAACATGACCTTAAAGGGTGAAAACTCGAAACAGCCCCCGAACGGCCACGTGGGTGGCACCAACACCTCCCACGGGACCAACGTAACTCGTAGGAACTGACCCCGCAGTCACGGGTCTCCCGATTTGAGAATACGACCGTAATTTGTGTATTTCTACACTTAAGCAAAACATGGCGTTAAAGGGTGAAAACTCTAAACAGCCCCCGAACGGCCCCGTGGGTGGCACCAACACCTCCCACGGGACCAACATAACTCGTAGAAACTGACCCCGCAGCCGCGGGAATCCCGGTTTCAGAGTAATACGGTAATTTGTATATTTCAAGACTTAGGCTTAAAAACATGACGTGAAAGGGTGACAACTCGAAACAGCCCCCGAACGGCCCCGTGGGTCGCACCAACACCTCCCACAGGACCAATGTAACTCGTAGGAACTGACCCCGTAGCCGTGGGACTCCCGGTTTGAGAGTACGACGGTAATTTGCTTATTTCTAGACTTAGGCTTGAAAACATGACGTTAGAGGGTGAAAACTCGAAACAACCCCCGAACGTCCCTGTGGGTGGCACCAACACCTCCCACGGGACCAACGTAACACGTAGGAACTGAACCCGCAGCCGCGGGTCTCCCGGTTTGAGAATACGACCGTAATTTGCGTATTTCTACACTTAAGCAAAACATGGCGTTAAAGGGTGAAAACTCGAAACAACCCCCGAACGGCCCCGTGGGTGGCACCAACACCTCCCACGGGACAAACATAACTCGTAGGAACTGACCCCGCTGCCGCAGGAGTCCCGATTTGAGAGTAATACGGTAATTTGTATATTTCAAGACTTAGGCTTAAAAACATGACGTGAAAGGGTGAAAACTCGAAACAGCCCCCGGATGGCCCCGTGGGTGGCACCAACACCTCCCACGGGACTAACATAACTCGTAGGAACTGACCTCGCAGCCGCGGGAATCCCGGTTTGAGAGTAATACGGTAATTTGTATATTTCAAGACTTAGGCTTAAAAACATGACGTTAAAGGGTGAAAACTCGAAACAGCCCCCGAACGGCCCCGTGGGTGGCACCAACACCTCCCACGGGACCAACATAACTCGTAGGAACTGACCCCGCAGCCGCGGGTCTCCCGGTTTGAGAGTACGAGGGTAATTTGCGAATTTCTACACTTAAGCAAAACATGACGTTAGAGGGTGAAAACTCGAAACAAACCCCGAACGGCCCCGTGGCTGGCACCAACACCTCCCACGGGACCAACATAACTCGTAGGAACTAACCTCGCAGCCGCGGGTCTCCCGATTTGAGAGTAATACGGTAATTTGCATATTTCAAGACTTAGGCTTAAAAACATGACGTTAAAGGGTTAAAACTCAAAACAACCCCCGAACGGCCCAGTGGGTGGCACCAACACCTCCCACGGGACAAACGTAACTCGTAGGAACTGACCCCGCAGCCGCGGGAGTCCCGGTTTGAGATTAATACGGTAATTTGTATATTTCAAGACTTAGGATTAAAAACATGACCTTAAAGGGTGAAAACTCGAAACAGCCCCCGAACGGCCACGTGGGTGGCACCAACACCTCCCACTGGACCAACGTAACTCGTAAGAACTGACCCCGCAGTCGCGGGTCTCCCGGTTTAAGAATACGACCGAAATTTGCGTATTTTTACACTTAACCAAAACATGGCGTTAAAGGGTGAAAACTCGAAACAGCCCCCGAACGGCCCCGTGGGTGGCACCAACACCTCTTACGGACCAACATAACTCGTAGGAACTGACCCCGCAGCCGCGGGAATCCCGGTTTCAGAGTAATACGGAAATTTGTATATTTCAAGACTTAGGCTTAAATACATGACCTGAAAGGGTGAAAACTCGAAACAGCCCCCGAACGTCCCCGTGGGTGGCACAAACACCTCCCACGGGCCCAACGTAACTCGTAGGAACTGACCCCGCAGTCGCGGGTCTCCCGGTTTGAGAATACGACCGTAATTTGCGTATTTCTAAACTTAAGCAAAACATGGCGTTAAAGGGTGAAAACTTTAAACAGCCCCCGAACGGCCCCGTGGGTGGCACCAACACCTCCCACGGGACCAACATAACTCGTAGAAACTGACCCCCCAGCCGCGGGAATCCCGGTTTCAGAGTAATACGGTAATTTGTATATTTCAAGACTTAGGCTTAAAAACATGACGTGAAAGAGTGACAACTCGATACAGCCCCCGAACGGCCCCGTGGGTGGCACCAACACCTCCCACAGGACCAACGTAACTCGTATGAACTTACCCCGTAGCCGCGGGACTCCCGGTTTGAGAGTACGACCGTAATTTGCTTATTTCTAGACTTAGGCTTAAAAACATTACGTTAGAGGGTGAAAACTCGAAACAACCCCCGAATGTCCCTGTGGGTCGCACCAACACCTCCCATGGGACCAACGTAACTCGTAGGAACTGACGTAACAGCCGCGGGTCTCCCGGTTTGAGAGTAATACGGTAATTTGCATATTTCAAGACTTAGGCTTAAAAACATGACGTTAAAGGGTTAAAACTCGAAATATCCCCCGAACGGCCGAGTGGGTGGCACCAACACCTCCCACGGGACAAACGTAACTCGTAGGAACTGACCCCGCAGCCGCGGGAGTCCCGGTTTGAGATTAATACGGTAATTTGTATATTTCAAGACTTAGGCTTAAAAACATGACCTTAAAGGGTGAAAACTCGAAACAGCCCCCGAACGGCCCCGTGGGTGGCACCAACACCTCCCACGGGACCAACATAACTCGTAGGAACTGACCCCGCAGCCGCGGGTCTCCCGGTTTGAGAGTAATACGGTAATTTGCATATTTCAAGACTTAGGCTTAAAAACATGACCTTAAAGGGTGAAAACTCGAAACAGCCCCCGAACGGCCACGTGGCTGGCACCAATACCTCCCACGGGACCAACGTAACTCGTAGGAACTGACCCCGCAGTCGCGGGTCTCCCGGTTTGAGAATACGACCGAAATTTGCGTATTTTTACACTTAAGCAAAACATGGCGTTAAAGGGTGAAAACTCGAAACATCCCCCGAACGGCCCCGTGGGTGGCACCAACACCTCCTACGGGACCAACATAACTCGTAGGAACTGACCCCACAGCCGCGGGAATCCCGGTTTCAGAGTAATACGGAAATTTTGTATATTTCAAGACTTAGGCTTAAATACATGACCTGAAAGGGTGAAAACTCGAACAGCCCCCGAACGTCCCCGTGGGTGGCACCAACATCTCCCACGGGACCAACGTAAGTCATAGGAACTGACCCCGTAGCCGCGGGACTCCCGGTTTGAGAGTACGACGGTAATTTGCTTATTTCTAGACTTAGGCTTAAAAACATGACGTTAGAGGGTGAAAACTCGAAACAGCCCCCGAACGTCCCCGTGGGTGGCACCAACACCTCCCACGGGACCAACGTAACTCGTAGGAACTGACCCCGCAGTCGCGGGTCTCCCGGTTTGAGGATACGACCGTAATTTGCGTATTTCTACACTTAAGCAAAACATGGCGTTAAAGGGTGAAAACTCTAAACATCCCCCGAACGGCCCCGTGGGTGGCACCAACACCTCCCACGGGACCAACATAACTCGTAGAAACTGACCCCGCAGCCGCGGGAATCACGGTTTCAGAGTAATACGGTAATTTGTATATTTCAAGACTTAGGCTTAAAAACATGACGTGAAAGGGTGACAACTCGAAACAGCCCCCGAACGGCCCCGTGGGTGGCACCAACACCTCCCACAGGACCAACGTAACTCGTAGGAACTGACCCCGTAGCCGCGGGACTCCCGGTTTGAGAGTACGACGGTAATTTGCTTATTTCTAGACTTAGGCTTAAAAAGATGACGTTAGAGGGTGAAAACTCGAAACAGTCCCCGAACGTCCCCGTGGGTGGCACCAACACCTCCCACGGGACCAATGTAACTCGTAGGAACTGACCCCGCAGTCGCGGGTCTCCCGGTTTGAGAATACGACCGTAATTTGCGTATTTCTACACTTAAGCAAAACATGGCGTTAAAGGGTGAAAACTCTAAACAGCCCCCGAACGGCCCCGTGGGTGGCACCAACACCTCCCACGGGACCAACATAACTCGTAGAAACTGACCCCGCAGCCGCGGGAATCCCGGTTTCAGAGTAATACGGTAATTTGTATATTTCAAGACTTAGGCCTAAAAACCTGACGTGAAAGGGTGACAACTCGAAACAACCCCGAACGTCCCTGTGGGTGGCACCAACACCTCCCACGGGACCAACGTAACTCGTAGGAACTGAACCCGCAGCCGCGGGTCTCCCGGTTTGAGAATACGACCGTAATTTGCGTATTTCTACACTTAAGCAAACAATGGCGTTAAAGGGTGAAAACTCGAAACAACCCCCGAACGGCCCCGTGGGTGGCACCAACACCTCCCACAGGACCAACATAACTCGTAGGAACTGACCCCGCTGCCGCAGGAGTCCCGATTTGGGAGTAATACGGTAATTTGTATATTTCAAGACTTAGGCTTAAAAACATGACGTGAAAGGGTGAAAACTCGAAACAGCCCCCGAATGGCCCCGTGGGTGGCACCAACACCTCCCACGGGACTAACATAACTCATAGGAACTGACCTCGCAGCCGCGGGAATCCCGGTTTGAGAGTAATACGGTAATTTGTATATTTCAAGACTTAGGCTTAAAACATGACGTTAAAGGGTGAAAACTCGAAACAACCCCCGAACGGCCCCGTGGGTGGCACCAACACCTCCCACGGGACCAACATAACTCGTAGGAACTGACCCCGCAGCCGCGTGTCTCCCGGTTTGAGAGTACGAGGGTAATTTGTGAATTTGTACACTTAAGCAAAACATGACCTTAGAGGGTGAAAACTTGAAACAAACCCCGAACGGCCCCGTGGCTGGCACCAACACCTCCCACGGTACCAACATAACTCGTAGGAACTGACCTCGCAGCCGCGGGTCTCCCGGTTTGAGAGTAATACGGTAATTTGCATATTTCAAGACTTAGGCTTAAAAACATGACGTTAAAGGGTTAAAACTCGAAACAGCCCCCGAACGGCCCAGTGGGTGGCACCAACACCTCCCACGGGACAAACGTAACTAGTAGGAACTGACCCCGCAGCCGCGGGAGTCCCGGTTTGAGATTAATACGGTAATTTGTATATTTCAAGACTTAGGCTTAAAAACATGACCTTAAAGGGTGAAAACTCGAAACAGCCCCCGAACGGCCACGTGGGTGGCACCAACACCTCCCACGGGACCAACGTAACTCGTAGGAACTGACCCCGCAGTCGCGGGTCTCCCGGTTTGAGAATACGACCGAAATTTGCGTATTTTTACACTTAAGCAAAACATGGCGTTAAAGGGTGAAAACTCGAAACAGCCCCCGAACGGCCCCGTGGGTGGCACCAACACCTCCTACGGGACCAACATAACTCGTAGGAACTGACCCCGCAGCCGCGAGAATCCCGGTTTCAGAGTAATACGGAAATTTGTATATTTCAAGACTTAGGCTTAAATACATGACCTGAAAGGGTGAAAACTCAAACATCCCCCGAACGTCCCCGTGGGTGGCACCAACTTCTCCCACGGGACCAACGTAACTCGTAGGAACTGACCACGTAGCCGCGGGACTCCCGGTTTGAGAGAACGACGGTAATTTGCTTATTTCTAGACTTAGGCTTAAAAACATGACGTTAGAGGGTGAAAACTCGAAACAGCCCCCGAACGTCCCCGTGGGTGGCACCAACACCTCCCACGGGACCAGCGTAACTCGTAGCAACTGACCCCACAGCCGCGGGTCTCCCGGTTTGCGAAAACGACCGTAATTTGCGTATTTCTACACTTAAGCAAAACATGGCGTTAAAGGGTGAAAACTCTAAACAACCCCCGAACGGCCCCGTGGGTGGTACCAACACCTCCCACGGGACCAACATAACTCGTAGAAACTGACCCCGCAGCCGCGGGAATCCCGGTTTCAGATTAATACGGTAATTTGTATATTTCAAGACTTAGGCTTAAAAACATGACATGAAAGGGTGACAACTCGAAACAGCCCCCGAACGGCCCCGTGGGTGGCACCAACACCTCCCACAGGACCAACGTAACTCGTAGGAACTGACCCCGTAGCCGCGGGACTCCCGGTTTGAGAGTACGACGGTAATTTGCTTATTTCTAGACTTAGGCTTAAAAACATGACGTTAGAGGGTGAAAACTCGAAACAGCCCCTGAACGTCCCCGTGGGTGGCACCAACACCTCCCACGGGACCAACGTAACTCGTAGGAACTGACCCCGCAGTCGCGGGTCTCCCGGTTTGAGAATACGACCGTAATTTGCGTATTTCTACACTTAAGCAAAACATGGCGTTAAAGGGTGAAAACTCTAAACAGCCCCCGAACGGCCCCGTGGGTGGCACCAACACCTCCCACGGGACCAACATAACTCGTAGAAACTGACCCCGCAGCCGCGGGAATCCCGGTTTCAGAGTAATACGGTAATTTTAATATTTCAAGACTTAGGCTTAAAAACCTGACGTGAAAGGGTGACAACTCGAAACAACCCCCGAACGTCCCTGTGGGTGGCACCAACACCTCCCACGGGACCAACGTAACTCGTAGGAACTGAACCCGCAGCCGCGGGTCTCCCGATTTGAGAATACGACCGTAATTTGCGTATTTCTACACTTAAGCAAAACATGGCGTTAAAGGGTTAAAACTCGAAACAACCCCCGAACGGCCCCGTGGGTGGCACCAACACCTCCCACAGGACCAACATAACTCGTAGGAACTGACCCCGCTGCCGCAGGAGTCCCGATTTGAGAGTAATACGGTAATTTGTATATTTCAAGACTTAGGCTTAAAAACATGACGTGAAAGGGTGAAAACTCGAAACAGCCCCCGAATGGCCCCGTGGGTGGCACCAACACCTCCCACGGGACTAACATAACTCATAGGAACTGACCTCGCAGCCGCGGGAATCCCGGTTTGAGAGTAATACTGTAATTTGTATATTTCAAGACTTAGGCTTAAAAACATGACGTTAAAGGGTGAAAACTCGAAACAGCCCCCGAACGG
This sequence comes from Sambucus nigra, assembly GCA_949130495.1. Classification (NCBI taxonomy): domain Eukaryota; kingdom Viridiplantae; phylum Streptophyta; class Magnoliopsida; order Dipsacales; family Adoxaceae; genus Sambucus; species Sambucus nigra. The sequence goes on from OX422208.1 coordinate 648,552,565, forward strand.
CCCCGTGGGTGGCACCAACATCTCCCAGGGGACCAACATTACTCGTAGGAACTGACCCCGCAGCCGCGGGTCTCCCGGTTTGAGAGTACGAGGGTAATTTGCAAATTTCTACACTTAAGCAAAACATGACGTTAGAGGGTGAAAACTCGAAACAAACCCCGAACGGTCCCGTGGCTGGCACCAACACCTCCCACGGGACCAACATAACTCGTAGGAACTGACCTCGCTGCCGCGGGTCTCCCGGTTTGAGAGTAATACGGTAATTTGCATATTTCAGGACTTAGGCTTAAAAACATAACGTTAAAGGGTTAAAACTCGAAACAGCCCCCGAACGGCCCAATGGGTGGCACCAACACCTCCCACGGGACAAACGTAACTCGTAGGAACTGACCCCGCAGCCGCGGGAGTCCCGGTTTGAGATTAATACAGTAATTTGTATATTTCAAGACTTAGGCTTAAAAACATGACCTTAAAGGGTGAAAACTCGAAACAGCCCCCGAACGGCCACGTGGCTGGCACCAACACCTCCCACGGGACAAACGTAACTCGTAGGAACTGACCCCGCAGTCGCGGGTCTCCCGGTTTGAGAATACGACCGAAATTTGCGTATTTTTACACTTAAGGAAAACATGGCGTTAAAGGGTGAAAACTCGAAACAGCCCCCGAACGGCCCCGTGGGTGGCACCAACACATCCTACGGGACCAACATAACCCGTAGGAACTGACCCCGCAGCCGCGAGAATCCCGATTTCAGAGTAATACGGAAATTTGTATATTTCAAGACTTAGGCTTAAATACATGACCTGAAAGGGTGAAAACTCGAACATCCCCCGAACGTCCCCGTGGGTGGCACCAACATCTCCCACGGGACCAACGTAACTCGTAGGAACTTACCCCGTAGCCGCGGGACTCCCGGTTTGAGAGTACGACGGTAATTTGCTTATTTCTAGACTTAGGCTTAAAAACATGACGTTAGAGGGTGAAAACTCGAAACAGCCCCCGAACGTCCCCGTGGGTGGCACCAACACCTCCCACGGGACCAGCGTAACTCGTAGCAACTGACCCCGCAGCCGCGGGTCTCCCGGTTTGAGAATACGACCGTAATTTGCGTATTTCTACACTTAAGCAAAACATGGCGTTAAAGGGTGAAAACTCTAAACAACCCCCGAACGGCCCCGTGGGTGGCACCAACACCTCCCACGGGACCAACATAACTCATAGAAACTGACCCCGCAGCCGCGGGAATCCCGGTTTCAGAGTAATACGGAAATTTGTATATTTCAAGACTTAGGCTTAAAAACATGACGTGAAAGGGTGACAACTCGAAACAGCCCCCGAACGGCCCCGTGGGTGGCACCAACACCTCCCACAGGACCAACGTAACTCGTAGGAACTGACCCCGTAACCGCGGGACTCCCGGTTTGAGAGTACGACGGTAATTTGCTTATTTCTAGACTTAGGCTTAAAAATATGACGCTAGAGGGTGAAAACTCGAAACAACCCCCGAACGTCCCTGTGGGTGGCACCAACACCTCCCACGGGACCAACGTAACTCGTAGGAACTGAACCCGCAGCCGCGGGTCTCCCGGTTTGAGAATACGAACGTAATTTGCGTATTTCTACACTTAAGCAAAACATGGCGTTAAAGGGTGAAAACTCGAAACAACCCCCGAACGGCCCCGTGGGTGGCACCAACACCTCCCACGGGACCAACATAACTCGTAGGAACTGACCCCGCTGCCGCAGGAGTCCCGATTTGAGAGTAATACGGTAATTTGTATATTTCATGACTTAGGCTTAAAAACATGACGTGAAAGGGTGAAAACTCGAAACAGCCCCCGAATGGCCCCGTGGGTGGCACCAACACCTCCCACGGGACCAACATAACTCGTAGGAACTGACCCCGTAGCCGCGGGAGTCCCGGTTTGAGAGTAATACGGTAATTCTTATATTTGAAGACTTAGGCTTAAAAACATGACGTTAAAGGGTGAAAACTCGAAACAGCCCCCGAACGGCCACGTGGGTGGCACCAACACCTCCCACGGGACCAACGTAACTCGTAGGAACTGACCCCGCAGTCGCGGGTCTCCCGGTTTGAGAATACGACCGTAATTTGCGTATTTTTACACTTAAGCAAAACATGGCGTTAAAGGTTGAAAACTCTAAACAGCCCCCAAACGGCCCCGTGGGTGGCACCAACACCTCCCACGGGACCAACATAACTCGTAGAAACTGACCCCGCAGCCGCGGGAATCCCGGTTTCAGAGTAATACGGTAATTTGTATATTTCAAGACTTAGGCTTAAAAACATGACGTGAAAGGGTGACAACTCGAAACAGCCCCCGAACGGCCCCGTGGGTGGCACCAACACCTCCCACAGGACCAACGTAACTCGTAGGAACTGACCCCGTAACCGCGGGACTCCCGGTTTGAGAGTACGACGGTAATTTGCTTATTTCTAGACTTAGGCTTAAAAACATGACGCTAGAGGGTGAAAACTCGAAACAACCCCCGAACGTCCCTGTGGGTGGCACCAACACCTCCCACGGGACCAACGTAACTCGTAGGAACTGAACCCGCAGCAGCGGGTCTCCCGGTTTGAGAGTACGAGGGTAATTTGCGTATTTTTACACTTAAGCAAAACATGACGTTAGAGGGTGAAAACACGAAACAAACCCCGAACGGCCCCGTGGCTGGCACCAACACCTCCCACGGGACCAACATAACTCGTAGGAACTGACCTCGCAGCCGCGGGTCTCCCGGTTTGAGAGTAATACGGTAATTTGCATATTTTAAGACTTAGGCTTAAAGGCATGACGTTAAAGGGTTAAAACTCGAAACAGCGCCCGAACGGCCCAGTGGGTGGCACCAACACCTCCCACGGGACAAACGTAACTCGTAGGAACTGACCCCACAGCCGCGGGAGTCCCGGTTTGAGAGTAATACGGTAATTTGTATATTTCAAGACTTAGGCTTAAAAACATGACCTTAAAGGGTGAAAACTCGAAACAGCCCCCGAACGGCCACGTGGGTGGCACCAACACCTCCCACTGGACCAACGTAACTCTTAGGAACTGACCCCGCAGTCGCGGGTCTTCCGGTTTGAGAATACGACCGAAATTTGCGTATTTTTACACTTAAGTAAAACATGGCATTAAAGGGTGAAAACACGAAACAGCCCCCGAACGGCCCCGTGGGTGGCACCAACACCTCCTACGGGACCAACATAACCCGTAGGAACTGACCCCGCAGCCGCGAGAATCCCGATTTCAGAGTAATACGGAAATTTGTATATTTCAAGACTTAGGCTTAAATACATGACCTGAAAGGGTGAAAACTCGAACATCCCCCGAACGTCCCCGTGGGTGGCACCAACATCTCCCACGGGACCAACGTAACTCGTAGGAACTTACCCCGTAGCCGCGGGACTCCCGGTTTGAGAGTACGACGGTAATTTGCTTATTTCTAGACTTAGGCTTAAAAACATGACGTTAGAGGGTGAAAACTCGAAACAGCCCCCGAACGTCCCCGTGGGTGGCACCAACACCTCCCACGGGACCAGCGTAACTCGTAGCAACTGACCCCGCAGCCGCGGGTCTCCCGGTTTGAGAATACGACCGTAATTTGCGTATTTCTACACTTAAGCAAAACATGGCGTTAAAGGGTGAAAACTCTAAACAACCCCCGAACGGCCCCGTGGGTGGCACCAACACCTCCCACGGGACCAACATAACTCATAGAAACTGACCCCGCAGCCGCGGGAATCCCGGTTTCAGAGTAATACGGAAATTTGTATATTTCAAGACTTAGGCTTAAAAACATGACGTGAAAGGGTGACAACTCGAAACAGCCCCCGAACGGCCCCGTGGGTGGCACCAACACCTCCCACAGGACCAACGTAACTCGTAGGAACTGACCCCGTAACCGCGGGACTCCCGGTTTGAGAGTACGACGGTAATTTGCTTATTTCTAGACTTAGGCTTAAAAATATGACGCTAGAGGGTGAAAACTCGAAACAACCCCCGAACGTCCCTGTGGGTGGCACCAACACCTCCCACGGGACCAACGTAACTCGTAGGAACTGAACCCGCAGCCGCGGGTCTCCCGGTTTGAGAATACGAACGTAATTTGCGTATTTCTACACTTAAGCAAAACATGGCGTTAAAGGGTGAAAACTCGAAACAACCCCCGAACGGCCCCGTGGGTGGCACCAACACCTCCCACGGGACCAACATAACTCGTAGGAACTGACCCCGCTGCCGCAGGAGTCCCGATTTGAGAGTAATACGGTAATTTGTATATTTCATGACTTAGGCTTAAAAACATGACGTGAAAGGGTGAAAACTCGAAACAGCCCCCGAATGGCCCCGTGGGTGGCACCAACACCTCCCACGGGACCAACATAACTCGTAGGAACTGACCCCGTAGCCGCGGGAGTCCCGGTTTGAGAGTAATACGGTAATTCTTATATTTGAAGACTTAGGCTTAAAAACATGACGTTAAAGGGTGAAAACTCGAAACAGCCCCCGAACGGCCACGTGGGTGGCACCAACACCTCCCACGGGACCAACGTAACTCGTAGGAACTGACCCCGCAGTCGCGGGTCTCCCGGTTTGAGAATACGACCGTAATTTGCGTATTTTTACACTTAAGCAAAACATGGCGTTAAAGGTTGAAAACTCTAAACAGCCCCCAAACGGCCCCGTGGGTGGCACCAACACCTCCCACGGGACCAACATAACTCGTAGAAACTGACCCCGCAGCCGCGGGAATCCCGGTTTCAGAGTAATACGGTAATTTGTATATTTCAAGACTTAGGCTTAAAAACATGACGTGAAAGGGTGACAACTCGAAACAGCCCCCGAACGGCCCCGTGGGTGGCACCAACACCTCCCACAGGACCAACGTAACTCGTAGGAACTGACCCCGTAACCGCGGGACTCCCGGTTTGAGAGTACGACGGTAATTTGCTTATTTCTAGACTTAGGCTTAAAAACATGACGCTAGAGGGTGAAAACTCGAAACAACCCCCGAACGTCCCTGTGGGTGGCACCAACACCTCCCACGGGACCAACGTAACTCGTAGGAACTGAACCCGCAGCAGCGGGTCTCCCGGTTTGAGAGTACGAGGGTAATTTGCGTATTTTTACACTTAAGCAAAACATGACGTTAGAGGGTGAAAACACGAAACAAACCCCGAACGGCCCCGTGGCTGGCACCAACACCTCCCACGGGACCAACATAACTCGTAGGAACTGACCTCGCAGCCGCGGGTCTCCCGGTTTGAGAGTAATACGGTAATTTGCATATTTTAAGACTTAGGCTTAAAGGCATGACGTTAAAGGGTTAAAACTCGAAACAGCGCCCGAACGGCCCAGTGGGTGGCACCAACACCTCCCACGGGACAAACGTAACTCGTAGGAACTGACCCCACAGCCGCGGGAGTCCCGGTTTGAGAGTAATACGGTAATTTGTATATTTCAAGACTTAGGCTTAAAAACATGACCTTAAAGGGTGAAAACTCGAAACAGCCCCCGAACGGCCACGTGGGTGGCACCAACACCTCCCACTGGACCAACGTAACTCTTAGGAACTGACCCCGCAGTCGCGGGTCTTCCGGTTTGAGAATACGACCGAAATTTGCGTATTTTTACGCTTAAGTAAAACATGGCATTAAAGGGTGAAAACACGAAACAGCCCCCGAACGGCCCCGTGGGTGGCACCAACACCTCCTACGGGACCAACATAACTCGTAGGAACTGACCCCGCAGCCGCGGGAATCCCGGTTTCAGAGTAATACGAAAATTTGTATATTTTAAGACTTAGGCTTAAATACATGACCTGAAAGGGTGAAAACTCGAACAGCCCGCGAACGTCCCCGTGGGTGGCATCAACACCTCCCACGGGACCAACGTAACTCGTAGGAACTGAACCCGTAGCCGCGGGACTCCCGGTTTGAGAGTACGACGGTAATTTGCTTATTTCTAGACTTAGGCTTAAAAACATGACGTTAGAGGGTGAAAACTCGAAACATCCCCCGAACGTCCCCGTGTGTGGCACCAACACCTCCCACGGGACCAACGTAACTCGTAGGAACTGACCCCGCAGCCGCGGGTCTCCCGGTTTGAGAATACGACCGTAATTTGCGTATTTCTACACTTAAGCAAAACTTGGCGTTAAAGGGTGAAAACTCGAAACAGCCCCCGAACGGCCCCGTGGGTGGCACCAACACCTCCCACGGGACCAACATAACTCGTAGGAACTGACCCCACAACCGCGGGAGTCCCGGCTCGAGAGTAATACGGTAATTTGTATATTTCAAGACTTAGGCTTAAAAACATGACCTTAAAGGGTGAAAACTCGAAACAGCCCCCGAACGGCCACGTGAGTGGCACCATCACCTCCCACGGGACCAACGTAACTCGTAGGAACTGACCCCGCAGCCGCGGGAGTCCCGATTTGAGAGTAATACGGTAATTTGTATATTTCAAGACTTAGGCTTAAAAACATGACCTTAAAGGGTGAAAACTCGAAACAACCCCCGAACGGCCACGTGGGTGGCACCAACACCTCCCACGGGACCAACGTAACTCGTAGGAACTGACCCCGCAGCCGCGGGTCTCCCGGTTTGAGAGTACGAGGGTAATTTGCGTATTTCTACACTTAAGCAAAACATGACGTTAGAGGGTGAAAACTCGAAATAGCCCCAGAACGGCCCCGTGGGTGGCACCAACACCTCCCACGGGACCCACATAACTCGTAGGAACTGACCCCGCAGCCGCGGGAATCCCGGTTTGAGAGTAATACGGTAATTTGTATATTTCAATACTTAGGCTTAAAAACATGACGTTAAAGGGTGAAAACTCGAAACAGCCCCCGAACGGCCCCGTGGGTGGCACTAACACCTCCCACGGGACCAACATAACTCGTAGGAACTGACCCCGCAGCCGCGGGTCTCCCAGTTTGAGAGTATGAGGGTTATTTGTGTATTTCTACACTTAAGCAAAACATGACGATAGAGGGTGAAAACTCGAAACAGCCCCCGAACGGCCCCGTGGGTGGCACCAACACCTCCCACGGGACCAACGTAACTCGTAGGAACTGACCTCGTAGCCGCGGGTCTCCCGGTTTGAGAGTAATACGGTAATTTGCATATTTCAAGACTTAGACTTAAAAACATGACGTTAAAGGGTGAAAACTCGAAACAGCCCCCGAACGGCCCCATGGGTGGCACCAACAACTCCCACGGGACCAACGTAACTCGTAGGAACTGACCCCGCAGCCGCGGGAGGCCCGGTTTGAGAGTAATACGATAATTTGTATATTTCAAGACTTAGGCTTAAAAACATGACCTTAAAGGGTGAAAACTCGAAACAGCCCCCGAACGGCCACGTGGGTGGCACCAACACCTCCCACGGGACCAACGTAACTCGTAGGAACTGACCCCGCAGTCGCGGGTCTCTCGGTTTGAGAATACGACCGGAATTTGCGTATTTCTACACTTAAGCAAAACATGGCGTTAAAGGGTGAAAACTCGAAACAGCCCCCGAACGGCCCCGTGGGTGGCACCAACACCTCCCATGGGACCAACATAACTCGTAGGAACTGACCCCGCAGCAGCGGGAATCCCGGTTTCAGAGTAATACGGTAATTTGTATATTTCAAGACTTAGACTTAAATACATGACGTGAATGGGTGAAAACTCGAACAGCCCCGAACGGCCCCGTGGGTGGCACCAACACCTCCCACGGGACCAACGTAACTCGTAGGAACTTACCCCGTAGCCGCGGGACTCCCGGTTTGAGAGTACGACGGTAATTTGCTTATTTCTAGACTTAGGCTTAAAAACATGACGTTAGAGGGTGAAAACTCGAAACAGCCCCCGAACGTCCCCGTGGGTGGCACCAACACCTCCCACGGGACCAACATAACTCTTAAGAACTCACCCCACAGCCGCGGGAGTCCTGGTTTCATAGTAATACGGTAATTTGTATATTTCAAGACTTAGGCTTAAAAACATTACCTTAAAGGGTGAAAACTCGAAACAGCCCCCGAACGGCCACGTGGGTGGCACCAACACCTCCCACGGGACCAACGTAACTCGTAGGAACTGACCTCGCAGCCGCGGGTCTCCCGGTTTGAGAGTAATATGGTAATTTGCATATTTAAAGACTTAGGCGTAAAAACATGACGTTAGAGGGTGAAAACACGAAACAGCCCCCGAACGACCCCGTGGGTGGCACCAACACCTCCCACGGGACCAACATAACTCGTAGGAACTGACCATCGCAGCCGTGGGAATCCCGGTTTGAGAGTAATACGGTAATTTGTATATTTCAAGACTTTGGCTGCAAAACATGACGTGAAAGGGAAAAAACTCGAAACAGCCCCCGAACGGCCCCATGGGTGGCACCAATACCTCCCACGGGACCAACATAACTCGTTGGAACTGACCCCGCAGCCGCGGGAATCCCGATTTGAGAGTAATACGGTAATTTGTATATTTCAAGACTTAGGCTTAAAAACATGACCTTAAAGGGTGAAAACTCGAAACAGCCCCCGAACGGCAACGTGGGTGGCACCAACACCTTCCACGGGACGAACATAACTCGTAGGAACTGACCCCGCAGCCGCGGGTCTCCCGGTTTGAGAGTACGAGGGTAATTTGCGTATTTCTACACTTAAGCAAAACATGACGTATGAGGGTGAAAACTCGAAATAGCCCCCCGAACGGCCCCGTGGGTGGCACCAACACCTCCCACGGGACCAACGTAACTAGTAGGAACTGACCCCGCAGCCGCGGGAGTCCCGGTTTGAGAGTAATACGGTAATTTGTATATTTCAAGACTTAGGCTTTAAAACATGACCTTAAAGGGTGAAAACTCGAAACAGCCCCCGAACGACCACGTTGGTGGCACCAACACCTCCCACGGGACCAACGTAACTCGTAGGAACTGATCCCGCAGCCGCGGGTCTCCCGGTTTGAGAGTACAAGGGTAATTTGCGTATTTCTACACTTAAGCAAAACATGACGTTAGAGGGTGAAAACTCGAAACAGCCCCCGAACGGCCCCTTGGGTGGCACCAACACCTCCCACGGGACCAACATAATTCGTAGGAACTGACCCCGCAGCCGCGGGAATCCCGATTTGAGAGTAATACGGTAATTTTTATATTTCAAGACTTAGGCTTAAAAACATGACGTTTAAGGGTGAAAACTCGAAACATCCCCCGAACGGCCCCGTGGTTGGCACCAACACCTCCCACGGGACCACCATAACTCGTAGGAACTGACCCCGCAGCCGCAGGTCTCCGGGTTTGAGAGTACGAGGGTCATTTGCGTATTTCTACACTTAAGCAAAACATGACATTAGAGGGTGAAAACTCGAAAAAGCCCCCGAACGGCCCAGTGGGTGGCACCAACACCTCCCACGGGACAAACGTAACTCGTAGGAACTGACCCCGCAGCCGCGGGAGTCCCGGTTTGAGATTAATACAGTAATTTGTATATTTCAAGACTTAGGCTTAAAAACATGACCTTAAAGGGTGAAAACTCGAAACAGCCCCCGAACGGCCACGTGGGTGGCACCAACACCTCCCACGGGACCAAGGTAACTCGTAGGAACTGACCCCGCAGTCGCGGGTCTCCCGGTTTGAGAATACGACCGAAATTTGCGTATTTTTACACTTAAGCAAAACATGGCGTTAAAGGGTGAAAACTCGAAACAGCCCCCGAACGGCCCCGTGGGTGGCACCAACACATCCTATGGGACCAACATAACTCGTAGGAACTGACCCCGCAGCCGCGAGAATCCCGGTTTCAGAGTAATACGGAAATTTGTATATTTCAAGACTTAGGCTTAAATACATGACCTGAAAGGGTGAAAACTCGAACATCCCCCGAACGTCCCCGTGGGTGGCACCAACATCTCCCACGGGACCAACGTAACTCGTAGGAACTGACCCCGTAGCCGCGGGACTCCCGGTTTGAGAGTACGACGGTAATTTGCTTATTTCTAGACTTAGGCTTAAAGACATGATGTTAGAGGGTGAAAACTCGAAACAGCCCCCGAACGTCCCCGTGGGTGGCACCAACACCTCCCACGGGACCAACGTAACTCGTAGGAACTGACCCCGCAGCCGCGGGTCTCCCGGTTTGAGAATACGACCGTAATTTGGGTATTTCTACACTTAAGCAAAACATGGCGTTAAAGGGTGAAAACTCGAAACAACCCCCGAACGGCCCCGTGGGTGGCACCAACACCTCCCACGGGACCAACATAACTCGTAGGAACTGACCCCGCTGCCGCAGGAGTCCCGATTTGAGAGTAATACGGTAATTTGTATATTTCATGACTTAGGCTTAAAAACATGACGTGAAAGGGTGAAAACTCGAAACAGCCCCCGAATGGCCCCGTGGGTGGCACCAACACCTCCCAAGGGACCAACATAACTCGTAGGAACTGACCCCGTAGCCGCGGGAGTCCCGGTTTGAGAGTAATACGGTAATTCTTATATTTGAAGACTTAGGCTTAAAAACATGACGTTAAAGGGTGAAAACTCGAAACAGCCCCCGAACGGCCACGTGGGTGGCACCAACACCTCCCACGGGACCAACGTAACTCGTAGGAACTGACCCCGCAGTCGCGGGTCTCCCGGTTTGAGAATCGACCGTAATTTGCGTATTTCTACACTTAAGCAAAACTTGGCGTTAAAGGTTGAAAACTCTAAACAGCCCCCGAACGGCCCCGTGGGTGGCACCAACACCTCCCACGGGACCAACATAACTCGTAGAAACTGACCCCGCAGCCGCGGGAATCCCCGTTTCAGAGTAATACGGTAATTTGTATATTTCAAGACTTAGGCTTAAAAACATGACGTGAAAGGGTGACAACTCGAAACAGCCCCCGAACGGCCCCGTGGGTGGCACCAACACCTCCCACAGGACCAACGTAACTCGTAGGAACTGACCCCGTAACCGCGGGACTCCCGGTTTGAGAGTACGATGGTAATTTGCTTATTTCTAGACTTAGGCTTAAAAACATGACGTTAGAGGGTGAAAACTCGAAACAACCCCCGAACGTCCCTGTGGGTGGCACCAACACCTCCCACGGGACCAACGTAACTCGTAGGAACTGAACCCGCAGCCGCGGGTCTCCCGGTTTGAGAATACGACCGTAATTTGCGTATTTCTACACTTAAGCAAAACATGGCGTTAAAGGTTGAAAACTCTAAACAGCCCCCGAATGGCCCCGTGGGTGGCACCAACACCTCCCACGGGACCAACATAACTCGTAGAAACTGACCCCGCAGCCGCGGGAATCCCCGTTTCAGAGTAATACGGTAATTTGTATATTTCAAGACTTAGGCTTAAAAACATGACGTGAAAGGGTGACAACTCGAAACAGCCCCCGAATGGCCCCGTGGGTGGCACCAACACCTCCCACGGGACCAACATAACTCGTAGGAGCTGACCTCGCAGCCGCGGGAATCCCGGTTTGAGAGTAATACGGTAATTTGTATATTTCAAGACTTAAGCTTAAAAACATGACGTTAAAGGGTGAAAACTCGAAACAGCCCCCGAACGGCCCCGTGGGTGGCACCAACACCTCCCACGGGACCAACATAACTCATAGGAACTGACCCCGCAGCCGCGGGTCTCCCGATTTGACAGTACGAGGGTAATTTGCGTATTTTTACACTTAAGCAAAACATGACGTTAGAGGGTGAAAACTCGAAACAAACCCCGAACGGCCCCGTGGCTGGAACCAACACCTCCCACGGGACTAACATAACTCGTAGGAACTGACGTCGCAGCCGCGGGTCTCCCGGTTTGAGAGTAATACGGTAATTGGCATATTTCAAGACTTAGGCTTAAAAACATGACGTTAAAAGGTGAAAACTCGAAACAGCCCCCGAACGGCCCAGTGGGTGGCACCAACACCTCCCACGGGACAAACGTAACTCGTAGGAACTGACCCCGCAGCCGCGGGAGTCCCGGTTTGAGAGTAATACAGTAATTTGTATATTTCAAGACTTAGGCTTAAAAACATGACCTTAAAGGGTGAAAACTCGAAACAGCCCCCGAACGGCCACGTGGGTGGCACCAACACCTCCCACTGGACCAACGTAACTCTTAGGAACTGACCCCGCAGTCGCGGGTCTCCCGGTTTGAGAATACGACCGAAATTTGCGTATTTTTACACTTAAGTAAAACATGGCGTTAAAGGGTGAAAACACGAAACAGCCCCCGAACGGCCCCGTGGGTGGCACCAACACCTCCTACGGGACCAACATAACTCGTAGGAACTGACCCCGCAGCCGCGGGAATCCCGGTTTCAGAGTAATACGGAAATTTGTATATTTTAAGACTTAGGCTTAAATACATGACCTGAAAGGGTGAAAACTCGAACAGCCCCCGAACGTCCCCGTGGGTGGCACCAACATCTCCCACGGGACCAACGTAACTCGTAGGAACTGACCCCGTAGCCGCAGGACTCCCGGTTTGAGAGTACGACGGTAATTTGCTTATTTCTAGACTTAGGCTTAAAAACATGACGTTAGAGGTTGAAAACTCGAAACATCCCCCGAACGTCCCCGTGTGTGGCACCAACACCTCCCACGGGACCAACGTAACTCGTAGGAACTGATCCCGCAGCCGCGGGTCTCCCGGTTTGAGAATACGACCGTAATTTGCGTATTTCTACACTTAAGCAAAACATGGCGTTAAAGGGTGAAAACTCGAAACAGCCCCCGAACGGCCCCCGTGGGTGGCACCAACACCTCCCACGGGACCGACATAAATCGTAGGAACTGACCCCACAGCCGCGGGAGTCCCGGCTCGAGAGTAATACGGTAATTTGTATATTTCAAGACTTAGGCTTAAAAACATGACCTTAAAGGGTGAAAACTCGAAACAGCCCCCGAACGGCCACGTGGGTGGCACCATCACCTCCCACGGGACCAACGTAACTCGTAGGAACTGACCCCGCAGCCGCGGGAGTCCCGATTTGAGAGTAATACGGTAATTTGTATATTTCAAGACTTAGGATTAAAAACATGACGTGAAACGGTGAAAACTCGAACAGCCCCCGAACGGCCCCGTGGGTGGCACCAACACCTCCCAAGGGTCCAACGTAACTCGTAGGAACTCACCCCGTAGCCGCGGGACTCCCGGTTTGAGAGTACGACGGTAATTTGCTTATTTCTAGACTTAAGCTTAAAAACATGACGTTAGAGGGTGAAAACTCGAAACAGCCCCCGAACGTCCCCGTGGGTGGCACCAACACCTCCCACGGGACCAACGTAACTCGTAGGAACTGACCCCGCAGCGCGGGTCTCCCGGTTTGAGAGTACGAGGGTAATTTGCGTATTTCTACACTTAAGCAAAACATGACGTTAGAGGGTGAAAACTCGAAACATCCCCCGAACGGCCCCGTGGGTGGCACCAACACCTCCCACGGGACCCACATAACTCGTAGGAACTGACCCCGCAGCCGCGGGAATCCCGGTTTGAGAGTAATACGGTAATTTGTATATTTCAAGGCTTAGGCTTAAAAACATGACGTTAAAGGGTGAAAACTCGAAACAGCCCCCGAACGGCCCCGTGGGTGGGACTAACACCTCCCACGGGACCACCATAACTCGTAGGAACTGACCCCGCAGCCGCGGGTCTCCCAGTTTGAGAGTACGAGGGTAATTTGTGTATTTCTACACTTAAGCAAAACATGACGATAGAGGGTGAAAACTCGAAACAGCCCCCGAACGGCCCCGTGGGTGGCACCAACACCTCCCACGGGACCAACGTAACTCGTAGGAACTGACCTCGTAGCCGCGGGTCTCCCGGTTTGAGAGTAATACGGTAATTTGCATATTTCAAGACTTAGGCTTAAAAACATGACGTTAAAGGGTGAAAACTCGAAACAGCCCCCGAACGGCCCCATGGGTGGCACCAACAACTCCCACGGGACCAACGTAACTAGTAGGAACTGACCCCGCAGCCGCGGGAGGCCCGGTTTGAGAGTAATACGGTAGTTTGTATATTTCAAGACCTGGGCTTAAAAACATGACCTTAAAGGGTGAAAACTCGAAACAGCCCCCGAACGGCCACGTGGGTGGCACCAACACCTCCCACGGGACCAACGTAACTCGTAGGAACTGACCCCGCAGTCGCGGGTCTCCCGGTTTGAGAATACGACCGGAATTTGTGTATTTCTACACTTAAGCAAAACATGGCGTTAAAGGGTGAAAACTCGAAACAGCCCTCGAACGGCCCCGTGGGTGGCACCAACACCTCCCATGGGACCAACATAACTCGTAGGAACTGACCCCGCAGCCGCGGGAATCCCGATTTCAGAGTAATACGGTAATTTGTATATTTCAAGACTTAGGCTTAAATACATGACGTGAATGGGTGAAAACTCGAACAGCCCCGAACGGCCCCGTGGGTGGCACCAACACCTCCCACGGGACCAACGTAACTCGTAGGAACTTACCCCGTAGCCGCGGGACTGCCGGTTTGAGAGTACGATGGTAATTTGCTTATTTCTAGACTTAGGCTTAAAAACATGACGTTAGAGGGTGAAAACTCGAAACAGCCCCCGAACGTCCCCGTGGGTGGCACCAACACCTCCCATGGGACCAACGTAACTCGTAAGAACAGACCCCGCAGCGGCGGGTCTTCCGGTTTGATAATACGACCGTAATTTGCGTATTTCTACACTTAAGCAAAACATGGCGTTAAAGGGTGAAAACTCGAAACAGCCCCCGAACGGCCCCGTGGGTGGCACCAACACCTCCCACGGGACCAACGTAACTCATAGGAACTGACCCCACAGCCGCGGGAATCCTGGTTTCAGAGTAATACGGTAATTTGTATATTTCAAGACTTAGGCTTAAAAACATTACCTTAAAGGGTGAAAACTCGAAACAGCCCCCGAACGGCCACGTGGGTGGCACCAACACCTCCCACGGGACCAACGTAACTCGTAGGAACTGACCTCGCAGCCGCGGGTCTCCCGGTTTGAGAGTAATATGGTAATTTGCATATTTATAGACTTAGGCGTAAAAACATGACGTTAGAGGGTGAAAACACGAAACAGCCCCAGAACGACCCGTGGGTGGCACCAACACCTCCCACGGGACCAACGTAACTCGTAGGAACTGACCATCGCAGCCGTGGGAATCCCGGTTTGAGAGTAATACGGTAATTTGTATATTTCAAGACTTTGGCTGCAAAACATGACGTGAAAGGGAAAAAACTCGAAACAGCCCCCGAACGGCCCCGTGGGTGGCACCAATACCTCCCACGGGACCAACATAACTCGTTGGAACTGACCCCGCAGCCGCGGGAATCCCGATTTGAGAGTAATACGGTAATTTGTATATTTCAAGACTTAGGCTTAAAAACATGACCTTAAAGGGTGAAAACTCGAAACAGCCCCCGAACGGCCACGTGGGTGGCACCAACACCTTCCACGGGACCAACATAACTCGTAGGAACTGACCCTGCAGCCGCGGGTCTCCCGGTTTGAGAGTACGAGGGTAATTTGTGTATTTCTACACTTAAGCAAAACATGACTTATGAGGGTGAAAACTCGAAACAGCCCCCCGAACGGCCCCGTGGGTGGCACCAACACCTCCCACGGGACCAACGTAACTAGTAGGAACTGACCCCGCAGCCGCGGGAGTCCCGGTTTGAGAGTAATACGGTAATTTGTATATTTCAAGACTTAGGCTTTAAAACATGACCTTAAAGGGTGAAAACTCGAAACAGCCCCCGAACGACCACGTGGGTGGCACCAACACCTCCCACGGGACCAACGTAACTCGTAGGAACTGACCCCGCAGCCGTGGGTCTCCCGGTTTGAGAGTACAAGGGTAATTTGCATATTTCTACACTTAAGCAAAACATGACGTTAGAGGGTGAAAACTCGAAACAGCCCCCGAACGGCCCCTTGGGTGGCACCAACACCTCCCACGGGACCAACATAACTCGTAGGAACTGACCCCGCAGCCGCGGGAATCCCGATTTGAGAGTAATACGGTAATTTGTATATTTCAAGACTTAGGCTTAAAAACATGACGTTAAAGGGTGAAAACTCGAAACATCCCCCGAACGGCCCCGTGGTTGGCACCAACACCTCCCACGGGACCACCATAACTCGTAGGAACTGACCCCGCAGCCGCAGGTCTCCCGGTTTGAGAGTACGAGGGTCATTTGCGTATTTCTACACTTAAGCAAAACATGACGTTAGAGGGTGAAAACTCGAAATAGCCCCCGAACGGCCCCGTGGGTGGCACCAATACCTCCCACGGGACCAACGTAACTCGTAGGAACTGACCTCGCAGCCGCGGGTCTCCCGGTTTGAGAGTAATACATTAATTTGCATATTTCAAGACTTAGGATTAAAAACATGACGTTAAAGGGTGAAAACTCGAAACAGCCCCCGAACGGCCCCGTGGGTGGCACCAACACCTCCCACTGGACCAACATAACTCGTAGGAACTAACCCCGCAGCCGCGGGAGTCCCGGTTTCAGAGTAATACGGTAATTTGTATATTTCAAGACTTAAGCTTAAAAACATGACCTTAAAGGGTGAAAACTCGAAACAGCCCCCGAACGGCCACATGGGTGGCACTAACACCTCCCACGGGGCCAACGTAACTCGTAGGATCAGACCCCGCACTCGCGGGTCTCTCGGTTTGAGAATACGACCGTAATTTGCGTATTTCTACACTTAAGCAAAACATGGCGTTAAAGGGTAAAAACTCGAAACAGCCCCCGAACGGCCCCGTGCGTGGTACCAACACCTCCCACGAGACCAACATAACTAGTAGGAACTGACCCCGCAGCCGCGGGAATCCCGGTTTCAGAGTAATACGGTAATTTGTATATTTCAAGACTTAGGCTTAAAAACATGACGTGAAAGAGTGAAAACTCGAAACAGCCCCCGAACGGCCCCGTGGGTGGTACCAACACCTCTCACGGGACCAACGTAACTCGTAGGAACTGACCCCACAGCCGCGGGTCTCCGGGTTTGAGAATACGACCGTAATTTTTGTATTTCTACACTTAAGCAAAACATGACGTTAAAGGGTGAAAACTCGAAACAGGCCCCGAATGGCCCCGTGGGTAGCACCAACACCTCCCACGGGACCAACATAACTCGTAGGAACTGACCCCGCAGCCGCGGGAGTCCCGATTTGAGAGTAATTCGATAATTTGTATATTTCAAGACTTAGGCTTAAAAACATGACGTGAAAGGGTGAAAACTCGAAACAACCCCCGAATGGCCCCGTGGGTGGCACCAACACCTCCCACGGGACCAACATAACTAGTAGGAACTGACCTCGCAGCCGCGAGAATCCCGGTTTGAGAGTAATACGGTAATTTGAATATTTCAAGACGTAGGCTTAAAAACATGATGTTAAAGGGTGAAAACTCGAAACAGCCCCCGAACGGCCCCGTGGGTGGCGCCAACACCGCCCACGGGACTAGCATAACTCGTAGGAACTGACCGCGCAGCCGCTGGTCTCCCGGTTTGAGAGTACGAGGGTAATTTGCGTATTTTTACACTTAAGCAAAACATGACGTTAGAGGGTGAAAACTCGAAACAGCCCCTGAACGGTGGCACCAACACCTCCCACGGGACCAACGTAACTCGTAGGAACAGACCTCGCAGCTGCGGGTCTCCCGGTTTGAGAGTAATACGGTAATTTGCATATTTCAAGACTTAGGCTTAAAAACATGACGTTAAAGGGTGAAAACTCGAAACATCCCCCGAACGGCCCCGTGGGTGGCACCAACACCTCCCACGGGACCAACATAACTCGTAGGAACTGACCCCGCAGTCGCGGGAATCCCGATTTCAGAGTAATACGGTAATTTGTATATTTCAAGACTTAGGCTTAAAAACATGACGTGAAAGGGTGAAAACTCGAACAGCCCCCGAACGGCCCCGTGGGTAACACCAACACCTCCCACGGGTCCAACGTAACTTGTAGGAACTGACCCCATAGCCGCGGGTCTCCCGGTTTGAGAGTAATACGGTAATTTGCATATTTCAAGACTTAGGCTTAAAAACATGACGTTAAAGGGTGAAAACTCAAAATAGCCCCCGAACGACCCCGTGGGTGGCACCAACACCTCCCACGGGACCAATGTAACTCGTAGGAACTGACCCCGCAGCTGCGGGAGTCCCGGTTTGAGAGTAATACGGTAATTTGTATATTTCAAGACTTAGGCTTAAAAACATGACCTTAAAGGGTGAAAACTCGAAACAGCCCTCGAACGGCCACGTGGGTGGCACCAACACCTCCCACGGGACCAACGTAACTCGTAGGAACTGACCCCGCAGTCGCGGGTCTCCCGGTTTGAGAATACGACCTAAATTTGCGTATTTCCACACTTAAGCAAAACATGGCGTTAAAGGGTGAAAACTCGAAACAGCCCCCGAACGGCCCCGTGGGTGGCACCAACACCTCCCACGGAACCAACATAACTCGTAGGAACTGATCCCGCAGCCGCGGGAATCCCGGTTTCAGAGTAATACGGTAATTTGTATATTTCAAGACTTAGGCTTAAATACATGACGTGAATGGGTGAAAACTCGAACAGCCCCGAACGGCCCCGTGGGTGGCACCAACACCTCCCACGGGACCAACGTAACTCGTAGGAACTGACCTCGCAGCCGCGGTAATCCCGATTTGAGAGTAATATGGTAATTTGTATATTTCAAGACTTAGGGTTAAAAACATGACCTTAAAGGGTGAAAACTCGAAACAGCCCCCGAACGGCCACGTGGGTGGCACCAACACCTCCCACGGGACCAACGTAACTCGTAGGAACTGACCTCGCAGCCACGGGTCTCCCGGTTTGGGAGTAATACGGTAATTTGCATATTTAAAGACTTAGGCTTAAAAACATGACGTTAGAGGGTGAAAACTCGAAACAGCCCCCGAACGGCCCCGTGGGTGGCACTAACACCTCCCACGGGACCAACGTAACTCGTAGGAACTGACCATCGCACCCGCGGGAATCCCGGTTTGAGAGTAATACGGTAATTTGTATATTTCAAGACTTAGGCTGCAAAACATGACGTGAAATTGTAAAAACTCGAAACAGCCCCCGAACGGCCCCGTGGGTAGCACCAATACCTCCCATGGGACCAACATAACTCGTTGGAACTGACCCCGCAGCCGCGGGAATCCCGATTTGAGAGTAATACGGTAATTTGCTTATTTCAAGACTTAGGCTTAAAAACGTGACGTTAAAGGGTGAAAACTCGAAACAGCCCCCGAACGGCTCCGTGGGTGGCACCAACACCTTCCACGGGACCAACATAACTCGTAGGAACTGACCCCGCAGTCGCGGGTCTCCCAGTTTGAGAGTACGAGGGTAATTTGCGTATTTCTACACTTAAGCAAAACATGACGTATGAGGGTGAAAACTCAAAACAGCCCCCGAACGGCCCCGTGGGTGGCACCAACACCTCCCACGGGACCAACATAACTCGTAGGAACTGACCTCGCAGCCGCGGGTCTCCCGGTTTGAGAGTAATACGGTAATTTGCATATTTCAAGACTTAAGATTAAAAACATGACGTTAAAAGGTGAAAACTCAAAACAGCCCCCGAACGGCCCCGTCGGTGGCACCAACACCTCCCACGGGACCAACATAACTCGTAGGAACTGACCTCGCAGCCGCGGGAGTCCCGGTTTCAGAGTAATACGGTAATTTGTATATTTCAAGACTTAGGCTTAAAAACATGACCTTAAAGGGTGAAAACTCGAAACAGCCCCCGAACGGCCACGAGGGTGGCACTAACACCTCCCACGGGACCAACGTAACTCGTAGGAACTGACCCCGCAGTCGCGGGTCTCCCGGTTTGAGAATACGACCGTAATTTGCGTATTTTTACACTTAAGCAAAACATGGCGTTAAAGGGTGAAAACACAAAACAGCCCCCGAACGGCCCCGTGGGTGGCACCAACACCTCCCACGGGACCAACATAACTCGTAGGAACTGACCCCGCAGCCGCGGGAATCCCAGTTTCAGAGTAATACGGTAATTTGTATATTTCAAGACTTAGCCTTAAAAACATGACGTGAAAGGGTGAAAACTCGAAACAGCCCCCGAACGGCCCCGTGGGTGGCACCAACACCTCCCACGGGACCAACGTAACTCGTAGGAACTGACCCCGTAGCCGCGGGACTCCCGGTTTGAGAGTACGACAGTAATTTGCTTATTTCTAGACTTATGCTTAAAAACATGACGTTAGAGGGTGAAAACTCGAAACAGCCCCCGAACGTCCATGTGGGTGGCACCAACACCTCCCACGGGACCAACGTAACTCGTAGGAACTGACCCCGTAGTCGCGGGTCTCCCGGTTTGAGAATACGACCGTAATTTGTGTATTTCTACACTTAAGCAAAACATGACGTGAAAGGGTGAAAACTCGAAACAGCCTCCGAATGGCCCCGTGTGTGGCACCAACACCTCCCACGGGACCAACATAACTCGTAGGAACTGACCTCGCAGCCGCGGGAATCCCGGTTTGATAGTAATACGGTAATTTGTATATTTCAAGACTTAGGCTTAAAAACATGACGTTAAAGGGTGAAAACTCGAAAAAGCCCCCGAACGGCCCTGTGGGTGGCACCAACACTGCCCATGGGACTAACATAACTCGTAGGAAGTGATCGCACAGCCGCGGGTCTCCCGGTTTGAGAGTACGAGGGTAATTTGCGTATTTATAACCTTAAGCAAAACATGACGTTAGAGGGTGAAAACTCGAAACAGCCCCCGAACGGCCCCGTGGGTGGCACCAACACCTCCCACGGGACCAATGTAACTCGTAGGAACTGACCCCGCAGCCGCGGGAATCCCGGTTTGGGAGTAATACGGTAATTTTTATATTTCAAGACTTAGGTTGCAAAACATGACGTGAAAGGGTGAAAACTCGAAACAGCCCCCAAACGGCCCCGTGGGTGGCACCAACACCTCCCACGGGACCAACATAACTCGTAGGAACTGACCCCGTAGCCGCGGGAGTCCCGGTTTGAGAGTAATACGGTAATTTGTATATTTCAAGACTTAGGCTTAAAAACATGACCTTAAGGGGTGAAAACACGAAACAGCCCCCGAACGGCCACGTGGTTGGCACCAACACCTCCCATGGGACCAACGTAACTCGTAGGAACTGACCCCACAGCCGCGGGTCTCCCGGTTTGAGAGTACGAGGGTAATTTGCGTATTTCTACACTTAAGCAAAACATGGCGTTAGAGGGTGAAAACTCGAAACAGCCCCCGAACGGCCCCGTGGGTGGCACCAACACCTCCCACGGGACCAACATAACTCGTAGGAACTGACTCCGCAGTCGCGGGAATCCAGGTTTGAGAGTAATACGGTAATTTGTATATTTCAAGACTTAGGCTTAAAAACATGACGTGAAAGGGTGAAAACTCGAACAGCCCCCGAACGGCCCCGTGGGTGGCACCAACACCTCCCAAGGGTCCAACGTAACTCGTAGGAACTGACCCCGTAGCCGCGGGACTCCCGGTTTGAGAGTACGACAGTAATTTGCTTATTTCTAGACTTAGGCTTAAAAACATGACGTTAGAGGGTGAAAACTCGAAACAGCCCCCGAACGTCCCCGTGGGTGGCACCAACACCTCCCACGGGACCAACGTAACTCGTAGGAACTGACCCCGCAGCCGCGGGTCTCCCGGTTTGAGAATACGACCGTAATTTGCGTATTTCTACACTTAAGCAAAACATGGCGTTAAAGGGTGAAAACTCGAAACAGCCCCCGAACGGCCCCGTGGGTGGCACCAACACCCCCCACGGGACCAACATAACTCGTAAGAACTGACCCCACAGCCGCGGGAGTCCCGGTTTGAGAGTAATACGGTAATTTGTATATTTTAAGACTTAGGCTTAAAAACATGGCCTTAAAGGGTGAAAACTCGAAACAGCCCCCGAACGGCCACGTGGGTGCCACCAACACCTCCCAGGGACCAACGTAACTCGTAGAAACTGACCTCGCAGCCGCGGGTCTCCCGGTTTGAGAGTAATACGGTAATTTGCATATTTAAAGACTTAGGCTTAAAAACATGACGTTAGAGGGTGAAAACTCGAAACAGCCCCCGAACGGCCCTGTGGGTGGCACCAACACCTCCCACGGGACCAACGTAACTCGTAGGAACTGACCCCGCAGCCGCGGGAATCCCGGTTTGAGAGTAATATGGTAATTTTTATATTTTAAGACTTAGGCTGCAAAACATGACGTGAAAGGGTGAAAACTCGAAACAGCCCCTGAACGGCCCCGTGGGTGGCACCAACACCTCCCACGGGACCAACATAACTCGTAGGAACTGACCCCGCAGCCGCGGGAATCCCGGTTTGAGAGTAATACGGTAATTTATATATTTCAAGACTTAGGCTTAAAAACATGACGTTAAAGGGTGAAAACTCGAAATAGCCCCCGAACAGCCCCGTGGGTGGCACCAACACCTCCCATGGGACCAACATAACTCGTAGGAACTGACCCCGCAGCCGCGGATCTCCCGGTTTGAGAGTACGAGGGTAATTTGCGTATTTCTACACTTAAGCAAAACATGACGTTAGAGGGTGAAAACTCGAAACAGCCCCCGAACGGCCCCGTGGGTGGCACCAACACCTCCCACGGGACCAACGTAACTCGTAGGAACTGACCTCGCAGTCGCGGGAATCCCAGTTTCAGAGTAATATGGTAATTTGTATATTTCAAGACTTAGGATTAAAAACATGACGTTAAAGGGTGAAAACTCGAAACAGCCCACGAACGGCCCCGTGGCTGGCACCAACACCTCCCACTAGACCTACGTAACTCGTAGGAACTGACCCCGTAGCCACGGGACTCCCGGTTTGAGAGTACGACGGTAATTTGCTTATTTCTAGACTTAGGCTTAAAAACATGACGTTAGAGGGTGAAAACTCGAAACAGCCCCCGAACGTCCCGGTGGGTGGCACCAAAACCTCCCACGGGACCAACGTAACTCGTAGGAACTGACTCCGTAGCCGCGGGACTCCCGGTTTGAGAGTAATACGGTAATTTGTATATTTCAAGACTTAGGCTTAAAAACATGACCTTAAGGGGTGAAAACACGAAACAGCCCCCGAACCGCCACGTGGGTGGCACCAACACCTCTCATAGGACCAACGTAACTCGTAGAAACTGACCCCGCAGCCGCGGGTCTCCCGGTTTGAGAGTACGAGGGTAATTTGCGTATTTCTACACTTAAGCAAAACATGGCGTTAGAGGGTGAAAACTCGAAATAGCCCCCGAACGGCCCCGTGGGTGGCACCACCACCGCCCACGGGACCAATATAACTCGTAGGAACTGACTCCGCAGTCGCGGGAATCCCGGTTTCAGAGTAATACGGTAATTTGTATATTTCAAGACTTAGGCTTAAAAACATGACGTGAAAGGGTGAAAACTCGAACAGCCCCCGAACGGCCCCGTGGGTGGCACCAACACCTCCCAAGGGTCCAACGTAACTCGTAGGAACTGACCCCGTAGCCGCGGGACTCCCGGTTTGAGAGTACGATGGTAATTTGCTTATTTCTAGACTTAGGCTTAAAAACATGACGTTAGAGGGTGAAAACTCGAAACAGCACCCGAACGTCCCCGTGGGTGGCACCAACACCTCCCACGGGACCAACGTAACTCGTAGGAACTGACCCCGCAGCCGCGGGTCTCCCGGTTTGAGAATACGACCGTAATTTGCGTATTTCTACACTTAAGCAAAACATGGCGTTAAAGGGTGAAAACTCGAAACAGCCCCCGAACGGCCCCGTGGGTGGCACCAACACCCCCCACGGGACCAATATAACTCGTAGGAACTGACCCCACAGCCGCGGGAGTCCCGGTTTGAGAGTAATATGGTAATTTGTATATTTCAAGACTTAGGCTTAAAAACATGACCTTAAAGGGTGAAAACTCGAAACAGCCCCCGAACGGCCACGTGGGTGCCACCAACACCTCCCAGGGACAAACGTACCTCGTAGAAACTGACCTCGCAGCCGCGGGTCTCCCGGTTTGAGAGTAATACGGTAATTTGCATATTTAAAGACTTAGGCTTAAAAACATGACGTTAGAGGGTGAAAACTCGAAACAGCCCCCGAACGGCCCCGTGGGTGGCACCAACACCTCCCACGGGACCAACGTAACTCGTAGGAACGGACCCCGCAGCCGCGGGAATCCCGGTTTGAGAGTAATACGGTAATTTTTATATTTTAAGACTTAGGCTGCAAAACATGACGTGAAAGGGTGAAAACTCGAAACAGCCCCCGAACGGCCCCGTGGGTGGCACCAACACCTCCCAAGGGACCAATATAACTCGTAGGAACTGACCCCGCAGCCGCAGGAATCCCGGTTTGAGAGTAATACGGTAATTTGTATATTTCAAGACTTAGGCTTAAAAACATGACGTTAAAGGGTGAAAACTCGAAATAGCCCCCGAACAGCCCCGTGGGTGGCACCAACACCTCCAATGGGACCAACATAACTCGTAGGAACTGACCCCGCAGCCGCGGGTCTCCCGGTTTGAGAGTACGAGGGTAATTTGCGTATTTCTACACTTAAGCAAAACATGACGTTAGAGGGTGAAAACTCGAAACAGCCCCCGAACGGCCCCGTGGGTGGCACCAACACCTCCCACGGGACCAACATAACTCGTAGGAACTGACCTCGCAGCCGCGGGAATCCCGATTTGAGAGTAATACGGTAATTTGTATATTTAAAGACTTAGGCTTAAAAACATGACGTTAAAGGGTGAAAACTCGAAATAGCCCCCGAACAGCCCCGTGGGTGGCACCAACACCTCCCATGGGACCAACATAACTCGTAGGAACTGACCCCACAGCCGCGGGAGTCCCGGTTTGAGAGTAATATGGTAATTTGTATATTTCAAGACTTAGGCTTAAAAACATGACGTTAAAGGGTGAAAACTCGAAATAGCCCCCGAACAGCCCCGTGGGTGGCACCAACACCTCCCATGGGACCAACATAACTTGTAGGAACTGACCCCGCAGCCGCGGGTCTCCCGGTTTGAGAGTACGAGGGTAATTTGCGTATTTCTACACTTAAGCAAAACATGACGTTAGAGGGTGAAAACTCGAAACAACCCCCGAACGGCCCCGTGGCTGGCACCAACACTTCCCACTAGACCAACGTAACTCGTAGGAACTGACCCCGTAGCCACGGGACTCCCGGTTTGAGAGTACGACGGTAATTTGCTTATTTCTAGACTTAGGCTTAAAAACATGACGTTAGAGGGTGAAAACTCGAAACAGCCCCCGAACGTCCCTGTGGGTGGCACCAAAACCTCCCACGGGACCAACGTAACTCGTAGGAACTGACTCCGTAGCCGCGGGACTCCCGGTTTGAGAGTAATACGGTAATTTGTATATTTCAAGACTTAGGCTTAAAAACATGACCTTAAGGGGTGAAAACACGAAACAGCCCCCGAACCGCCACGTGGGTGGCACCAACACCTCCCATGGGACCAACGTAACTCGTAGGAACTGACCCCGCAGCCGCGGGTCTCCCGGTTTGAGAGTACGAGGGTAATTTTCGTATTTCTACACTTAAGCAAAACATGGCGTTAGAGGGTGAAAACTCGAAACAGCCCCCGAACGGCCCCGTGGGTGGCACCAACACCGCCCACGGGACCAACATAACTCGTAGGAACTGACTCCGCAGTCGCGGGAATCCCGGTTTCAGAGTAATACGGTAATTTGTATATTTCAAGACTTAGGCTTAAAAACATGACGTGAAAGGGTGAAAACTCGAACAGCCCCCGAACGGCCCCGTGGGTGGCACCAACACCTCCCAAGGGTCCAACGTAACTCGTAGGAACTGACCCCGTAGCCGCGGGACTCCCGGTTTGAGAGTACGCCGGTAATTTGCTTATTTCTAGACTTAGGCTTAAAAACATGACGTTAGAGGGTGAAAACTCGAAACAGCACCCGAACGTCCCCGTGGGTGGCACCAACACCTCCCACGGGACCAACGTAACTCGTAGGAACTGTCCCCGCAGCCGCGGGTCTCCCGGTTTGAGAATACGATCGTAATTTGCGTATTTCTACACTTAAGCAAAACATGGCGTTTAAGGGTGAAAACTCGAAACAGCCCCCGAACGGCCCCGTGGGTGGCACCAACACCCCCCACGGGACCAACATAACTCGTAGGAACTGACCCCACAGCCGCGGGAGTCCCGGTTTGAGAGTAATACGGTAATTTGTATATTTTAAGACTTAGGCTTAAAAACATGACCTTAAAGGGTGAAAACTCGAAACAGCCCCCGAACGGCCACGTGGGTGCCACCAACACCTCCCAGGGACCAACGTAACTCGTAGAAACTGACCTCGCAGCCGCGGGTCTCCCGGTTTGAGAGTAATACGGTAATTTGCATATTTAAAGACTTAGGCTTAAAAACATGACGTTAGAGGGTGAAAACTCGAAACAGCCCCCGAACGGCCCCGTGGGTGGCACCAACACCTCCCACGGGACCAACGTAACTCGTAGGAACTGACCCCGCAGCCGCGGGAATCCCGGTTTGAGAGTAATATGGTAATTTTTATATTTTAAGACTTAGGCTGCAAAACATGACGTGAAAGGGTGAAAACTCGAAACAGCCCCCGAACGGCCCCGTGGGTGGCACCAACACCTCCCACGGGACCAACATAACTCGTAGGAACTGACCCCGCAGCCGCAGGAATCCCGGTTTGAGAGTAATACGGTAATTTGTATATTTCAAGACTTAGGCTTAAAAACATGACGTTAAAGGGTGAAAACTCGAAATAGCCCCCGAACAGCCCCGTGGGTGGCACCAACACCTCCCATGGGACCAACATAACTCGTAGGAACTGACCCCGCAGCCGCGGGTCTCCCGGTTTGAGAGTACGAGGGTAATTTGTGTATTTCTACACTTAAGCAAAACATGACGTTAGAGGGTGAAAACTCGAAACAGCCACCGAATGGCCCCGTGGGTGGCACCAACACCTCCCACGGGACCAACGTAACTCGTAGGAACTGACCTCGCAGCCGCAGGAATCTCGGTTTCAGAGTAATACGGTAATTTGTATATTTCAAGACTTAGGATTAAAAACATGACGTTAAAGGGTGAAAACTCGAAACAGAACACGAACGGCCCCGTGGCTGGCACCAACACCTCCCACTAGACCAACGTAACTCGTACGAACTGACCCCGTAGCCGCGGGACTCCCGGTTTGAGAGTACGACGGTAATTTGCTTATTTCTAGACTTAGGCTTAAAAACATGACGTTAGAGGGTGAAAACTCGAAACAGCCCCCGAACGTCCCTGTGGGTGGCACCAAAACCTCCCACGGGACCAACGTAACTCGTAGGAACTGACTCCGTAGCCGCGGGACTCCCGGTTTGAGAGTAATACAGTAATTTGTATATTTCAAGACTTAGGCTTAAAAACATGACCTTAAAGGGTGAAAACTCGAAACAGCACCCGAACGGTTACGTGGGTGGCACCAACACCTCCCACGGGACCAACGTAACTCGTAGGAACTGACCCCGCAGTCGCGGGTCTCCCGGTTTGAGAATACGACCGTAATTTGCGTATTTCTACACTTAAGAAAAACATGGCGTTAAAGGGTGGAAACTCGAAACAGCCCCCGAACGGCCCCGTGGGTGGCACCAACACCTCCCACGGGACCAACATAACTCGTAGGAACTGACCTCGCAGCCGCGGGACTCCCGGTTTGAGAGTAATACGGTAATTTGCATATTTCCATACTTAGGCTTAAAACCATGACGTTAAAGGGTGAAAACTCGAAACAGCCCCCGAACGGCCCCGTTGGTGGCACCAACACCTCCCACGGGACCAACATAACTCGTAGGAACTGACCCCGTAGCCGCGGGACTCCCGGTTTGAGAGTAATACGGTAATTTGTATATTTCAAGACTTAGGCTTAAAAACATGACCTTAAAGGGTGAAAACTCGAAACAGCACCCGAACGGTCACGTGGGTGGCACCAACACCTCCCACGGGACCAACGTAACTCGTAGGAACTGACCCCGCAGTCGCGGGTCTCCCGGTTTGAGAATACGACCGTAATTTGCGTATTTCTACACTTAAGAAAAACATGGCGTTTAAGGGTGGAAACTCGAAACAGCCCCCGAACGGCCCCGTGGGTGGAACCAACACCTCCCACGGGACCAACGTAACTCGTAGGAACTGACCCCGCAACCGCGGGAATCCCGGTTTGAGAGTAATATGGTAATTTTTATATTTCAAGACTTAGGCTGCAAAACATGACGTGAAAGGGTGAAAACTCGAAACAACCCCCGAACGGCCCCGTGGGTGGCACCAACACCTCCCACGGGACCAACATAACTCGTAGGAACTAACCCCGCAGCCGCGGGAATCCCGGTTTCAGTGTAATACGGTAATTTGTATATTTTAAAACTCAGGCTTAAAAACATGACGTTAAAGGGTGAAAACTCGAAATAGCCCCCGAACAGCCCCGTGGGTGGCACCAACACCTCCCATGGGACCAACATAACTCGTAGGAACTGACCCCGCAGCCGCGGGTCTCCCGGTTTGAGAGTACGAGGGTAATTTGCGTATTTCTACACTTAAGCAAAACATGGCGTTAAAGGATGAAAACTCGAAACAGCCCCCGAACGGCCCCGTGGGTGGCACCAACACCTCCCACGGGACCAACATAACTCGTAGGAACTGACCCCGCAGTCGCGGGAATCCCGGTTTCAGAGTAATACGGTAATTTGTATATTTCAAGACTTAGGCTTAAAAACATGACGTGAAAGGGTGAAAACTCGAACAGCCCCCGAACGGCCCCGTGGGTGGCACCAACACCTCCCAAGGGTCCAACGTAACTCGTAGGAACTCACCCCGTAGCCGCGGGACTCCCGGTTTGAGAGTACGACGGTAATTTGCTTATTTCTAGACTTAAGCTTAAAAACATGACGTTAGAGGGTGAAAACTCGAAACAACCCCCGAACGTCCCCTTGGGTGGCACCAACACCTCCCACGGGACCAACGTAACTCGTAGGAACTGACCCCGCAGCCGCGGGTCTCCCAGTTTGAGAATACGACCGTAATTTGCGTATTTCTACACTTAAGCAAAACATGGCGTTAAAGGGTGAAAACTCGAAACAGCCCCCGAATGGCCCCGTGGGTGGCACCAACACCTCCCACGGGACCAACATAACTCGTAGGAACTGACCCCGTAGCCGCGGGAGTCCCGGTTTGACAGTAATACGGTAATTTGTATATTTCATGACTTAGGCTTAAAAACATGACCTTAAGGGGTGAAAACACGAAACAGCCCCCGAACGGCCACGTGGGTGGCACCAACACCTCCCATGGGACTAACGTAACTCGTAGGAACTGACCCCGCAGCCGCGGGTCTCCCGGTTTGAGAGTACGAGGGTAATTTGTGTATTTCTACACTTAAGCAAAACATGGCGTTAGAGGGTGAAAACTCGAAACAGCCCCCGAACGGCCCCGTGGGTGGCACCAACACCTCCCACGGGACCAACATAACTCGTAGGAACTGACTCCGCAGTCGCGGGAATCCCGGTTTCAGAGTAATACGGTAATTTGTATATTTTATGACTTAGGCTTAAAAACATGACCTTAAAGGGTGAAAACTCGAAACAGCCCCCGAACGGCCACGTGGGTGCCACCAACACCTCCCAGGGACCAACGTAACTCGTAGAAACTGACCTCGCAGCCGCGGGTCTCCCGGTTTGAGAGTAATACGGTAATTTGCATATTTAAAGACTTAGGCTTAAAAACATGACGTTAGAGGGTGAAAACTCGAAACAGCCCCCGAACGGCCCCGTGGGTGGCACCAACACCTCCCACGGGACCAACGTAACTCGTAGGAACTGACCCCGCAGCCGCGGGAATCCCGGTTTGAGAGTAATACGGTAATTTTTATATTTTAAGACTTAGGCTGCAAAACATGACGTGAAAGGGTGAAAACTCGAAACAGCCCCCGAACGGCCCCGTGGGTGGCACCAACACCTCCCACGGGACCAACATAACTCGTTGCAACTGACCCCGCAGCCGCGGGAATCCCGGTTTGAGAGTAATACGGTAATTTGTATATTTCAAGACTTAGGCTTAAAAACATGACGTTAAAGGGTGAAAACTCGAAATAGCACCGAACAGCCCCGTGGGTGGCACCAACACCTCCCATGGGACCAACATAACTCGTAGGAACTGACCCCGCAGCCGCGGGTCTCCCGGTTTGAGATTACGAGGGTAATTTGCGTATTTCTACACTTAAGCAAAACATGACGTTAGAGGGTGAAAACTCGAAACAACCCCCGAACGGCCCCGTGGGTGGCACCAACACCTCCCACGGGACCAACGTAACTCGTAGGAACTGACCTCGCAGCCGCGGGAATCCCGGTTTCAGAGTAATACGGTAATTTGTATATTTCAAGACTTAGGATTAAAAACATGACGTTTAAGGGTGAAAACTCGAAACAGCCCACGAACTGCCCCGTGGCTGGCACCAACACCTCCCACTAGACCAACGTAACTCGTAGGAACTGACCCCGTAGCCACGGGACTCCCGGTTTGAGAGTACGACGGTAATTTGCTTATTTCTAGACTTAGGCTTAAAAACATGACGTTAGAGGGTGAAAACTCGAAACAGCCCCCGAACGTCCCTGTGGGTGGCACCAAAACCTCCCATGGGACCAATGTAACTCGTAGGAACTGACTCCGTAGTCGCGGGACTCCCGGTTTGAGAGTAATACGGTAATTTGTATATTTCAAGACTTAGGCTTAAAAACATGACCTTAAGGGGTGAAAACACGAAACAGCCCCCGAACCGCCACGTGGGTGGCACCAACACCTCCCATGGGACCAACGTAACTCGTAGGAACTGACCCCGCAGCCGCGGGTCTCCCGGTTTGAGAGTACGAGGGTAATTTGCGTATTTCTACACTTAAGCAAAACATGGCGTTAGAGGGTGAAAACTCGAAACAGCACCCGAACGTCCCCGTGGGTGGCACCAACACCTCCCACGGGACCAACGTAACTCGTAGGAACTGACCCCGCAGCCGCGGGTCTCCCGGTTTGAGAATACGACCGTAATTTGCGTATTTCTACACTTAAGCAAAACATGGCGTTAAAGGGTGAAAACTCGAAACAGCCGCCGAACGTCCCCGTGGGTGGCACCAACACCCCCCACGGGACTAACATAACTCGTAGGAACTGACCCCACAGCCGCGGGAGTCCCGGTTTGAGAGTAATACGGTAATTTGTATATTTTAAGACTTAGGCTTAAAAACATGACCTTAAAGGGTGAAAACTCGAAACAGCCCCCGAACGGCCACGTGGGTGCCACCAACACCTCCCAGGGACCAACGTAACTCGTAGAAACTGACCTCGCAGCCGCGGGTCTCCCGGTTTGAGAGTAATACGGTAATTTGCATATTTAAAGACTTAGGCTTAAAAACATGACGTTAGAGGGTGAAAACTCGAAACAGCCCCCGAACGGCCCCGTGGGTGGCACCAACACCTCCCACGGGACCAACGTAACTCGTAGGAACTGACCCCGCAGCCGCGGGAATCCCGGTTTGAGAGTAATACGGTAATTTTTATATTTTAAGACTTAGGCTGCAAAACATGATGTGAAAGGGTGAAAACTCGAAACAGCCCCCGAACGGCCCCGTGGGTGGCACCAACACCTCCCACGGGACCAACATAACTCGTAGGAACTGACCCCGCAGCCGCGGGTCTCCCGGTTTGAGAGTACGAGGGTAATTTGTGTATTTCTACACTTAAGCAAAACATGACGTTAGAGGGTGAAAACTCGAAACAGCCCCAGAACGGCCCCGTGGGTGGCACCAACACCTACCACGGGACCAACGTAACTCGTAGGAACTGACCTCGCAGCCGCGGGAATCCCGGTTTCAGAGTAATACGGTAATTTGTATATTTCAAGACTTAGGACTAAAAACATGACGTTAAAGGGTGAAAACTCGAAACAGCCCACGAACGGCCCCGTGGTTGGCACCAACACCTCCCACTAGACCAACGTAACTCGTAGGAACTGACCCCGTAGCCACGGGACTCCCGGTTTGAGAGTACGACGGTAATTTGCTTATTTCTAGACTTAGGCTTAAAAACATGACGTTACAGGGTGAAAACTCGAAACAGCCCCCGAACGTCCCTGTGAGTGGCACCAAAACCTCCCACAGGACCAACGTAACTCGTAGGAACTGACTCCGTAGCCGCGGGACTCCCGGTTTGAGAGTAATACGGTAATTTGTATATTTCAAGACTTAGGGTTAAAAACATGACCTTAAGGGGTGAAAACACGAAACAGCCCCCGAACCGCCACGTGGGTGGCACCAACACCTCCCATGGGACCAACTTAACTCGTAGGAACTGACCCCGCAGCCGCGGGTCTCCCGGTTTGAGAGTACGAGGGTAATTTGCGTATTTCTACACTTAAGCAAAACATGGCGTTAGAGGGTGAAAACTCGAAACAGCCCCCGAACGGCCCCGTGGGTGGCACCAACACCGCCCACGGGACCAACATAACTCGTAGGAACTGACTCCGCAGTCGCGGGAATCCCGGTTTCAGAGTAATACGGTAATTTGTATATTTCAAGACTTAGGCTTAAAAACATGACGTGAAAGGGTGAAAACTCGAACAACCCCCGAACGGCCCCGTGGGTGGCACCAACACCTCCCAAGGGTCCAACGTAACTCGTAGGAACAGACCCCGTAGCCGCGGGACTCCCGGTTTGAGAGTACGACGGTAATTTGCTTATTTCTACACTTAGGCTTAAAAACATGACGTTAGAGGGTGAAAACTCGAAACAGCACCCGAACGTCCCCGTGGGTGGCACCAACACCTCCCACGGGACCAACGTAACTCGTAGGAACTGACCCCGCAGCCGCGGGTCTCCCGGTTTGAGAATACGACCGTAATTTGCGTATTTCTACACTTAAGCAAAACATGGCGTTAAAGGGTGAAAACACGAAACAGCCCCCGAACCGCCACGTGGGTGGCACCAACACCTCCCACGGGACCAACGTAACTCGTAGGAACTGACCCCGCAGCCGCGGGTCTCCCGGTTTGAGAATACGACCGTAATTTGCGTATTTCTACACTTAAGCAAAACATGGCGTTAAAGGGTGAAAACTCGAAACAGCCCCCGAACGGCCCCGTGGGTGGCACCAACACCCCCCACGGGACCAACATAACTCGTAGGAACTGACCCCACAGCCGCGGGAGTCCCGGTTTGAGAGTAATACGGTAATTTGTATATTTTAAGACTTAGGCTTAAAAACATGACCTTAAAGGGTGAAAACTCGAAACAGCCCCCGAACGGCCACGTGGGTGCCACCAACACCTCCCAGGGACCAACGTAACTCGTAGAAACTGACCTCGTAGCCGCGGGTCTCCCGGTTTGAGAGTAATACGGTAATTTGCATATTTAAAGACTTAGGCTTAAAAACATGACGTTAGAGGGTGAAAACTCGAAACAGCCCCCGAACGGCCCCGTGGGTGGCACCAACACCTCCCACGGGACCAACGTAACTCGTAGGAACTAACCCCGCAGCCGCGGGAATCCCGGTTTGAGAGTAATATGGTAATTTTGATATTTTAAGACTTAGGCTGCAAAACATGACGTGAAAGGGTGAAAACTCGAAACAGCCCCCGAACGGCCCCGTGGGTGGCACCAACACCTCCCACGGGACCAACATAACTCGTAGGAACTGACCCCGCAGCCGCAGGAATCCTGGTTTGAGAGTAATACGGTAATTTGTATATTTCAAGACTTAGGCTCAAAAACATTACGTTAAAGGATGAAAACTCGAAATAGCCCCCGAACAGCCCCGTGGGTGGCACCAACACCTCCCATGGGACCAACATAACTCGTAGGAACTGACCCCGCAGCCGCGGGTCTCCCGGTTTGAGAGTACGAGGGTAATTTGCGTATTTCTACACTTAAGCAAAACATGACGTTAGAGGGTGAAAACTCGAAACAGCCCCCGAACGGCCCCGTGGGTGGCACCAACACCTCCCACGGGACCAACGTAACTCGTAGGAACTGACCTCGCAGCCGCGGGAATCCCGGTTTCAGAGTAATACGGTAATTTGTATATTTCAAGACTTAGGATTAAAAACATGACGTTAAAGGGTGAAAACTCGAAACAGCCCACGAACGGCCCCGTGGCTGGCACCAACACCTCCCACTAGACCAACGTAACTCGTACGAACTGACCCCGTAGCCGCGGGACTCACGATTTGAGAGTACGACGGTAATTTGCTTATTTCTAGACTTAGGCTTAAAAACATGACGTTAGAGGGTGAAAACTTGAAACAGCCCCCGAACGTCCCTGTGGGTGGCACCAAAACCTCCCACGGGACCAACGTAACTCGTAGGAACTGACTCCGTAGCCGCGGGACTCCCGGTTTGAGAGTAATACAGTAATTTGTATATTTCAAGACTTAGGCTTAAAAACATGACCTTAAAGGGTGAAAACTCGAAACAGCACCCGAACGGTCACGTGGGTGGCACCAACACCTCCCACGGGACCAACGTAACTCGTAGGAACTGACCCCGCAGTCGCGGGTCTCCCGGTTTGTGAATACGACCGTAATTTGCGTATTTCTACACTTAAGAAAAAAATGGCGTTAAAGGGTGGAAACACGAAACAGCCCCCGAACGGCCCCGTGGGTGGCACCAACACCTCCCACGGGACCAACATAACTCGTAGGAACTGACCTCGCAGCCGCGGGTCTCCCGGTTTGAGAGTAATACGGTAATTTGCATATTTCAAGACTTAGGCTTAAAACCATGACGTTAAAGGGTGAAAACTCGAAACAGCCCCCGAACGGCCCCGTTGGTGGCACCAACACCTCCCACGGGACCAACATAACTCGTAGGAACTGACCCTGTAGCCGCGGGACTCCCGGTTTGAGAGTAATACGGTAATTTGTATATTTCAAGACTTAGGCTTAAAAACATGACCTTAAAGGGTGAAAACTCGAAACAGCACCTGAACGGTCACGTGGGTGGCACCAACACCTCCCACGGGACCAACGTAACTCGTAGGAACTGACCCCGCAGTCGCGGGTCTCCCGGTTTGAGAATACGACCGTAATTTGCGTATTTCTACACTTAAGAAAAACATGGCGTTTAAGGGTGGAAACTCGAAACAGCCCCCGAACGGCCCCGTGGGTGGAACCAACACCTCCCACGGGACCAACGTAACTCGTAGGAACTGACCCCGTAACCGCGGGAATCCCGGTTTGAGAGTAATACGGTAATTTTTATATTTCAAGACTTAGGCTGCAAAACATGACGTGAAAGGGTGAAAACTCGAAACAACCCCCGAACGGCCCCGTGGGTGGCACCAACACCTCCCACGGGACCAACATAACTCGTAGAAACTAACCCCGCAGCCGCGGGAATCCCGGTTTCAGTGTAATACGGTAATTTGTATATTTTAAAACTCAGGCTTAAAAACATGACGTTAAAGGGTGAAAACTCGAAATAGCCCCCGAACAGCCCCGTGGGTGGCACCAACACCTCCCATGGGACCAACATAACTCGTAGGAACTGACCCCGCAGCCGCGGGTTTCCCGGTTTGAGAGTACGAGGGTAATTTGCGTATTTCTACACTTAAGCAAAACATGGCGTTAGAGGGTGAAAACTCGAAACAGCCCCCGAACGGCCCCGTGGGTGGCACCAACACCTCCCACGGGACCAACGTAACTCGTAGGAACTGACCCCGCAGTCGCGGGTCTCCCGGTTTGAGAATACGATCGTAATTTGCGTATTTCTACACTTAAGCAAAACATGGCGTTAAAGGTTGAAAACTCTAAACAGCCCCCAAACGGCCCCGTGGGTGGCACAAACACCTCCCACGGGACCAACATAACTCGTAGAAACTGACCCCGCAGCCACGGGAATCCCGGTTTCAGAGTAATACGGTAATTTGTATATTTCAAGACTTAGGCTTAAAAACATGACGTGAAGGGGTGAAAACTCGAACAGCCCCCGAACGGCCCCGTGGGTGGCACCAACACCTCCCAAGGGTCCAACGTAACTCGTAGGAACTGACCCCATAGCCGCGGGACTCCCGGTTTGAGAGTACGACGGTAATTTGCTTATTTCTAGACTTAGGCTTAAAAACATGACGTTAGAGGGTGAAAACTCGAAACAGCACCCGAACGTCCCCGTGGGTGGCACCAACACCTCCCACGGGACCAACGTAACTCGTAGGAACTGACCCCGCAGCCGCGGGTCTCCCGGTTTGAGAATACGACCGTAATTTGCGTATTTCTACACTTAAGCAAAACATGGCGTTAAAGGGTGAAAACTCGAAACAGCCCCCGAACGGCCCCGTGGGTGGCACCAACTCCCCCCACGGGACCAACATAACTCGTAGGAACTGACCCCACAGCCGCGGGAGTCCCGGTTTGAGAGTAATACGGTAATTTGTATATTTTAAGACTTAGGCTTAAAAACATGACCTTAAAGGGTGAAAACTCGAAACAGCCCCCGAACGGCCACGTGGGTGCCACCAACACCTCCCAGGGACCAACGTAACTCGTAGAAACTGACCTCGTAGCCGCGGGTCTCCCGGTTTGAGAGTAATACGGTAATTTGTATATTTAAAGACTTAGGCTTAAAAACATGACGTTAGAGGGTGAAAACTCGAAACAGCCCCCGAACGGCCCCGTGGGTGGCACCAACACCTCCCACGGGACCAACGTAAGTCGTAGGAACTAACCCCGCAGCCGCGGGAATCCCGGTTTGAGAGTAATATGATAATTTTTATATTTTAAGACTTAGGCTGCAAAACATGACGTGAAAGGGTGAAAACTCGAAACAGCCCCCGAACGGCCCCGTGGGTGGCACCAACACCTCCCACGGGACCAACATAACTCGTAGGAACTGACCCCGCTGCCGCAGGGATCCCGGTTTGAGAGTAATACGGTAATTTGTATATTTCAAGACTTAGGCTTAAAAACATGACGTTAAAGGATGAAAACTCGAAATAGCCCCCGAACAGCCCCGTGGGTGGCACCAACACCTCCCATGGGACCAACATAACTCGTAGGAACTGACCCCGCAGCCGCGGGTCTCCCGGTTTGAGAGTACGAGGGTAATTTGCGTATTTCTACACTTAAGCAAAACATGACGTTAGAGGGTGAAAACTCGAAACAGCCCCCGAACGGCCCCGTGGGTGGCACCAACACCTCCCACGGGACCAACGTAACTCGTAGGAACTGACCTCGCAGCCGCGGGAATCCCGGTTTCAGAGTAATACGGTAATTTGTATATTTCAAGACTTAGGATTAAAAACATGACGTTAAAGGGTGAAAACTCGAAACAGCCCACGAACGGCCCCGTGGCTGGCACCAACACCTCCCACTAGACGAACGTAACTCGTACGAACTGACCCCGTAGCCGCGGGACTCCCGGTTTGAGAGTACGACGGTAATTTGCTTATTTCTAGACTTAGGCTTAAAAACATGACGTTAGAGGGTGAAAACTCGAAACAGCCCCCGAACGTCCCTGTGGGTGGCACCAAAACCTCCCACGGGATCAACGTAACTCGTAGGAACTGACTCCGTAGCCGCGGGACTCCCGGTTTGAGAGTAATACAGTAATTTGTATATTTCAAGACTTAGGCTTAAAAACATGACCTTAAAGGGTGAAAACTCGAAACAGCACCCGAACGGTCACGTGGGTGGCACCAACACCTCCCACGGGACCAACGTAACTCGTAGGAACTGACCCCGCAGTCGCGGGTCTCCCGGCTTGTGAATACGACCGTAATTTGCGTATTTCTACACTTAAGAAAAACATGGCGTTAGAGGGTGGAAACTCGAAACAGCCCCCGAACGGCCCCGTGGGTGGCACCAACACCTCCCACGGGACCAACATAACTCATAGGAACTAACCTCGCAGCCGCGGGTCTCCCGGTTTGAGAGTAATCCGGTAATTTGCATATTTCAAGACTTAGGCTTAAAACCATGACGTTAAAGGGTGAAAACTCGAAACAGCCCCCGAACGGCCCCGTTGGTGGCACCAACACCTCCCACGGGACCAACATAACTCGTAGGAACTGACCCCGTAGCCGCGGGACTCCCGGTTTGAGAGTAATACGGTAATTTGTATATTTCAAGACTTAGGCTTAAAAACATGACCTTAAAGGGTGAAAACTCGAAACAGCACCCGAACGGTCACGTGGGTGGCACCAACACCTCCCACGGGACCAACGTAACTCGTAGGAACTGACCCCGCAGTCGCGGGTCTCCCGGTTTGAGAATACGACCGTAATTTGCGTATTTCTACACTTAAGAAAAACATGGCGTTTAAGGGTGGAAACTCGAAACAGCCCCCGAACGGCCCCGTGGTTGGAACCAACACCTCCCACGGGACCAACGTAACTCGTAGGAACTGACCCCGTAACCGCGGGAATCCCGGTTTGAGAGTAATACGGTAATTTTTATATTTCAAGACTTAGGCTGCAAAACATGACGTGAAAGGGTGAAAACTCGAAACAACCCCCGAACGGCCCCGTGGGTGGCACCAACACCTCCCTCGGGACCAACATAACTCGTAGAAACTAACCCCGCAGCCGCGGGAATCCCGGTTTCAGTGTAATACGGTAATTTGTATATTTTAAAACTCAGGCTTAAAAACATGACGTTAAAGGGTGAAAACTCGAAATAGCCCCCGAACAGCCCCGTGGGTGGCACCAACACCTCCCATGGGACCAACATAACTCGTAGGAACTGACCCCGCAGCCGCGGGTTTCCCGGTTTGAGAGTACGAGGGTAATTTGCGTATTTCTACACTTAAGCAAAACATGGCGTTAGAGGGTGAAAACTCGAAACAGCCCCCGAACGGCCCCGTGGGTGGCACCAACACCTCCCACGGGACCAACGTAACTCGTAGGAACTGACCCCCCAGTCGCGGGTCTCCCGGTTTGAGAATACGATCGTAATTTGCGTATTTCTACACTTAAGCAAAACATGGCGTTAAAGGTTGAAAACTCTAAACAGCCCCCAAACGGCCCCGTGGGTGGCACCAACACCTCCCACGGGACCAACATAACTCGTAGAAACTGACCCCGCAGCCACGGGAATCCCGGTTTCAGAGTAATACGGTAATTTGTATATTTCAAGACTTAGGCTTAAAAACATGACGTGAAAGGGTGAAAACTCGAACAGCCCCCGAACGGCCCCGTGGGTGGCACCAACACCTCCCAAGGGTCCAACGTAACTCGTAGGAACTGACCCCATAGCCGCGGGACTCCCGGTTTGAGAGTACGACGGTAATTTGCTTATTTCTAGACTTAGGCTTAAAAACATGACGTTAGAGGGTGAAAACTCGAAACAGCACCCGAACGTCCCCGTGGGTGGCACCAACACCTCCCACGGGACCAACGTAACTCGTAGGAACTGATCCCGCAGCCGCGGGTCTCCCGGTTTGAGAATACGACCGTAATTTGCGTATTTCTACACTTAAGCAAAACATGGCGTTAAAGGGTGAAAACTCGAAACAGCCCCCGAACGGCCCCGTGGGTGGCACCAACTCCCCCCACGGGACCAACATAACTCGTAGGAACTGACCCCACAGCCGCGGGAGTCCCGGTTTGAGAGTAATACGGTAATTTGTATATTTTAAGACTTAGGCTTAAAAACATGACCTTAAAGGGTGAAAACTCGAAACAGCCCCCGAACGGCCACGTGGGTGCCACCAACACCTCCCAGGGACCAACGTAACTCGTAGAAACTGACCTCGTAGCCGCGGGCCTCCCGGTTTGAGAGTAATACGGTAATTTGCATATTTAAAGACTTAGGCTTAAAAACATGACGTTAAAGGGTGAAAACTCGAAACAGCCCACGAACGGCCCCGTGGCTGGCACCAACACCTCCCACTAGACCAACGTAACTCGTACGAACTGACCCCGTAGCCGCGGGACTCCCGGTTTGAGAGTACGACGGTAATTTGCTTATTTCTAGACTTAGGCTTAAAAACATGACGTTAGAGGGTGAAAACTCGAAACAGCCCCCGAACGTCCCTGTGGGTGGCACCAAAACCTCCCACGGGATCAACGTAACTCGTAGGAACTGACTCCGTAGCCGCGGGACTCCCGGTTTGAGAGTAATACAGTAATTTGTATATTTCAAGACTTAGGCTTAAAAACATGACCTTAAAGGGTGAAAACTCGAAACAGCACCCGAACGGTCACGTGGGTGGCACCAACACCTCCCACGGGACCAACGTAACTCGTAGGAACTGACCCCACAGTCGCGGGTCTCCCGGCTTGTGAATACGACCGTAATTTGCGTATTTCTACACTTAAGAAAAACATGGCGTTAGAGGGTGGAAACTCGAAACAGCCCCCGAACGGCCCCGTGGGTGGCACCAACACCTCCCACGGGACCAACATAACTCATAGGAACTAACCTCGCAGCCGCGGGTCTCCCGGTTTGAGAGTAATCCGGTAATTTGCATATTTCAAGACTTAGGCTTAAAACCATGACGTTAAAGGGTGAAAACTGGAAACAGCCCCCGAACGGCCCCGTTGGTGGCACCAACACCTCCCACGGGACCAACATAACTCGTAGGAACTGACCCCGTAGCCGCGGGACTCCCGGTTTGAGAGTAATACGGTAATTGGTATATTTCAAGACTTAGGCTTAAAAACATGACCTTAAAGGGTGAAAACTCGAAACAGCACCCGAACGGTCACGTGGGTGGCACCAACACCTCCCACGGGACCAACGTAACTCGTAGGAACTGACCCCGCAGTCGCGGGTCTCCCGGTTTGAGAATACGACCGTAATTTGCGTATTTCTACACTTAAGAAAAACATGGCGTTTAAGGGTGGAAACTCGAAACAGCCCTCGAACGGCCCCGTGGTTGGAACCAACACCTCCCACGGGACCAACATAACTCGTAGGAACTGACCCCGCAACCGCGGGAATCCCGGTTTGAGAGTAATAAGGTAATTTTTATATTTCAAGACTTAGGCTGCAAAACATGGCGTGAAAGGGTGAAAACTCGAAACAGCCCCCGAACGGCCCCGTGGGTGGCACCAACACCTCCCACGGGACCAACATAACTCGTAGGAACTGACCCCGCAGTCGCGGGAATCCCGGTTTCAGAGTAATACGGTAATTTGTATATTTCAAGACTTAGGCTTAAAAACATGACGTGAAAGGGTGAAAACTCGAACAGCCCCCGAACGGCCCCGTGGGTGGCACCAACACCTCCCAAGGGTCCAACGTAACTCGTAGGAACTCACCCCGTAGCCGCGGGACTCCCGGTTTGAGAGTACGACGGTAATTTGCTTATTTCTAGACTTAAGCTTAAAAACATGACGTTAGAGGGTGAAAACTCGAAACAGCCCCCGAACGTCCCCGTGGGTGGCACCAACACCTCCCACGGGACCAACGTAACTCGTAGGAACAGACCCCGCAGCCGCGGGTCTCCCGGTTTGAGAATACGACCGTAATTTGCGTATTTCTACACTTAAGCAAAACATGGCGTTAAAGGGTGAAAACTCGAAACAGCCCCCGAATGGCCCCGTGGGTGGCACCAACACCTCCCACGGGACCAACATAACTCGTAGGAACTGACCCCACAGCCCCGGGAGTCCCGGTTTGAGAGTAATACGGTAATTTGTATATTCCAAGACTTAGGCTTAAAAACATGACCTTAAAGGGTGAAAACTCGAAACAGCCCCCGAACGGCCACGTGGGTGCCACCAACACCTCCCAGGGACCAACGTAACTCGTAGAAACTGACCTCGCAGCCGCGGGTCTCCCGGTTTGAGAGTAATACGGTAATTTTCATATTTAAAGACTTAGGCTTAAAAACATGACGTTAGAGTGTGAAAACTCGAAACAGCCCCGTGGGTGGCACCAACACCTCCCACGGGTCCAACGTAACTCGTAGGAACTGACCCCGCAGCCGCGGGAATCCCGGTTTGAGAGTAATACGGTAATTTTTATATTTCAATACTTAGGCTGCAAAACATGACGTGAAAGGGTGAAAACTCGAAACATCCCCCGAACGGCCCCGTGGGTGGCACCAACACCTCCCACGGGACCAACATAACTCGTAGGAACTGACCTCAGAGCCGCGGGAATCCCGGTTTGAGAGTAATACGGTAATTTGTATATTTCAAGACTTAGGCTTAAAAACACGACGTTAAAGGGTGAAAACTCGAAATAGCCCCCGAACAGCCCCGTGGGTGGCACCAACACCTCCCATGGGACCAATATAACTCGCAGAAACTGACCCCGCAGCCGCGGGTCTCCCAGTTTGAGAGTACGAGGGTAATTTGCGTATGTCTACACTTAAGCAAAACATGACGTTAGAGGGTGAAAACTCGAAACAGCCCCCGAAC
Source organism: Sambucus nigra (assembly GCA_949130495.1). Taxonomy (NCBI): domain Eukaryota; kingdom Viridiplantae; phylum Streptophyta; class Magnoliopsida; order Dipsacales; family Adoxaceae; genus Sambucus; species Sambucus nigra. The sequence goes on from OX422208.1 coordinate 648,595,035, forward strand.
GGCCCCGTGGGTGGCACCAACACCTCCCACGGGACCAACGTAACTCGTAGGAACTGACCTCGCAGCCGCGGGTCTCCCGGTTTGAGAGTAATACGGTAATTTGCATATTTCAAGACTTAGGATTAAAAACATGACGTTTAAGGGTGAAAACTCAAAACAGCCCCCGAACGGCCCCGTGGGTGGCACCAACACCGCCCACGGGACCAACATAACTCATAGGAACTGACCCCACAGCCGCGGGAATCCTGATTTGAGAGTAATACGGTAATTTGTATATTTCAAGACTTAGGCTTAAAAACATGACGTGAAAGGGTGAAAACTCGAAACAGCCCCCGAACGGTCCCGTTGGTGGCACCAACACCTCCCACGGGACCAACGAAACTCGTAGGAACTGACCCCACAGTCGCGGGTCTCCCGGTTTGAGAATACGACCGTAATTTGCGTATTTTTACACTTAAGCAAAACATGGCGTTAAATGGTGAAAACACGAAACAGCCCCCGAACGGCCCCGTGGGTGGCACCAACACCTCCCACGGGACTAACATAACTCGTAGGAACTGACTCCGCAGCCGCGAGAATCCCGGTTTTAGAGTAATACGGTAATTTGTATATTTCAAGACTTAGCCTTAAAAACATGACGTGAAAGGGTCAAAACTCGAAACGTCTCCCGAACGGCCCCGTGGGTGGCACCAACACCTCCCACAGGACCAACGTAACTCGTAGGAACTGACCCCGTAGCCGCGGGACTCCCGGTTTGAGAGTACGACGTTAATTTTGCTTATTTCTAGACTTAGGCTTAAAAACATGACGGTAGAGTGTGAAAACTCAAAACAGCCCCCGAACGTCCCTGTGGGTGGCACCAACACCTCCCACGGGACCAACGTAACTCGTAGGAACTGACCCCGCAGCCGCGGGTCTCCCGGTTTGAGAATACGACTGTAATTTGCGTATTTCTACACTTAAGCAAAACATGGCGTTAAAGGGTGAAAACTCGAAACAGGCCCCGAACGGCCCTGTGGGTAGCACTAACACCTCCCACGGGACCAACATAACTCGTAGGAACTGACCCCGCAGCCGCGGGAGTCCCGATTTGAGAGTAATACGGTAATTTGTATATTTCAAGACTTAGGCTTAAAAACATGACGTGAAAGGGTGAAAACTCGAAACAACCCCCGAATGGCCCCGTGGGTGCCACCAACACCTCCCTCGGGACGAACATAACTCGTAGGAACTGACCTCTCAGCCGCGGGAATCCCGGTTTGATAGTAATACGGTAATTTGTATATTTTAAGACTTAGGCTTAAAAACATGACGTTAAACGGTGAAAACTCGAAATAGCCCCCGAACGGCCCGTGGGTGGCACCAACACTGCCCACGGGACTAACATAACTCGTAGGAAGTGACCGCACAGTCGCGGGTCTCCCGGTTTGAGAGTACGAGGGTAATTTGCGTATTTCTACACTTTAGCAAAACATGACGTTAGAGGGTGAAAACTCGAAACAACCCCCGAACGGTGGCACCAACACCTCCCACGGGACCAACATAACTCGTAGGAACTGACCCCGTAGCCGCGGGACTCCCGGTTTGAGAGTAATACGGTAATTTGTATATTTCAAGACTTAGGCTTAAAAACATGACCTTAAAGGGTGAAAACTCGAAACAGCACCCGAACGGTCACGTGGGTGGCACCAACACCTCCCACGGGACCAACGTAACTCGTAGGAACTGACCCCGCAGTCGCGGGTCTCCCGGTTTGAGAATACGACCGTAATTTGCGTATTTCTACACTTTAGAAAAACATGGCGTTTAAGGTTGGAAACTCGAAACAGCCCCCGAACGGCCCCGTGGTTGGAACCAACACCTCCCACGGGACCAACATAACTCGTAGGAACTGACCCCGCAACCGCGGGAATCCCGGTTTGAGAGTAATACGGTAATTTTTATATTTCAAGACTTAGGCTGCAAAACATGGCGTGAAAGGGTGAAAACTCGAAACAGCCCTCGAACGGCCCCGTGGGTGGCACCAACACCTCCCACGGGACCAACATAACTCGTAGGAACTGACCCCGCAGTCGCGGGAATCCCGGTTTCAGAGTAATACGGTAATTTGTATATTTCAAGACTTAGGCTTAAAAACATGACGTGAAAGGGTGAAAACTCGAACAGCCCCCGAACGGCTCCGTGGGTGGCACCAACACCTCCCAAGGGTCCAACGTAACTCGTAGGAACTCACCCCGTAGCCGCGGGACTCCCGGTTTGAGAGTACGACGGTAATTTGCTTATTTCTAGACTTAAGCTTAAAAACATGACGTTAGAGGGTGAAAACTCGAAACAGCCCCCGAACGTCCCCGTGGGTGGCACCAACACCTCCCACGGGACCAACGTAACTCGTAGGAACAGACCCCGCAGCCGCGGGTCTCCCGGTTTGAGAATACGACCGTAATTTGCGTATTTCTACACTTAAGCAAAACATGGCGTTAAAGGGTGAAAACTCGAAACAGCCCCCGAATGGCCCCGTGGGTGGCACCAACACCTCCCACGGGACCAACATAACTCGTAGGAACTGACCCCACAGCCCCGGGAGTCCCGGTTTGAGAGTAATACGGTAATTTGTATATTCCAAGACTTAGGCTTAAAAACATGACCTTAAAGGGTGAAAACTCGAAACAGCCCCCGAACGGCCACGTGGGTGCCACCAACACCTCCCAGGGACCAACGTAACTCGTAGAAACTGACCTCGCAGCCGCGGGTCTCCCTGTTTGAGAGTAATACGGTAATTTTCATATTTAAAGACTTAGGCTTAAAAACATGACGTTAGAGTGTGAAAACTCGAAACAGCCCCGTGGGTGGCACCAACACCTCCCACGGGACCAACGTAACTCGTAGGAACTGACCCCGCAGCCGCAGGAATCCCGGTTTGAGAGTAATACGGTAATTTTTATATTTCAATACTTAGGCTGCAAAACATGACGTGAAAGGGTGAAAACTCGAAACATCCCCCGAACGGCCCCGTGGGTGGCACCAACACCTCCCACGGGACCAACATAACTCGTAGGAACTGACCCCACAGCCGCGGGAATCCCGGTTTGAGAGTAATACGGTAATTTGTATATTTCAAGACTTAGGCTTAAAAACACGACGTTAAAGGGTGAAAACTCGAAATAGCCCCCGAACAGCCCCGTGGGTGGCACCAACACCTCCCATGGGACCAATATAACTCGCAGAAACTGACCCCGCAGCCGCGGGTCTCCCAGTTTGAGAGTACGAGGGTAATTTGCGTATGTCTACACTTAAGCAAAACATGACGTTAGAGGGTGAAAACTCGAAACAGCCCCCGAACGGCCCCGTGGGTGGCACCAACACCTCCCACGGGACCAACGTAACTCGTAGGAACTGACCTCGCAGCCGCGGGTCTCCCGGTTTGAGAGTAATACGGTAATTTGCATATTTCAAGACTTAGGATTAAAAACATGACGTTTAAGGGTGAAAACTCAAAACAGCCCCCGAACGGCCCCGTGGGTGGCACCAACACCGCCCACGGGACCAACATAACTCATAGGAACTGACCCCACAGCCGCGGGAATCCTGGTTTGAGAGTAATACGGTAATTTGTATATTTCAAGACTTAGGCTTAAAAACATGACGTGAAAGGGTGAAAACTCGAAACAGCCCCCGAACGGTCCCGTGGGTGGCACCAACACCTCCCACGGGACCAACGAAACTCGTAGGAACTGACCCCACAGTCGCGGGTCTCCCGGTTTGAGAATACGACCGTAATTTGCGTATTTTTACACTTAAGCAAAACATGGCGTTAAATGGTGAAAACACGAAACAGCCCCCGAACGGCCCCGTGGGTGGCACCAACACCTCCCACGGGACTAACATAACTCGTAGGAACTGACTCCGCAGCCGCGAGAATCCCGGTTTTAGAGTAATACGGTAATTTGTATATTTCAAGACTTAGCCTTAAAAACATGACGTGAAAGGGTCAAAACTCGAAACGTCCCCCGAACGGCCCCGTGGGTGGCACCAACACCTCCCACAGGACCAACGTAACTCGTAGGAACTGACCCCGTAGCCGCGGGACTCCCGGTTTGAGAGTACGACGTTAATTTTGCTTATTTCTAGACTTAGGCTTAAAAACATGACGGTAGAGTGTGAAAACTCAAAACAGCCCCCGAACGTCCCTGTGGGTGGCACCAACACCTCCCACGGGACCAACGTAACTCGTAGGAACTGACCCCGCAGCCGCGGGTCTCCCGGTTTGAGAATACGACTGTAATTTGCGTATTTCTACACTTAAGCAAAACATGGCGTTAAAGGGTGAAAACTCGAAACAGGCCCCGAACGGCCCTGTGGGTAGCACTAACACCTCCCACGGGACCAACATAACTCGTAGGAACTGACCCCGCAGCCGCGGGAGTCCCGATTTGAGAGTAATACGGTAATTTGTATATTTCAAGACTTAGGCTTAAAAACATGACGTGAAAGGGTGAAAACTCGAAACAACCCCCGAATGGCCCCGTGGGTGCCACCAACACCTCCCTCGGGACGAACATAACTCGTAGGAACTGACCTCTCAGCCGCGGGAATCCCGGTTTGATAGTAATACGGTAATTTGTATATTTTAAGACTTAGGCTTAAAAACATGACGTTAAACGGTGAAAACTCGAAATAGCCCCCGAACGGCCCGTGGGTGGCACCAACACTGCCCACGGGACTAACATAACTCGTAGGAAGTGACCGCACAGTCGCGGGTCTCCCGGTTTGAGAGTACGAGGGTAATTTGCGTATTTCTACACTTTAGCAAAACATGACGTTAGAGGGTGAAAACTCGAAACAACCCCCGAACGGTGGCACCAACACCTCCCACAGGACCAACATAACTCGTAGGAACTGACCTCGCAGCCGCGGGTCTCCCAGTTTGAGAGTAATACGGTAATTTGCATATTTCAAGACTTAGGCTTAAAAACATGACGTTAAAGGGTGAAAACTCGAAACAGCCCCCGAACGGCCCCGTGGGTGGCACCAACACCTCCCACGGGACCAACATAACTCGTAGGAACTGACCCCGTAGCCGCGGGAGTCCCGGTTTGAGAGTAATACGGTAATTTGTATATTTCAAGACTTAGGCTTAAAAACATCACCTTAAAGGGTGAAAACTCGAAACAGCCCCCGAACGGCCACGTGGGTGGCACCAACACCTCCCACGGGACCAACGTAACTCGTAGGAACTGACCCCGCAGTCGCGGGTCTCCCGGTTTGAGAATACGACCGTAATTTGCGTATTTCTACATTTAAGCAAAACATGGCGTTAAAGGGTGAAAACTCGAAACAGCCCCCGAACGGCCCCGTGGGTGGCACCAACACCTCCCACGGGACCAACATAACTCGTAGGAACTGACCCCGCAGTCGCGGGAATCCCAGTTTCAGAGTAATACGGTAATTTGTATATTTCAAGACGTAGGCTTAAAAACATAACGTGAAAGGGTGAAAACTCGAACAGCCCCCGAACGGCCTCGTGGGTGGCACCAACACCTCCCAAGGGTCCAACGTAACTCGTAGGAACTGACCCCGTAGCCGCGGGACTCCCGGTTTGAGAGTACGACGGTAATTTGCTTATTTATAGACTTAGGCTTAAAAACATGACGTTAGAGGGTGAAAACTCGAAACAGCCCCCGAACGGCCCCGTGGGTGGCACCAACACCTCCCACGGGACCAACGTAACTCGTAGGAACTGACCCCGCAGCCGCGGGTCTCCCGGTTTGAGAATACGGCCGTAATTTGTGTATTTCTACACTTAAGCAAAACATGGCGTTAAAGGGTGAAAACTCGAAACAGCCCCCGAACGGCCCCGTGGGTGGCACCAACACCTCCCACGGGACCAACATAACTCGTAGGAACTGACCCCACAGCCGCATGAGTCCCGGTTTGAGAGTAATACGGTAATTTGTATATTTCAAGACTTAGGCTTGAAAACATGACCTTAAAGGGTGAAAACTCGAAACAGCCCCCGAACGGCCACGTGGGTGCCACCAACACCTCCCACGGGACCAACGTAACTCGTAGAAATTGACCTCGCAGCCGCGGGTCTCCCGATTTGTGAGTAATACGGTAATTTTCATATTTAAAGACTCAGGCTTAAAAACATGACGTTAGAGGGTGAAAACTCGAAACAGCCCCCGATCGGCCCCGTGGGTGGCACCAACACCTCCCACGGGACCAACGTAACTCGTAGGAACTGACCCCGCAGCCGCGGGAATCCCGGTTTGAGAGTAATACGGTAATTTTTATATTTCAAGACTTAGGCTGCAAAACATGACGTGAAAGGGTGAAAACTCGAAATAGCCCCCGAACGGCCCCGTGGGTGGCACCAACACCTCACACGGAACCAACATAACTCGTAGGAACTGACCCCGCAGCCGCGGGAATCCCGGTTTGAGAGTAATACGTTAATTTGTATATTTCAAGACTTAGGCTTAAAAACATGACGTTAAAGGGTGAAAACTCGAAACAGCCCCCGAACAGCCCTGTGGGTGGCACCAACACCTCCCATGGGACCAACATAACTCGTAGGAACTGACCCCGCCGCCGCGGGTCTCCCGGTTTGAGAGTACGAGGGTAATTTGCGTATTTCTACACTTAAGCAAAACATGACGTTAGAGGGTGAAAACTCGAAACAGCCCCCGAACGGCCCCGTGGGTGGCACCAACACCTCCCACGGGACTAACGTAACTCGTAAGAACTGACCTCGCAGTCGCGGGTCTCCCGGTTTGAGAGTAATACGGTAATTTGCATATTTCAAGACTTAGGATTAAAAACATGAGGTTTAAGGGTGAAAACTCGAAACAGCCCCCGAACGGCCCCGTGGGTGGCACCAACACCTCCCACGGGACCAAGATAACTAGTAGGAACTGACCCCGCAGCCGCGGGAATCCCGGTTTGAGAGTAATACGGTAATTGATATATTTTAAGACTTAGGCTTAAAAACATGACGTGAAAGGGTGAAAACTCGAAACAGGCCCCGAACGGTCCCGTGGGGGGCACCAACACCTCCCACGGGACCAACGTAACTCGTAGGAACTGACCCCGCAGCCGCGGGACTCCCGGTTTGAGAGTACGACGGTAATTTGCTTATTTCTAGACTTAGGCTTAAAAACATGACGTTAGAGGGTGAAAACTCGAAACATCCCCCGAACGTCCCCGTGGGTGGCACTAACACCTCCCACGGGACCAACGTAACTCGTAGGAACTCACCTCGCAGCCGCGGGTCTCCCGGTTTGAGAGTAATACAGTAAGTTGCATATTTAAAGACTTAGGCCTAAAAACATGACGTTAGAGGGTGAAAACTCGAAACAGCCCCCGAACGGCCCCGTGGGTGGCACCAACACCTCCCACGGGACCAACGTAACTCGTAGGAACTGACCCTGCAGCTGCGGGACTCCCGGTTTGAGAGTACGACTGTAATTTGCTTATTTCTAGACTTAGGCTTAAAAACATGACGTTAGAGGGTGAAAACTCGAAACAGCCCCCGAACGGTTCCCGTGGGTGGCACCAACACCTCCCACCAACACCTCTCAAAACGACGGTAATTTTCATATTTCTACTTGGTTACTCATAATTTTAACTCATATGCAATTTTTCAGCTTGATTAATTTTTTTGTAAAAATACTTGGTTACTGATATTTTTGTTTTTTGTATCCTATCATTTGTAGGATTTTTGCACGTGGATCAAATGAAGGAGGCAATGGTTTACAACATGATGATTATTTATATGTTATGGACATTCAGGATAATGTTTTTTATTTGTTATAGTCGTGCAGGCTTTTATTGTTTAGTTTTATGGCCATGCGGGCTTTTATAATTTGATTGTTGAATTTTATAGTCGTGCGGGCTTTATAATAAACAGGTTTTTCATTTACAGGTTTTGGAATGTCAAGAAAATAGAGGAAACTCTGCCCAATTTTTTTTTGGTCTGTGAACTATTAAGACGTGTAATATTTTTAACTTTGTATATATATTTGTTTATTAACAACATTCTCAATTTGCAATTTCTGATTTTTTTTATTGTTTTGCCTATAATAAATATTTGTAACACCTCGTAGCAACCGATGGTGCACTCACAGGACCCCCAATTTTAGGATTGGACAAAAAAAAATACATTTTTTTTAAACTATAGATAAATATGGTCATGGACTTTGTCCATGACCATTTTTATTTTTTTTTTGTCGCGCTTAAAAATGGTCGTGGCCAAAGTCCGCGACCAATTTTTTACATTTTTTTTGTCACGCACGTGGGTCGCGAACTTTGGCCGCGACCAATTTGTCACGGTTGTGGGTCACGGATAAGGGCCGCGACCAATTTTTTTTAATTTTTTTTGTCACGGACGAGGGTCGCAGACTTTGGCCGCGACCAATTTGTCACGGTTGTGGGTCACGGATAAGGGCCGCGACCCGTCACGGTATGGGTCACGGCCAAAGTTCGCGACCATCTTCCGTGACCCCTCTTGGACGTCACCATTTTTTGGTCACGGACTTGTGCCGCGACCCACGAAAATGGTCACGCCAGAAATGGTCACGGCCAAAGTCCGCGACCCACAGTTTTGGTCAGGGATTTTGGCTGTGACCAATCGCCAGTTTTGGTGTAGTGATAAATGATAGTATAATTACATCGCAGTAGCCTTGAATGAGTGAATGCTTGTCAAGAATAGAGAAAAATGATGCAACTGCTGTTGAGCCCTTGGCAAGATCGAAAGTCATGCTCCTAGTATCAGTTATGACTTTCCCATTACTAACCAGTATGAAAAAAGTCTTAAAAACATCACCTATTGTATGCATATATGCATTCAGTAGCATATATGCTATAACTGTATGCATATATGAACACAACAAAATATATGCAAACAGTCGCATATATGCATACATATATGCAATAACTGTATATATATTAATAACTTCTCCACGTGTCAATTGGGCATGTTAGGGAATTAAATTATCGTAACATCGTGTATCAAATTATCCATACAATGTCAAGATCATAGAAGCATTAGTAAGGCACCTAAGGTTAGTGATGATAATGCGACGAAACAACGAAACAGATTAAAATTTTCTAACCAAATCATTAATTTCAACACATGAACACATTATGATATTTAGAAATCCATTTTATTATGCCCATATGAGCATCGCAGAGTTGCCTGTGTCTAAGAAATTTTGTGAGCATTTTCAAATACTTAAGAGAGAAATAACTGCACGGGTATGATCATTTAACACCCAAACAACAACTAACTCAAACTATTCTAAAAAAACGATTGGAAAAAAAGACTTAATTTGATTTACAAAAAGAAATATTACTACAATTACCTCGACAGTTTGATGTGTGTTGGCCCAAAAGTGTCCCAAATAAAGGTCTCCATAACGTTATTATCAATTTTATCACTACCTACGGGACAAATAGACAACCATGTAATGTATGCCGTTAGTATAAAATTCCAAGATATAACACCCCAAATGTTTGATCCTACAGTACAAACAACAAATACAGCCAAGTAATGTATGATGTTAGTTTAAAATTTCAAAATATAGCACACCAAATGTTTGATGAAGTGATAAATAAAATTATAGCACACCAAATTTTTTGTCGATGATATGAAAATGAAAAGAAAATTACTAATTGAAATCTTCCTAAGAAAAAATAAGATACAAATTATGAAAACAAAATTTTAAAATTGACAATACCTGTACCTACTGTGTTATAGCTCCATCACCCAAACCTGGTTTGGTCCAACAAAAATCAACCCACCGAACTTAAACCGGGTAGAATTACGACAGCAACCCAGTTGAAAATCGAGACCCAAACCCAACAACCCTCACCGAACCCAGTTGAAAATCTCCCCTGCCTTAATAACCCTCACCGAACCAACCAAATGCTTTTCCCTCCTGAAAAACCCGCCCAACCTCCATACACGGCCATACGAACCCTTTAAAACCCGCACCTGCTACCAGCGTTTGAGGAAGAAAGCTCACACCTTCTACCAGCGTTTGGGGAAGAAATAACTCCATACGGTATGGACCATACCGGTATCGCACCTTTCCACAGTTTGGAGAAGAAAAATAAACAAGATGAGCGGGGAAATGAAAATTTTGAGGCGCTTTGTTTTGTTTTAGGATTAACAGTGGTCACGGCCTAGAGCCGTGACCCACCCACCGCGACCCATTAATGAAGTTGTGGGATGCATACTGCCTACTGGTCACGGCCCATAGACGTGACCCTCAATCTGTGATGCGCGACCCTTTTTTATCAACCCTAGTGCTTGAATGAGGGATGGTCAAGGCCCATAGCCGTGACCCACACCCAGAAATGGTCACGGACCTAAGCCGTGACCCTCAATGTGTGTACTCTCTTCTTTGTCATGCCATGGGTCACGGACTTGGGCCGTGACCCATCCGCGACCAAGCTTAGAGGGAATTTTGGCGCGAGTTTGGCGCCAAGATGGTCACGACCTGGTCACGGCCCAAGTCCACGACCACTGTGGTCACGGACTTGGGCCGTGACCACTGCTAGAGCATCGATAATTTAGTGTGATAATAATTATGGTCACGCCAAATATTGAGTGGGTCACGGCCCAAGTCCACGACCAGCTAGTCGCGGACTTGGGCCGTGACCCACTGGGCCTGACCATTCGCAGGATTTGGTGTAGTGCTACTGAGAAGGGGATACTTCTATGAGAATGATAAATGCTAAATTCTTTAACACACTCGTAAAATCAGGCGCTGTCTAAGGCAAAAATTGCCACATTAATGAGAACCAAGAATGTTTGGGGAAGTACTGCGTGAATTATATTATCTCAATTTACCCAAATTAATTTACCAATTCAAGACATCACTTCAAATAATTGGATAGTAAACCCGATAGTATCTCACTAGAAAATATTCAAGGCCAAAGTTATCTTTACCGATGTAGCTCTTTTTCATTGATTCTCTCTAAATTTGTCTTCATGTTCATTTAATTCTTCACCCAAATTTCATTCACATTGGAGATTGTTGGAAAAATTGTGTTTATACACAAATTAATATTTTGATCAAATATATTTTTGATCACTTTGAGCCATTATAAAAGTTGGACCCACGTATCGAACGTATACGCGTTCTATATAGAAAGATAAGTCACGTGATATATGCATTTGTTAAAAATGGATAAATAATGAATGATAAATTTGGTTTTAAAGTTCCCCATTTATTTGTGAAATTATTGAAAAGTTTATTTAAATTCTTGGGAAGACTTTTTTGACTGCTGCTAAAAGTTGTGACTCTTCATTTTTTATCGCCATTGTTTTCTGGGACCGTCGTTAAAGGTTGTGACTATTCACCATTAATTGTGATTGTTCGTGAGAAATGTCCATAAAGTGCCTGTTTATAAAAAGACACCTATTTTTCATGAAAATACATTGTTGCCTCTAAATAGAAGACTTGAGTGTCAAACACAATTGATTCGTGGGACATGCACATGATAGTGCTTCTGAGTATTGAAAAAGTATATTAAAGAACATAAGTATTAGGGATAACAAATTAGATGTCTTCAAATATAAGGGACATCAAAATTTTGATGTCCTTTATAATAGACCTAAAAGGACAACAAATATTTTATGCGTCTTTTATAAAATACTAAAAGTAATTTTAAGGACCGCAAAAATTTATTATCTTTTATAATTGTTCAAAAAAGATAACACAATATTATGCCTTATAATATTTCATTTCTCTCTTTTATTTTTATCATTCCCTCTCTTTTTAAAAAGAACAATATCTTTATTATCGTCCCTTGTATCACATAAAAAAGGACAACAATTTGAGAGTGTCCTTTTAAATATTCACTTCTTTAAAAGAAGATCAAATAAAGAAATAATGTAATTCCTAAAAAAACTAAACCTAAAGTCTCATCTATTATATACCTCTAATACTGTAGTATTAGAGTTATAAATGCATGATTAATGCTCCTCATAAAACACATAATAGTTTTTTACCCCGTTTTCATTCTCCTCTATGTGGCTCTATCTAACCCATTTGTCTATTCCTATTTCTACCCATTCATATTCCTGCATTTTTTTCTATCAAAATTCTTCATCAAATCTTAATCTTTCACCTCCCTCCTTTATTTCTGCAAGGGTCCATTGGTTTTGCACAAAATCGTACGCCTCTATCCGTTGATTACCCATCCTCCACCTTCCACCGTTCTCTCTTCATTTTCCTCCACCCTCTCATATCGCATATATATATACATGTATGATGTATGACCCATTTTATATTACCTTGGGTGGTTTTTGAGCAGGTTGCCAGATGGGTGGTTATGTGGCGTTTTGTTAAATCTTGGAGGCAGTGGTAGAGTGATATTTCATTATTTTTGTGAAAGTTGTGGGTTTGCTGTCTTGAGGAGTTTTATTCGAAGCATGTTTGTTGTCTTTGTTTTTGGGAGTTGAGGTTTGCGGATGGTTTGTTGGAGCCAATGGTTTTTGGGTTGCGATTTTTCTTTGATAGGCGACTTTTATGCTGGGCTATCTCATGCGTAGTGTTGAGCTGGAATACTCTCAGATACGATTTTTCTTTTTTCTTTTTTTGATTTGATTTTAATTGTTATTGGCTTTAGAATTGGTTGGTCTTTATGTGGGCCTTTGTGTATGATGGGTTTCCATTGTTTTTTTTTTAAGTTTTAGGTTGGGGGTGTTTTGTTAGATTTGTGGGATTGTCTAGCGGGTTTGTTCCGGGGGTTTTTTCTTTGTATTTTTGGTCTTTGGCCTATTCTAATATATTGCCTTTCATTAAAAAAAAATAAATTAATACCCCGAGTCTAAAACAATGTTGGTTGCATGTGGTTTTTCAAATGTGGCTTGGTGTGTCACGCCAGCATTGATATGCGTTTAGCACTATTATTTTTAAACATGAACACGAGACAATACACGTGAAACACCTCATTGTATGTTTTTTTTCAATTGTAAACTGATTTTTTCCTCAATCGGAAGTAGTTTTATTCAGGTACAATCTACTTTATTTTATTATAAAAGTTTATTTATTATATACGTTAAAATATAATTATAGCCATTATTATAATACACTCGCACATTCCGCGTTACATTCTAGTTTAACTAAAAATAACATAAGGGGGCTCATCTTTCTCAATCAATATCACACCACCCAACCGCCCCCTCTCAATCTCTCCCACCGCCATCACTGATCATCACCCTCCCTCTCCATCTCAATCTCCTCCATCACTGATATACCCTCTTTGATGACGCTAATTACCTGAACAAAAGTAAATATTTGATTTTTCTGTATAAACTCTCGAAGCAAACCTCTAAGCTGTATTTCCTAAATTAAATTGGTACTCTTCCATGAAAGTTTTTTTTTTCCTTTCCAGATTTTGGTTTCAATCAAAGAAAACAATATATGCGAATATTGCTATTGCAGTTAGAGATTTTCTTCGAGCGAAAGAAATAAACAAAACTGTTTATATCAGTGAAAGTCAGAACTTTTTTAAAGACAAAAACAGATCAAAATCACCAGCCCACTCCAGTGCTATTTTTCTCTATTTTGTTCTCTGGTTGAAACCCAAATCTCGAAAGAAAGAAAAAAACACAATTGGAAGAGTACCATTGGCATTCCTTAGACAGATATATTCTACATGAATCTATAAATAAAAAATAAACAAAACTTGAGACTCCGTATGGTACTTCAATTTACACAGTTAGGAACTCACACAATTATTTACCCACAATAATGTTTTTGTGTGAAACACACTGGGCTCCTAACGAATAAGGCATATAAGATGTTTTTTAAGATCTGTTTTTTAGTTTCGAAGTGAGTTGGGTATGGTCCTATAAGATGTAAGTGGGACAAACAGCACTGTGGATGTGGTGGTCTCACTGAAATGTACAATGAATGTACTTACTAAGCTACGTGTACATTCTTAATAATATGCTACACGTATTGCATCCGTGTACAGTCTTGATTGGGGTGCCCAAAAATGTTAACTATCCATAAAAAAGTCATCTTAAAATAATATTTCATACTATTTAAAAATAATAATTTATAAGTACTCACGATGAATAGTGGTCTGCATATGCTAAATATTCAATATTTAATTTTACCCTCAATAAAATGTGCGTAGACTTTTGTTTCTTTCCTTTTCTTTAAATAAAATATGCACACTTATTATGTTTAAATTTTATATCTTGTAAATGTTTGTTGATATTATTTTTTTAATGTGGTAAAGGATTTATCGGATTATGTCTTAGGAGTTGATATGGATAAGAGTTGGATGGAATCACATGATTGGAATTCAAAAGAATATGTGAATGGGGTGGAAAGGTTTATTAGTTTTGCATTAGGAATAAAACTATGAAATCATCACGTATCAAATGCCCATATAGTAAATGTGTAAACCAAGTCTACCATAACCTACACACTGTGAAGGTCACTTAGAGATTTGCTCATCTGATACGATTAGTTAAATGGGTCAGGTTAGGATTAAATAATACTTGACACGAACCCGACATGACATGACCCGAACACGACACGACGCACACGAATTGTCACCTCTACTTTCAGATATACACTATCTAAGTTTACTACTATATCACACTAAGTAGATTATCTCATAATTAAATCACTTTTAGATATACCATATCCATCCTTCTTACATTACACACAAGTAGAATAAATCACCCAAGTATATATATATATATATATATATATATATATATATATATATATATATATATATATATATAGCATCTCCCGGACTGGCCACCGCGATGCACACTTGCATATGCTGCTATCAAGTCCATGTACCTCTCGTACTAAATCAAGGACTACCAGTTCGGATATCACTCTCGAACCATAAATAAAATTAACACATATTGGAGGCAAACTTAGTTCTAAACCTTTGGGCTACGCACACACCTAACGCACCCCAATGACCGACCACACTATCATACACATAAGTGGTGCTAAATTCATAACTTATATGTTCTGAGGCACAAGTTTAAAATCCCCCCAATGGCTCATCAAGATAATAATGTCCACAGCGCTGAACCTCCCGGAATAGCATGCATTGTAGGTATGTTCACATATATAAGAAAGAACGCAATAGGTATACACACAACCTATTCATATATCGCATAGAGGCATACCCACAACCTCTGAGTATGATTCGTATAGTTATACACTCAACCTATAATATGATCTGTATTGGTATGCACTCACCCTATAAATATAGTCCGTATAGGTATACACTCAATGTATAAAAATAATCCATACTGGTATACACTCAAAATATAAATTTAATCTGTATAGGTATACACTCAACCTATAACATAATCCCTACGTAGTATTTATCTCTTAAATACTTATCATATTATAAATTCACAATATTAACTCACTATCATATATTTCCATGTATTATTCTCTACCCGAAGGGCCCATAGTTACCATTCAAGTTAATTCAGTAGTTACTACACTCATACCCTACTAGTTATAGCCTTAGGTCATGATCTACTCTTCCTGAAGCCCAAATTCCAAATTCTCGATTTGTAACTCACTCGATTTGCTCTCGTCGGATTAAAGTTCCAATCTTACCCACATTAAGATCTAACTAAGTCTTAAACATATACCTGATGACTTCCTCTAAGTCTTTTATTAATTTTAATAATAACCCCTAACTTCCCCATAATTCATCCCAAGAGGAAATATCATCTAAAAGGCAAAATTGGCAAATTCTGAGCAGCCGAATCGATTTGCCCAGGAGGCCGAATCGATTCACATGCCGAATCGATTCACTTCTGGGGCGAATCGATTCGAAAAGTAGCAGATCTCTTCTTCCTTACACTTTTATCATTTTTCACTATTATAACTTTCTTAATTCTTAATGAAACTTCACCAAATTTCAAACCAATATAAATAATCATAATATAAGTGTATATGAATGATTTACAACGTAAATCTAACTTTAATTCATCACGAATTCAATTCAAGAAATGATTTTCTTCTAAAAATCATAAAACCCTGGTTCTTTCTGTTCTTCATCTCTTTCAATCAAAAACTCGGATTTCTTCCATTATTAACATCACTTATATACTGATTTCATTTTCTATACACATAAGGATCTATCTACATGCAAATCGTACCCAAGATCATGTGTTTAACTCATCAATTTCCCAAGAATTTCATTTAAAATCATTAAATATCAAACCCTACACTACCTGGGTATTATAACCATTTAGAAATAAGAAAGATAAACACTTTCCTGGAATTGTAGGTCTGATTCTGTACAATAAGGTGTTGGCATAGCCTTCTTCTCCTCCCGATCTAAATTTGAGTGGTGGTGGAGATGCCAAAATTGGTGTGGGGAGCCTTAAAAATCCTTCTCTTCCTCCTCTAATGGTCTCTCTGTATTTTGATAATAACTAACCCTAGCCCCCTTATCATAACTGATGATATAAACCTCTAAAATTCCTAGGTCCTTTTTCCCCAAAAATCCAAAGATCAAAATATCCCTTCGGGGTGTCGGTTTGGCCTCAAAATGCTCTCGGACCCAATCTAAATCATCAAGTAAACTTTTCTAACTATTTACACTCTTCTGGGCATACTGGCACACTCGAAATGACCATTTGGATGACCCATAATTAAATTATATTTTATTTAGTAAACTTAAATCCCAATAAGACTAATCTCACTCACGACAACCATAATAGATTCTTACTAATTTATTGCTCATTCACTAAGTAATACTCAGTATAATTAATAAAAATAAATATCAACCCTTATCACGCTAATTAATATTTATTTTAATTCGACCTAATTTCCCATTTTAATTTCATTAATCTCTATATAAAAATAGTTAAAAATTACGGGGTGTTACATACTTCCCCCCTTGTAAAGAAATTTTTTCCTCGAAATTAGGATAAGCTCAGTACTAACAGTCTCAGATACTTCCTCGCACGGTATCCACATCTTATTAAATTTTGGAATATTGCACTGTTCCCGGTACCCCTTCACTAATGGCACTCTTTGGTCCGACGGTCTATACTCTACCATTCGACTAGTGATCAATCCACCCTAATAAGTTTACTTCGAAGTAATCCTTCATTTCCCTTACCGTTACACCTTGGCGCCTGCGAAATCAGTTTCCTTTATTCCAAGAATATTCCAATGCGATTTGGCTAATATTCTAACGGTTATACCATTCATTATTTGGGAAAATGTCCCCTCCTCCCTAGGTTCCAACTTCCCTCTTTTTAAATAATATAGTCCCTTTGTGGGAGATATCTGCAATCATACCCGACTATTCACGTCAGGCTTTTACATCTACAGTTGGTTATGACGTAACTCTCATTATTTTACTCCTCTGCTTAGGGTAGTTCCTGATTATCCTCGACAATTTAAAATGTACATTCCTTGTACTTTTCACCACTATAATCACCCCTTCTCGTCTACACTTCTATTTTAGGTGACACGCCTTTCTCATAATGTAGCTACATTCTCTTTGTCTCCTTTTAGTTTTGTCTCTAATTTACTTATGTATCTACATTTATTTCATATGTTTCCATGTCTTAACCTCATGAATGATACTAAAATTCTCAACTAACTAGGGAACCCATACACCCTAAGTCCCATGCATTTCTGTAAAAATCAATTGAACACAATATACTTGTTTTAAACTAATCCTTGCGTACTTGGCATGACCGTACAATAAGGTTATACTCAACCACCCTACTAATTGCAACTTATTTATTCTCTAGGTTGCCCCACCGATCTACTCGTGGTATAAATGTTCTACATTGGTCTTCACATTAGGAGTATACGGCTCTATCGACCTTAAATCATAATATAACTATCAACTCTCAGTTATAATCATGTATATGTACAATAACTAAGGTACCAAACCCATGTCCTATTGACCAAACTTCTTCCAACTTCCAATGATTGCTAAGTTTCATGTGTGGGATGTCTCACAAAGAGAAATCCAAATAAGGAACCACCCCGATACACTACTCTCTAACATTATCGGTCGTCGAGATCCATTAGGCTCTCAGCCCATAACATGTACCCCTAAATTCCCGTATGTTGATATAAAAAGTTTACTCGCGTTCTCTCATGTCATTAAAGATGACATATAATATGAAGCTCTCACTATTTCAAGTTCTTAGCGCTATATAAATAATGAGTTATATCTCTCTGCTCGACAAAGAACACGAGGTACCCTGAATCACATCGTTAAACGCCCATACTCACGGGGATCAATATAACAAGATAACATACTCAACGAAGTCTATGATACAATAAAATAATATATTTACAGGATCAACCCTCTTTCAGGTGATGCCTCGCAAAAATACTATATCTTACCTTGGATATGAGTAAGATAGTCTTATTACACAATCTACTACTACTCAAACCCTCGGTATCCAATCACTACAAACGATTATAATGAATTCTACTATCATAACTCTCAAAAGTATCAAAACTAATTACATAATACAAAAATCCTCCTAGTGTATACACCCGGTCCCCCACAGGAAACACCAAAGAACCCCGCTACCCAATAGAAAATATATACCCGATAAGGCTGACACTGTTAAAGCACCCACTACATTCGACACGTTCGCGAATTTAAGTGTTAAATAATGATGAACCCATGTTAGTTGAACTTTTCCTATATTCATAAGAGCAAGTCATAAATTCTATCTCCATTTGCTATCTTACTTGCCTACTCAACAGGTTCCTGAGTGTAACTCTCTCTAGGCTTGGCCCTACTAGCCTCCCTCACCCTTCTTTTAGCCTTGTCGACCCTGAACAATGGGGTGTTGTTGGTACTGAGGACCCTGATGCTCCTGCCTAAACCCACTATTCTCAGGTTGGTAACGTATGGCCTAAATCTCTTAGCCAAATTCCCCTGCCAGAAATCTCGCTCCTCCTACTATTGTGCCCTACTAACACCGTTCCCATATACTTTCCAAATCTGACTAGTCTCACTTTCTCAATGTAGACACATTCAATATAGGTGACCCTGTTTTCCACACATAAGAAACCTTTATGTGCTATCTCCCTGTCTCTGGCCACACTGGACATGTTGGGGTGTCCCTCTCTCGGACCTGGTAGTCTTTTCCCCAATTATTACCCCCGTTATCCCTTTGGCTTCGCTGGCCCTATAGATTTAATTCTTCGCCTTGATGGCTCTGACTGAATCCACCATCGCTTAGTAGGACTCCTATTAAGTCTCAATCATTGAAATGGGTCCCCTACTTGGTATACCTTCATATGAAGCTTTACTAGCGCCATTTTACTCGAGTCTTGCTCTTTGGCTAGATTATCTAACCCTCTTGGCTCCCTTCTCACGGAAGCGTTGCTATAAACTTGTAAACATATAACCTTGACGATATCAGCACTAGTTATCCTAACCGAATTTCCCATCCACTCTTGTGTATTTTACTCACGAGTTCATTATCAACTTATGAATCCTTTTTATTCTCCATATCCCATTCATTATGTACAAAGTTTGCAAAATGAGTCAACTTCTCTCCCATGATCGGTCTTTATCTGTCCCATTAGTGATAAGTTTTAAAAATCCATTCGCATCTCTATCTGAACATCAGATGGAAGATCTTATGGTCAAATCGCACCCAAATTTCCCGCTATTAGTGTATCTCTACATGCTTCTGGTGACTGACTCCCATCATTACAACGCTGCTCCTAAGAGCAAAAATAATTTCGCTTGAAATTTAATCTCGAATTTTGCTACACTCCACCCTACATAATTTCCTTTGGATCGTCTCCTTGCATTGGCCCAATGCACTTCATCTCTTCTTTGAATCTTTACAGGTGGCTCTTCGAAAGAGTCCTTCTGAATCTACCCTGCCGACTACACTAGATGATTTTGAATTTTCACTACCGTTATCTATGACAGTGCTTAGGGTAACTACTGCTCCCGGGTGATTATCCTAATTCCATCTCCTTGAGTAATAATCATAGTGACTACCATCGTGATCACCATTCCCAAAATACTCTATGACTTCTTCTTAGCCTCTCATCCTGCAGTCCTTCTAACGACCCTCGCTGGTTATCCTTTACAGGTCGGTGTACGAAGATCTACCGAACTTGTAAATGAGTTACATATCCTATACTTAATAGCAGAAGAACATAAGTCACAATATGTAGAGGAATACAACAATCCTACAATAGGGCTCTATATAGAAGAATGCTAAGCTGAAACATAAAAAGGCCCATAGATCCTAAGGACACTATAACCTGATGCTCTGATATCATACGTGACATCCCACCTATTTAAATATCGGGTGATCATTCCTTAATGAAAATAAAATCGGAATCTTATCTGGTTCATTCTTAGCATCACTGTCGAAAACTATTTAAATTACTAACCCCTTACGTATTAGATAAATCGGTGCCAAATTTGATCTTTCATTAAATAACAATGTGAGAAAATAAATGCAGTCACTAAATCATCCACAAAAAAAATATAAATTATCACAAGATAAATACTGAATAAAATAATACTAAATAAACCATCAGCTGCCAATACAAAAGTCCAACTAAAAATCTACTGAAATAAACTGAGTCCACAAATACAAATTCTGATAAATTGAATAAAAGAAATAGCTGAAGGGGTGACATGCCCAAATGGAATAACTTAACTGCATTCTACTCTAGGAATGAAGTGACTTAAGAGTCTAATCCAAATCCTCCAAGCATCCACAAGTGTTGCATCTATGCATGTCTTGAACAGATAATTAAGCTTGGCGTCCCTGTGACTGGACAACTAAAAGGTTTTGAAAATATTTTTGCAAACGGGTCAGAGCCCAAAGAATTTTGAAATATTTAGCAAGTATTTATCACAGTTTGAAAGAAGTTATTGATTACACATGTTAGTCCGCGTACACTCTCTTGAGTTTTTCACCTCTCATCTATAGTGCACACCTAACGTCTCCTACCTAGCTATGCTACCCAACCCAACTAGGTCTCATCAATAACTAACTAACTATATAAGGTTTATCCCACCCATATCGCCCATACAGTACGCTATAGTACACCCTAATTCTCATTAAGTCCTTAGTTAAATTTTTCTTTAACTCCACCGTTCTACCCATACAGTTCGCTATCGTAATACTAATAATTAAGATTACTCGTATGTTATTATTACACCATTTCATTAACATTTCACATATATTATCATTAAACTATTTCATTATGTTTCTCCACTTAATTCATTTATAGATACACACTATTTAAGTTTATTGCTATATCACACTAAGTAAATTGTCTCATAATTAAATCACTTTTAGATATACAATATCCATCCTTCCTACATTACACACAAGTAGAATAAATCACCCAAGAATATATATATATATATATATATATATACTTGTGTACTCTTTTATCACACTTGCATACTTATCGTATTATCAATTCATAGTATTAACTCACTATCATATACTCCCGAGTATTATTCTCTACCCGCAGGGCCCATAGTTACCCCTTATGTTAATTCAGTAGTTATTACCCTCATAACCTACTAGTTATAGCCTTAGGTCATGGTCTACTCTTCCCGCAGCCCAAATTCCAAATTCTTGTTTTGTGACTCACTCGATTTACTCTCGTCGAATCAAAGTTCTAATCGTACCCACATTAAGATCTAATCAAGTCTTAAACATATACCTAATGACTTCCTTTAAGTCTTTAATTAATTATAAGATTAACCCCCACGTTTCCCATAATTCATCCCAAGAGGAAATATCATATAAACGATAAAATTGACCAAATCCAGATAGCCAAATCGATTCGCCTCTCGGCCGAATTCAAAAAGTAGCAGGTCTTTTCTTCCTTACGTTTTTTCGATTTTTTAACCATTTTAACTTACTCAATTCTTCATAAAACTTCACCAAATTTTAAACCAACGTAAATAATCATAATATAACTGTATAGTAATGATTTCCAACGTAAATCTAACATTAATTCATCACGAATTCAATTCAACTAATGATTTTCTTCTAAAACTCATAAAACCTTAGTTCTTTGTGTTCATTATCTATTTCAATCAAAAACCATTATTAACATCACTTATATACTGATTTCATTTTCCATACACATAAGGATCTAATCTACATGCAAATCCTACCAAAGATCATGTGTTTAACTCATCAATTTCATAAGAATTTTTTTAAAATCATTAAATATCAAACCCTACACTACATTGGTATTATAACCCTTTAGAAAAAAGAAAGATAAACATTGGCCTAGAATTGTAGGTATGATTCTCTGCAATAAGGCGTTGGGATTGCCTTCCTCTCCCCTCGATCTAAATTTCGGTGGTGGTGGAAATGCCAAAACAATGATGTGGGGAATCTTGAAACTCCTTCTCATCCTCCTCTAATGGTCTCTCTGTATTTTGATAACTTCTAACCCTAACCCCCTTTCCATCAATGATCATATAAAAATCTTAAATAAGTGGTCCTCCCCCCCCCCCCCCCCCCCAAAAAAAAAAAAAAAAATCCAAAAGACCAAAATACCCCTTTAGGGTGCCGGTTTGGCCTAAAAATGCCCCGAGACCCAATCCAAACCCCCGAGTACACTTTTCTGACTATTTGAACCCTTTCGAACACATTAACACAGTCAAAATGACCATTTGTATGACCCATAATAAAATTACATATTATCTCATAAATTTAAGTCCTAACACGATTGACACACGCATTCCGATTAAATTACCTTAACTGTCGTATTTCTGACTCACGACAATCATAAATCATTCTTACTAATTTAATACTCATTCACTAAATAATACTCAGTATAATTCATACAAATAAATATCAACCCTTATCACGTTAATTAATATTTATTTTATTCAAAATTAATTTTCCATTTTAATTTAATTAATCTCCATATAAAAATCATTAAAAATTACGTGGTGTTACAAAAACTACTATGACATTGGCAAGACGACAAAACCAATATTTCCAATTTGCATAACTCCATTTTTCGTGTAATTTATGAACGTAATAGAGGCATGACGTGCAGATTTGTAATTCACACAACCCCAATATATTTTTTAGCATTATTATGAGAACAATGAAGGTGTGAACCTGCGTAAGTAAGAATATTTGTCAATAAAATTCCCATTGCTATTGATTTATTTACCTGCGATCCAACCTATTTAATTTTTTTTTTGTCAGTCCTATTGCGATAACTGTAAATATCTAAAAGTCAAAAACGCTGAAAGCAAGGTAACACTTCACTCACAAACATCAATCAACCTTCACAATGTATCAAAGTCATTTAATACGTTTGTTTAATCATTTCAAACACAATTTGTAAGAGTTTTGGTATATGGAATTCTAATCGTAAAACAAATAAAATCCTACCATAAATCTATTTTGTGGGTATATAAGTAAAAGACTAAATGCGTTGGTCTTAGTGTAGGCATGCGAATGACTAATAAGCTTCTGGATACATTTAAAAGTCACATTGAAGGCAGTGGTAAAAGCACATGGTATATCACAATTAAGTTTAAGGAATATAAAAGATCCATTTTTTAAGACCTCCATTTTCTTACAAAGACACTAATATGACATTGGCAAGACATTGACACCAATATTTCAAATTTTCATAACATCATTTTTCGTGTAATTTATAAAAGTATTAGAGGCATGACGTGTAGATATGAAATTCACACGACCCACCATCTTTTTCAGAATTATTATGAGAACAATGAAGGTGTGAACCTGTGTAAATAACAATTTTTGTCAATAAAAGTCCCATTTCTATTGATTTCTTTGCCTTCGATCCCACCTTTTTTATTCTTTCCTGTCAGTCCTCTTAGGATAACTGGCAATAACTAATAGTAAAAAATATCTAAAGTAAGATACAACTTCACTTACAAACTTCAATCAACCTTCACAATGTATCGAAGTCATTTAATACCTTTGTGAAGTCATTTTAAACAAACTTTGTAGGAGTTTTGGTATATGAGTTCTAATCATAACAAATAGAATCCTACCATAAAACAATTTTAGGGGTATATAAGCAAAAGACTACATGGATTGGTCGTAGTGCTAGGCATGTGAATGACTAAAAATCTTCTGTATATATTTAAAAGAACGGTATATCACAATTAAATTGAAGGCATACCAAAGATCCATTTTTCAAGATCTCCATTTTCTTAGATAGACACTAATATGACATTAGCAAGACCTCGACACCAATATTTCCAATTTGCATAACTCAGTTTTCACTGATCTGGAGGGATAATTCATTCGAGGGTATTATAGTCATTGATCTAGAGGGTTAAATTAAAAAAAAACAATGTTAGCAAGTAATATGTAATTATAGGAATAATCCTTAATGAAAGAGCTCATAAGATTGCTGCAAATAAAACCTGTTTGACTGGCACCAAAACCCAAATATCTACGTAAGTAAATGTAATGCGAGTATCATCGATTTACTCTCCGTAGTGACGTGGAAACAATGCATAAATAGTGGATCACAAATAGGAGTGGTTGTAATAGTGTTTCCAACTACTGTATATGCACAAAATTATGATATAAAAATGGTGCAACATAAAAAATGTTACTTTCAAATGAGTATGTTAGGATAGTCTGTTGTCAATGCCTATATTTGACGCTGCATAATTCGTATTTCATACTGTCATCATCTGTGAGTCGGGGCAAGCATATGAAAATAACTGATCAGTTAGAAGTCTCACTTTAAATGAAAATTCCTCAAAAAATGTCAGCATGTTAACCCACGTCTCCCCACAATCTCCCTATTGTGCTTTGTATAACTATTAAAAATAAGACTTTTTACAAAACAAAAACAATACGGGATAGGTGCCAAAAAATAATTATGAAAGAGGAGTGCAGAAAAAATAACAATTATTGCAAGCACTTAACAAAATATGTATATCAAGATTACATACTAAGTGGATATGCTGAATATGAGGTTCTCGCTAGAACCTCAATCACGCAACGCTTAAATGCCATTTTCATCGATATAAGATTCTAGCTAGAAACTTCTCCAATAATGACTGTATAAAAAGGTCAATTGTTACATCTGAGATTACTGCATATTGTTACATCTGAGTAACAGGCCTTCTATCCATGGCATTTTATTACAAAATGAAGTTTAGTAACATACCATGTAAAAAAGTACTCTCAGACAATAACAGCTAGCCGATGTCATAGGCATGACATTAGAGATCAATTACCTACAAAACCTCCAAACCATTATAAACACCATTCTTATTACTCATATCCACTATCATCTAATAAAGCTATATGTATTTAATAGTATTCTATTAACTTAAAATGGTTGTGGTGCTTATTAGAGTTTTATTTAGCATTGAGGGTATTTTAGTATTTTTCTTTCTCCTATTATTATTAGGTGGTTGTAGTAGGTTATATATTTATTCTCTCTTCTTCCTTTTATTGTATGACATTTTCTAGTGTATGGCAATATGAAACCCTAGCCCCTCTTTTTCTCTCTCTTCCATTTGATTGTAGATCTTTTATATATTATCAGTGCTTAACATTTCCAAACAGTGATAGGGGCTTCAATAAATGTGAACATATAAATCATGATGATGCTTGAGTATGTCGTTCAACAATAATAGTCATTTGCCTTTATTTAAATCCATGAACAAAATATGTATATCACAAATACATATTAAATGGATATGTTAAAACTGAGTTTTTTAAAAGAATCTCAGTCGAGCAGAGCTTCATCACCATCTCCAAACCTTCGCCATTAATGATTTTATACAAACATCAGTTGTTAATATGATATTAGTGCATAGGGGGCTTAGGCATTTAGTCCCATTGATGATGATGATTTTTCCTGCGATCCTAGATATGGATTTTTGTTGTTGTTAGTCATGATCAATGAACGTGGGAATTGAAATGCCTCTTAACAAAAATACAAAGTCACACACAATATAGCAACCTATATTTTTCTGTAAATGTAGTTGTAACTATCCACAACTACTAAATTGGACTAATTACGAATATAGAAGTCACATGAGATTAGTGCCAACAAAACTTATAGAAATGGGACTGTATCCAAAAATATCTATAGTGTATAGTGTCGAATAATGATTTTTTCGGAGGTACTTTTTCTGTTCGCTCGACTGTTTTGAAGGTAATTATGGTCGTTTTCCTCCTGTTTGTTCGATTAATTGTTTAGTTCGTTTGATTTGGTTCCGTTTGGGTACTGTTTGATTGTTTATTTTCGCAATGGCTGGTGAAAGAGATGATTCGCTGCAATCAATTAGTGTCAGATTAGATGAAAAAAATTATACGTATTGGAGTTATGTTATGAAGAATTTTTTGAAAGGGAAGAAGCTTTGGGGTTACATTAATGGCGATTTGAGTAAGCCTAATGATAAGACGAATGTTGAAAAATATGCAGAGTTGTTGGATGTTTGGGAGGCAAACAACTCGAAAATCATCACTTGGATCAACAACTCCGTTGCACCTTCTATAGGTATGTAGTTGGCTAAGTATGATTATGCAAAGGATGTTTGGGATCATTTGGGCAGATTGTATACCCAATCTAATTTCGCAAAAAAAGTACCAATTGGAGTGCGATATTCGGGCTCTTGAGCAAAATAAATTGAGTATTCAGGAGTTTTATTCTGCTATGACGGATCTATGGGATCAGTTGGCTCTCACAGAGTCGGCTGAATTGCGGGCCTTTGCACCATATATTGCCAATAGGGAGGAACAACGCCTGGTTCAGTTTCTGATGGCATTGCGTGATGATTTTGAGGGTCTTCGTGGGTCGATTCTTCATCGTAGTCCACTTCCAACCGTTGATTCCGTTGTTCACGAGTTGTTAGCCGAGGAGATTCGTCTCAAGACTCAGTCAGGGAAGGTAATTTCTTCGGACCCTAATCCATCTGTTTTCGCAGCCTCCTCTCGGCCTCTTTCCAGTAATCAGAACAAGCCTTATTCGAGAGTTGCAAGTGATGAATGTAGCTACTGTAAGGAGAAGGGTCATTGGAAGTCTCAATGCCCTAAGTTGCGAGCACAACAACAACAACAATCAAATAGTCGACCATCTCAGCAGCAGTTTTCTGGTTGGAAATCCAATAACCAATCTCAGCAGCGTTCATATAGGCCTTCACAGCCTAATACTGCAGCAGTTGTACCGCCATCAGACTCATTTGCATCAGGTTCTTCATCCTTAGCTCCATCCATGTCTTCTCTTGCTGAGCAGTTTCAAAAGTTTCTTGCCACACAGCCTCACGCCATGTCCATCTCTTCACCAGGTAAGTCCTCATGTATTTGGATTCTAGACTCCGGCGCTTCTAATCACATGTCACCAAATTTGTCCTCTTTTGGTTCTTTTTGTCCCACTTCTTCGTTGCCCGTTATAACTGCTGATGGTACTCCCATGCCCTCAACGGGTATTGGGACTATTGAATCACCCAACTTCTCTCTCTCTAATGTTTACCACATTCCTAAGCTTACAATGAATCTTATCTCTGTTGGTCAACTATGTGATGCCGGTTACTCAGTTTCCTTCTCTTCTACCTTTTGTCATGTGCAGGATCCACAGTCTCAGAAGGTGATTGGGACAGGCCGTAGGCAGGGGGGATTATACATCATGGAGAAACTTAATGTACCAATGGTTGCAGCTTCCAGTGTTGACTTGTCATCCTTTCGTTTGAGTTCAGATTCGTCTAGCTTTTATTTATGGCACTCTCGTCTTGGTCATGTCTCAGGTTCACGATTAAAATATTTGGCTTCCATAGGAAAATTAGGAAATTTGCATTGCCATGATATCTCTGATTGTAGCGGTTGTAAACTTGCAAAATTTTCAGCTTTACCATTTAATAGAAGTATTTCCTCTACTTTTGCACCCTTTGATCTTATTCATTCTGATGTGTGGGGATCGTCTCCTATTATTACAAGAGGAGGGTCTCGATATTATGTCTCCTTTATTGATGATTATACGCGTTACTGTTGGGTTTTTCTCATGAAACGGCGTTCGGATTTTTTTGATATTTATAATAAATTTCGTGCCTTTGTCAAAACTCAACATTCTACTATTATAAAATGCTTTAGATGCGATTTGGGTGGGGAATATACTTCTCAAAATTTCGGTGAGTTGCTTGATTTAGATGGAACTATTCACCAATCATCTTGTACTGACACTCCTCAGCAAAATGGTGTTGTTGAACGGAAACATCGACACATTGTTGAAACTGCTCGCTCTCTTTTATTATCTGCATATGTCCCTAGTGAGTTTTGGGGAGAGGTTGTCCTTACTGCTGTTAATCTGATTAATAAGATTCCGACCTCTCATTGCTCAGGTTTGTCACCTTTTGAAAAGTTGTATGGGTGTGCCCCTGATTATTCTTCCTTAAAGGTGTTTGGTTGTACTTGTTTTGTTCTTCGACCTCGTGTGGAACGTACCAAATTATCTCCAAAGTCAGCTATTTGTGTCTTTCTTGGTTATGGTGAGGGTCAAAAAGGATATCGTTGTTATGATCCAGTTACAAAAAATTATATGTCTCTCGCCATGTTGTGTTTCTTGAGCATATTCCTTTCTTTTCTATTCCTGATAGCCCTCATGAACTCACTAAATCTGATCTCTTCAATATTGATCCGTTCTCTGATAATGATGAGAGTGTGCCATCTGAAGTACCTTGCACCACCGATAGTGTGCCACCCCATGTTGCTCCTGTTCCTATTATTTCCACTGATGCAGGTACTTTGCCATCCGATGTTCCTGATGCTCCCCCTTCTCGTGTGGCCACCCAAGCACCTGCTGAAACGGTGGAACCTCCTTCTCGCTATCCAAAACGTCCACGTAAGTCCACTCAGTCACCAGATTTTGTTTATTCTTATTATTCTGATTCTTTTGCTTCATTTTTATCCTCTGTTCACTGCCTCTCTGAGCCTTCGTCTTATAAAGAGGCAGTTCTTGATCCTCTTTGGCAAAAGGCTATGGCTGAGGAACTCTCTGCTTTGCATCAGACAGATACTTGGAGTTTGGTCCCCTTACCTGCTGGTAAGCGGGCAATTGGATCTCGTTGGGTATATAAAATCAAAACCAGGTCAGATGGGTCAATTGATCGGTACAAAGAAAGATTGGTTGCTCAGGGTTTTTCTCAGCAATATGGTATGGATTATGACGAAACCTTTGCCCCTGTTGCGAAATTGACTACTATTCGTACTCTTATTGCTGTTGCATCTGTTCGTCAGTGGCATATATCGCAAATGGATGTTAAAAATGCGTTCCTGAATGGTGATCTTCATGAGGAGGTTTATACGACTCCTCCTCCGGGTGTTCCACATGGTCCTGGTGAAGTTTGTAGGCTTAATAAAGCCTTATATGGTCTCAAACAGGCACCACGGGCTTGGTTTGAGAAGTTTACTGCCGTGATTACCTCTCTTGGGTTCATTCCAAGTGAGAATGATTCAGCTCTCTTTATCAGGTGCACCTCCGGTGGTCGTATTCTGGTCTCTTTGTATGTTGATGATATGATTATTACTGGGGATGATGTTGGTGGAATTACAACGTTGAAGTCTGAATTATCTCGTTGTTTTGAGATGAAGGATTTGGGGCCCCTACGTTACTTTTTGGGTATTGAGGTAGATCATTCTCCAAAGGGTTATCTTCTCTCACAATCTAAGTACATCGGGGACATTCTTGAGCGTGCTCGCCTCACTGATACTAAGATTGTTGATACCCCTTTGGAGCTTAATGTTCATCTTTCCCCGTATGATGGTGTTCTTTTGCCTGATCCCACCTTATATCGCACTATTGTGGGCAGCTTGGTTTATCTCACTATTACTCGTCCAGATATAGCTCATGCTGTCCATGTTGTTAGTCAGTTTGTTACTGCTCCTACTACAGTTCATTGGGCAGCTATTCATCGTATATTGCGCTACTTGAGAGGCACTCGATTTCAGAGTCTTTTACTTCCTTCATCTTCTTCTTTGGAGCTGCGTGCATACTCTGATGCTGATTGGGCCGGTGATCCTGCAGATCGCAAATCAGTTACTGGATTTTGTGTGTTTCTGGGTGATTCTCTTGTTTCTTGGAAGAGCAAAAAGCAAGTTGTTGTTTCTGTGTCTTCCACGGAAGCCGAGTACCGTGCTATGGCTTCTACGACTCGCGAAGTTGTTTGGCTACGTCGGTTACTTGCAGATATGGGTGTCTCTCTTTCTCAGCCCACTCCTTGTACTGTGATAATAAGAGTGCTATTCAGATTGCTCATAATTCAGTTTTTCATGAGAGGACTAAGCACATTGAGATTGATTGTCATATTACTCGTCATCATCTTACGCATGGAGCCATCACTTTGCCTTTTGTTTCTTCTTCCGCACAGATAGCTGATTTGTTTACTAAGTCTCATCCAGTTCAGCGTTTTCGTTTTTTGGTTGGCAAACTCTCAATGCTTCTCGCTGCAGCATCGTGAGTTTGAGGGGGGGTATTAGAGTTTTATTTAGCATTGAGGGTATTTTAGTATTTTCCCTTCTCCTATTATTATTAGGTGGTTGTAGTAGGTTATATATTTATTCTCTCTTCTTCCTTTTATTGTATGACATTTTCTAGTGTATGGCAATATGAAACCCTAGCCCCTCTTTTTCTCTCTCTTCCATTTGATTGTAGATCTTTTATATATTATCAGTGCTTAACATTTCCAAACAGTGATAGGGGCTTCAATAAATGTGAACATATAAATCATGATGATGCTTGAGTATGTCGTTCAACAATAATAGTCATTTGCCTTTATTTAAATCCATGAACAAAATATGTATATCACAAATACATATTAAATGGATATGTTAAAACTGAGGTTTTTAAAAGAATCTCAGTCGAGCAGAGCTTCATCACCATCTCCAAACCTTCGCCATTAATGATTTTATACAAACATCAGTTGTTAATATGATATTAATGCATAGGGGGCTTAGGCATTTAGTCCCATTGATGATGATGATGATTTTTCCTGCGATCCTAGATATGGATTTTTGTTGTTGTTAGTCATGATCAATGAACGTGGGAATTGAAATGCCTCTTAACAAAAATACAAAGTCACACACAATATAGCAACCTATATTTTTCTGTAAATGTAGTTGTAACTATCCACAACTACTAAATTGGACTAATTACGAATATAGAAGTCACATGAGATTAGTGCCAACAAAACTTATAGAAATGGGACTGTATCCAAAAATATCTATAGTGTATAGTGTCGAATAATGATTTATCGTTTAAGAATGTGAAGTACACTGTGATAAAATCCAAAACACAAATGTATATTAATCCTTGAATCATAAAATCAACAATATATATTTGACACATTGATGTTCATTGGAACACATAATTATATTAATAGACAAAATTAAAATATTAGTTTACATAATATCGGCTAACTTAAATAGTAAATTCCAATTTAGCTAATGGATGCATTAGCTCCCCATCTTCAGAGTAACCAAACATTTCTTCAACCAATCCTAGGTCGGGTACGGGATACATCGGAGAAGCGTATGACTTTCTAAAGAAGTCCAATGTGAAATAGTCTTCAACATAATACTATACATCCCCTCTATTTTAGTATATAATAGCAATCGTGTGTGAGCAAGGAAAACCTTTAACAACCCACACACCATATGATCAAAACCATTTCGATAAATCCACATAAAACGGTGCTATGATGTTACCTAAAATACATGTAAACTTGCACGACGCACAATGTAATTCCCACCACACTCAAAGATGGCAGACAATATTTTCTCCATTTTAGGACATATAACAGAGGTCCACGACTCAGAATCAACACTATGATTGGACGCCATCTCCATCACCTTTGATTGTATGCCATCAATCAGATGTATAATGTGCATGTGTCTCCACCAAAATCCAATTGTTAGATGATTCAGCGATATTCGAACACATCATTCCATATCTAGCACCTTTGAAATATGCATTTGCCCATATATCAAACGAAATACCTTATAGAAATCTCTTAACCGGCTCCTTGCATTTACTTTTCAAAATACTTAAAAACGTGTGAAATAGATATTTGTTTGAATCATACGAACACTTATTAAAAAGAGTCTTAATTCTCTTCTTGAAATTCGATTCGTAATTGCCCGGGTACCTAAGCATTAGATTATTCTTTAAATGGTGTAGACAGTAACCATGTGGAAACAGTGAAAATATACGGTCCACACCATCGTGAATACCTTAATGACGATCATAAATAAATGTGATTTGTCTCTCATCCTCATGCAAAATATAACCAACTCCAATTTGAATCGTTGTCCGCATCAACCACCACAAAAGAAAATGGGAAAATACCTATGCAACAAAAATATAACAGATAAGACCATTTAATGAATTATGAAACGTAGCAATATTTTAAAAAATTATATATATATATATATATATATATATATATATATATATATATATATAGAGAGAGAGAGAGAGAGAGAATACCTTGGTTACCATTCTTCCCAATTGCTGCCAACAAAGTACCACGATGCTTTCTTTTTAAGAATGTGTCGTCCAAACACAAAAATGGTCTGCAATACTTGAAACCATCTATAAAAACACCCAATACGATGAAACAATGCTTAAAATGACGAGAACCAAACTCACACTCAATCAAAATATATGAACCGGGATTAGATTGTTTCAGGGTCGTCAAAAAACTTTCCAATAACCTGTATGAATGAGACTCATCCTCGTGTAACTCCTTATTCGCCAATTGCTTCCCAATATGTAACATCAAAACTATAAGATCTCTTAATATCACTACATATCTCTTTCGAGGATATCAATGACTTATCACGCACCTTCTTATGAACAGTTGCAGCCACTACTTTTGAGTTAACTATGCTACTATTATGTTCTCTAATGCGGCCTCTATGTGTAGGTATGTTGTTCAACTCTTTGTTATAAAAGTAACCATTAACCTGACATATATGTGAGTGAAAATACCACTCACATCCATCTACAAACCTCCTCATACAAACACCTGTCACCTTAACCATGTTATTCTTCACATATACAAATGAAAATCTACACTCGGTTGCAAACTTACTTAACTTATTGCGAACATCTTTTACTGATTCAAAACGCTTACCTAACATGTGCAATATAACTCCTCTAACTCTCAGACAAGTTCGTACGTGATGTATGCAAGCTTAACATAGCACCGTATTCGACATCATCATCTTCAATCAACATTGCGTCCAAGTATACCGATTCATTATATTCCATCCCACAAACAATTTGAGCAGCGGATGTACTACTTTTGCCAACATTAGTTACAACAATATCAATAATAGAGCATTGATATACCCTTGATACACGAAAATCATATGCACGTCCATGTCAGATACCACTGTATATATATTGGCTAATTTGGAAAAGAGTAACATATCTAGAACTTACTGTGACATAGATTAGGAAATTTATCACTAATCACGTTGCATAATTCCTTATGTGATGCCATCGGCATTTATCCAATAATAAAGGCAACAGATTGGTACATACACCTTGAAAACTTCATCTCATCATTTGGGCTGCACAAATATTATAGATTGACTTAATAAAATAAACATAATTATTGTTATGTATCTCATTTGCTTTAAATTTAAGTGCATGAATAAGCATTGTTTAAACAATTAGTACCCATAACATAAACCGAAATGAATAAATAGTGCCCTTAAAATGGCTCTTACTATTCAATGACAATTATTGAAACTAATTATTATAACATAACATGCTTTTATCATGTAGTGCGATAAATTCAGTTATCATGATCAATTCACTATCACTACTATGAAGTCGTACAATTCATGCGTAATTTATGAAACATATACTCAATAAGATATAATATGCTATATAGAGCACTGAAATTAAAATAAGATATCATATGATAAATTAACTATGCAACTGTATTTTTAACATCTCAAACATAGTGTGGTCGTCATCTAAAACATAATCGGTAGGGTCGGTGACTCTTAAATCATGTCATATAAAACTTTCTCCATAAAAATCCCCCAAAACAAATGGAAATACCTATAATTAAACAATAATTCAATTGGGTATGACATAAAAGGTGAACACTATGGCAAAATCATATTTACTATATCCCAAACAATCTAAAACACTATAATAACAAAAAAAAATATCAAACTCTAAAACTACGATGAAATGATATAACGTTAATTATATGTTGGGTACGAATTCCCTTGAAATACATTGAACTAACTATAATCGCACACTAGCTCAATTGGGTATGACAACAATAAATGAACAGTGTGAAAATAAACATCTGAGATGAAATTATTTAATGATGCTCACTATAAATATTTAAGATTTAATACGGATATAATTTGAATATATGAAATACATCACATATAGTTTTTTATGACTCCGATTGAATAATCGAGCATGTATGGGGATTCCAAAAATGAAAACAACATGAATCATGTTTTGGCTAAATGGAAAAATTAAATAAATGCAACCAAAAAAGTCAGAAAGTGGATGAAGTTGTATACCTTCCCATATCTGTTAAATAAATGGGATAATATCCACACAAAGGTGAAGTTGCAACTGTTGAAGAAATGGAAGATTGTGAAGTAGAGAACAAAAGGAAATCAAATTTTTGTAACCAAAATTTGTTAAATTATAAATGAGTGGCTGCCATTGGAGAATTGAAGGATAGTTTGGATTGTTCATCACGATCTATGGAACCGTATTCAAAATTTTCACCATGACCCACATCTACTATAGGGGAAGTTCAGTCTTAATAATAAATATGTTAACTTTCGTAACTGTGATTCCCTTAAACGTGGAGCAATTTTGGGACCGGTCAAAAAAAAAAACTTGCGATCGCTGACTCAGAATTGAAAGTAAACAAGACTTTTCCCCAAAAACTTATAACACAAATGCACCAGACAATTGCCAAAACCTATGCTAGTGTAAGATTGAAATTCAATGGAGATCCTTTAAATAGGAGACTTACAGGAAGTACTATACGAAATTGAACACGGATGCAGAGTGTTTAGAAACTACACCCCCCAAGTCAACTCGAATGAATGAAAAGTATTAGTGAAACTTTGGGTCAAGGAGCAACAAAGGTATCACATCTTTTTTTTTGTTTAAACTTTTTAGTATCTTGTTGTGATGAGATACATCTCTATTTTCTCTTTTTTGGTTAGAATTTTTAGGGATTTTGTTTGGATGAGATACATCTTTATTTTATTTTTTTGGTAACGGGAGGGAGGAACTGTTATGGGCCTGAGTGGGGTGTGGGGTTTATTTTGGATTTGAGGTGGGGGTGGGGTTGTTTTGGGTTTGGGTGGGGCGCATGTGAGAGGATGGGTGGGTGGGTGTTGGGGTCGGGTGGGTGTTGGGGTCGTTTTGGGTTCGAATGGGTGTGTTGGGGGGACTGTTTTGGATTCGTGTGAGGTGTGGGGGCTATTTTGGATACGTGTGGTGGGGGGGGGGGGGGGGGAGGGGGTTGTTTTGAGTTTGTGTAGGGTGTGGGTGCTGTTTTGGGTTCATGTGGGGGTGGGGGTTATTTTGGGTTTGAGTGGGTTGAATGGGGGAGGGTGGTTGTTTTGGGGTGACGGTATTAATGTTGGGAGGGGCTATTAGGGTAGGGTGGAAAAACTTTGTCGAAGGGATTTTATATGGTGTTTGGTGACTAATTGTTATGTTAATGATTAAACGAGTAGGATTACATGTAAAAACAAAGGAAACTCAGTCAAAATTTTCGAAAAATACAACATTGAATCGGTGGAAGGGGTGTTATATGGTGTTTTTTTTTATAATGATTGATGTTATGTTGAAGATCTAACGGGTTGGATTACTTATGAAAACAAAGAAAACTTTGTCGAATTTTTTTATAAATTAAATGAAGCCAAAAAAGGAGCCCATCGATAAATTGAGTGTTTGGAGATGAATACGTAAGAAAAAGGATCTAATATATGATGTCAGTGATGGAGAAGTTGATAGAGAGGTGTAAATATGTCGATAATTGCATTGCAAACGACTTCGTTCAATTCTAAATTTTCTTTTCGTGGATGTTTGCAAATTCAAATTATGAAAATAGGTTGATTGTGCTATATTTTTTTTTCCAATTTGTAGGAAATAATTAAAAGACAACTGAATGTGCTACCATTGGATTAACAAAATAGTGTGGAGGTGAGGGTGCTATATTTGAGGACATGATAGGACCTGACGAACATAGACGAGCTTTGTATATGAGATTATGTTTTAAATCAACTTCTTCACGTTCAACCACATCATCTCATTACTATCACAATGAGATTGCTCGATTAGAGAAGGAGATCAATGAGTGAGAGATTCGTTATCGGGAAGAGTTTGAGGCGCGAGAGAATCGTCATCAAGAAGAAATAGATATGGTGTATGCCGATTTGAAAAATGAAATACTAGAAAGAGTCATGAGGTCCAAGAGACAAACTCTAATAGAAGTTAGGATTGAAATCGCTTATTAGATATGAGAGGAAAATATCCCACTACCACCACCACAACCAGCACGTGATACTTTTGATACCCACGCTTGACTATGTATTGATGTAACTAACTTAGAAGTGGAAATGACGATTTGAAAGAATGTGGTGGTGTTTATTTTGTGAAGTGTGATTAGATTCTATTTGATTTTGCTATTATTTAAATATTAGATTTTTGTATGATATGACTTTTTTTTTTAATTTATCGTTATTATATTTGAGATTTCTTCGGTTTATGAATGGCTATAATTTTTATTATTGAACTTAGGTTGACTACAATATAGTGTATTAAAAAATATATATTTATCTATTAGGATAGTTACAACTGTATTTTAACATATTAATTTGGCATCACATTTTATGCGTCAACATCTTTTTGGGACAACCACTTTTATCTCTAATTCCACATTTTAAAGGACATCAAATATTTGTCCTTATAAACATATAATAATTTAATAGGAAAGAACTAAAAAGACAGCCTCCTGCCGTCCTAAAAACTCAGAAATGACAACAGTTGCTGTCCTTTTAGCTTTTTATGACCCTAATCTATTAGGATAACTCTTCCCGTCCTTATGACTATCCTAAATACTATATGGAGAGCAAGTGAGCTTTTGGAACAACAAATTAGTTGTTCTTAATTGTCATTTTTTTACTAGTGTCTTGTGCGTGTCGAAGATCATTTTATCCTGGAAGACAACATCATTAGCGGTGACAAATTTTGTTTTAAGGAGAAAGCATCCATTATTCAGCTGGATTTATTTCATCTTTTTCATTTGTATGTTTTCTATCGGTTAATTTTTAATTGCATCAAATGATTTCATTTTATATTTTAATTTAATGAAAACGCAAAAGCTCAAATGATTAATATAACATAATTAGAATATTTTTAGGAGTCCTTCTAAGCTCACTTACAAATGCAACATATTTGATGTGACACATTCAGGTGTCGCACTCGTATTGAATCTTATCCAAGTCCATCAATATTGGAGCTCATACACATGTTAACGTGGATACGACATGTCGGTGTTGAATCAGCATAAAATTGTATTTAAATTGAAAATGTCAAATTCTAAACTAAAAGTGTTACTTTTGTAAGTCGAAGGAATGGTATCGTTTTTTTAGTCACCCTTACTAGTAATGCCGATTTTACGTATCTTCCATTGAATCACCTTTAATTTATACGTCTTTAAAAAGTGCTCCCACATTAGGCTTATGCACTATGCACTCAATCATATGCAGTTGTTGGAAAGAATGTAAAAGCGGCCTCTTTTCACATACGGAAACTCTCGCTTTGTAAAAAAGGAAGGTAAAAAATAATAATATGTCTGTGGTGCAGAACATACGTGATGAAGCAATGAACTGGCCTTAAAATGATAAATATGACATTTCTAAAACAAATCTGAGCTAGAATAGACATGTGTCGTAAGAGAAAATATTTAATGCAAAGATGTGGAAGGAGGTGCACATCCAAAACTTCCCCTTTTTGTTATGCTCAATTACAATAACTGGCATCAAAAATTCAAATTGATTCGCTTCGATTATCTGGATTAGCAATGAAGATGATAAAACGAGGAGGGGAACAACATTTATATGTTCTTTTTTCCTTCCTCATTGGGAAATAAAGGGGCAATTGACCACCACTCACCCCAATAAATTAGAAATTGTACGTGGAGCCAGCCGGTAGTTACACTTTAATGCGTTCTTCAACATAAAACGCAGCTCTTCTAATCTTTGTAATTAATATCTTATAATAAATTGAAAACGACATGAAGAAATTAACTATGTGCTTGCAAAGAAATATGAACTTCAAAAGAACCTTGGACTTTTAAATTACTACTATCTATATCAACCAAAATACCTAACGTGTCTTTTTTTTTTTTATGTAAATTTTAATACTAGTTTGACATGCCTCAAACTTTATAATAGTATACAAAGTAAACTGAAGAATCAACTTTTGATCAAGTAATATGCAATCACATTGGATCTTCCATAGAAATTGAAGGTATATACTACATCCCTCTCTTTTTAAGAATCAAGGCTCCTTTGCAAAATGTCTCAAATTAATAGCCAGTCTTGATAATCATAATACCAAGTTTTATGACTGTTAAATAAGTTTTAATCTCCTTTGATTGTATTAAAATTAGTAATCAACTCAACTTAGCATTTAACAATTGTTGAGATGGGATAATTATATTAAAAATTTCTTTTTTGTAAAATAAAAGAGATTACATCAATCATTCATAACAACAATGACAATGGTTTTTTAACATACATTCTTAACCCCTCAACCAAGGAAGCAAAATATTCAAGTCACCCACGGTACTTCACAATGTGACTATTAAAACTTAGCTTACATGGAAAAACAAAAAACAAATATCAACCTAGACATTCAAGTCATGCACTATTCTACACAATGTACATAGTAACACTTAGCCGGCATGAAAAAAAAGGGTAACACTAGCGCTACCCCTTTTTGTTACCCCCGACTTCAAAGTGTTGTACCTTGCTTTGTCTTTTATGTCCTGGTGGGACCCATACGAGTAAAGAGAAATCAAGGTAAAACACTTTGAAGCTGGAAGTAACAAAAAGGGTAACAAAAAAAGGTAGCCCTAACATTATCCAAAAAAAAAAAAAGACATGAATAGTTCCAAACTAGAGTTAGTTATACAA
Organism: Sambucus nigra; assembly: GCA_949130495.1. NCBI lineage: Eukaryota > Viridiplantae > Streptophyta > Magnoliopsida > Dipsacales > Adoxaceae > Sambucus > Sambucus nigra. Next base: position 648,634,273 of record OX422208.1, read on the forward strand.
GTGGTGTTCGTTGATGTTGTTGGATAATTTTTCTAGGGAGGTGGAGGATGAGGAAGGTAAAGGGAGGGGATTTGGGAATGATGTGGAGTGACGGGAATCAGATATGATCAGCGGCTTTAGCAAATTCCTGTGAGCATCGTATGAAGGGAATGGAAGCGAGGCATAAATGTTGTTCAAGAAAATGGAGGGGCAAAGACAAGGAGATAGAGAGAGAGAGAGGGATGAGAGAATTCTTCATCGAGGAAGAATAAGGAGGAGAAAGAACTCAAGTGGTTGTAATGGTCAATTAACTACGGGGGAAGAAAAAGGAGTGGTGATGACATGAATAGGTGGGGGTAGGCAAAGTTTCTCCATGAAGCTACGCTTGATCACGTGGAATGTGAGGGTCTTGAATGACTCTAAAAAAAGAGGAATTTTTATTCGTTTTATATTGAGGGTGAGGCCAAACATATTATACTTGCAGGAATCGAAATTAAGGAACATGAATAGGGAGGTGGTTGGGTCAATCTGAGTAGATCGCAAGGTTAAGTGGCGTTATCTGGGTGATGTAAATTATTATGTGAGATTCCAGAGTAGTAGAAAAGTTAGATAGTATTTTTGGTAATTGGTCTTTGTCTTGTTTGTTTAGGAGTGTGGAGGATGGTTTCTCGTGCATTTTTTTAGGGGTTTATGGGTCAGTTGAGGATTCGATTAGGTGGGAGTTGTGGAAGGAATTAGTAAGTGTTAGGGGCAAGATGGACTGTGTGTGTGGGGGGGTCCTTGGTGCATGGGTATGATTTTAATGTTGTTCGATTTTTATCGAAATTGAGTGGAGAAAGGAGAGTGGTCTCTTATATGAGGGACTTTTCTGATTTCATTGATGATTTGGAATTATTGGATTTACTGCTACAAGGTGGTTTGTTTACTTGGTCCTATAATAGGGATATCCCTTCCTTATATAAGTTAGATCGATTTTTATTATCTTATGAGTGGGAAGATCATTTTCCATGGGTTATTTAGTCTTGTTTACTTCGTGTTACTTCAGATCATATTCCATTTCTCTTAGAGTGTAGAGGGTGGAGGGGAGGGATGACTCATTTTAGTTTTAAAAATATGTGGTTGAAAGAGGATGGATTTGTGGATAGAGTGAAGGAGTGGTGACAAGGTAATGTGGTAGAGGGTAATGGTAGTTATGTTTTGACTAGGAAGCTCTCTCTTCTCAAGAAAGATAACAAAGGGTGGAATAAAGAGGTTTTTACGAATGTTCAGGAAACCATTGAGAGAGGCTTGGAAGAATTTTCGTTTCGCGATGAAAAGGAAGGGTAGGGCGTGCTTTCGGGGGAAGAGAGGTTGTTAAGGGATGAGGAAAAAAGGTAAGGTTAGGAGGAAGTTGCTTCAAGAAGAAATTAGTTGTGGTTGAGGAGGGGGGGGGGGGGGGGGAGACAAGAATACCAAATTCTTTTATAAATTTGCTTACTCCCAATGTCTCTTTAATCATATCAGGAAAATTATAGTAGGAGAGGATGCATATGTTGATGAGTGTGAGGTGAGGTGGCTTATCAGTTATTTTTATGAGAGGTTATACACAGAGGAAGAAGAGTGTAGATCTTCCTTAGATGGGATTGAGTTTGGGAATATTTATAGGGCCAATGCTGAGATGTTGGAGGGGTTATTTACAGGAGAGGTGGTGGTGCAGTTCTTGAGGTCTATGAGGGGAGACAATGACCCAAATCCAGATGGTTTCACTATGGATTATTTCATCAATGTTTGCAAGTTGTGGGAGAGGATATGATGGATTTTTTTATGGAGTTACAGGGAAGAGATTATTTTTTATGCTACTTTTTTAATCGTGGTTACCAAGAAGGGAGGTCAGTTGATGCGAGTTATTTCAGACCAATATGTTTAGTGGGAAGTGTGTATAAGCTTATTTCCAAGATGTTATCATTAATAAAAAGAAGAGTTATGTATCCTATCATTTTAAAATCCCAAAATGATTTTTACGGGGGAGGGGGGGGGGGGGGGGGGGGGGAATTCTTGACGCGGTGTTAATGGCTTACGAGTATGTAGAATCCATATTGAGATGTAGTGATGCCGGAGTTATATGCAAGATTTAATTCGATAAGGCGTATGATCATGTTAATTGGGGGGTTTCTTATATTTTTGTTGCTGGGGATGGGTTTTGGAGAGCGGTGGTGCCGTTGTATCGAATGTTACATTACCTCTATTAGATTTTCTGTGTTGGTAAATGGGACTCCAGAAGTTTTTTTTTTTTGAGTTTTAGGGGGCTTCATCAAGGTGATTCTCTATCTCTGTTCCTTTTCAGTTTGGTGATAAAGTATCTTAGTTGGACGTTGGTAGAGTTGTATAGGCTGGGTTGATTATTGGGTTCTTGATTGGTAATCTGAATGCCTATTCACTTATGATATCTCATCTCTTATTTGTGGATGACACTATTATTTTTTGGGACGCTGAAGAGGAGCAGGTGAGAACATTGAGATTGTTCTTAATGTACTTAGAGGTTGTGTTTGGTTTGCACATTAATTTTGGGAAATGCAAAATGTTTCCAATTCGGGGATGTGATAATGTGGGTTCTTTAGAAAAGGCGTTAGGATGTAGGGTGGGCTCCCTTCCTTCATCGTATCTTGGTATTCCTTTGGGGGAAAAGCTTAAGTATAAAATGATCTGGGATCCAATCATTGAGAGGGTAAAAAAGAGATTGATTGGAGGGAATAAGTGTTATCTTTCAAAATGATGGAGGTTAACCTTGATCAAAAGTACACTCTCGAGCCTTCTAACTTACTTCATGTTGATTTTTCCATTGTCTCTTTCAATTCACAAGCTATTGGAGAAGATGACGAGGGACTTCTTATGGAGGGGAAATAAAGATAGATTCAGATACTATCTAGTGAGTTAGTAAGTCGACGAAGGTGGGTGGTGAGGGAGTGAAGAGTCTACAACATTTCAATAAGTCTCTTTTGGAAAAATGGTTGTGGATATTTCCTCCAGAGGAGAATATATTGTGGAGGAAATAGTGGTGGAGAGGGGTGGGGCCTCCTTGCATGGGTGGGGACCGGGAGTGGGGCAATTTTCTCATGGAGTCAATTGTGGAAGAACATTTAGAAGGGATAGGGGGTTTTCTCTTGATACATGCCATTCCATCATAGGAATGGGAATAAAATTGGATTATGGAAAGATAGATGGGAGAAGGAAGTCACCTTAGAGGAGATTTTCCCTGGGATTTACCAAATTGTAGGGGATATGGAGGGGTTGGTGAAAGATAATTTGTTGTGGGTTGGTTGGGTGGTTTGAAACCCAAAATTTTGGAGGAGGCCTTGGGATTGGGATTTAGAGGAGGTAGAGTAATTTTTTTACTGGATAGATATGACACTGGTCCCGACAAGAGAGGGTGATGGTTTTATATGGGTTAGAGGTAATTATGGGGTTTTCACGGTTAAGGACTATTACACAGTTTTGAGGGGATGGGGAGTAATTATTTTTCTTAAACAAAGGTTTGGAAATGTAAGGCCTCGTCTAAAGTTATTTTCTTTATGTCAATTGTAACAAAGCAAGAAATATTGACGTCAGATGGTTTGCAAAAGTGGGGTTGAAGATTGGCCAGTTAGTGTTAGTTGTGCAAAGAGGAAAAAAAGATGACTAACGATTTTCCTTTGCATTGTTGGGTGACAATGGGGCTATGGGATGTCTTTCTCTCACCGTGTCATGTTCAATAGGTGATGTTCAAGATGGTGTGGAATTCATCATGGCAGATGCCCAAGGGCTGGTAAAAGGTTAAGAATGTTTAGAGTTTGGCTCCACGTTGCATTTTTTGGACGGTGTGGAAAGAGAGAAATAATAGGTGTTTCGAAGGAAAAAAATTATCTCCTTTTAGACATTGTTACGTGCTTTTTTAATATTCTACTCATTTCTTATAAGGAGGATTATAGCTTGTCTCTTCCTTTTTAATGGATTTTATGGAAGAGTTGTATTTAGTTCACTATATTTTTGGTATTATAAGTGGGAGATCTTAGTTTGACTTTGTCTATTTTTTTGTTGGGTATGCTTTCTCTAAACGGGTTTCTACCCCCTTAGGCAGGTATGTTTATATAATATTCTTACTGATCAAAAAAATAGAACACGTGCGTATTCATTTGTTTTGCCTTCGAGACAAACTCTTTTTAGTTCTTATATTAGTAATCTAGGTCTACATCTAGGTTATTGAATATTTTATGTGTACGACGTATACCATGTATTTACTTGTTCTGTTAAGTTATATATATATATATGTGTGTGTGTGTGTGTGTGTGTGTGTGTGTGTGTGTGTGTGTGTGTGTTGAATTTGAAAATTGAACATACCAGAAAAATAATAAATAAAAAAATGAGAAAAAAAATAAGAAAATTGAAAATAAAATAACCAAAAAAATGAAATTATTCTAAGAAAAAATTATCGAAAATACCGAATGACTTACTATTGATAAGGGTCTTTAAAAAACCGAAAACGAAATTATCAAAACTGAAGTAAACAAAAAAAATGATACGATATTGTTATATGTCAAGTGCCAACCAAACTGACCGATAACCACCCCTACACTTGGACCACCATGGTCTTTTTACCCGAATAAGTATTGAATAGGGTATAGAAGTGAAGCTGGTGGGAAAGAGTAAATAATCCGTAAGATTCAACAAAATTAATTATTAAACTAATTAATTCTTATTTATTTTATTTAATAATAAAGGTAAAGCAAATCTTTCTTCATTGAAATCATAATTTAACAATACATATACCTCTTTGTAATATAAAAGTATATTTTATTAATATTTTGAAAATTACATGAAAATGAATAAATAAGAATAAGTATCTTTTACGATTAGATAGTTCTTTATTCCACTATGTAGTTTTCTCTCAATAATGACTGATTACAGATAAATCCTTACTAATATGTATGATTCATATAATTTATACCTTTGACATGGTTAAACCATGTAATACCTCGCACTTTTATGGGAAATTCAATAATTAAGTGTAATTTGAGAATTTAAGATATCATTGTGAATAGTAATTTTTGGAGTTTTCAAGGATTAAATGATTTTCGATGGGTGTTATATTTACTTTTGGGGTTAAGTAAATAATTCAGAACATTTTAATTATATGTCGCAACTGGGTAAAGCGACAGAGGATAATATTTTAATGGGAATACCGCATTAAGTTGTGTGGGGTTAAACTAGTGATTTGCGTTCAAGTACCTCATATGGGGATTTTGAGTCCGTTTTTGGTCTCGGAATGGCCAAGATAGTCAGAATAGAGTATCCGGGGGTCGTAATTGAGTTTTGAGAATTTTTGGATTAATAGGGACTTGCAATTGAGTAAACGAGTCATTTTTGGGTTTAAAAAGGGATAAACCCTTATTTCTCCTTATAAAAGACACGGGAGAGTGGGATAAAAGAAAGAAAAATGGAGAAAAGAAGAAGAAGAAGAAGAAGAAGAATAAGAAGAAGAAGAAGAAGAAGAAGAAAGGTAGAGGAGAAAAGAGGAGAGAAAAAGGATTTCCAGGCCAAACTCCGCGGGATTCGACTCGGGGTCGTCGGATTTTATCCTCCAGGAAAGTGTTTACTTGCTTTATTTAATTTTGAGCATAAATATCATATCATAATTGGTAATAACAAACCCTAAAGATTTTGGGTTGGATTTTCGTGGATTAAACGGATTTTTTTGGAAGTTTGACGGGTAAACCCCGAAAATTATTAATTTGGAGAAACTTAGAAATTTGTAGAAATTAATGGTTGATTCTTGGTTTTAGGATGTTTAGAACTTATTTCCTTTGTGTATATTTAGTTGGGTCTAGTTAGATGTTGGTGGAAGAAGAGGTATAAAGCTTGGGGGTTGTTAATGGCTGAAATGGATCCGTGGAGAAGAAGCAGTTTCGGCTGCCCTGTTTAATCGATCGATCGAGGCCCTGGCATCGATCGATCGATCCTACAGGAATTTTGGCAATTTGTGTTGGTTCAATTTATATGGGATAAATTCCCAAATTAAGGATTTCTAGCTTATTTAATTGAGGAAATAAATAGACTTAACTAAGGGAAATATATTTATCCAATTGGGAAAATTTATGGGGGCTAAGAGAGTGTTTTAAGTCTGTGACACTAGAAATTATATTTTCGAGGAAATAGAGAAATTGAGGAATTAGAGAGTTGAGGTTTACCAAAAATAGAGTGGGGACCTCTAAATTATTAATTGGACAAAATTTGGTCCTTGGGTTCGTGAAAGTGGAATCCACGACCTATTTAATCTAAGAGTGTTTGGTGACGAATAATTCTTGGGATAATTTTAGTGGGAATTTTGCCCTATATAATTGTGTGAGTGGAAAACATAATTATATCGATTATGGTTGACTATATCCTGAGAGACTATTATGATGAATTTGAGAAAATGTGTATTTACTTAGTGTGAATTGGTATAGTTGGAAAAATTATATAAATCCTTAAGTGTGAATAAGGTATAAGTTATTTATCAAGTGAGGGAATACTTTTGAGTTTAGTATCGTGAGTGTGTGAATACTCGAATATTATCATTTATGAGAATCTTTGGGATTATTGGTCATCGTTATGTGTGATTGGCAATTATGTCCATTTATATATATTTGAGGAATAATGTGGAATATATATATATATATACCATGTGATTAAATTATATATATTATATGATACGGATATGTATATATATCTATATGTGGATGGTATATATATACGTGAAGCATACCCCCTCTAATGCTATCATGGGAACTTGCGTGATGTGGATGAGGCCCCTGGCTTGAGGAGCAGGGAGCGTATAGTCCCTAGGTCATAGCGTCCATTGTTGTATTGTGTGATTTTTTTATTAAGGGTGAGACGCGGTGGGTATGTTTCGTCTCATTTTCGGGGAGGAACTATGACCACTTCCTAGACGTTGTGATTTGTGATCGCAATTTCGATGGTATTGAGTCCAACCGCTGGTCCCCAGGATGGTATGTGAGTGATGCCTTGGAAGATGATATCATTTAGAGACCGCGTACTCGAGTTATAGATCTTCGGGATGGTTATTATATTGGTGTGTATAGTATATTACTTGTGCATGAGAACAAGATATTATATATCTCTGTTAGAGTAAAGAGATAAAAAAAGATTTAATTCTCATTCAGGGAGATCGTATCCAGACTTATATTGTGATATGTATTATTAATGAGGAGGTTATGTATAGTTATTTATATTAGTATATATATAAGTTGAGTACTGAGGGTCTAATGCATCTCGACGATCGACCTTTCCAAGTAGTAGTGTATCGGGGGGTTCCTTGTTTGAATTTCGCTTCGGGAGACACCCCACGCACGAACACGTCCTAGTGTTGAAACTGGGGAGAAGTTTAACCCTTAGTGCTCTAGTTTTGAGCTTTCTTATATGAGTATATATGTATATATCTTGTGTACTGAGGGTCTAATGGATCTCGACGATCGACCTTGCCAAGTAGTAGTTTATCGGGGGGGGGGGGGTTCCTTGTTTGGATTTCGCTTTGCGAGACACCCCACGCACGAACATGGCATAGTGTTGAGACTAGAGATAAGTTTAGCCCTTAGTACTTGGTTTCCTTAGGATTTCTAGAGTTTGGGGGTGACGGATTAGTTAGGCAATGTAGCTTGACTAGGATGTTTAGAGGGATGCGCTAGGTGTGCATTATTAAAAGAGAGGTGAGGGGTATCTCATGGGAGTGATACCAATTTAAATATGAGATAAAATATATTTTAAAAATAACACATTTATGCACTTGCAAAATATTTTCACAACTCGGGCTCTGAACCGCTTATCTACTTTTCCTCTCTTGCTATATATATATATATATATATATATATATATATATATATATATATATATATATATATATATATATATATATATATATAGGTGTCCAGACACAGGGACGCCTGGATGATGATCCTTTCAAGTCAGACGTCAGCTGCAGTAGCTGTGGATGCATGCAGGTTTTCTTTAGACGCTTCTATTTTTGTAATCTAGATAGGAGTTAGTGTATAAATACTCGGGTCAAAAGCCCAACTGCATTTATTTATTCTTTTACCGCCTTTTAGTGCGGCATTCGATTTGGTTGTATTATAGTTACACCGAGTGTTTGATTACTTTATTTCCTTTCAGTTTTATTTATATAAATTGTGTGAATGTTTTATTTGTGTAGTTTGTTTAAAAAGATTAGTTAAATTAAATTTTGACGTCAGCCTAGTAGGTTATTAGTAATTAATTTGGTTTTCGACAGTGATGCTAAGAATGAATCGTATGCGACTACTGTTTTAATTTGGTACAGGAGTGATCCCCCGGTATTTTATTAGGCGGGGTGTCACAAACCATACCTTTGAATGTATCGAAGTTAGGTAATGCTTGTTAATTTATTTCACTTTCGGCTCATACTTATGAAACTGTAAATTTTAACCCTCGCCATTTACTATTTTATATTTACTTCTAATGTTCAATGATCCAAATCTATTGTTCTTATATTTTTAAATTATCTATATAATGCACTATTCATTCTTTAATTTTCCATCATCATATTAAATCATTTAAACTAATGAGCTCTATATACCAATAAGATAGGAGGTTGTGGTTATTTATACACATACAAGTAGTGAAATATTTATAAAACATGTAGAGTATATGTTAGTGGTTGTGTATTTCTTACTTTGTCTTGCAAAATAAGATTGCAGGCTAGTTCACAACCTTACGAAATGTAAGGGAGCTTTAAAAGTATGGTAACAAGGTGTATGTGATACATATGCACAAATAGATGTAAAATTGATTGTCATATGACCATAACAAAAGATAAATAGAGAAAACCAAACCCAATGTGACCAAGTACATTCAATACCATTAGAAATAACAATTGACATAGTAATTTTAATTCCTTTAAGCTGCCCAACCCCATTAGAAACCAAAAAATAGCACTAAAAATCCAAGCCTAGTTTTAAGATCTTTAAAAACACAGTACCAAAAAATCAACAAATTAAAAGCATTTATTTCAGATCATAAAAAGAAAAAAACAAATTGAAAATGAAGAGAGTTAATTATTCGTAAACACCAACTTTGCTCCCGATTACTCAACTATTCAGATACCTAATAAGTGTATAAACGTGAAACATACAGAGGATAATTCAACCAAATATGAACATCTATAAAAAAACATATAGTGGCATATTAAAGAGTGTCACGGGTATGGAAATATAATTTGATTCCATTTGTTAATAATATTAGCAAAAAAATTACAATGTCATAATATTTTAATCTAGTTGCACATCAGATTTAAAATCTCATTAAAAGTATAATAATGTCTGCAAAAAGAATCCCAGTGTCTTGCAGATGCCTACAAACTGACAACCTGTTAGCATTTTGCAATTTCCACATAGAATGTAAAACTTACATTATTATTTTTTAAATGTTCACAATACCAAATGGAAACATGAAAATTATATTTAGGTTTTGTGTGTATATTTATTAATATTGTATCATAACAGGGAATCAATACGAAACGTATGTTTCATATATGGGGTTTCTTTACCAATAGTTATTGCATATTGCCAATAGTGTGAATACAAAAGCAATACCATTACGAATATTTTTAGGAAGGATTATTGTTAATATTGTGAATAATATGTAAATTCTATTCCATATTTGTTACATAAAAATACTTAGTAAGAAATAAATTAAAATGAATTATAACTGTTAGAGGGAGAAAAAATGAAATGAATAATAGGTAGAACACCAGACAAATCAATGCTAGCCAATTTTATTAACACACCACACCAGAAGAAGACAAAAAATTTCCAATCTTACTACTTTTTCTAACACGAACAAAGAAGAACAAAAACTAAAAAAAATATTATTTGTTGCTCTTAGTGTCGAACCCAAAAGCCAAGTTGATTGTCTTAGTATTACAACAATATTTAATTAGAAATTTTGTATCAGATTTAAGGATGTGAAAATAAAATAAAAACTATTAGTTACAATTTATGTTTACATCTTAAAATACTAGGTACTAAACTAACTTGTAGAAATAAGAGGTGCCGTCGTGTGACTCGCAGGGTGAGAATTTGGTAGGAAATTCAAAAATTAAAGTCTTAAGCTTGATACTATGGGGGTTTAGGGTTAAAAAGTAATTTAACAATAAAATTAATCAAAAAAGTGGCATGATCATGTCATCTGGCCCTAAACTAAATTGTAGAAACAACGGGTGCAGTCTCATGTCTCACGGGGTGAGAATTTGGTAGGAAATTCAAAAATCCAAGTCTTAAGCTTGAAATTAGGGAGTTATGTAGAGAAAGCATAATTTAACAACAAAAGTGGCCAAAAAGTGGCAAGAGAACGTCACACGAAACTAACTAACTGGTAGAAGTAACTGGTGCAGTCATGTGACTCGCGAGGTGAGAATTTGGTGGAAAATTCAAGAATCCGCTTAAGCTTGAAACTAAGGCGTTGGGGATGGAAATTTAATTTAAGAACAAAACCATCCAAAAAGTGACATGATGACATCACACGGCACTAAACTAACATATAAAAATAACCGGTGTAGTTGTCTGACTATTTCCAATTTATTCATATATCCGGGTTGAGTATTTTCATTTGATTCACAAATAAAAAACAAGTGGATGGGATAGTTTTTGTGGTTTAAATTCTTATACCATGATTGGGCATTTTCATTTTATTTATGTTGTATATTATGCTACTAATTTGTTTTAGAATGTGTCTACATCAGGAAATTGTACCTCCAAAAAAATTGTGGGGATCGTCTAATAGAAAACCCATCAAATCTGGTAATCATGGAGTGTAGTTGAAAACAAGATGTTTTAATGAAGCAGACATTAGAGTTAATGAAATCAACAATTTCTCCCTGGTACGATAATTTGAAGAATGTGTACAGCGAGATGAAGATGGACATTTGAGGGGCCATAGAGGTATTCAAATATCAATATTTGTATTAAATATTTCACATTCATATCAGATTTTATTATATGTTTATTTAATGTTATTTCACTAACTTTCTTACATTATACGTTTGTTGGAGAACAAAATTCAAATTCCCCTCGAAAATACAGGACAGTGTATTGGACGATTTATTTTCGCAATGGAAGACATAAAAGAAGAACATAAGTGCCCTCTATTTTGAGAAGGGGCGAGAGTCCATGTTGCGATGTAGGGACACCGTTCCGGAGAAGGAGCCAATTATGTTGGCCAACTGGCAGAGGTTATTATATTTTGAGGTGTCGGAGAGACAGTTGTCCACCTATGGCTCGACGAGAACTAAGCAGTCAAAGAAAGTGGATGTGCACTACTTGGGGTAGAAATCTTATGCGAAGGTGGAACATAGAATGGTAAATAAAATGGTTTAAATTACATTTTGTTTAATAGTACGTAAATTTCTTTAATTTGGTCACATTTTGAATTAATTTGGTCATATTTTGCTTGAGTTTAGGAGTGGCCCGGGGGAAAGTCACACAAGATTGAGTCGTTTATAAAGATTCGTTTGAAGAAGGGTGAGGCTGCTAATCCACAGGTCGCCGAGCTTTGATAAGTTATAATTTAATTTATATTGTCAACTTTAGTAATTTATTAGTATTCTTTTTTAAAGTTAATAATGTGTTGTTTAAGGATAGGCTACAGGCGGTGTACAACAACTAGAGTGATGCGGACAAGGCATCATTGAGTATAGATGCACTGAGTCAACTTTTAGGCCAAGATACAAAAGGCCATACTCTGAGTGTCATCTCCAGAAAAGGAAATTCGACGATGTTTGGCTTTTATTTTAGTAGCAGTGTGTTGTTGTCCAAGGTCGACATGTACAAAGTGGACACGGAATTGAATTAGAAAATCTCCAACATATAGTAAACCACATCTTCGAATGGGTCAAATACAGAGTCAAAGATATGGGGAAGGGGAAGGGGGAGGCAAATAATAATGGAAAGTGTAAGGAGAATGTCAGTGAGGGGACAATTAATCCATCCTCCTCGTCAATGTCGGTCGACTCATCATTCCCATACGACATATACTCTACCTCCAACCGCATTATCCTGACTCCATTTGAGCCATCTAGGGAGATAGTTTATATCAGTAACATGCATGAAGGCGACTGAATTTCCAAGGGAGTGAAGGACACGAGCTCCACTCCGAGAACCATCGTGCACAACTATCCACTATAGCCTTTTGAGTCTCGGGTCATGGATACTTTAATTTTTTCGAGGAAAGAGGATGAGGTATTGTGGTAGGACGAGAAAGATGTTGTTAGACATATCAAAGGCACATTGGGGTGGGTTAGTACATCATTTGGACGACTTTTCTCCTCTATCCTTATTAAGATTATTTAAGGTTTACTTTTGATAAAACTTGAGTTAATATAATTAAGCTTATGATGTTTTGGTTTTGATTTAATTTGTTGAATTATATGTAATTTGGTGTATTCTATGTAATTAACGTATTTAGATTATATTGTGGATTGTGTTGTTGTTTGGTTTGAACAAAAATAGGGCATTTTGAAAGTAGGTTTCTATTGGGCAATTGCAACTACCCAACAATTATTTTTTCTGGCCTATAGTTTTGTCACGATCCTTGACAATGATAAATTCGTGACAATAGTTAAGGCTTATCATGATCAAGGACGGCGACAAGACCATGAGTTTTTTTCTCTTATCACGGTCCTTGATCGTGACAGGACCGTGACAAATTTTTTGTTGTTACAATTCTTAACCATGATAAGGCTTGGTCACGTTCTTAATGACTGATATCTTCGATGTAAAAATAACCGTGACAAAAGGTTATTTTCTTGGTCAGGGATCGTGACACAGGGAGTTATAACTCCTAGAGTTATCATGTTCCTTGACCGTGACAACTCTCTTTTATCATGATCAAGGACCGTGACAAGATGACTATTTTGGTGTAGTTTACCTTCTCATTTTTGAACCACCCATATATCTCCACTGACATTATCAATTAAAATAAGAGATAATTTATACCTAACTAACTAATCCCATATCGATAACTAATGGCTATACCATAAGTACTTTCTACTTCATATAATCTTAGATGCTAAAAGAATATTACAAGTTATCCAAACCACCTAACTACACAATTTATTATTCTAGAAATACTTTCTACTATACATATTTCATACTCTAATTGGTTGTACTATAGGTATGAAACTACTAACATATTAATGAAATGGGTACATCTGACACATAACTATAACATATAAAGCCTTCAGATAACTCACTAATAAATGAACAACATATAAGACACACAAAGGACCTTATATATAAATAATTCATTATATAGGGCACTCACATGGACAACCAATAAATAACCAACATGAGTTCACCTATCCCATGACCACCAATGATAGGGAACCCCCACTGACCATAAGAAAATATCACAAAAGTATACCCTTACACGTCCAAGGATAACATCTGCCTCTCCAAAAGTTCTAAATATATATAAAGGAAAAATCAATACTCCATCACACCGACCAGGTAACAATATAACGTTATATACATGGAAGTATCCTAGGCCCATTATCCTAACCCAGGAGACATGACTATAATCATCACGTATGATTAGTATAATTAACCTCTACTAAATAGATGTCATCAGCTCCGGGGCATAAATGTAGTTCAACGCATATGTCCCATCAAATCCCTAACTAGTAGATACTCCACTACTCCACACACACACTCATGGTATGTTCATTCATATAAAAGAATACAAGAAAGAACAATTAACCTAAAATGGTTATCACGATATACAAGTATGTACACATTGCCTAAAGATTATACACTATCCCTTAGCATGTTATGGTTACTAATTGTTAGTTAAATCCCTAAAAGTATCTCAACTTAATCTTGGGACATAAGGTACACTTGAACCTTAAAAAAAATAGTGACCAAAATCATAATTATACATAATCCTAAGTTCGATTTCCATATCAAATCACTGGACCTTGGTCGAAACCATATAGTTTAACTTCTGAGAACCATCTCGAACAACTAAATTCACTTAACACTCCCTATCCATGTGAAGCCTCCTTTATGGTTAAAAAAACAAATAGTTACATACTCAAATGACATGATATAAATATCAACCAAAAGCCCACTAAAAATACAAATAACTTGATTTAGCCAAATTGAGCAACCCGGATTGATCCAGCCCTGGTGATGTCAAAACTGAACTTCAAAAACCTTTCAAAATTCACTACAAAAGTCACAAATTTAATCTCAATCTCCTATACATTATTTATTAACCATTTATGGTCCAATTCCTCATAAACATAACACCTAAAATATAACATATACGACTCTCAAACCAATATCCTCCCAATTACAAGGAGCGCCTACATATAAAACCCTAGCTATAAAATTCATCATTTATTGGCCAATTATGAACCTTAAACTTTAATTATCAACAAAAGTATAAAAGATGAGGATTTTAATATAATTAAAACCCAATTCAACAAATGGGCTTCTATTGATTTTAGAAATAGTTTTGATTGTCCATCTTTTTGATAGATTAAATATCTATATAAGCCACTTTATGGATAATCCAAGCCAAAGGCAATAAATAATTAATAAATTGAACCTATTAAATTCCAGTTTATTCTAATAACCCTTATTTTATTAACAAATGATTTATTTTCTAATTCTAATTGAAATCGTACAATAAAATTTGCACTAACAATACAAATAATGATTCTAAAGAAGTTAAAATACAAAGCCCTAATTTGTTCAATTAATCCATATCAAATTTAATAGGTAGACACCCCATTCTAGCACCCATAAACTCCTCCATATGGTCTAAATAACATTTATTCAATTCTAGACACCCAGTTCTCCTTCATACCCTAACAAAAGAACAATCACGCTCCATTCGGGCCCCGTTTGACTTTTATAAAGTCATGAGTTGGGAATAAGTTCTCACATTCAAGGTTTGAATATGCTAGAGGCTCCAAGACACGACATTATTCATAATACACATGTTATTGGTGCACTCAAACATTCCCCAGACCAATTAATCAACCAACTAAATCCAGTCTTTAATGATCTTAGGAACATGATGAAAAACATTAATGTGTCCAACCCGAGGATTTTTCAGGGGTTCGAGGGGGTAATCTACCAAGGTGGATCCCTCTTCCCTTCCTTTTTTTTTTACATACGCACTGGATTGCGTCCTTTCTCGGGGCGCCCGACCGTCGTTGATTTGGTGCGATTTGTAGAGATAGATTCGTCATCATAAATTTAACAAAAAGGGTACAATAAATGTTGCCGCCTCGAGAGAACGACATCAAGAACAATACTGATGCTTGCGAAACCAAGTAGTTCTAGGGTCCGGGGACTAAGTTACGAAATGAGAAGGTGTTAGGCACCCATCCCGCCCTTTCGATCTCTCATGGGCATGTGTTAATCTCCTCCTCTTGATCTACTTGATGTGTGTGCTTATGTGCATAATATAAATGAAGGACAAAATCTCTTGGTTCGCATCATAGATAAAGGCGGAGTGAGGTCAACCTTAGGAGTGTTCCCAAAATAGTAATTAAAAACATATTATAAGTGTTTGACGATTCACAAGTCCTTATAGAAGAACGATTACGTATATCGGACAAGACACAAGCAAGAAAGTACATAATATATATATATATTAAGAATATATGGTCAAAACAAAGTAACAAATGTATGTGGGGGGACTCGAGTCCAGAGGTTTATCCAAGACGCTTATGTAGCCCTAGGGGGAATCAAAGTCCATAGAGTTCAAAGACAACAAAAGGTGGGGTTTAACCCATAAATTCAGCGGGGGACTTTGATTATATATGTGTGGGTAGAAAAAGGTATTTTAGTGTGAGAAAATGTGATGAGAAATCCCCATTTGGAATGTACAAGTAAACCCACTTTTTTCTTGTTTTGGGATTTTTCTTATGAAAATAAAGTATGTGAAAATACTAATAATAAGAAGTTTGAAATTAAGATATATGATGTAATGAAGTAAAGTACTAAAGTGAAAACAAAGTAACTAAAGAAAAAATAAGATAATTTAAAGATAGAGGTGGAGAATTATACATCTTTATGAAGTGGCCATTCGTCCGTACCGTAAGGCTGAATAGTGCATGGGGTGGACAGTTGGAAAGGGTATTCAAATCCCTTCAAAGATTCATTCAGCTTCGAGAGTTGACCGGAGTCAAACGGGGCTCGAGATTGCCCGTTGGCATCTGGATCACTTTTTAGTGTAAAACGAATCATTTGTCTGAACCGTAAGGCCGATTCGTGTATGGGGTAGACCATTGCAAAGGGAATTCGGATACCTTCAAAGATTAATTAAGATTTCTCTCAGACGAGAAAGTTTACCAGGGTTAAATTGGGCTCGAGAGTTCTCGATGACCTCTAAATCAGTACTCAGGGTGTGACTGACGATTTACAGTGAATGAGTGAGCGCTAGAAAACTAAGAGTGTTCTTAGGGGGTCCTAAGATGGGGTGTCTACAGAGAGACTCTTGATGGGAAATCTTGGAATAAGTTAAGTCCATATAATAATAGACACTACATCAATATTGGAAAAGAGGATTTTAGGTCGTATCTGTGGACCTAGAGGGGGGATTGATCGATTCGGAGGATCGAGGTGAGAGATGAAGGTGATCGATGCAGTGGGTCGAGGTGGATTCTGAGTACCTAAGGAGGATAAGATGACCGATTCAGCAAGTCGAAGATGTCTTATGATTGGTTCTAACGGGCTAGGGAGACCAATTCAGCTAGCCAAGGCCAATTCTGAGAACCTAAAGTGATATTGGGGGTAATCAATTCAGTGAGTGAAGGTTAAATCTCGAGTTGTGCAGGGGATGACCAATTGTACGAGCCGAGGTCAATTTTGAGTACCTTAAGCTTGTGATGATAAATTTTGAGGGATGAGGTCAAGTATAAGGACCATAAGTTTGTAACGACCAAATCTGCATGTAGAGGTCAATTCTAAGGACCTTAAGTTGTGATGACCAATTCTGAGGGCCGAGGCTAATTTCGAGGACCTTAAGTTATGACGATTAATTCTAAAGGTCGATATCAATTCTGAGGACCTAAAGTTCTGACAACCAATTATGAGGGATGAGGTCAACTCTAAGGACCTATAATTGTGATGACCAATTCTCAGGGACGAGGTCGATTATGAGGGCCTAAAGTTGTGACCACCAATTCTTAGGGCCGAGGTAAATTCTAAGGACTTAATGTTGTGATTACCAATTCTGAGGTTAGAGCTCAATTTTGAGGACCTAAAGTTGTGATGACCAATTCTATGGGTTGAGGTCAATTCTGAGGACCTTTAAGTTGTGACGACTAATTTTGAGGGCTGATGTCAATTCTGAAAACCTAAAGTTGTGAGGACCAATTGTGAGGGCTAAGGTTTATTTTGATGACCTTAGGTCAGGATAACAAATTATGTAGGTCTAGGTCAATTCTAAGAACCTTTAAGTTGAGACGACCAATTTTGAGGGCCTAGGTCAATTCTGAGGACCTTAAATTGTAGCGCGGTAAATTTCTCTCTTGCAAAAAATTGAATTATCCCGAGGGTACAAGTTCTCTTGTGGTTCCACTAGGGATTGTGTTGTCTTGAAACTCCACTGGGGAATATTTAGGCTGGGTAATTCCTATTAGACTTGGGTGTGGGCGCTTCATTATTTTTCTTGTGGAGTATTCTGAGGATAGGTGTGTAAGATTAATTCTTCTAGGGATAATGCTGGGGATAAGAGCGTAACATTAATCCTAATAGGAATTCCAATAGTCTGTAAGGATCTTAGTGTTCCAAAAAATATTTTGTAAAGAAAATTGAGGTTTCATATTTTTTTAGGAATTTTTTAGAATTTTTCGGGAAATTTCTAGATTTTTTTCAGCATTTTTTGTACAAAATTTGAAAGGGGGTGCCAATTGGCAGTCTTGGGAGGGTGCTAATATTCAAGGGCACATACTCCTAGGCTTTTTTGGGAAGAGTAAAAGTCATCTGTTGATCGGCATGGTCAAGGGATTGATGATTGGCAAGCCCCTTAGCCTTCTATAAAAGGTGGTAAATCCTCCCCAATTTTCTACCTTCAAGTGTTTAAATATTCTACTTTCTTTCTCTTAAAACCATTTGTAATTCCTTTTTTCTTCAAGACTTCAAATGGTTGGTTCTTTTAAGGATGTGCACAATAATGAGTGGTTGGTCGTTGATGACTGGGCTGGCCTAGAGCGGCAGTCGAGGGTGCCTCTTGCTTTGGGCAATGAAAATGCCTTTAATTTTTTTGAGCCTATGGCTGATGAGCATATCCTACTACGTGACAAGGTATAACATTGTTCGTTTAGGGTGAAGAAACCTAGTGTCTATGTAAGTGTAGTGACTTTTGGTATTCCATTTGATTTATCTCTTTCTTCTTTTAGATAATGAAGGGTTTTTCTTCTTTTCCTTTTGCATACTAACATTTCTTCTTCAAGCCTTCGGTCTCTTTATTATTTGTGCTAATGAAGGTTTTTTTTTTTGACTTCTCTTTGATTCTTTACTAACTAATTTTCATTTTTCTTGCTGCTTCTTTTCTTGCAGTATGTTCGGGTGCCGATCAACTGCCTACGGGACATCAAGGATTGGATGTTCTCTATGTCTGATTATATCAAGAAGTCAGCCCCTTCATTCTTTATGTTGCCTTCCACCTCAGATGAGGGTTAAGGTTCTGGGAGTGGAGGATCCACCACTCATCATAAGGTAAAGCGCGACCGTCATGGAGTTGAGGGTTGGAGAGAGAGAATTAAAGGTTCATGTGAAGTCCAATTTTTTTTTCTGTTTATCTACAAAATGTAACCAATGAAGAAAAATATATATGAAGAAATATGCATTTTCTTTTCTGGAAATTTTCTTGATTAGTGATTTATCCTATATGCACTTTTAATTTTCTACTAAGATTGTTTATTTTATGCACAGATAGAGATAAGTAAGAAATTGTTAATGAAAGGAAAATATATTTATTATTATTAGAAAAGGAGTAAAATTAATTAACTCAGGGAAAAGATTTTTGAGTACGAATTTATTTTTGAGATAAAAATTATTTTTTCTTGAGAGAGAAATGAGTATATAACCCATGGGTAATGTTTCAAAATGAAGATTTTTCTAAAATTAATTTTGATAAAAGTGGAAAGATGGAATTTCCAAAATAAGGGGGTTACCAATCGGCATACCCCTTGACCTACCTAGCAGCATGGGGGTAAATTCAAATCATCCCTAGGTCTTGATTGCACTTTCTTGCACATCAAAGTACTACTGCAGCGATAAAATTTAATCGGATTTCTTGAGCTCTTATCTTTTTCTAAGAGTTTTTATTATAAAATGAGGGGTGTGGGATGTGCTTTCTTCTATTAATACCCACATTGCTCTTCTTGTTTCATATTTTGTGTTTCCAAATGGATCTTCCTTTGTACGAAGGATTTGATTCTTACCTTGACGGTCTGGAGTCCATATGCTTATATAATGTTGATTATGATGCTTTCAACTTGCGTCGGGAGCCATAGACTGACATCTATTGACAGCAGCGATACAATTATGGTACACTGAGGACTATGTCTTTCATTTTGTCCTAGATGAGGTATGTCACACCTATGAGGAGTTCTCGACCATATTGGGGGTCAACCCCAATGTGGCGACGACTATGCTTGATTTTTCATGTTCTCCCCGAGTAATCTTGTCGGATTTGCTTCACATTTCTCCTTCGATGTCTTGACCATTGGTTATCGGATGGGCTATTTCTCTTCAGATGGTTATCTATTACATGTACTTTAGGGGTTTTGAGGATGCTGTCTTTGCTGGAGCTATCACCTTAGGCCTTACTACGAGACTAAACTGGTGACTATCGCCTTCGGACTTAATGGTGGATCCCCAGGTGGCTGCCATAACGACGTGGATATCTCACTACTATAATCTTATGACGATTGTGTTGGATGAGACCCTGAATGGTCTGGATGCTTGGAAGGATGACCGTTCCAAATTTATGAGGGGGAGCTGAGTAATGTTGTTTATGTGGCTTGCAGAGAGGTTTCATTTAACGGCCCCTCCTGAGTATTTCTTGGCGGTTGTGCCGAATTTCTTTACCCGACCTTTCTTCAGCTTCGACCAATCTTTAAAGAGTTGGGTTAACTAGTTTGTAGAGCATAGAACCCGGTGTATTCACTGGTCAGTGCCATGGTGGGGGGGACTTATTACCTATCCTACATCTTGGAGAGTATTAGTATGTAAGGTTAGTGGGCCTTCGACATACTTCTTTATATTTCCCCTAGTGGCTTCTGTGCTAAGTTGGGTGGGAAAAAATTGGGTTCCTTCGCATAAAAACTTCATCCCGATGCAGGATTTGACTGAATCACTAAGGATGATGCTGGGATTTTTGTGGCAACATCGTCAGTCGTCTATACATCTGTCACAGTCTGTGAAAGGATCATGGCATGTGTCAGTGGACTACTAAAATGGTTGTGGAAAAGGGTAGTAGAGAAAATAATGGAGAAAGAGACTGATCAAAGGTGGTTCATTGCCTTCGATAACATAGAAGACGGTGTTTTGGTTATGTCTAAGCTTATCAGGACCTACCACTCCATGGAGCTCATATGGAATATTAACTTGGAGTTGGAAACTTAGGTATCTCCAGGGGCTGGTAACAATGATGAAGCGGGTCTATCTAATAGTTGAAAGCAATGTTTTATAAAGCTTGGGCAATTTTTTATAAAGCAATAGTGATTTAGCTATTTTATGTTTGGGGGGTTTTGGAATAATTTTTGTGTAGATTGGTTTAAGATTAGGTTTGTTTAGGAACGGTTTGATCAATATAAAAGTTTAGATGGTTTAACTCCCTTCGCAGATACTTCAATTAACCACGATGAATTCCTTGTTAGAAATAAAAATTGATTTTGATCCTAATTTGTTGTGCCTCTTACTGAGTTTTGAGTTTGAATTATCTATACCAATCGCTAAGGCATACATAATCCTTTTGTTCATGTACATGATAAAATGAACCACCATTCTCGAAGGTTAGAAAAGAATAGCATTTTGTGAAAAACAAGAGGACCAAACCCATGTATAGTGCATGGGCTGCCTACGTACCTCTAAGGGGTTTAAAAATTTTCATGAGTTTCATTTTGAAGAGAATTTTTTTTTTAGGGGATCATGCCCCAAGTAGTTTTAGGTAGGGGAAATGAAGATTTTTTTTAGGATAAGAGGGGGGATAAGAAGAGTCGTAGCACATCGAGATTTAGGACTAAGGGTAAAATTTCTTGAGCCGATCCAGGTTGACTGGAAACAACATCTCTTCTCCATCTAGGTCTGTGAGCATAGTGGCGCTTCCTGAGAGAATTTTCTTCATGATGTGGGGGCGCTCTAATTCGGTTTGAATTTCTCTCTGGGTCCCAGATGGGTTCTATGATATGTTTGAGTGCAAGGTCTACTTTCTAGACACCATGATCTTTGACTTTTAGGTTGAATGATCGCACTATCCAGTTATTTTACCCCTGTATATGATCTACAACCTTCAGTATTTTTCATCCATGAGTGATAATTCATCAAACTGGATCCGATGCCATTCTTCTTCGTTAATTTTACTTTTGATCTGGATGTGGTGAGAAGTTATTTCCGTCTCGTTGTGTAGGACTGTTTCTATGCCGTACACTAGAGAGTAACTGGTATCCCCCGTAGGCATTCTTATTGAAGTGAGGTAGCCCCAGAAGGCGTAAAATATTCGGTCGACCCAATCTATGTAACTATCAGCCCTTTTTTATTATGGTTTTGAGGATTTTATTGGCACCTTTGACAGCACCATTGGCTTGGGGCTGGTAGGGAGGATATTTATGTCTCTGAATTCCGTACTTGCCGACTAGTTCTGTGACCTCAGCTTCAAAATGGAACCCATTATCCGACACTAACTCTTAGGGAACTCCATATTGGAAGATAATGTTATTTATGATAAACTTAGACACTTTCTTAGCATTCAGCATCGCATATGACTCAACTTTGACCCATTTGGTGAAGTAATCAATGGCGATTAGATGAATTCATGACCGTTTGAAGCTTTGGGAGTAACCTTCCCTATGATGTCAATGCCCCAGGTGGAGAAGAGATAAGGAGAGGTCATGTTATATAGTTCTTGGGGAGGCAAGTGTTTGATATTGGCAAACTATTGGAATCTGAGGCATCATCAGACATAGGACGTACAATCTTGAACCATGGTGGTCCAATAGTATCCTTGACGAATGATATTCTTGGCAAGCACGTGACCATTCATGTGGGGTCCTCATTCCCCACTACGGATATTTTGTATCATTAATTCAACATTAGCCCTAGTTATGCGGTGCTAATGGGTTCCATCAAAGTTTCTCTTAAACATTGCTTTATCACGAATGTCGCATGATCTCTCTTGTTTGCATTTTGGGGATACCTACCATTCTTTAGGAGGTTCTAAATATAATAATGCCATAACTCGACCATATCATAATCTTCCTCGGTAATGATTTGAACATGGTAGTAGTGAGCGGGCCTAGCTTGTTTCTGAACTAAGAAAGGCTCCATTGTTATTCCTTCAGGCATGTCGACCATAGAGGCCATGGTAGTAAGGTCCTCAGCTAGGTTGTTCTTCTCATGAGATAAGGAGTTGAAAATGACATATTTAAACTCAGACTCTAGCTCTTTTAGGTGGGCATGGATAGGCAAGAGCTTCTCGTATTTGACTTTCCATTTTTTAAGGATTTGGCCAACGATAAGGGACGAGTAGCTGAAGACGTATATGTGACAGATTACTTTTCTTGAGGCCTATAGTGCATGCCTCATACTCGATCATTTTGTTGGTGCAAGAGAAGTCTACTTTTATAGAGATGGGGGTATGAGAGTCATCAGGGGCGATTAGGAGTATCCCAATGCCGTATATTTTTTTATTGGCACTCAGACAAAGAACACTTTCCATCTGAAGTCCTCCTGGGAGGTGCATAAAATATCTTCATCCGACAAGTCAGAGACCCAAATATCGAGTTTTTCAATGGGGTAATCAGCAAGGTAATCGGAGATGGCTCTCCTTTTCAGAGCTTTCTACGAGATGTACACAATATCGAACTCGACTAGCAACCTCAACCAATGGAAAATTATATCGGATAGAGTGAGCTTTTCTATTAAGCACTTGATGGGATCCATACAGGATACTAGTTTAATGGGGAAGGCAAACATGTAATGTCAAAACTTTTGCGTGACCCAGACCAAAGCGACACATACTTTCTCCAAAGTAGTGTGGTTAATTTCGTACCCGACCAATTTTTAACTGGCGTAATAAATGTCTTTTCCCTTATGGGATTCTTTAATGTCTTGGGCTAGTAAAGCCTCTGCTGCAGTATCTATTACGGTAAAGTACAGGAGTAGGGGGAGACCTGGCTGTGAAGGAATAAGCACCGGAGGCTGGGTGAGGTATCACTTTATTCGATCAAAGGCTCTTGGTAGGCCTTATTATAGACTTTAGTTTAATCCTTTCGAAGAAGTTTGAAAATTGGTTCGCAAATAGTAGTCAGCTGGATGATGAACTGACTGATGTACTGTAGTTTACCTAGAAATCATCAGACTTTTTTCTCCATCCATGGTGGTAGCATCTAAAGTATCGCTTTCAATGAGGCAGGGTCTGCTTCAATTCCCTTCTCACTAACCATGAATCCCAACAGTTTTCCTTTCGTGATGCCAAAAATTCATTTTTGTGGGTTTAACCGCATCTGGTATTGCTGTAATCGCTCGAAAATTTTTTGTAGGGCGGGAATATGACCATCCTGAGTTATAGAATTAATAATCATATCGTCCATATCTCTCTCTCTCTCTCTCTCTCTCTCTCTCTCTCTCTCTCTCTATATATATATATATATATATATATATATATATATATATATATATATATATACACCTCTTTATGAACAAGGTCGTGCATGATGGTTGTGATAACCCTTTGGTTGGTAGCCCCAGTATTTTTGAGTCCACATAGCATGATAGTGTAATAGAAAGTTCCCCATGAGTTGACGAAGGTGGTTTTTCCCTGATGGTCAAGGTGCATCTTTATCTGGTTATATCCAGTGAATCCATCAACAAAGGACTTGGGGGAATGGCTAGCTATGATGTCCATGATCATATCGATATTGGGAAATGGGTAATTGTCTTTTGGGGATGCTTTATTCAAATCTCGATAGTCGGTGCACATGCGTACTTTTCCTCCCAATTTTGGCATGAGAATGATATTGGCGAGCTATGTATAATTTTCAACTACACGATTGAAACCCGCATTCAATTGCTTGACCACTTCCTCTTTGACTTTGAGCGACCATTCTGTACGGAGCTTCCTAAGATTCTGTTTGCTTGGTTTGAATTATGGGAATATTGGGATCTCGTGCTGAGCTATTTCTTGGTCAATTCTAGGCATGTCATCATAGGACTATGCAAAGACAACCATGCATTATTTCAGTAACCCTTCAAATTTCACACACTCATGCTTGTTAAGGGTGGATCCTATCCTAATCTCGTGCTGATGGATACTGGAACTAATATAAATAAAAACTGTCACATCATCATAAATTTTAATGCGGTTGTGCTATATGTTGTTGTCCTTATTAAGGTCATTTAAGAATTGTTCAGTTGCAAAGTCATCATCATCAAATGTTTGAATCTAATCAAGACATTAATTTAAGGCACAATAAATACTCAAAATTTTTGTTTATTTCATTTTCAGGAAAACTAACATTGAGAACCTTGTCGAAAGAGGTCTCAGTTACATTGATATCAGAAAAAGGAATAACAACATCATGTGAGGGGATTTGGATAGGGCAGACATCAAGGTCAGGTTGAATCTGAGGAGGCATTTTAATTCAGGAGAGGCATGTCAGCAACTCTAATTTGGGTATACGGGTCCGATAATACGGTATCTGAGCGGATCATGCAGAGACTCAACCCTAATGTCTATAGGTTAAATGAGTCCTCAAAATCACTTTCCTCAGAATCTTCAGTAATCGTCACGATTTTCTCGGTGAAAGGTTATACTTCATATTGGCAGTCGTTAGCCCAAGAGTTACTATCTTGAAAGAAAATTTCAAACCCCAATTTCATCTTCTTCTCGACATGGTCATACCATGGTTCAAGAAAGCCTAAAAAGGCAAGTATCCACCTTCCTTGATAAACCTTCCATTCAAAGAGTCTCTCAAAATAGTCCTTTCTTATTTTGTGCTTCTTTTCGTCCATGGTTGCCAAAGTGCTTTGAGTTCTTCTAATAAGGGCTTGCAACATAGGCTACATGTAGGAAAGCCTTCTTCAAGACTATGGTCTCAAGGATACCTTACTAGCGTCGCCATGTCTCCATTCAAGGCATAAGGTGCATATTCTTAAACATCTGAATCACATTGATGCTGCCATGAGGGTTTTGTTCTGGACAAACTCGATCTTTGAAATTTTCTCATGATGGAAGGGGAAGTGGATTAATTCTGAAGATAGAGAGAAGCATGTCATTTATCCCATGAAAGATTTCCAATACTGAGTTACTAGTGCTTGAATTTTTTATAGTGTCATCATCTCCTAAGATGGTGATAACCTGGCCCTTGGTGAAGAATTTTAGTTTTTAATGAAGAGACGAAGATACCCCTTGGATATTGTGGAGACATGGACGGATAAGGAGTAGGTTGAAACATACAAGTATGTCAATGACTTGGAACTCGATGATAGAACTGATACTGTGAGTTTTATGGACCCCATTACCTCTCAGCGGGTATTATCGTAGGCATGCACAGTAGAGAAAGTGGGAGTGAGATCACTGACTTTTAATCTCTCTCAATTGAAGGTTCTGAGAGGACAAATGTTTAGAGTGGATCCATTATCAACAAGTGAGATTCAGGCAATCTTTTCAAAGACTTCAAAGGAGATGTTGAGGGAATAATTATGATCAGGGATGATCTTCGATATTTCTTCTTTAAAAAAGGAGAGGATTCTAGAAGAGGTCAAAGACGCAAACATGTTTATGTCTTATTCGGGAGTAGTAAAAGGAGCTACTGTAGGCTCGATGAGGAGTTTTATCAGAGCATTCTGGTGTAACTGGGACGCTATGAAGAACCCTAATAGGGTGATTTTGTCTTGGGTCTTCTTTAGTTGATCAAAGAATTTACTCTCTTCGATGGTCATTTTTAGCATGGGAAGTTCTTCGACAACTCACTTTCATTTATTTATCTCGGTCATATGAGGAATCAGATCTCTGTAGTGTCTCCCAGACCTAGTTATGTGATTTATAGAGGCTGAGAATAACAAGAACCCCGTTTCTTCATCTGCCTCTAGCTGAATGGACACCTTGTTGTTTTCCCCCAATAGATCTTCGAAGGATATCATTCCATATGGACTTGATACTAGACCAATTTCTTCCTGATTGGGTTCATCATCTGAGTTATCAAAGTCATCCTCCCATTCGGTGGCAACTATGTCCTCTTGCCAAGAGAATCAATACATTCAACAACCCCGATGACTTCATCATACAAATCTTCCCACTCAGCGAGGTGGTAGAGGAGTGAAGGGACCAACTATCCCTGAAGCTTTAAAGTGGTGAGTAGATCATCAATGCCCTAAATCTCACTTATTTGTCAAAATGTATTTTCCATTATATGTACTACAACATCTAGACTGACTTCTTCAACAGGTACCACCCATTCATCTGATTCCTTATTCCACTTCTGAGCTTTTATGAATAAGTTACTGAATTTGTGATAATCTACAGTTATCTTGGTGGGAAATTTTAGTCCAAACTCTAAAAGTTTGTTTAACACAGTTGGTAACTCCATGTCTTTACCTTCAGACCTGGTGTGGGCAACAATGCAAGCCCTTATAAGGAGTGACAAAGCTTGATCAATGAAGCATGTAGGATGTAAAAGAAAATATGGGCTAATTTTGAGTGGTTTAGGTGAGATTATGGGTATGATGGGTGCTTTATTGGGAATTATTTAAGCAGATGGATCAAATTCTGGATCACTCTCTAGAAATATGGAATTTGTATAATATGGAAGTGGGTTATGGGTGTTATGGGATTTAAAATTAGCTGGTGGGGCCAAGATAAATTAAACCTTGGATCACATTTAATAGGTGGAAGCATTGGTCTGTAGTGTTACTAGAGGAGTGGTGGAAATCACGGTGGGAATCGGCTTTGAAATATTTAGGGAGTGGATTTGATAATGGACGAGGGTTCAAGGTTTTGATAAGGTTTCAGCTTAATAGGGTCTTGTAGACTTTGGGCAGGAGATCATGGAGCTTAGTGTACTCTTTATTGGTAGGGTTAGGGCAACATTTTTATGCCCAAGAGGTATCAGATTGGAAAATATTATTAATGGTTGAGACTGTAGTAATGGCAGGCTTTTCATACTCATGGGGAGTGAATTGTTCGGTCACTTTCATTATCACAAATTCAATTTTGGTGATGCCATCCTCAGTTTCTACACCTATTTCTCAAAGAGCTCAGAAGTGCGGGTAATATTGTCCTCCCATGGATGCTTTGATATGAGGCTATAAATTCTTCTTCAAAATACTGACTTGTTCCTCCTCAAAGAATCTGTTGGTCATGGTAGAAGCTTTCTCTCTCCACCTTCCTATGAAGCTACTGAATCTTTCCTGAGGATTCTGCTTAAGAAACTATAGATCTTAGTGTATAAAATCTAGCTCTTCATTGTACTTAAACTGATTCATGAGTCAAGGTCTGCTAGAACATCTTGGCCATTATCTCTTTGGAGTCACTAAGGACGGTTATGGCTCGATGATAGCTTCGAAGGTGAATAATTGAGGTCTCGTTTCCCTCAAACTTCTTGATGTCTGGAAACTTAAAATTTTTGAGTAGTCTGGCTTTGGGATATGGAGACTTATGGGTGTAGTCCATGTAGTTCTTGGATATATTAACTTGGTCAAACTTATTCGTCAACAACTTGAGGTGTTGTTTGACCTTTTTCAGTTCGTCCTCCTTGGGATCCATGGGTACTGGCAGGTTAGCCCCTAATTGGGGAAAGTTTGGAATATAGAGTTGAGCGGGTGACAACACATTGGAAGGCAGGGAACGGGGAGCATGCTGATACTCTGTTGGGACCCAAATAGGCTCGGGTGCGGTTTGATCCATGGAATGAGGAAGGAGAACCTCGAGTTCTTCAAAAATTTGGGCTCGATGACACTCCATCTCATGGACTTCTATTTGAAGGTTGTCAATCTTCGCACTGAGATGGGCTAAGTCAATCATCGGATTGGGATGCACATTCGATGCTTGGTCAATGTTCTCCATGAAGAGCTCATGAAGCTAAATCCTAAACTCGGATAAGGTAGCATAAGAACCGACGAAGCTTCAGGGTAGCTTGAGGGAAGACGGAAGCCAATAGGGAGCCATGCCAAAATAAGGTATAGGACCGACCTGAGAGGGAAAATGGTTTGAATTTATGTTTGAAAGAATGAGGGATAAAATTTAGGGTATTTAGGATGGAGGAGAAAAGATATTTTTGATATTTTTGATTTTCGAAAAAGTAGGGAAAAAGGAGAAGAATCTCAGCATGATTGTTATCAATGTTATTATTAAGTTCTCACTTGTATTAGCTTTGTCCAAATGAAGAAAAAAATGTCAAATAGGATCTGAGCCTGGGAAAATAGGGTTTAAAAATATGTAAAATATGGTTGGACTTTTTTCCAGGCTCACGGATGGGGTTATATTTTGAAAAAAGAGAGAAATCGCGCAAAAATTCAGGTTCTACGCCGAACCAGAATTTTAGCAGAGTTTTGCACGGTAAATGGCAAAATAAATATAAGTGTCCTAGGTTTGACACCTATATGAGCTTTATGCAATTATTGGGTTAGTGGAAGGGTTACCCCTTTTGGCATGACTTCCATGATATACCCCTTGCCTATTAGGGCAATAATTCATCGGTACGTGTGGACAAGACATTTGATATATGTGAGTGTACATGAATTACCTCACTACATACCTCGTGGGGAGAAAATTCGATATACTCGACATACGTGAACAAGTTAATTTCTATATATATTATAACCCGAGGTATATATTTTTTTTATTATTATTAATTAAATGAGTTTAGATGACTCAAATATTATTTTAACCTAAGTAGCAATTTGCGTAATTTTTTATTGTAGGTATTACTAATTTATTAAATACTTTAATTATCTTTAGTTAAAAACCCGAACACGAGATGATTAGAAAGACTCAAATATAAATTGGAGTAGTTATTTAGTAGTTTATCAAAAGCTTAGTTCAAAAATTAAACTTACAAAAACTTATGTGGTTAAAAGAAGAATAACCCAAAAATTATAAACAAATAACTTTTACACCTCATTTTTTTTGTATAAAATGGAAGCCAAACCTTGTTTTTCGGTTACCTTTTAAGAATCCAAATTCACGATTTCTCTCTCTGGGAGAAAAATCAAACCCCCCCAAAAAACTTATCTCTCCCTCTCCCTCATACTCACCCCACTGACCTCCCTTTCCCACCAAGCTTTCTCATCCCCGAACCCCTGTTATCCCGCCGAGCAATTGACCCCCTCCTCTTTCTTCTTTATATATTTCATTTTTTTTTGTTGTCTCTGCCATTGATTTAAAGTTCGAACGCTTATATATATATATATATATATATATATATATATATATATATATGTGTGTGTGTGTGTGTGTGTGTGTGTGTGTGTGTGTGTGTGTGCACGATTTGAGCTCCGACCCCACCCTTTCCATGGTGGTGGCCGACGACTGTTAAACAACCCCAAACAGGGGTGTGCTTCTACTATTTTTTTTCTTTTTTTCTTTATATATAAATTCATATATATATATATATATATATATATATATATATATATATATATATATATATATATATATACATTGGTGGATTTCTCGATTAGAGATTATTGATATGTTGTTATTTGCTCGAATTCCATCTCATTGAGGTTTGGATGTTCGGGTAGTGTAATCTTAATTTGGTATTAGCTACTATAATTTTTATCCTAACAATACCTGTTTATTATTTATACTCGATTACGTATGAAAATGGTCGTAAACACGAAATCCCGACACGTATGAGTAATCGTACCGTTTTTCTGACTCGTTGTCATTTTTCTAATAAAATTGTCCCTTTCCTTCTAAAAATATTTTTAAAACGAATTACAATACCAAATGACTCGAAATTATGTCGTCATAATCCGAGACGCTATTAAGAGCCATTTTTATTAAAAATATGATTAAGTAGGTGTTGGCAATTTGTTGTGGACTAATATTGGAAGTGATATGACCACTAGTTTATTGTCCAAATAAGGAAGGAAGTTTTCGATTTTATTTTAATTTTATTGTGTCAGGAACATTAATTTTATACTCACCGTAAAGATATTGACCCTCAGATAATAAAAAATATGACCAACGAAAAATAGTAAACACTAACACGATATCGGATTAGAACTAATATTTTAATCAATTTAATTAATTAATTAATCTTGAACCAACTGTTAAAATTAATATTTTTGGGATTATCTATGTGGATAATACCTGAAAAAATATCTTTATGTTTGTATAAAACTGTGGATTTTGTTCAAATAGACGAATCGTATATTTCATCCATTGAATATTTTAATAAAATATCAAATTGTTGCTTATTCAAACAAATCGAATCCTTTGATTCCATATAAAGAATATTTTTTTCGAAAATTGTATTATTCAAATATAGAGTTTCCATATAAACATATTTTCTAAATTCAAAATATTACTTATTTCGTCAACAACCTAAAAAGTGTAATTTTGAATTATATAAGAAATTCATATATTTATGCTTGTCGTAGCATAAGCTTTATTTGTATTTACCGAACAACGTCAGATATTCTAAATCGGAATCATTTTTTCCAAACACCAATATAACCACTCTCATTTAAACCCTAAAGCCAAATAATTATAGGAACTGGAATGCAACAATGAAAGATCCATGAGTAACAACGAAAAGCTCGTAAACACCGATAGGTGATTATATTTCACTATTATACCTTGAACTTATGTCTTTGACATTATTGCTTGCTATATCACTCTGTGATAGCCTTAAACTCGTATTATCATTTATGAACTCTTTGATAGTTCAAATGTATCATGATTATTGATTCAATCTTTTATCTGATTAAACTTAAGCAAACCCGACCATGAAAACCTAGTTGATTTCATTAAATTATTTGGATTGCAGTACACCATTGTATCCTGTTCAACAATGATTTAATTTTTTTTACCATATTTCAATATTCCCTGCACTTTATTAAACTTTTTCTTTAATTATCTAATTTTCAACTTATCCTGCCATTTTATAACTATTATCAATAAAACCTTTAGTAGCGTACCTTATGATCCAGGGGTTAGACACGATAAACCCCTGATATCTCTAATTGGCTTGAAGGACTCAAATGTCGAGTGCCTTGTTGTTATATTTTCTCTACGTATAAGTTCCAGTGTAGCTACATGTGTCAACCTATTAGTTATTCTCCAAATATTTTGGATTACCTATTCAAGTGCATTTTATGCCTTGAGCGATATTATAATGGTATGTCTACGCATTTGCAACCCCTATGAATGATAATTTATGGGTTATCATATTATATTTTGAACCTTATTTATAACTCAATAAACACCATATCCTCACCATACAATTCTTTCATATATCACATATTTGGGTATACCCCTATTTAGTTATGTTAATATTTCCTATTGCTACAGATTGCCATAAACAGTTTTATATTTCCATCATTTCAAACCTAGATATTCTATTTAAACAAATTTCCATATTTACATTGTTATAGAACTAGAATTATCTACTGGGCAAAGTTTTCTTCTTCCTTCTTTTTCAGTTATTTTACATAGGTCAATAGGCCATGATGAATAGTTCAGATATCAGCTGAGGAATATAGACAAAAAGGTCATATTAGAAGAAAAGGAGCCTAATTAGCAAGAGTAATACTTTTGTATTATTCATAGACTTCAGTTGTAACATATTTGGGAATCAATATATGCCTCAGTTATTTCAGTATTCAGATTTGTTTATGATTAGTAATTATCAGGTTAACCATTACCCTCGACAAAAATCGGGGTGTGATAGTTAGTTTCAGAGCTCAACTTAAGTAGCTTATGCGGAACATAATTTTAGCATTAGTATGTAGTGAGTGGTTCAGATCATACGGATCTTGAGAATGTTATATTAGGCGTGAGTGAGGAAATCGATCTCAACATTGCATGTGAGATATCGGGATTTTGGTTAGGAAAAGGTTTTGGAAGATATAAAGAGTAATTGATATTCGTATGATATGTTTATAAAAATAGTGAAAATAAGTTCTTGAACTACGATTTGGAGATATGTGATTAGTTCCAATATCTATAGTGTACGTGATTGGACGAATCATTAAGAATTTTGGGATTGTCAATGATGTGATTGAGGATTTAAAGACATACTAATAAAATTATCTTAGGACGGGAATGTATATACTATACTCCATAAGTCTGTACATACAACACTATTCTTTTGTCTAAATTATTCAATTGATACTTCCCTTGAAAATGATTTACTTCATTTGGAATCTTAAAAACTTTCATTCTTGGAAGTTATTTCACTTCTCTATTGAATTTTCATTATCAACTTCCGCATTGCATTCTTTTTATACTGCATACTATTCCCATTAGATTACGAGAAAAAGTAATTATGTTAGAATGGTACCTTTCCGGGACTCAATAAGAAACTTTTAAATGTGATTGTTAATGGATATTGGGAGTTCTTTAGAAGAAAATTCAAGGTATTAGAAATACTACATTTGACCATTCTACTCTTTAGAAAGTAACGATATTACTTACTAGATCATATCCCATGATTATAATTTTCTCGAATTTTACATGAACTTGGTTATGAATTCCTATTATTTAATCAATACCCTATGCCTTGTGACCAATGTTAAATTATTTCCCCAGTTTACCGTGACTTAGAATGTCATTGAAAATCTTATCACCAGAAACACTATGGGCTCCATAGGAAAATATAATCCTTATCCTAAACAATGATCCTAACTGTAATTACATGAAATCATACATCATACCTCTACGTGACCTGGATGCTCCATGTGTATCTCCCTTATAAAACCATGTTTTTTCTAAAGGAACCCTAATATGGAACCTGATAATCTTTTTACTAGACAATATGAATTTACCATTCCGACAGGAAAGTAAGAAGACAAATAATTCCCCTCATCATTTTACATGGGAATATATATGAATAAACCATGTGAATGTTAACCCCACGTGTTAATAAATTTGGCATATATTACCAAAAATGACCTAAACTTTACATGAATTAGTAGTTGTTTACTTTAATCAAACAGATTTTTGCAGTATCTGGAAATCCTTAGTATTAGATTACCTTTTCATTTCTTATTAAGTTACTGGAATTATCACAAATAATTACTTGTTTACAACAAACAGATCTATATACATTTACCAGAACCTTACACTTTAATTATACCGATCCCATGACCACATTCGACAAGTTACGTACGACAACATGTATTCCTGTCACGTTACGATAAACTTTAGATTAGTTGAATCCATTATTTGGTATAGTTCAATTACTTGCAACATATGTAAGATCCTTTAAAAGATAATCGAAGTAGTGGCCCATTTAATTTTGAAATTCTTTCCTATGAATATTTATCTAAGAATGATTATTCAACATCGTACCGTTATGATCTTTAAGAATTCGAAAGCAGTGACAGATTAGGAATAAAAATTAATGGAACCCTTTAGCATCTGAAATTGTTATGCATTTCTCTATCATTTGTATATTGTAACCACCCAAATTAAGATGATCATAGATTCAGACCCCGTTACATCTACTTACATCCACCCTATTACCAGTGCTTCAAATATTTAGTTACCCTCATTTAAGAGTACTCTCTAACTTTATATTTGTGTTACCTTTGGATAAATATAGGAGACCCTAATCTTTTAGTGGGCGATAAGAAATTCCAAGTAACGTTAGGCCACCCAGGTTTGAAATACGTCTTCAACCGATATAATTCCAATTGGAATCATAAACGCCGAATGGACTTTAGAAAGGATGTAATCCAAGTTAGACTATCATCCAGAAAGATAAACGTTATCATGATCTTACTAGGAAACTTAATCATCTGACCTTTTAGAATTTTGTGGATACCAACAAGCCATGTGAACGTTTGAAAAACCTGCACTTTTCCAAATTTCACCAATATAGTTGCCTATCCGAACCTGAGAAAGCAAACTTGAGAATGATAGTCTCTAATAGCCCTTTGTGATGAAACACAACCCAGAGTGAGAAGCAAGAGTTATCTTACGATAGGAAAACGAGCCTATAATTTAGAAATAGATTACATGGTCCTCCACGTGGAGAGATATCACTAAAAACTCATCGTTCTAGATTCAAGATACACCCCCCAAAACATAAGAATGTATCATGTAGAGAAGGAATATCCGTAGTGACCGATATAATAATGATGCTAAGAACTTTTTGAGGAATTATTATACTTGTTACTAAGTCCAGATAGTGCACCAATATTCCAGTGAATTCTTTTAACTTCTTCCGATATAAGAACATGAATGGATCGCATCACAATGAATTTTATTATTGGAATGTTTCATACATCTCAAGGATACAATTCAGCATGAATAATAGTTGATCGACTCGCCAAAATTGCCATTTTATCCCAATACAAGCTATTGATTATTTTCAATTTTCTAGTAAAAGGATTTATAGTAATATGATTAACGCGAACAAGCCTATAGTCACTGAATAGAAGAAACAGACGTACCTAAAAGGACATATAACATTGAATGTTGGAATAAGAATATGTTAGCACCTACCACCTAAATAAATGAGCTTACACAAAGCCTCATCATGATTTTATAGTATCTTACCTTGATTATATGACTTTATTCTAGTAAGCCCAAGTATTAGAAACTACGGATTTTGATACATTAGTGTATATAAACGTTGAGAGAAATACATCCTTATAAACATATTCCCCATAGTAGTCTGAATGACATAGATTTTAGTAATATCATTTTTATGATTATATGAACAACGTTTAAGGAAACCATTTTGGACTACCTAAACCCCATTAGGCCAAGAACTATGAATTTTCCCAATTTATAGGATATATCTAGCATAGCCCGATATACGTTAAAGAACCCTTTTGCCTTGTATGAGTACGGAAGATCACCAAAGAATAGTTCTATAATATTAGGCATCATACCTATAGAAATTCTTAGTAAATCCTCATAAATTTGAGAACTAGTCAAATCAATGAACCTACTTAAAATATCCAACCGTTATTAGATGTTGCCTTATATCTCAATTAGTGGTTTCATTGGAATCGAACTTTACAGATTCATTAATTTGATGTTCATAAAATTAAGTGCACATTACGTCATGATCCCAGATACGTTCTTCCTTTGTATAAGAAATTTTAAATGAATAAATGATGTATTTTTCAAATGAACCGACAAATGATTTCATAAACATAGTAAAACAATTTAGTCCTTCCTTAACACACTCTCTATCAATATAAATGCTAGCATAAGAAATAAACTTAAAGTACAACATCACTAGAATATGGATTGAGATCATTATAATAGCCTTGACATTCAGATGGAATCAGATATTCGATCTAGTAATCGTAATCAATATTTTATACTCGAACTTTACTTACCTTTAGCATAACTAATGAAGCTTGAAAATGTTAAGAATTTACAAGTTATGTTTAATATAGTTCTAATTTAACATTTCTCAACCTCAAGGATGATTGCCCTTATCATCTATTACATTTACCGCATGATAACCCCCGAATTAGTAAACTTCGAACCAAACTTGACGAATTAGTCGAGAAAGTCTTTATTTAACCTTAAGAATTACCAGTTCTGTTCGTGGAAAAAAAATCTAGAACATTTCAATTATATATCAACTATCGAAAGGTTGATCAAGTGACTATTAAGAATACATATCCTTAGCTGAGAATGCGAAATTTCTTTTGATCAAGTATGAGAATCTTATAACTTTGATTTACAATTTAGTTAACATCATCTTTGTGTTGATTAAATTTGGAAAACCAAACTTTAAATCTTCGAGTATAAACTGTCGAATCTTAACCCGTATTTCCAAATACCTATTGTGGAAACAACTATACAATAATGTTATTGTGAACTCATGATTCGACCTTTAATATTCTCTTACCCATACCCTTTGGCATATCATGATGATATGCATTGTATGAAATGAACCATAAACCACGAGACTATATATGAACCATGTTACCAAAACCTCTGTTTCGACATATGACACCTGCAAAAGCTTGTAAAAATGCCTATTAATTATCTAAAACCTCCTTTCGGTTATATTCCCGATTATGACGTTATCCCTTATCTGAGTATGTTATATCACTAATCCTGAGAAAACCAACCTTTGTCAATTATAGACTCATGGACCATCTTTCCAAATATTCTACATACGCTAGATGACATACGTACTATAATCTTTTAAAACTTCAAGATATCGAAATTTCCAGAACGAATTTTTTTAAGTTGGGTAGATTGTAATAACCCGTGATATATATATTTTTATTATTATTGTTAATTAAACGAATTTAGAAGACTTGAAATATTATTTTAAACTAAGTAGAAATTTCCACAAATTTTTATGTGTAGGTATTACTAATTTATTTAATCCTTTAATTATCTTTAGTTAAAAATCTGAACACGAGATGATTGGCAAGACTCGAATATAAATTGGAGTATTTATTTAGTAGTTTATCACAGGATTAGTTCAAAAATTAAACTTACAAAAAATTTTGTGGTTAAAAGAAGAATAACACAAAAATTCTAAACAAATATCTTTTACACCTCATTTTTTTTATATAAAATGGAAGCTAAACCTTATTTTTTCTATTATTTTTCAAAAATCCAAATTCATGATTTCTCTCTCTAAGAGAAAAACCAAACACAAAAAAAAAAATCGATCTCTCCCTCTCCCTCGTACTCACCCCACCGACCTCCCTTTTCCCCCAAGGTTTCTTTTCCCCGGACCCCTATTACGCCGCCGATCAGTCGACCCCATCCTCCTTCTTCATATATTTCATTTTCTTTTTGTTGTTTCTTCCATGGATTTAAAGTTTGGAATCTTATATATATGTGTAGATGGATGTATGTACATGGATGTATGTGTGTGTGCGCGATTTGAGCTCCGACCCCACCCTTTTCCATGGTGCTAGCCGACAAGTGTTAAATAACCCTTAACAGGGGTGTGTTTTTACTATTTCATTATATATATATATATATATATATATATATATATATATATATATATATATATATGTGTGTGTGTGTGTGTGTGTGTGTGTGGATTTCTCGACTAGAGATTATTTGTATGTTGTTATTTGTTCAAATTCCACCCCGTTATGGTTTGGATGTTCAGGTAGTATAATCTAAATATGGTATTAGGTAGTGTAATTTTTATCCAAACAATACATGTTTATTATTTATACTCGATTATGTATGAAAATTGTCGTAAACAAAAAATTCCGATACGTATGAGTAATCGTACCCTTTTCTAACTCGTTGTCTTCTTTCTAATAAAATTGTCCCTTTCCTTTTAAAAATATGTTTAAAATGAGTTACGATATCAAACAACTTGAAATTATGTCATTATAATCTGAGATGCTATTACGAGCCATTTTTACTAAAAATGTGATTAATTAGGTGTTGGCAATTTGTTGTATTATGTTGACTAAGATTGGAAGTGGCACTACCACTAGTTTATTGTCCCAATAAGGAAGGAAGTTTTCTACTTTATTTTAATTTTATTGGGTCATGAACATTAATTATATACTCATTGTAACGATATTGACCCTCGGATAATATAAATTATGACCAACGGGGAAGAGTAAACACTAACACGATATCGGATTAGAACTAATATTTTAATCGTTTTAATTAAATTATTAATCTCGGACCAACTGTTAAAATTAATATTTTTGGGTTATCTATCTGGACAATACCCGAAAAAATATCTTTATGTTCGTATAAAATGTGCGTTTTATTCAAATAGTCAAATCGTATATTTCATCCGTTGAATATTTTAATAAAATATCAAATTGTTGCTTATTCAAACAAACCGAATCCTTTGATTCCATATAAAGAATAGTTTTCTCGAAAATTATATTACTCACATATGGATTTTCCACATAGACATATTTTCTAAATTCCAAATATTACTTATTTTGTCAACGAACTGAGAAGCGTAATTTAGAATTATAGCGGAATTCATATATTTATGCTTGTCATAGCATAAGCTTTATTTGTATTTATCGAACTACGTCAGATATCCTAAACCCGAACAATTTTTCCCAAACACCAATATAACCACTCTAATTTAAACCCTCAAGCCAAATAACTACGGGAACTAGAATGCAACAATGAAAGATCCATGAATAACAACAAAAAGCTCGTAAACACCGGTAGGTAGTTCTATTTCACTATTATACCTTGAACTTATGTATTTGACATTACGACTTGTTATATCAATATGTGATAGCCTTAAAATCGTATTATCATTTATGATCTCTTTGATAGTTCAAATGTATCGTGATTATTCATTCAATCTTTTATCTGATTAAACGCAAGCCAGCCCAACCATGATAACCTAGTTGATTTTAGTAAAATATTCGGAGTATAGTACACCATTGTATCCTGTTGAACAATGATTTAAACTATTTTACCATATTTCAATATACCCTGCATGTTATTAAATTTTGGTTTCAATTATCTAATTTTTAACTTATCCTGCCATTTTATAACTTTTATCAGTACAACCTTTAGTAGCATACCTTATGATCCAGGGGTTAAACCAAGTAAATCCTCGATAACACTAATTGTCCTGAAGGACTCATATGTTGAGTGCCTTGTTATATTTTCTCAACGTATGAGTGCCACACTATCTAAGTGTGCCAAGCTATTGTTTATTCTCCAATTATTTTGGATTACCTGTTCAAGTGCATTTGATGCCTTGAGCGATATTATAACGGTATGTCTACGCATTTGCAACCCCTATGAGCGATAATTTATGGGTTATCGTATTATAGCTTGAACCTTATTTACAACTTTATAAACACCATATTCGATTATAATCACCATACAATTCTTTAATATATCATAGACTTCAGTATACACTGTTTAGTTATGTTGATATTTCCTATTGCTACTGATTTCCGTACAGGGTTTTATATTTCGAGCATTTCAAACCTAGATATGCTATTTAAATAGATTTTCGTATTTATATTGTAATAGAATTAGAATTATATATTGGGCAAAGTTTTACTTATTACTTCTTTTTTAGTTGTTTTACGCAGGCACCAATAGGCCATGATGAATAGTTCAAAGATCGGCTGATGAATAGAGACAAAGAAATGTCATATTTGAAGAAAATGAGACTAATTAGCTAGAGGAATACTTTTGTATTGTTCAGAGACTTTAGTTGTAACACATTTGAGAATCAATAAATGCCTTAATTATTTAAGTACTCAGATTTGTTTATGATTTAGTAATTATTAAGTTAACCATCACCCTCGGCAAAAATCAGGATGTGAAAATATACCTCTCTTCATGAATTCGATCAAGTGGTACTATACGGGGGAACCGTTCGATATACATCGAAGGTACTAGGTAAATGGAAGTTGAGAGTCATATCACTTAGGCTAATTGTGACTCGCAAAACCAGTGCTCGTCACAAAGTGAACCCTTAGTACGGGATAAAATTTTGGTCAGTACAACCATGCTTTTAGTGATGTAGTGTGCAAAAATCCATGAGTCTTAATTAGCATATTATGGAGAGAAAGTATTTTTATTTCATTTTTTAACGGCATTATGAGTAATGGGAATTCTATACTAATGGGGAGCAAATATAAGTAAATCTAGCATGGAGGCTACACTATGCATGAATACGTGTAAATCTAGCATGGAGACTACACTACGCATAGATACATGTGAGTGGGTAGGTGACTTGAGAATATATACAAGTGAGTGTGTGGCAGTTAGCCTATATATGGTGTGTTATATGTGTAAGTGAGCATAAATACAAATGTAGGAAGCGTGGGCGTGTGTTAATGATGCCTACACATGGATATTCTCAGCAGTGTGTGAAGGATGTGAGTATAAAGTGAAGCTAAGTGTAAGTGTGTGAAGTGTACATGGAAAGAATATACAAGTGTGTGAGTAGTATAAATGAGTAGAAAGTGATATGTACAAGATAGCGATATACAAAAAGGTAAATAGAGGAGAAACGAGAACATACATGTAGGTTCATACGCACACATGTAGAAAGGAAAAACACCCGTGCAAAAATAGCGTCTAGTCCTCTTACAATGTCCCCAGCAGAGTCGCCACTATGGTCATCCCGAGAGATTTTCGGGCGTCCAGGGGGGTAATATATTGAGGTGGATCCCTCATTCCTTTATATTTTTTCGGCGTGTGCACATGATTGCATCCTTTCTTGGTACACTTGGCGATCATCGATGTGGGGTGATATGTAAAGATAGAGTCGCCAACCTATTTTGCACATAACAAGTAAAATAAATATTTCTACCTTGAGAGAACAACATCAAGGATAATATTGATGCTTGCAAAACTAAGTAGTTTAAAGGTCTGGGAACTATGTTACAAAATGAAAAGGTGTTAGGCACCCAACTCTCCCTTTAGGTCTCTCATGTGCATGTGTTAATCTTCTTATATTGAACTTTTTGATGTTTGTGCTTATGTGGATAATATTAATAGAGGACGGAATCGCTCGGCTCATGTCATGGATAAAGGCATAGCGAGGTCATCCATATGAGTTTTTCCGAAATAGTAATTAAACATATAATGTAAGTGTTTGTTGATTCACAAGTCGTCATAGAAGAACGATTGCGTATATCGAACAAGACACAAGAAAATAAGTACATAATATATATATATATATATATATATAATAAGAACAAATTAACAATATGTGGGAGGACTCGAGTCCTGAGATTTACCCAATATGCCTACGTAGCCCTAGAGGGCATCAAAGTCCACGTAGTTTGAAGACAATGCGAGGTGGGGTTTAACCCATAAATCCAACCCGAGTTATATGTGTGCGTGTAGAAAAAGTGTTATAGTATGAGAAAATGTGATGAGAAATACCGATTTGGAATTTACAAGTAAACCCCCTTTTTCTTAATTTTGGGTTTTTCTTATGAAAATAAAGTATGTGCAAAT
Source organism: Sambucus nigra (assembly GCA_949130495.1). Classification (NCBI taxonomy): domain Eukaryota; kingdom Viridiplantae; phylum Streptophyta; class Magnoliopsida; order Dipsacales; family Adoxaceae; genus Sambucus; species Sambucus nigra. The sequence continues at coordinate 648,675,637 of OX422208.1, forward strand.
ACTAATAATAATAAGTTTGAAATTAAGACATGTGACGTAATGAAGTAAAGTAATAAAGTGAAAATAAAGTAACTAATGCAAAAATAAGAGAATTCAAAGATAGAGGGGAAGAATTAGACCCCCTCACGAAGACTTGAAGTGGATCTTGATTGTAGATGCGCTGATCTCATGATGAGATGATGGTGGTTTGAGGAGATGGGTGAGAATTTACTCAAAAGAGTATGAAAATGATGGAAGGAATGTGGGAGATGGGCTTTTAAGGTGGAACAACTCTGAATTCGAGAGAATTCTTTCTGAATTACTGAGAAGGATATTCAGGGTGACTTTTAAAGTGAGGTCATGGCCTCAATTTATAGGTACAAAGGGGGTTCCGATCATCATGGTCTAAGACCTATCTATCGGCGTAGAACTCTAGACACACTGCCGAGAGGCAGGGTCCTGGGGTTTCCATTCGTTAGTTTGAGGAAGTTGTTTTTTGCAAAATGGTCAAAAAATGAGAACCATAAGTGAAAATTGCATATAGGACAGACCGTTGGTTAGGGTATTCGGAACCCTTTAACAATCCATTGAGCCACTACTGAGTTTGGGAGTTGAACAAAGTCAAACGGGGAGCAAAAGCGCCCGTTGGTCACTAGACAGGAAATTCTCGAAGAAAAATGGATCGTTCTTCCAAACAATAAGATCGATTCTCACACGGGATGAACCATTGGAAAGGATATTCAGAGTCCTTCGAGATTTCATCCATCTTTGTTTAGTTCGAAGAGTTAACTTAAGTCAAAAGGGGCCCGAAAGCGCCCGATGACCCTCCTGAGTAAAATAGGTTGTTTGTCCGTATCGTAAGGATGATTCGCGCACAGGGTGGACCGTTGGAAAATGGTATTCAAAGCCCTTCAAAGATTCATTCATCTTCGTTCAAGCTAAAGAGTTGGCTGGAGTCAAACGGATCCTGTGAGTGTCCGGTGGAGTCCGAATCAATTTTTAGGGTAAAACGGATCGTTCGTCCGAACCATGAGGCTGATTTTTGCACGGGGTGAACCATTAGAAAGGGGATTTTGATACCTTTGAAGATTCATTGCGCTTCCACTTAGAAGAGGAAGTTAACTAGGGTTCAACAAGTCTTGAGAGCGCCTAGTGGACTCTAGATCAATACACGAAATACGACCTAGAGTTTGTGGTGAATGACTGAGTGTTAGGGGCCTAAGGAGGTGTTTAGGGAGTCATAGGATAGGGTGTATACAATTAACAACATGATCACCATATTGATAAGTACGTTTTCTACACATGTTAGTACAATATCCAAATGGTCTGGGATATATACCACAGTTTGGTGTGAACCCAACAAGTCAACCCAATCCTTATCACCCCATCTTTTATAGGCCCAGTAGTGGTGAAACCTACTAAAAATCACCTTAGGATAGGAAAATATCCTAATATCACTGGTCTTGGTATAAATAACCCAATGGAATATTAAAGAGAACCTAATTCTTACCAATAGTTGGGATATAACTACCCAGTAGGGAGAACATCTCTCATGGAGGTAGGGAGAACTAAGACATACCAAAATGAGGCTAATATAGGCTTCCCAAAAGCTTTGAACTATGGGATTATCAATAATCATGTGTTCAAGCAAGAACTCAAGGGGTTTAGGAACAGTAGGAGACTTGACAACCAAATTACTCAAGTCTCTCAGACTTTAGTCTATCAAGCACAATAAAATGTTCGTCCATAAGTGACACCACTATTGGTAAAACCATCTCCTTAATAAGATATAAAGTTGTTCCATAAAATAGTTAGCTCTTTGGTGAAGTTGGAAGAGATGATATTGCTATTATCATTCCTAAAATATATGGACCAGTGGCTAGAGGGGTGCATACCCAAGTTTATAGGATGTCATATCCTAAGTGGATAGATAGGATTGAACTCCCAAAAAGTTTTTAATTCCCAACCTTTACCCTCTTTATAGGGGATGAAAGTGAGTCCAATGAGGAACACATTGCTAGATTTAATAACTAATGTGCTGATGCTGGAACAAATGAGTATCTAAGACTACATTTATTTTATAGATCGCTCACTAATTCATCCTTAACATGGTTAATAACTTTGTTACCTGACTCTATCCAAAGTTGGCAACAAATGGAAGATTTATTTCATGCAAAAAATTCTAGATTGAGCCAAAAGTTTCCATAGATGACTTAGCTAGGTTAAGCTAAACACATGATGAAAAGGCTATTGCTTTCATATATAGGTTCAAAGAGGATAGAAATAAATGCAAAATAGCCTTACACGAATTTAAATTTGTGAAATTGTTACAAAATGCATTAAAAGTTAGGCTTCAAAAGATGTTTGATGCCACTAAGTTTAGAGATTTGGTAGAGTTAACTGCTAAGGTATCCAGACATGAAGCCCTTATAGAAGAAGAGTATGAAAGAAATATCTCTTCTCTTAAGATATATTACCAAAATTCTAACATCGAAATAGATGTTGCTAAAATTATTGGAACATAGCCTATTTTTTGTGAACCATCGATTCGAAAGGACACAACAACAAAATATTTTTTTCTCCTACAATAAAAGTAATGGTAAAAAATACTCATTTGACATTTCTAAAGATGATAATATCTATAATTTTCTCTGAAATACTGAATTGTTGAAACTACCTGATGATGCTAAAAAATAAAATGAGATTATAGGGAAAAATTATTACAAATGGCGCAATATTTTCTCCTAATCAACTAATGCCCGTTTGATGTATCGCAACATGATTCAAAAGCTAATCACAGGGGAAAAATTAAATTCCACGTGAAAACAAGAAAGCACCATGGGTATAGATGTTGACCCATTTCCCAATGCAAAGAGCTGGGAATAAATATGCAATCCATTCAAATGCCTCGAAATAAGGGGCTTGTTGAGTTTATAATGGAGGATTAGTATACATCAAAGGCTTCAAAGCTTGAAGTGGATGAGGACCCAGAGAAACAAGTCATGAATCATCTATGAATCAAGTGTGGAAATAATTATACATATATGTGCTAGTTTGTGGCTTCTAAGGGAAACCAACTACTCAAAAGCAACAATAATGGGAATAATGGCTATGTTGCGAAATCCCCAATGTTCTAAAATCAAGAGAAAGTTCTAAGAAAGGTCTTTAGAAATATGAGGCAATTATTTGTTCCTTACTACCCTCTGCCTTTAGAAATAATGGTTGTAGTCGAGATCCCTATTGAAGCTGACATTAACACAATCGTTGGATCCAGAGATGCTCAGGACAAGGATATTGCGGGGGAGTTAACCATCAATGATAAAGGAACTTTGTAGGGTGGTCGTGTGTGACCAAAATCCTTTATCTTGTAATCTATTTTTTATTATGAACACTTGATCAATCCTTTGTAATATTTTGTATTGTGACTGCTAAATCTTATACCATCTTGAATGAATGAAGTGTTGTCTCATATTTATGCTTTAATTGTCTGTCTCAGCTTGTATGTTTTAATTTTGCCTCATCTTGAGTCATAATATAATACCTAAATTACTAATTAAACAAGAGGTCACCAAATCAATGATGTTGAATTTTGCCGAGTTTACTCTCGCCCAAAGCCGAGAGCTCAATTAACCATAATTAAATGATTTTTGAGTTTGAATTCACCAAATTAATGGTGTTTAATCACAAGTCCACTCTCATCATTTTGTGAGTGTATGGATGAGAATCGTCTCTTCCAACACTATCGTCTCGGTCGAGAGAGTTCTGACTCCAATTCCACCAAATTAATGATGTTGAAATAAATTATAATTAAATTATTTTTGAATTTGAATGCACCAAATTATGGTGTTTAATAATAAGTCCCCTCTCGTCGTTTCAACTGTGTATGGATGAGAATTGTCTCGTCCATACAATGTTGAATCGTCTCGTCCAAATAAATGATGTTTTGCTGCTTAGGACGACTTGAAAATACAATTTGTTCAATCCATACAATAAAATATGAGGGAACACTTAAATGCTTTCATTCACCACTTTTTCATTACATATTATTTATAATGATCAAATAAAATTTGTACAACATCCTATTGATAATATTTCTTTAAGTGATCAACATTCCAAGGGTTTGAGAAGGGATCTCCCTCCAAATTTCCAAGCCAATAAGTGCCACGGATGACCTGTTTAGTAAATGTGTAGGGTTAGTGCTAGTTTTCATGGAGCTTATTTGGCTTCTGCCAAGCTTTCTTCAAAACTAAGTCTCCAACGACTATTGACCCAACCTTTACCCTCTTGTTGTAGAATTTTGCAGTCCTTTATAGATAAGCAGCCTATCTAATCTCTACGTACTTTCTCATATTTTTAATGAGGTTCAGACCTTACCTTCGCTCTTCAGAATTTTCTTCTAGTTTATATGTTTGAACTATGTGACTTTGTAGGAGAATATCTGTAGGTATCACTGCCTCTGAGCCATAGGCAAGCATGAATGGGGTTTCCCATATTGGCGTTCTCTTTATCATCCTGTATGCCCACAGGACAGCGTGTACCTCTTCCTTCCAAAGACCTTTAATTATAAAATGGTTCTATTGGTCACCTCAGTTTGTCCGTTTGCTTAAGGTCGGTCTAGAGCTGAGAAAAACCACCTAATGCTAACCCTCTTGCAGTAAGCCCATGAATTATTGAACTGTTTGCCATTATCTGAGATCAAGGTGTAGGGCATTCCATACCTATAAATTATATTCCTCCAAATGAATTTGAAGGTCTTCATCTTAGTGATGGTTATCATGGACTCTACCTCAACCCATTTGGAGAAATAGTCAATCTCCATGATAAGATACCTATAATTTCCTGTTGCCCTAGGCAAGGGTCCTACCAAGTTAATACCCCAAACTGAAAATGTCCATGGGGAAGTAATAGATGTCAAAGTTTGATGAGATTGATGAGGGATGATAGCATATCTTTGGTATTTGTCACATCTCTTCACATAACTAGTTGCATCTTTGGCCAAGGTCGGCCACCAATACCCTTGAGTGACTATTCTTTTTGCCGAGGATCTCCCTCCTATATGGCTGGAACAAAATCCCTTATGTACATCTTTCAGAATGTATTCCACCTTTCTCAGATGGAAGCATCGGAGTTGAGGGATAAGGAACCCTTTTTTGTATAAAACATCCCCGATGTTTGAGAACTTAGCTACCTTATACCTTAGCTTATTTCTTTTTAACATTTACTCTTGTAGTTCACCATATTTAATGTATCGGATGAGAGGGTCCATCCAAGATGCACCTTTATTCAGGTTAAAGTAGAACTCCATTGTACTATCTTCCTCTTCAATGGTCGGTCGATGTAAAATATCGACAGGTGCCGACCTTTTAATTTATGTTCTGGTTATTGGCGCTAATCTTTCCAAGGCATTGGCTCGGCTGATGTCTAGCCAAGGGATCCTTTTTAGCTTCACCTTTCCGAAGTTCTTTAACATTTCTTTTACCCTCGCTGGGTACTTGGCCATCCTCGCATCCTTTACCTCGTATGCCCCTAGGATTTGATGTACTACCAACCTATAATCACTATTAACCAACAGTTCGTCGAAATTTAATGCTCTGGTCATAGAAAGTCCTGCTAGAAGAGCCTCATAGTCTGAATTATTATTGGATGCATTGATACTAAATCTTAGAGCATACTCGATGCCAGTCCCGTTTGGGTTTGAGATTATCAAGACAACACCACTCTCAGGTTCGCAAGAAGTGACATCTACAAATAGGCTCTAAACATTGTCTTTGGAGAAAGTTCCTTCATCTAATACTCCATTCTTGAACGAAAACTTTTCATCTTCATTCTCAACCACCATAATTTTGGTCGCACTCATTTCATCTTCAGTCAGACCAGCACTTACTTTTTTTGGTTCATTTGCCTAATCTATAAACTTTTTGGTATCGGCCTCGTCCCATGTGAACTCGACCAAAAAATCAGATAAAGCCATCCCTTTGATGGCTATTATTGGCTAATAGATAATGTAAATAATAATAACTCTATCGACCAGGCCATCAACCTACCTGATTTCTTAGGTTTATGGATGACCTACCTAAGAGGAGAATTTGTAAAGGATGACCATCGTGTGATCCTAGAAATAGGTTTTCATTTTCCTAGATGTGCGTTTCAAGGAATAAGCCAGTTTTTCCATCTGCGAATATCTCTGCTCGGCCTCTTAAAGGGCTTTTTTATCGAAATCGACTGGTTATGTATCCCATTGCCATCTCATACAATTGTTATACTAATGGCCAACTCAGAGATAACTAGGTACAAATATATCTTTTCCCCATGAACATGATGGGATAACAAAAGTGGGAAGTCGAGGTAAGCTTTCAACTCCTGAAAGAATCTCTAACGCTCCTCATTCCACTCAAAGGTTTTTCTCAGAACCTTGAAGAAGGGAAAACACTTTACTATATCACTAGACACAAACCTATTCAATGTTGCATCTTGTCCAGTCAACCTCTGGACATCTTTTATGGTTTTTGGATTCTTCATCTCCACTAATGCTTTGATTTTTTCTGGGTTAGCCTCTATTCCTCGTTGATTGATGATCATCCCCAAGAACTTGCCTGCTCTGACCTTGAATACACACTTAGCGTGGTTTATCTTCATTCTATACTAGCCCATTGCGTTAAACTTATGATCGAGGTCGACCACATGAGTCTTGTACTTGAGGCTCTTGGTTAACATGTCATTAACATATAGCTCCATAGTTTTGCCTATCTTATCCTCAAACATCTTATTTACTAGCCTCGGGTATGTAGCCCCAATGTTCTTATGGCCAAAGGGCATGACCTTGTAGCAGTATGTACCCTTGTCAGTGATGAACCATGTCTTTACAGCATCGACTGGGTTCATGAATATCTAATTGTAGTCGAAGTAGACATCCATAAAACTCATCAGTTCATGCCCATCCATGGCATCAATTGTTTGATTTATTATTAATAGGGGGAAGTTGTTTATTAGTCATGATTTGTTCACATCAATGAAGTCAACACACATCCTCCACTTTCCATTGGTCTTAGGTACAATAACCTCATTAGCCAACCATTCTAGATAGACGGCCTCCCTTATAAACTCTACCTTCTCTAGATTCCTCACTTCCTCTCTTATGACTTCATATTTCTCCCTGTAGTAGATCCTCCACCTTTGCCTGATCATCTTGGCTCCTTTGTCTACATTTTATTTATGGCATAGGATCATCAGGTCAATACTCATCATGTTTGCATGAGTCCATATAAAAATACTTTGCATCTTCCTCAATAATTTTATTAACTCTTCCTTTATTTCTTTTTTCAGGTCTTTACCGATCTGGATGGTTTTCTCCAACTCTTCCTCATGGAGGATGATAAATTCTACCTCCTCGATGGATTATCCCTTATTTAGTTTCGTCTCGTCCCTAGGGTCGAGAGTATCGATATTGTAAATGGTAGTGCCCCTCTTATGTGCTTCTCTTTCCTCAGGCAAATTAAAGTAGCATTCGCGTACCTTAACGTGGTCACCCTGAACTTCCTTATTTGATGGATATTCATCCCATTATGATGTTGTAAATGGTAGTGGACCTCTTATTTGAGTAGTGGCCCTCTTATTGTCTCATTATGGAAGTATTGTCGTAGACGGTTTTCAAATAAGTATGTATTGAAAAGGTTTTCAAATGACAAATAAGTATTGTCTAAGACGATGAATGTGTGTGATGAAATGGCGCTTTTAAATGAAAATACTAAGTGTGTTGAAATCAATAAAAGGGGTGATTATGGTAAAGGAATGAGTTGGTTAAATTAAGTGTAGTGGTTTCAAGCGTTGCACCGGGTGCGTTAAATGAAGTGAGAAATGCTAACTATGAATAAAGGAAGTCTTTACAAGATTAAGGTAAGTTAATTTGGATAAGTAAGGTGTTGGAAGAAAAACTGTTAATGCATTAGAATATGTATTTTCAAAGGAATATATATATATATATATATATATATATATATATATATATATATATATATATATATATATATATATATATATATATATTTTCGCCTGCTTGTGGTTGTAGCATGTGAGTATCCTTTCAGCAGTTTGTTTCTATATTGTTGTATATTCCCACTAGGTATGGGCTCACACCCTCGCTTTGTTACGATAGGTTGGGAGAGGTTCCATATTTTGAGGGCGTTATACAAGTAAGTACTTTATTTATTCTATGTTAGTAGCTCTATTTACTTGGGCTTTGGGGTTCTCACCATGGGTCCCTCAAGTAGCCTACTTTGAAACTGGAATCACTTAACAAGTGAAATGTTAACTAAAATAAAACTAGACTAGTAACATTATATAGGTTGTTCCATTGCACTTCACACCTAACGCTCGGGTCGGACCGGGTTGACTCACGAGTAACCCATAAATCTGTGTCGGGGCATTACACAATCTATCTATCTATCTATATATATATATATATACAAAGCTGCTGGTCGCAGACCTAGGACATGACTAAAGCCAGTTGTCACGGACCTAGGCTGAAACTATATCATGCCTGATCAAAATAGTGGGTAACGGACCAAATCCCTGACCATAGTTGATGGCCACAATGATTCACACAAGGGTCAATAATTGTGGACAAAGTTCCTGACCCAGTCTCGTAAGCTTGTCATAGCCTATAGCTGAAACTAATATTCAACCTTTCTCTCATCTGGTCATGACCCAAATCCCAAGTAGCACTTCTCGAATATGGTCATAGCAAAGCTGTGACCCATGGTGGAATTCCTCAAATATTGTTTCGATCCTAAGCTATGACCCATATCTTTCTATGAAATAATAATAAAACATGGTCAAGGTCTCAAGACATGACCATATTAAACTTGCAAATATATCAGTGGTTGTATTGGTCCTATCCTCAAATCGAGAGTTCCACGACCTCGTGGACGGTTGCTACATGTTACATTGGATGAGAAAGTGGTGTTCGTGCCACTCACGGTGCCATTTTGGGGCCAGTGGGGGTGCTCGCCCCCTGCGACACATTTTCAAGTCTAAGTGTGCCTATTTTTAAATTTATTTCCTATCCTCGAACCTGATGTCTCACGACTGTGTGGCCAATTGCTAAATGTTATGTTGGACGCGTACGAGGTATTTATGCCACTCGCGGTGATGTTTGGGGGGCCGCTGGGGGTGCCCCCTCACCCCACGACACGTGTTTAAGCCTAAGTGTACTTTTTTTCAAATTCGTGTCCTATCCCCAAAATGAGAGACTCGTGAGTTCGTAGTCGGTTTCTATGTTATGTTGGATGAGAACGAGGGGTTCGTACCACTTGGGTGCCGTTTGGGGGACTATATGGGTGCCCTCGGCACATTTTAAAGCCTAAGTGTGTCTATTTTCATATTCTTATCCTATCCTCAAACTAAGAGTCCTGCGACTATGCAGTCGGTGGCTACGTATTATGTTCGACGTGCACGAGGTGTTTCTGACATTTTCGGCGCCGTTTAGGGACTGCTGGGGGTGCACCCCGCCTCGTGCGGCATATTTTTAAGCCTAAGTGTGCCTATTTTCAAATTCGTGTTCTATCCTTAAACCAAGAGTCCTGCGACTCTGCGATCTTCTCCTACATGTTACGTTGGACGCGCATGAGGTGTTCTTGCCACTCGTGGTGCCTTTGGCCGGTACTGGGGGTGCCCGCCCCTCGGAGCATGTTTTTAAGCCTAAGTGTACCTATTTTCAAATTCGTGTCCTATCCTCAAACTAGGAGTCTCGAGACTACGCGGTCGATTGCTACGTGTTACGTTGGACATGCACGAGGTGATCGTGTCAGTTTCAATGTTGTTTAGGGGATGCTTAGGGTGCCCCCCATGGCACATTTTCAATCCTAAGTGTGCCTATTTTCAAATTCATGTTCTATCATCAAATAGGGAGTCCCATTACTGTGTGGCCTGTTGCTATGTGTTACATTAGACATGCATAAGGCGTTCATGCCACTCGCAGTGCCATTGGGGGTCACCCCCCATGGCACGTTTTCAAGCCTAAATGTTTGTTTTCAAATTCCTATCCTCAAACTGGGAGTCCCGCGACTGCGCAGTTAGTTATTACATGTTACGTCGGACGTGCACGAGGTGGTCATTCCACTAGCGATGACATTTGGGGGCCACTAGGGGTGACCGTCCTCTCGCAGCGCGTTTTCAAGCCAAAGTGTACCTATTTTCAAATTCGTGTCCCAATTCTAAATCAAAAGACCCGCGACTACGTGATTGATTGCTATGTGTTACATTGGACGTGCACAAGACGTTCGTGCCACTTGCGATTCTGTTTGGGGGCAGTTTGGGCTGCCCATCGCTATCAAATTTGTGTCCCATCCACAAACTAAAAGTCCTATAACTGTGTGGTCGGTTGCTATGTGTTATGTAGGATGTGCATGAGGTGTTCATGACACTCGCGGTGTTGTTTGAGGTTCGTTGGGGTATGTAAGGACACAAATTTCAAATTGAGTCCTTGGTAGTTTTGGCTCAATTCTAGACAAAAACGTTTGTGTCATAGGATAGTGTTCAATGTACCTATTTCAAGCTTATGTCAAATTTGTTGAAGATGTAGCGGCCAAGTGTATAAAGATTCATAAAAATGTCGAGTTTAAGTGCTTCGTTTCTACTTTATCAATAGTGGTTCCATGCTCCCAAGGTATGAATGCATTACATATATAGGAGCTTGGAACAGTATAATGGGTGTAGGTTTAATTAAAACTGTTGTTTATTTTCAGAAAGATAATTAAAACTTTAAACCAAGTTTATAAAGTTTGTGGGCTAAAAATGAAAATTTCTAATTTTCTGGAAGTTCGTTCGATATGTCGTTCTAATGAGTTTTCTGTTCGAACCAAATGTCGTTCGAACGAGTTTACCAACAAGTTCCCAGTTTGGCCTCTGTAAGTTCGTTCGAAATGTCGTTCGAACGAGATGGATGTTCAAACGAGATTTCTAACGAGTTCATTTTTTAAAGACACTGAAACTTCGTTAGAGTGTCGTTAGAAGTCCGTTCGAATGAGACTTTTTTCAAACGATGAATCTCGTTCGAACGAGATTTGGCGGGAACAGTTAAATGGTAGTTTTTGATAGCTTTCACCCACTTTCCCATTATCTTTCCCCACTAACGTTTGACTGAGTATCTAAGTGCGGGAATCAGTGAACTTTTTCATTCACATCTATCTCCAAGAGAGAGTTTGAGAGCAAAAGAGAAAAAAATAAAAGATCATGTTTTAAAGTGTCTATTTTTAAAAGAAAAATTCATTTACACTTTAGTTTACACACATATTGTTTATCCAAGTTCATATATATATACATTGCTTTGAGTTTGGTACCGGTTTATCTCTACATATTGAAGAAGAGATTGTTTGGGTTTGCATCCACATCCTACGAAGAAGAAGATGTTTGCGTAGATTTACCCACTTGGAGAAAGGCTCCTAGTTCGGGTGATGGTGACCATATAAAGTCCCATCGGAAGATTTCGAGACCGCGGTGGAGCTCCGTGGTTATTCACCAGGCAGAGGTTGATACAAGAAGATGCGTCAGGGCTTGAGAGGGATCGAGTCGAGTGTTGTAAGTCATCTTTCTTGTATTTGTAAATTCCGTACTTAGTGGATTTGAGGCTAGGGCCGTCCGAGGTTTTTTCCCGTTGTGGGGTTTGCCTCATACATCGCGGCGTAGTGATTTAGTGTTTATTTTATCTTGATATACTCACCTAGAACGCATGCTTATATAATTCAAGATAAAATTTGGTTTTAATTTCTACATGTTTAATTTGGTGCGAAATTAAATATTGGGTTATGTCTAGTTAATTTAATTCAAGTGATTTAATTTAATTTATTAAAATTGGTTTGGCCTAATTTGGTAATATTGAGAAATATGACTTAGGAAAATTTTCTAGGACTTGGGTAAATTAAATTGGTTTAAGTGAAATTTAAATTAGTGTGTGTTTTATCTTATTTCACTTTGGTTTAATTTTAATTTTGGAAGAAATTAAAATGGGTTAAATTGTTTTAATTGAACAATCATCTTATCGCTTTCACATCTTTCTATAAAAGGAAATTATTTACTTCTCGTGAGTAGATAAGAATTTTATTTAAAATCTGGGGCCTCCTACTTTTCAAATTAGTATCAGAGCTTTGATTCAGAAAAGCTTTGCCTTTTCAAATTGGTATCAGAGCCAAAGCGATAAATTATTTCGTTAAGGTCCTTTAAATAATTTTTGGCTAAAATGGAATTTTCCCCATTCTCAAAAATTCCTATTTTCGATGGTTCTAATTACGCGTACTGGAAAGCACATATGAAATCGGAAATTAAATCTATCGACGAGAGGGTTTGGTTATCTGTAGTTAACATGTGGTCTCCACCAACTCATTTAGTAGATAATGAATGTGTTCCGAAACCGGCCGATAGATGGAGTGAGAATGAATTTAAACTTTCTAATTTCAATTTCCGAGGTTTAAACACCTTGTTTAGCGCAGTCACACCGGATTCTGATGCATTATGACGTGTGAGACCGCTAAAGAAGCGTGGCATATTTTACAACTCATTCATGAAGGTACTAATGTCGTTAAAGCTTCGAAACTCCAAAACCTCACCACTCAATTTGAAACCATCAAAATAGACGATAAATAAACTTTTGATGAATTTTATGCTGGACTTTCTGATATTGTTAATTCATCTTTTAACTTGGGAGAGAAAATACCCGACAATCGAGTTGTAAAGAAAATTTTAAGATCCCAACCCGATAGATTTATTCCAGAAGTGATCGTTTTAAATTCTTTAACAACTTTAGCCTCTACGAAATTAGAAGAGCTCGTATCTGATTTACAAACCTATGAACTGGACATGCTTCCATTTAAAACTGAAAAGAAAATAGAAAAGGGCGTTGCTTTAAAAGCCCGAAAAGAGGATAGACATGTAATAGAGAGCGAGAGTGATTGTGACTCGAAAGATATGGCCTTGTTTGCCAGGAAATTTTGAAAGTTTCTTAAAATTAACAAAGATAAATTTAAAAATGACTTTAAGAAATTTGAAACTTCTAAGCATGACAAAGCCGAGAGTATCCCCAAAACTATTAATGAAAATTTAAATAGGAACGAGTCAAATAGGTGTTTTGGTTGTGAGGGTTATGTCCATAGGGCTTCTGAGTTCCCCACTAAACTAAGGAGAGAGGGTAAGCGACCCATTTCATATAATGCGACCCTTAGTGATAGTGATAAGGAAGAGGGACCCGATTCCCCCACTAAGCCCAACTTTGTGGCTTTTATGGCTAGTCATGTGAGGGATAGTGAAAACTCGTCTATTGATGAAACTTTAACACATGACACTTCCAAAGTCTTAGTTTATGATTCCCTTATTTTTTATGGTAGTGAGAGTGGAGAAGAAAGAGAGAGTGAAAATGAAGAAGAGGTTGATGTGAGTGAACTTCAAAATGCTTTTCAAGAACTTTATGAAGAATCTATTAAATTAAAAAGAGCTCATTTGAAGTTAAAAGCTAGTTTGAGAGAACGTGTTAAGGTTGTTGATGATCGTACGTTAGTGGAAGATCTTAGGACACTAGAGAGAACTCTTCGAGAGAAGCTAGAATATATAGAAGGCGAGAGAGATAGCCTTAGAGGTTTAATGGAATCCTTGAAAAAGTAACTTCTCGAGTTTAAAGAGAGGAATAGTTTGTTAGAATTTAGAATTTTAGAATTAGAAGAACAATCAAAAGACTCTAGTAATGTCAAATTTGATTTGGAGTGTAGGTCCGAAAAACTAGATAAAATCTTACGTACCGTCCAAATAAAAAATGACACTTATGGTTTAGGCTTCGATATTTGTAATGAATCAACTCAAAAAGCCAAAACCAATGTTTTATGAGAATCGCCTAGGAAAGCCTTGAGAGATCACTCCTTAGGTAAATCTTTTCTCCGTGAGTTCAAGTGTTCACATTGTGGTCGAAAAGGTCATCTTAGGAAATTTTGTTTTGATCTTAAACGAGTTCCTAGAAAATTCAAAGGTAAGGCAACCGAGATATCCAAGATTCCTACACCCCGAGAACATCAGTCGCCATTAGTTTGGGATAGAAGATCCAACTTGGTAGCTTTACAAGATATGGTTTTTGATTCTCATTTACTTTCATATGCTTCCTCCCTTGCAAAATCTAAAGGTTAAATGTGTTAGTTTTATTTGCATACTTTAGTGTTTGTACTTCATGCTATATTCACATGCTAAATGCATGCTTGTTTAATCACTTTCTAGTCTATGCTCCATGCTTAATTACATGCTAGAATTATGATTTTTTTTTTATCTTTTGTATTATATTTTCTTCATTGTGTTTGCATTAAATGAAAAATACAAAAAGATTTTTGGTTTATCATTTGCATTTTTTTCTTGTTAGCAAATTAAGATTAATGAAAAATTCAAATGATTTTTGTTTGTCTTTTGAGTATATGTTTTTATTTTTGGTTAAAATTTTCAAAAACTCAAAAAGATTTTTTTTTTGTGTATTTTAGTTTGACACACTTTATGTGGCATATACTTATGTTTGAATCCCTATTTTTTTGCTCCCATGTGGCTAGAACTTTTGGTTTAGATTGTCAATCCTTATTATGTTCTTTACCATGCCTACATGGAGTAGTTGGATTTTGTGTTGATATAATGGATTCTATTTTTATATGCCTCAATTCACACATGCACGAGCTCTTTTGAAATTTAACTTCACATGTTATATTTGAGCTTTGTGAGATGTTCTCCTATCAATCTTGTCATCTACATATTTGTGACCTAGGAGGACTAGTGCATGTCAAAATCCGTTGCACGTAAGATTTGTGAGATATAAAAATATTATATATAAATGTTCACGGGGAAGGGATTCGAAAGGATTTATTGTCCTTTGCAAATAGTAAGCCACCGTTTGTTTGGACCTAAAAGAAATACGTGGTCCAAAGGTCTAAACTAAAATATGGCATTAAAAGTAAGTATTTGCCAAGGCCCATGTTTGATTGATATATTCATTCAAAATTAATATATGCTTATTGAGGGAGATTGGATGACATATCAGCGGTTTGCAAAATGTCCGTTTATCCTAGTTGCGCTTTCAATGTCATGACTCTATTGGTTTGTAGAATCATCAACATGCTAGGCTTGTATGCATTGTGTATGTTTGTTCATTGAGTTCAATCTATATTATCAGAAGAGGTTATATTCAAATGTGATGAAGTTTACAATCAATTGATAACTCCGTGAACATGTTTTAAGTGATTGGGTCTAAATTTAATTATTACTAGTTCACACCCTAACACTTACGTTTCCATATGAGACATTTATTCCATACGAGTGTGAAAAGCTTATCTTATTTTGTGTCATTTGTGTGTTTATATCTATATATGTGTACTTGAGTCTATTTGGAGTATATTATGTATACATATATTTGATATGTTTTTATTTGGTCTTTGCCTTACTTTCTAGTCCATATATACTTCAATTCATAATTGGTACCTTGTTTGTTGCGTAGTTTGTTTGATATCACATGCTTAGAATTTTATTTGTCACATTGGTATCATTTGTTGTTGCATCATAGTTGGAATTCATTTTTATGGATTAGTTATGTTTTTGTTGCCTACGTGCTTTAATGCTCTCATCACTTTATGCGCAATTGCATGTTTTTTGCTTGTTATCCCTTTCTATTTATCCCTTGTTTAGTTTAAGGGCAATATGCTTTAAATTTGGGGATAAAAGTTAATTTTTGATTCTTTAGCCTTTGTCTATTCCTGAATAAAAAGGGGGAGAATGATAAGGGGGAGAAATGGTATCTAATCCTATTGTAATCGTATCTTAGTTTGTGGGAGATTTAACTTAGGGGGAGTCACTATCTTTTTAGGTTGATCATAGATGATAAAGGGGAGAATTAATTTCGAGAGATTAATCATTTTTATATTAATATTTTTATATTCCCTATGCGTTTAATGTGTTTGCTTATGTGTGCAGGAATTCTATTCTAAGTGGCAACTTTCACTGGCAAAGATTTTGATCATTTGGGTTGTTTGATTCAAGCATTGTATTTTTATTTTGGGTGGGACTTTTTATCAGTCTAGTAGAGCTTGATGGCCCTTTAGGATTTTTGTTGGTTTTTGTCCCGGAATAGCCAAAGGGGGAGATTTGTAAGGACACAAATTTCAAATTGAGTCCTTTGCAGGATAGTGTTCAATGCTCAATTCCGGACAAAAATGTTTGTGTCATAGGATAGTGTTCAATGTACCTATTTCAAGCCTATGTCAAATTTGTTGAAGACGTAGCGGCCAAGTGTATAAAGCTTCATCAAAATGCCGAGTTTAAGTGTCTCGTTTCTTATGTCATCAACAATGGTTCCGTGCTCCCAAGGTATGAATGCGTTATATATATATATATAGGAGCTTGGAACAGTATATTGGGTGTAGGTTTAATTAAAACTGTTGTTTATTTTCAGAAACATTTAATTAAAACTTTAAACAAAGTTTATAAAGTTTCTGGGCTAAAAATGAAAATTTCCAACTTTCTGGAAGTTCCTTCGATATGTCGTTCGAACGAGTTTTTCATTTGAACCAAATGTCGTTCGAACGAGTTTACTAATGAGTTCCCAGTTTGGCCTCTGTAACTTCGTTCGAAATTTCGTTCGAACAAGATGGATGTTCGAACGAGATTTCTAATGAGTTCATTTTTTAAAGACACTGGAACTTCGTTAGAATGTCGTTAGAAGGCCGTTCGAATGAGACTTCGTTCGAACGATAAATCTCGTTCGAACGAGATTTGGCGGGAACAGTTAAATGGTAGTTTTTGACAGCTTTCACCCACTTTTCTATTATCTTTCCCCACTAACTTTTGACTGATTATCTAAGTGCAGGAATCAACTTTGGAAAGTGAAATTTTCCATACACATCTATCTCCAAGAGAGAGTTTGAGAGCAAAAGAGAAAAAAGAAAACTTCATGTTTTAAAGTGTCTATTTTTAAAAGAAAATTTCATTTACACTTTAGTTTACACCCATATTCTTTATCCAAGTTCATATACATATATTCATTGCTTGGATTTTGGCACCGGTTTATCTCTACATATTGAAGAAGAGATTGTACGGGATTGCTTCTACATCCCACAAAGAAGAAGATGTTTGCGTTGATTTACCCACTTGAAGAAAGGCTCCTAGTTCGGGTGACGGTGACCATATAAAGTTCGATCGGAACATTCCGAGACCGCGGTGGAGCTCCGTGGCTATTCAGTAGGCAGAGGTTGATACAAGAAGACGCGTCGGGGCTTGAGAGGGATCGAGTCGAGTATTGTAAATCATCTTGCTTGTATTTGTAAATTCCGTACTTAGTGAATTTGAGGCTAGGGTCGTCTGACGTTTTATCACGTTGTGGGTTTTTCCTCGTACATCGCGGTGTAGTGATTTAGTGTTTATTTTATCTTGCTATACTCACCTAGAACGCATGCTTAGTGTAACACCCCAAGACTTTTGAGACTGAGAAATTTAATTTTGGGAAAATTAAATTTAATTAAATTGGAGAATTTTAAAATTTGGGAATTTAAGTCCAAAAATAGAGGACGTTTCAAAGTATTCCGGATGATATTTTTGAGGGTACCATCGATCCCGGAAGGGTCGAGATAATCAAAATGACTGTCATTGGGTCTTATTTCGGCTCCGAAATGTTTTTAAGTTGTTTTGACTTGAATTGGAGTAAACGAGCCATTTAAAGTGTGTATTAACATTTAAACTTGGAATTTTGTTTTAAAGGTTGTGAGGCTTACGGATTAAGCCATTTCTCATTTGAGAGAAAGAGAGAAAAACCCTAGAGAGAGAAGAAGAAGAGGAAGAAGAAGAAAGGAAGAGAGAGAGGAAGAAAAGCTTGGAGATTTCCGGCCCTACCGCGACATCGAGGACGATTCAACCTCTACAAATCTGAAGCAAGTGTTTAATCTTGCTAAATAGCTATTTGTGTATTTCATTTCATAATTTGTGGGTTAAAGAAATGGATTTTTGGGTATTAACATCAAAACCTAGATTTTTAGGTTTAATCTTGAAATCAATGTTTGAATTGAGATTTAATGACCTAGAAATGGTTAGGATCAACTTTGGGTTGGTTAATGGGCTTAAAATCATGATTTGATGAAGGATTGGGGGTTGGAATGAGAAATTTAGGATTTAGAATTCGTGGGTTTTGAAGAAACAGATGAACCCTTCAAAAATTGCAGGTCCGAATCGATTCGCCCCCTCAAGCGAATCGATTTGGTTTGGTAAAATTGGCAGGTCTGCATTGACCGAATCGATTCGGACCCCAAGCCGAATCGATTCGGCCTATTGCAGAAGCCCAGGTCTTTGGACCCGAATCGATTCGCCTTGGAGGCCGAATCGATTCGGAAACAGGGCATTTTGAGGTATTTTCTCCATAGTGAATTCAAACCCTTTTTGGTTGGGTTTATTGATTTGGGGCCTTCTCTTAGGATGAAAGAGATATGTTCTTGGAGACACATAAGGGGTTTCTCACACATTAGAATTTTGGGGACTCCTTAGGGTAATTTGGGAGAAATGTATCCATGTATGTATTTGGGGTTATGTATAGAAATTTTGGGGAAAACCCTTTGGGATTGAGAATCCTAATTGTAGATTAAAAGTAGGTGTAGATGTGATGTGAGGCTAAGAACTCTTAGAGAGGTCTCAGATGAGGGTATTCACAAAAAGTGATTGAACCATAGTCGAAATCGAGGGAAATGAGATTATTTGATGATTGAAAGAATGAGCTTGAGGCGCATAGACTATTAGTCATATGTATACCGATAGTCAAAACGATTACTAGATTCTTTAATGTACTCTCGGATATAGATGAAATGCGTAGTGATGGATTCCTACGCAAACTCTTGGGTGATAGCCCTAATGTTGAATAAATAGGTATAAATATATACATACGGTTTTGGGAGACTATTCATCATAGGAAAATGATTGAATATGTTTTAAGTATGGGATTATATTCGCATATCGAGGTAAATTAAAGGAATTTTGGTGACGGCTTGTATAATGAGGATTAAGTATACTTATAGCCGGGTATATATATATATGTATAGATAGATGGATTATGTGAATATATATGTATATTTATGTATATATATAGATATGACTATAGGGATATATTTATGTTGTGGTCATACATGATATGGATATTTAAACCGTATATGATGGTTTATTACTTGATCATATGATTGGATCATATGGATTATATATTATGCATGTAAATGATATATATATATATATATATATATATATATATACTTAATTGGTTAAGCATACCCCGCTCATGCTATCATTGGGAAGTTGCGCGCGTAGAGGGTGAGCATCCTAGTTAGAAAAGCAGGGTGTGGATATTCCCCAGGTCATAGTCGTCCCGTGTGTTACTATATGATATATATATTTATTTTGGGATGAGACGTGATGGGTATGTTTCGTCTCATTGCCGGTTTAGAGCTATGACCGCTTCCCGGGACGTCGTGTGTGTGAGTTTACCACGAGATGGGTGTCGTTTAGTCCCACCATGGTGGCCCCAGTTTTGCTACGTGAGCCGGGCACTGGGAAGATGATAGCATTGATGCAGTTTATCGGCGATATATATAGCCGGGTATATTACGTGCATGGCCTTGTACATCATATGTAGTATGTACACTTGGCTATTGGATTGATGATGATATATATATACGGTTAGAAATAAATACCTATATATATATATTTATATATATATCCTATAGATGAAAGGATATGGACTTTTATGAAGTACATCTTAGATGATTATGGTGTACTAGATTGATGGGGGTTGATGTATCGCACATAAGGTATTATTTCGGTTACATCATCCCAAGGATATTATTTGAGGTTCTTTTATTTTATCTTGTTTGTTTTCTTTCTTTTCTTTTCTTTCTTTCTTTCTTTAGGAGTCATAGTTAGTAGTAATGGTAGTATTAACTTGTATGTTGAGAATTATGGATCTCTAGGATCGACATTGCCCAGGAGTAGTGTAACGAGGTGGTTCCTTGTTTGGATTTCGCTTTGCGAGACACCTCACGCACGAAACGCAGTGCCATGTCGAGATTTGAGAGAAGTAATTCCATTGGTGGCATCACGGATCTCTGGTCTTGACCTTGTCAGGAGTAGTGTAACGGGGCGGTTCCTTGTTTGGATTTCGCTTTGCGAGACTCCCCACGCACGAAACGTAGGACAATTTTGGGATTAGAGAGAAATCTTGCCAATATTCCATGTGCATATTATTAAGTATATTCATTCTTACGTTTTTAGCCTATATATATATATATATATATATATATATATATATATATATATATATATATATATATATATATATATCTATGTATATGTATAGGGGTAATGTTTTAGGAGTTATGGTAATTATAATTCATAAGATTATTAATCGGAATTCATTAGGCCTTTTATGGCATAATTGTTGTAATCATAATCTAATAGGATTAGAAATGGGTGGATCCTTAGATTATGACGGGAAGGTAGCTCTCGTGGGTATAGGCTAGGCCTATGATAAGTTAGGTTGTCCTAAAATCAATGGGGGTATTTAACTAAAATTTGAGGATGCGAATAGGTGCGCGCCTTTAGAGGAGAGGTGAGTTGGGGTTCCACGAGAGTGCGGTCTCACTTATTTATGAAATTAAGTACACCTGTATTTATTATGCACGGTTAACACACTTGCTAAATATTTTACACATTCGGGGCTCTGACCCGTTTTCTTTTCTCTCCTCCTTGTATATATATATATGTTACCACAGGTATCCTACCGCATGGATGCCGGATGACCTTCTATCCTGAGTCTTGGGAGCCGTGACAGGTGCGGACTGTTGCGGGATGTTTCATGTAGCCGCTTCCTACTTCTTTAAAATTCTAGGTAGGATTCATGTTGTATATCGGGTTTGTACCCAAGGGATATTTACATACATGTTTTTATTTATTCCATTCAGTTATTGTATTGGATGTGATCCGACAGCTTATTCGGGTCTACTTTTGTAGTACATTCGGTTGTATTTAATTGGTTCATTTTATTTCTAGCATTTTAATTATTATAGTTCTTTCTTGCATCTCTCCTATTCATTAGTAGTTTTATAGTATTGGGTTGTTGTATGTTGCAAGTTTTAAATTTTTATAACATCTCGCTTATATGATTTCGGGTAGTTAGTCCTATATTATATAGTACCGTTAGTTGATGTTGAGACTGGACCATCTGGAATTCTTGATTTAATATAGTATAGGGCTGGCCACCCGTTATTATTTTAGGCGGGTTGTTACACTTAGGTAATTCAAGATAAAATTTGGTTTTAATCCCTACATGTTTAATTTGGTGCGAAATTAAATATTGGGTAATGTTTAGTTAATTTAATTCAAGTCATTTAATTTAATTTATTAAAATTGGTTTGTCCTAATTTGGTAATATTGAGAAATATGGGACTTGGGTAAATTAAATTGGTTTAAGTGAAATTTAATTTAGTGTGTGCCTTTTATCTTATTTCACTTTGGTTTAATTTTAATTTTGGAAGAAATTAAAATTGGTTAAATTGTTTTAATTGAACCATCATCTTATCGCTTCCGCATCTTTCTATAAAAGGAAATTATTTAATTCTCGTGAAGTAGAAAAGAATTTTATTTAAAATTTGGGTGCCTCCTAATTTTCAAATTGGTATCAGAGCTTTGATTCAGAAAAGCTTTGACTTTTCGAGGTGCCCATTCCCCTACCTTGTGGCACATTTGCAAGCCCAAGTGTGCATGTTTTTAAATTCGTGTCATCTCCCCAAGCCGGGAGTTTCGTGACTGTGTGGTGTATTGCTACATGTTACATTTGATGCGCACAAGGTGTTCATGCCGCTAGGGGTGCCCTCCCCTTGCGGCACATTATTAATCCCAAGTGTGGTTATTTTCAAATTCGTGTCATATCCTCAAATCGGGAGTCCCGTGACTATTTAGCCATTTGCTATGTATTCTAGTGGATGCGTACGAGGTGTTCTTTCCACTTGCGGTGTCATTTGGGGTTCCCACTCCTCGCGGATGTTTTCAAGCCTAAGTGTGCCTATTTTTAAATTCGTTTTCTATCCACAAATCGGGAGTCCGTGACTGCGCAACCAATTGCTATGTGTTACATTGAACACAGACGAGATGTTCGTGCCATTCGTAGTGCAATTTGGGTGAAGTTGGGAGTGCCCTCTCCTCCACGACACGTTTTCAAGCCCAAGTTTTCCTATTTTCGAATTCGTGTTCTATTCCCAAATCGGGAGTCCCGCGACTACACGGCCTTTCTTTAAGTGTTAAGTTAAACGTACACAAGGTGTTTGTGTCACTTGCAGTGCCTTTTGGGGGGAGGGGGGGGGGGGGGGCGTCCGCCACCTCGCGGCATGATTTTAAGACCAAGTGTGCCGATTTCCAAATTCGTGTCCTATTATCAAACTTGAAATCCATCGACTGCGCGACCAGTTGCTACGTGTTACGTCGAATGCGCATGGGGTGTTTGTGCCACTTGAGGTGTCGTTTGGTGTGTGTGTGGGGGGGGGGGGGGGGGGGGGGGGGGTTAGTGCAGTTCGCCCCCTTGTGGAACGTTTTCAAGCCAAAGTGTGCATGTTTTCGTGTCCTATTCCTAAACTGGGAGTCCCGCGACTGCGTAGCCGATTACTAAATGTTACGTTGGACGCGCTCGAGGTGTTCATGCCACTCGCGGCTCCATTTAAGGGGTTGGGGGTGTTCGCCCCCTCACTGCACGTTTTCAACCCCGAGTATTCCTATTTTCAAATATGGGTCCTATATCCAAATCGAGAGTCCCGCGACTAAGCAACTGATTGCTACGTATTACGTTGGATTCCCACAAGGTGTTCATGCCACTCGCAATGCCATTGTGGGGTAGTTGGGGTGCACTATAAGAAAAATGAGTATTAGGGAAGGTAAAAATTCATCCCTAAAAGTAAAAAAACCACCCTAAAAGAGTATTTAGGAAGTATTTTGCAATGACAAAAATTCGTCCCTCATAATAGGCGTCGCAAATATTTTAGGGACGAATTTTATCGTCCTAAATGTTAATTCGTGGATGCTCTACACTTGGCATTAGGGACGGATTTTTTCGTCCCTAAAGGTGTTCCCGTGCAAAAATTTCCGCTCCCCGCAAGTAGTATTAGGGATGGATAAACCGTCCCTAATACTACTCAGATTCTAGAAACCTAATGAGGACGCTAAAAATCGTCCCAAAAGGTATTCTCAATTAATAGAAAATAGGTATTGGCGATGGTTTATAACCGTCCCAATGGATAATTAAAGAACAATCATAAATAATTATATTATATGTTTTATGTTGCAATAATAAATGACGTCTAATTTTCATTATAAATCAAATCATCCAATCATAA
This sequence comes from Sambucus nigra, assembly GCA_949130495.1. Taxonomy (NCBI): domain Eukaryota; kingdom Viridiplantae; phylum Streptophyta; class Magnoliopsida; order Dipsacales; family Adoxaceae; genus Sambucus; species Sambucus nigra. The sequence continues at coordinate 648,699,024 of OX422208.1, forward strand.
ACGCAATATATCAACTGCATTCATTGAAACATGTATACAATAACAATTTCTTCCATTAAACTACATTCAAGTAGAAATAATTAAATGAGTACAAAATCATACTAATTAATAAGATATACAATTGTAAAAAAAATATCATTCCTAAATTAAGATGTTAAATATAGTTGTCACGCTTCAAAAACTTCTCTTAGTGTCACATATAGTAGACATACTCTAAAACATGTCTCTTCAACTTCTTATGCACAACCTACAATCAATAAATAATCATTTTATCAAATAATATTATAGTAAAATAAAATATCCAAATATATTAGTCAATCGTATTAACAACTTTTTACAATTTTTAAAAAAATTCGACAGAGTATCCTTTGTTTATACATAAAATCAACCTGTTTTATCAACACAAATGCCCGTACGGCCATACAAAAATTAAAATAAGAATCTCGCCTATCATTAACTCTTTACAATTTTTAAAAAAATTCGACAGCGTCTCCTTTGTTTATACATGAAAAGCAACCTGTTTAATGAACACAAAATCCCGTACGGCCATAAAAAAATTGAAAATAAGAATCTTGCTTATCAACAATTCTTTACAATTTTGAAAATAATTCGACAGAGTCTCCTTTGTTTATACATGTAAACCCACCTGTTTAATCAACACAAAAGTCCGGACAGCCAGAAAAAATATTTAAAACAATAATCTCGCATATCAACAACAACAATAAATAAACAATCTACCTAGCGCAAACAATTGATTTTTTCATATGTTCCACGCGAATAAAATCTAACCCTAAAATGTTATCTTGCCAAAAAATATAAGACACAAAACAAAAAAAAATATCAGTAATCAAATAATGTTTAAACCTAAGTTTAACTATTTATAAATATTTATCCTATACTCATACTGGGAGTCCAGTGATTACGCGGTCAGTTCCTACGAGTTACATTGGTCCCGTGCGAAGCTTCTCGTGCCTCTTACGAGACTGTTTCGTGATTGTTTTACGTTTTCACCCCATGACCGCATGTTTTTAAGCCTAATTCTAACTATTTATAAATTCGTGTCATATACTCAAATTGGGAGTTTGGTGACTATGCGGTCGATTTTTACGAGTTATATTGATCCTATGCGAGGTGCTCGTGCCTTTTACGGGACTATTTTGCGATTATTTTATGTGTTCACCCTTCAACGAAATGTTTTTAAACTAATTCTAGCCTTTTGCATTCAAAATCTTATCGTATACTCAAATTAGGAGTTTGGTGACTACACAATCAGTTCATACGAGTTACATTAGTCCCATTCGAGATGCGCGTGACTCTTATGGGACCGTTATGTGGCTCTTTTACGTTTTCATCCTTTAACTTCATGTTTTTAAGCATAATTCTAAATTTTTACAAATTCTCCTTGTATACTCAAATCACGAGTCCCGTGACTACGTGGTCGGTCTGTACAAGTTACATTGATCCCGTGTGAGGTGCTCGTGCCTCTTACGAGACCATTTTGGAGCTTTTTTTTATATTTTCACCCTTTTGACAACATGTTTTTAAGACTAAGTCTAATCAATTGCAAATTCTCGTCGTATAATCAAACGGGGAATCTGGTTACTACATTGTCAGTTCGTACGAAGTACATTGGTCCCGTGCGAGGTGCTCGTGCCACTTATGGGATCATTTTGTGGTGTTTTACGTTTTCACCCTTTGCTGGCATGTTTTTATGCGTAAGTCTAATAGTCTATAAATTTTCGTGCAATACACAAATTGGGAGTCCCGTGACTATGCAGTCGGTTCGAACGAGTTACACTGGTCCCGTGAGAGGTGCTCGTGCCTCTTACGGGATAATTTTATGGTTGTTTTACATTTTCACCCTATGACGACATGTTTTTATCCTAAGTCTAGCCATTTGGAAATTATCATCGTATACTCAAACGAAGAGTCTAGTGACTACACAGTCAGTTCATACGAGGTACACAGGTCCCGTACGAGGTGCTTGTGCCTCTTACAAACCATTTTGTAATTGTTTTACATTTTCACCCTTTGACGGCATGCTTTTAAGCCTCAGTTTAACCGTTTATAAATTCTCTTCGTATACTCAAACCAGGAGTCCCGTGACTACGCAGTCAGCTCCTACGATTTACATTGGTCCCGTGTGAGGTGCGAGTGCCTCTTATCGGACTGTTTTGTGGGCGTTTTACGTTTTCACCCTTTGACGACATGTTTTTAAGCCTAAGTCTAACCGTTTGCAAATTCTTGTTGTATTCTCAAATCGGGAGTGCAGTGACTATGCGGTAGGTTTCTATGAATTAAATTAGTCCCATGCCAGGTGCTCGTGCCTCTTACAGGACCTTTTTGTGGCTATTTTGAGTTTTCACCCTTTGACAGCCTGTTTTTAAGCCTAAGTCTAACAGATTGAAAATTCTCATTGTATATTAAACGGGGAGTTCGGTGACTACGCTATCAGTTGGTACGAGTTACATTTGCCCCGTGCGAGGTATTCTTTCCTCTTACGAGATCATTTTGTGGTTGTTCTACGTTTTCACCCTATGACGACATGTTTTTATGCCTCAGTCTAACTATCTACAAATTCTCATCAAACAGACAAATCATGAGTCCCATAACTAAGCGATCGGTTCCAACGAGTTACACTGGTCCGGTGCGAGGTGCTCGTGCCTCTTACGGGGTCATTTTGTGACTGTTTTTAATTTTCACCCTTTGATGCCATATTTTTTAGCGTCAGTTTAAATTTCGCAAATTCTTATCGTATACTCAAACTGGGAGTCCGGTGATAATGCGATTAGTTTCTATGAGTTACATTGATCCCGTGCAAGGTGATCGGGCCTCCTATGGGACTGTTTTTGTTGTTTTACGTCGTATACTCAAATCTCGAGTCCGATGACTACGCGGTCAGTTCCTACGAGTTACATTAATCACGTGCAAAGTGATGTGCCTCTTATGGGACATTTTTGTGGTTGTTTTATATTTTCACTCTTTGACACCATGTTTTTAAGATAAAGTCTATTTTTTTGCAAATTCTCATCATATACCCAAACCGAGAGTCCAGTGGCTACGCGTTGTGTTCGTACGAGTTATATTGGTCCTGTGCGAGGTGCTCATGGGTCTTATGGGACCATTTTATGGTTATTTTATGTTTTCACCCTTTGATGCAATGTTTTTAAGCCTAAGTCTAAATTTTGCGAATTCTCGTCGTATACTCAAACTGAGAGTCCGGTGACTACACGGTCGGTTCGTACGATTTACATTAGTCCCGAACTAGGTGCTCGTGCCTCTTACCAGACCGTTTTGTGGATGCTTTATGTTTTCACCCTTTGATCGCATGTTTTTAAGCCTAGGTCTAAATTTTGTGAATTCTCGTCGTATACTCAAACCGAGAGTTCGGTGACAACACAGTTGGTTCCTACAAGTTACACTGGTCCCGTGCGAGGTTATCGTGCCTCTTAGAGGACCGTTTTGTGTCTGTTTTCATTTTTACCCTTTGACGCCATGTTTTTAAGTCCAAGTCTAATTCTTTTTTTTTGCAAATTCTCGTCGTATACTCAAATCAGGAGTATGGTGTCTACGCGGTCAGTTTGTACGAGTTATATTGGTCCCATACGAGGGGCTTATGCCTTTTACGGGACCATTTTGTGGTTATTTTACGTTTTCACCTTTTGACGCCATGTTTTTAAGCATAAGTCCAAATTTTGCAAATTCTCGTCGTGTACTCAAATCGGGAGTTTGGTGATTATGCGATCGGCTCGTACGAATTACATTGGTCCCGTGCGAGGTGCTCGTGCCTCTTACCAAACCGTTTTGTGATTGTTTTATACTTTCACCCCTTGACGGCATGTTTTTAAGACTAAGTCTAATTTTTGCAAATTCTCATTGTATACCCAAACCGGAAGTCCGTAGACTACGCAGTCAGTTCTTATGAGTTACATTGGTCTCGTGTAAGGTGATCGTGCCTCTTACGTGACGATTTCGTGTTTGTTTTACATTTTGACCCTTTCACACCATGTTTTTAAACCCAAGTCTAAATTTTTGTCAATTCTCATCATATACTCAAATCGAGAGTCCAATAGTGAGAAGGAGAGGGAGAGGGAGAGGAGGCAGCACCAAGGGTGGGGTGGCGGAGAGAGTGGGAGGGAAGAGAGAGAGAGAGAGAGTTGAGCGCGAGAGAGAGAGAGGTCGCATAAGATAGAGAGAGAGAGATAATCGGACTTTAATTTGGTTAGGGTTGGAAAAATGTAAGGAAAAATGAGGGAACATACCAAAAGGGTCAGACACAATTCATCCCTTTTGCTTTATCAAAAAGGAGAGCTTTCACAAACTGTCCCTTTTTCTATACCAAATGGGATGGATTTTTAAAGCCGTCCTTTTTGGTATACCAAAAGGGATAGTTTTTAAAATCCGTCCCATTTGATATACCAAAAGTGACGTTTTAAAAATATGTCCCTTATATTAGTCCAATAAAAAAAAGTGCTAAAAATTCTCACACTTTAAGGGATGATTTTTTATAACTGTCCCTTTCGGTATATCAAAAGGGACAAAATAACACGGCCTTCCCAAATACTCCCCTTCCTAACACTCATTTTTCTTGTAGTGGTGTCCACCCCTCGCGGCACGTTTTCATGCCTAAGTGTGCCTATTTTTAAATTCGGGTACCATTATCAAACCGGGAGTCCCGTGAATGAGCGACCAATTGCTACGTGTTACGTTGGATGCACACGAGGTGTTCATGCCACTCGTGATACTATTTGAGGGGGGGGGGTTGTTGGCATCTTCTCCCTCGCAAAACATTTTCAAGCCTAAGTGTTCCTATTTTCAAATCCTAGGGTGAGGGAAATATAGGATTGTGGGAGTTTTTAGGGATGTTGTTGTGTATATAAATTAGGGTTTGGGGGGATATTGATTGGAGATTGCATTAATTACCGCGGAATACCAATAAATATAGGGGATGCATAATGAATTTATCTTAAACGCTGCTTAAGTTAACATGAGTTATATGGTTGCCAGATAAACCAAATTGTCTCTTCAATGCCAATAATTATCTGGTAACGTGTTATCTTTTAGGATAATTTTTTTAACCCACATAAGAATTTCGGATACGCTGTTACCAGAAAAACCAAATTGACTCTTCAAATTATTGAAACCAATCATTTCATATAATACCTAGTGCTCTTCATCGCAATCTTTATACAACGTTTTATCTGTATCGACTTCTAATCGTATATTCCGGATCTCCTGGTAGTTCAAGATTAGATTGTTCATTTACTTGGTCATAATACGCATTATCCGTATCCATATGTTGGTAGTTTTGATGGTTGTGGACTCCGTAAGCATCATCTAAGTCGATCAATGGACGATGTGTTGGTGAATCATGTACTACTTCCACTCGTTGGGGTTACGTCATGCGATCGGATACCAATAATTCTTTCGGAACATAATCTACATTTTTTCACCGTAGTATGTCCATATTTTATAGTCTTGACAAATTCTCCACTTTATTAAATGCAACTCAATGTCATCTAATGACTTGTATTTTTTGTTCATACAACGGATGCATGGAAGCATATTTAATAAATTCTTGCAAGCCCTTTACATAATTATTTGTTATTCGGTTAGTCTCCTCCATCCTCATTTTGTATTGTGCAAAATCCATTTAATAATCTTTAAATCTAAGTTCTGTGTTGATTGATAAAAACAAATATCATGTTGCAAATAAGAAATCAATATGATTATGAAAATATCACAACATAAACTCAAACAAATATTATTTCAACTGAAACAAAAATAAATATTATTATAACTGAAACAAAAATATTATTCTTACAGCTGAAACTAAAAAAATATTATTACAACTGAAACCTATATAAGTATTATTACAACTTAGCCAATAGATAAACTGGACAAGTAATAAAAGAATGTGCATAATTCCTTTATTGTCTCCCCTCTTCGCTGTCAATGTACACAATAGTCGTATATTTTATCGACCATTATTTGAACCTCACTGTTATATAAATCTTGACTGTGTACTGTAGTTCCAAAAAATATAGAGATAAGTGTGCGCAAAATAATAATCCTCGTGTTGCCCACGTTACTGAAATAGTCTTGTTATCCATAGTCAACGTGAGTGCTTGATGATGATCCAACACCTGTGATAGGAGGAGGCATATGGAAGGGGAATGTTGAAGGGGTTGGCATGTAGGAGGGAAATGTTGAAGCAGGTAGCATTTGAGAAAGGAAACTTGAATAGAGAGGATGGGGAAACCTTAAGAAGGAGGAGGAGGGTAAGAGAAACCATAAGGAGCCATTATGGGCCTATGACCTTAAAAAATAGTCACAAGTTTCCCAATTTTATTCAACAAGAATCCCAAGTAATTTTAATCTACTGGAAATTCCCAATGTTCCTGAACTGTTGTTCCTCTTGGGTCGAGATACGATCCCTGACCGAAGAAAGCTCGTCCACGAGAGGTGCGATGTGTTTTAATTTTTTTTGGCATATGTGAAACAACAACTCTCTTTATCCCACCTTTGTTCTTTTAAAAGTATGGGTCAGGGCATCATTTTCAAGGTCATCAAAAGGGATCAAACTTGACTAATTATTGATGGCCTCTATTGATTTAATTATCTTAGCCAAGTGCTGCGAAAATTTATTATCGTTGTCCCATCGAGCATGAACATGTCAGTTGGCCCAATTTGGTTGTTTACCAGCATCTGGACCATCCTTTGTCATGATCGCCAATTCATTCTTCACATCCTCATATGATTGGGAGCCTAGCCTGTGGAAATTATTTTTTTCGCCTTGTTTTGTTTATTTTTTCCCCTTCGGACCAGTTTTTTCTCATTCGCCTCATTCTCAAAAAAATTATTCCACTGCTCCACCGTTATTTCAACATTGCGAGATATATCATGTCTTTCAAAGCCAAAATACATAAGATCGCTGCCTCCTTCGAAAAATGTCCTCAAATGTTTCTCCTATATGTCTTCAATTATTTAGCAAATCGAGAAAGAACACTACTCTTAGAATGGTTAGGAAATGAGAAATACTTGCAGAGTTGATTGTATATGTTATCTTTGATGGCTTGATCAACAAGGTTCCAGTTGTCTTGTCCCCTGACTTTCGTGTTCATTTTACCAAGCAATAAAAACTGGTCTTTGAAGCTCAGTAGGTCATTTTTATCACCAATGAGGTTATTCTCGAGAATGGTGAACCCAATGGGCGTCTTTTCATTTGAGCGTGAGGTGTCAACAGTGTTGCATGGAGGCATTAGAGCAATGGGAGCACTGTATGGGGACGTTGGAGCACTTAGAGTTAGAGTTGGTGTTGTTGAATGAACCATTAGTGAGGGTGTGAATTCCTCAGCCATTGGTGTTGAGAATTCGGGTTGTGCACGAGATGAGGAACCTCATTGGGGTGTCACCTCGCCACTTGGTACATTTTGTTTGTTGTTTCCACCGGACATTATTTACAAAAATGAAAAAACATAAGCGACTAAATAATTATAATAATATGAATTTATAAGTAATAAATGAAGCTTATATATATATATATATATATATATATATATATATATATATATATATATAAGCTTCATTTATTACTTATAAATTCATATTATTATATATATGTGTGTGTGTGTGTGTGTGTGTGTGTGTGTGTGTGTGTGTGTGTGTGTGTGTGTGTGCGCGCGCGCCTTTTTGGAGTAAGACTTTAGAACATGTTCAATGTGTTGATCTCCATCCATTCGATAATACTTTTTAAAAACCTATGAATTTTTACATGTGGCCAACTAGGAGGAAGGGTATCTATGATTGATGTGTATATATTCATTACATGAACTCAGAATTCCATCTTTTTCAAGTTGTTGGCAAGATTCAATTTTATGTGCATATTGCACGATACATCATAGTCTATGTTAATGCTCTTTGTACGCAATTTTATTGATAACGGGTGGATTTTTTCTTCCTTATCCAATAATGCAATCAACGTCAGGGATATGTCGAGATTATGTGTTTGAAATATATTCTGTATAGAGTCATCCCAACTTTTTGATAGGGAGAATAAAATACGATTAAACAACTACTCTTGCTGGAGATGAACTCCATCATTTGCAAGGAAGTTAAATTGTTCAATCTTTTTATTCCCATACATATTAATAGGAGTAACTTCTATATGGCGCGCACTAATATTAGAGTTATATGTGCGGTCCAATTGCAACTTCTCGCACTCTTATTGCAAGTGATTATCACCGTGCCTCATTTTTTCTGAGAAAAATATACAAGGATATATTAGAATATATTTATCCTACAATAATTTGCTACACACGAGAGTTTTTAAATTTTATACTAACACTTTATAATAAATTGTAAGAGAGAAATCATTTGACTGTATCTATCTTACAACAAAATTTTGTTATTCTTCTTCTTCATTACTCCACGTGTTAATTTATCTATTGTTTTAGCCCATAGCAGGATTTGTCGATTAAATGGAATATTTTATTTAAATTAAGGTATCAATTTTACTCGTATTTTCATGTATTATCTTTTATAATTAGGTGTAGTAATAATTGTGTGTGTTGGTCGTATTTTCTTGTGCTTTAAATAATGTTAATTCATTTTTATATTGAAAGAAAGTAAATAAAAACCATTAATTTAATGGATCTTAGGCCATCTATCAAATCAATTTAACATATAAGATATATAGTCTATGACCAACTCGCGTGACCACATTTGAAATGGTCACGGGCCAAAGTCGTGACCCTATTGGATGAAATTTTGGCATTGGTCATCGACATGGTCACGACCTTAATTCATGACCATACAAGGAGGGATATTTGACGCGAATTTGGCACTATGTTATTTGTATTTTCCCATGTTTTAAATTATGTTTATTGTAATCTGTATTAAAAGAAACTAAATCAAAAAATCAATTTAATGGATATTAGGCCATTCAATTAATTTTATTATTACTACATAGTTCCTTAAATGGATATTATGCAATTAAATTGATTAATGGCCTAATATCCATTAAATAAATTAAACATGGTATTAGGCCATTTATAAAAAAAATATCCATTTGATGGATATTAGGCCATTAACTGAAAAATAAAATTAGGATGGAAAAATCAAGGACGCACACACACATGCACACACATTTTACACATGGAAAAAAATACATATATAAATACATAAATACACACACATATATACATAAACATATAAATACACACACATAATACACACACACACACACACACATATATGTATATATATATAAACATAAATATACACATACACAATTCACACACACATATATAAATACACATATAAATTCAAAAATGAGAGTTACCTTTGAGATTGAATCGAAAATGAGATTGAGAGCCGTTTAAAGTTGGAGTGTGAGATTGAGAGTTGTTTGAAGTTAGGGTTTGAAAGTTTGAGAGAGATGGTTTTTTCGAGTGCGATGAAAACATTGCAATGGGACTTTATTATGAAGACCCTGGTCACGATCCCAAGTTGTTACCCACCCTCGTGACCATTTTTTTCCACGTTAACAGTCATGACCAGGGTTTCAAAATAGATATGGTCACGGCCTATATGAGGGACCCACATGCTCGACAATTTAAAATTGGTCACGACCCTGAGTCGTGACCATATTTGATGAATTTTGGCATCTGTCATGGACTTGGTCATGACCTTCATTCATGAGCCAGCTTGGAAGAAAATTTGGCATGAATTTGGCACCATGGTGGTCACACCATGGTCACGGTTAATGACAGTGACTCGTTGCAGTTAGGGATTGGTGTTGTGACCAGTGTCAAGGGAGTCTATGACCACACTTGGTCTTGGAACTGGTCATCCCTCTATTAATCATGGTTTCAACTTTGGGTCATGACCACCTAGTTAGGGAGTTAATCCGTGACCATCTTCTCGTAACCATGTGCCTAATTTGGTGTAGTGTGTGTGTGTGTGTGTGTGTGTGTGTGTGTGTATATATATATATATATATATATATATATATATATATATATATATATATATATATATATATATATAAGGAGCAACAGTGTTTTTACTATTCATAAGTTTTGGAGACATTTGACGGTTCAGATCGAAGCCACCAAGGCTAGAAATGGAGGGTTGAGATTAATTCCTACCAAAGACATGACCCCAAACCTTAACGCACGACGATATCAGATTGTAGTTCCCTCTTCTCACTCATTCACCTCCCCCTCTCTCTCTATCCCCCTCTTCTCACATGCACCCATGCTTACCTTCACCCTCACACTCATAAACAAACCCTAATATCATTCATTGATCATCTACCTCTCGCTCCTTATCTCCTTAATTCTCTCCCCTTCCACCTGCCTACGCTTCCTTCCTCACCCTCTTACAATCACATAATGACACCCTTTCCACACATGCCTCCCCACAATGTCTCCCTTTTACGTCTCCATTGGATATGGTATTTTAGATCTAATAATTTACTTTTTTTTCTTTTTTGTGACTCAGATGTGTTAAATATACACTGAATCTCCACTTTTTAATGAGCGATTTGTTTTTTTACAATTTTATTTATTTATTTTATTCCTGATTCATATATTGCATTTTGTTTCTCATTTACTTTGCAGATTTGTCCACTTTACTATCAGGTTCATGTTTATTTGGTGTGGAGAATCATGAATAGGGATTCCACTTTATGTTCATTCGTTCTTTTTTTATTTGATTTCTAAATATATGATTGTTTTACCCATCCTCTGTTCATGTTAGAACTGTGAATCTCTTTAAAGGTTTAAGATTTTATCTTTGGGTTCTTGGATTTGGTATGTAAGTATTGTTTTTTCCTTTGGGTTCTTAGATTTTGTCTTTGGAGGAGAAAAAGGTATCTTATAAGATTCACCCCATCAGTTTCATGGCCAAAACTTCTATGGTGATTTTATTTTTATTTTTCATTTAAAAGACCTTTTTAATTTGTTTTATATTTCAAATGTGGGCTATATTCTTAAATGATGTCTCTTGGATTGTTTTTTAGTTGTTGAAGTATATTAGGGGGTATAGTGTCTACAATATTGAAATCACTTTTTCAGTTTGTATTTGTTTTATTTTCTATTTGTATTTACCCTATTTCCTGTTAGACCGATTTTTTGTCCAAGTTTTCTCAATGTCACATATTACCGCTTAGCTTTTACTTCTTCAGGTGTAACTGATTGGTGGTTTTTTTCCTTATCCTTTAGGGATTAAGGTGTATTACTATGTCTACAATCGAGTTGGTATTGTTGGATCATTTTTCTTTAGTCTTGGAAGAGTTTAATAGCTTTACATTATACACCTTATGTTTGTTTTTTTTAGAAAAGACTTTTATTCAGTGTTGGAAGTGATTCGCTACGATTGGTGAGGCGTTAGTCAGGTCTACATGTCATTGATCCTTGAGTTCACTAATCATTTATTGTTTGTTGCTTATTTGTTTTTTACATTATATATCAGATAATTTGGATGTGGACATAGTTTTTTATCTGACCATAGTTTTGGTAACATTAGGGTATGTTTGGATTCAAATCAGAAAATTTGGACATGGCCTTATCTCTTGCAGATCAATCTATCTTTCATTTTTGTTTTAGGTTAAAGTTTTATGTTATATATGATTTAGAATCAATTGTAGCATATTAAATTTAGGGGCTTTTCGTGTTTGGACACAGAAAGGTTTTTCTGATACATTAATTACCTCAAATTAGTTCTCAAATCCTTTTCTTTTGTACACGTCTAGGTTTCAAAAATCCATGTATTGTGTGAGATTTGTATTCATGAATTTTGTTTGGATATACTTTTTATGAATTGTCGAATGTCTTATGTGTTGTCAGAGTTTGGTGTCAATATTATGTTTCATCTTCACTTTGTGATACACTATTAATATTAATATTATCATTTCTTTCTCAGTTTCTTAAAAATCATATTCTATTGATTGTCCGCATTCTGGATATTATGCTACTCACACAAATTTATTGTTTGCGGCAAGAAGATTTTTAGTTGCAGATTTTTTTTTTGCCTGTCTAGAAAATTCTCTGAGATTAGTGAAGATTTTTAGTTGTATATTTCCTTTATGCGTGATGAAATTTATGCTATTTATTTGTCCAAACTTATTGGGTGCTACGTTTTGTAGTATCATGCTTGGATTGATCATGCTACATGTCCTGTAAGGTTTACTAAATATTTTATTTTTCATTTTTATGATCTGAATAAAAAAATACAACTACCTTAACTACAATTTCAATGAACTATTTTTAGTTTTTAAATTACGGTTAAAAATTTATGGGTTTTATATTTTGCAGGTTCTTTGACTAAGATTAAGGGGTACCGGTGTAGATCTAGATCCTACAATATACAACTCATGGTCGTACCCATCATAACTTAACCTACACACTGACTTATCAAACTTCAAATGGATGAACCCATTTCAAAACCTCTCCCTTTTTCTAGACGATCTATCAAAGTCCTCTTATCTCCCATCGCCTCAATGCGAGAGTTGGATTAGTAAGTTATAATGGTTTGTCAATGTATTTGTTTTATAAATATTGAATAGTAGGCCAATGTTAGTTGAGTACACACAAGATGTTATTTATTTTATATACTGTGGTAGACTATAGACATGGTTTTTAGGCTTACTAAAAATCTGTTGAACTACGAATGACGCCATGAAGTTTAGGCTTACTCAAAATCTGTCAAATGGAACTTAAATGTCAGGTGGGAGTTAACTTCTAAGTAAGCCTTCAATGCCAAGTGTATTTGGTATGTTTTATTTCTAAATCTCTCATTCAGTTTCATATTAAAAGTTGGTACTTTCCGTTTTGTTCTTCAGGTCCTCCAGATCCATCAAAGGTGCTCGAAAAAGACATAATTGGTGTCCAGTGGTGTTATTAACCTGTTCTTATTTGGTTCAAGAGTTTATCTGAATGGGATACTATGTGAACAATGATTAAGGCTTTGTCTCACATGCGACTTAATACCTTAGCATAAAGGCCACTTTTTAAGTCGAATATATTGACTTGAATTAAAGACCTCCCATAGTCAACGAGAAGGGATGGTGCAGAGATCTGGAGAGAAAGCAACTGCTAAAAATAGTCAAGACTATTGCTCAAGGTTCCAATGGAAAGGTCACAATAGGACCCTACCAAACAATAAGATACTTACTCACCAAAATCAATCATTTGGGAGGCACAGATATCTCTATTAATTTCATTGTGTCAATCCAAAACTATGCTACTACAGATGCAGCAGGGTCTTAAAATGTCATCCAATCCCAAATTACTTTCAATTCATCCGTAATTAGAGAAGGCAACTAATATCTTATTAATGAAATCACATTTCTTAAAAAGCCAAGGACCCAAGATTCCTTGGCTACATACAAACAAGACAATAAGCTAATTATGTTGAGTAGCCAAAACAACAGTCTTTGGTTGTGAGAAGTAACGATACACATATGATGAATGCATTTGGATAGTGGGTTTCTGAAATATTGTATATGATATCATGTTGATTTACGATCTTAACTAAAAGGTAAAGTTGCTTAATTAGTAGTACGTGCAGGAATGTTAGTTACAAGTGTTTTAGTTGTTAAGTAGGAATCATATGTTGGCAGTATACGAAAGGAGTCACCAAGATTATCGCCAGTTTTGTCTGGAATCATATGTCCCTTGATTTTCTTATTTATAGCTACTTATATAATGTCAAAGATAACATAATGTTTTGCAGATTTTTTGGTGGGGAAGATGGCCAAGAATACCAAAGATGTAATGACACTTTACGATCCTCCAATCTCTTATGCTACAACTCTAAAATCGGGTGATCCTCCTCGACTTCAACCGAATAAGTTCAAGGTAAATCAAAAGACAATTAGAGGATGGAAATGAACCACGTCACTAAATAATGAATTTTTTCGTGCAATCAAAAGACAATTTGGTGTATAATTTTTTCATTGCTAATTTAGGTGGATGGTGGCAAGATTTTTGATGTCGTTATGTGTACCCATATTGGTGGTCGTTACTGGTGATATATGTGGAGAATGGTTGTGGAAGCAGTAGGTAGGACCTCTCCCTAATCTATGTGTTTTTATTCTAATTTAATTATTTTTTATTTGACAAACAAGAAATCATCATTAATGTTGCTTCATATTTTTTATTTGTTAAATGTACGTCGCCATTTGTGCTCAGATCCATCGTCCAGTTAATGTAATTTTCATGTTAATGTAGTGCCCGGGGGTGATTCCGCAGATTGTGTGCATGATCAACAACAACACAGCAGTGGCAGATGTGTTCTCGCACATTGAGTAGGGAGAGATTTTTACAATTGAAGGAAATTAGTCGGAGCTCATTGAAGAGAGATGTTGAGGATGAAGACGAGGTTTATCATTTATTCAATGTTCTTCCAAGTGAGTCTTTATCTTTTCAACACGAATCACAATAAAGAGCTACATAGATTTTTTTTCCAATTGTTTTAACATTTTATTTAGGGATCAACTTGGGACTCTATATAATTTTGGGTGTCTTTTCTTTTTGGTACTTTCCAGAAATATGAGTTCTTTTGGCGGGGTTTATGTAAGGTATAACTATGGAAGGTTTGGTAGCTTTTGTAGATTATGACTGCTCCAAGTATGGCAATCGATAATATTGCAGTGAGACAATAGAATTTACCCATAGTGCATGAGAATAATGCTTATGCGGATGAAGGTGACGAGGTGGTGGAAAGGTTTTTAAGGTGGATAATGAAGCTCTTTCCTAGAGGACCATCAAAGCATCGAACTAGCAAGCTTCTTCAATTCCAAATAAAGAGAGCTCATTCACCAGAGCTTTTAGTTGCGGATGTATTTTTGTTCCTCCCCCAACCCTTATTTAATGCTACAGCAGAGGATGTTGTTTGCATATTGTGAGTCAAGTACAGAGTTTCCATTATTTTTATACAAGAGTTTGATCCTTTCGTTTTTTGTTAATTCTCAATTTACACTAGCGACAATATCGAGTTTTGGGGGATTATGAATTAGATATGAGAAGGGTGCTTAGATTATAGCAGTATAAGAGTTGATTTTGAGAGTTTCGATAGTGGCATATGAGTTATTTATCATATATTAAAATGATTAGATGTCTGTTATCTCCCTTGGATGATCACTATACCTGTTTATAGAGTAGTAAGGGTTTGTGAGTGTGCAAATTTTGAAATAAGAGGGTGGAAGAGTGTAATATTCAAAATAACAGGGGAGGTGAGTGTGATATCTAAAATGAGATGGGAGTTATCCGTAATAGCTTAACAAGAGGGTATGTTCATGCAATTTATTCATTGAAGTATTACATAGATTTTTTTGATTGCATAATACTTTTGGAGCTTTTGGTCTTTGATGAGTCAGTTAAACCTGTGATCAATGAGTTTAATTATTTTAGTTTAGTTCATTGATAACATAAAGTTATTCGCATAGAATAAAAGACTATTTCTGAAGTCCAAATGGTTGAGACTCTATCCTCTATTACATAATACTAATTTTACAGAATAAAAAATAACAAAAAATATAACTTGCATTTTAAAGTAAAGATCATGAACAACCCCTTGAACTTATTGAATGCATGCCAACTTATTGAATGCGCATATAACTGTCTTTTTTCAATTGTGCCATTTGTTAATGTTGTATAACTAATTATGCTACTGTATTGCATTCCGAACATGGCACCATAGTGGGTGGTCGAACAAAATTTTTGATACAATAAAGACTCTTGCATTTCAGAAATATATTTTTTAAAATAAAAATCTTTTTTTAATTTCAGAAATACTATTGCCACTTACATTTCACACCACATTAAAATATTATAAATTAATCAAATCATTGTATAAATGTTAGCTGAAAAATACGACCCCTAATGATACGATCAATTCGTCGACTTTTTATTAAAAAAATGATGTCCAATTTTTTGGTTTAATATAACTAATGTTAATTTTTTAAGCTATATGTAGATTCTGTTTGTTAGTTTTTATTTTTATTAACGGAATATTTATTTTTTGTACCTACTTTGCAATTCGAATAATCACAAAATTTTGATCTATTTATAATACCAACTCTTTTACATCACTAACACAAATCAATTTTTTTTAATGAACATAATACATTCATGAAAGTAAATTTTGACATATATACGTTTTCAAAAATGTCAACTTTGAATCAATGTTTTGATTTTACATTCGTGTGTAAAATTCTCAATTACTCCATACCGATTAAAACTAATAAATTCGTGGAATAATAAGTTACTAAAATATATTCACTGTGCCATCTGCCCAAACTTTTTAAATTATCAGATTTAGCATTAATAATAGTATAGTTGGTATTTTTGTTCTTAAATAGGGTGGACTGTCTCAGAAATAAAGGAATAATTGCCAATTTTTTTAAACTAATAGGTTCTTACCATAGATTATTACAAAAAAAAAAACTATCTGTTGTGAACTAAACACAACGTATGGTCCTATCAACGATGTACACTTTCGAAAATTAGTGTCGTGCCTTTAGGCACGGGCATACCCTAGTATATATATATATATATATATATATATATATATATATATATATATATATATATATATATATATATATATATATATATATATATATCTTTCTGTCTGTCTATTTATTTATCAAGGTTCTAAAAAACGCGGGGCGTGATTGAGGCGTGGAGGCCAAGCCTTAAGCCTTAGAAGCCTAGGCGGGCCTAAGCGTAAAAAGGCTTGAAAAGGCGTTTAGACCTTCATAATATATTTTAATATTTTTTAACCATAACAAGGCTATTAAAATACAAAAATTGCACATATCATAAAAATATGTCTGAATATATGCAAATTAAAATACTATTTGATTATTTTGGATAAGATAATGGTCCGGTTTGTAAACAAATTCTTTAAAATGTGACATCGTTTCACTAAGGCATTGTTATTTTTAGAAAAAAGTGCGCCTTAAGAGTTTTATCAAGAATACGGCGTGAAAGGCATAAGGCGAGGCGTTTCTCTCAAGCCTTAAGCCTAGGCGTGCGTAGGCGGGTTTTTTAGAACAGTGTTATTTATATATTTATGTATCGATCTATCTGTCTATTTGTCTGTATCTGTCTGTCTATTTGTCTGTATGTCTGTCTATCTATCTATCTATCTATCTATCTATCTATCTTGGAACCCTCATCTGCCTTATTAGTTACCTTTTTCTTCTTCCCATATATATTATTTTTCTTCTTGCCTTGGAAACTTAGAAAGGAATTGATCATCCTCTTATTTTCTCCCATGATCATTAGGGATGTTCGAACCATGCTCTCAACGCATTTATAGATATCATAAAATCATTCATTCTAATGTGAAAGAACATACCAACTTTGCACAAGCCAATGGAAATAATATCTAAAGTGACCCTTATTTTTACAATGAGTGCAAAATTATGACTATGGAGGATCCACCTTCTTCGGTTTGGGAGAAACTTTTGAAGGGGGCAATAAAGTGTTTTAGTTATCACTTTAAAAAACATGATCTTTTTTATTTGGCTTGAATTCTTATGTCCCATCATAACTAAGACACAATTTCTCCTACGAGGATTGTGATAGTTCAAGGAGAATATTCTCTAACATCTCGCAATGCACTTTTAGGTAAACTTTTACCTTCGTAGACTCTTGAAAGTCGTTCTTAAGCTGCTCGTTTTGTTCCTCTAGAGCCTCATGCGCATGTAACGGAATAAGGAGTGTCGTCTTCAAATTACCAACCTTTTCATGCAAAAGATCAATATCTTTCTCCCTCTCTTTCAACTTCTTAATAGGATTAACTTCCCAGACCATCAACTTTCCCTCCCGAGTACTTCATTCTCATTTAAGGAACTTATCTCACTCTCACACTCCTCCAGTTTTTTTAGTAATAAGTTAATTATCTACCTTTTCCACTATGCGGGATAACTTATGTGGTTGGTTCTACTTTGCCTTAAGTTGTTATGTTCCGTTATCAACATCAATCTCTTCCTCTTCAGTTAAGTCTCTATCAAAATACAACTCAACATCATTTTTCTTGACCTTATCTTCAATAAGTAAGATGGGAGGACTTAACGTATCCCTAATGGCAGTGAACATATGAAGTTACATTCAATGGGAGACTCATCCCTCGAGTCAGAGTCACTTTCCTTAAGGGTGGAATTTATAACCTTTTTCTTATCACCTCTCCTCCTTAGCCTAGTGATTCACTCTCGTGCCATGTGATCAAAACCTTGGGATTCTAATCACATTTTAGAGTCTTATTTCGATTTCTCTTCACTCTAAGACATGCGATCACATCTACCGAAATACTTATCTACCCTTTAAACTTTATTATCTTCTCCCTATTTTTTATTGGATCTAAAGTTTGGGGGATTGCATTTAAGAATTTTTCTTAATTATTTTATCAGAAAAGGCACACTAAACCTCATTCTCATCAGAATCGTAATCCGAGATGGAAGGAGCATTGTTATGTGCCTTTAACATGATGCTCTTTTCTTTCTTTGTAACTTGAAGACGACACTCAAATTTTTCTAACTCAAAGAATCGTAATCCGAGATGGAACGAACAGTTTTATAACTCAAAGTTTTAGATGGAACCTGTTATCTCCTATACTTCCCTGTTATTCATACGTCCTACGAGGTTTAACGTTGAGACGCAGGGAAGGAACCTAAGTGGCAGTCACCTAAAATTTTCCTAATAGATTAGAATTCTTGATGTTTTTACCACAATTAAAGTGAGAGTTCACGATAACGGAGAGTTTAACATAAAACTCATTAAAGGTATCATTGTCAAGAATCTTCAAATACTCAAACAGGGTTGTGAGATGTTGGAGCTCTTAGATCTGAACGATATTGTTACCCTCATGGTGACTTGCAAAATGTCCCACGATTCCTTGGGTGTAGTACACATAGAGATCCGAAGGAGCTCTTCTTGGGTGACTCTGTAGAATATCATATTTACCCCCCCCCCCCCCCGGAGTTTTAATTGGCTAACATATGATCATCCTCAATCAAGAACTCCTCAAGATTAGGACATCAACATCCCTTTGCTTGGTCATAGGTTGTTTCCACTCTTTACTATGTTCAATAACACCCTCTCATCTTGATGTTTCAAGAAACAAAAGTTATACGCGTCTTCCAATATGCGTACTTGCTACAATGAAACACGTGTGGACGCACGATTAACTCACACTCAACATATGTGCCCTCGAGATTCATCATAATGACCCGCCCTGATACCACCTTGAATAAGTATGTGCCATGGGATCTTTAAGTAAAATTAATTAATTTTAATTAATGAACTACTCATCTTAAAAAATTAAATCATTTTTAATTGAACCAACTTTTATTTTATCAAATAAAATTAATTAGGTAAATGTAGCATGTGGGTGATTAGTCAATAAGTACAGAACCTAAATCACACACATTGCAAAATTATTTTGAGAGGAAACACACGAGAAGAAAACCACTATCGCCTCAATGCAACCATTCACTAGTTTTGAGATAATATATACTATTAAGGACACCTCGAAAAACTAAAAATAGAGATAGTTCACTAATATTCATGCAAATATTTCATATTACTTATTTGAGTTTCAAACATGTGTACATATCATTTTTCTATTTTTATTTTGAAAACCATCTTTAATAAAATTCAAAAAAGTAATTATTGACCGCCATTGCCAAATACTGATAGCCAATTGTCACCCCACAATTGCCAAACTTCCCCATCATTATTTTTTAATTACCATCAGGCCCATAGTGCATCTACTTCAGTGAAGACAGGTTGTTCTTTTTCGCGACTGATTGAACTCTCTCTCCCCCTCCCTGGGGCCCCACAAACACCATTCCAGCCAATCACAGCCAAACACCTTTGATCTCCGAAATCTCCTGTTGAATTACTAATGTCTCTGCTCTGTAGATCTCCCCTCTTACAAACAAGTACAATTTGCTGACAAATTTTGATTCACTTCATTAAGCTCACCTCAGTCCATTGCTTTCAATCCCCACTTTTACTTCCCTATATTCTGAAACTCTTTCCTTTACTTTCTTAACCTCTTTCCTATAAACATCGTTTCATATTTCAGTTTATTCTATCAATTCATATCATTGTTTCTATGGGTTCTCCATGTCTTAATCTGCGAGTTTCAAGTGTGTTGCTATAGTTTCTAAACTTTAAAACTTGGTTACTGATACTTGTAGTTTATGCTCTTTTTTGGATCTAGTGGAGTTGTAATACCTACCATTTACTAGCAGGATCTACTTTTTCTAAAGTTTCTTGAATTTTCCGTGGGTTTTGGAAAGTTGGGTCTTTTCTAGATTCGTCATCTCATGCTTATGTCAAGTGAAAAAGAAAAAAATTCAGATTCCCATAAAAACCGATTCTTGATTTATTGCCTGCCTTCCTATAGAAACCTTCAGTTCTCCACACTTCCTCTCTGGGCTCTCTTCTCTCTCACTCAAGGAGTCATAAAATTGTGAATTCTTGGGCTTTATAGAAACAATGAATCAAGGAATGGAAATTTTCTCTCGGTCTACATTTAATTTCAACTCAAACTGGTTGTTTGAAGAATGGAACGAAACAAAATGGACCCCTGAAGAGAATAAGCAATTTGAGAATGCGCTTGCATTATTTGATAAGGATACTCCGGATCGATGGTACAATGTGGCAGCCAGGATCCCAGGGAAGTCTGTGAGTGATGTGATCAAACAATATAGAGAATTGGAAGATGATGTTAGTGATATAGAGGCTGGGCTAATACCAATACCAGGGTACACCACTGATTCTTTTACAGTAGAGTGGATTAACAATCAAGGGTTCGATGGGTTGAAACATCTTTATGGTCCTGGTGGAAAACGAAACTCATCAACTAGGACTTCTGATCAAGAAAGGAAAAAGGGTGTGCCATGGACTGAGGAGGAGCACAGGTAATCTAATCATGATTTGTAAAGCATTACCAAGTTTAAATGTTTTGGCTTTCAAATAAAGTAGTTTTTCTAACAACGATAACTTGTAGTCTAGATTAAAGCAGTCGTAAAATACAAATCATTGGTTATTTACATTAATCTTTTCATAATGTACTCTCTGCCTCCTAAGAGCATCTTCAGTGGTGGAAGTAAAAGTAAAAAAAATCTCTAAATATACAACATGATAACCCTCCAATGGTGTAAACAAGGGAACATAATTTGTAATTGAATTTGTAGTGATTCTTCAAATTTAGAGAATGGGTATAAATTCTCTAGGGTTTCTACGAACTTTATTTGTTCATATCAATTCTAACGAACAAATAAAGTTCGTAACAAATATATTTTAAGTTCCTACGAACTTTAGAAATTCGTAACAATTATATTTATGTTTTTACGAACTTCTAAAGTTTGTAAGAACAGAAAATGTACTTCTTAAATACTTTAAATGTTCATAGCAACTCTCAAGTGTTTACCTTTGCAAATGACCACTCTGTAAACTAATGAGACAAAAGGTAAAATGCACTGTTCAAATTTACAGTTACACCTTTCGTGTATGTCCACCATTGGACGTGTATGTCCACCATTGGACATGCTCTAACAATGAATCAAGTGCATGCGTTCTATTCCCTAAGATATTAATATTATAGGAAGCTTAACAGTTTTAGTTTTCAAACGGAGACACTTAGGGGTCGTTTGTTTTTACCTCTTAAGTCTGAATCTGAATCATTCAGACTTAAGAGGTATCAAAAAGTGTTTGTTTTTTTAAATGATTAAGAGGTTAGCGGTCATATTTGCCTCTTAATGATTAAGAGGTAGAGTTAGGTCTGAAGTCTGAATCTGAAGTCTGAATCAGTCTAAATACATTCATTCAAAAGTATATTCAGACGTAAAAACAAACACATTTTTCAGATTCAGATTTCAGACTTCAGATTCAGTCTTCAGATTGATTCAGATTTCAGATTCAGATAAAAAACAAACGCAACCTTAATATAGGACGTAGTGACACTCTTTTTAAGTATAGGAAGACTAGAAAACTATCGTTTGATTTACATAAAATTATTTCGGAAGAGCCTAGAAAGTTATGAGTTATTACAATGTGTTGTATAGCTGATATTATATTTTTGCATTCTAAAATGCTTTTGTATTAAATAGTATTTTTACACCCAAGTGAGAACATGTTGTTTTCAATATTTTTAATTGTGGTTTGTGAGGTGCATTGATTGACTTAATCTCAGGCAATTTCTGCTGGGGCTCAAGAAGTATGGAAAAGGGGATTGGAGAAATATCTCGCGCAATTTCGTGTCGACAAGGACGCCAACTCAGGTTGCTAGTCATGCTCAAAAGTATTTTATCAGGCAGGTTTCGGGAGGGAAGGATAAGAGGAGGTCAAGCATCCATGATATCACAACTGTCAATCTAACAGACACCAATTCTCCTTCACCGGACAATAACAAATCTGTTTCACCAGCTCACTCCACCACGCAACCACCTGAGCAGCAACAGCATTTGAATATGAACGGCGTTGTGAAGGCACTATATGACTGTAGCCTCCCAAATCAAGGAGCTACCATTGGTTTTGATTTGCCAAATAGCAGCCTCATTAATGCACCCCTTTGTGGGCCCTCTCTCTATGGGCCGCAGTTTGGGCCTTACAGTACAATTTTTCAGATGCAATTCACACAACCTCGGTGATTTCTTATTCAGGTTGAAGCTAGAGTTCATATGTATTGAAATGACAAATATTATCTGTGAATTTTGAACTTGATGTTTATCCTTTATTATGGGTTTATTTGTGTAAATATGTTGATGAAGATTTGAGTTAGACAATTATGATAAAACTCCAGGAAGACAAGTTCCTTGAGCGGGATTTGGAAATTCTTGGCTAAGAAAGCTTTAATTGAACTTTGTAAAGATTAAGTTTTTCATTAGTCAATAATATTCCAACTAAATTACTCTAAAGATTTTCTTGTAGTTCTTAAATACTTACTTATCAGTTCCCAACTGGCAAGAAGTTATTGTGTTGTTTTTAATTATTTTATGCATTTATGATTTACATTGGATATTGTAATTGATGTTGTCTTGCTAAGGAAGCTATTATGGTTCAAACTTCAAACCAAGGGAATCATTTTGTGGTCTTTACACGCATTAATAAACGAATGTGGGGCAGTTGATTTTGTTGTTTTGGACAAAACGCCATGTCATTAGACGGTGAGTCCAAATTTGCTGAGTCATTATGCACTCTTTCGGGTGCCATGGTCTAATCCGTAACTGTTCTCTGCATTTTTAACTCGCAAAACACCGTTTTCATCTATTTACCTTCCACATCACTTGGGTCTGGAGACCAAATTTGGCCAAAACCAGAGTTTAAAAAGCATCTTATGCTTCATTCTGTCTTAAAACTTGAGAATGATAAATCTCTCCTTTTCACTTTGAATCAGTTTCTTACTATAAAAAAAATGGCAATTTGTGTAATAGTATAGTTGTTGCTGTTTGTTAACTTGCATTTCTATGAACTCTTTTTTGTTGTAGGTAAAGACATCATCGTTTAGTGATTCTTGAGTGTCTATGTCAGACAACTTATGAGAAAATTATATGATGTAGATATTCACCAAACCACTTGCTCTTTCCTTTCACTTTTCATAAACAAATGGTTTCTTTTTCTAGTTTGTCATAAAAAATAAAAATCACATATTTTTCCTTTTTCATCTCTCTAAATGTAAATGGGCTCTAAGATTCTCTTTTTGGGAGGAGAAGTATCATTGCAACCTTAGATTTCCTGAAAGTACTTCAAAAGAAAGAATCTTCTGCCCCATCATGTGAATTGTGGAACTAAAGATCAATTATTGCATGATTAGACAGGCTAACAACGATAGGCTGCCTTCCAATTGTGTATACATTACATAGCGCTTTACAGCAACCCTTATGGGTATGCTAAAGTGGTATATATAGCGTAGATACGTGTGTTATGGGTAAGACAGTATGTCATATATGAGTATTGGTAAGATATAAAATAACAAAGATAGCATTGGACTAGTTGATTTTTTGTGGGACCCACACCTAAAACGGAACATCATGTTCCGCGCATGGAAGAAAAAAAATATATATATATATATATTTGCTTAAGCGGAACATCATGTTCCGCGCAAGCATTTTACATCTTTCCCCCCTTTCTACTTTCACCCCCAAATGTTTCAAATACATATTTATTTATTCCCTTTTCTATTTCAACGGCTATTTCTTTATCCAACGGTTACATTTTTTTTTTTTATAAATATTTACATATGGATATAATATAATTACATATGGTTATAATATTTACATATGGATATAATATAATTACTGATATTCTATAATTATTTCAGAAAAATAATTACTGATATTTTTTATTACTGATAATATAATTAATATTAACTATTACTGATATTTTTTATTATTGATAATATAATTAATTACTGAGATTTTTTATTACTGATATTTCAGAAATATTTACATATGGATATAATATAATTACTGATATTCTATAATTATTTCATAAAAATAATTACTGATATTTTTTATTACTGATAATATAATTAATATTAAGTATTACTGATATTTTTTATTACTGATAATATAATTAATTACTGATATTTTTTATTACTGATATTTCAGAAATATTTACATATGGATATAATATAATTACTGATATTCTATAATTATTTCAGAAAAATAATTACTGATATTTTTTATTACTGATAATATAATTAATATTAACTATTACTGATATTTTTTATTACTGATAATATAATTAATTACTGATATTTTTTATTACTGATATTTCAGAAATATAATTACTGATATTCTCTAACTAAATAAATTTAATAATTAAGTAATTAAAAAGTATATTAAAATGAATAAATAAATAATTTACAAGGAAAAATAAATCAGAGAATTTACCTTCGTAAAGGTCTGTGGAAACTCTTGTTGGTTTTTGAAGTGTGAAAACATATTTTACGGTGGGTTGATTTAAATAGGGGTGTGGAATTTAATTTGGTTGTTGAAATGTAGGTGGGAGTTGAGGTAATTAATTGTAGGGAAGAAACGTAAAAGCCGTAAGACTTTTGGGGGGCAAAATCGAAAATCCAATAACCTTAGGCGGAACATGATGTTCCGCGCAAGGTTATGAGGGCCCCAGCCAAAACGACGTCGTTTTGGTACGATTTTGCTGATTTATTCTATTTTTACCCTTTTTACCGGCTGCGCGTAGCAATTTTTGTGTATTTTAACAGACAAATTTAGCCTAGTTATGTGTAAATTTACACTGCGCGTAAGGGTTGCTCTTAGAATGACAAACACAAATGGTGAGCTCAATTATAAAGTTGCAAAAATGATAGAAAAGTAGTTAATTTATGGTTTGTTTGATAATACTAATTCTTTATAAAAATATAATATATGAAATCATTTTATATTTTTTACATGTTTGATAAATAAATATTTTTAAGGAATTAATTTTCTTAAAACAAGTCACGTAATAACTTTTTCACAAAAATGTGGAATTAAAAAACCCCATCTCACCTGGTTATTCATTTTCGAGGAAAAAGAATTCACACCAAAAAAAATAATAAAAAATCCAGAAAATGAATAAAAATCCAAATATAACGGAAAAAATCCAAAAAATGAATAAAAACAAAAAAAAATGAAAAAAAAAATACATAAAGTGAATAAAACCCCCAAAATAATGAAAAAAATCTAGAAAATCAATAAAAACAAAAAAATAATGAAAAAAAAATCTAGAAAGTGAATAAAACCCCAAAAATTATGAAAAAAATACAGAAATTGAATAAAATCCAAAAATAATGAAAAAATTCTAGAAAATGAATCAAAACCCAAAAATAATAATAAAAAAATACAGAAAGTGATTAAAACCCCCACAATAATGAAAAAAATACATAAGGTGAATAAAATCCCAAAAATAATGAAAAAATCCAGAAAATTAATAAAAACCCAAAAATATTGAAAAAAATCCAGAAAGTGAATAAAGCCCAAAATAATGAAAAAAAATCCAAAAATGATGAAAAAAATCTAAAAAATGAATAAAAATCCAAAAATAATGAAAAAGGTCCAGAAAGTGAATAAAAACCCAAAAATAACGAAAAAAATACAAAAAGTGAATAAAAACCCCTAAAAAATGAAAAAAAATCCCGAAAATGAATAAGAAATCCAAAAAATGAAAAAAAAAATCCCGAAAGTGAATAAAAACCCAAAAATAAGAAAAAATTCCAGAAAGTAAATAAAAACCCAAAACTAATTTTAAAAAATAGAGAAAGTGAATAAAACCCCCCAAAAATGAAAAAAAATCCAGAAAGTGAGTAAAAATTCAAAAATAATGAAAAAAATACAGAAAGTGAATAAAACCCCCAAAATAATGAAAAAAATACAGAAAGTGAATAAAAACCCAAAAATAATGAAAAAATTACAAAAAGTGAATAAAACCCCAAAAATAATGAAAATAAAAATGAAGAAAAGCCTAAAAATAATGAAAAATATCGAAAAAGTGAATAAAAACCAAAAATATTGAAAAAAATACAGAAAGTGAATAAAAACTCAAAAATAATAAAAAAAATACAAAAAGTGAATAAAACGCCAAAAAAATGAAAAAAAAACAGAAAATGAATAAACCCCAAGAATAATAATAAAAAAATAAAAAAGTGGGTAAATTTTTTTTTAACCCCGGAATTAATTTACAAAACACCCAAAAATTTATTAAAAAGTCAGAAACATAATAATTAAGAAAACAAATAACATAAAATTAAAAAAACGCTCAGAAAATTTTAAAAATACAGAAAATGAAAAGAAATACATAAAATAAATATTAGTCCCCGAATCAACTTTAAAAAACACCTAAAAATAAAATAAAAGGTCAGGAAAAAAATCAATAAAAAAACATACTGAAAAAATACAGAAAATGAGTAAAAAATAGAAAATAAATATTAACCCCTGAATTAATTTTAAAAAAACCCAAAAATTTATTTAAAAGTCAGAAATTCATTAATTAAGAAAAAAATAAATAAAAGAACATATAAAAGCGCTCAAAAAATTAAACAAATAGAAATGAATAAATATCCTAGAAAAAACTAATAAAAATGCAAATATTTGAAAAAAATTAAAAAAAACAAGAGAATTAAAAAAAAGAATAGACTTGGCGACGGGGGGGACGAAACAGTTGGGGTTGGGGGGGGGGGGGGGATTTTGTTTTTATTCATTTTTTATTTTTTCTTACCAATCTTAATACATTTTTTGTTTTTGTTTTTCTATTTGTTTGTTTTAAATTCATTCTGGGGTTAATATTTATTTTTTGGTTTTTTATTCATTTTATGTATTTTTTTATTCATTTTTTGTGTTTTTTTTAAATTTTCTGGTATTTTTATTAATTTTCAGAATTTTTTATTAATTTTCTGTTTTTTTTTATATATTTTTTACTTTTTTTTTCCTTGAAAAATATTGAAAATCAAACACATAAAAGATGAAAAATAGAATATTTTCCACCTGAAAAATAATTGCAATCAAACAACATTAACAAATTTTTTCCATGGAAAATATTTTCAAGTTTTCAATTCCATGAAAATTGACTCGATTATTTTTCATTTTATTTATCAAACATACCCTTAGTATAAAAAATTGTGAAATGTGAGAAAACTAAATATATGATTTATGTGGAACCAGGAATATGCCGTGTATGCTCCACTAATTAGGTTAATAAGCCGTTGTATAGTCACATGAACGTTGAGGTGTGATATCCTTATGTCCGAACTCCAACTATTACGCTCAAATTGCAAAGATAGCAAATAAAATGTTTTGCTTGGAAAATATTCAGGCTGAACAGTTTCATGGAAAACAATTTCAAGTTAATATATCACATTTTTTATATGTTCGATCATATTTGTGAAAAAATGTCTTGTTCATTTAAGCTAAACACAGGAAATCTTAACACACACACACACAACAACAACAACAAAAAAAAAAATATTTTCCGATAGAGAAGGTAGGAAAATAAAATATGAAAAATGAAAAAAAATTTAAAAGCCTTGAACAAGTTGTAGTTAAAGGAGGGTGGTAAACTTTTTCATGAGAAGTTCAGCTATCAATATCACAGCCACCCTTAATATGCGGTTTCTGTATTGTATTGTATTGTTCAGTTATCATTATTGTATTCCATATTCTCTCCTTTCTCATATTGCCACTTTACTTACTAATTGGTAGCAGTACCATCCCTGTTGCTGCTGCAACAATCACAAAGGGATTTGTGCCCACCTATCACTTGGAGTGACGGTCCCGCCCACTAGACAGACAATTGAAGGCAACATGACCATTTTCCTATAATCTTTACTAGTAAATCACAAAACTGCCCCACTTTCTCTATTAAAAGAAGCACCTTTCCACAAGTGCACAGGAAAGCACTTTGCCCACTTTATTCTAATAAGTTTATGCAGACCACATACCTACCCTCACAACCTACACTTTTGGTGCCTGTGTTCCTTTCGTCTATTTGTTTGAACAAGATTCTGATACCTTGGTTCGGGTTAAACTTTTTTTCTTTTTGAGGGAGAAAAGAAACACTATTGCGTGTTAGAGGACTCCTAATGGAACCGGGTGAATCAGCCGGATAACTCTACCGGCTGATATGGCATGTTCAACAATAGTTTTTTCATAAAATGAAATTTGATTGGAAAAACAAAAATAACTTTCTTATTTCGATTCATGATTTTTATGCGTCGATCGCGACACTGGTTATTATTGCTGACGCGGATTCACATTCATAAGACAATAACATATCTCAATATGGATCCACGTACATACCGGTGGCGCCGACCAATTTTTATATATAATGTGTATTTAACGTATAGATTTTAGCAAAAATATATATACTTTTTAAATATTTTTAAAATCGATTTGTTAGTGCCACTGGCGCGGACCCACATCCGTTAAATTATGCGGAGCCGCGCCAGCGACAATAACCGAACGCCGATCTATATTTTGACGTATATTTTTTGACATATATTTATATATTGCGTGTATTTAACGTATTGATTTTAGCCAAAAAAACTACCAAAAACAATATCACAACTCTTTTTGTGTGGCTAATATCGCAACTCTTTTGTGTGGTCAATAGCATTGAGTCGTATTTTTTTTCATACGCGACATTAAAAAAAATCTATTTAATACATTTAAAAAAATTTGTTTACTTTTTGACAAAACATTTTTTTTTGCTAAAATCTATTTTTTGCGTTAAAACTAGTTTTAAAATATTTTTTTACTAAAAAATATTTTGATCATTGAAAAAATCTTTTGTTTTTGTCACAAAAAGAGCAGTGTTATTGGCCACACAAAAATACTAAGTTGTTAATACCGCTGGCGCGGACCCACATCCATTAAATGATGGGAATCCGCGCAAGTGACAATAACCGATCGCTGATGTATAATTTTGTAGTATATATTTTTGACATACATGATGTATATTTTGTCGTAAGTTTGTCAAAAAATATACGTGATGTCAAAAAATGTTTAAAAAATATTTATATATAGCGTGTGTTTTTCGTATAGATTTTAGCAATTTTTTTTTTAATATTTTAAAAATCGATTTGTTAGTGCCGCTAGTGCGGACCCACATCTATTAAATGATGCAGATCCGCGCGAACGAAAATAACCGATCGTTGATATCTCAATTGTTAACAAATTGATATATAAATAATATTTTTTAACCTAAAATAATCTTACCACAAAATGGTTATTAAAAAAATTGTTTCTAAAAAAATAATTTTTACACTAAGCCAACTTATAACAGGAAAAAAGTTATTCTTAAAAAATAGTTTTAACAAAAAATGAGTTTATAAAAAAAAACATTCTCAGAATATAATTTAAAAAATAGTTTTTAAAAAAAAAAGGTAAAACAATTGACAAATGTAACAATCCACAAAAAAAAGCCTCCTCATACCTATAAGGCTGCCACCTCAGCAGCCACCTAAGCCGGTGGATGAATCCGGTTGCTTTCCCCCCGGTTCCAGAAGCATTATTCTTACTTGTTAACACATTTCAGGCACGTAGCCGAAGAAGAGTCACAACACAATTAAATATATATATATATATAACGACAAACCGGATGGGAGCTTTCAAGGCACATAAGAGGAAAAATACAAAAGAGGATACAAAATTGAGGATATAATATATGGTATATCCACCGTTGAGTTTTATTCTTAAAATCACTCATTATGTTTATTTTTCTAATAAAGAAGTGTCAAATTCATTTTAGAATAAGTATCATATTTGTAATAATGCCATACATTTACTTTAAATATATTGTATGAATGTGAGTCATTCCTATTGAGTATGAATGTTAATCAATTATTATTTAACTCACCACTTTTTATATTTGTTTGAAGTATTCTACGTTTCACACGAGAAATCATATAATGTGTCATCCAACTTTTCAAACAAGGTCACTTTTTTCGAATGCTTCTAATATAATTAAATTTGAGTGGAGTTATAATTATTTAGTAGAAATAATTACAAATAAGTGGAAATGAGATAAATTACGGTGTTGTCATTTGGGATTTATATGTTATGTCTAGAAGTCAATCTAATTATTTAGCCATGAGTCCCCAATAAAATCCTTATTAAAGAAGTGAGGCTTAAAATCTCTACTCACTCTGAACACCTTCATCCAAACTCCCTCTTGATGTTATGCTAAGGTTTCTTAGAATGTGACCTTGTTTGATACAAGGGATTCTCTCGTCCAAAATTGCTTTGAACGAGAGAATTTCATTCCAAACAGAAACTCTGGTAAGATGTCGACTTCTTATGAGGTTATCTCGTGAGAAGTTTTTTTTCGAACGAGGGTCTTTCTCATTCGCATGAGTACCTTTTATGAAAAAATATGTTTTTCTTGGAGTATTTTATACTGCTTAGTATAAATAACTTTCAAGACGTGTTTTTCTAACTAACAAAAGAATCATAGATTAATTTTCGCAATCTTATACACAGATATATAGAGTGAGAATGGTGGTTAAAGGCAAGGTAATGTGTGAAAAATTTAAATACATAGAGAAAACGAGAGAAGAAAGATATGATTCTTCTCATAAGCTTCATTATCCTACTCTCAAGTGGTGACAACATACCGTTCTTACTTTATCTGGTCATATACTAAAAGATTTGAACTATATTTGCATTTTCCTCGCATATTAGCCTTCGTATTGGATCACATACAAGATCCGTAACAAGTGTGGTGAGATAAACCCAAGATCCATTCCTTAGGTCTAGTCATTTTGTTTACTTTCTGGAACATTGTCAATCGAAGTTTTTTCGCAACAAAGTTTTTTAAATATTAATCCCCAATATTGGTTTTAGAGCCCCTTTATATGTTGACCATATTTTAGAAAAGTCCATGTTGTCCACCATTGAACCCCGAGGTTTGCCTATTGGAAATAGATGCATTAATGTATATTTTATGTACTGACATGGTTCTTTAGAATTTTTATTGTGGTCACATATTTATGTTATGTGAATTGATCCTTATGTGATAAAATCCTACTAGTTATATTAAAAATATTATTAAGCCGACCAGAAAGTAAATCATGCATAATTACACAAGAATAATAATTATATGGGTCTGTAACATGCATATGTCCACGAGAGGTTTCTCTAGTATATTACTATGGTTCTAGTAATTATGATTACATTTACCTTCCCGTGGGGGGCCGGGTTACATTTGTAGAAAAATCAAGATAGTTGATCTGTGCAAGGCTCAATGTCTGGGATAGCTATCCGACTTGATCATTTGTATCCCACCCTTAATTCTCGTAGATCGGTTAAGTCCAACAATCCTTATCTACAAGGATGAGATTTTAATTGGATCAATATACACTTGTTGTTCTCTCACGTGTTCGGATTATTCTCCTCACAATTTCCCCTAAATATTTTCAATTGATCGAGGCTGCAAAGGTTTATTCACCTATTCAAATAAATCTAAGTTCTGGTCACTACTGGTTAGGGGTGTGGATCGGTTCGAAACCGACCTATTTGGATCAAACTGAATCCAATCCAATTAAAATCGGTTTTTATACTTTTCAATCCAATCCAAACCGATATTGAGTTAAAATCCAATCCAATCCAATCCAATTGTAATTGGATTGGATCGGTTTTTTTCAATCGGTTTCGAGTATCTGATTTGGGTCCCATTTTTTTCATAGTTGGATTGGATTTGGATACAATCCAATCCATTTAACTAATCCAATTGGTCCAATCTAATCCGATTCAATCCAATCCAATCCAATCCATTTCATAGTTGATAAACTGTAATTCCAATTAATAAATAATAAATCCAAATTTAATAAATAATAAACCAGATTTTTTTAAACTAAATAATAAACCAAAATTCAATACAAATACATTAATGCCTTCACATAATCTTCCCAAAACTTCCAAGAGATCCAAGCTTGTACCCAAATATCAGTAACTGTCGAGGTGGACGAACCCAAAATCTCTGCACCAAATTAAACAATGACTTGTCATCAAACAATTATCCCTACAGCTGTTAAAAATCAAACCAGTAAATGTTAACTCAAACCATTAACTGACTAAGTTTACTCAAACCATTAGCTGTAAAAAATATTTAATTATGCAAATTTTAGTTTACTCAACCTAAGCCCTAAAATCAAATGATAAAAATCGAGCACCATTTTTGTGTATGTGTCCCAATCAAACCATTAAACATTCTCCCAGATGCCTACTTTACTGATTCGGTTTACAGCAGAAATGATCCCAAAACATCAATATATATATACACACACAAAAAGGATATATGATTCCAAAACAGGGTATATGATTCCAAAACATCAATATATATGTATATATACTTGAATGTCGAAACATGTATATATACTAGAATGCTGAAACTTTTTCGTGTGTGTGTATATATATATATATATATATATATATATAGAGAGAGAGAGAGAGAGAGAGAGAGAGATTACCTTCGGTGGAGATCAGCGCCGCGTAAGGGGAGGAGGAGATCAGCTTGGCAAAGTGTAGGAGGAGATCAACTTGGTAGTGTAAGGGGAGGGGGAGATCATCAGCGTCGTCGAGAAGTAAGGGAGAGGAGAGTGAGGAAATATGAGAGCCGTAAGGGAAGGAAGGGAAGGGAGATCGGGTAGGTTTTTTTTAACTCTATATATATTGGGGTATTAAATCGGGTGGGTATTAAATTGGGTAGGGTATTAGGTATTTTTTTACCCAAATTCATTTTAATTGGATCGGTTCGGTTTTTTAATCGGTTTTTTATCCAAGAACCGAAACCGATCCAATTAAATCGGTTTTTGAAAATTATAATCCAATCCAAACCAATTGAGGTCGGTTTTGTAGTTGGATTGGATTGGATTGGATCGGTCGGTTTCATCGGTTTGGTTTGGATTTTGCACACCCCTACTACTGGTGGTGGTCATAGAACCATACTATGGTCGTAGGGCATAATAGTAACAGTGCTTGAATGTGAAGACTCTATTTATATGCTAGTTTGAGAGGGTACACTGGTGATTTTTTCCCGTCATTTTAAGGATACATTGGTAATTTTAGCATCCTAAAATAAAAAGGGA
The DNA here is from genome assembly GCA_949130495.1 of Sambucus nigra. Lineage (NCBI taxonomy): Eukaryota > Viridiplantae > Streptophyta > Magnoliopsida > Dipsacales > Adoxaceae > Sambucus > Sambucus nigra. The sequence continues at coordinate 648,732,633 of OX422208.1, forward strand.
GGTATCGTGTGTTAGCCGTCATTTGGTATTGTGCCTACTAATGATGGGATATTGCCTTGGAATGTGTTGAAACTCATTAAATCCACATCTACCATCAGTTTTGTTCATTACTAAAAACTTATATTTTCTTCAAGAGAACCATCCATCCTTTTGTTGCTTCCGTACTTGTAAATTTTCTTCCTTCCATTTCTCTCTACATTTTTATATTTTCTTTAAAGAATACCATTTTCCCTTCCGTTTCTCGTTACATGTTGTGAAAATGGTATATGTAATTAACAAAGAAAACCATTAAGGCCTTCAAAGACCGTTATTTCCCTCCATATCTTTTTTACTTTGTAGTTTAAGCCGAAATCACATTTCCTCCAAACCATTTATTCCTTGAGTTCTGTCAATTTTTTGATGTAGTCCCTTCTTAGTGCTCTCCTAATAATTGGAGGATTGGAAATGGTGTAAACCATATAAAAGAGATCTATGGGACCCAATTGGGGATCCAAAAGATATATTTTTACTACATGTGGGTGATGACCAATGGTAAGGTCTATAACCTAAAGGCAATGATGGTTGAAAGGTCCCTGGTCGTTAATTTTCCAAACTTCACCAAGGATTATTAGGCCCATGTTTTCGTGGTTAAAAATTGAGACTATTTTCCCATCCCAAAGGATGGTGAGACTTCCAAGGGCCCCACCCAAAGGCGTGCATGGAATATGTCTAACCTTATTTTGGGATGCCTCATTGAGTTATGTTTCTTGGTTTCCATATCTCATTCGTTGTGTTGATGCTTTGATCTTTTATTATGCATGTTGATGTAAAAAATTAGATAGCTCTAATTATTCAATCACAGATAAATAAAATGAGACAAAGATTTTAAAGTGGTTCAGCCTTATAAGAATGGCCTACGTCCACTGTTATGTTATTGCTGAGTCTTTTGGGAATTCTCGATTACAAGATCAATCAAGAAATTCCGGTTCCTTTGAATGAGGGTGATACAAGGTATTTATAGCCCTTAGGTTGTACATGAAAGGGTGTTACATTAAATGATACACATATGAAAGGGTAATTCATTTAATGTTCTTCAAACGTGCGCGTCAAGATGATAAGCATTCAATGAATAGTTGAACTGTTGATTATCTGACAATTAATGTTGTGGTCGAGGTGCAGCTCGAACCGCCTTAGTTGCTCGTCGTCCAAAAGTTCCTCGGAGCATTAGAGTTCCTCGGAGGGTTAGTGTTCCTCGGAGTGACTATGTTGGTCGGGGAAACAATCTTCCTCGTTGCTATTGTGCCACGTAGATTTACACGTGTCTTCTTATTATTCGTCCACATCAGCATACTAATTTTGGTGTCAACAGAAGCCCCCAATGTTTCATATTTCGAACTTTGAGGAGTATGGAACATTCTTTCTCGGTATATGGCGATATTAAACGACCTTCCTGGGTTTTAGGAGCCTTTTCGTCGTATTTAAATTTCCTTCCAAATTCCCAGAATCCGCCTTTTTGCATTTTTATAGGCGCTTCGATCTTCGTGCCCTTTTTGTCCTTTTAGCCGCCGGTAGCGTAATATTTCCTTTTTATAATAATTTCTTTCGCCGTTTCTCAAGGAAAGGTATTTAATCTTCACAGGCAATCCCATCGTCTTCTACCTTTTCAATTTCTGCTTTCGAGTTTTCTAAAGCTTTTCTCTCTCTTGTGCGTTCATTTCCTCCTTTGTTTATCAACAGATCTCCTTTTTCCCTGTAAGCTCTTCTTCCTTCTTCTTTTATTCATCATGGTTTACATTATCGAATCCCTTGAGAAGTTTCGCTCTGACTTCTCTATTCCTTCCTGGGTAACTTTGGAGGTTCTTTCTGGGCCTTCAAGTTATTTTGATTTGGCTGAGGGACACTGGTTCCCTAGCCTATTTATTGCTGAATGTGGATTTTCTTTTCCACCAAATCTGTTGTGTTTAGAGTTCTATCAGTACTTCGACGTTGTCCGTGCAAAAATAGCCCCCAACACATGGAGAATAGTTAATGGGGTATATAGGTTAAATCAAACTCATGGAACTCGTATAGGAATTCCTGAGATTATGTACTGTTACAGATAGGCTGTTTTAGACAACGTTTTTTATTTAAAAACTAGGTTTTTGAATAGGGCCTTAGTAGTCAACCTCCCTGATGCCAACAGGGATTATTTTGAACACGGGGTAGTTATAAAAAATTGGCAACATGCCCCTTTGGTTGGAGATGCAGTATATGAAGGTCCCAGATGCCCTCCATATGGCAATGGGATAGGTTGTTTTCATCTTATTTTGTTTTTGAAATTATGATTTCATGGTATTTGATAAATTGTATGACTAATATTTCAATATGTTCTTGTTTACAGTTGACAACAAGAGAAAAACTCCAAAAGAGTCAGAAGTCAATATAAAGCAGTTGAAACATATCTGGAGTTTGCATCAGAGAGTTGCAAACGAGCACATCAGGTCTGCTTCATATTTGTTGCAGTACATGAGCTACACATCATCCTTTACTGCTCGTCCTGTGGTCAGCATTAGTGACCCATTGCCAGCTTCCGAGGAATCTTCACCAGAATCTCATATTCCTCTAAGTCAGAAGATGGGCAAGAGAAGAGTTCCTGCTATCTTCGAGGATACTTCCTCTGCCGGGGATGGAAAGAGGAACAAGGCTGAAGTCCCAAAGGGGACCAAGAAAATTAACGCTGTTCCTTCTGTTGCTATTCAGAAGGCTGCCGAGAAGCCTCCAATGGCTCCGAGCAAGAAAAGTACTTCTGTGGAAGTGATCACTATTTCCCCCACCAAGGGTTCTTTGGCTGAAACTGCTGAAGTTCCACTGAGGAGATTGAATAAATCCTCCTCGGTTAGTTTTTCTGAATCCATTCCCCAGCTCCAAACTAGTGGAGCTGGTGTTCCAACCATCATTCCCCCGAGCTCTGCAATGAGCTCGGTAAAAACTTGGATTATTCCTGAAGTTCAAGGCATCGAGGAAAACATGCCTAGGGATATGCTGACATCCCTAGCTACTCGTCACATTGCTTCAGTAAGTTTCTTTTTATCTTGAATTTTTCCTTCTATCAATATATGTATCTCGGCACTAACTCATCACTACATTCTTTTTTCAGCTGGTGAGTTGTTTTAACACCATTGTGAAGAAAGATGAAGCGCTCAAGGCTTCAAGCTCCTCGTCTGGAGTAGAGGATGCATTCCAGGGTTTGGCCCAATCTCTGAAGGAATCCCGTCAGAAGTACGACGAGGATAAAGGTGTATGGGAGAAGAAATTGGCTGCATCTGAAGAAGAAAAAGTGCAGTTGGGAAACAAGGTGAAGGAATTGGAGAGGGAGAACAAGAAATACTCCAAGAAGCTCACTACTTTCGGGGAGCTTGAAAATAAGCTGAAATCAGCTGAGGAAGAGCTGACACTTCTGCGCGAAGCAAATCGTCAGAAGGAGGAGTTGGAGGCCAAGCGGAAAGCCTCCGAGGACCTTCTATCCGAGAAGCTCTCCTCGGAGAAGATGAAGAGAAAAACAACTGTGAAGAAATCCTTTCGGACTGGTTGGGATAAAGGATGGGATAGGGGGGTAGCAGCAATGATGACCCAGGTGAATTATGGAAGTTTGAAATTCTTCCATGATGTTTGGGTTTCTGCCTTGCAGGAATTGAAGGTGAGCGAGGACTCCGAGCTATTTCAACAACATCTCCCTGGTCCTCCTCCAGTTATTGAAGACGAAGATGAAGACGAAGCTGCATTTGAAGAATCTTCAATGATTGTGGGTGATCAAATCCTTTCTCCTCAACCCAACCAGACATCTGCTGATGAGATTTAATATTTGCCTATTCCTCTTGAACAAATCCCAACTCCATCCGATCAAATCAGTGTTCCCACCGAGCAACCAAGCTCCTCGTCCCAGCCTCCCGAGAAAGTCTTGGGAGACAAGGAAAAGGTGTGAAGTTGTTCGGTACTATCTTTTTGTTTTTCTCCTTACTTGTACTTTGTATCTCAGATCTTTGTAACTTTTGCCTTATGATCTAATAAAATTTGAGTTCTTTCTTTCCATATGATTGTCTCTTCTTTATCTGCACTCGGTCTTGATCTTCTTTTTCTTTCTCTGTTAGTTTCTGGCCAGGATGGATCTTTTGTCTGCTAACGACACAAAGTTGATGCAGCAATGCCATGAGTATTATAAAGCTGGTTACACAGACCTCAGTACATCCGAAATTGCCGATATCCTTGGTCATGGTGCCTCAGAGCAAGCAATCGAAGCTTATCGAAACTTGAAGGACTTAATTGATAGAGCAGTGGCCAATAACGTGGCCTACTATGATATGATCGAGGAGCTTCAATGTACTCTAGAAGATCTCAAGGATCAGTACAGGGAGTCAAATGCCTTGTTACATGAGGGGTATGAAAAGAAATATCAACAGCTTTCTGCCGAGAAGGGTTATGACAAACTCATTGCTAGGTATGATGTCAGGGAGAGGACGCTAAAAGGTGAAGTTGAGGCCTGCAAACAGATCGCCGAGCTGCTGGAACAAGAGAACAACAATTTGCAGACAGAGTTGACACAGTATAAGTCTGCAGCTTCATCTTCCACTGCCTTGGTACCAGTCTCCGACGAAGGGTTCTCATTCTTAGAGGTTGAGAATGCCAAATTAAGGCAAGAATTGGATACTTTAAGAAGGTCTGATATTTCTGCTACTGCTCGGGGACGAGGAAGAGGTTCTCGTGGGCGAGGAAGAGCTGCCCAGGATGTTAACGAGGAACGAAACACTCCAGCTGCTCGGGGTCGATCAAGAACTCCTCGTAGTATTGAAGAAGCTCGTACTCTGTCAACATTGGAAACTCAAGTGTACCAGTTGAACGCAAAAGATCGGGCTTTGTCTGAAATGTCCAAGAAAATCCTGACTTTGGAAGATCAACTTACTACGACGAAGTTTGCTTTGAATAATAAGGATGTTTTTGCCAGGAACCTTCATGAGCAGTTAGAAAGATTAACTTTCCAATTCCATAAACAACCTCGCGAATTCTGGAATGCAGGCTATAATGAGGCCCTTTATCACTTGGATGCTCACATTGAAAATGCCAATAATGAAGGTTATAAACAGGGATGGTTGAACGCCCTGGGTGTGCTGAAGCTCGAACAGGGGCACTACCTGTGGGATTATCATACTCCAGGGCTACTAGAATTGCCTGTACCACCCTATAAATTGGACATGGAATGGATCCCAGCTCGTGCCATTCCTCGGAGCTTAATTTCAAAATATCTTGGTGACTATAATCTTCATTCTCAAATTGAAGTATCTCGTCCCGAGCATCTCTTGGATACTCCTTCAGTAATGAATGTCATAATGTTGAAGGACTTGAATTTTATCAATTCTCCTCAGACATTAAATGATCCTCCTGCTGGCGAGGAACCTGTATCGAAGGCTGAGGGGAAAAAACCAATAGAATAGGATTTTCAATGTAATAGTTAGCACACATATGTAACTTGTAATTTATTTTGAATTTTAATGAAAGACTTTCATTTTTTGTTTGCAAATCTGTATTGCTATTGTTTTGTACTTGTCTAACACTTTTATATTTGTGATTGCATAACAATTATTTGTGGTTCATCGACCAATCTAGTAATAAAAAAATTACAAGTATAAAAAATGTTGCTCGATCACTTAATAACAAAGTAATGAGTATAAAAAATGTTAAAATTTCTTACAACCAACCAAGGTTGTTTAAATTGAGCTCGTCGACCAATTATAGTTAATGGGTTTTTATCCCCGACCAGCTATACTTGGTAAATTTTGTCTTTTTCAATAAATGTGCCCGACCAACCAAGGTCAAAGATTTTTCCTCGTCGACCAACTACAGTTAGTGGGTTTTTATTCCCGACCAACTATACTTGGTTCAGTTTGTAATATTTGTTCTTCGATGAACTTTTATGTAATAACTTACTTCCCGACCAACATAAGTTGGCATTTGAGAGCATATTTTATTTTCAAACCAACCGAGATTGGCATTTTTAAGAATGTTGTTCTTGCCCTTTTACCAACCGGGGTTGGTCATGGGTTTGAACTATCATGCCCACTAACTCTTTTACCAACCGAAGTTGATCACATTAGTGTTCGCCTCCTAACCAAAGGAGTATAGTTTGTTATCGCTATTTTACCAACCAAAGTTGATCACGCTCGAACTATTAGTGTCCACTAATTATTTTACCAATCGGAGTTGGTCACGCTAGTGTATGCCTCCTAGCCAAAGGAGTATAGCTTGTTCTCGCCCTTTTACCAACCGAAGTTGGTCGTGGGTCTGGACTATCGCGTTCTCGCTATTTTACCAACCGAAGTTGATCATGCTCGAACTATCTACTAGTTATTTTACCACCCGGAGTTGGTCACGCTAATGTATGCCTCCTAACCAAAGGAGTATAGTTTGTTCTCGCCCTTTTACCAACTGGAGTTGGTCGTGGGTTTGAACTATCGTCTTCTTTTTGCTGTCGAGCAGCGTAGTGTACAACACTAATATTCCCCGAAAAACTTTCAAACAAAGGAGAGAAAAATGGTGAAACATCATCGTTTTATTCATATTGATGGACCTGCTGTACATTTTACATCACTGATAATACTTGCGAAGGTATTCAGCATTCCAAGCATTCTTGAATTCCTCTCCTTCTAGAGTTGCTATTCGGTAAGTTCCTGGTCGAACAACTTCTGTAACTCGGTAAGGTCCATGCCAATTTTCTTCCAATTTATTGTGCTTCTGAATGACCTTCTTTAGCACGTAATCTCCTTCCTTTAAATCTCATTTCTTCACCCTCTTGTTGTAGAACAAAGATGTTCGTTGTTGATATGCAACATTCCTAATGGCTGCTTCTTCTCTAACCTCCTCGAGCATATCCAAATCCAGTCTTCTCATCAAGTCACTAACTGGTGAATTGAAATTCAGCACTCTATGTGTCGGAAGACCCAACTCGGCAGGTATTACAGCCTCACTTCCAAACGCCATCGTATATGGTGATTCTCCAGTTGCTGCTCGGGGAGTTATTCGGTAAGCCCATAATACTGATTGTAGCTCATTAATCCAGTTAGCTTTAGCCTCATTTAACCTCTTCTTCAAACCATTTAATAATGTTCTGTTCGTCACTTCAGTCTGTCCATTGCTTTGAGGATGGCCTGGTGCTGAATGAACCTTCAAAATATTTGACTGATGACAATAGGCGGCAAACTCCTCGTTATCGAATTGTGTTCCATGGTCTGTAATGAAGGCATGAGGGAGACCATATCGGCAGATGATGTTCTTCCAAGTGAATTGGTACACCTTCTCGTACGTCATATCAATCAGAGGCTCAACTTCTAGCCATTTAGTAAAATAATCCACTGCAACGACGAGGTACTTGAATCGTCCTCGGGTTGTTTGCAGTGGTCCAACCAGATCAATTCCCCACATGGCAAATGGCCAAGGGGAAGTTATGGGTGTCAATAATGCTTGTGGAGTTCGTCGGATGGAGGAAAAACATTGGCACTTGTCACACTTCTTGGCATAGACTATACAATCATCTCTCATCGTTGGCCAGTAGTATCCTTGCGTCATCACCCTTTGCAAAAGTGTTCGACCCGCTACATGGGTTCCATAAGACCCTTCATGGATCTCTTCAATCAATTCTTTCACCTCGGAGGGATATACACATCTTTGCAAACCTGCCATAATTCCTCGTCCATACAAAACACCATTAATTAGTACATACCGAGCAGCTTTAAACTTCAATTTCTTGGCAGTGATCTTGTCTTCCGGTAATTCTTCTTCCTCGACATATGCCCTGATGGGATCCATCCAAGATGGTCCTAAATCAAGGGAAATAACATTCATCGTCAAGCTTTCATCTATGCTTCGACTTTCTAACACCTCAATTGGTATCATTCTTCCCAACTCGGTACGAGTAGCTGATGCTAGTCGGGCCAGTGCGTCTGCTTGTGCATTCTCCATTCTTGGTATTCTGATTAACTAAATGGCATCAAATTCGGCCAACAACTCCATCGACTTTGCATGATATTTGACCATTAGTTCTCCTTTAACTGCATACGTTCCCATTATCTGATTCACAATTAATTGAGAATCACTGAATACCATCACTTGTTGTGCTTCCATAATCTTTGCTAAATTAAGACCTGCTATTAAGGCTTCATACTCAGCCTCATTATTGGAAGCTTTGAATTGGAATCGTAAGGCATATTCCACGTCAATCTCGTCTTGGGTGTTCAAAACGATCCCGGCTCCACAACCTGTTGTGCAAGATGACCCATCTACATACAATCTCCACGTAGGTAACTCGTCTTCAAAATTCTTATCTGACAGCGTTCCTCGGTGAAATATTTGTTGTTTTGTTTCATCCTCCCCTGGTATGTTTCGCTCCTCGTCGACCATCTCTTCTCGCCCTTTTACCAACCGTAGTTGGTCTGGGTTTGAATTTGATGATCTTTCTACATCCACAAGCCCTTTTACCAACCGGAGTTGGTCTGGACTTATGTCTGTTGATCCTGTAACATCCACAGGTTGGTTAGCGAGCAACTTTTGTTCCTCGAGGGTATCAGGATATGTAAACTCTGCTATAAAGTCTTCTACATCTTGCCCTTTTAAGGATGATCTGGGTTCATACACAATTTCATATTCACCGAGCTCTATTGCCCAGTACATCAGTCTTCCTGATTTTTTTGGCTTATGAAGAACTTGTCTTAATGGCATATCGGTATACACGATGATGGTATGGGCTTGGAAATATGGCCTCATTCTTCTACTAGCTTCAATTAATGCCAATACCAATTTTTCCAACTTTGGGTACCTGATCTATGCACCTCGGAAAGCCTTACTTGTGTAATAAATTGGCTTTTGGACTCCATTCTCCAATCTGATCAATGCCGAGCTGACCGCATTTTTTTGATACTGCCAGGTATAAGTACAACTTTTCTCCCATCACTGGTCTGGACAGCAATGGAGGTGTTCCCAGATATTTCTTCAAGTCTTGAAAGGCTTTTTCACATTCATCATTCCACTCGAAAGTTTTTCGGAGTGTTTTGAAGAATGGAAGGCACCTATCAGTTGCTCGAGATACAAATCTATTGAGCACTGCAACTCGTCCTGTAAGACTCTGCACTTCTTTCTTCGTCTTTGGAGATCGTAACCCTAAAAGGGCTTTGATCTTTGCTGGATTTGCCTCAATGCCTCGCTGGTTGACGATGTACCCGAGGAACATTCCTTCTCGTACTTCAAAGGTGCACTTTGTCGGGTTGAGCTTCATCTGGTATTTATCCAGTTGATCAAAGGTCTGACCTAAGTCAACTAGATGATCAGCATCTTTCTTGCTCTTTGTCAGCATATCGTCGACATAGACCTCCATATTGCAACTGATTTGTTCGGCAAAAACCTTGTTCATCAGCCGTTGGTATGTCGCTCCTGCATTTTTCAAACCAAAAGGCATAACATTATAATAATAAGTTCCCCTAGGGGTAATAAAAGAAGTGCTTTCCCTGTCTTCAGGTTTCATTTTGATCTGGTTGTATCCAGAGTAAGCATCCATGAAACTGAGTAGCTCGTGCCCCGAGGTAGCATCCACTAGTTGGTCAATTCTGGGCAATGGGAAGTGATCCTTTGGGCAAGCCTTGTCGAGATCAGTGAAATCAACACACATTCTCCATTTATTGTTTTTCTTCTTTACCATCACCACATTTACCAACTAGTCCGGATACTTCACATCTTCAATGATTTGGGCTTTCTGGAGCTTGTCGACCTCCTCTTGAATAGCTTGATTCTTCTCGGGGCTAAATACCCTTCTTCTCTGCTTTATAGGCTTGATCTCCTTATTCACATTGAGCTCATGACATAATAAGTTTGGATCTATTCCTGGCATGTCTTCATGACTCCACGCAAAAGTTTTCTTTTTGTTTCTCAAGAAAGTTATCAATTCATGTTTTATTGAAGCATCCAACGATGAACCTATCTGGGTTACTCGTTCAGGGTGCTCGTCGTCCAGAATAACATTTTCTGTAGATTCTACCACCTGTCCTTTTACAAGTTGGGATTCATCTCTGGGATCGAGAGTTTCAATCTCTGTATCTTCTTCCACCTGGTAGGTAGTAGTCTTTTTCCTTGATTCTTCAAGTTCCTCTTGCTCGGCAGATGAATAATAGCATTATCGAGCTACTTTTTGATCACCTTTCACCACTCCCACTCCGAAATTTGTTGGGAATTTTAATAATTGATGTACTATAGATGGGACTGCTTCGAAATTCTTCAAACCAGCTCTTCCCATGATGATGTTGTAGGCTGACTGCACATTCTTATCCATCATAAAGAAGCGTATTCTTTCTGTTCGACAAGCATGCCAAGTTCCAATGAATATATCCAACTTGATCGTCCCAAGTGGAAAAACTTTCTCGCCAGCAAAACCCAGAAGAGGTCTGTGATAAGGCTCCAATTGAGATAGCTTCAAATTTAAACTGTCAAAGCATGAATAGTACATGATGTCTTTCGAACTGCCATTGTCTACCAGCACCCTTGAAATCACTACTTCTTTCATTCTCATTTTGATCACCAGAGGGTCGTCGTGAGGGTAAAGAACACCTGCCAGGTCATTTTTTGAAAAGCCAATAACCAGGTTCTCTTTGTTTACCTTCCTCGGACGATCCTCCTCGGCCAAATTTATTCGCTGAATGTACGAGCAAGCTTGTGCCTCTCCGAGGTAAGCTTTTCTTTTTGCAGTAAGATCTCCTCCTCCTGCATCTCCTCCTGTAATAACATTACAATCAAATGACCCAAAATGTATGGAAAATACCTCTCGTTCTGGCTGCCTTAGTTTCTTGGGAAGATCGGGGTCATCCTCGGCATCATCTTCGTGGTCTCTCTTCTTTTTCTCCTCTGCTCGACGAGGAGATCTAGACCTCTCTCTAGTTCGATCATTATTTCTTCTTTCACCTCCCCGATCAACATATTTTGCTAGCTTTCCTCTTCGGATGAGTGTTTTAATCTCTTTCTGAAGAGCTATGCAATTTTTAGTCATATGGCCATGATCTTTGTGGAACTCGCAATATTTGTCCCTGTTCCTCGCATCTGGATCTGACCTCAGTTTCTTTGGCCACTTTACTTCCTCACTATTCTTGATTTCTTCCAAGACATGATTAATACCCATTTTCAAGGGAGTATAATTATCGAATTTCTTCAGGACTTCCCATGATGACTTATTATTTCTGGAACGCTTGTCGCCACCATTGCCCTTATGCTCTTTATTTTTAGACTTGTCGACGTCCACCTTGGTGTCTTTATCTATATTCTTCTTTGCAGCCATAGCTTCCTCGGCATTCATGATTTTGGCCGCTTTTGCCATCAACTTTGACATAGTTTTAGGTGGATCTTTTGCTAAGGTGTAATACAACTTATTAGGCAACAACCCACTCATCAAGGCGGTGATTTCTGTTTTCTCCTCGTAATCTATAACTTCCAGCTTCTCGTTATTGAAACGAGTTATGTAATCTCTAGTACTCTCACCAGATTTTTGTCTAACACTTAGCAAATGTGCTACTCGTTTTACTGGCTTTGCTCCAAAACAGAAATTGCCGATGAACAACTCAGCCAACTGAAAGAAAGTTGAAATCTTACCCCGAGGAAGATTGTTGTACCATATCTGGGCAGCTCTAGTAAGAGTTCCTGAGAACGCTCTGCATCTCATCTCGTCGGGGACATCATAGATATCGGCGGCAGCTTGATATTGCTCTATATGAAGGATAAGATTTGTCTTTCCATCATATTTAGGGGTCACTACTGGTGCTTTAAACTTTGACGGTGTAGGAAAATTCACAATGGCCTGGACAAAAGGTGTCTCTTGAACAAAAGTTCGTTATAGGGGATTCTTCGCCCTAGCCATTTCTCCTAATCTATCCTCCAATCGCTGAAGGGACCCTTTCCACGCTTCATTTCCTTCCTCGGGCCTATTGGTTCGAGCAATAGATCATTCTGAAGTAGCCTCTTGAGATTTATCTTGACGAGTAACTGGTCGTGATCGTGTTGATCCTTCTCTGAGATCAGATGGTTGTCGAAAACTCCTCAACATGGTCTTAGGTGGACTCTTATTCCTCCTAGGGCCTAATCGACTGAAAGGAGACACCCTACTCAGTATTTCTAAGGCACTGGGTCTTTATAGAGAGAGAGTAATACGTTGATCAGTATCTGTAGCCCTTATTGACGAAGTTCGCCCAGGTTGATAAGAGAAATCATCAGACTCCTCATTACGATATGACTCGGTACGTCTGGATCGTGAAGAAAGTAAATAAGTTTGCCTCTGACCAATTCGTTGTCCTGAACGTGTAGGTGCACCGCCATGAAGGGTTTGTATAAGTTGCCTCATTGTCTCTTGCATAGCGGTTTGTCCTTGAGCCAGATTCGTCATAATTCCGGCCAGATTTGGAGGTGCAGAGGGATTTGGAGGATTTCCAGCATTTCTAGCGTTTCGATTGCTAGATTCTGGATTATCCGCCATTGATGATGAATGATTTTTGGTGAAAAACGATAATAACAATCGATTCCCACGGACGGCGCCAATCTGTTGATGTAAAAAATAAGATAGCTCTAATTATCCAATCACAGATAAATAAAATGAGACAAAGATTTTAAAGTGGTTCAGCCATATAAGAATGGCCTACGTCCACTGTTATGTTATTGCTGAGTGTTTTGGGAATTCTCGATTACAAGCTCTATCAAGAAATTCCGGTCCCTTTAAATGAGGGTGATACAAGATATTTATAGCCCTTAGGCTGTACATGAAAGGGTGTTACATTAAATGATACACATATGAAAAGGGTAATTCATTTAATGTTCTTCAAACGTGCGCGTCAAGATGATAAGCATTCAATGAATAGTTGAACTGTTGATTATCTGGCAATTAATGTTGTGGTCGAGGTGCAGCTCGAACCGCCTTAGTTGCTCGTCGTCCAAAAGTTCCTCGGAGCATTGGAGTTCTTCGGAGGGTTGGTGTTCCTCGGAGTGAGTATGTTGGTCGGGGAAACAATCTTCCTCGTTGCTATTGTGCCACGTAGATTGACACGTGTCTTCTTATTATTCGTCCACATCAGCATACTAATTTTGGTGTCAACAATGCATATCATAGAAAGAAGAGAGATCCCAAGCTATGGGACGTCAACTTTACTGCCTTAAAGAAAACTTGGTTCATCGATAAAAAATTGAGAGACCCCAACTATCCCAGATCGGTTGCACTCCTTCTCTCCTATACCTCTTCAATAACATCATTCGTTGCTCGACTTGTGGATAAAACAACAAAGATCTCATAGTATACACGCACACATATACACAATACACACACACACATACAATATACATATACATATACGGTATACACACATACATACATAATACACACATGTATACACACACATACACACACTGAGGTATGCACACAGAGACATACACATATACATACACACACACACATACAGTATATATATACATATACACATATATAGTATACACATATACATACATAATACACACATGTATACACACCCATATACACACACTGATGTATGCACACACAGACATACACATATACCTACACACACTGAAATACACACACAGAAATACAAATGCACAAAATATTACCTTTGAGATTGGAAGAGAGATTGAGAGCCGAAATCGTCGGAAAAGAGCCAAAATCCTAGGAGAGAAGGAAACTTTAGAGTGTTTAGAAATTTTTAAGGGAAATGAAAAGTTCGTGTGGGAATTAAGTATAAAGATACTAGTCACGACCCTAAGCCGTGACCACATGCCGTGACCCCTTTAATTTTTAACACGTTAGCATGTAAGTAATACACTAGTCATGGCCCAAAGTCGTGACTCGATTCCCAGTATGGTCACGATCCAAAGTCGTGACCATCTCAGTGTGGCTTTGGGTTTTGGTCACGGCTTTAGACCGTGGCCCCATCCGAGACCACATTTGGAGGGAAACTTGGTGCCGTAAAGGTCACAGATGGATCACGGCTCATATTCATGACCCACACGAGTCACGGCTGTGGTTTGTGAGCACATGCAAGATAATCCATGACCAAACTTTGTCACGCCCATTTTGGATATGGTCACGGCTATGGGTTGTGATCAGCTGGTCACAGCTATAGGCCGCGACCCCAATACTGTGACTATTCGCAGGATTTGGTGTAGTGTAAGTAGATTAAGAACTATTTAGATATACACTATCTAGTCTCCCTACTATTGCACATAAGTAAGATAAATCACCAAAGAATATATATATATATATAAAATAAGGAGCAGAATAGTTGATATTATTCCATAAGTTGATAACTTAATCAGGGGCTAGGATTAAACCATCAATGCAAGAATCCAAGGGATGCTATTAATTATTCATGTCCTACCTAATTTGGCACTCAAAAATTTGAGTTCCTCCTCTTTTTAACACCCCAATTTATTTGTCCATCTGCTTCAAAATTCAAAAAGAAGGGTACAATAAAAATATACCATTTTTTTAGCACTTTTTACTCTCTATATTCCCTCCCAGTATATCCCTATCTTTTCTCTCTTCTTTCTCTTTCGCTTCTCTTCGCGACCCTTCTCTATGCGATATCTTTCTCAGGCGACATCTCTCTTTCTCTGTTATGCTACACTTTCATACGTTAACTTCTTACACACACAAAGATCAATAGATCGATGTAGTTCTGATACAGCTCAATAGATCGATCAATCACCACAAACCCTTACACACACAAAGATCTGAAGACTTTAAACCATCTTTCGGTTTTTTTTGTCCATCTCCCTTTTGGTATGAATTATTGGGAAGAAATTTGTAAGTTAATGTTTTTGGTGTTGTGTTTAACATATGTTTATCAATCGAATGCTTTTTTATTTTAGTTTTGAGTTTTTTTATACACAAATGTTTAGGGTTTAGGGCATAAATCTTTTGATTTATAAACTTTAAGTTAAAAACTAATGAAATTTGCATCTTATTATTTGATTATATGTAGGATTTGACAGGTTGGGAGGTCAAAGAAGAGAAAATGTATGACATTAGGGTTTGTAGAGGTTTCCATTTCATATTAAAAGGAAACAAATGATTTAAAATTTGTTTCTTTGATAAATATATGATACTAGAGTTTTTTGGAATATTAAGATATCACTGAATCATCCGACCATCTCATTTGGCATCCTGGATAGTTGACAAAATGCTTAAGTGAGCAATTTTAGTTATATTTTCGTTGACAAGTGTCAAGGGAGCAACATTTCTTTTTTCTTCTTGCGAGTACAGTAAGCCTGTGTATATTTCCATATGTTGTAAACAGAGTTTATATCTATAAGGAGAACATCTTTTGTATGAGATGGAATCATGTTTCTTTAAACTTGATATTTGAACCCTACTATAGATATGTAATATTGACATTATTTGATATTACATAAATTGTATTGTCTTATCAATGCTTATTTTTGTGTTTCATTTATATTTTCATTAAGTTTAAGGAATTATGATTTGTTTATGGCATTTGATATTTGAAATCATAATTGGACCCTGCATTATTTGTTTAGGGCATAGTTTGATATTTGAAATCACAATTCAAATGTGTGAATTGGAAAGTATACTGAATTGTTATATTATTATAGTTGATGAATTTTTCTGTATGGTTTATAAATTACAAGACGACGATGAACTAAACATGAGATGTTGGAAAGTTGAAAGGATAAAAGGTCTCCACTTTAATTTTAGTGTTATGATGTTTCTTAGGACTTGATTAGTTGTGTGAACCTACAATTTCTTTTCACTTAGCACTTGGATTCAATTTATAGATTTAATTTAAATTGTGGACCTCTGCAATCGACAAAAGTCAACTTCTGTAGCACTGCTAGACCAAATACTATGATTGATAGGGACAAAGATGTTATATTTATTGATATTGTAGGTTACCACTATTATTTTATGTAACATAGTCTAATAAAGTAGGCATAACAAAGATATATGATGTTTAAAAACAAAGTAGCCGAAAATATATAGCAGAGGGAGTTGATTTTGTTCAGAACAATTCATATATTTTCTAATTAATATGTTTGTTTATATGATCACATGATTGATGTTGGAAGAGTTGAGAGGTGGGAAATCCACTTTTGGGTATAAGATGAGCTGAAACGCATTCAACGAGAGAGATCATCATCAGACGAGGCCTCATACAACTTCGAAAGCTGATCTGATGCGACTTAAACTCATCTTCTTGGAAGCAACCTTTTGGATTGTCGTGTCTTTGCATATAAACACTCTTGAAGATGAAAGTGTGTATGTGGAGATGATACATTCATGGTTCAAAGTGGTATGATATTTTTGTTTTAATGAAGGGGTTATGGCATATTTAGGCTTAATTATAGTATGGGCATCCTTATTTTCTTTGTTTCTATAAGTTTCTTTATTTATTTAGTGTTTTTGGTTGTTTAGAACCAATATTTCCTTATTTTTGGATGTTAACTTTTTTGAGATAGAACTACTGATATTCATAGATGTGAGTTTGGATCTTTACGAAGACTTATGAGATGCTTCCTTTAAACTTTTATGCTTTTTCATTCTTTAATGCCTTTTAATTCTTCAAAATACACTGATCTTACTTTGCACATCACATGTTTGAGTGTGTATTCAAAAGAGATTGGACTTCCTTCCATACTATTGAGAACAATGCATTCTAGAATTATGTCGTTAATGCTTCTATCAATCTTCATGCCTTTGTTTGAGTATCTATTTGACTTCTACCTAGTTTTGTTTATGGTCACCAAAAGAAATAGTAAAAAAGAAACAACTCAAGAATCTTCATGTTTAGAGACTTATTCCCAGTTAGGTTTAGTTATTTGAAGTAAGCTCAAGAGCCTTCAAGTTTTATATGTTTTTGTATGATTTTGCATTATTTACCCCCAATCAACATGGAATATTATTTATTTTATTTTTAAAGCTTTAATTTGGGTTATATTATCACACAAATATCTGAATTGTTGTCTCGATCGATTTATAAAGTGTATATATGTGAATGTTGTGTTGATGGTTACTTTGGAACCATATGCATGAATTTAAGAGTTTAGAGGCCCTTAAATTTTTTTTGGTTCACTCTTTATTCTCTGTTTTGTATTTTTGGGGTTTCAGTTGATTTATTTATTCCTTTATTCAAATTAATACAAAATGTCAAGTTGGTTCAGGTCATAGCATCACTGTCAAAAAACATTTTTCACAATTTCTAGCCACCTAATATTTAAAAAGTGAGTTGTCAATTTTTATTAAATTAGATAAACATGCAACAAGTTTAAATTATAAAATAAAGATACCACAACCACATCACAGTCACAATAGAATAACAATGGATTTAAATGAATCTGGAGGAATACCCCCTGAATAAACCAAATACTGAATAAAATTAAATACAAGGTCTGAATTCACAATTAAATAAGTCTAAAGCTGAATTAAAACTAAATAAATAAATTGTCTAAGAAAAAAGGGGCGACATGCCCTACAAGTGAATAAATCTGGAATGAGGTGAAAGTGAAAAGTGAAGGCGTCTACTATCGAGGTCCTGTAACTTCCACAACAGCTACAACACGTCACTGGAATGGAACTCTAAACTTGGTGTACTCGTGGCTGGGCACCTAAAAGGTTTTACAATAAAATTGATTTGAAGAAAACGTGTCAGAGCCTGATTGTGAAAACAGTTTAAATATAGCAAGTGATTTAATAACATTAACACAGTGAATATAAAATACATGATAGTGCGTTCACTCACATGATTTCCTCACCTCTCAACTAATCGTGCATGCCTAACGTACCCGTACCCGTGCTAGTTATTCTACTATCTAACTAGTCCATCCATAACCTAACTTTATCTTACAATTCAAAGTTCAATTCCTGACATTTTAATATAAACTGAGAGTTTTAATTTTATTACTCAGAATTAGTTATCATAATTACTAAAAATTTTCCATTTTTAACTCTACTAAAAATGTTACAATGATTCATACATACACTTTAATAAACAGTCCATCTCAATTTTTAGTATATTAATATCATCATAAGTATACAATAAAGGCACCCCTAGGCTAAGCTGCGGGGCACACATACTCTGCTATCGAATCCTGGTACATCACGTACATAAGGATCACGTATTCCGACTCTCTCAGGAAACATTTCAGTAAATAAAAATTACATATAATGGAGGCGAACATAGTTCACATCCCATGGGTCACGCATATACCTACGCTCCCATGGTCAGCAGACTTATTATCTCCCCAATAAGTCATTCTCTGACCTATATCCTCTAGGTACCAATCTAAATCCCCCCGTAGGCACACAAAGATTAGATGGCCCTGATCGACCGCCGACCTCCCGTGATAGCAAGTATGGTAGGTATGTTATACACAGATAAACCCATATATTAAGAATTTACACATCTTAGATATCTTATAATATTAATAGAGGTGTATTTACATTCTTATACCGTCATTCAATGTTGCACACTTACAAGTCCCCGAATAATATACATCATAGACTATGAACTCTTCTCACGTCGCAAATTCCGGTACTTATATCCTAACCCATAGAAGTCATACAGTCTATTGTATAATTTTAAGTTTTAATACTCGACGTATTCCAATCTCACAACAATACCCACTAATCACAAGGGAAGAATAACACTCAATTAAATAAGCCTACGGAAAACTCGAAACTAACATCGGGGCTAAAAAGACCATTCTGTGAACTCGTTAGAAGTCACTGAAATCTCGTTCGAACGAACTATGAACTCTTTAGAAGGGTTACTGGAATCTCGTTAGAAGCTAACGACCTGGGTTGGTCTTCTAACGA
The DNA here is from genome assembly GCA_949130495.1 of Sambucus nigra. Lineage (NCBI taxonomy): Eukaryota > Viridiplantae > Streptophyta > Magnoliopsida > Dipsacales > Adoxaceae > Sambucus > Sambucus nigra. The sequence goes on from OX422208.1 coordinate 648,751,498, forward strand.
GATGGCAGAAAACGCCCAGACATTTCCCAACTTCGTTTTTCTTTATTTTCTCTTCTATAAATCCATCCTAAGATCATCCCAATTAAGTTTTAATATTTTTAACTACTCTAAGTCATCCCAGGTCACTCCTTAACATATTTTTGGGGTCGAATCTTACCAATCAACATGCAATAATCATAAATCCCCAATTCTTGCCCCAAACTCTATGAACATGAACCCAAAATTTTATTGCACATAATTACTCATCATAAATCCATTTTTAAATCATCAAAGTTAAGTTTTGGGTACCAATTTCGTCCATAATCATTCTACATGCAATCCCTATACAAAATTATGAGTTCCACACCAATCTCTTTAGGTTTTCATCAAAACTTTCGAGGCATATAAAGTTTCTATACTAAACATGGAGGAAATATTCAATAAAATTAATAATATCAAATCACTTGCCTTAGGTTTGTTCTTCAGATTTGTTGTTGATGATTAAAGGCTGATTCTCTCCTCTTTCTTGTCAATCCTTTCAAAATGATGGTGATGGGAGATGGTATGGTTTGGAACCTCTCTTAACCTCTCTCTAACTTCTCTAAAAAAAATCTGTAGCCCACTCTCTTGCCTTATGCTGATAATGGCCTTAGTGGCCTCTCTAATAAGATATAATTTAACTCTAAAATTCGTGAGTTTCAATTCCTAAATTTTTAAAATTACCGGAATACCGTTCTGGGTTACCGGTTTGGCTTAAAAATGCCCCGGGACTCAAACTAAACCTCCGGTTAGTGTTTTCTGACTATTTTGACCCTTCCAGACACATTGGCGCACTCAAAATGATCATTCGATTGATAAAAATAAAAATTACTTTTTAATCTAATAAAATTCATTCCTAGCGCGACTGACACTCGCGTCTCAACTTAATTTCCCAAATTGTCGTATTTCTGTCTCGCGACAATTTTAATATTTTCAATACTTATATAACAGTATATATACTCCATAATATTTAATTTGAACAACATAAAAAAATACCAACTCACGTCCCGTTAGTATTTACATCGAGATTAATTCCCAATTAATTATCATTGAATTCAATTAATCCATTAAAATAAAATCAATAAAATTACGGGGTATTACATCTCCCTCTTCAATTCAAAACAATAATGTAAAATGAGGTTTTTATTTAATGTAATATTGTTATCTTGATTCATTAGATTTCATTATGGTCCAATCCGCTCGATGATAGGAAATGGCCCCACATATCTTGGTGTCAGTTTCCCCTTCTTCCCCAAATGCATAATCCCCTTCATCGGAGATACTCTGAGGAACACCTGGTCCCCCACATGGAATTCTCTGAAGAACCTCTTCACATCAACATAGCTCTTATGTCGGTCCTGAGCTACCCGGATACGACTCCGTATCATCTATATCCTTGCCGAAGTATCCTGAATCACTTTCGACCCAAGGAGTTTGTTATCCCCCACCTCTAACCAACATGTTGGGGAACGACAAGGTCTACCATACAACGCCTCGAATGGAGCCATGCCAATGGTGAACTGGTAGGAGTTATTATAAGAAAACTCCACTAGTGGAAGGTACTGCTCCCAACCACCTCCAAAGTCTAGGATTCACATACGCAACATGTCCTCCAACATCTGATTTGCCTGCTCGATTTACTTATCTGTCTGCGGGTGATACGTCGTACTCAACCACAACTCCGTACCCATAGCCTCCTGAAAAGTCTCCCAAAATTATGAAACAAAAATTTTTGGTTTCGGTCAGACACGATATTGAGAGGCATCCCGTGAAGTCTCACTATCTTCGCTATGAAAATTTAGGCATACTGTCCCATAGTGTAATCTGTCCGTGCTGGCAGAAAATAAGCAACTTTGGTCAACCGATCCATGATTACCCATATAGAGTCGTGACCCCTCTGTGACGTAGGTAACCCTATGATGAAATCCATGGAAATGCTCTCCCATTTCCACATAGGGACCTCTAATGGCTGTAGAAGTCCTGTCGGTCTCTGATGGTCCACCTTTACCACCTGACAAGTGGCACATTTAGAAATGAACTCGGTAATATCTCTCTTCATCCCGCTCCACCAGTACTGTCGCCTCATGTCCTGGTACATCTTATCCCCACCAGGATGTACCGCAAACCGTGAACCGTGTGACTCTGCCATAATATCGTGTCACAAGTCCTCCCCTTCAGGAATAACCAGTCTCCTATTGAAGCGTAAGCCCCCGTCTGAACTAACGGTATAGGACTCGGCTCATTCTGCTAGTAATCGAACTATCTTTTCTTGACAGAACGAGTCTTTTGCCTGGGCCTGTATCACTCTAACAACAATCTGAGGCATAACAGTCATCACAGACATGAATAATTGGGCCACTATATCCTGGTGTCCCAACTCCTTCCACTTTGCTCTCCACACTTCGGCCACCTCACCTACTGGCCTACGGCTCAACGCGTCTGCCACCACGTTAGCCTTCCTTGGGTGATATTGGATATCGAACTGATAATCCTTCATGAACTCAAGCCATCGATATTGACGCATTTTAAGTTCCTTCTGTGTGAAGAGGTACTGTAGAGACTTGTGGTCCGTGAATAAACGAAATTTCTCCCCCAGGATATAATGCCTCCAAATTCGAAGAGCAAATACGACTGCCGCTAACTCCAAGTCGTGTGTGGGGTAATTCTTCTCATGAGGATTAAGCTTATAGGAAGCATAATCTATAGCCTGACTCTCCTGTTGAAGTACACCTCCAAGTCCTTGTAAGGACGCATATGTGTAGACTAGATACTCTACTCCCGGTCTGGGCAATGCTAACACTGGCGTTGAGGTCAACTTATCCTTCAACTCATCGAATGCTAACTGATATGCATCGCTCCAGATGAATGGCACACCTTTGCGAGTCAGATGTGTCAAAGGAACCGCTATTTTAGAGAAACCCCGAATAAACCTCCTGTAGTTTCCTGCTAAGCCCAAGAAAATATGAATCTCAGTTAGTGTCATGGGTTGTCCCCACTCCCTCACCACAGATACCTTTCCCAGATCAACAGATATACCCCGATCTGAAATGATATGCCTCAAAAACTGTACCTCCTTCAGTCAAAACCCACACTTCTCATATTTTGCATATAACTCATTCTGACCCAACGTCTGTAAAACCTGTCTCAAGTGCTCGGCATGCTCCTCCTCTTTTTGGGAGTAAACTAGAATGTCATCAATAAAGACAATGAAGAACTGGTCTGAACACCCTATTCATCAAGTCCATAAACACGACTGGGGCATCGGTTCGGCCGAAAGGCATAACCCGGAACTCATTGGAACCATATCTCGTAAAGAAGGCAGTCTTCACGACGTCCTTCTCCCTGATACGCAACTGATGGTATCCTGATCGTAAGTCAATCTTTGAGAAGAAGGCCGCTCCTCTCAATTGGTCGAATAAGTCATCGATTCGCGATAACGGATATTTGTTTTGTATCGTGACTTTATTCAACTCCCGGTAATCTACGCATAACCTCAACGATCCATATTTCTTCTTCACGAATAACACAGGGGCACCACACGATGAAGTACTCCTACGGATAAACCCCTAACCCAATAACTACTCTATCTGATCCCGTAACTCCCTCATCTTCGCTAGAGCCATACGATAAGGCGCCCTGGCGATTGGCCGAGTGCCCAACGTCAAATCGATAACGAAGTCTATCTGCCTACTAGGCGGTAATCCCAGAATATCCTGAAATACATCAGCGAACTCACTAACAATAAGAATCAAATTGAGTGGTATTACCACTTCCTTAGAGGTCTCCTCCTCTATATAGTACAAGTGAGTGGAAGATCCTCCCTCAGGACGAGGCATCGCCACTAAGAACATCTCCTGCCCGGGTATGGAAAAAATAATATTCCTGCTGAAAGAGTCAATCGTGGCTCGATATGCAACTAGCCAATCCATACCAACGATCGCATCATACTCAGTCATCTCTAATACTAACATATTAGCAAGTAAAGTAAACCTCCCGATCTCTATACCCACACCTCTATAAATAATAGAAATCACATAACCCCTACTTAACGGTAAATCTATGCAAGTAATCGTGCTCTCTACAGTGTCTAACAACCCCATAGTGCGTGCAAATCTTATGGCAATGAAACAGCGTGTGGCTCCCGTATCAAATAAAATACGCCCCATAGTCCCCTTAATTGAGAACATACCCTTAATAGCAGGTGGATTCTGTGGGACTGCGGCCTGCTGGAGATGATAAACTCGCCCGTACTGGAGCTGTCCCTGTTGGACTGGGACTGCGGGAATGTGTGGCAAAGCTAGCATCTACGGTGGTGCTGGGAGGGCGGTGGGAAACATAGGTCTCTGGGGCTCATGTCGAGCACCTTGCTGATGCTGCTGTGGGGCCCTGCCCCTATCAGGAAACTCCTGGAGGTTGTGTCCAATCTTACCACAACTAAAACATTTCCCCAAGAAATTCCTCCCTCTCTGACCTTGCTGCCACGAACCTACTGACCGCTACCATTCCTCCCCTTACCATGTTGGCCCTGATGAAACTGCTACTGTTAGCCATGCTGACCCTGCTGGCCATGACGAAAACCTCCATATCCATTCTTGAAACCTCCTGATCTGAATCTCTTAGAGTCCCCCTGCTGGGAACTCTGATCAGCCTGCCTATGCTGACCCTGAACTAATTGTGCCCCGCTGGCACCATTTCCCCCTGTCATTCCCTGATGGGTAGACTCTTCCGATCGCTTACCCTCTGACAAGTGAAAGCGGTGGTCCTGGCAGTGAAGCAGTGCTGTGTTAACCACATCAGAATAAGTGGCCAACGAGAGATTTCCCAGTAAATGCTGACGGATCCTCCAAGTCAATCCATCCATGAACTTCTGTATCTTCTTCTCCTCTGTCGGAATCTCATCAGGAACAATATTCAGAAGATTGGTGAATTCGGCCTCATACTCTGCCACTGTCTTCCCATTCTGCTTAAGGTTCATCAACTTCCTCCTCATCTCGGTGTGAACGACTGAGGGAAAATACTTGCGGTCGAACTGCATCCAAAACTCCTAAATAGTAAGAACATCCCTCTCCTCCGCGGTGGTAATGGACTCCCATCACTGTAACGCTAACCCTACCAGCTTAAAAGTAGCCAGTATCTGCCTCTGTACATCCATACAATCGTACATCCTCAAGTGTCTTTGGATGTCCTTCTTCCACTGACTGGACACAACGACGTCGGAGCTACCGGTAAACTTTAAAGGGTGTAATTTCTGAAACCCATCACGGACAAGTTCCTAAGTAAACGGGAATGCATGTGCCTATATCGGTGCTGCTACCAGCGCCTGAGGTGGTGCCTGTTGTACAACTTTTAGAGCGGCATTTACTGCATAAGCCACAATAGTGGCAACCTCTGCGGCATTCATGGTGCCTTTAACTGGTGCAGGCTGTGGCTCGGGCTGAGCATCCCTGGGAACTCGCTGTGCACATCGTGGAGGCATCTAAAAATGAGAGTAAAGTCTTATAAGTTCACAGTTATTATCTCAAAATACCTGAAGAGTGAAACATACACAATAGAGTACAACAATCCTAAAATATAGGGATCTACATCAAAGGAAGCTCAACGAAAATATAACAAGCCCTACGGATCCTAAGGACACTAGAACCAGATGCTCTGATACCACCTGTGACACCCTGACTAATTAAATACCGGGTAGCTACTCCTTTATTCAAATTAATACAAAATGTCAAGTTGGTTCAGTTCATAGCATCACTGTCGAAAAACATTTTTTACAATTTCTAGCCACCAAATATTTAAAAAGTGAGTTGTCAATTTTAATTAAATTAGATCAACATGCAACAAGTTTAAATTATAAAATAAAGATACCATAACCACATCACAGTCACAATAGAATAACAATGGATTAAAATGAATCTGGAGGAATACCCCTCTGAATAAACCAAATACTAAATAAAATTAAATACAAGGTCTGAATTCACAATTAAATAAGTCCAAAGCTGAATTAAAACTAAATAAATAAACTGTCTAAGAAAAAAGGGGCGACATGCCCTACAAGTGAATAAATCTGGAATGAGGTCAAAGTGAAAAGTGGAGGGGTCTACTATCGAGGCCCTGTAACTTCCACAATAGCTACATCACGTCACTGGAATGGAACTCTAAACTTCGTGTCCTCGTGGCTGGGAACCTAAAAGGTTTTACAATAAAATAGATTTGAAGAAAATGGGTCAGAGCCTGATTGTGAACACAATTTAAATATAGCAAGTGATTTAATAACATTAACACAGTGAATATAAAATACATGATAGTGAGTGCACTCACATGAGTTCCTCACCTCTCAACTAATCGTGGATGCCTAACGTCCCCGTACCCATTCTAGTTATTCTACTATCTAACTAGTCCATCCATAATCTAACTTTATCTTACAATTCAAAGTTCAATTCCCGACATCTAAATATAAACTGAGAGTCTTACTTTTATTACTCAGAATTAGTTATCATAATTAATAAAAATTTTCCATTTTTAACTCTACTAAAAATGTTACAATGATTCATACATACACTTTAATAAACAGTCCATCTCAATTTTCAGTATATTAATCTCATCATAAGTATACAATAAAGGCACCCCAAGGCTAAGCTACGGGGCACACATACTCTGGTATCGAATCCCGGTACATCACGTACATAAGGATCACGTATTCCGACTCTCTCAGGAAACGTTTCAATAAATAACAATCACACATAATGGAGGCGAACATAGTTCACATCCCATGAGTCACGCATATACCTACGCTCCCATGGTCAGAAGACTTATTAACTCCCCAATAATTCATTCTCGGACATATGTCCTCTAGGTACCAATCTAATCCCCCCGTAGGCACACAAAGATTAGATGGCATTGATCGACCGCCGACCTCCCGTGATAGCAAGTATTGTAGGTATGTTATACAAAGATAAACACATATACTAATCATTCACACATCTTAGATATCTTATAATATTAATAGAGGTGTATTTACATTCTTATACCATCATTCAATGTTGCACACTTACAAGTCCCCGAATAATATACATCATAGACTATCAACTCTTCTCACGTCGCAAATTCAAGAACTTATATCCTAACCCATAGAAGTCATCCAGTCTATTCTATTATTTTAAGTTTTAATCCTCAACGTATTCCAATCTCACAACTATACCCACTAATCACAAGGGAAGAATAACACTCAATTAAATACGCCTACGGAAAACTCGAAACTAAAATCGGGGCTAAAAAGACCATTCTTTGAACTCGTTAGAAGTCACTGAAATCTCGTTCGAATGAATGGATTCGAATGAACTATGAACTCGTTAGAAGGGGTACTGGAATCTCGTTAGAAGCTAATGACCTGGGTTGGTCTTCTAACGAGATGGCAGAAAACGCCCAGAAATTTCCCAACTTCGTTTTTCTTTATTTTCTCTTCTATAAATCCATCCTAAGATCATCCCAATTAAGTTTTAATATTTTTAACTACTCTAAGTCATCCTAGGTCACTCCTTAACATATTTTTGGGGTCAAATCTTACCAATCAACATGCAATAATCATAAGTCCCCAATTCTTACCCCAAACTCTATGAACATGAACCCAGAATTTTATTGCACATAATTACTCATCATAAATCCATTTTTAAAATATCAAAGTTAAGTTCTGGGTACCAATTTCATCCATAATCATTCTACATGCAATCCCTATACAAAATTATGAGTTCCACAATATTCTCTTTAGGGTTTCATCAAAACTTTCAAGGCATATAAAGTTTCTACACTAAACATGGAGGAAATATACAATGAAATTAATAATATCAAATCACTTGCCTTAGGTTTGTTCTTCAGATTTGTTGTCCGTGATTAAAGGCTGATTCTCTCCTCTTTCTTATCAATCCTTTCAAAATGATGGTGATGGGAGATGGTATGGTTTGGAACCTGTCTTAACCTCTCTCTAACTTCTCTCAAAAACCCCCGTAGCCCACTCTCTTGCTTTATGCTGATAATGGCCTTAGTGGCCTCTCTAATAATATATAATTGAACTCTAAAATTCGTGGGTTTTAATTCCTAAATTTTTAAAATTACCACCATACCATTCTGGGTTACCGGTTTGGCTTAAAAATGCCCCGGGACCCAAACTAAACCCCCGACTAGTGTTTTCTGACTATTTTGACCCTTCCGGACACATTGGCGCACTCAAAATGACCATTCGGTTGATAAAAATATAAATTACTTTTTAATCTAATTAAATTCATTCCTGACGCGACTGACACTCGCGTCGCAACTTAATTTCCCAGATTGTCGTATTTCTGTCTCGCGGCAATTTTAATATTTTCAATACTTATATATTACTATATATACTTCATAATATTTAATTTTAACAATATAAACAAATACCAACTCACGTCCCGTTAGTATTTACATCCGGATTAATTTCCAATTAATTGTCATTTAATTCAATTAACCCGTTAAAATAAAATCAATAAAATTAGAGGGTATTACACCTCCCTCTTCAATTCAAAACAATAATGTAAAATGAGGTTGTTATTTAATGTAATATTGTTATCATGATACATTAGATTTCATTATGGTTCCATTATTTATTGCTATAAAGAATGAATCTATTCAGTTTTACACCACATTTGGATATGCATTGGATTTTCCAAGCTCAAGTCATTACAGAGATAACATCATAATTTGAGTTGGTTAATTTATTGTTAACACCATACCCTGAATGTTTGAACTTTCATGAAATCAGGTAACTTTATTTGCTTACTTTAAAATTTATTTCTCATCATTTCAGAAACTATATATGAATGTTTCTCTCTTTATTTTTTTTTCCTTTTTGGATGTTTTCCCATTTAATATCAGGGTTTGAAAGTTATTTTTTTGAATTTTGGTTCAACATCATGGTTTTATGAGCAGTTCAAGTTTCCATCACTGTTCAACATCATGGTTTGGTTTAACTTTTTGGTTTTGCATATGTCAATATTTACATTTTTGAGAGTTCAATTTTGATTTATTTGTAGATAAAATGAAAATTGATGTTGATGGTATGGAGATGCCGAAGGCAATGGAGGGTGTAACTTCTCCCATTACCTTATTAATATTTATTCTTGGTTGTTTATTAACCCTTTGGTGTTCATTAAATAAGTGTTATTTAAGTTACCCCGTTACCTTAATATGATTTTCATAGATACAACACATATATTACACCTCTGTTTTTCTCTTTAGATCCAATCTGTAATCTTACTGAGTTTCTAAGAAATGTCCTCCGTAGTGATCTTTCACTTGATTTATGGTTTTATAGCCCTACATTTATGAACGATTGAGAAGATATTGACCAAAATTTATTACCATAGTAATGTGTCATTACGATTGAGAAGATAATGATTTAAGTGTGAAATTTTTTGATGAAGAAGATCAAATTATGCAGTTTTCAATTGGGTGGTTTTCTGTTTCTCAATTAAACATTTAGATACATAATTCCCCACTCCCATTTTGTGGATTTCCATTGAAGTTTATAGTATGTTAATGTAGTGTTTGACTACTATGTTATTGGATGTGCAAGTCATTGCTGTTAATTCATGCACCGAGATAGGTTTTCTCCAAGGAATGGTGAATCTTAGAATCTATAGTTCAACTTTTTTTTTACAGATTGGATATTGACACTTTAAATTTTGGGATGTTATATTTACTTTTTTGAGTCGTGTTAGTTGATTTATTTGATGTGGACAAAACTATGTGGATTTTGTTCAGGAGTAATGAGTATTTAGTTTGCCTGGAAATTTTATTAAGCATTATGTGCTTGATGTATATACGTTGGTGTCCAAATTCAAACGTGATTCGTTTGGGTATATTAATTGAAACGTTTGTGCAATGTTCTTTAGCTTTAATTATTCATATTTAAGCTCCACTTTATTTTTTATTGTTTATTAATCGTATTTCTTAAAGAAGTTTGAACAAGATATAAAAGAGTTTAGTGGATTTGATCCAACATTATTCGACATATTTAGTTATTAACCAAATGAAGCAAAGGATGTTGTTATATATTCTATTGGTTTTATTATTTTGATTTTATCATGTTCATCACCAATTTTTATTTACCTACCCCAAAATTTGAGAAACGATTAACGGTCTCTCTCTATCTTTCTTTAAGATTGTGTTATATTAAGTATTTTTATTGAATCTCATGTAATGATCCTGTCCCACCATTGTCATTATTTTCTCCATTTTAGGTCTTTAGTTTTGGAGAAACCTCTGAGTGATCTCTCCTATTTATGTTTTTTTATGTGTTTATGGTGGTTGTTCACGACAACAAGGTGGATGTAACGGCAAAATTGATTTTGGAGGATGCTAAAGAATAATCGAGCATCAATAATGCTTGGTTAGCTCACCACTGTAGTAGTGACTCGATAATTACGCCTCTAGTAAGGTGGAAATCTTGAAGTGTTGTAACATTAAGTAGTATTATGTTGTAATGTTTAACATTTTTTCATGAAGCTTTATGTTACGCGCTCCTGTTGCAGCATGACGTAGATGTGGGTTCTTATTGATTAGAGGGTTAAAAGTTTTTCCATACACCAAATCAACAAGCGAGTATCTTGGATTTTGGTTTTTGAATTTGATACTACAGTTATGTGTTACAGTCTTCCATAGTAGCCATTGGTTACGTGTGTTTTTTTCATGAAACTTTATGTTCAGCACAATTGACTATTGATTGTTTTGGGACTCGACGCCTAATTTTATTTTTGTTGCTCTGTTCGTTATTTCTCTATTTTCATTCACTATTTTTTATATTTGAAATGATGTATTCACCTGATATTTTTTAGAATGGCTGAAGAAAAATGGAATTTTTTATTGTTCGACCGCATAGAATAGAGTTCTCTTCATCCGACGACACTATCAACCATTATTAACGTAAGCCAGTATAACCAGAGAATACTAGTTGTTTCACCTTCTCTCATATGCATATTTGTTCAGTACTGGTGTTTTATGTTGGGCTTTTTACTTTAGTTGTAGTCGTATGTTGTTTTCTGATAAATTTAAGAGAGTGATTCTATCGTATGTAAGTTGGTTGTTCAATATTGTGAAATTTACATGCGAATTTCAATTTTGGTTGTTATGTATTGAGTTTTTTTACATCATTTGTTTGTTCAAATGCCTGACAAAATTATAGTTTTTTTTAACTTGATTTGTTTGTTCAAATGATGAAATGGCATTTGTCAAGTTTGGGTGTTGTCAGGGTAATTCCAGAAGCAGTAGGATGTTGATGACGATGTCGATGACTCTTGTTTCTACTGCAATAACAACACAGCAGCCGCTACTGAAATAAAAACATAGCAAGATATCGACGACGATGATGACTGAAGATATCGATGATAACATAGCAATATAGTCGCTGCTGCAAAATCAAGAGCCTTTTATATGCGAGGCATCCAATGGCTAAGTTTTCCCGGACAATAACTGAAGGTAGTGATACAATTAGTTTTTCTTCTACCCGATCTCTAAAAGATATTCTTATTGAAGAGGATGGAAGTATCTTCATAAAAGTAGTTGTCTTGCTATCAAGTTGTCAGAATTGTCATCATCATTGGCGACCAAACTACCCTAAATCTGGCCATATCATTTTTATGTATATTTTGGTTGGCGTTGTTTCCAGTGAAGATGGGGCCTCCTGCTATGCATGTTAAATTTCTTGGGGGTAGGAGTTTGAGTGGGAGTGGAGGTCAGACAACTTAACTAAACTCTTGTAGTTTACATTTAGTTCATTTGGAAGTTCAATTAAGTTTTACATTTTTTTATTATTTTTTGGGTTAATATTTTATCTTATTACCATAATATTTCTATATTAATGATGGGATTGTTTCATTTTGGGTTCCAAATGATTTTTATCCTTTATGTATTGTTAATGTACACATATATTGCTTATGACATTGAAGTTTTGTTAGCTGGTAAAAATACATATAATGTTGATTTCCCGTAATTTCTTTCATAAACTACTTAAGATTCATTCCCTCTTCCCCTGCTACTTTGCTAGACCTTATGTTATGCAGAGTTATAATGTATGAATAATCTAATAAATGGATTGTCAATGAGGTAATAGATGTGTGGTGTTTTTAGTTTAGTCAGATTCAAATTTAAGAGGTTGAAAACTATGAATATATAAAAGAAGTATATTTTTTAATGCCTTTGCACAAACTAATGATCTTAATTTGATTATTTTATCCTTATAGGTAGATATAACTCCCAAGATACATTTCATTTGAGAGTTGAATAAATCACAATATCTTTTATTGGATATTAGGCTAGTAAACTAAATTGTTTCATGTTCTTACTTTTTTGTTAACATTGATATTATTTATATATGTTTAATTATTTATTATATTTTGTAAGGGTGTTTTATTATGTTTTATTGTATTCTTTGAAAGTACCTGTTTGGTTGTATTAATAGTGTTAGTGGGACAGTGGCATTTTATTTGTTTTTATCCATATATGATAAAATTTGTGGATAATGTCAAATTAAGGCTTCACTTGAAAATGTACAATAATGGAATTTAAAAGTTTTACTTTGGATGGATTGAGTAGACATTTATTCTATGAAATTATCTCAGTTCATAATTATTATGCTTAAATTCAACTTTATTTCTGTTCTAAACGCACATGCTTGGTATTGGTTTTCGGAAAGGTTGAGGCTAGAGTTGGACTTTGTATTGGTTTAGATTCTGCTATAAGTAATGATACACTGGAATCTAGCCTCTAAAAGTGTTTCAATAACTTAATGTTGAATGGATATGTAAGAATTTGGAAGTTGACTTAGAAATTTGGAACTAACACAACCATTGATTTCATCCACATGTACATCTGTTGTTAAAGTTTTTAATTGGTGTTCATTCTTAGTAGTCAACATGTTCATATGAATGGGAGTATGAATCATAAACATGATTACATTTAGAGTAGTCTCATTCATATTATGTGATTATAGAATGTAAGCAGCTCCAAGATACACGCCATTGTTCATTCACGACTGTGTTTCAGTCTCTATTTTGCAAGAACTATACTAGACTGTTGGCTCTCTGTTTTGAAGGTAGCCCGGGCTCATTTTTGTTTAAACATCTATTTCTATTTTGATCCTGATTATACCCTTATCTCATTTTCCTAATGCTTTATCGATTCACGTTTTGGACCAATCAAAGACAAGGTTTGGAGCACTCCATTACATCGTACAACAAGCATATGGAACTCAACTGAAATTTTGTTTTCACATGACGCAAATATGAATCTCAAGGATAAGGTTGGCAGCACTCCATTGCATCGTGTAACAAGAATATGGAACTCAACAATGTTCGAACTCTTAATTAAGGAAGGAGTAGAGGGTGATGTTGTTGATAAGGAACTATATTTAAGATGTTGAAGACACTAGTGTTTGACTAACATTTTTTGTGTAAATGTTTTGAGTCATGTATATATAGTGCCATAATTATGAAATTGATTAGTACTCGGACTTTGGGGGGTCAGTCGGTATTAGTCGCATGCTCTAAGAAATCCATATCTCTCAAATATGTATGCATAACTATCTATCTTTCTGAAAAGAATATTTAAAATATTTGTGTATTAGTTATTAGGACATGGCAGGGTACAATTGGTTCGATGGTCACCAATCTAATCCTGCCAAAAAAATAGCCTTCAACCAAAAAAGACTAATTTGGATATTAGTCGAGTGTGCTGGCCTTATTCAACAGAGCAACATATAACATGCCACAAAGCTAAATTGGGGAACGATATGTTTTTTAGTTTTGCAATTATGTACTCAGGGAAATTTTCACCGTTTTACAATTACATGTATTGAAAATTTTAGCCGTGCCTTTAGGCAATGGCATTCCACTAGTCTATATAATAAGGAGTAGAAGTTTTGACACTATTCCATAAGTTGATAACTTAATAAGGGGTTAGGATTGAATGGGGAAAAATTGAATCCAATGGCTCACATTTTGTTGTACAAAGATGATGGGGTTTTCCCATTCTCACCTTTACTTTGTTTCAAATTGATGGGTATTTTTGTAAAAAACCTTACCCTCCCATCAATCACTTCACGATCAATCAACTGGCTATACTCACTCAATCTCACACCATACCTACTCAACCTCTACCCTTAACCTCTCATGATATGTCTACTTTCTCATACGAAGTCATTCAACTCTCCCTTTCTCGATTTCTTCTCTCCCTATGCCAGAGCTCGGTCTTGCCACATTGTGGAGGTAAATACCATTAATATCTAGCTCTTGCAAAATAAGTTTTTTTGTTCGTTTGGGATTTTTGTGGAGATAAATTCCATTCGGCCCATTTTTGTGGATGTAAATCCCACTCCTCCCTTTTTTTTTCTTTTTGCAATGACATTTGTGTGTGGCCTCCTGTGTATTTTTGTAATGACAATTTTTCCTTCTTTACTTGAGTTCTTATTATACTTTATTGGTTGAAATGACCTCATTATTATTGTTATGTATTGGTTAAATGTATGCCTAATACATTTTTGATGTAGTTCCACCTGGGTTTTCACATATTTTTAGTTTTAACATGTGTTTGAAAAAATGTCTAAAACATGGATTTGGTATTATACCTTACTGATATGCGTTTTAAAAATGCTCAAATCCCTTGGTATATAAGTTGGGGGCTTTATTAAGTGAACCTAAAACTTTTTATTTCTTTCAAATTTGTATTTCCATCTGTTTTTTTATTACATGATTTCTAAACTGAGAATTTTATTTCTCAATTAATTGTTATAGTTAACACTTGGTTGCTGATTGTTGAACTTTCCTCCGTCGGGAAAATATATTTTGGAGAATTTTTTCATCATGAACCCAATTTCTTCATCATGATGAAATATATTTTTGAACTATATATTTTAAGCATGTATACCTATTAGAAAACATATAGTAGTTTAAGCTGGTATATTTTGGAACCCAACTTCTTCATCATGATGAAATATATTTTAAGAAAAAAACTACTACATTGTGTATACCTGTTATTATGTTATTGGTTGATGAAACTTATAATCCGAAATACTCTATTTTTTATTTCTTATTCCGTAGCTTAATGTTTCTTCTTTTAGTTTTATTTGTAAAGATATACACACTATTGGTCATTTTCCATTATGTTCAGTAGTGCCAAGTTTCATGTGTTGCTATCTCTATTAGTTTTTTAGTTTTATGTATTGTCATAGGTGTTCGGTAGTACCATTCAAATATGTTTTAATATTAAAACATATATACAAAATGTTATAGTCTGACAGTAGTAAAGTTTTAACATTATGTATACCTGTTTTAACATTATGTATACCTATTTTAACATTGTGTACACCTGCATTCCAGTATGCTTCAATTCAAGAACATCATCAGACCACACGATAACAGGAAATATAAATAAACTTGGGATAATTTTGGTTTAATGACACTATCCTTTTTTACAGTCGTGTCAATGATCCAATGTGTATAACTATTTTAATATTCAGTAAATCTGTTTTAACATTGTTTATACCTGCATTCCAGTATATTCAATGACTATTTCAATCGTAGTTAATAGTTGACTTATCCATCTTTTCATTTTGTAGTTGATAGTTGACTTATTTTTCCACATGGAAGATATTACTGTATTCGACATAGTACGTTACTTATAGTTCTTTACATTTTTTTTCAACCTACTAACTCCGTTCTTTCCTTTTTTTCAATCGACTAGCTCCATTGTTTACTTTTTTTCTTCTTAAAGATTTATGAAGACGCACAAAATGATGTAATAACTACCCTCTCTCCTCTGTTCATCTGTTTGGAAACTATATGTTTTGTTTTTAATTTTAAATATTTCCTTTTCACTGAGATTCAAAGGCTGCGCATAAATAATATTGGTGTTGTTATCCATCATGAATCCTGCCTCAATGCTATTCGTTTCGTGGTAACATAATGCAACTATTTAGTGTCTTCATACTTATAAACAATTTCCTTCATTTTTAGTTTATTTTCCTTTTTTCCTTTTCCCCTAGTTCCAGGGAATGGAAAAGAAAATGTGGCACCAAATGTGGATAAAGGGAAAGGGAAGGAGAAGGAATGTTCACAAGTGGTATGTTTAGCATTTCAATGCTTATGACTCTATCTGTTCTCATTATTTTTTTATTGCGTTCTTCATTTTTCTTAATCTATTCTCTTTAATCTACCATCTTTCTTTTAATTCTGACTATCAACTTTGCCTTCGTATTATATAGATTAGAAGGCCGAGAAAAAATACCGTCGGTATTATTATACGTGATGATGTTCACTCGAAGCTATTTGTGTTGTGGTAACTAATCGTCTATATATGTTTTTTTCCCTTCACAATTCTTATAATCAAGTTCTTATTCACATTTCATTAATGTCGTTAATGTTATTTCATTTACATAGCCGCATACTCAACATAACAATGGCAACGACAAAGGAAAAGGGAAAGAGAAAGAAAATGTGTCACCTTGGTTGGGTAAGGGGTAAGAGAAAACAAATAATGTATTTTTCAGCAACTTTCTATTGTTTTCTTTTTTTTAGTTAAAAAAAATCGCACCTTATAATCCTTTCATCTCTTTTTATATACTATGATTATTTCTATAGGTATCTTGGATGGGTAAGGGGAATGTATCTCTGAGAGTGGTATGTTTCTAACATT
Source organism: Sambucus nigra (assembly GCA_949130495.1). Lineage (NCBI taxonomy): Eukaryota > Viridiplantae > Streptophyta > Magnoliopsida > Dipsacales > Adoxaceae > Sambucus > Sambucus nigra. The sequence continues at coordinate 648,768,220 of OX422208.1, forward strand.
ACCTTATTTGTTTTTATAATGCTCCCTCTACTTATAGGGTCATATTTTGCCTTTACCATGTAGGGTGACTATAAATGTTAAGTACACCGTTCTGAATAACTTACATATTTAATTTACCATCTTGCTATACACCGTACGATTTAAAATTTTTACCTCATTTTAAATACCAAACGATTACCACTTTCCATTACTACTGTTACTATATAAGTCCATTATTAAAAAACCCTTCATTATTGTCACGTTATATGCTGATAATCTTATTTCTTCTTTAGGCACCCTATGTACCTTTAATCTCAAAATGTACCATGGCACAGTGAATGCGACGAAAATGAGAATGGGAAACATTTATTCCTTTACCAACTACAAATGAAATATGCTTGCCATCCCAATCTCTCCCGCCTACTAAACATTTAACACTATCTGATAACTCAATGTCAAGTCGTGTTTTGGCTCAATGACTACACCAAGAACATGAAAGACTTGCTCGCTTTCAATCTTCGTGTTATCCTATGCCTCCAGAACCTGCATCTGTTAATCCTCATCACTCTGCACCACAATCCACCACAACTGTTGAATATATGGAACCAGGTAATAGCTTAAACTCAAAATATGCGCTTGGCTAACGACAACGACATAATCGAGAAAGAGCACTTCAGTTACAAAAAACACTAGACAATCAATCATCTACTCAGACTCCTAATGTTCGCAAGTTAATAGCACCACCTACCCTCACTATCACATAACATTTCCCTAAGCGAGCGACGGTTTCATAATCGTACTCTATTGATCCAAAGGTTGAACTCCTATTAACAATAACCGTGAATTTTATGCAACTAAGAACCCCTGATCAATTGGACTTTCCTCTACAAAGACTTATCCCTTTGACTGATAGTTTACCAATCCCATTTGATCAAATTTATATGCCCCAAATAGTTTTGCCTTGCAAGCTCTGTCAAGATTTTATCCAAATTGAACCTGACACATTTGTTAATCATGGCGTCCCTTGTGAACCATCTGAAACTGTTCAATACTACCTGCAACTGATACATATAGTATTGAACGTCTCCTCTAAACTGAAGATAACCACCCTAGGTATATATTTTATGTATCTTTTATTATTTGGTAATTTATCTAATGACATATTTTATATTCCATAACACATTCTTTTCATTTTATACTTAGATACACTTTACAAGGTGTCAATAATGTAACAAGTGTGAGTACAAATCGAGAATCATATGCTGACTTTAGTAGATATTTTCTTATCCACATGACTGTTCCGTGCCCTTATTTTCATGCTTTACATTGTATGGATGAAAGGTTATCCGACCATCGAAAGTGCTCCCACTATTTGGAAAGTGTTGCAAACAGGGACAAGTTCGTTCGCCAAATCTCATTGAACCCCCCCAGAAATTAAACATTTATTTGATGGCAACGATGTTTAATGGAAGTCTTTTCAGAATCATATTAGGGAGTATAATGCTGCTAATGCATTTACGAGTCTAGGTGTCCAAATGGATGATAGAGTCCTCACAGGCAGGGGTCCCACATCTTTCACCATTCATAGTAAGCTACGTCATCGTACCGGGGCCTTATTATCGAAACTAGGGCTTGAAGATGAAGTTGCATATGCAAACTTACAGATATACGATCCGGATGTGGCATTGAAAATTAGGGAACGTAGAAATCCACGTTTACGTAATGATGTATTTCGAATAATTCAAGGTTCCATGGAGGCGAATAATCCGTTTATATACAAATATCGCCAGGCATTTGCAATATTATAATAATCCTCTCGAGCGGGCCAAAACTTACCCATATACCTTCAGTTAGGCCTGTCAATTGAGCCGAGCAAGCCCAAAGCCCGCTTGCTCGGCCCGCTAAATTTGGGCCGTGCTTTTATTGAGTTTGAGCCGAGCCGAGTTTGAGCCGAGATATTAAGCCCGAATTCAATTTGAGCCGAGCGCGAGCGAACCACTTTCAAGCCCGAACTAGGCTCGGCCCGAAATTATATATATATATATATATATATAATTAATTTATTTTCTCTGATATGTAAAAAATATTTTAAAACAAAATAATTTTTATAATTTTATCCTTATGAAAATAAACTATTGGACTTAATATTAAAGAAACAAAAATAAGGTGGGTCATTTATTAATTTATTTTACTTAATCTTATGGGACTTGTAAATATTAGTGCTGAAATCTATTTTTTTTAGAGCTGAAATCTGTTATTTTAGTGCTGAAATGTGGTTTTTTAATGCGAAAATATTAATATTAGTGCTGAAATATGTTTTTTTTAGTGCTGAAATGTGGTTTTTTAGTGTTGAAATCTATATTTTTAATGCTGAACTATGTTTTACTAATGTTGAAATGTCAATATTAGTGCTGAATTTCATTTTTTTTAGTGTTGAAATTTGTTTTTTATTGCTAAAATGTATTTTTTATTGCTGAAATATGAATATTTATTATTAAAATAAATAAATAAATATGTATTAGAATATTAAATTCAGGCCTGCTCAAATCGGGCCCGAAGCCCGATTTACTTTGTGAGCCGAGCTTGAGCCAAGCACTCTTAAGCTCGGTCGGGCCGAGCTTGAGCTTGAGCCAAGTAAATTAAAATTGGGCCAAGCCTGATCAACCATAGGCTCGGCTCATAGAGCCCGATTGACAGGCCTACCTTCAGTACAATACTGCAGCAGATCGTAGAAGGTATAATTTGCCGTCGGCCGATAAGATTGCTATTATTTTGCCTAACGATGGTCATAATTCCTCTACAATGAGAGATATTGTTGTTCTTTTACATGAGGGGAAATCAATTGATGCAAATTAGTGAATGTCACCCGGCATACCTTCCTTTTCATTATGTACTTCTATACCTTCATGGTCAACTTCGATGGGAGACTGAAATGAAGCTATGGGATGTAGTAAATAATGTTGAGCAAGATCGACTTACTCAGTTGTATTATTACATATATCGTTTATTTCATCATGGTACTAAATACTCTATAATTTTGAGAGGAGATAAACTTTTTTAGGAGTTCATTGTGGATGCCTGGGCTTATACAGAATAAAATCGCTTAACTGATTTTAGACTTAATCAGAACACCCTTCGTGTCGAATTATACAAAGATGTTACGGATTATATATCGGAGGGTATTGAACCATTAAAAATTGGTATACGAATGATTTTTCCCTCTTCCTTCACTGATAGTGCACAAAATATGTTTGAGATCTACCAAGATTCGATAGCCATAACACGATTCCATCAACACCCAGATATTTTTTTCATAATGACTGCCAATCCTAAATGGCCTGAAATCACTAAGGAACTATTACTGGGTCAGAATGCGGTTGATCATCCCGACTTGGTCGCACTTGAATTTGAATTAAAAAGAAAAGCATTAATGAAGGAGATCAAGGATAAAAATGTTTTTGGTAAGAAAGTTGGCCATGTTTTTACAATCCAATTCCAAAAACATGGTTTACCCCACATGCACGCTCTTCTTTTACTTGATAGACAAAGAAAGATTAAAACATGTGCCTAGGTAGATAACATCGTTTGTGCAGAGTTTCCAGACCCCATCGATGATCCAACGCTTTTCCAGACCATTCTTGGTTGTATGGTTTATGGCTCCTACAAGTCCTTGAATCCTAATTCTCCTTGCACGAAAAATGGTAGATGCACGAAGAAATATCCACGAGCATGTGCAAATGCCACTTTAATGGACAGTAAGGGATATCCAATCTATCGTCATCGTGACGATGTAGGGAATATACTACTTCTAGTGGGAAAAAGGTACGAAACAATGATGTTGTGCCTTATAATCCTTATTTGTCTCGTCTATTCAATTGTCACAACAATATTGAGGTTTGTGACGATTTAAGATGCATTAAATATATTAACAATTACATTTATAAAGTCCATGATCGCACGAATATGGTCTTGCGAGCTAATGATGAAATCCAACAATATTTAAATGCAAGGTACATCGCCCCCCCTGAAGCAGCCTGGAGAATTTTTGGTAATCACATGCATCAGGAAAAACCACCTGTTATGTAGTTAGATTTACATTTACATTTACATGGGATGCATCATGTTGTGTTAAATCCAACAGAATCTCTAAGTACGATTGCTAATAGCGCTAGGGTTCAAATGAGTTTATTAACTAGATTTTTTACTTTTTGGACATCGAATGTTTCTGCACAAACTTACACCTGCCAAGAGTTTTCGCAACATTAAGGTTGGTGTAATACAACAAAACTCTGGACTCCGAGGAAAACACGCGAGTTAGCTATTAGAAGAATGTACTTTACTGGCCCTAATTCAAGGGAAATAATTTATTTGCGACTGCTTCTGACCGTTGTCAAAGGACCTACATCCTTTAAGTGCTTACGCACGGTCAAAAATGTCGTGCATGATACTTTTAAGTCTGCATGTGTAGCGAGGGGGTTACTTGAAGATGATAATGAATGAGTTCAATGTTCATAAGAGGCATCAATCATTCGAACTGGATATCGACTTAGACGTCTACTTGATGTTATACTTACACAATGTTTCCCTTTGCATCCTGATTTATTATGGAATTAATTTTCCATTCACATATGTGATGCTCTAATCCATAATTTGCATACACTTTTTTCTATTCCAATCTCAACAGACGTCCAAGTTCAAGATTATGGTTTTTTTATTCTAAATGAGGTGCTTCAGGAGTCTGGTAAGACTTTATCTGACTTTCCTTCAATGCCTCTACCAACTTTAAATTGGAGTACTATGGGTTGGAATTGGTTAGTGTCAGAACATTAATAATTACAATCATTACCAGAGCAAGGTGATGTACAACTTGATGTTACCCGCCTTAATGAGGGGCAACATTTGTCTTAGACGATAATAACTTCATCCAATTTTGAAAATAAAGGAACTACTTTTTTCTTGAATAGGGGTGCTGGCACTGGCAAAACATTTTTGTATAATATAATTGCAACCTTTTGTTGTAATTTGAGTCATACGATTATTACTGTCGCATCATCCGGGAATGCTTCTATATTGTTGGTTGGTGATTGAACTACTCATTGAACCTTCGACATTCCATTACATATTCTTGAAAACTCCAATTGTGGATTTACAAAACAGTCAATCCATGCTGAGCTATTTAAATTGGCCAAACTTATCATATGGGATGAAGTCCCAATGCAACATAGGCATTGTGTTGAGGTTGTTGATCGGACTCTTCAAGATATCTGTAATGTTAAAAAGCCTTTCTGGGGAATAACTGTTGTTTTAGGTGGCTATTTCAGACAAATCTTACCTGTTATCCCGAGAAGAGTTCATGAGGAAATTGTAGCTGCGTCACTGAGGCGGTCTGTGCTTTGGAAACACATCCATGTTTTGACCTTAAATCTAAACATGTGACTCAATCATTTAGAGCCTGAAACTATGCAGTTTTCATCTTTTTTGAATCAGGTATCACCTTTTATTTTATAAATATGTTCAATAATCTTCATTATACCTACTATGTTAGTTTAACTTTTCCCCCATTTCATTAGATTGGGTCCAACCCACTTAAAAATGTAACATTGCCTTCGACCATACAAAAGTGCAATGATGTTGAAGATTTAATTGCCAAAGTGTATCTATTGTTGAATATGGATGGTACTATTACTCCAAGCTTCCTTAATGAATGGATAATTCTTTATGCGCGGAATGATGATGTGAGTGCTATAAATAATTTAGCCTTAAATATTTTCCCAAGTGATACAAAAATGTATTTCGGTGTCGATAAATTATGCGATGATGAATCGGGTTCAGACATACATAATCAAAACCCGAATGTGTTTTTGAACTCTCTTAATCCTTATGGTTTACCCTTATTTAAATTAGACCTAAAAGTAGGGTGTCCAATTATGTTGTTGAGAAATATTACGCCGAAAGAGTGTCTTTGCAACGACACATGTTTAGTCATTACAAAGCTTGGAGAATATGTCATTGAGGCCCAAATTCTAACTGGGGATAAGTGTGGAAATTTAGTCTTTATTCCAAGAGTATCTTTAACTCCTTTGTGTGCGAAAATGCCTATCAAAATGACAAGACATCAATTTCCAATTCGATTCATATATGCCATGACAATTAACAAATCACAAGGTCAATTTGTAAAGTTTATGGGATTTGACTTGTGCACACCATTTTTCAGTCATGTTCAGTTATATGTGCCCTTATCTCGATGCAAAAGTTCTAATCAAATCAACATCCTCCTCCCGATGATGTTTTGCTTTTCATGACAAACATTGTGTACCCAGAAGTACTATTATAAATGCCAATGAGATGTATGTCGTTAATTTTTTATGCACAATATCTTTATATACATGTTACGATTCTATATCAACTTCTAACCATCTGATGAGCTTTATTAGGATTGGGAGTCGATGGCCAGGCATCAAAAGTGGATATATTCCCGTAGATTATTGAAATGGGGTTAGTACAATAAGGTACACCGTCTATATGTCGTCTATATATCGCTTCTTCGTTTCATCTATTTTTTAAATCAATACTAACTACTAATGTTTCTTCTAGATTGTCATGCACAACCCTAATCTTCAATGGAAATACTCGATCTCGATACAAGGACATTTCGTAGAGTGATTCAGAGAATGTATCCCAGGAATGCAATGTGATTGCCTTTCAATGGAATATTCATTTTTTGATGCCTAGTTATACTATTTTTGTAAACTTTTTTCTCCAACTTTTGTATAGTTTTCTAGGACTTTCTTTTACCTTACATAATCTGTATGTATTTTTATAAGTGCAAATTGGCAAAAGTTAGTTTGTGACTTTTGGTCTAATGCATTATAAATAATGATGATATAATTCTAAAATGGCTCAATCATGTCTTTTATCTCACAAGTATTTTAACTTTTTCATTTATATTATTTTTTTGGGTGATGCTTCAGAATTTCAGTTGCCATATTTCCAGGTATGCTGACTCATTCGTATCCCTTTGTGTTAATATTTGACTGCTAATATATAAATGACGCTTCACGCATGATGTTTTTTTGAGCATACAAATTTCTTTAAGACATACAAATTATGTTATCGATTATTTGATTGTTTGTTTTTGTGCGGTGTCGCAGCCATGGTAGGATTTATGCAGTGTCGCATCAGACCTCATTTTCTTCCTCTCTACCTCACCAAGAAAAAAATTCATCTCTCAGGTTTGCTTAACTATATACTTAGAATGCATATATATGCGTGGAATGGAATTTTTTTTATATCGACAAAATGACTTAAACTCAATGTATGTACAACGATTTGTTTCCTTTTCTACTCCAAACACACTAATAAAGAGAATATCAAATCTTAAGGCAATATTCACAACTAATAGGCTGGTCATGCACCATTGTGTCTCATAACAGCAGAACCGAATGAATGTTTATTTCGTAAGATTAATGTTTGAGGTATATGTTTTGTATAATATAATACCCGTGTACTTTTTCAAGCTTCCTTTTCAACCATGTGTTAGATATGAATATAAAAGTAGCACCATCCAATAATATCATGAGAATGGAATATGTATGTGAGGAACATCTGAATATGTATTCGAGCAACACTAATGTCTTTTAAGATGGTTCTGCTAATGTATTATAAAAATGGCATATGGCATAAGTTTCGCAGACAGATATACATCAATACTAATAATTTGTTGTGCTTTTTATATACGATTCTGTATACGATTCTTTTTGTATACATCAATACTAACAGGTTGGAGAGTTTCACATCAATACTAACAATATTTTTTTTTAGTTTTTTGTGCTTTTATGATCTCAGGATTATAAAACATTCTGTTATAGGTGCATATGATTTTTTTATGCCTACATGGATGCGTTCCTCTGATAATTTCCACTAATGTTTGCGTTTGTGCTTAAATTGATCAAGAGGTACTGTTTTTGGAGATTACTTTAGTTTTGTTGACAGGACTTTCATTTTTATGTATGGGTTAACTACAGAATCTTAGCATGTTCATTGCAACCTTTAATTTTATATATTACTCTCATCTCTCGAAACTCTCCACTCTGTCATTGTCACCATTAACCACAAACTGCATGTTTTTATCTATTCCATGCTAGACACATTTTTTCATTGTAATTGTACCTTTTGCAAGTATGCTTCTGAAAGCATTAATTTGTCCTGCAATTTGCCTACAGAAATACCACACTGGGATGTACTTTAGGAGGTACATCACTTATTTCTATAAACTTGGTCTCTAATAAAAATTTCACAATGCTTACCAAGAAAGGTATATTCAAATGTATGCAGGTTTTAATTACGACCTGAACTAAAACTGTAACCCATATCTGTTTTGCTACAATACTGTAATGTTGGTCTATTCACGTCATTACAAAAACTAAAGATAATCCCGACAAGCGACTTTCTAAAAAAAATTCAGTAGCGGCTTTAGTCTCTCTATATATATGATATTGTGTTTAGATATCAAACTTAATTCTTCATATTGGGTTTGTTAAGCATATTTGTTTAGTTACGATGTTTGATTGAAATGATTCGAAATGTTTGATTTCAAGAAAAATGTTTGACTTTAGGATCTTTGATTGAACCGATCTTCCCTTGCACTTCAATGATTTACTGAAGCTTTTCAACCACTTCTACAATCTAGTTTTTCTTTCTTCCAGTGTAAGAAGGATCCCACCACCATCATATTTAGCTAATAAATTGAATGAAACTTCAGAAAGACCATCTTATAAGACTCGTTTACCTTCAGAACTCGCTAAAGTAGCATGTAGAAAATTCCCATCAAGCCTTCACAACTGTAAATTCAAACATTCACAACTGTAAATTACCATCAAACCTTTAACCTGTAGAAATTTAAGTTGCCAATGACCATGATTCTAATCACGTATCTTGCATTCATAGGTGCTAAATCTATTAGTTAGAGTTAGGGACTGAATTATCAAATCTCTCCGTAAGAGAATTACTAAAATTTGTGGGGAATGTTATTAGACATTTGTTTATAGATATCTACTTATTTTCAAATTAAAGAATGCTTTTATGCCATATTGTTACACTTATTTGGCTACCTATTCTGTTAGATACGACATCTAATCGAACTCACTTGGTGATATCCCCTTCCTAATATTCTCAAACGGTCTTACCAATTTTGTAAATGGTCATACCACTTTATGAAAATGGTTTTACCTAATGATTTTCCTTACAAACATATGAAATATTCATCAGAGCATGTTTCAGCCGTTGACGAGAATTCAACTCCAACTGTCTGAGTTGTTAAACATTATTTTTTGTTCACCAAGTCTTGAAATATTTGGTATCACGTAAGGTTCTTAATGTTTGCATGCCCATGTCTTACGATGCCAATTTTCTTTGGAATTATTAATGTTACTGAATGATATTGCCACTGTTTAATTAGGGAACAAAGAATGACTATATTTCCACTATCCATATACAATATGCTGATTGTCATGTTTAATAATATTTACATTGCCACATACAAAATGGTGATTGACACAAGTTCAACATTATCATAAAAGCACATATTTTAATATTAAAATATTATTTGATTAGCTATGGGAACTCTCTAGTGACAAGTGTATTTGCTATATAATTAATAATTAGCACAATTTATATAATATTTGACGAGCTATTTCAATTGAATAATTATATTTTTTGTTTTGTATCAGGTCGCATTTGGAAAACAACGGATAATCATTATAGTGGAGCATGTGGGGGCATCTGCAATGCACACTTGCATACTCTGTTATCATGTCCATGTACTTCTCATACCACATCATGGACTATCGGTTCAGAATATCTCCTCGAACCATAAATCAAACAACATACACTATTGGTGGACATAGTTTAAGCCTTTAGGATACGCACACACCTAACGCACCCAAATAACTAGTCACACTATCATACACACAAGTAGTGCTCAACCCTAAGTTCTATGTTTTGGGGCATAACTCTACAATCCCGCTAATGAGCTCATAGGGATAAGATTGCCCATGACACAGAACCTCCTGTAATAGCAGACAATGTAGGTATATTCATACACAAGGAGTACATAATAGGCATACACATAACCTATCCATATGTCGCATATAAGCATACACACAACTTATAAATATAATTCGTATAGGTATGGACATAACCTATATTTATAATCCGTATGGGGATACACATATATAATCCCTATAGGCATACACACAACCCATATATATATATATATATAATCTGTATAGGTATACACACAACCTACAAACATAATCCATACATAGTATATCTCTCTCAAATACTCACTTTATTCCGAAATATTCCTTCATTTTCCCTTACCATTTCACCTTGGGGCATGTGAAACCAGTTACCCTTCTTCTAAGAATATTCCAACGCAATTTGGCTGACATTCTAATGGCTATACCATTTACTATCCCGGGAAAGGTCCCCTCCTCCATAGGTGCCAACTTCCCCCTTTTTGAATCATATACTCCCTTCATGGGAGATATCTGCAATTATACCCAACTACCCACGTTAGACTTTTACATCTTGAGTTGGTTATGATGTGGCTCTCATCATTTTAATCCTCTGCACAAAGTTTCTCCTGATTATCCCCGAAAGTATAAAATGTACATTCCGCGTACTTTTAAACACTATAATCACCACTTTCATCTACTCTTCGATTTTTGGTGACACGCCTTGATAACAATACAACTACAATCTCTTTGTCGCATTCTAGTTTTGCCTATAATTTACCCATGCGTTTACAATCTCTTTGCCGCTACCCTCCACCTCTAACGGTGCCGCCGTAGGTAGTCTCTGTATCATTATCTTACACATGTATACATTCACACACGTACACACATAAACACACACACATATAGATATTTTGATTTGGGTTTTCTTTCTTTTTTGTATATGAGGAATTGAAACCTTGATTTATAATCGCCTTTTTCAAAACAGGGACATCACATCAAATTGGATCATGTATTCTTGGCTATTTAATATTCTTTGTTATTATACTTAGTTTTTCTTTTGCAAATCTAATAGGATGTTTTATTTTTCAATTCTGGGTAAACTATTTGTTTTGGTATTTGTTTTTAGCCTGCTTTAGATTTGTATCTTGGTGTTGTGATACCTATATTTTTTTTCCCCTCCATAAATAGTTAAATGTGGAATCACCTCTCAACAAAATGACCTTGAAGGCTTTAAGAGTTGATAATTGGGTTGGGTAAGTTTTATTTATTTATTTATTTATCTTCTTTATGCGTTTAATATTGCTGATTCCTCATTTTTATTACTAAAGTTGATGTTAATTAATATTTTTTGTGTGTTTTGGATGATCTGAAATGTATATGTTTAATATTGCGATGTTGAAATTATTCATTCGAAACGACTTAAGCAGACTTCATGCTCGATTTTGATTCTCAGCATCAACACTTTTTTTAGGTGTTATTTACAATTTACGCTTTCTAACTTGAAAGAAATTTTTAATTCATTTACACAACTCCAAATATTTCGTGTCATGAATAATAGCCACATTTTGGATTTTGGCTTAGGGTTTTATGAATTTTGGGGTTAATGCGGTGGAGAGGAGATCCATTGATAGGGATCATTTCCCTTACCCACACTTACCACCCAACCACAATCTGTGGTTGGGTATGTTTGTATTTGAAGTTATATTTATCAATCATATTTGAAGTTTTGTTAATGTTTCCTTTGCATTTTGTTTAGGTTCGCTCAAGTGAAAAAATAGACAAGGGAGATTTAAGACCCAAATAAAGCCTTTTGGGGTTTCAAGATTTCTCTAATTTTGATTGTTTTTGCCTTAAAATTTTCAAATCAAAGGATTTTAAATGACACAATCTAACTAAAATTTAGGCTGTTATTATTTCAATCCATTGTTTACAGACCCAAATTTTATTAAGCCTACGATAACAATTTGAAATTCTATTTACTGAAATTATATTAGTTAGTAGTTAATTGCTTTGATCCATATAGATCAAAGGAACGAAATTCTATATTTGGAAGGCACTTTTTTTTTTTTGCTTTGAAATTCTATCTTTGTTTTTTATTTCTTCGCTCATAGGAAAAGTGACGCGAAAGGTTGCGGTTGAAAGAAAACGAAGTTGAAGATACATCGTAATCTATAAAAGGTATATAATTTCTTAAAGAGTTATTTGTTAGATATGATTACGAATAAAAGGATATTTAATTGTTGTATAGGGTTCATTCTTACTATTGTGTTCGTAAACTATATTGGGTTGATTCTTAGTATTGTGTTCATTCTTAGAATTAAAAACCGAGTAGTTCACTGATTTTTCATTTAGCTTAAAGGTGAAATGATTAGAACTAGAGTTTAGTAAGTGAGTATAGAGTAAATGAGACTTATTCCTTAGAGGGTGGTTATTCAAATGTTTCCTTGGGAGTAAATTATTCACATTATGTTCTCTTTGTACCATCTAGAAAATCTTCTTTATATTTAACCTTTTTAAATCTCTCAGAGTATACAGTCATTTGAAGACAGATTGGAAATTGCACATGATAAGTCTCTACTATATTTGAGTTACTAACACCATTTCTGATCATCAAAGGAAATATCTTTTTATGTCGTCTATGTTTTTTTGGTTTATAAGTTTTATTTGGTGGTAATGAAGAGCATGAATGAATATTAACAGGCTTCCATTATTAGTCGTTCTTAAGTTATGTTTAATTATTTTCTCGATTTTGATTTCGGTTTTCTTTTTCACATTTAGACCCTCCAACCCACGTGTACAATGTTTTTCTTTTAAAGGCATATCCCTGCCATTTAATTTGTGCATATATCTTAAAAAAATTGATTCAAGATTCAAGAAGGCAAGAATTTTGAATCCAAGACAAACTGTTTGTATTTAGATGTGGATCTCTGTTGCTTTTTGTTTTTGGTTGCTGGACAAAATATATAATCCCGTAATGGGACTTTCTTTCTACGTGAGTTAGAGGCTTTTACACATTGGACAATAACATTAAACATCTTAAATTCGGGCCTTTAATCTGAGGTCAATGTTATTATTAATGATGAAATTTTTTATTCGTATAGAATAGATAGGTAAAGGGATGAATCACAAAGCTATTCTTTACCGTTTCTAATTACCAACACTTAATCTATTCTGTTTATACACATAAAATATCCCCTAACTTATATGTTTTTCACAAAGCTATTCTTTACCTGCCAAAATCATAGTTTTCATACTTCTCTAACATTGCAACATTCCCTTGCTGGTCAATATGTACCAAACATGAATCAGACCATACAAATCCCTTGATAATGTTGTTTGCATCCAATATTTTGAATTCTTTTTTGTATAGTTTTGATTAAAATAAGGAGCCAACCATTTTCGAAAATATCTACGTTAATCCTGCAATTATCGTAATATTTTAATTTACAAAATGTCATGCCTTCCATTCTAAGACATGTTGTGTAGACAGTGTTAGTACATATTGTGTAGACGGTATTTCTTTCTGTGTGTACCAATGTTTCTATATTTGGAAAAAATCTGGCAGGACGATAAAAAACCAGATTTTTTTTTTAAATCTTTCAATGCTATAAAACATACATTGGAAAAGCATCGGAGGACTTACAGAGCTCGAGTTGGTTCGTATTAAATTATAGTCTTAAAAGGTTTTGTCCCAAATAGAGCCCTTATTTTTTTTCTCCAAGTTAGCACGTGACGTCACTACTGTAGCGGAGGAAGAAACTTGAAAAATAATTTTTCATAATGTCTCATGGAATATAGCCAACTCTTCCAAAGACATAAAATCATGAATTGGAGCTTCAAACTATAGGATCAACTTCATTCAAGGATTTGAGACTAGGTGAATTGAGAGAGGATTAGATTTATTCATTGGCTTATCCTTATTAACATTTGGGTGATGAAGCATAGTATCATCAGTACCCTCTTTCATATGATTGGTATTATCCTCCTTGTTAATAACAGGGAGTAACAAAACCTTAATATGTTCCATGACACATTAAGAGGACTTTGGATATGATGTACTCACGACAGTCAACATTTGGATACCTTGGACCTAAGAAAGATAAAATATACTTCGAAAACCAATAAATAAACAAAAGATACAATGTGATCACAAAAGGATAGAAGAACGATTAAAGTACCTTTAACAATTCTTGGAAGTGGAACGTGAATAATCTCTAATTCCCAAAGGTAAATACACCTAGCCTTGGTATTAATCCTTCCAAATATTTTATGTAATTTCTTCAAAGGAAGATCATCGTCGGGATTAGGATAATTAGTGGGCATCGAAGGATTGGATGAATAGGTGAATGGTCGAATGGTTTTGTGCATAAGAGATATTCTTCTTCCTTGTCTTTCTCAGTATACCATATGCCCTAGGGGGATACCACACCTCTATCAGAACACCCACTGGGACTGCCCCTATTCTTTGGTATACGGCATGAAGGAAGTTTTCCCCATCGAACTAGAAGCACCTTCTTTATGGATTATGCTCTAAAGAAAGTTCAGTGAGGAAGACTGGCATCAGAGATGCTACGATGAACTCCTTCCCTTATATGAAAAGATATTAAAAGATCTCTACTACATACAAGGGTAACATAGTCGGATCGTACGATCATTCAACAAAAAAGTCAAGGACCACAAAGTAACCAAATACCTACCAAACACCTACTCAAAACCAAACTAAATTTTGAAAAAAAAAACTATACCAACTTCTTAAACGTTGTCTTAAACTACCAGATGGGACCCCCTTATCATCATTACCTATACCTGGAGACGCCCCTAGGAAACCCACTCCTGATTATGTCTCTGGATGCACTCCATGCAATGGCAGGCCTTAATAAGATTTGATGAAACCACAACACCCTCTTCTAAAGTGTTGAACATGACAAGCCATCTCTGCATAATCTCCCCCACTAGACTCTTCTCAGCCACCCACTTTTATAGCCACTTCAAATAGTCCCCTAGTATGAACCCAGCCTCTCGAATAAATTCTGACGGATGGGTAGACTGTCAGTGATGCTTATGTAAGGGTTGTAATGTCAACCTCACGGACTCGGTCAAATCCTCCATCGAAAAGAAGTTAGCAATGCACGGAGGAACAATCTACTCGCATCCCTCTTAGCGCGGAGCTGCTATGGAAAGAAGAAAGAAGTATGGTAAAGACTAACCAACCGCACATATCAGTAGTCCCCCAAATATAAAACGAGCTAAAAATTCCCCCACTAGGCTAAAAACCAGTTGTGACACCCTATTTATTTTAATCTCGTCTTATCAATCCTTTATCAAAATAAGACACGATTTATCATATGGATCATCATTAGCATCACTATCGAAAACTAAATTAATTTCTTATAACTTATTAGTCCCGGTGTCAAATTTTAAACTTTCTAATCTTGTTAACTAAAACACACAATAAATCCATCCACACAATTAATATAAACATTAACTGAAATAAATAAACAATAACCGATAACTCTCGGTAAAACATTAATACAACCATATCGAATAGGCACAAACGAATATGCGACAAATAAAAATAAATGACAATAGCTGGGAAACATGCCTGAATATAACTCACAATACCTCCTATCTAGATCACAAGGAGAGAAGCGCCTAAACAATCCCTACTAGCATCCATAGTGGCTGTAGCATCACCCGACTCGAAGGAATAATATCATCCCGGCGACCCTGTGTCTAGACACCTACAGGGTTTTTAAAATATTTGCAAGTGGGTCAGGGCCCAAAACATTTTGAAAATATTTAGCAAGTGTTTAAAATACTTTAATATTTAAAAATATGATATTCTCCATATTTAAACTCGTGTCTCACTCACATGAGATACCGCTCACCTCTCATTCAACAGTGCACACCTAACGTATGTATTTTAAACGCCCTAGTTACGCTACCCAGCCTAACTAGCATCTCTCAAACCTCTAAGTCACCGTATGCTATCTCATACCCTGCGTATATAATATTCTAAGCTTTCGCATGAGCTTATGCATTGTAATTTCTCACTTATAATTTATCCGTTCATTTCTAATAACTTTCACCAGTTATTATAAAATATTCACATTTTAGTGTTATCAATCTCGTATATAATACTCTCATCTTTATATACGTACATCAAATTTTATTCTCGATTATACTCTCCCAGATTTAACTATTTACTTCTCACTCTATTCCTTATATATATTGTAATACCCCGTATTTTCTGTGGTATTTATTTTTGGGGATTAATTGAATTAAATGTTTATTAATTGGAAATTAATCCGGATAAAAATATTAATGAGATGTGAGTTAGTATTTTATTACAATGTGTATACTTGGCATTATATGATTATTGGTAATATTGAAATTGTCACGTAATTGAAATACGACAATTTGGGAATTTTGCTTGACGCGTGTGACCGCCACGTCATGGTATTTTGTTATTAAATTAAAAAGTGAATTTTAGTTCCATTAACCGTATGGTCATTTTGAGTGCGTCAACGCGTCCGGAAGGGTCGAGATAGTCATAAAACACTAGCCGGGGGTTTAATTTGAGTCCCGGGGCATTTTTGGGTCATACCGGTAACTTATAGGGGCATTTTGGTAATTTGCATTTTTGGGAATTAAAAAGTGACGAAAATAGAAATTACAATCTGACTATTTCCTCAACCCACTCATCCCACTAGCCACACTAGATGTCAATATGGGCTACGGGAGAAGTTGATATACCATTCCAACTTCCAAAAACCATAACACAACTCCATACTCCATCATCTTCAACCTTGGGAAGAGCTTGAGAGAGAGAGAGAGAAGGAAGAGAATTCTGCAGAAAATCAGAGGGAGAACAACCTAACTTCAAGATTCTACACCAAATTCTGAGATAAATTAAGGCAAGTGATTTAAACTCTTTTGATTCAAGATATGTTCCCATGTTTAGGAATTTTCGAAATTGATTTTTGGAGATAAATTAGACCCATAAATTGAAAGTTAAAGGCCATGATTTATGTAGGAATTGCATATAGTATATTCTGGACGAATTTATATGTTATAAACAGAACCTTGATGATCTAAAAGTGGAATTAGAAGAAGTTTGATGATGTTCTTGAATGGAAGAATTCTGGAAATTATTTTGATGTAGTTTTGATCTAAACTAAGCTTTTAAATGATGAATTATGGGACTTAGAATGTTAATACTGTTGTAGGATGTTAGTATAATGTTAGAGTAACTTTATCTTGGAGTTTCATGCTTAAAAATGGAGTTTTGGGTCGAAACTGTAACTGCAAAACGAAGCAGTCCGTAACCATACCTGTGCAATCGATCGATCGACATTCATCAGTCGATCGATCGACCACCATCGATCAATCGAAGGCAAAGGTCGATCGTTCGACCTTTCCAGAATGAATAAAGTATTTTCCCTAATTAAATTTTTATAGTGTTAACCCTTTGATAATATTATTGCAAACATTGTGAATACCCTTAACCTTAAGGAAGACCAGTAGGCATGATTATGAGATTGGACTTTACTAGGAATTCAATTTGAGGAATTATTCTAAATTAATGAAAATTCGTTATGTGAGATAATATTTGGGTTAATAGTACAAGTTTGAATAATTTGATGAAATAAGGTTTGGGTCAGAAGTAAAGACCTTAGGTATAAAGATGTTATATGTGGGAATTATGGGAACTTAAAAGTCTATTTGAGATAGGTTTTAAGTTTAAGAAATCACGACGTGAGACGTGTCGACTATTTAATTTATATATTACCGGGATAGTTGAAATATATGAATTGGGAATAATGGTATAATGATGTAGAATATACCCTTATTAATATTGAGATATCTAAGATGTGTGAATGCTTAGTATATAACTTTATGTGTATGACATACCTACCATACTTGCTATCACGGGAGGTTTACGTTCGCTTAGGGCCTTCTTATCCTTGTGTTGCCCGGATTTAGATTGGTTACCTCGATGAACATAGGTCATTGAATGACTTATTGGGATATTAATAAGTTTTGCTGATCATGGGAGCGTAGGTATGTGCGTGACCCATGTGATGGTGACTGTGTTCGCCTCCATTATTTGCGATGTTATTATCTGAACGATTCCTGAGAGATTCGGAATGCGTAATCCTTATGTACGTGATGTACCGGGATGGATAGCAGAGTATGTGTGCACCGCAGCTTAGCCTTTGGGGTGCTTGTATTGTATATTTATGATGTGAAAACAGACGGTTATATGAGAAGGAATTTACTATGTTAAATTGTGAGTATAATTATGTAATGTTGTGAAAGATAAAAAGGGAACTTTTATCAATAGATGGTTTTATTAATAATTGGGAATCCGGGAATTAAAGTAGAACTCTCTATTTAATTGTTAAGATTGGAACTTAAACGTGAACCGAGGAGTAGTGTTAGAAACTCTTTAGAAAGTTATGAGATAACACATGTATGGGTGCAGGAACGTTTGGAGTGCACAGTTAGACGAGAGGTGAGTATCTCATGTGAGAGCACGTCCTAACATGTATTTTGCATATACTGTTTTAAATGTTTTTAAAGCACTTGCAGGTTTTTAAAATATCTCCACATTCGGGCTCTGACCCGTTTGCTTTCAAATCTATCTTTTTGTAAAAACCATTTTAGGTGCCCAGCCACAAGGACACCATGCATAGGATTCTTACTCAGATGACGAGCTGTAGCTGCTTGTGGAAGCTACAGGGATTTGCTTTTAGACGCTTATATCATTTGGATTCCATACGCAGTATTCCTCAGTTGTAGGGCATGTTGCCCAAATTCTATTAGATACATTTCCATTTCAGTTTTTCAGACTTTGGCATGTATCAATTCAGTATTCAGTATTTCGTTACTTACTTCAGTTGTGGGATTTTGTCGTGAGGAGTTTTTCCTCCATATTTATTTATATCATGTGACGGTTATTCTATTTACTTCATTATGGTGATTGGTGTTATTATGCTTCATTACACTTGTTGCATGTTAATCAGGCTTTAATTAAAAATTTGACAACTTAATTTTTAAATACTAGGTGGTTAGTAATTATAATAAAATGTTTTCGACAGTGATGCTATTAACTGAGCCAACTTGGCGTTTTGATTTAATTTAATAAAGGAGTAGCTAACCGGTATTTAATTAGTCGGGGTGTCACAGGTGGTATCAGAGCATCAGGTTCTAGTGTCCATTAGGATCTGAACGGCTTGTTATGTTTCCGCTGAGCTTTCTTTGATATAGAGCCCTATATTTTAGGACTGTTGTATTCTTTTGTATATGCTACATTCTTCTGCTATTTTAAGGTTTATAACTGCGAACTTATAAGACCTTACTCTTATTTCAGAGATGCCTCCATAAAGGGGCACCACGGATTCCTAGGAATGTTGTGTTTATCTCTATACATTGGGAATTCGTACTTCTGCGATTTGTTTATTTGAATGATGAAATCATCCAAATTTACTTAAAATTTTCAGATGGGTCGTCATGAAGAATTGGCTAAAACGGTTAGGGGAGCTAGCGAACAAGATCGACTCACACCTCCAGTATCCCCAGAGAGAATGTCAACCTCCGAGTTAGCAGGTATCGTGGCACAAGCAGTCACCGCTGCAGTTTTACAATACCAAGAACACAGCATACAACTTAGAGGAGACAAAAGACCTAGAGAGGTTAGCCAAATGCATGTGATTAAAGCTGATAAATGTGCGAAGGCCCCGAAATTTCGACAACAAACTACCCAAGACCGAGTCAGTTCTGGTCAACAACGTGGTGAAATGGAACAGTTTCGAAAGAAGAATAAATTCCCAAGCCAGCAAGGCCAACACCGACAGCAACAGGGTCAGAGGGGGAGTAACATCAAAGGCCAATGTTTTGCGTGTCGCGAGCACGGCCATCATCGTTATGAATGTCCTAATAAGGGCAAGGCCCCACAGCAGCAGCAGCAGGGTGCCCGTAATGATCTACAGGTGCCACTTTCTTCAGTCGCTCTCCCAGCACCAGATCGGGTACCAGCCCTATCAATCTTTCTTATAGCTCCAGTGCAGCAGGGGCAGTTACAGTTCAGTCATATCTATAATGTCCGCCAGGCAGTCGCCCCACAGGCGCCACCCACTATTTGGGGTATGTTTTTCATATCCATGAGACTTTGGGTCAAATTTCGTTTGTTACTGGATCAACGCGTTGCTTTTATAACTACATTTTATGCGAAGACCTTAGGGCTATTAACCACAATATTGAGTACGGTAACGTGGGTAGACTAACCACTGGGGAATGATTTTTTCTTTTATGACCGGGGAGTGGGGGTAGAGATGGGTAGTTTGGTATTACCTGCCGTTATGTTAGTACTAGAGATGACCGAGTACGGTGCCATTATTAGTATGGACTGGCCTATTTGCGTGCTGAGCCATGATTGACTATATCAGTAGGAGTATTGTCCTTTCCATTCCCGGGCAGGAGATGTTTTTGGTGGCGATGCCTCGTTCCGAGGGAAGATCGTCCACTCATTTGGACTAGATAGAGGAGGAGACCTCTAAGGAGGTGGTGATACCACTTGATTCGATTCTGGTTGTTAGAGAGTTTGCCGATGTATTTCAGGATATACCTGGATTACCCCCAGTCGAGAGATAGACTTCGTTATAGACTTATTACCAGATATGAGACCTATAGCACGCGCACCGTACCGTATGGCTCCAGCTGAGATGAGGGAGTTACGGGATCAGAATGAGCAGTTGTTGGGTTAGGGGTTTATTCGAAGGAGTACTTCACCGTGGGGTGCCCCTGTGTTGTTCGTGAAGTAGAGAGATGGTTCATTGAGATTGTGTGTGGACTACCGGGAGTTAAACAAGGTCACGATACGGAATAAGTATCCGTTGCCTAGAATCGATGACCTATTCGACCAGTTGAGAGGAGCTTCTTGCTTCTCAAAGATTGATTTGCGATCTGGATACCATCAGTTGCGTATCAGGGAGGAGGACGTCTCGAAGACTGCGTTCTTATCGAGATATCGTTCCTACGAGTTTCGGGTTATGCCATTTGGTTTAACCAACGCTCCAGCAGCATTTATGGACTTCATGAATAGGGTGTTCAGGGATTTCCTAGACCAGTTTGTCATTGTCTTCATCGATGATATTTTGGTTTACTCCCAGACAGAGGAGGAGCATGCCGAGCACTTGAGACTAGTTTTGCAGACACTGCGTCAGAATGAGTTGTATGCAAAATATGAGAAGTGCGGGTTTCGGCTGAAGGAGGTTCAGTTTTGGAGGGCATATTATTTCCGACCGGAGAATATCGGTTGATCCGGGGAAGGTATCCGCAGTGAGGGAGTGGGGACATCCCACGACACCGATAGAGATCCGTAGTTTCTTGGGCCTAGCAGGATACTACAGGAGGTTTATACGGGGTTTCTCCACGATAGCGGGTCCCATGACACATCTAACCCGTAAAGGTGTGCCGTTCAATTGGAGTGATGCCTGTCAGTTGGCATTTGATGAGTTGAAGGACAAGTTAACCTCAGCACCTGTGTTAGCATTGCCGAGACCGGGAGTTGAGTATCTTGTTTATACCGATTCGTCCTTACAAGGACTTGGAGGTGTACTGTAGCAGGAGAGTCAGGCCATAGCTTATGCTTCCCGTAAGCTTAAGCCTCACGAGAAGAATTACCCTACCCATGATTTGGAGTTAGCGGCAGTGGTATTTGCCCTTCGTATTTGGAGACATTACCTTTTGGGGGAGAAGTTTCGATTGTTCACGGATCACAAGTCCCTACAATACCTATTCACTCAGACGGAGTTGAATATGCGGCAACGAAGGTGGCTTGAATTCGTGAAAGATTATCAGTTCGATATCCAGTATCACCCGGGGAAGGCTAACGTGGTGGCAGACGCATGGAGCCGTAGACCGATAGATGAGGTGGCAGATGTGTGGAAGGCCAAGTGGAAGGAATTGGGACACCAGGATGCAGTGGCCCGATTATTCATGTCTGTGATGACTGTTACACCGCAGATTATCACGAAGGTGGTGAAGGCACAAGCAAATGACCCGTTCTGTCAAGGGCAGATAGTTCGATATTTAGCAGAGGGAGCTGAATCCTATACCGTTAGCTCAGACGGGGGATTACGCTTCAATGGGAGATTGGTGGTACCGGAAGAGGAGGAATTACGGCATGAGGTGATGGCAGAGTCGCACGGCTCACGGTTTGCGATACATCCCGGAAGGGACAAAATGTACCAAGACATTAGACGTCAGTATTGGTGGAGCGGGATGAAGAGAGATATTGTCGAGTTTGTCTCAAAATGCGCCACTTGTCAGCTCATAAAAGTGGATCATCAGAGACCGACAGGACTGCTACAGCCATTATAGGTCCCGATGTGGATGTGGGAGAGCATCTCTATGGACTTTATCACGGGATTGCCTACGTCACAGAGAGGTCACGACTCCATCTGGGTGATTGTGGACAGGTTGACAAAAGTCGCTCATTTTCTACCCGTAAGGACAGACTACACTGCGGGACAGTATGCCCAGCTCTTTATTGCAGAGATAGTGAGACTTCACGGTGTGCCCTTAAATATCGTGTCTGACCGAGACAAGATATTTGTTTCACGGTTTTGGGAGAGTTTTCATCTGGCCATGGGCATGGAATTGCGGTTGAGTACGGCGTACCACCCGCAGACCGATGGACCGAGCGCACAAATCAGATGTTGGAGGACATGCTACGTATGTGCACCATTGACTTTGAGGGTGGATGGGAGCAGTATCTTCCACTGGTGGAGTTTGCTTACAACAACTCCTATCAGTTCACCATTGGCATGGATCCATTTGAGGCATTGTACGGTAGACCTTGTCGTTCCCCAGCATGTTGGTTGGAGGTGGGGGACAACAAACTACTTGGGCTAGAAGTGATTTAGGATACTTCGGCAAGGATTGAATTGATTCGCAGTCGCATTCGGGTGGCTCAGGACAGACAGAAGAGTTATGCTGATGCAAAGAGATTCTTCAGAGAGTTCCAAGTGGGGGACCAGGTTTTGCTCAGGGTATCTCCTATGAAGGGGATTCTGCGTTTTGGGAAGAAAGGGAAGTTGGCACCGAGATATGTGGGACCATTTCCTATTATTGAGCGAATTGGGCCAGTTGCGTATAAACTTGGGTTACCGAAACATTTACATCGGATTCACGATGTGTTTCATATTTACTCGCTTAGGAAATATCTTAGAGATAATTTGGCTCATTCTCTCATTGCTGTGGAGGATATTGATCTCCAGCCGGATAGCTCCTACGAGGAGGGGCCGATTGCTATTTAGACCGAAGTGAACGGAAACTGCGGTCAAAGATAGTTCCGTTAGTGCGTGTTCAGTGGCGATATCATAATGTCGAGGAGTCCACATGGGAGCGCGAGGATGAGATGCGCGAACGTTATCCAGAGTTGTTCTTACCAGGTACCTTCTAGTTCCAAATTTCGAGACAAAATTCAGTTATTAGGGGGGAAGTATGTAATACCCCGTATTTTTTGTGGTATTTATTTTTGGGGATTAATTGAATTAAATGTTTATTAATTGGAAATTAATCCGGATAAAATATTAACGAGATGTGAGTTAGTATTTTATTACAATGTGTATACTTGGCATTATATGATTATTGGTAATATTGAAATTGTCACGTAATTGAAATACGACAATTTGGGAATTTTGCTTGAAGCGTGTGACCGCCACGTCATGGTATTTTGTTATTAAATTAAAAAGTGAATTTTAGTTCCATTAACTGTATGGTCATTTTGAGTGCGTCAACGTGTCCCAAAGGGTCGAGATAGTCAGAAAACACTAGCCGGGGGTTTAATTTGAGTCCCGAGGCATTTTTGGGTCATACCGGTAACTTATAGGGGCATTTTGGTAATTTGCATTTTTGGGAATTAAAAAGTGACGAAAATAGAAATTACAATCTGACTATTTCCTCAACCCACTCAACCCACTAACCACATTAGATGTCAATATGGGCTACGGGAGAAGTTGATATACCATTCCAACTTCCAAAAACCATAACACACCTCCATACTCCATCATCTTCAACCTTGGGAAGAGCTTGAGAGAGAGAGAGAGAAGGAAGAGAATTTTGCAGAAAATCAGAGGGAGAACAACCTAACTTCAAGATTCTACACCAAATTCTGAGATAAATTAAGGCAAGTGATTTAAACTCTTTTGATTCAAGATATGTTCCCACGTTTAGGAATTTTCGAAATTAATTTTTGGAGATAAATTAGACCCATAAATTGAAAGTTAAAGGCCATGATTTATGTAGGAATTGCATGTAGTATATTCTGGACGAATTTATATGTTATAAACAGAAACTTGATGATCTAAAAGTGGAATTAGAAGATGTTTGATGATGTTCTTGAATGGAAGAATTCTGGAAATTATTTTGATGTAGTTTTGATCTAAACTAAGCTTTTAAATGATGAATTATGGGACTTAGAATGTTAATACTGTTGTAGGATGTTAGTATAATGTTAGAGTAACCTTATATTGGAGTTTCATGCTTAAAAATTGAGTTTTGGGTCGAAACTGTAACTACAAAACGAAGCAGTCCGTAACCATACCTGTGCAATCGATCGATCGACATTCATCAGTCGATTGATCGACCACCATCGATCGATCGAAGGCAAAGGTCGATCGATCGACCTTCCCAGAATGAATAAAGTATTTTCCCTAATTAAATTTTTATAGTGATAACCCTTGGATAATATTATTGCAGACATTGTGAATACCCTTAACCTTAAGGAAGACCAATAGGCATGATTATGAGATTGGACTTTACTTGGAATTCAATTTGAGGAATTATTCTAAATTAATGAAAATTCGTTATGTGAGATAATATTTGGGTTAATAGTACAAGTTTGAATAATTTGATGAAATAAGGTTTGGGGCAGAAGTAAAGACCTTAGGTATAAAGATGTTATATGTGGGAATTATGGGAACTTAAAAGTCTATTTGAGATAGGTTTTAAGTTTAAGAAATCACGACGTGAGACGTGTCGACTATTTAATTTATATATTACCGGGATACTTGAAATATATGAATTGGGAATAATGCTATAATGATGTAGAATATACCCTTATTAATATTGAGATATCTAAGATGTGTGAATGCTTAGTATATAACTTTATGTGTATGACATACCTACCATACTTGCTATCACGGGAGGTTTACGTTCGCTTAGGGCCTTCTTATCCTTGTGTTGCCCGGATTTAGATTGGTTACCTCGATGAACATAGTTCATTGAAGGACTTATTGGGATATTAATAAGTTTTGCTGATCATGGGAGCGTAGGTATGTGCGTGACCCATGTGATGGTGACTGTGTTCGCCTCCATTATTTGCGATGTTATTATCTGAACGATTCCTGAGAGATTAGGAATGCGTAATCCTTATGTACGTGATGTACCGGGATGGATAGCAGAGTATGTGTGCACCGCAGCTTAGCCTTTGGGTGCTTGTATTGTATATTTATGATGTGAAAACATACGGTTATATGAGAAGGAATTTACTATGTTAAATTGTGAGTATAATTATGTAATGTTGTGAAAGATAAAAAGGGAACTTTTATCAATAGATGGTTTTATTAATAATTGGAATCCGAGAATTAAAGTAGAACTCTCTATTTAATTGTTAAGATTGGAACTTAAAAGTGAACCGAGGAGTAGTGTTAGAAACTCTTTAGAAAGTTATGAGATAACACATGTATGGGTGCAGGAACGTTAGGAGTGCACAGTTAGACGAGAGGTGAGTATCTCATGTGAGAGCACGTCCTAACATGTATTTTGCATATACTGTTTTAAATGTTTTTAAAGCACTTGCAGGTTTTTAAAATATCTCCACATTCGGGCTCTGACCCGTTTGCTTTCAAATCTATCTTTTTGTAAAAACCATTTTAGGTGCCCAGCCACAAGGACACCATGCATAGGATTCTTACTCAGATGACGAGATGTAGCTGCTTGTGGAAGCTACAGGGATTTGATTTTAGACGCTTATATCATTTGGATTCCATACGCAGTATTCCTCAGTTGTATGGCATGTTGCCCAAATTCTATTAGATACATTTCCATTTCAGTTTTTCAGACTTTGGCATGTATCAATTCAGTATTCAGTATTTCGTTACTTACTTCAGTTGTGGGATTGTGTCGTGAGGAGTTTTTCCTCCATATTTATTTATATCATGTGACTGTTATTCTATTTACTTCATTATGGTGATTGGTGTTATTATGCTTCATTACACTTGTTGCATGTTAATCAGGCTTTAATTAAAAATTTGACAACTTACTTTTTAAATACTAGGTGTTTAGTAATTATAATACAATGTTTTCGACAATGATGCTATTAACTGAGCCAACTTGGCGTTTTGATTTAATTTAATAAAGGAGTAGCTACCCGGTATTTAATTAGTCGGGGTGTCACATATATATACACACACACACACACACACACATCAAGTATATCCATACTTATATATCACACACTATATAAGTATAATAACCACCCCTAAGAGCTATAACTCAATGGATGCAGTCTTTAGAATGCTAACATCATTCAGGGAATACACACATTATCCTAGGTACTACTGATCGGAATCTCAAACCGACCTAATAAAAACATAACACAAACATAGGGGAAGCGGTCATAGCTCTTCACCTGAAAATGAGACCGAATCATACCCAAGACGTCTCACCCATGATAAAGAGCCACACTCCTAAAATAACTGGACGCTATGACCTGGGGACTATACTCACCCTTCTTCTCAAGCCAAGGGATTCACCCATATCTCGAAACTTCCCATGATAGCACTACAGGGGTATATTTCACATAAATATATCATTCACACAGAGATATATTTTTAATCATATCATATATATACTTCCTTTATACCCATATATATACATGTCAAATCCGGCTATTCATGCCTATCTCCCTTGGCATTAGCCTATAATCGCGAATATACCGATTCATATTAATTCATAAGTATACACGCACTTATTTTTAATCTCATAAGTATTCACTCACTTATGATACAATTATCACATTGATTTCTTCCAAATATTATCTTATCACATCTAGCTAGTATTCTAGATTCATCTAGCTCACACATTCGAATTTCACACACATATCATCAACACATACATTCTACACGCATAATGTATATATACCCGTCGAAATGACTTTGTCGAGCATTTTTGTCCCGAACACTCCTAAAATTTACAACCCTAACATTGATGGTTTCTAACATCACCAACCATCACTATAAACATCTACACACTTAATTTTACCCAACGTATCAATTTATTCATGGGATTCATCAATTTAATGAAGGTTTAAACCCTAACTTAGTTAAACCTTAATTTTATTCAACTCTTCCAATTTCTCACCAAAAAACTACACCATAAACATGAATTTAAACTGAGATTTAATATGGAGTTGTTATCACCTTCAATTTATATGACATCATTTCCAAAAACCCATTTTGATTCAAGAATCCCAACCTAAAAATCATATAGTTTACACCAACCATAATATGAATAATAAACGCACATAAATAGTTAAAGCAAGTTAAACACTTAACTCGTGCCGATATCTATCGGAGCTTGGATGGAATCCTCTTATTCTTCCTTTCTCTCCTTTTTTTCTTTCCTTTCATTCTTTTCCTACTCTTTCTCTTTGTCTCATGGATTATAAGAGAGAAATAAGGCTTATCCCCTTATTAAACCCAAAATTGACTCGTATACTCAAATGCGAGTCCCTACTAGTCGAAAAAGTTCTCGGAACCCAAACACTACCCCCGACTACTCTATTCTGACTATTTTGGTCCATTAGAGGCCATCCGTTCACTCGAAATCCCCATCTGAGTCACGTATAAAAAATTTACCCTTTTAAATCCAATACAACTCTGCACGTATTTTTCGAGTAAAATATAATTACTTGTGTCTTTTCTCAACTGCGACATGATATATCACAATCCAACTTCATTTACTTATTACCATAAGTAAATATAGAACACATTGATAAAAATCGCCAATTAATATTTAACCCACACTTCAAATTCTCTTTCACTTAAAATTCTCAAATTATTAAATTACACCAACTTATGTAATTGAAATGCCCATAAAACTACGGGGGTACTACCCGAGTGAATGCATTAGGCCCCATGCACCAAAAGCTAGTTAAACAAGTTTTCCATTGACGGGCCAAAGTTAGAGAATGGACTAGAAAAGATGTTCGGAACGCCAGACAAAGGGTACTCAGGAGGGGAGTCTAGGTCCAGTATCTCAGATAGACACATAAACAGCACCATAGGGATCCCCCATAAAATCTAGGTCGACCGTCCTTCTAAGCATCTAAGACATTGATAGTCTCTTTCAATACCACCGAATTAGGACTACAGTGGTAGTACCTCCCAAGTGATATTGTGGCCACCTGACAATCAGCTATCAAATCGCTCATCACCAATAAAAGCTTGGCAGTCAAACCTATGTCTATAGCCTATACAAAAACATTTAATAGTAAAATCCCTCTAGCATACCGAATTAATGATTGCGTAAAGGATTATGGTTCCGCCATGCGCTAGTAGTCGGCTGGATGAAGACAATATGTGAAATAACTCCGTCAATGACACCCAGGGAGAACGGGATAAATTCGGCATAACTTCCTCTATAATTCGATTGATACCTAGCATTGTAGATAACTCCTCGTATATGGGACATACCTCATCTAATACAAACTAGAAAATATGATATTTAGTGTATAAGAACTGTACCATTGCTTCCAAGAGGTTCCAGTCTATGGGATGATTACGCCACAAAGAGATGAGGAACAGACCAAAAGCCTCATAATTGATGTTATAGAGGCACATGACCTCTAAACCTTCAAGGTAAACAGAAAAGGCTCCGTATACCAGAAGAAAAATTAAAGAATAGAGAAGAAGAAAGTTACAAAGGAGAGAAAGTTGAATGTGGTAATGAAAACACTTCCAAAGGCCCCCTTTATACTAAACAATTCCAGAACAAAAACAAATGATTCAAAATGCCTCTGATTCCCTACTCCAAAAGTAACATGACCACACAAAAAGTATAATCAAATCTAAGGAAGTAGTTTGGACTTGATCCTTGTTCCGATAGGCATGAAAAGGGGCATGTGGATCGGCAACCCCCCCTTTTTGGGGAAATTCTTCAATTTCCTATTTTATACGTATCACTTCCAAAATAAACATTTCCTTTGAAAAAATAATCTTCGAGTTATCCCTCTGAAAAATTCCTTGTTTTCTCTTTTGTACATAATTTCTAAAATAAATATTTTTCTATTACTTGTGAAAAATCAATCTTCGATTCCATTTTTCATTTTGACTCTATTTTTGCAAATGATGAAAAAACTTAGTAGTAAATTAATGTGCATATAGAGTAAGCCATTAAAATAACATAACCCAAAAAAAAGCATTTCTTATACTTAACTTGTTTAATTCTTACATTCACTTACAGGTTCAATTATAAAAAGAAGAAAAGGAAAAAAGATGCATCGGGACGCAACCCTGATTTTTTAAAAATCACTCCCAAAACCCCCCACCTTCAGCCACCTTGGTGGACGTGCTTTCCCTGATGAAGAGAAGTGGACCCCATTTTCAAAACCAAATCTATTGTCAGATGTGGACAGCGATACCAAGAAGGCAATGCCCGACTTCCTCACATAATAAGACATCGACGCCATTTAATCCTTCATATCCCTTAGCTAGGTTCTTGACAAACGGACTGTTTATGAAAAAGCGATTAAAATAACCAAAATTAAAGAAAGTTAGTAAAGAAGAAAAGAAAATTGGAAATGGAAAAGAGAAAGAAAGGATCATAATTCTACCTAGAGAGCCTCCTGAGGGCGGTGAGGCATTGATATCACATCCCCGTTATGCATCCGAATGTGATAAGAGGTGGTGGAAATATGAATAAACGTAGCATACCCCGCTACTGTTGTCGTGCCTCATTCATTACTATGGGCCGACACCACTGGTATGCTAGTGCCTCTACTCTATCCCATCACATGTGGAGGCCTATTATCCACATCATATATGCACGAAGGCATTCACCAATTGATCATGTAGTCTAGATAGTTATAGTCCACTATCATATCTGTGTAATGCGTATCGGGCTCACCCTCTATCGTCGCCTTCCGAACCTCGTTAGTCATCTTCTTCACCCGCCTCATGTACTCATGGGTCACCAATGGTGGGACCTCCACCTTTCCTTTTATGATCTTTTACACTACCCTCTCTCCAAGGTACCAGACATGCAGAAGCTCATACACCAAAAGCTTCCTCATATGTGCATGCATACCCGTAACCCCTATTGCCCTTGAGAATATATGCCAAGTGTAGAATGTTTCTCCAACAAGAATCGATAATCTACTAAGTGCAAAGCAAAGATTTGAAATCATAAAAAAGATGAAAATCGGCACTGACTTTTTCCCTTCCACGAGAAGGTCAAGAGTTTGTGACCTTTGGCAATAGGCATCCCCCTGGCCCTGCCTATCGGCAGTTCCCTCAAATTTTTATTAAAAAATTGTTAAAAAAACCCAATATTTGAGAGAAAAATCACAAAAAATCATGGAAAATTCCCACGAAGTCAAGAATGTCATTACTCCAAGAAAACCTATCATGGGTTACTAAACCAATTATAAGGCCTCATTAATCCCCAACATGATCATCAATACTTACTCTTATCACCAATATTCTCCCCAGTGGAACCAAAAGCCAAGGTGTGCCTGTACCCACGATAATCTATAGCTTCCCCAATGGAGTCCTCAATTAGAAGTGATCCCGTAAATAACTCCTTAGGTCCGCTAAATCGACCTCGACCCTCTAAATCGATCATTTTAACTCCTTAAGTCTGTAGAATCGACCTCGACCCTCTTAATCGGTTATCTCAATCTTTGGGCCCGCAGAATTAACCTTGACCCTCTAAATTGGTCATTTTAACTCTTTTGGTCTTCGTAATTAACCTCAACCCATTGAATCAGTCATATAAATCTTTAGGATGTCAGAATAAACCTCGACCCTGTGAATCATCCATTTTAATCTTTAGATTCGCAAAATCGACCTTAACCCTTTGAATCGGTCATTTCAATCTTTAGGTCTACAAAATTGACCTCGACCCTCTAAATTGATCATTTCAGTATTAGGTCCACAACATCAACCTTGACCCTATGAATCGATTATATGAACTCTTTAAGTTCAAAGAATTGACTTAGACCCACTCAAGGTTCTAAAAAACGCGGGGCGTGATCGAGGCGTGGAGGCCAAGCCTTAAGCCTTAGAAGCCTAGGCGGGCCTTGGCGTAAAAAGGCGTGAAAAGGCGTTTAGGTCTTTTTAATATATTTTAATATTTTTTAACCAGAACAAGGCTATTAAAATACTAAAATTGTACATATCATAAAAATATGTCTGAATATTTGCAAATAAAAATACTATTTGATTATTTTGGATGAGATAATGGTCCGATTTGCAAAAAAATCTTTAAAAGGCAATATCGTTTCACTAAAGCATTGTTGTTTTTAGAGAAAAAATACGCCTTAAGGATTTTACCAAGCATAAGGCGTCAAAATATTAAGGCGGGGCGTTTCTCCCAAGCCTCAAGCCTAGGCGGGTTTTTTAGAACAGTGGACCCACTGAATAGATCATTTTAATCCTTAGGTTAGCAGTATTAACCTCGATCCTCTGAATCGATCATTTAAATCTTTATGTCCGTATAATTAACCTCGACCCTCTAAAATTGTCATTTTAATCTTTAGGTCCGAATAATTGACCTCGATCCTTTGAATTGGTCACCTCCATCCCCCAGCTCTACAGAATTGACCTTAATTCTCTTCTCGAACATCGATGAGTTATTTATCTATCGAAGACCTCCCCATGTTACAATCTCACCCATCGAGAGGCTCTGTAGACACCCCATCCTAGTACCCCCCAAGTACCTTCTCTTATCCCTAACACTCCTCATCCCTTCAAAAACCCTAGGTCCTATTTTGAGTATTGATGTAGAGGAAACAAGGCACATTCGAACCCCTTTTAACTCTAGTCAACTTTTAAACCTAATAGAACTTAATGAAATCTTGTAGGTCTCTGAATCCCCATTCCAACTATCCATACCACACACAAATCGGCCTAAAAATTCACACGAATAATCCTTTTTACACTGAGAACTGATCTAGAGGCCACTAGTCACTTTTGGGGCCCATTTGAACTGATTAAAATCTCTAGTTTGAGTGAACATCAATAAAACCTTGCAAACATATCAATTCCATTTACAATGGTCCATACCATGAACAAATCGTCCTCACGGTTTGCTCGAATGATCCTTTTTACTCTAAGATATGGTCTAAAGGCCACCGGGAACTTTTGAACCCCATTTGACTTTGGTCACCCCCCCAACTAAGAAAATCTCATTAAATCTCATAGGGCTCCGATGCCCCTTTTGAACAGTCCATCTCTTGCAAGAATCGACCTCACGATTTTTATAAATGATCCTTTTACTCCGAGAACTAATCTAGAAGCCAGTGGGAACTTACAAGTCGTGTTTAAATTTAGTTAACTACAAAATTTAGTGAAGCTCAATGAAATGTTTTAGGGATCTTAATTCCCTTTCCAATGGTCCATACCATGTAGGAATCAGGATCATGGTTCGCCCGAACGATCCTTTTTACTCTGAAAATCCACCGGGCACTTCTGCTCCCTGCTTGACTCCAGTTAATTCCTCGTCCAAGTGAATCTCCATGAAATATTGTAGGGCTATAAATCCCCTTAATCATATCCCATTCACTACATGGATCAGCATCACGATTCATACGAATGACCATTTTTACTCCGAAAACCCCCATCTAGAGACCATCGAGTATTTTTTTAGCCCCGTATGACTTTAATCATCTACCGAACCTAAGAGTGGCTAATTGATTCTTGTTGATCTCTGAATTACCTTTCCAAAAATCCCTGCCATGCATGATTAGGACTTATGGTTTGCCTATTTTTAGGATGGTGTGGGGGTACTGGGCTAATAGGTCAAAAGGTGGGGTACAAATGGGAATTTTTAGAAACAAGTAGATAGTTAACCGACCGGTTAACCATTATGTTTGACCACGCGGTTATATCTGGAGGGACGATTGAATAATAGGCCATCCCTTTCAGCAGTCTGATAAATATTAAATGCAGATTCTTGTTTCCCTTTATGGAAATCTTCATCACTCGTTTTAACGACATTTGCCTCTGAACCGACATTATTATTTAATTAATTTAATCGTTGGCTCCCTTTTCCTTTGTTGTTGATATGAATATGGCTAGTGGGTGAGTTTTGGGATATCAGATGCTACCTTTATTTTTGTCGTTGTCAGGCAACATTCTTGTGGGGGTAAGGGCATATTATTCTATACTACTAGTCCCGGTAAGTGTGGGGGATACCATCTCACTCTCTTTCGATTCTGCCACTTCGTCTCTACCAATGATATATGTTGAGGATTTCATCATCCTCATGCTCTCCTAGTCATTTACTATAGTCCTATATGGATAGAACCTCTTCATCCATCTTTGCTAGTGGGGATCCGCTTTTGGAATGCTGGCGTCATCTCTCGACCCTGATCTCTTTACGAACGATGTGAGTTTAACCCACTTTTTTTAGTATGTTATGAATTCTTATTTTTGTAACTAATAATTTTTTGTGTTTCAATTTTGCAGCAAGTGTGGGTCGATGGTATCTAACTCCAAGAGATTTTGACACATTAGTCCTCTACTCGTTCGGCTTTTCATGAACTTGTCGCGAAAGTTCCACATACCAAACGACTAATTATGTGAGGATGTTCATGGGACTGATTAAGTGCGTGTAATACCCCGTATTTTTGTGATATTTATTTATGGGATTAATTGAATTAAATGGGTATTAATTGAGAATTAATCCGGATAAAATACTAACGAGATGTGAGTTGGTATTTGATTATAATGGGTATTATTTTATTATAATGAATATTGAATATATTGAAATTGTCGCGAGATAGAAATACGGCAATTTGGAAATTTAGTTGGAACGCACGTGACAGTCGCGTCAGGAATGTAATTATTTGAATTAAAAAGTGAATTTTATTTTTATCAACCGTATGGTCATTTTGAGTGTGCTAACGAGTCCGGAAGAATCAAAATAGTCAGAAAACACTAACCGGGGGTTTAGTTTGGGTCCCGGGGCATTTTTAGGCCATACCGGCAACCCAAAAGGGTAGTTTGGTAATTTCGGAATTTTGGCAATTAAAACCCACGAAATTAGAAGTTAAAATCTGAATTAGTCTTTACCCACTAACCCATTACCAACACTTAACTGATTAGAGGGCTACGGGGGTTTCATGAGAAGTTAAGAGAAGTTCCTAAAAGAGAAAACCTTAACCTTCATCTTCAACCTTGGGAGAAAAAGGAGAGAGAGCAAACTTCATCAATTCAACACCAAATTCAGAGAGTAATCCAAGGCAAGTCGTTTAATTACGTTAATTTCAAGCGAATGTTTCTTCCATGATTAGAAAATTATATAATCGCATTGTATTGGAAGATTTATAAAAACCCATGAGATTGGAGTTATAAATTCAGATTTGATATAGGGTTGCATGTAGATTTGTTATTGGGTGATTAGACTAAAAGAATTACTACTTTTTATGTTACAAAAATGGATTTATTTATGGAAATTGAAGACTTTAAATTTCTAGGGTTCATGTTCATAAGGTTTGGGAAAAATTGGGGAGTTATGATAATTAGATGATGTTTAGGAAGATTTGGCCCTATATAAATGTTAAGTTATGACCTACGATTGTTTAGTGTGGATTAGAAACCCTAACATACTGTTGGGACGATTTTTATATGGGATTAGAGGTGAAGAAAATAGAGAAAAATGAGATAGGAAAATTCTGGGCTCGAAACTGGCATCTCGTTAGAAGACCTGCCCAGGTCGTTCGAACGAGCTTCTAACGAGGTGACAGTTTTCCTTCTAATGAGTGGGATGTTTGTTCGATGCCTTTCGTTTGAACGAGATCCCATTAGATGCCCACTTCATTCGAACGAACTCTCGTTCGAACGACCTCGTTAAAACGAGACTTCTAACGAGTTGACAGTTTGGCCTTTTTGGTCTGATTTGATTTCTAGTGTCCCGTAACCTTGTTTAATTGATGAGATAACTTTCTCGTGTTAACTAATTGATATAGTTGGGATATTTGGGATATATTGAGGAGTAAAACATAGAAGTGTGACTTGAACCAAACGAAAATTGTGGGTTAGGACGTGAGTGACTAATTACGATGTGAAAGTAATTGAAGACTTAAATGTTAGTATTAACCGGGGATATGTGAATTTGGTAACATTATAAGTTGGTATAAAAATGAGAAGTATACCACAAATAAATTATGGTAATTACTAAGATGTGTGCATGCTTAGTATATGTATATGATTTTATGTGTATGACATACCTACCATACTTGATATCACGGGAGGTTTACGTTCGCTTAGGGCCATCTAATCTTTGTGTGCCCGGATTTCGATCGGTACCTCGAGGAAATAGGTCAGAGAAGGACTTATTGGGAAGTTAATAAGACTGCTGATCGTGGGAGCATAGGTATGTGCGTGACCCATGTGATGTGACTGTGTTCGCCTCCATTGATTGTGATTTTTGTTATCCGAGAACGATTCCTGAGAGATTCGGAATGCGTGATCCTTATGTACATGATGTACCAGGATGGATATCAGAGTATGTGTGCACCGTAGCTTAGTCTCGGGGTTCTTGTATTGTATATTTATGATGTGAATGATATACGGTTAAATGAATAGACTTGTCATGTTTAATTATGAGAATAATTTATAGTAACTCCTTGAGAAGATAAATAAGGGGATAACCTCCAGTAAATGGTAATGCTAATAATTGAGAATTCGAGTTTAAGTAAAGATATCTATTTAAGTGATAACATTGGGAATTCATATTGTGAATTGAGTAGAAACCTTAGAACTTATATCGGTTTAGTTAGATATGAGAATCACTTAAATGAGTACGGTACGTTAGGAGTGCACAATTAGTCGAGAGGTGAGTATTTCATGTGAGAGCACGTCCTAACATGTATTTTGCATTCATTGTTTCAATGTTATTAAAGCACTTGCTGTTTTTAAAATACTCTCCACTTTCGGGCTCTGACCCGTTTGCTTTCAAATCTTTTTTTGTAAAAACCATTTTAGGTGCCCAGCCACAAGGACACCATGCCTAAGAAATCTATTCAAGTGACGAACTATAGCTGTTGTGGAAGTAACAGGGCCTTGACAGTAGACGCCTCTTTTCTAGCCTTGACTCCATGTTCAGTTTTATCATTTGTAGGGCATGTCGCCCACTTCCATTAGAGACATTTCATATTTCAGTTATTCAGACTTTTGTCGTGTAATTAATTCAGGATAAACTATTTTGTTCACTTCACTTGTGGGATTATTGTGAGTAGTATTTCCTACAGAATTATTATTATTTGTTGGTTATTCTATTTCTTCTTTATGGTGAATGGTTATGTTAATATTTCATAATTCTTTTATTGCATGTTAATCAGATTTAATTTAAAATTTGACAACTTACTTTTTAAATACTAGGTTGTTAGTAATCATAAAAAAATGTTTTCGACAGTGATGCTATTAACTGAACCAACTTGGAATTTTGTATTAATTTAATAACGGAGTAGCTACCCAGTATTTAATTAGTCGGGGTGTCACAGGTGGTATCAGAGCATTAGGTTCTAGTGTCCTTTAGGATCTGTACGTCTTGTTATATTTTCGCTGAGCTTTCTTTGATGTAGAGCCCTATATTTTAGGACTGTTGTATCCCTTTATGTATGCTTCGCTCTTCACCTATTTTAAGTTTATAACTGCGAACTTATAGACTTTACTCTCATTTCAGATGCCTCCACGACGTGTGCAATGAGTTCCTAGGGATGCATAGCCATAGCCACAACCAGCACCAGTACAGGGCACCATGAATGCCGCCGAGGTTGCAGTTATTGTAGCCCAAGCGGTAAATTCCGCTCTCACCGTTGTACAACAGGCACCACCCCAGGCGCCAGTAGCCACGCCAGTTCAGGAACATGCATTCCCGTCTACTTGGGAACGCGTTCGTGATGCTTTTCAGAAAGCACACCCTCCGGAGTTCGCAGGTAGCTCCGATGTTGTGGTATCTAGTCAGTGGAGGAAAAATTTTCAGAGGCACTTGAGGATGTACGAGTGCACTTATGTTCAGAGGCAGATACTAGCTACTTTCAAGCTAGTGGGATATGCATTGCAGTGGTGGGAGTCTATTACCACCGAAGAGGAGAGAGATACTCTCACTATACAGGAGTTTTGGGTGCGGTTCGACAACAAGTATTTTCGTCAGCTGTTCACACAAAAATGAGGAGGAAGTTGATGAACCTTAGATAAGAGGGAAGGACTGTGGCCTATTATGAGGCAGAATTCACTAATTTACTGAACATTATTCCGGATGAAATACCGACAAAGGAGAAAAAGATCCAGAAGTTCACCAATGGATTGACATGGAGGATCCGTCAGCATTTGTTAGGGAACCTTTCGTTGGCCACTTATTCTGACGTGGTTAACGTTGCACTGTTACACTACCAGGATCATCACTTTCATATAGCTGAGAGCAAGAGGTCAGGAGATTCCATCCATCAGGGCAGGACTGGGGGAAATGGTGCCAATGGGGCACAATCTGCTCAGGGACAGAGGCAGGGTGACCAGCAGGGGGATCATAAGAGGTTCCGATCGGGAATTTCAAGCACAGATAGGGAGGTTTCAGGCAGGTCCATCAGGGTCCGAACAGCCATCAGGGCCAGCAGGGTCAGAATGGTCAGCAGCAAATTCAGCAGGGCCAGCACGGCTAGGGGAGAAATGGTAACGACCACCAAGGCCGAAGACAGCCGGGACAGCGAGGGGGAAACTTCCCGGGGAAGTGTTATGTTTGTGGCAAGACTGGCCACAAACGCCAGGATTGTCCTGGTAGGGGTAGGGCCCCACAGCAGCAGCAGCTGGGTGCTCGACAGGAGCCGTAAAAGCCTATGTTTCCCGTCGCCCTCCCAGCACCACCACAGATGGAAGCACTACCACCCGTGCCAGCGGTCCCAGTTCAGCAGGGGCAGCTTCAGTATGGGAGAGTGTATCAGCTTGAGCAGGCCGCACCCCCACAGGATCCACCGTCCATTGAGGGTATGTTCTCTATTCAGGGGACTATGGGGCGTATTTTGTTTGACACCGGGGCCACACATTATTTTATTACTATGAGATTTTCACGCACCATTGGGTTGTTAGACACCATCGAGAGTACGGTTACTTGTGTAGATTCACCATTGAGTAGGGGTTCCGTGATTTCCCTTATTTGTAGAGGTGTGGGTATAGAGATCGGGAGGTTTACTTTACCCGCTGATATGTTAGTGTTAGAGATGACTGAGTATGATGCCATTATTGGTATGGATTGGCTAGTTGCGTACCGAGCCATGATTGACTGTTTTAGCAGGAGTATTATCTTTGCCATTCCCGGGCAGGAGATGTTTTTAGTGGAGATGCCTCACCCTGAGGGAGGATCGTCCACTCATTTGTACTACATAGAGGAGGAGACCTCTAAGGAATTGGTGATACCACTTGATTCGATACCCATTGTTAGTGAGTTCGCCGATGTATTTCAGGATATACCTGAACTACCTCCGAGTAGGGAAATAGATTTTGTGATTGATTTGGCGCCGTTCACTCGGCCTATTGCCTGCGCACCTTACCGTATGGCTCCAACTGAGATGAGAGAGTTACGGGATCATATTGAGCAGTTATTGGGTCAGGGGTTTATACGAAGGAGTACTTCGCCGTGGGGTGACTCTGTGTTATTTGTAAAGAAGAGGGATGGATCGTTGAGGTTGTGTGTAGATTACCGGGAGTTGAATAAAGTCACGATACGGAATAAGTATCCGTTGCCCCGAATCGATGACTTATTCGACCAGCTGAGAGAAGCTTCTTTCTTCTCAAAGATTGATTTGCGGTCGGGATACCATCAGTTTCGTATTAAGGAGGAGGACGTATCGAAGACTACTTTCTTAACGAGATATGGTTCCTACGAGTTTCGGGTTCTGCCTTTTGGTTTGACCAATGCTCCATCCGTGTTTATGGACTTGATGAATTGGGTGTTCAGAGAGTTCCTAGATCAGTTCGTCATTATCTTCATTGATGACATTCTGGTCTACTCCCAGACTGAGGAGGAGCACGCCGAGCATTTGAGGCAAGTTTTGCAGACGCTACGTCAGAACGAGCTGTATGCAAAGTATGAGAAGTGCGGGTTTTGGCTGAAGGAGGTTCAGTTTTTGGGACATATTATTTCCGACCGGGGGATATCTATTGATCCGGGGAAGGTATCCGCGGTGAGGGAGTGGGGACAACCGACGACACCGACAGAGATCCGTAGTTTCTTGGGCCTAGAAGGATACTACCGGAGGTTTATTTGGGGATTTTCACAGATAGCGGGTCCTTTGACACATCTGACTCGTAAGGGTGTGCCATTTATTTGGAGTGATGCCTGTCAGTTGGCATTCGATGAGTTAAAAGACAAGTTGATCTCATCACCTGTGGTAGCATTGCCGAGACCGGGAGTTGAGTATCTAGATTATACCGACGCATCCTTACAAGGACTTGGAGGTGTATTGCAGCAGGAGAGTCAGGCCATAGCTTATGCTTCCCGTAAGCTTAAGCCTCACGAGAAGAATTACCCCACCCATGACTTGGAGTTAGCGGCAGTGGTATTTGCCCTTCGTATTTGGAGACATTATCTTTTGGGGGAGAAGTTTCGATTGTTCACGGACCACAAGTCCCTACATTACCTATTCACGCAGAAGGAGTTGAATATGCGGTAACGAAGGTGGCTTGAGTTTGTGAAGGACTATCAGTTTGATATCCAATATCACTCGGGGAAGGCTAACGTGGTAGCAGACGCGTTGATTCGTAGGCTAGTAGATGAAGTGGCAGGGGTGTGGAAGGCTAAGTGGAAAGAGTTGGGACACCAGGATGCAGTGGCCCGATCATTCATGTCGGTGATGACTGTTACACCACAGATTGTCACGAGAGTGGTAAAGGCACAAGCAGATGACTCGTTCTGTCAGGAGCAGATAGTTCGATTATTAGCAGAGGGATCTGAGTCCTATACCGTTATCTTAGATGGGGGATTACTCCTTAATGGGATACTGGTAGTTCCGGAAGGGGAGGAATTACTACACGAGGTGATGGCAGAGTCGTACGGCTCACGGTTCGTGGTACATCCCGGTGGGGACAAAATGTACCAATATATGAGACGTCAGTACTGGTGGAGCGGGATGAAGAGAGATGTTGTCGTGTTTGTTTCTAAATGCGCCACTTGTCAGCATATCCATGGACTTTATCACGGGGTTGCCTACGTCACAGAGAGGTCACAACTCCATTTGGGTAATTGTGGACAGGTTGACCAAAGTCACTCATTTTCTACCCGTAAGGACAGACGACACTACGGGACAGTATGCCCAGCTTTTTATTACAAAAATTGTGAGACTTCATGGTGTGCCCCTAAATATCGTGTCTGACCGAGACAAGATATTTTTTTTGCAGTTTTGGGAGAGTTTTCAGGAGGCCATGGGCACGGAGTTGTGGTTGAGTACGACATATCACCCGTAGACCGATGGACAAACCGAGCGTACAAACCAGATGTTGGAGGACATGTTGCGTATGTGCATCATTGATTTTGGGGGTGGATGAGAGCAGTATCTTCCACTGGTGGAGTTTGCTTACAATAACTCCTACCAGTTCACCATTGGCATGGCTCCATTTGAGGCGTTATACGGTAGACCTTGTCGTTCCCCAACATTGTGGTTAGAGGTGGAGGAAAACAAACTAATTGGGCCGAAAGTGATTCAGGATACTTCGGCGAGGATAGAATTGATACGGAGTCGCATTCGGGTAGCTCAGGATCGGCAGAAGAGCTATGCTGATGCGAAGAGGTTCTTTAAGGAGTTCCAAGTGGGGGACCAAGTTTTACTCAGAGTATCTCATATGAAGGGGAATATGCGATTTGGGAAGAAGGGGAAGTTGGCTCCGAGATATGTGGGGCCATTCCCTATCATCGAGCGGATTGGGTCTGTTTCATATAGACTTGGGTTACCGGAGCATTTGCACAGGATTCATGATGTGTTTCATATTTCCTCGCTAAGGAAATATCTTAGAGACGATTTGGCTCATTCTAACATTGCTTTGGAGGACACCGATCTCCAGCCTGATAGCTCCTACGAGGAGGGGCCGATTGCTATTTTAGACCGAAGTGAGCGGAAACTGCGGTCAAAGATAATTCCGTCAGTGCGTGTTCAGTGGCGACATCATAATGTGAAGGAGTCCACATGGGAGCACGAGGATGAGATGCGCGAACGTTCTCCAGAGTTATTTTTACAAGTTACCTTCTAGTTCCGAATTTCGGGAAGAAATTTTGTTATTAGGGGGGAGTATGTAATAACCCAGTATTTTTATGATATTTATTTATGGGATTAATTGAATTAAATGGGTATTAATTGAGAATTAATCGAGATAAAATACTAACGACATGTGAGTTGGTATTTGATTATAATGGGTATTATTTGATTATAATGAATATTGAATATTTACTAGTTGTAATACCCCGTATTTTCATGGCTTTTAAATTTAAGGATTTATTAAATTTAATTGAGATAAATTAATTTAATTTTAATCCGGAATGTTGTTTTAAATATTTACTAGCGTAACGAGAGTTAGTAATTATTGGAAATTTGTTATTTGTGGCATATTACTGGATGAGTGTATTAATATAAGAGAATTCTTTTTATAATATTGTCACGTGTGAATAAAATGACAATTGTGGAAATTTAAGTCCAGACGCGCCTGTGTCGTGTCGGGACTAAATGTGGATTAATAAAAAGTTAATAATTTATAAGTTGTTCATATAGTCATTTTGAGTGCGCCAACGCGTCCAGAAGGGTCGAGATAGTCAGAAAAGTGTACCCGGGGGTTTAGTTTGGGTCTCGGGGCGTTTTTAGGCCTAATTGGTACCCCGGGAGGGCATTTTGGACATTTCACATTTATGGGTAATTAAGCTCACGAAAATCAGAAACCTATATCAGCCATTTAGGTTAGTCAGCTAGGGTTAGAAGACTCAAACACAAGTGACGGCCATAGGAGAGGGAAGAAGAAAGCTTCAAAGGCAATCCAAGGCCCCAAAAGTCATCTGTTTGCACCGCAACCACCACCAACGCATAGATCGCGCAACGGGATACGCAACCACACCAAAAACATCTGCAAATCAGAACGTCGAAAATCCCAGGCAAGTGTTTATCTTGCTATTTTCATTGGTGCAATTTCCATATTAGTTTAGGAATGATTAGGGATGAAATATATGG
Organism: Sambucus nigra; assembly: GCA_949130495.1. Classification (NCBI taxonomy): domain Eukaryota; kingdom Viridiplantae; phylum Streptophyta; class Magnoliopsida; order Dipsacales; family Adoxaceae; genus Sambucus; species Sambucus nigra. Next base: position 648,810,718 of record OX422208.1, read on the forward strand.
AAGAAAACCGAAATTGTGATAGGAATTTGCATGTAGTAAAGACTTAAACCTTATTCTAGAAGTCTCTTGTGATGTAGAAAGATAACCCGAAATTTTGGTGTAAATAAGAAAGAAATTCTGGGATAAAACAGATTAGAATCATGAGTTAGAGATTTTTAGGGTTCTTGAGTTTTAAATGAATTATGGCATGATTAATACATGTTTAGTGATGTAAATTGACATAATCCATACATAAGTGTGAAATTACAATAGCACGCCCTAACTTGATTAGAAGGCTGTGGGAAGCTATTCAAGAATTGGTATTCCTTGAAAAGAGTAGAATTTAATTGTTATGATGCACACCCGGAGCGTATTGTTATTAGTCAAGTGTGAGAGCGACTTGCGTATACAAAGAGTAATGATGTTAGTAGAGTATAAGAGTTCCAGAAGTGCGCTTCGTGGAGAGAAGAGCACGGGTCGGAACTTTCGGCATACTCCAAGGAAGGAAGAGAAGTATTACGTGTCACTTAATGTGAGACTTTTCAAGGGAAGAATCGATGTTTATCGAGACGTAGTGAGTAGTCTCTACATGCACCGCCCATAGGTAAGGTTTGGTTGAAAGAGGAAAATCATCCAAAGAATTTTGTGCTTATCAAAAATTCCTGAAATTGGAAGATACTTGGATGGGTTGCCATCCTAAAAACAAGATCCGGGGTTTATCCCGAACATGTGAATTAAGTAGCCGAGAAGGAAGTGATTGATATTCCTTTGGGATGGCTTACAATATTAACTAGTATGTCCCAGGCTTCCTTTAAAAGGAAGGATCGCGCCAGTGCATGGTCCGGAGCAGTATATATTTCTGAATCAGGATGAGATGGGTGAATCCCACCTTTGATATGGCATTTCAGGAACCAGCGGAGATAAGATTTCGTTTCGAGTTGGATGTATCACCCTTAGCCAGGGAAATAGGCGCATGGTGATTAAAGATTTGTGGAGCCACGTGAAAGAGATTTTAGAATCTTGGTATAATGATTTCAAGAAAGCTCTGTAGAAGTACTCGTACCTGCTTGTCACGTACGAGGTACTTATTAAGGTTTGGTTATGGAAGAACCTCGGCTATTCTCCTCCGTATGCTTAAGAGGAGAGTAGATAATAAGAATTTTTAAATCGGTCGAGAAAGGATCCGATAACTATGGTGGAATTCCACGACTGTTTTAGGCAACCAAGAGTGGTTAAATGTTCATATGATATTCTCAGAATGGGAATCTTGTGTATGAATAAATCCGAGTAGTTGTCAGGTAGTGAGGTGCGGCCTCCAATGATAGTGAGATAATGGAATTTATAACGTATTGACGTAACCTATTCAAATGTTGTCAGTTTGGAGTGCAATATGAAGTGTCTCAATGAGAATGTAAAACAATGTTGCTGTGAGGAAAAAGTTATAGTGATTGAGCGCCGTACTATGTAGATAGTTTGCGTACTGACAGGGATTGCCAGAATTGTGCTACCTGGTAGGCCTTATTTCCGAATTTCAGGATGAAATTCCGTTATTAGGGGGAAGTATGTAATACCCCGTATTTTCATGTCTTTTAAATTTAAGGATTTATTAAATTTAATTGAGATAAATTAATTTAATTTTAATCCGGAATGTTGTTTTAAATATTTACAAGCGTGACGAGAGTTAGTAATTATTGGAAATTTGTTATTTGTGGCATATTACTGGATGCGTATAGTAATATAAGAGAATTATTTTTATAATATTGTCACGTGTGAATAAAATGACAATTGTGGAAATTTAAGTCAGGATGCGCCTGTGTCGTGTCAGGACTAAATGTGGATTAATAAAAAGTGAATATTTCATAAGTTGTTCATATTGTCGTTTTGAGTGCGCCAACGTGTCCAGAAGGGCCGAGATAGTCAGAAAAGTGTACCCGGGGGTTTAGTTTGGGTCTCGGGGCGTTTTTAGGCCTAATTGGTACCCTGGGAGGGCATTTTGGACATTTCACATTTATGGGTAATTAAACCCACGAAAATCAGAAACCTATATCATCCATTTAGGTTAGTCAACTAGGGTTAGGAGACTCAAACACAAGTGACGGACATAGGCGAGGGAAGAAGAAAGCTTCAAAGGCAATCCAAGGCCCCAAAACTCATCTGTTTGCACCGCAACCACCACCAACGCATAGATCGCGCAATGGGCTACGCAACCACACCAAAAACATCTGCAAATCAGAACGTCAAAAATCCCAGGCAAGTGTTTATCTTGATATTTTCGTTGGTGCAATTTCCATATTAGTTTAGGAATGATTAGGGATGAAATATATGGAAGAAAACCCAAATTGTGATAGGAATTTGCATGTAGTAAAGACTTAAACCTTATTCTGGAAGTCTCTTGTGATGTAGAAAGATAACCCACGAAATTTTGGTGTAAATAAGAAAGAAACTGTGGGATAAAACAGATTAGAATCATGAGTTAGGGATTTTTAGTGTTCTTGAGTTTTAAATGAATTATGGCATGATTAATCCATGTTTAGTGATGTAAATTGACATGTTTTACGTTGAAAATACCTGATATGATGATATAAGGTTAGTAGTATCAATTATGGGACGATTGGGATTAGAAAATATGGATTTGGTGTAAATTTGGAGATGAAACCCGTAAGTGCAATTCTGTGGATTTTGCAGACCTACTTGATCGATCGATCGAGCACCAGACCTCGATCGATCGACTTCTCCTGGCATACTCATGTTTTTCCCTTATTAATTAGTTGAAATTCCATTTGTTGTGCTATAATTCTTGGGCATCCTTAATAAAATGTTTTAGGAGATATGGAAGACCAGTAGGACATGTGAATAAATTTTGGGACCCTTGATGACGGGCAAAGATTGTATTTTAGGATAATTACATAAGGGTCGGTAAATTTATGACTTAAATAGAGAGACACGTAATAGAGTTACTTTGGGACAAATGTGTATACCTACTGAATCCTATAATTTGTAGAATAAAGCCATGAGAGTTGTGTGGTACGTTGGAATAATACCGAATCAAAGGTTAGAAACGAACCGTTATAAGTGTCTACTAAAATACGATAATATGGAAAATGTCATAATTATGGGAATTAAGAATAGCCCAATATTGATATGGTAATATTAGTATAGTTATATGATTGTGTATGCATATACTATCTATGTGTGAAAATCATGCCGACGCTACTTACTATCCCGGAGGTTGTCGCGCTGGGACAGTCTTATCCTATGTTGCCTTATGGGGGATATTGACTCGTACCGTAGAAGATAGATATCCTTGGTACAGGCTAACGATGTGATAGTTCAGACGGTCCTAAGAGACGCAGGCATGTGCCATCCTCTTAGAGACTTGGAATCTATTCTTCGCCTCATCTTGTTTGTGTATAAATATCCTTGGTACAGGCTAACGATGTGATAGTTCAGATGGTCCTAAGAGACGCAGGCATGTTCTATCCTCTTAGAGACTTGGAATCTATTCTTTGCCTCATCTTGTTTGTTTATAGATATCCTTGGTACAGGCTATCGCAGTGATAGTTCAGACGGTCCTAAAGGACTTGGAATCTATACTTCGTCTCAATATTGTTTGAGTATGTGTTAATACAATTCGAGAGTGATTCCGAAATTGTATTCCCCTTAATGTGAGTGATATGGGGTTTGGATAGTAGAGTATGCCCACACCATAGTTTTTATTTGGGGTGCTGTTATGATATATATATTTTCGAGTAGTTAATATGAAATTCTGAAATCTGAAATTACCTACTATGATTTGATATGTAGAACATGGTTAATGACTCAAATTGTAAATACTTGTTTTGAGAAAGTAGAATATGACACTAGAAAGCTTTATTGAATATTAAAGTTAAAATGAGAACTCTAGTTACTAATTGAAATATTCTTTTTGAACAATTGAATCGTTAAATGTTGAATCCTACGAATAATCTAAGATAAGTTAAACCATTGGGAAAGGATAGAGTGATATATGATGAGATAAACCACTGAGAAGGTTAGTACGATAGGTGTGCACATTAGAAGAGAGGTGAGAATTCCTCAAGAGAGTGTCACATTAATATGTTGTTGCATTGGCCTGTATCAATTTAAATACTTGCTAAACGAATTTTAAATCATACACACTATCGGGCTCTAACCCGTTTCTCTTTCTCTCTCTCTTGTATATATATGTATGTATTACAGGTACCCAACCACAAGGGCGTCTTGCTTAGTATCTTTTGGAAGGAACGCGCTGCAGCTTAGGTGGGAGTTGCAGGTCTCTTGATTAGACTACTTCGTTCATTCGGATCCACTCTTAGTACTTTCATCTAGTTGGGCATGTGAGCTCTTTTCATTATTCCGTTGTTGTTGGACATTTGTATTTAAGTTATTTCCAGTATTGTTACTATGGGATTTATTCAGTTTGGATGTGTGACTTTAGATTTCGTATGTTGACATTCGATTGACGAATGTATTAAATTAATTGGATTGTGTTGCAAAATTTAATGTGGTGTGATTCTTACTTATTGAATGTTGTTAATAAAATAAATGATTTTTTCTTTAAATAAAATTTGGAAAGCATGTATGAAAATGGTTTTGACACTTTGCTTAATTAATTAGGGTGTTAAATTGGAAAAAAATATTTTTCGGCAGTGATGCTAAGAATGGACCAACTGTTCACCTTGATTTAATTTAATAAAGGAGTGATCGCCCGGTATTTAATTAAGCGGGGTGTCACAGATGTTCGTTCGATGCCTTTTATTCGAACGAGATCTCGTTAGATTCCCAGTTCGTTCGAACGGACTCTCGTTCGAACGAGACTTCTAACGAGTTGACAGTTTGGTCTTTTTGTCCAGATTTGATTTCTAGTGTCCCGTAACCTTGTTTAATTGATGAGATAACTTTCGCGTGTTAACTAATTGATATAGTTGGGATATTTGGGATATATTGAGGAGTAAAACATAGAAGTGTGATTTGAACCAAACGAAAATTGTGGGTTAGGACGTGAGTGACTAATTACGATGTGAGAGTAATTGACGACTTAAATGTTAGTATTAACCGGGGATATGTGAATTGCGTAACATTATAAGTTGGTATAAGAATGAGAAGTATACCACAAATAAATTATGGTAATTACTAAGATGTGTGCATGCTTAGTATATGTATATGATTTTATGTGTATGACATACCTACCATACTTGCTATCACGGGAGGTTTACGTTCTCTTAGGGCCATCTAATCTTTGTGTGCCCGGATTTAGATTGGTACCTCGAGGACATAGGTCAGAGAAGGACTTATTGGGAAGTTAATAGGGCTGCTGATCGTGGGAGCGTAGGTATGTGCGTGACCCATGTGATGTGACTGTGTTCGCCTCCATTGATTGTGATTTTTGTTATCTGAGAACGATTCTCGAGAGATTCGGAATGCGTGATCCTTATGTACCTGATATACCGGGATGGATAGCAGAGTATGTGTGCACCCTAGCTTAGTCTCGGGGTGCTTGTATTGTATATTTATGATGTGAATGATATACGGTTAAATGAACAGACTTGTCATGTTTAATTATGAGAATAATTTATAGTAACTCCTTGAGAAGATAAATAAGGGGATAACCTCCAGTAAATGGTAATGCTAATAATTGAGAATCCGAGTTTAAGTAAAGCTATCTATTTAAGTGATAACATTGGGAATTCATATTGTGAATCGAGTAGAAAGGTTAGAACTTATATCGGTTTAGTTAGATATGAGAATCACTTGAATGGGTACGGTATGTTAGGAGTGCACAATTAGTCGAGAGGTGAGTATTTCATGTGAGAGCACGTCCTAACATATATTTTGCATTCATTGTTTTAATGTTATTAAAGAACTTGATGTTTTTAAAATACTCTCCACTTTCGGGCTCTGACCCGTTTTCTTTCAAATCTATTTTTGTAAAAACCTTTTTAAGTGCCCAGCTAGAAGGACACCATGCCTAGGAATTCTATTCAGGTGACGAGCTGTAGCTGTTGTGGAAGTTATAGGGCCTTGAAAGTAGACGCCTCTTTTCTAGACTTGACTCCATGTTCAGTTTTATCATTTGTAGGGCATGTCGCCCACTTCCATTAGAGAGATTTCATATTTCAGTTATTCAGACTTTTGTCATGTAATTAATTCAGGATACACTATTTTGTTCACTTCAGTTGTGGGATTGTTGTGAGGACTATTTCCTCCAGACTTATTATTATTTGTTGGTTATTCTATTGCTTCTTTATGGTGAATGGTTATGTTATTCTTTCATAATTCTTTTATTGCATGTTAATCAGATTTAATTTAAATTTTGACAACTTACTTTTTAAATACTAGGTTGTTAGTAATCATAAAAAAATGTTTTCGACAGTGATGCTATTAACTGAACCAACTTGGCATTTTGTATTAATTTAATAAAGGAGTAACTACCCGGTATTTAATTAGTCGGGGTGTCACAGTGCGTTGGTGGACCTTCTTATCTAATCGACATCTTCACATTTGGGAAGAGGGAAAGGATGATGGGTATTGGGTCATGGATGGATCTTCTATTGGCGAGCGAGCGAGGATGAGGCCCCATATGTGATGTAATAATGGGTAGTATTTTTGGGTGACCTTATGAGGTGAATTTATTGTAACCCACAAAAATGTGTCTTCTGTGATTTTGTTGGGTCTTGGTTGGGGTAAGGCGCTAGATTTTTATCAAGTAAATTATTTTAGGAGGAATGCAAGGAATCCTAGATACACTTTTTGTGGTTTATGGGGATTCTCATTATGAATCATGTTTATAAATAAGAACCCTTTCTCTTTTGATGATAAATGGTTTGTACTTTGAATGTTGTACTTTTCTTCTCTTTAATTTTCAGTATTTTATGCATTAGAGTAATAGATAGTATACGCATGGATAGAATGAGCCTAGGATCCTTTTATTAAAATGGTGGTAAAATCTATGTACACATAAGAAAAATAAAAGAAATAATGAAACAAAAGGGATACATAATGAGAAAGAGTACCATTTTTTTCGAGTAAAAGGGATACATATGAAAACAAAAGTATCCCTTTTATGAAAATAAAAGAAATAATGAAATAAAAGGGATACATATGAAAACAAAAGTACCATTTTTTTTGGACTTTTCCATATCTACTCGTTGGAGGGCCATTTTTCCATGTTAACATTAGAGACTGAGGGAAGGAAGTTCCTTTTTCCTTATTTGAGAACTGGAAAGAGCCTTTTGATGTAGCATTAAAATTGTAGTGTCGTCCTTTAGCCAAGATAGAGTACCATTTCATGGGGAGCCCTTAATGAGTCTGTTTGTTGATGTTTCATCCCTAAATCTAGGGTATTTTGACACAATGTTATTTATTTCTCAAGGAAGAAGGACATATGGGTAGTGTGCATTCCCAATAGTCCTCTTTTGGTTATTTCTTTCAAAGCATTAGCCCCTATGTGTTATTTCTTAAATAAAGATTACCCTTCAAAGTCTCAAAATCCCTTAGCGACTGAGGGATTTCTTAAACAAAAGTACCTATATCTACTCATTGGAGGGCCATTTTTCCATGTTAACATTAGAGACTGAGGGAAGGAAGTTCCTTTTTCCTTATTTGAGAACTGGAAAGAGCCTTTTGATGTAGCATTAAAATTGTAGTGTCGTCCTTTAGCCAAGATAGAGTACCATTTCATGGGGAGCCCTTAATGAGTCTGTTTGTTGATGTTTCATCCCTAAATCTAGGGTATTTTGACACAATGTTATTTATTTCTCAAGGAAGAAGGACATATGGGTAGTGTGCATTCCCAATAGTCCTCTTTTGGTTATTTCTTTCAAAGCATTAGCCCCTATGTGTTATTTCTTAAATAAAGATTACCCTTCAAAGTCTCAAAATCCCTTAGCGACTGAGGGATTTCTTAAACAAAAGTACCTATATCTACTCATTGGAGGGCCATTTTTCCATGTTAACATTAGAGACTAAGGGAAGGAAGTTCCTTTTTCCTTATTACATCAAAAGGAGGGACTTTTGATGTAGCATTAAAATTGAAGTGTCGTCCTTTACCCAAGATAGAGTACCGTTTCTCGGGGAGCCCTTAATGAGTCTGTTTGCTTATGTTTCATCCCTAAATCTTGGGTATTTTGAAAAAATGTTGTTTATTTCTCAAGGAAGAAGGACATACGGGTAGTGTTCTTTCCCAATCGTCCTCTTTTGGTTGTTTCTTTCATAGCATTTACCCCTATGTGTTATTTCTTAAATAAAGATTACCCTGCAAAGTCTCAAAATCACTTAAAGCACTTTTCTGTTACTTGATTTAGTTTATTTAGACCACAACAACTCTTTTGGAGGCAGGGAAAAAAGATAATAATTAGGGTTTCCCCCTTAAAATAGGGGTTTTGTTGTTCATTTAGACCAAGCCTGAAATGATATCTTGGGTTGCCTAAGTATTTTCGATTTAAAGACAATGGGGTGTCTACATTTGAATATTTGTGATAAAAATATATCAGAGAATAAGGTCTACATAGTTCTTTCGAATTCAAAATTTTGGGGGCTCAAAATTTTTTAGTTGACTTTAATTGAAAGGTTAGAGGCTCAAATGGGCTTTTTGATGTAGTTATTGGAGTGTGTATGGTCTTCCATAGTCTTCCCTTACCATTACGATTGATTATTTTTGTGTTAAATATCCCTTATTCTTTTGAACAAAGGCAGGTTTAAGGAAATAATTTCTTCAATCAGTCAATATTAAAGGATTGGGAAAACGTGAATTCATCGAGATCAGCTAAGGTAGTTACCCCGCCATAGTTAATTTTGGCAATGAGGTAGGGTCCACCCTAGTTCGGTGAAAATTTTCCTCATGAGTCTAGGTAGGTTTGAGATTTCCCTTTAGTACAAGATCACTCTATTGTATGTTCTATTTTTTTACCATACTATTGAATGCTCGGGCAATACACTATCTATAGACTTGATTGTAATGAGTGGCCTTTATCCTCTTCTCGTCGAGGATATCTAGTTCGTTATAATGATCTTAGACCCAAATTATTTCATCCACTTATCTTCAGAGCATGACATATAATAAGGGTATCTTACATTATATGGGTAGAAATGCATCCATTCCATAAACTAATGAGTAGGTGGTGGACCATATTGAATTTTTCGCCATAGTAAAGTAACCCTAGAGGGCATATGGGAGTTTGTATGACCAGTCGATGTATGTATCTCTCATCTTTATCAAGATGTTCTTAACATTGTTTCTAGTAGCTTCGATTGCTCCTTTGGTTTGAGGTCTAAATGGGGATGACTTATGTTGAGTGATCCCATACTCGTGTAATATTTGGAAATGTCTTTCTCAAAGTTAGAATCACTATCTAACACTAACTAATGGGGTATGCCAAAGAGACATATGATGTTTCAACGTATGAACTTGTCCACCTACTTAGCATTCAACATTGTGTAAGATTAAACTTTCACCCATTTATTAAAATAATCAATGGATATTAGGATAAATTCGTGCCTAGTGGAGTCCCTAGGGGTTACCTTACCATTATGCCCATCGCCCAGGTGGAGAAATCTTAGGCCGAGGTCATACAGTAGAGCTCTTAGAGAGGTCGATGTTGTAGGAGGAGTAAAGTTAACAATGGGTCTCCTCCTGACGTAATCCGCGTAATTTTTCTTCATGGTGGTCCAACAATATGTCTTTTGAGTACTTTTTGAGAAAGGATATGCCCCACTCATGTATGGGACACATTCTCCACCATGGATCTTTTCCATGATCCAAAGGGTCTCAACTTTTGTGATGCACTAAAAGTGTATTCTGTTGAACCCTCTTTTGTAGAGTTGGGCCCACAGATGATGAATTGGGATACCAATCATCATGGGGTAAGTTGATACTTTGAGGAATCATCGGGTGGGTCTTGGTCCTTGTTGAGGAAGATCCATATTTTGTATTACCATACCATGGTTCCTACTAACGTTTCTTCAATAGCATCGATCTGAAATTAGTAAAAAGGGGTGCCCTATCTAGCCACAGTGAATGTGATTTTTGTAGGTCTTTATAGTATGTCTATAATTGAGGCTAGTGTGATAAGTGGATATGAAAATTAACTTTAGCTCTGGGAAGGAAGACAAATTATAGATGATAAAATCATTAAGCTACCTCTTCAAAGTAGGCATAGTGCGGTTGCAATTTATCATCCCAGATCTCCCAATTACCTAATATCTAACAGATGACTAGGCTTGAAAATCTATAGGATTTTAGGTCAGTGATCCCCATTTCTAAGGCAATTTCTAGACCTTTGATGAAGGCCTTGTACTTAATCATGCTGTTGGTGCAATCTTAGGTGAGTTTGATAACAAAGGCGAGTCGTCACGAGTCGACAGAGATAAGGAGCATTCCTATTCCAAATCCCCTTTTTTGGAGGCCCAGTAAAAGTAGATCTCCCATGTTTCTCTATCGTTCAATGTTAAGATATCCTCATTATTTAATTTCCCCTCATTCCCATCTTCCTTATCTATAAAGGTTTGTCATATGAGAAGGTCAGAGATTGCCCGTCATTTGGTGGATTTTTGTGTGATTTATGTGATCTCAAATTTGGATAGAATTAGTAGAAATTTGGCCAGGTATCTCAACGGATATTTTAGAGGACCATCCTATAGATGATTTGGATGCTGAAGGACACCATGTAATGACCGAGCATACGAATGATCCATATGAGAGATACACATTCCTTTTTCAATGCAGTGTATTTGAGCTTATAGGATACTAGATTTTGGTAACGTAGTATATGGAACATTCCTTTTGAGAAACTTTTATGTATTGGGCTAACATGGCTCCAGTAACCCTATTAGTTATGGTCATGTAAAGAAGGAGAGGTCACCTGGTTAGGGAGGCACTAATATCGGTGGTTGAGTTAGGCACTTCTTTATCTTCTTGAATGCTTCCTAGTACAGAGAATTCAATTCTTTAGGTGAGTCCTTTTTGAGCATTTAGAAGATCAATTCGCAGATAGTAGTAAGTTGGTTGATGAATCGACCTATGAATTGTATTTGGTTTACTAATCCTCTAACCTCTTTCTCTAATTTTGGTTGTGGCATTTCACATATGGATTTCAATTTGGCGAGTTCTATATCGATTCAATTCTTCATGACAACGCATCCGAGCACATTCCCTTCAGTTACTCCGAAGACACATTCTAAAGATTTAACCTAATTTTAAAGAGGCGTAATGCTTGGAAGAATTTTTAGAGTTCTAAAGCGTCCCTTCATGATCTTTGGATTTCATGACCATGTTGTCAACACAGACCTCTACTTCCTTATGTATGTGAAAACGTGAGGCTTTCTCAATCAATGCTCTGATACCAATTTTAAAAGGAGAGTACTCCTAATTTTAAGGTCTTATTACAAAAAGTGAATTTTCAATTTCATTTTATTGATGCGAAAGTGAGATGGTTCAATTAAACAAATTAACTAATTTTAATTTATCTCAAATTAAAATTAAACCAAGTGAAATAAGATTAAACATCAAATACATTTTTCAGTTAAACCAATTTAACCCAAGTCCTAGAAATTTGCCTAAATCGTACTTTGAATATTATCAAGTTACACCAAACCAATTTTAACAAATTAAATTAATGACTTGAATTAAATACCCATTAACCAAATTTAAATTAGCAATAAATTACACAAGTAGTGATTTAAACCAAATTTTATCTTTTTACCTAAGAATGCATCTAATGTGATATTTGTAAAAAGATAAATTACGTAAACATCCATTACGCCGCGATGTACGAGGAAAAACCCACAATGGGAAAAAACCTCGGACGGCCCTAGCCACAAATTCACTAAGTATGGTTTTATAAGAAAGACTTACAACACTCGACTTGACTCCGTCTAAGCCCCGACGATTCTTCTTGTACACAGCTCCGCCTAGCAAATAACCCCAGAGCTCCACCGCGGTCTCGGAATCCACCGATTAGACTTTTTCGATCACCGCCACCTGAATAAGGAGCCTTTCTCCAAGTAGGTAAGTCAACGCAAATGAACTTCTTCTTTGTGGGATTTAGAAGCAAACCCAAACTTCTCTTCAACTTGATAGAGAAAAACCAGGTGCCAAACACTCCAAGCAATGATATATATATCGAAAGTTGGAATAAACTATATGGGTGAAAACAAGAGTGTTTAAAGGATTTTCTTGAAAAATTAGACACTCAAAACAAAAACTTTTTCCTTTTTGAATTTTTATCTTAAACTCTCTCTTGGATATTGTTGTGTGTGAAAAAGTTAAATCAATATAGTTGGTTCCCGCACATATTAAGTCTGTCAAAAGTTAGTGGGGCAAACTAGTGGAAAAAGTGGAAAAACTGTCAAAAATTGCCCAAATAACTGTTCCCGCCAAATTTCGTTTGAACGAGATTTTCGTTTGAATGAAGTCTCGTTCGAACGATACTTCTAACGAAGTTCTAGTGGCATGTCATTGGAAAACCTTGTTCGAAACATTCTCGTTCGAACAACAATTTCGAACAAACTTCCAGAAAGCTGAAAATTCTATTTTTAGCCCATAAACTTTATTTTAAAGTTTTAAAGAAACATTTTGACGTTAAACAACAGTTTAAACAAAATTTACACCCACTGAAAAATGTTCCAAGACCCTATATGTATATATTTAAAATTCATTCAAACCTTAGGAGCAATAGAAACAATGTTGTTGACTTAGAAACGAGGCACACTAAACACGTCATTTGATGAAGCTTTATTATCTTAGCTGCTACGTCTTCAGCTAACACGTCATAGGCTTGAACGGATAAACTTGAAAACTATCCTATGACATAAATGTTTTTGTCTTAAACTGAGCCAATACTATATTAAAACTCAATCGGAGAATTGTGTTCTTACAAATCTCCCCCTTTGGCTATTCCGGGACAAAAACCAACAAAAAATCCTAAAGTTCCGTCAAGATTTACTAGACTTATAAAAATCCCACCCAAAATAAAAAATACATAGCTTGACTCAAACAAACCAAGGATCAATATATTTGTCGATGATGAAAGTTTCCATTTAGAAGACTTCCTGCACACATAAGCAAACTATCAAACGAATAGGCAATAAGAATATTTAATGCATATAAATTACGTACTCCCCCTAACTTAATTCTCCCCTTTATCAACTATGATCAACCTAAGAAGATAGTTCTCTCCCCCTAAGTTAAATCTCCTAAACTTAGATAAGATTACAATAGGATTAGATACCATTTCTCCCCCTATCATTCTCACCCTTTTTGTTCAGGAATAGACAAAAGCTAAAGAATTAAAAAAATTAACTTGTCTCCCCCAAGTAAAGCGTATACACCCCCTAAACTAAACAAGGGATAAAAATAATGGGATAACAAGTTAATCCTGCAATTGTGCATAAAGTGATGAGAACATTAAAGCACATGGGCAACAAAAATTCAACTAATCCACAAAAAGATATGAATACCAACTATGATGCGATAACAAAAGATATCAATTGATTTTACTAATCTGAGCATGTGATATCGAAACAAAATTCGCAACAAGATAGATACCAAAAATGAATTAAAAGCATATATGAACTAGCTAAACATGGCAAAGACTCAAAAACACAAAATATCATATATATATATATATATATACACACACACATATAGATTTGAAATAAGCATAAGAACACACATATAGATATAAACACCAAAATGACACAAAACTAAATAACATAAGTTTTTCACACTCTTATAGCATAAATGTGTCATATGGAAATGAAAGTGAAGGGGTGTGAACAAGATACCAAAGAATTAAAACCCAATCACTTAAATGTGTCCACGTAGTTCGCATTTGATTGCAAAAATTTATCAATTAGAATTTAGCCTTTATGTGGCAGGATAAAGTGAACTAATGAACAAACAAACACAATGTATACAAGCCTAGCATGCTAATGATTCTACAAACCAATAGAGTCATGACATTGCAAGCGCAACTAGGATAAATGGACATTGTGAAAACCATTGATATATCATCCAAACTCCCTCAATAAGCATATATATTATTCTGTTTAATGAATAAATCAACTAAACAAATTAGCCCTTGGAAAATTATTTTTCTTTTAATGCCATATTTTCTTTTACGCCTTTGAACCACGTATTTATTTTAGGTCCATTACAAACGGTGGCTTACTAGCAAAGGATAATATTTTTCCTTTCGGAGCCCTTCCCCGTGAACATTAATACATATTATTTTTTATATCTCACAAATCTCACGTGCAATGGATTTTGACGTGCACTAGTCATCCTAGGTCATAGTATGTAGATGACTAGATTGATAGGAGAACACTTCATAAAGCTCAAATATAACATGTGACTTTAAGGTTCAAAAAGCTTGTGCATGTGTGTAAAGGCATATAAAAGTGAATCCATTAAGCAAGTCAAACTTAAGCAACTCCATGTAATCATGATAAAGAACATTTTAAGGATTAAAATTCTAACAAAAAATTCTAGCCACATGGAAACGTAAAAGAAGGGATTCTAACACAAGTATATGCCACATAAAGTGTGTCAAACTAAAATACACACAAAAAAAATCTTTTTGAGTTTTTAAAATTTTTTATTCAAACAAGAAAAATATTTACTCAAAAGACACACAAAAATCATTTGTATTCTTCATTAATCTTAAATTACTAAAAAGATAAAACACAAATGATAAACAAAAATCTTTTCGTATTTTATATTTAATGCAAATCAAAAGAGATATAATACAAAAGATAAACATGTCATGATTTCTAGCATGAGATATGAAATAAAGCAATGACTAGAAAATGACTAAACATGCATACACCTAGAAATGATATATAATATGAAGCACAAAAAGCTAGAGTATGCAAACAAAACTAACTCATTCAACCTTTAAATTTACCAAAGGGGGTTTCATGTGAAAGTAAATGAGAATCAACAAATCTAATATCTAGCGCGTCTAAAAATGATTTCCGAACCCATATAAATGTATATTTAAAATGATAGGATTGGGGAACTAATGAAATGCTAGAAATATACTTCATAAGGTTTCTTATAAGATAAAAAAAAATGACCTAAGGTGACCTTTCCTACCACAATGCAAGCATGTGTAAACACGAGGAAAGTTACCTGAGGTTTGACCTTTTCTAAAGTCGTTGGATAAAGTTGACCCTCTAAAACAAACAATGATTTTAGATTTAGCAATGATAATATTTGAACTAGATGAGCTATAACCATTACAACTACTACTCGAGTCTTGTAAATCATTTTTCATTTTCAAAATTTTGGTCTTATATAATAAATCAGACTCCTCAATTTTACGGGACTCCTTCTTTAAATTTTGTATAACTCCTAGAAGGTTATCACGCTCCCCCTCAATGTGAGCAAACTTCTCCCTAAGAGTCTTTTCTCGACAATCACTTTCTTTCTTGGACTTCTCTGAAATATTAAAATTGTAATTTACAACCATGAGCTTTTCACGAAAAATATCTTTTTGAGATAGCGAGGTTTGCAAAAATTCAATTTTAGCTTTAGAACAAGAATTTTCATTTTCAAGAAATTTCATTCTTTTTGCAAATCTCAAATTTAATTATCTTAATTTTTCATTACACTTATTAAGCCCATTAAATTCCTCTCGAATAGCAAAAACTTCATTATCATTAGAAAAGGACAATTTATCATTAAGACATCCCATCGAGAGATACAAAAAAATGAGAGTGAGTAAAAAAAATGAAACACCTAAAAAATACCACTAGGACAAAAATTATAAAAGCCGAAAAACGGGTCTTTGAAGCGACAAATTAGCGCTTCGGCTCTGATACCACTTGAAAACGTGAGGCTTTCACAATCAATGCTATGATAGCAATTTTAAAAGGAGATTATACCCAATTTTAAAGTCTTATTACAAAAAGTCAATTTTTAATTTCCTTTTATAGATGAGGAAGCGAGTTGGTTCAATTAAACAAATTAACTAATTTTAATTTATCTCAAATTAAAATTAAACCAAGTGAAATAAGATTAGACATTAAATACATTTTTCCCTTAAACTAATTTAACCCAAGTCCTAGAAATTATCCTAAATCGTATTTTCAATATTTTCAAGTAAGTCAAACCAATTTTAACAAATTAAATTAATGACTTGAGTTAAATACACATTACCCAAATTTAAATTAGCACCAAATTAAACAAGTAGTGATAAAAATCAAATTTTATCTTTTACCTAAGCATACATCTAATGTGATATTTTGCAAAAAGATAAAATACATAAACATCCACTACGCCGCGATGTACGAGGAAAAACCCACAACAGAAAAAAAAACCTTGGACGGACCTAACCACAAATTCACTAAGTATGGTTTTACAAGTACAAGGCATGGAAGACTTACAACACCCGACTTAACTTCGTCCAAGCCCCGACGATTATTCTTGTACACACATCCACCTAGCGAATAACTACGCTTCACCGCAGTCTCGGAATCCACCGATCGGACTTTTTCAGTCACCGCCACCCGAACAAGATGCCTTTCTGCAAGTGGGTAAGTCAACGCAAACGAACTTCTTCTTTTTGTGATTTAGAAGCAACCCCAAATTTCTCTTCAACTTGGTAGAGAAAAAATAGGTGCCAAACACTCCAAGAAATGATATATCTATTGAAACTTGGAATAAACTATATAGGTGAAAACAAGAGTGTTTAAAGGATTTTCTTAAAAAATTAGACACTCAAAACATGAACTTTTTCCTTTTTGAATTTTTCTTTCAAACTCTCTCTTGGAGATTATTGTGTGTGAAAAAGTTAAATCAAAATAGTTGGTTCCGACACATATTATGTCTGTCAAATGTTAGTGAGGAAAACTAGTGGGAAAAGTGGGAAAACTCTCAAAAACTGCCCAAATAACTGTTCCCGCCAAATCTTGTTCGAACGAGATTTTCGTTCGAATGAAGTCTCGTTCGAATGATACTTCTAATGAAGTTTCAGTGGCACGTCGTTGGAAAACCTCGTTCGAACGAACTTCCAGAAAGTTGAAAATTATATTTTTCGCCCAGAAACTTTATTTTAAAGTTTTAAATAAACTTTCTGAAATGAAGCAAAAGTTTAAACAAAATTTACAACCACTGAAAAATGTTCCAAGCTCCTATATATATATATATACATATAAATTGCATTCATACCTTAGGAGCAATGGAACCAATGTTGTCGATGTAGAAACGAGGCACACTAAACACGACATTTGATGAAGCTTTATTATCTTTGCTGCTACGTCTTCAACTAACACGTCATAGGCTTGAACGTATAAACTTGAAAATTATGATATGACATAAAAAAATTTGTCCGGAATTGAGCCAGTACTACATTGAGACTCAATCGGAGAATTGTGTCCTTATAGTATGAGCTCCTGCAGGATGGTTATGGCCCCTCCTTAGTAAGTTGAACCATCTTTCTTTAAATCACCGAGCATGCATGTAAAACATTACATCCCCCATGAGGTAATGAACTCGATTTTCTCTTTATCACTGGTTTTGGGTACCAATGCGATGTTGGCTAACCAAGTGGGATATTCTACTACTCGGTTGAAACTGACATTAAGTTATTTCACTAATTCCTCTTTTACTTTGAAGGACTATTTGGGTATCAGTTTACATAGTCTTTGTTTAATGGGTTTTGCGCCAGGGACAGTGGGTATGTCCTGTGTCATGATAGTTGGGTCGGTTCCGGGCATGTAGGCAAAAGACCAAGTGAATACATCTATGAAGCCATCGAGGAGATCTATGATCTCCTTTTGTTCATTCTGATATAGGAGGACCCTATTTTTAACTATTTGGAGTTTGGGGGAGTGCTCAAATTTATGGTTATTGTGTCGTCCTCGATGGGATACATGCATATATTTTGACTTTGGTTAAGTTTTTGTAAGTGTTTTAAGTATTTTAGATCCACAGAGTCATTATTATTCGGTGTGATTTCTAATCCAACGATGGATTCATGATCATCACATGCAATTCACGCGGGCAAAAAATGAAAATCGTTGTTTATTGTGGCATCATAGGGAGGAATGAAAAGATTGACAATGGAGGAAATATTCATTTTTTAAAGGGATATATTAGGCGAGGGTATAAGGAAGGAATATTTTACTAATAGGGCATACTCAAAGGCCTCCAAATTATGGGCACTGGGATGCATTTGATAGAAGTCCAATTATTAAATACTGCATCTCCTGTGATGTTCGTAATAGGGTGGTCTGGATGTTATTAGTGACTTTGGAAGTATCCTATGGGTGTTTTACAATGTTGGCATGAACTCCAGGCTAGGGTAGGCATCATTCCTTGAGATGGAATGTTCCCTCCTC
The DNA here is from genome assembly GCA_949130495.1 of Sambucus nigra. Classification (NCBI taxonomy): domain Eukaryota; kingdom Viridiplantae; phylum Streptophyta; class Magnoliopsida; order Dipsacales; family Adoxaceae; genus Sambucus; species Sambucus nigra. The sequence continues at coordinate 648,829,057 of OX422208.1, forward strand.
AAAGTTTGTAGATGGATCCTTCGTTGGGACTACCACAGTGTCAATGTAGGAGAGTGCTTTGGAGAGTGCTTATAGCAAGGGCTGATGATTTTTTAGTTCCACTTACAGTCCCTTGAGGATCGACCAAAGTTGATGTCTTAGATAGTGGGGCTGCTAAATCTAGTACCTAGAGGTAGAGATTAAGTTTAGGTATATTGACTAATCATACTTTTTCATTAGTGATACCACCGATAGAGGAGGTGGTGTACCAGTTGTGGAAGCATTTTACGGGCTTAAGTTAGAGACCCTAATATGGCTACTAGGTAAACTTCATCATGAAATAGCATGGGTAATCAAAATTACTATTTTAGACCAAGTACCCTTATGTTTCCTCAATAACCCATAATACGTTAAGCTCATTATATTTGATCTTTTCTATCATTCTGTAATCTATGTATAGTCCTTCCTCGTATAGGATCTTCATCCCTGATTGTAAAGATTTTTTTGCTTCATCCCACTAATGTTAGAGGAGTCCGTGATAGGGGAAGTCCTTTCCTTAGAGACAGAAGTGACCATTATACCCTTGATAGGGTACTTTAGGACCTGGGGCTGGATATTTTCTATTTCGAGTATACCTGAGACTTGTATTTTCCTTATGTTCTATGGTGGTGATGGCTTCGAGGGTTCCTTATTGATTCCTTCCAAGGCCAAACCCTGGTATGTATCCAATTTTTTAGATGATTTGGGTGTCTACACCATGGATAACTAACTCCTCTTATATTATATAAATGAATGTGGTGACATAAAAACCACTGAGGCAAAAATCACTATTGTTGTGGTGGGTATCCAGCAAGGATGGTGTAGTGGCTAATGTGGCCCAACCTTCATCCCTCTAGACTATGATGACATAAGTATCGAATGGGAACCTAAATTTCATATGAAGGGATAAGGTAAATACACCATGGGATGTATCCCATCTCTCACGATTAAGATGTTAAAGCTAGCTAGGACGTTGAGTACCTGAAACTCCACACCATAGATTATAAGCCCTATTATGAGAATGAGGATGATGGCCTATATAACCTCTCGATGAGTGTTATCATAGATCCCGATGGCTGAAGAAGATGGTGTAATTTCTAAGGCGGCGTGTCCAATTCATATGGCGGTGCATATAAGGCACATATTGATAATAGACCTGTTATCAATCAGTACAAGGGGCATGATCTTTCCACAAGCCTCAGTGGTTATATGCAGTGCAAACTCATGATTATGGCCTTGTATGGGAGGGCAAGCTGATGTGTTGCTTCATAGTCATGGACCCGATGGTGGTTGATATCTCGATTGGAGTCTATAAGTAAAAAATATTGAGATAACAAAGAGAAAAGGGAAGCTCAGTGCTCTCGAGATGTAGCTAGCAAATCCCATACGGTGTTGTTAGCTGATGTCTAAAGAAGTTGTTCCTAAAATTTGTTTTTACCTTGGAGGAGGTGTGATAACTCTCTCAAGGGGGTCATTTCTCTTTACTAATCGAGTTATGAGGAGTGGAATGCTGACTTAAACTGGTGAGGAAATTGACTCATTGTTTTGAGATAATACGGGTTCTACCCAGGATTATTCTTCAACTTCCTCTAGACGGAGCAGATAGTCAACCAAGGATGTGGGGATGATGGTAGGAAGTATTCTCTCTGGGGACATCAATTCAGTACAATCTAGTAGAGGGGATAATTTTGAGCTTATATGAGTCTTATTCAGAGATTTAGAGGGAGTTGGGAACATAGAGTCATCTATCCATTATATGGATATGTCAGAGTTCAGGGTAGTACTAGGAAATTCTACCACTATATCCAGGAATTATCCATTTGTATGGTTAGGTGTACCCGGTGATGATTCTACATGGATGATCCTGACCAGATGTCATAATCATAGGTGATCTTCTTTATCAAAGGAGGTTTAGGGTTCTCCTGGGTTCATCTTTCTCATAATATTGGTGGCCTCACAAAAGATATCTCTATAATAATACAGGTGTTAGGCATATCCTAGCCTCCATAGTGACATCTCTGTGATAAATCTAGAGTGGGTTAATGTAAACACTACATAATTTAGGTTGTCAAACTTTTTACGTGAATTGTTATAAGCAAAAGGTTGCTTAGTTCCATCTCTGTGATGTATAAGTATCTTCGAAAGGGTGAACCTTCTAGAAGCAAATAGTCTCAGTGGGTTATCTCATCTTAAAATTAAATTATACCGACTATGTGGGAACTATCCATGTAAATATTATCATATTTACATCCCATGTCAGTATAGTACTAGGCCCATGGCGGTACTCCGAGTAAGAAGAGGTTGAATTTTAGTTGTTGAATGAGCTGGTCGAGCGTAATGTAGGGATCGACGAGATATTCTCTGGGTACATTGACTTTGAGAGGATTATGATCGATCTTTATGGTACCACATATGGTATTCTTTACTTATATGGGTAAATCTTCCCATTTATAATGTCGGATGCTCTGTTATATGTTGACGTTGGGGTGCTTGAGGTCTCCCTCGTCATTAAAGAACTAGATGGGTGGCCCTTCATATGATAGACTCGGTTTTAAATTGTTTATAGTGTAGTATCACATTTTCATATATAAGTTCTAGTGATCGTGATGCTCAAGTCAATCAAGATCTTTCGTTTTATCTCTGTACTCGATCCTAAACCTGTAATCCCGAATCCTGGGAGCCTCTAAGGATGTGGGCCCTTGCTCATGAAGTCTAAGTCCCTTTCTTAGGTAGTAGCCCTATTATGTCATCATATCCAAGATTTGAGGGTTGAGAATACACTCATATCTTGACCCAGGGGATGTGTTCCCCTTCATAATCAAGATATGGTAAAAGAAGTCCATAATACCTTACTTTGATAGGTTGGTGTGGTAAATCTGTTTGGGCTCGGAGACTGAAGTCTTAGAGTAGGCTATGATTTTCTAGAGGTGGTGTTTCTCATAATGAGGTTGAGCATTAGTTCTGGGCGTATCAGTTGAGAAGGTTAAACATTGTGAAATCGGGGGTTCCTATGTGTGTTTTAAATCAAACCAATTTTTACCAAAAAGTATCCAGCTTTTAATGTGCACCAAACCAAGTTGTGAAAACCCAATTCTTACATTAAACAAATTTTATCTTAATTAATAGTAAACATGAATCTAGTGACTAAATAAAGTAAAGTAAAGTAAAGAATACTCACAACTTCGGATGTACGAGGAAAAAAAACTCAAAATGGGAAAATGACCTCGGACGTCCCAAGCCAGACAATCACTGTGAACAAAGGTTTTACAAAGAAAAATTAGCCTTACTCAATGACTCGATCCCCATGGGTCTTGATGCTCCTTCTGATCTTCTACCGTTCTTCAATAGTGCCCACGCATAAATTCCATCTTTCGCGATACATGTCCACAACACATGCATCCACGTATGTCTCAGAAGAAGAAGTCCTTATCTTTTCTTCACCGTAAAACCCTGATGTTCAATTATAGAACAAACCTTCTTGGTGAAATAAGATCACGTAAACATATAATAATGATATCTCGAATCTTTGCAAACTCTAAAGATGTGTTTATGCTTTGTAACCTTAGAAAAACTTCTGTAAACACGTTTTTTGATCGTAAACAGTTTTTTCCAGAATGCACACATACGAAACTTCGACGAAAACAAATTTTAAATAGGAATTAAATGCCGCCTGGAAAACAGTGTCACTCGAACGAGATTGCCACATCGTTCGCGCAACATGAGCATCTCACTTGAACGAAAGACATATGTCGTTTAAACGATAGTCCTGTCAGTTTGACTTTTTGAGTTTTTGTTTAAAACATCTCTTCCAAAAGAGATCCAAATATGTCAAACTCTATTTCGAGTTTATCAGAATAAAAACGTAGTGTAAACCATTTAAAATACTTTGAAAACATTTTAAAACATGTTTCTTTATGAAATTACATCGTTATCTTTTATAAAAACAATTCTGAGCACCATTAATTATATGCATTCATACCCGTGTGATTTCGAAATGTAATTAACATTGAAGACGATTGAACTTGCACCAATTAAACTTCGACATAATTAATTCTTTGAAGCTTTGCCGCAACGTCTTCAATTTCCTTGATACATCATAAACCAAGTGGGATCTTGACAAAATAAAATCTCCCTATGACATATTAGAAACACAGTCTTGTTCGTGGAATTAAGTCAAAACAATACATGGACTCAATTGGAAATTTATGTCCTTACAAATCTTCCCCTTTGACTATTCCGGGACAAAACTAAACTAGTGAAATACCTAAGTCGGTCCATAAAGCCGTATGATGCCTAAATCCCATCCTATAAATCCAAAGTAAAAAATATAGGACACGGACTAGAATATGTAGCACTGGCAAGCATGAACTGTTTGAATATGATGTAGACTTGAAATCTTGAATCGCTGAAGCATACCTACACACATGAAATAGATAAATAAATACCCAGTGAAGTATGGAGGAACAAATGAAGCCAATATATATATATATATATATATATATATATCCGAATGATAAAAATTTTACAATAGATACCCATGTGAATAAACTATGAAAAATCATTTGTTAAACAATTGAGCAACAAAAAGACACCAAATTTAAACTACCAATTTGTAATACCAATTTGTAAAATATACAATCAAAAACATGGTAAACACATATCAAATCCCCCCTTACATCACATACATCTCTCCTCATTTTTGTCTCGAATAGACAACCCGGTGAAAAGATAAACCAATCAACAAGTATCTAGCATGAGAATATACCAATGTGATATTTGAAATTGCTAGATAATTGTGAAACAACCAGCTAAATACGATCAAGTAATGACAAATCAGTAGCTAGTAAACCAGGACTCACACAAAGAATATAGCAAACTAATCAGGTGTGATAAATGAACTATATGAAAATATCAATTTTGAGCCAATCAAACCAATAAGACCTGGATATAAAATAGTCAGTCTAGAAAGCTTCCAGCAGTACCAAAAATATCAACAAAATAAACCAATGGACTGTAAACCAATCATAAAAAAAATCAGGTTGTCGTTCGAACGAGCCAGGGACATCGCTCAAACGAGATGAGGACGTCTCTCAAACGAGACATTGCGAGACATGGTAATGTCATTCGAACGAGTTCTCCCGACATGCCAAGCATTCCTAGTTCCCCAAAAATATTATATTTATTGCCCAGTGAAAAAAATTCCAGAAAAAATACCAGGAAGGGCCTGACTGCAGAAAAACAATGCTAAAACAGAAGGCTTTTGATACAAAACGCAAAAACTAACACTGCGAGTTACATGAAAACATAGTACCGATGTGCTTAAACATGGACATGGAATGTGTGGGCGTGAAACTACAACAAATGAGTAAAAGTTCCAACACATCGAAAAGATCAAGAAGCTCTAATTGATAGCGATAAATCATCAAACTTTAGCATAGCCATATGACAATTAAAGTGTTGGCTTAAATAACTAGACATACTACATGCACACAAATCCATAATTTTGATGATTCTACAAACAATAGAGTCAAATTGCAATGTTTCAATATTAGGATTAGTTGTGCAAACCCGTTTGAATTTTCTCCAACCAAGCTCCCTTATAAACATACTTTTTTTTTTTAAGTTCTTTTGAGGTTTCTAGCATTCTCAACTTAAAGAAAATATTATTGGCCATTTTCTTAACATAATGCCTTTTCTTTTGGGCTCTTTTAAACGGTGGCTTTCACGATGAGTTAATTTTGAACTCTCAGAGCCCTTCCCCTTAAATCACTCATCATTTTTTCAAATCACTCATCTTTTAAATGATGGCTTTCACCGGGGGTCCTTTTGTGTGTTTCAAATCAAACCAATTTTGACCAAAAATTATCCAACTTTTAATGTGCACCAAACCAAGTTATGAAAAACCAATCCTTACTTTAAACCAATTTTATCTTGATTAATCCTAAACATGCATCTAGTGATTAAAGCAAATAAAGTAAAGTAAAGTAAAGAATACTCACAACGTCGGATTTATGAGGAAAAAAAAAACAAAACGGGAAAATAACCTCGGATGGCCCAAGCCAGACAATCACTATCAACAATGGTTTTACAAAGAGAGATTAGCCTTACTCAATGACTCAATCTCCATGGGTCTTGATGCCCCTTCTGATCTTCTACCATTCTTCAATAGTGCTGATGCAGAAATTCCGTCTTCTGCGATACCTGTCCATAACACACGCGTCCACATATGTCTCGATGTCTACCAAATAGCTTTGATTCGTCTACGATGTCGAACAAGAAGTCCTTCTCTTTTCTTCACCGTAAAACCCTGATGTTCAATTATAGAACAAACCTTCTTGGTGCAGCAAGATCACATAAACAAATAATAATGATATCTCGGATCTTTAAAAATTCTAAGGATGTGTTTATTCTTTATAACCTTAGAAAACATATGAAACACGTTTCTGAATCGTAAACAGTTTTTCCAGAATGCACACATACGAAACTCTGACGAAAACACATTTTAAATAGGAATTAAATGCCACCTCGAAAATAGTGTCGCTCGAACGAGATTTCCATGTCGTTCACACGACATGAGCATCTCTTTTGAACGAAAGACATATGTCGTTTGAATGATGGTCCTATTAATTTGATTTTTTGACTTTTTGTTTAAAACGTCTCTTCCAAAAGAGATCCAAATAAGTCAAACTCTATTTCGAGTTTATCATAATAAAAACGTTGTGTAAACCATTTAAAACACTTTTAAAACATGTTTCTTTATAAAATTACATCCTTATCTTTTATAAAAACAATTCAGAGCACAATGAATTATACGCATTCATACCCGTGTGATCTCGTAATGAAATTAACTTTGAAGACGATTAAACTTCGCCATGATTAATTCTTTGAAGCTTTTCCACAACTTCTTCAATTTCATGGATATGTCATAGACCAAGTGGGATCGTGACAAAATAAATCTCCCTATGACATATTACAAACACAATTTTGTTCACGGAATTAAGTCAAAATAATACATGGACTCAATAGAAAATTTATGTCCTTACAAACATCATCTCTAGTGTTTGCTCATCATGTGAATGTTTTTAGGTGGAATTCTTATGTTTTAGGTTCTTGGGGAGGGGCTTGGGCAGTTATCCCAAATTATCTATCGTATTCAACTTGGAATAGAATATGGGTGACCATGACCCTATAGTTTGCAAGAAGTAGGTTCCACCTTTCTTTTGGGAGTCTTGGATGTGGAACACACTCGAATGAACCAAGGTTTGATCTTAGCTTGGCTTCCTAGGAGGTGTATCTTTGGGGGAAGTGGACTCTCCAACTTTCTTCCTCCTCTTATAGAAGTTGGTGATATATTTAATATTTTCATATAATATGATCATTGGTCCTTAGTTTTCAGTCCCTTTAATGCATTTTAACTCAAAGCTAGGATATCGAGGTGTCCTGATCATGGGTTCTTCTTTCTAGTGATTGGAAAACATAGTACTATTACTACTTCTCGAAGAGTTGACTGATAACATATTTCAAGCGGTGGGCGAGTAGGTACCATTCTTAGTTCCTAAATATATAAGGGAAAATAGATTCACTTCCAAGGATGACCCCCCCAGTTGTGGACTGAATTAGTATTACGATAGTGATGTGCTATGTTTCTTAGAGGGCCTCATCATACATCATCTCCCATTTAATTGATTGATTCATTTCTTCAAATGAGGGATTGAAAAGACTTGGATCTTTAGAGAGGATGAAATCTGTGATTAAGAGAAAGTTTGGGATGTAGTTGTTGGTTAATAGGAAATCTATTTCCATGATGAAAAATGTCATATGGTCAATGATCGACTTAGTCTCAGTAATGATTTGTATTGAGAGAGATGGCATGACAAAAAGAGTGGTTATTTGGAAGTGTTAGTGTCTTCTCATCCTATTTTTTTATAGATGGGGACTATCAGGGTGAATGGGTCGGCGTTTAGGACGGGAGTGTCTGATAAATCAGTGGTGTTGGAATTGGGAAGATATGGTAAGGGGTTATTGGTGACATTTAGTTTGGGAGGGATAAGGCTCCCGACATCAGTCAGGTCTTAGATGGTAAATCTCAAGGACCAGTAATTATTTATATGTGATCGGGTCCTTGATGAATCTCAAAATGGAAGTCAGTCCGCTAGTTCCTATTTGCGAATATGGGGGTGGTCTGGGGTTGAGAGGTTTTAGGTAACCATCCATGTTCAAGGTTGTGAATTCTCGATTGAGGGGAACTTCGATATCTATGAATTAGGGAGGAGAAACATCTTGATAGTTTCTGGGAAGGGGTACTGGTTGGAAAGGTAAGGTGGTAGCCACCATAGTTTGGTAAGAATTAGAAATCGAGCGTGGTTCCAGTTATGGAATGACCACCAGAGTAGTGAATTTTGATGTGGAAGCATCAGGCGAGTTCTTACGGGAAGATAATTGATTTACATCTCGGTAAGGTTCCTCCATAGATTTAGTATCTTTGGCAGCCAAACTTTCCTCAATCTTGAACCCTATGTGGTTGAGTGATTTGAAATCTATGATCCAGGTGAGATCGAGTTTCATCCGTAATTTCTTCTTGAGGTTCCTGATCATGATATCTATCTTATCATTTTTGAAGGGGCGATTGACCATCTGACCGGCTTCCCTCTATCTAAAGAGTGATAAAATTGTCAACTGTCTCTCCTTCCTCTTACGTGAGTACTTACAAATCCTTACATGTTATGTTAATATCTTTTTTATCTTTGTATTGTTTGGGGAAATCATAAAATACGCCATCCCATGTTTTGGCGGTTCCTTCATGTTTTAGACCCATGTACCAGGTAAGGGATCCTTCGGATAGAGTGCAGGAGAACATCCTCCCTAGAACTTCTAGGACTACGTTTTAGACCTATAGCTGGAGGTGATAGTTGGATAAGTGGTAGGATAGGGACACAACTTCTAGGACTACATGTTGGTTGACATGGCATTTTTTTGTGCCAAAAATGATAGGGAGCTTTTAGGGATAAGGTCTAAAGTGTACTTTTTGTCCCTATATTGTCTGCAGTCATTTGTCCCTCTATGACAGACGACACCCGATGTAAACCAAAGTTAAAAAGAAAATATGAATCCTAATGTAGACAAAACCTACGATATGTGAAAAATCTTTTCTTGAATTGTAACGTGTTGTATAAACTTTTATAAAATTGAGAGTGTCCTTAAGGGCCACCATTTCTCAAATCATTTGTAACAGTTATTTCTTTATGAGTAGCCATGTGACTACTCAATGCAATTATGACTAAGTGTTGGTTGTTTAGGTGTTTGAGTTACTCCTAGGGGTATTTCTACTAGTATTATCTCTATCTTAAAGTGCTAAGTTGTTGAGTCTTGATCAACAAACCTTATCTCTCAGCCACCAATCCAAAACTCCCAGAAGGTCCCAACAGGCCCATTTGAGCCCTACTTGCTCAACTAGGTTACATGTACAAGTAAATAAACATTAGTATTTATGAATAAAGAATAATTTTTTTTATGACGAGGGGCTCCTCAAGATAGACCCCCTCATCCTGATCTATTTTTTTCCTTGGGCTTTTGGTGTCTTAGACCTCCTCGCTCTAAAATAGTATTTGGATTTAAGTGTTGGTAGAGAGGTTCTTCATTGACTCCATCGCCTAATTTTACATTATAACTGGAATTAGAAAAGGGGTCCCTTTCTCTGAAACTCCTTCGCCTAAATATCATCTTAACTTAGTGTTCGTATAGGGGTCCCTCTCTATGGAATCCTTTGCCTAAATAAAACTTCAGCTGGCATTGCCATAGGGGTCCCTAGCTTGTGGACTCCCTCACCTAGTTGATATTACCACTAACATTGACAGGGGATCCCTTGCTTGTGGACTTCCTCTCTTAAATAGTATTTTTGAAGTGTGGATCAATACCCTATACATTAGTCCCCTTAAACAAAGTCTTTTGTATTGGGTAGACCAAAAGTTTTTGTATGCCATAATTTCAATCTTTGATTTTTAGGCACAATAGGGCTCCTTTATCCTAGTCTATGGGTTCATTAAATGCCCTGTCACTTCATCCCAAGTTTTGGAGTCTCAAGGTGCCACATGTCATTCTGGGAACTGGTATCCTATCATTTGGGTAAAAGTCTATGCAACTTTTGGTTTTCCTATGCTGTCATATTTTCTTTTAAAAGATATTTTTCTAAATTCATTCTTTCCACTTTCACTTTTTCATCTTCTTCACCAATAGAGCAGTTGAGAGAAGTAAGAAAGATTTTCTTCCATAAATTTTCTTTCCTCAATCTTTTAAAAATTAATTTCAATGGCCTCACCATCACACACCGCTTCTTCTGGCATCACCACCACTATTAAAGAGCTTCTAGTTGTCTCTTTTCCTATCTCAATTACCGTTTCTACAGTGGTGGCAACTGGCGTAACCACTATAGCCACCGTCGTCCCTCATCTTATTTCCGCCGTACCAATAGGTTCTTTTTATAGTATGAGTGCCCGGGGTCCCTCTTCTGGGACTGTTAGTATTAAAGGTTCCTCATCTGGGGGATTACTTCCAGGGATCCTTCATTTAGGACAAGTAATGCAAGGGGTCCATCCCTAATATGTACCAATTGTTATTGGGGGTCCTTAATTTGAAACAATTGTTACTAAAGGCCCCTCGTTGAGAGGAATTACTGTTGGCTTCTCCTCGTCAGAACCAATTGTTACTGGGGGTCCCTTATTGGGACAATTTTTACTGAGGGTCCCTCTTTGGGAACAAATTTTACTGGGTTTTTTTCTGAACCAAGTGTTACTGAGGGTTATTTATCTGGGACAACTGCTGCTAGGGTTTCCTCGACCATTGCCCCCTCTTTCAATCTCATAAGGATTCCTTACGCACTTTCCAACATATAGATTTTAGCCTTTACCGGTGCACATCCTATTTTGGTGAGGGTGATGGCTTCATGTCTTCCCTCGCTAAATTTGAGGAAGATTTTGTTGCTAAAATATGCGAGCAGCCCCAGATTAGCTTGAGTGAAACATGGGATTTTCCAATTGTTTTTCCTGATTCTATCCTTAAGGTTAGGGTTGACCATAGTAACTTTCCTCATTCCAATATAGAACTCAAGGTTAGTGCAGGGGGACCTAAAGAGTGGCCCTTTTTGAAACACCATATTCTTATTGTCCCTTCATATAAGGCTATAATCTAGGGACTTGGTCTTATCACAATAATTAATAACTTGAACTATTGTATAGTGGATGAACATGGTTTGCCTTTCAACTTGTTGGTTTCCTATTGGAGTAGGGATTCTCACACACTTGCTATATGTTGGGTTGAATTTACTATCACCATAGAGGATGTCTACGAGATGCTCACCCTTCGTTACTTAGGAAAGCATGATTTTACTTACGGCTATGAGAACCCCCTAGAAGAAGATATGGTGGGAGAACATTAGTCAGCTCTTTCCTAGTGTTCCAAGTATGTGGCTATTAATATAACAGGTACCATTAAACATTCCTTCACTAAATGGCAACAATATAGGTTTAATGATTTTAAGCATCTCCCCAAGGGGGAATCTTTTAGCAGGACCCCCAAGAATCAGGATGGTCTTAGGCTTAACTCTCCTTCACATTTGGCAGATTTTTTGGTTACTTTACTTAGCAGATTACTACTTTTAAGGAGTCCATAGGAATATCCTCATGAGCACTTTTTTAGATTGGTAGTGAGGCTAGAACGAGGGAGGGTTGTGCCCCTTATCGCCTTGAAACTTGGGTCCCTTTATACTTGGTTTAATCGTGACCATGTTGATGTTGAAAGATCTTGTGGTCATTATAATGTCACCAACTTTACTAACTCCTTGACTTTGATGGCCTTCCTAATTGAGCATTTCCCAAACTTTAGCCCCAAAGCGAAGGGCTGCCACAGTAAGGTTACCCGTATCATCACATGGAACAAAAGTCCCCCAGAAATCACTTGGGGTATTTAATTGACAATGGGGATGAATTTTGTTTTTTCTTGAACTATAAAGGGGTTGGTGGAACTTTTTCTTGGATGCCTTTTTCATGCACCGGGGGGTACGTTCTAATACCCTGTTGATATAGCATTAGTCTCTTACTTCCCCTATAGTGATGTTGTGACCATGATATTTCTTGGTCTCCTTCCTTCCTTCACAGAGTTGGGCCAAGGTGTGGACTTTTATCATTGATAGAGAATGGTGAGGCAGTTTAGTTATGATCAGGTTGTTCATACCCTTGCCTATCCTTCGATCATCATTCCTATTGATCTATATCTAGAGGCTTATAGGAACTTCACCACCTAGGTTATATTTCATAGAGCGACTCACTTGGGGGGACTATATGTGCCTCTTTGTGATCACTTACCTTCTTTTGGTCGTTCCTTGTTCCTCCTCTAGTATAAGAGGGTTCTTCTTATTCATAAGTGTGTGGCAGAGGTCCCTCGTGAAACTATTCCTACCAAGTATTCCACTACTAAGTTTCTAATCAAGAGACTCATAATCAAATTTTGCATCGCAATATGACCCCTAAGACACCTTTCGATCAAGTCACTCCTATTTTGGTGAAGCCAATCCTTGATGAGTGCATTTATTCGAAGAAACCTGAGCGACATCCCACTAAGTCCAAAGGAAAATCCAAGGGAAAAGGTAAAGCAAAATCCCCTGGTGCTCCCAAGAGAAAACACCCTAACACGGATGTGTTAAATTTCATACAGCCACTGCTATTGCTCCCTCTTTTCCTCCTTCACCCATGAGGATTAGGGAAAGAAAGAAAAGAAAATATTTGATACTTAGACTATTGCTCCTTCTGTTCCTAATCAAGGTTCGAAAACTGATGACCTCGGAGTAGAAGAGACTTACAGGATTGTTCAGGAGTAGGATTATGATTCTCTAGGTATTTTTTTCTCAAGAGCCACCTATTACATCTATTCTAGCTGTAAAAGTTACAATACCTGAATTCTCTTTACTTAATGAAACTGTATCTTATGGAGTTTCAAATGCTTATTCCCCTTTTATTTAGAGAGAAACTAGTTGACTAAGGAATCACTCCTTCCTATGATCATAATATTTTTTCTTCAAATGATGCAGATGGCATGAACTTTCATGGTGAAGGAACTAGTGACATTTATGCTTTATTATTAGTTTTGAGGGAGTCTTCCGGTAAATTCAAATGATATAGTATCCATAAGAACCATCCCTACTACCGGATGTCTTCCATACATACATGTTACGCACCCTAATGTTGTAAGTTCCTTTTCGGGCTTACTGTACTTGGATTATTATTTATATAGTCTCTTCTTCCATTATTGATTTGTTTACTAACTTTTATTTGTGATGTTTTCACAGGCTGTTTCTGCTGAGATTAGTGGTCCATCACCTCCTCTACTTGCTCATGTTCCTTTCCACTAAGAGATGTACTCAATGCATGTTTCCTCCTTAGGGCTTCCTAGAGAGGTTTTGTTACTACCTTCCTTCTACAATCTCTTATTTTAGTTTTTTTTATTCTTCCTTGCTTTGTCTTAACTTTGTTTGCCTTTTTTTAGCTTTCATTAGTATATCCTACAGTCACCAGGGTCTCATCTATGACCTTTATTCTATTAAGGTATTTCACTTATTCTTTATGTTTGCTGGTTTTACTGTTCTTCCTAAAACTTATTTCTCATGCCTTCCCTTTTATTTATACTTGTAGAGGACTATGTCCTATGGTCACACTACTCCACCTACTTCTATTTTAGCAGTAAGATCTCCCGGAGTCAGATCCCCTACTCCTTCACTCTCAGAGGTATACCTGCCCCTTTGGCATTTTTATCTTGCCTATGATTTTCATCCTTATGTGCTTTACTTACTTCAATCTTGTAATTGTTTTTTCCCCGGATCCCCATAATCCTTGGCCCATCTTCATCTATAGGTACTCTTCCTTTTATTGGGATTACTATTCTAGGGTTATCACCCTCAGTGAGGACACCTATCCTCCAGGTTAATATTATTACGGCTAATAAATGTCTGATCCAGTCTATTTATCATGAACTAATGCTTGTTATGGCCTCCATTATCGAGATCGTTTCACAGCCTCCTGCTTCTCTTCAGGTACTGATATATTTTTTTAGAGTTACTAATACTTCTTTTCTTTCTAATGCAAATTTTTTAACACTTCTATAATGAGCAGGTTACCATTCGGGTCATTGTTGTGCCGGTGGTCACCATTCGACCTTCTTCTTTGGAGGGGGATAAAGTATTCTATTAGCTTTGTTCCTTTGACTTCTTCATCTAGTCTGTCAATTATTTAACTCATACTGATTTTTTTCCTTAATCTTCTGTTGGTTCAAGGTACTACATCGTTAATACCTTCTATTATTGCTTCTCAAAGTCATCTGACCTCGCTGCTTCTAGTGAGGCCCTTATTAGAGTTTTTCTTCTGGTAATTATTTCAACCTTAAGATTTTACATCCTCTGCACACTTGTCTTTTAGATAAAGTAAATTTTACTAACACTTTCCTTCTTTTCTTTGTTTATAGCTTCAGAGATACCTCTCTTTCTGCAGAATTTGTTCCCTTCCTGCAGAGGTAACTCCTCAGGTGCCACTTCAGTTCTCTGTGTTAATCTTCTTCTCAATAGTCATTTTTTTACTGACTAGTTCTTCATTTGATCACCAGACTAGCATTTCTAGGCCTTCACCTATGGGTTCTGTTGCAAATTCTGAAAATATGGTTTTATAGGTACTATATATTTTTGTGTACAACTCTCGTCTATTTTATGTTGCTTTTTACTAACTTTATTTTGTTTTTTGGTTTTCAGACAAACATGGATGAGGTCCCTTCATCGGTGGGTCTTATTGTGAGTTTCGGGGTAGAGACTCCCTAAGTATTTCTTTTGAATGTATTAGCTCATTTCCTTCATTCTATTTTTTATTTTATTTTCATGCTTTAAAAACTCTCCAAGTATCTCTAACATGCTTGTAACTTTGGTCCCTCTATCTATGGGATATATATCTTGGTTCTCAAATTAACACAATGGCAATCTTTGCATCTGAGGAGCCTTCAGCTAGCGTTTCGGAGTAGGGACCTCTATTAAATTTTCATACTGGTTTCCTCCTATGTTGCGTATTATGTGGAATTATTTTTCTAACCCTTACCCACATCCTTGCTTCTCAGATTAGTGATGCGACCATTTTTATTTTTTTGAACACTTGGTTGTCTTATTTGGATAAACTATTTCGATAAGTGTTTAACTGTTTATACTTTGTTACTTGCTTTATCTGTGCAACCGTTTGCTAATGCCCACTTGTTTCTTTATTTTTAGATTAGCATAGCTAATTCTCAAATAGTTATGGAGCACTTGTAGGAGGCAGCTGTGAGTCAGGTATAATATCTCCATACCCTTTTCTCCTTTTTTCCTTTGTTTTCTCCTTGCATTTTTAACTGTGCAAGGATTTTCTAATTTACATTTTCTCTTTTTTCAGGTTAGCATAGATATTGCTTCGATAGTTGTGGAGCATCTGCAGGGGCAGTTGTAAGTCAGGTATTATATGATCATACCCTTTTACCCTTTCCACCTCCCTTGTTTTCTTGGTTTTACTGTGCAACTATGATCACCTTCACTCCCTTGTTTCATTATTTCCAGGTTATAAAGGTTGTCATTCCTAATTTTACATCATGAGGGGAGTGTTTTATACTGCAAACTCCTCAAGTATCTAATTAATATACCAGAGTGACTCTGAGTTGTGAGTTTTATATTTTTTTCTTTCTATATTTTATAAAAATCATCATGCTAATATATATATTTTTTACCCGTGGGTTCTTCTCATTTGGGTGGTAGCATACTCACCCCTCTGAGCTTTGGAGTAAGCTTTTCATCATAGTCACTTGTGGAATCTGAGTATAGTTGTCCTTTGTTTTCTTTGTTCTCCTAACTTAGCATACCTGTAATCCCTTTTATGTTTTTCAGGATCTTGCTGGCAAGCTTGTTAGGGAACCTGAGGGAGGAATCCAGAGTTCTGGTCCCTCTTACTCATCTATGGGTACCGACTCTATAGAGGTGCCCTAGTTCCTTCCTTTGGAGGTAGAGTCTTGTCATACTGGTTATCATGTTGTGGTAAAGGCTCCTGCGACGTTCCTAAGCAGATTTTGGCATGAGGAGCGACCTAGGCAATTTAAGACTAATGAGTTGGAGACTCTAGACTTGATTTTGTAGCATCACCATGAGACATTCACTTCTCAGAGTGTGGCTCATATTGATATTCTTATAGTGTTCATCCTAAAGGCCCTTGCCAACCATGTCTATGATTTCATAGCTACCCACTCATCTGAGTTGACCAATTCTTCTACTTTTCTTTTATTGGAAGGTCTTTGAGATCCAAAATAGTTCTATCACTTCCGATTAGATTGGCTTGATACCACAGTCCGTCATTTCTTGAATGTTCCATTTTGGAAGACGGTGAGGTTCACCCATTCAGGCAGTCTAGGGTCAAGCAATGGCAGGCTAAGGCTACCAGGGTTTGAGGTTAGATAGAGCTACTCTGGGACAAGTTAGCTAAGCTTGAGGTAGGTGAACATGAGGATGAGATCAAACTGACTAGGATAGAGGACTAGTTTTTCAGGAGACGAATTTTCCTTTTTCCCAATCATGTGTAAAGGATTGATTACTTATTAATGAAAATACCATTTTTCTTCCATTGTACTTTTTTATTCTTTGCCTCTATTTGTGATTTTGGCATTCTTTTACTCTGGCATGCTCTAATTTTCTACAAGTACTTGGTTCATTTGAGTTGCCCCGTATACTGTGGGGTACTTGCATAAGTCTGAGAAAGTTAAATTTGTTTAGTGCATCACCATGTGACTGTGGGGCCTTCTGATATGCACATTCATTTCTTAAGGAAAAACTGGGAAAAGAGGTTAGACTTTATCCTTCCCACAAACTTTGAATAAAGCTTTACAAATGTTGTAAGTAAAGAAAATGACTATTTTTCTTATAAAAATTTCCCAAGTTCTCCGGGGTCCTCGTTCCAAACATTTCTTAGGAACTTTTTTTTCTTAGAAGAACAACAATTTTAGAGAGGGGGTAAACCCCCTTCTCCACATTTTCTGAAAACTGGTCAAGCTTCAAAAAATTCTTGAGAACAGAGGTCAGAACTTGTCCTATAGGCTATATATCTTCTATGAAATAATAATAAAAAATATATTTTTAACTTTATTATTACTAATAGGAGGCAGCATCCTATTGCTCTAGTGCAAAAATTATCTGGACCCTCTTCTAGTCTAGTAGAGAGTGTTACTACTATTACTTTTTAAGAAAAAGAAAACGTTAATCTTTGCACCCACCTCATATAGAAGGTAAATAAATAATGTAAAAGTCATCAGTTAATGATGAAAATAGATGTTATTCAGTTCTTTCGTATTGTATACTATTTATAAGACTTTACTCTACCAATTTTACAAAAAAAAAACTTTTTTTGTATTATAGTTGGACACTAAAACTTTTCAGAAGAAATGAACCTTAACAAAAACTAGGTATAATAATTTTTTAGCCACTTACAGTTAATAGACTGAAAACAGTCTCTTGGGATCAGATATCTAACAGCACCTTGACTTTCCCACGTCTCTCACCACGAAGGGCCATCCCAGTTGGGTTTGAAATTTGATGCTTACATGCTGCGGGGATGGTGGGTTGATGCGCATAGGACCAAGTCCCCTACTTGAAACTCCCTGGGCTTAACCAAGTTCTCGTAACCCCTGGATAGCTGTTGCATGTAGACCTTAAAGTTCTTTGGCCTTGTCATTATGCTCGTCTATTATCTCCAACTTCACATGTCGAGGCTCTGGTATGAGGCCATTACTTAGAACAACCCTAGATGAGGGCACTATCAATTCCACTAGTAAGATAGCTTCGATCCCGTGCTTCGATCCCGTATACCAGTGAGAATGGGGTAAAACCCATCAAATTTTAAGTACGGTAGGTCCATAAAACCATGTTTAGCTTCTTATCCCATGCACCTAGCATATCCTCAACCATCTTCTTCAGTATGTTAATCAAAGTCTTATTTGTGGCCTCTTCTTGGCCATTTTCCTTTAGGTAGAGATAGTTGAGTTGTTATGCACGATCTTGTATTTGTTAGTGAGGAGTGCCATCTCCTTGCATACAAATTACTTACCATTGTCTGTGAGTGTAGACACCCCATTCTAACACCCCCTAACCTCTATATAGGTTCCCCAGTACCGCCCCTCATCGCTACAAACCTAAGTCATACCCCAGGTACTGACTTAAAGGTCATCGAGCTCCCAGGCTCCGTTTGACCAAAAATCAAACTCTTCAGCTCAACCGAGACTGAATGAATCTTCAAAGGGCACTGAAACCCCTTTCTAACGGTCCATCCCGTGCACGATTCTAGCTTATGGTGTGGATGAACGACCCGTATTCCCCCAAAACTTGATCAAGAGGTCACTAGATGCTCCCAGGCTCCATTTGTCCAAATTTAACTTTTTAGCTCGACCGAGACTGAATGAATCTTCAAAAGTCACTCAAACCCCTTTCTAACGGTCCACCTCGTGCGCGATTCTGACTTACGGTGCGGATGAACGATTAATTTTACTCCGAAAGGTCAATGAACGCTTCTAGGTCCCAGTTGACCGAAGTCAACTTCCCCAACCGAGTCAAGTTCTTTGGAATGTCAAAGTACATCTCCTAAACTTTCCAACGGTCTACCCCATGTGCGATTCAAACTTACCATGCGTACGAACAATCCGTTTACGTTCGACGATTCCCCATCCAAAGGACCGAAGAACACTTCCGAGCCACATTTAACCCAAAGTCAACTCCCGGACCTGGAAGCAGTTAATTCTTTCAAAGGTCTATGAATTAACTTTCCAATGGTTTGTCCCATGCGCGATTCAGATCAATGGTTTGCATTTTACGATCGATTTTCTGAAAGAACCTGAAAGAGACTGCCAAATGGCAGCTACCAAACCCTGCCTATCGGCAGTGTGACCAAACACACTTGTCGATTGGCAGGACCAAGGCTATGCCAATTAGTAATGCCCTCGGCCTATAAATAGGAGGGCCTGACCTCATTCCAAAAAGACCCAAGATCTGAAATCCATCACTCTCAGCAAACTCAGAAAACCTCTATTGAAGTCATCGTTATTTCCCCATCCAAATCCCTTTCCAACCTTCACCTTTCATAAAAAATTTCATCAAACTTGGTGAATTAAGCACCCTCCACCATCACCCAAGTGCAAGGGTCACTCTCCAACATCCAAGATCAAGCTCAAGATCTCCAAGAAGGTCCAACACTTTCAACTCTCTTTAAATTCTCCTAAATCCGCATTAACTTGTTTTATTACTTAGTACTTTTATTCCCTCATCTCACATATCTTAATATGCTTTTTATCTAGTATTATTGTACACCTCTTATTTTCATATAAATAAAACCCCAAAAAAAGAAAAAGAAAAAGAGGGTTTGCTCATAAATTCCAAATGAGAATTCTCACAGCTTTCTCACACTTTTCTCACAACTAAACACTTTTTCACACACACACACACACACACACACACACATAAGAGATGTCCCCAATAACCCCACCCCTCGTTTTTCATACGAACTACGTGGAATTTGATGCCTCTATAGGCTACGTACGTGTCTCGGGGTAAAACCTGAGACTTGAGTCCTTTCCTACTTTTTTCTATCTTTTTCTTAAAATCTTTAAACTTAACTCTCTTAGATTCTATATATTTATATATACGTATATTTGTTCTTAGTGGCGTATTATTCCATATGTTTTATCATTTCGTTATAACGATCAACTCTAGGATAATCGCGTAAATCCTATTTTTCTAATATTACTTCTAAGAATATTCCTATGGATGACCCGCTTTATCTCTTCCATGATACAAGTCGATGATTCTTATCTCCACTATATATACACATGCACACATATCATGGGGAAATAAACGAAAATAACAATAACCCATGAGAGACCATAAGGGAGGAATGGTTGCTTAACATCTTGCCATTTCGTAACTTAGCCTTAGGACCCTTTTCGAATCAATTTTTGGTTTCGTATGTATCATTATGTCTTTGGATTCTGTCCTTCGGGATGGCTCCCTTTTTCTTTTGTCTATTTTGATTAAAATACACTGGAGACTCCATCTCTCTATATTTTTTGCCTCATCACCAACGCCGTCCGAAGCGCTCTCGAGAGGGATGCGCGGGACCAAGATCCTCTTGAAGTTGAAGATGCTCGCTCTTCTCCGTCCCACCCGCCACGAGGATCTGGGGGGATGGCCACAGTGGCGACTCCACTGGGGATTTTATTTTGAGGTCTAGACTCTATTTACATGGGTGTTATATTTTCTTATTGTTTCCCCCATTTTGCATGTTCCCCTTTACTATTCATGTGTACCTCATGCTTATGCTTCTATTCACACACTTGTAGAAGATTCTCCATGTACACTTACCACCACGTGCACCTAGGATCACATATGTCCACATGTTTCACACATACCCATCCATACTTGGTATACCATTGGTTCTTATACTTTGCTCCCTGTTGGGCATGATCAAGAAAGATACTCTCATCATAAGATACAAATAAGAGAATCATGCATGATTCACACAACATCACCAAAGAGCATTTTTATTGACCAAATTGTGTCCAGTAACTGGAGGGTCACTTCGTGACGGATGCTAGTCCGGCAGGGCGCAGTTAGCCTAAGAGATATGACTCTCACCTTCCATTGGCTAAGTACCTTCGACGTATATCAAACGGTTCCCCCGCATCGTACCGCTTGACCGAAGTCATGACGGGAGGTATATCGCGGAGAACTCGCTCACATATGCCGAGTATATCGAATTCTCTCTCACACGTACTATCCTCACGAGGTATATAGTGAGGAAATTCACGTACACTCAGGTATATCAAATGGCTTGTCCACATGTACCGATTGCCCTCAAAAGAAAGACGTATATCATGGAAGTCATTCCAAAGGGGGGAACCCTCTCCGATTCACCCAACCAACCGCATAACCACATATAGGTGTCAAGCCTAGGACACACATGTTAGATTTCTGGTTTCAACCCAAAACTCTACCGAAATTCCCGATCGGTATGTCCCCAAAAATTTTGCGCATTTTTAAAATGGGACCCTGCCTGTGAGCCTGGTTATAATCCAACCATAGCTTTGAATATGTTACAAATCCAACCTTTCCAGGCTCCAATCCCGTCTGACATTTCAGTCTGGATTTAGGAGAATTTAAATCAAGTGAGAACATAATAACAATAATAATCTTGCTGAGACCCATCTCCCAAAAATATTTGTCCATTTTTTATCAGAAATCCAAATTTTTTCTCCTTTCTTTATCAAAAATCCAAAAACATTTCTCTCTTCTTTATCAAAAATCCAAAAATATGGTCTTTCAACCTCTAAAAAAAATTTATATCAAAACTATTTTCCTTCTTTCTCCCCAAAAATAAATCCCATTTTACACGTTCTTGGGTCGATCTCACGCCCTTGACCTGGCTCATTATTGGCTTCGGTCTTTCGAGTTTGGAATCCATCTTCTTTCCATGGAGAACATAGATCAAGACCCCGAGGCCCTATTCCCTCGTGCTATGGATCTAGCCGAGCCTATCTGGGTTCTTGAAGAATATCATCACACTCCGTGTGCCCCTACTGCTAATGGGCCGCCTCTTGCCCAACTTCTAATGCCAAACCTTACCTAGCCTGGTGCTAACTTGCCTCTGATCATTGATCCAAAAGTGGAAGAGTTGAACAAGGTCAAAGAAGATCTCAAGATGCTAACTAAGAATTTTGACAAAGTCAGAATCTCTGGAAATTATATGTACTACACCCATATGTCTCCTTATCCTAAGGCGAGGTTACCCGAGAAGTTAAAGATGCCAAAAATCCCCCCCAATCGTTCATCTTCGCAATTATCACCATTCTATGACTCTCCTAGGGGATTCTGAAGAAGTGATGGCCTAATTATTTCAGCAAACTTTTAAGGATAGCGCCCTCCGATGTTTTTTGTCTTTCGAGGAGTCCAGAATCCATAGCTGGAGGATGTAGCCCATGAATTCATTTCTTAGTACAAATAAAATGAAGAGATTGAGGTCACTTGCCGTGATTTAGAGCTGCTCAAGCAGAACTCTTGGGAATCAATCAGTAATTTCATAGCTCGATGGAGGGAAAAAGCATCCACTATGACCAATCGGCCATTTAAGGAAGAACAAGTCAACATAGTGAAGAAGAATTTCTTACCCCATGTCCGAGCAACGATGGGAGGACAATACTATCCCCATTTCCTAGATCTCAGAGAAGTAGGATTAGAACTCAAAGAAGGTCTTGCTAAGACATAGGCTGAGACAAAGAAAGTGTTCGGACAGTTCACCCCCAAAAAATATGACAAACCTACCAGTGTTGCAGTCTCAACCATCAATAATATCTCTCAACTAACCACTTCGTGGGCACCAGAAAGTCGCCATGTCGTAGCCTGAAAGCAATACATCGAACTTCATTCTCCTCTCTCCAAAGTTTATCAATCCTTGTTAAGAGGAAAACTTATCAAACCCTTAGACCCCCGTCCATTACCAAATCCACTCCCAAGAAACTTCAAGGCAGATGCCCATTGTGCCATTCACCAAACTGTTGGTCGCACCACCAACCAATGCTTTCACCTCTAAAATATAATCCAAGGTCTAATTGACCGGGGTACCATTGCCCCACCAGCCAATCCTAAGCCAAACACTACTCACAGCCCACTCCCAAATCATACCAATTCTATTTTCCTAGAAGAGAACCCTGAATTTGATCCCTGAACTCAAATTACACCAATACACTCTCCCAAACCTCTCCATACATGTCCATTCATCCTCCTACACCCTGTTAGCCTTGCTGATCAAGCACTGTCACTCCTTACCAGAGCATGCATCGCTATCCGTACCCGTTCTGAAGATGGAAGTATGGAATTATCAGAAGTGCTAAACCAACTCATAGAGTTCGGGCTGAAATTGCCCTCACAGATGATCATTAATTGCCAGAGGTTCAGTACGCTATTCTTGGAAGCATAAAAATTATCTCGAGAGTCAGACAGTTGGGTGGTACCAACCGATGAAGTCAACCTAGATGACGTTGTCCAGATCATGGCAGTATTATTTAGGCAAAACCAACGATATTTGCAATATAACCGAGTTACTTGATACTCTGAAGCTATAAGGATGCCTGGTCCCTTCACCATTACATATCCCCACGGAATGGGAAGACCTGCATGAAGAAGCCATTGAAGTTGTGGAATGCATTGACTTTACATGGAAAGACAGAATTATTGACCACATGATGGGGGAAAGAATTCAAAGATTTAAATGAAGAGAAATATTTTGAGAAAACTGGCCTGGTAGCCGACATGTATGGAATGATATCATTTGAGGAGCTCCTAAGAGAAATAAATAAAGTGGAATAAAATCCTGAGATCGACAAAGAAACATGGTTCATGTTCTTCCCTTCTTCACTAAATCACATGACCAGATCAGGAAGGCATTACCAGATCCCAATCTCACTACCAGAAAATGACAAGGGGAAGTGCATTGAAAACCTTCCTATGCCAGAGATGACCCTCGAGCAGAACAAGATCCTCGATCAACTGAAGAAAAATCAAGCTAACATCACTTTTTGGGGGCTTTTCCTATCTTTCCAGCTGCGCATAAATGCTTTGATCAAGTTGCTCACTGGACCTACAGTTCCTCCTTCCACCACACCAGAAGAAGTAATAAATCTAGTCGGATCCCTGACCTCTACCGAAATGCTACCCTTTTTTGAAGAAGAAATCCCCATAATTGGGACAAACCACAATCACGACTCAATATCTCCGTCAAAGTTATGGGGAAAATCGTACCACTCCCTCTTGTCGATAATGGATCCGCCTTGAATGTCTACCCATTAGGAACCTTCAAATTCTTAGGATTGAAAGAAAGTCACATTTCTCCAACCTTCGATATTGTATGTGCCTACGATAATACACGTCGGGAGGTGATGGGATCTATAAAGCTTGTAATAGGGACTGGCCCTATAAACCTTGTCGTTGAATTCCAAGTTATGGACATCCTAGCTTATTTCATCTTGTTGCTCAGATGACCCTGGATCCACAGTATCAAGGGTGTGTCTTCCTAATTCCATTAGAAATTGAAGTTATTTACCGACGATAATACTGAGGGTGCAAGTACCAGCAATCCAATCCTTGAGATACAACACGGGTCAAATGATATGCTCCTATCAGGATTTCGAGCTGAACCACTTCTACTCCTGGCGGGGGAAGATTTCAAAGAATGGGTCTATCTAGAATAAGAACCTCATGGTAATGTAAATGTGATACAGATGGTCAGAAGCATGAACTTTGTGTTCGGACTGCGGCTAGGACAAAGATAGTAAGGGATATCTGAGCCCATTGAACTGAAAAAATCTTTCCCTCGTTGTGGTTTGGGGTATCAACCATCCGAACAGGAGCTCGGAATGATCCTCCAATCTCGACCAAAGACTAGACTACATTCAGACCATCCCAGGTGACTCCTTGAATGGACGATTCATCAAAGAGGGCGAGGACTTCCCCTTTTGTGGCTCTCCAGAACATGATATGACCATACAGAAAAGAAGATGAAGCCTAGAATGGAGATCTTTTTTCAAAATAGCTACCCATGGGCCAAAAGTTCCCAACACCATGTACAATCGCTCATCAAAGATACCGAAGAGACTGAGGAAAGTGACTCTGAGGACTCATTCAACTTCCAGACATTGGGGCTGACACTCTACATGGTTCATTCAAGCACTACATCACTGGATCCGTCCCACTTGATTAAAGCTACTGATATGCCTCTCCTCAACTAGTATGTTGTGCCCATTTTACCTGTTGAAATCCCACCTAACCCAAATGTTTACCCCATTTATTCTTCTGTTATCTATCCTTGCTCAAATGTAATCAAGACCTCCTTTGATGAGGTTCTCAATGTTGTTTTTCCTATCAATGAAATAAATGAAGATTTTAAGTATCTTGTTGTGCCTTACATTAATTGCTTAGATTCTAATCAAACTTTTGATGATGATGATTTTGCAAATGAACAATTCTTAACTGATCTAAATAAGGTTAATAACAAATAACATAACTACGTTCAAGTTAATAAAGAAGAAACTGTTATTGTTAACCTCGGTTATATTATACAACTGCGCGAGATTAGGATAGGGGCTACCCTTGACGAGCATGAGCACGCACAACTCGAAGAATTATTGAAGGAATTCGTGGATCTATTCACATGGTCCTATGAAGATATGCCCAGCATTATTCCTGAAATAGCTCAGCATGAGATCCCCACTCCTCCAGATTATAAGTCGATTAAATAAAATCTGAGAAAGCTCTGCACCGAATGATCTCTCAAAGTCAAAGAAAAGGTGATCAAACAGCTAAACGTGGGATTTATTCATGTGATCGAATATTCCACATGGCTAGCCAATATAGTGCCTGTGTCGAAATCAGGAGGTAAAGTTCGAATGTGTGTAGACTATTGGGACTTGAACAAAGCCTCTCCAAAGGATGATTACCCACTACCTAATATCGACATGATCATAGACAACATAGCCAGCCATGCTCTCAAGTCGTTCATCGACGGGTTTGTCAGGTACAACCAAATCAAAATTCACCCAGATTATAAAAAAATGCGTTCATAACATTGTGGGGAACTTTTTGCTACACTATTATGCCATTTGGTCTCAAGAATGTTGGGGCTACCTACCAGAGGGCTGCCACAACCATCATGCATGATCTAATTCACAAGGAGGTCGAGGTCTTCATGGATGACATGATTATCAAATCCAAAAATAGAGATGGTCATGCTCCTTCCCTCTGAAAGTTTTTTGAATGATTACGACGATATAAGATGAGACTCAATCCACAGAAATATGTCTTCGGTGTTACAAAGGGAAAACTGGGATTCATGGTCATTGAAAAAGGTATAGAAAAAAATTATTCCAAACTGAAAGCCATACTTGAGATGCCACCTCCCCGAATAGAAAAAGAAGTTCGTGGTTTCCTTGGGAAAATGAAATACATCAGTTGGTTCATCAGCTAGCTAACCTCCATCTGAAAACCTATTTTCAAACTCCACCGAAAGGATTCAACCACGGTTTGGAATGAGGCCTGGCAAGAATCTTTTGATCGAATAAAATAATACCTGAACCAACCTTCGGTACTCATGCCACTACAACTTGGTCTCCCCTTGCTCCTATACCTAACCGTAATCGACACTACAGTTGGGACTTTGTTAGCCCAAGACCTTGAAGATTCTCACAAAGAAAGGGCCATCTACTACGCCAGTTACAAATTGGTTGGGTACGAAGTCAACTACACTGTTTTGGAAAAAGCATGTGTCGTGATTGTTTGGATCACCCAAAATTTACGACACTACATGCTCCCCTTCCACATTAAACTTGTATCCCAAATGGACCCCATCAAGTATTTGCTTGAGAAAACTGCCTTATCGAGTCGAATGGTCCGATGGTTAATGCTCTTACCGCATTTGATATCGTGTACGACACATAAAAAGCCATGAAAGGAAGAGCCATCTCTGACTACCTTGCTAACCACCCCATGAAAGAAGCTGACAACTGGATCTCCGAATTCCAAAATGAAAACATCCTCTGCGTTGCTTAAGATAACCTTCGATGTAAAATGTTCTTTGACGGTTCTGCCAACAAAAAAATATATGACATTGGGATACTTTTGATAGCCCCAGATGATTCCCACACTCCCATCGCCATCAAATTGGATTTCCCCAGCACTAATGACATTACAGAATTCGAGGAATGTACGATAGGCCTCAAAGTCACTCTCAAGAAAGGTATTCAATGCCTAGATGTCTACGAGGATTCTGCCCTCATAATTGGTCAAGTGCTCAGAAAATGGAAAGTCAAGGACGAGAAACTCCAACCCTTCCATGCCCACATAGAAGAACTAGCCTCCTAATTCCAAGATCATGCCTTCCACTACCTACCTTAAGGAAAGAATAGCCTAGTGGATGCCCTTGCTACCCTAGCCTCCATGGTCGATATGCTCTAAGGAACGATAATGACCCCCTTCCTAGTCCAAAAGCAAGACAAACCAACCCATTTCTACCACATTGAGCTCATCACCAAAGAAGATCCTGAGCTATCCAATTGCTAGTATTATGATATCTAGCACCTTCTCAAGCATGGCAGGTATCCTGAGGGTTACAATAAGAAGGACCGAGCAACTCTCCGAAGAATGGCCCCTAGCACATCATCTGTTAAAAAGCACTGTTTAAGATAAACTTCGATGGAACCCATCTACACTGCATCGCAAGGGCTGACATTGAAAAGGTAATGTAGAGAATCCATAACGGGGAGTGCGAACCCCACATGAATGATCAATTTCTTACCAAGAGGATCATTCGACAAGGCTAATACTGGACCACCATGATCCAGGATTGCTCCGCTTATGTATGAAGATGCCTTAAATGTCAACAATTCTCTAACCTTCAACACTTGACTCCATGAGAATTATACAACATAACTTCTCCCTGGCCGTTATCCACTTGGGGCATCGACATTATAGGGATGGTTACACCCAAGTCCTCCAACGGCCATGAGTTCATCCTAGTTGCCATTGATTACTTCACTAAATGACTCGAAGCAGAGTCATATGCAGTCCTGAACGCTAAAAAAGTGGGCCGATTCATCAAGAAAAACATTATTTGCCTATATGGGGTTACGTGCGAGATAGTGTCAGATAACAGGTTGTATTTCGAGGTAGAAGTCATAGAAGTGGTCAATGAGTATGGGACTTACAGACACAAATCTTCTTCCTACCATCCTCAGACCAATGGTACAGTCGAAGCCGCCAATAAGAACTTCAAAGCCATCATCAGTAAGATGATCGAAAGCTATCGAGATTGGGCCGACCGAATCCCACATGCCCTCTGGGTCTACTGAACTTCAATCCAAACCTCTACTGGGGCTACCCCTTACTCCCTAGTCTATGATATGGAAGCTGTTCTACCTGTGGAACTGGAAATACCCTCATTACGTGTAATTATTGAAAGCAAGGTCAGTGAGGAGGAATGGAATAAAAGCCGTTCTCGACGAGCTGTCACTCTTGGACGAATGGAGACTGAAAACTCTATACCACATACAAGGTACCATCACCGAATCGCGCATTCATTTAATAATAGAGTCAAGGACCACGGTGTCCGAGAGGGGGATTTAGCCCGCAAAGAAATGGTAGATCCCATCTGGGACCCCTGAGGGAAATTCAAGCGCAATTAGAGCAGCCCATACATTATGAAGAAGATCTTGTCCAGTGGTGCTGCCATGCTCACTGACCATGATGGAGAATATATGGCTCGTCCAGTCAACCTGGACCGTCTCAAGAAATTTTACCCCTAGTCCAAAATCTCGGCGAGCTATGACTCCTCTTATATTCTTTTCTATTCTAAAAAAAATCTCTCTCCATTTCCCTCTACCTAGAGCTACGTGGGTATAATCCTCTGCAAGAACCATTTTTAGAAAAATTTAAACATTTAAAAAAAAACCCAGAGGTAGGTAGGCATCTCATACATCTTACATGAGCACGAACGCCTTTCTTTTTCACAAAAAAACTATTTATTTCTTATCTCCGAGAATGACAGTTTACTCTAACATTTACTTGAACAAATGGATTTTGCATGCCTTAGCGATCGGTATAGATAATTCAAAAATAGAAATCCATTGTGACACCCCGACTAATTAAATACCGGGTAGCTACTCCTTTATTAAATTAATTGAAAATGCCAACTTAGTTCAGTTAATAGCATCACTATCGAAAACATTTTAATAATTACTAACCACCTAGTATTTAAAAAGTAAGTGCCAAATTTTAAGTTAAGTCTGATTAACATGCAATAAAAGAATAATGGAAGAATCAACATAATCCATTCACCATACGAAGTAATGAAATAACCAACAATAATAATAATAAGAAATTCGGAGGAAAACTCCTCGCAACAATCCCAACAAAAGGAAATAATACTACAAGTCTGAATCCTGAATAATTACATGCCAAAAGTCTGAATAACTGAAATAAATGCAAAGTCTCTAAAAGAAATGGGCGACATGCCCTACAACTGATAACAGATAAATATCGAGTCAAGATCGATGAAGCGTCTACAAGCAAAGTCCTGTAACTTCCACAAACAACTACAGCTCGTCACCTGAATGAGAATCCTATGCATGGTGTCCTTGTGGCTGGGCACCTAAAATGGTTTTTACAAAAATAGATTTGAAAGCAAATGGGTCAGAGCCCGAAAGTGGAAAACATTTTGAAAACAACAAGTGTTTTAATAACATTAAAACATTAAATGCAAAATACATGTTAGGACGTGCACTCACATGAAATTCTCACCTCACGGCTACATGTGCACTCCTAACGTACATTACCCATCTAAATGACACATATATCTAACCAAAACGTAATAAGTTCTACCTCCTACTACTCGATTCCCATATTACATTCCAACGTTACCAAAGAATAGAGGGCTTTACTTAGACTCAGATTCTCAATATGTAATACATTTCACTATTGGTTAACCCGTTATGTTTTCTCAAAACAATACTATAATTTTATTCACAATATTAACATGAAAATTCCCATCAATAAAGTGTATATTATTCACGTCATAAATATACAATACAAACACCCCGAGACTAGCTGCGGTGCACACATACTCTGCTATCCATCCTAGTACATCACATACATAAGGATCACATATTCCGAATCGCTCAGGAATAGTTCACAGATAACATCACAAATAATGGAGGCGAACACAGTCACATCACATGGGTCACGCACATACCTGCGCTCCCACGATCAGCAGACTTATTAACATCCCAATAAGTCCTTCTCTGACCTATGTTCATCTAGGTAACCAGTCTAAATCCGGGCAACACAAGGATTAGAGGGCCCTAAGCGAACGTAAATCTCCCGTGATAGCAAGTATGGTAGGTATGTCATACACATAAAATCAATACATATAGACTAAGTATGCACACGTCTTAGTAATCACCATAATATATTGGTACATATCTCTTCTCGTACTGACATATAATACTACACTATTTATATGTTCCCAGTTAATATAATTGATTAGGCCGTCAATAGCTCACATCGTAATAGACACTCACGTCCTACTTCACATTTTCACTTAGGTTCAAACTACACTTCTAGGTTTGACTCCTTATAATATCCTAAATATCCCAAATATAACAATTACTCATCAAGGAAAGGCTATCTCTACCTATACACAAGGTTACGGGGCACTCGGGATCAAAACAGACTAAAAAGCCTAAACTGTCAACTCGTTCGAAGTCTCGTTCGAACGAGGCTGTTCGAACGAGACTTCGTTCGAACGAACTGAGTCTTCTAACGAGATCTCGTTCGAACGAAGTGGGCTTTCTAAGGAGATCTCGTTCGAACGATCTTATCGAACGAACTTCACCCTCATTAGAAGTCAATGGTCAACTCGTTAGAAGCTCGTTCGAACGAGCTCGTTCGAATGACCTGGGCAGGTCTTCTAACGAGTGGCCCGTTGGAAGCCTAGAATTCCTTATTTCGTTTTTTCCTCTTTTCTTCACTTCTAAGCTTCTCTAAACATTAGTCCAACAATATATCAAGGTTCATAATCGTCTCTAAACATACGTAGGTCACCTACTAACGTTTTTGTGGGGATTAAATCATTATAACCATCATCCAAATATCAAATCTCTACATATCTTTCCCCAATTTCAAACACATGAACCCTAGAATTTATAAGTCATCTTGAAGTCTAATTAAATCCGTTTTTGGTTTCATACTAATTGTAATATCATCAGAATAATCATCAACTACAAATCCATGCAATTTCCTCATCAAGAATGTAATTTCTATTTCCAATTTAATGGGTTTTCCATTAACTCCCAAGAACAAATCAGATTTTTAACAATTCCAACACATGGAAGAAACATTCTCTATAAAAACGAAATTAAATCACTTTCCTTAATGGTAACTCTGGATTTGATGACGAATTTGATGAATGGATCTCTCTCCTCTGCAGATTTCTCCTCTCCTCTCTTTCTACAAGCTCTTCTCTAATGGTGGCTATGGAGGCTAGGGTTTTGTCTTAGGAAACTTTCAATAACCTCCGTAGTCTATTTGGGTATTAGTGGGCTTAGTGGGTTAATGCCTAATGAGATATTAATTCCCAATTTTCGTAGCTTTTAATTCCTCAAAATTCAAAATTACCAAACTACCCTTATACGTTGCCGGTATGGCCTAAAAATGCCCCGGGACCCAAACCAAACTCGCGGCTAGTGTTTTCTGACTATTTCAACCCTTCCGGATGCGTTGGCGCACTCAAAACGACCATACAGATAATAGAAATAAAATTCGCTTTTTAATTATCATAATTATATACCATGACGCGACTGTCACACACGTCTAAACAAAATTTCCAAATTGCCGTATTTCAATCTCACGACAAATTTCATAATTCTAAATTCATATATAATCATATATGCACATATAATAAAATACCAACAAGCATCTCGCTAGTATTTTAATCCGGATTAATTTCTAATTAATACGCATTTAATTTAATTAATCCCGTAAAATAATTATCACAAAAATACGGGGTATTACATACTTCCCCCCTAATAACTGAATTTCGTCCCGAAATTTGGAACTAGAATGTAACTGATAAGAACAACTTTGGATAACGTTCGCGCATTTCATCCTCGCGCTCCCATGTGGACTCCTCTACATTATGATGTCTCCACTGAACACGCACTAACGGAACTATCTTTGACCGCAGTTTCCGCTCACTTCGGTCCAAAATCGCAATCGGCCAATCCTCGTAGGAGCTATCCGGCTGGAGATCGATGTCCTCCAAAGAGATGTGAGAATGAGCCAAATCGTCTCTAACATATTTCCTTAGCTAGGAAATATGAAACACATCGTGAGTCCAATGTAAATGCTCCGGTAATCCAATCCTATACGCAACCGGTCCAATCCGCTCAATAATAGGAAATGGTCCCACATATCTCGGTGCCAACTTCCCTTTCTTCCTGAAACGCATAATCCCCTTCATAGGAGATACTCTGAGCAAAACCTGGTCCCCTACTTGAAACTCTATGAAGAACCTTGTAAGGACACAAATTTCCAATTGAGTCCCCTTATAGTTTTGGCTCAATTCCGGACAAAAACATTTATTCATAGGATTTTATTTAATTGTAATATTCAAGACCTATGAAGTGTTTGTTGAAGACGTAGCGGCAAAGAGTATAAAGCATCATCAACATGCCGTAGTTTATGTGCCTCGTTTGTACGTCATCAACCTAGGTTCCATGCTCCCAAGGTATGAATGTATTTATATGTATATAGGAGCTTGGAACAATTTGTATTGGGTGTTAGGTGAATTAAAACTGCATTTTATTTCTCAGAAAGAATCAATTAGAAACTTAAAAATAAGTATATAAAAGTTTATAAAAGTTTCTGGGCCAAAATCGAATTTTTCAATCTTTCTGTTTGTTCGTTTGAAATGTCGTTCGAACGAGTTTTTTCGTTCGAACCAGATTTCGTTCGAACGAGTTTTGTCGTTTGAACCATCTTCGTTTGAACGAGTTTTGCCAACGACCCTAACTGGACAGTCGTTCGATATGTCGTTCGAACGAAGGTTCGTTCTAATGAGGTATCTAACGAACCTCTAACGAGCCCAGGCTGGTCACTCGTTAGAAGTCTCGTTCGAACGAGAATCACGTTCGTTCGAACGAACTTCCAGCGGGAACAGTTATTTGGCAGTTTTTTTGCAGTTTTTCCCCACTCCTCCACTTGGTTTTCAACCAACATTTTTCATGCAATATTATGTGCGGGAAACACATTTTCCAAGAAAACTTTTCCTAACTTTTCCATTACATATCCATCTCTTAGAGAGAGTTTGAGAGCAAATTTATTTAAGGAAAATGTTCATGTTTTGAGTGTTAATTTTTAATGGAAAATTCATACACACTCTAGTTTACACCCATTGTTGTTTATTCCAAGTTCTATATATACATATCCTTACTTGGAGATTGTTTTGGCACCGGTTTTTCTCTACACCGAATTGAAGAGAAGTTTGTTTCATTTCTACCCATTTGGAGAAAGGCTCCATGTTAGGGTGACGGTGTGCCTAATTGCCCGATCGGTGTATTTCGAGACCACGGTGGAGCTCCGTTGGTTATCCGCTAATTGGAGGTTGATACAAGAAGGAGTATCACGGCTTGAGAGGGTTCGAGTTTAGGAAGTAAGTCTTTTGTCTTGTATTTTGTAATACCGTTTTTAGTGGATTTGAGGCTAGGGCCGTCCCGAGGTTTTTTCCCGTTAGTGGGTTTTTCCTCGTATATCGCGGTGTAGTGTGACTGTTTATTTTATCTTGCTCTATATCACTTAGAACGCATGCTAGATTAATTTCAAGATAAAATTTGGTTTTACAATCACACGCATTTAATTTGGGACTTAAATTAAATATTGGGTTAATTTGGTTTATTCAAGTCACTTGCATTAATATGGTTTCGCCTAACTTTGAATAATTGTTAATGATGACTTAGGCAAATTCTAGGACTTGAATTATGTTGTTTTAATTTGTTTCTTAAGATATTAAAACCTGGCCTTGTTGTTTTGTGGAACCATCACTTGTATTTAACGCTTCCGCATTTGTTTAAAAAGGAAATTACTATTTTAATTTTGGGAATCCTTGGTCTTTCAAATTGGTATCAGAGCCAAATATGATAAATTATTTCGTTAAAGATCCTTTACTTTTTGGCTAAATATGGATTTTTCCCCATTTTCAAAATTTCCTATTTTTGATGGTTCTAACTACGCGTATTGGAAAGCGCGAATGAAATCGGCACTTAAATCTATCGATGAACGTGTTTGGATGTCTGTTGTTAACGGTTGGACCCCACCAACAAATTTAATTGAAAATGTACATGTTCCCAAACCCGTTGATAGATGGACTGAAAATGAGTTTAAGCTAGCAAACTTTAATTCCCGAGGTTTAAATGCCTTGTTTAGCGCTGTCGCACCGGATGAATTTCGACGTATTATGACGTGTGAAACCGCTAAAGAAGCTTGGGATAATTTACAATTAACTCATGAAGGAACGAGTGTCGTTAAAGCTTCTAAACTCCAAAACCTCACTACTCAATTTGAAACTATCAAAATGGATGAAAAAGAAACATTTGATAAATTTTATGCTAGACTTTCTGATATTGTTAATTCATCCTTTAACTTGGGAGAGAAAATACCTGACGACCGTGTAGTAAAGAAAATTTTAAGGTCCCTACCCGATAGATTTATTCCAAAGGTGACCGTTTTAAATTCTTTACCCACTTTAGCCTCTACGAAATTAGAAGAGCTTGTAGGTGATTTACAAACCTATGAACTAGATATGTTTCCCTCTAAAACTGAAAAGAAAATTGAAAAGGGCGTTGCTTTAAAAGCCCGCAAAGAGGTTAAACAAGTAGTAGAGAGCGATAGTGATAGTGACTCGGAAGATATGGCTTTGTTTGCTCGTAAATTTAGAAAATTTCTTAAATTTAACAAAGATAAAGTTAAAAATGATTTTAAGAAATTTGAATCTTCTAAACATGATAAAAACGAGAAGATTTCTAAAGCCGATAAGATCCCTAAACCTAGTAATGGAAATATTGATAGGGATGAGTCTAATAAATGTTTTGGTTGTGAAGGTTATGGCCATAGGGCTTTTGAGTGCCCCACTAAACTAAGGAAAGAGGGTAAATGACCCGTTTCATATAATGAGACCCTTAGTGATAGTGATAAGGAAGAGAAGCCCGATTCCCCCACTAAGAAAAATTTTGTGGCTTTTATGGCTAGACATGTGAGTGATAATGAGAACTCATCGGATGATGAAATTATAGCACATGCCACTTCCAAGGTCATTGTACATGATTCTCTTATTTTTGATGATAGTGAGAGTGAAGAAGAAAGAGAGTGAAAATGAAGATGAGATTGATATGAGTGAACTTCAAAATGCTTTTCATGAATTATATAAAGAATCTATTAAATTGAAAAGAGCTAATTCGAAGTTAGAAGCGAGTTTAAGAGAGAGTGTTAAGGTCATTGATGAAAGTGCCTTAATAGAAGACGTTAGGACACATGTGAGGACTCTTCAAGAGAAGCTTGAATATGTACAAGGCGAGAGAGATAGCCTTAGGGGTTTAATGGAATCCTTGAAAAAGGAGCTTCTTGCTTTTGAAGAGCGAAATGTTTTACTAGAATCTAAAATTTTAGATTTGGAAAATAAATTAAAAGATTCTAGTAATGTCAAATTTGATTTGGAATGTCGTTCGGAAAAACTAGATAAAATGTTAGGAACGGTCCAAATTAAAAATGACACTTTTGGTTTAGGCTTCAATTCTTGTAATGATTTTAACCCTAAAGTCAAAACCAATGTTTTAGGAGAATCTTATAGGAATGCATTTAATGATCACTCCTCAGATAAATCTTTTCGACATGCTCTTACTTGAACACAATGTGGTCGACAAGGTCATCTTAGGAAATTTTGTATAGATCTTAAACGAATTCCTAGAAAATCCCATAGTAAAGTAACCACAATAGCTAACTGATTCGTATCGAATATTACATATTTCCGCCCGTTATCCTTATGCATTCTAGCGCTTTTACGGTCCTATATGCCTATAATTATGCTCATTAACCAGACAACCTTGGAGTTGGATAGATACATGTTTTGCAGGGGTTATTTGTGCTTTTGTAGGTATTGGAACGCTAAAAGTGAGGATCCGTTGCATTTCGGAGAAGTTTTGTCGCTGGACGCTACTTCAAGGGCTTTTTAGTCAATTCACATTTCTTATTCGGCTCTTGGAAATTCCACGGATGCGTAGTTCATTGAGTTAGCATCGCGTGGCTGCAAACGGTGCGTCGTTTGGAGTTCGGACGAAGAAGCTAGGCTCGTTTCCGTAATGGACCTTTGCCCCCTCATCATGGACCAAATGCAGCCTGAAAACAGAGTACCGGTCGACCGCGTACAAGGGACCGGTCGACCGCGGTTTCAACTTTTGCCGTAGGAAGGAGACAGTATGCTTTGGCTTAAGGGACCGATCGACCGCGCCCCGCGACCGGTCGACCGGTAGTGCCAGATATTTTGGGCTCTTTCCTCTTTCTTTCCTTTTTCCCTTATCTTTTCCCACTTACTATATAAACTCATTTTTGGTTTTAATATCAAATATACACGATTTTAGGTTAGTTTAGCTTAGGGTTTGGGTTTTTTGAGGAGTTTGGCTTTGATTCTTCTCGGTTTGACACTCGATTGGGTTGTAAGTTACACTATTCATCATCCTCTCCATTAATATAGTTTGTATTTCTTCATTTCTTGCTTTCTAGTTAATTTACAAGCTTTCTAATTTAGGTTTTCTTGCTTTATTTACATGCTTTGATTACTTGCTTTGTAGTGTAATTTTACCGCGTTTATTTATCGCTTTCCATTTATCGCGTTTTTAACATGCTTTCTGGGTAATTTAAATTAGGTTGTGTTTGAATTGAACTCACTCGGGTTGACGTGTTGCTTTGCTTTGGTGATGGTGTTTACGGGTCTATTTCGGGTGCGTTGTTCTAGTTATTACGCCTAGGAGATTTGACGGGGCATATCATGTATGTCCCGTGCTTACGACCTTTCGCGCGTAATTTCCGGGATATTTGTTGACGCCAAAATCTTATTAGGCTTTTATGATGATTTAGGGCGTACCAACCCTTGATTTAATTAACTGTCGAAACGAGACGCATTTGTAATAACTCGTCGACCCATGTAACCATTTTATACTAATTAACTCGGGTGAGGGATATTCGACGCAACCTATAGTTTTAATCGCTTTCATAATCTAGTTTCAATACCATTGCCTAGTTAATCATTTACCTTTATGCATCTTTTCTTTTAGTTTGTAATCATCTTTTACACTTTTATTTCGGAATATTAAACCACTTAAATTCTAACAACTTGTCCCTGTGGATTCTCGATACCCGACTTACCGCTGTGCTTGCCTCGCAAGTGTAGTAGTAACTTAGGTTTTTGTATTGAGTTGGCGAAACGAAAACAACGATTAGCGTCTTTACACGCGCTACTTTTCACCCTTGATCAAAATGGCGCCGTTGCCGGGGACTAGTTTGTTTTAGACTTTATTTGATTTAGTATTTCATAGTATTTTCTTTCTATTTGTATTATTTTCTAATATTTTGCAGGACTTCCACATTTGAGCACTTAGAAACGCTCTAATTTTTCCCGCGTGCACCTACTTTGTGGAATCCGCCACTTCGAGCCATTTTTGGGGTAAGCATGTCTTATTCCAATTCTTTCGGTAATCCTTGTCATAATTCTCAAAATTCTCGCAAACCTATGACTTTCGGTGAATACTTAGAATCCCAAAGTATAACAAATTCAAATATGACATTGGGCGAGTATAACGAAAGTCAAAATTTAGGTTATTGGAATTTTGATGATGATGATAATGATTTTGGGCCTTTGCCTCCTTATAATAGGAATTTTGAAACGAATTCGAATAGTTTTCAAAATTCCTATAACAATGAGTTTTCGTTTAAGTCCGATGGTAATTTTCAAAGTTCCCATTCTAATGCATCTGCACCTCGACCTATGACATTCGGTGAGGGCTTGCGTATGTATGAGAATGAGAAAATTGAAAATCGTTATCGGGAAGAAAATCGTTCGTGGGAACATGAGTTGGATTTATTATTTGAGTCCGACGACGATTTTTCTTCCGAGACTTTCGAAGTCGAGGACTGTTTTGAACCAAATGAGGTATTTGTGCCTACTTTGGAACAAGCCATTCTAGACTTTGCCCATTGCGTAATTGATATTGAAAGTGAGGATGATAATGACGTAATATCTATTTGCAATGAAATGATTTCTTCTTTGTCCCCCAAAGAAGAACATTTCATTGAAAATGATATTATTTCCTTTGAAATTCCAACTTCATGCGATGATGATTCATCTCATGAGTTTGAATTTCTTTCATCCCCATTTTCATTCTCTATTACCCCGCCGGAACAAGTACCCGATGATTCGGTTTCGAACTTTAATGTTTTAAACCCTATCGCTGATGAGGAGTACTTGCTCGAGTCGCCCTCCACAATTGCATCTTTGCCTTTGTGTGAGCCGCCTCCCATTCCAACTTCAAAATCATTGGGAGGATTTTCAGCTTTTCTCGGTCCCCACTTGTTTTTGTCACCCGTTCAATCCAAACCCCCCATCGTCCCACCAAAACTTGCAACTGGCGATGGTTCATTTCTTCCGCCTTACACATGCCTTCCGTTGTTAAAACGGAATTCATATTTTTCAGAAGGCATGCTTGTATGTGAGGGTACACCGGTTATCCTCCAAAGTCAAATCGTTTTTATGGTGGACCCTCACCTATTTAGACTTCTAGTGTACAGTTAGTGTGAAGTCTAAATAGTAGGTTGTATATAGTTAGCTTTTTATTTTCTCTTTTTATTTTTTCCTTCCTTTTTAATTTAGTCTAATGTAATTAGTTAACTTTTTATTATTTGTTTTTGTTATGCTCGGTACTAACTTGTTTTGTAGATTCTTTGGACTTGTTCTTATGGGGATCGCTCCACTTTTGGGTAATATCGCTCTTTTCCTCTCTTTGACTTGGTTCTTAATTTACATTGACGACAATGTCAAGTTTTAAGTTAGGGGGTGTGGGATATTCTATCCATTTCTTATTTTAGTCCATGTTTTTGCTCACATGTTAGTTACTTAGTATGCTTTTCTTAGAAAAATTAAAAATTTCAAAAAGATTTTCTTTCTTTCTTCTCCTTTTTGGGCATTTTGCCTTTGTTTCCGATGATAAATTTCAATAATTGCCCTATCCAATAGACAGCCCAATGATGCATGTTCTCGATTTTAGAAGTTATTAGACTTTAGTCTCGATTATTGATATTATGAATAACTTCATGAATTAAACTTTAATCCCATGAGCACATGCACTTTTATTGTTATATTGATTTGGTTTAAGATTTTTATAACTCGGTATTCTTTTGTTGCATTGTATATACTTACACCGAGTAAGCTTTGTACCTTTCGTCGTTTGTGAGTGTTATACACTATTCTTTCCTCATTGAAAACGTTAAATTCGTTGGTAATCTCTTTATTCTTTCATTTGATCGTTCATTAATTGAGTTCATACTTGAATTGTGTTACTTGATCATGATTTTCATATATTATTTTGACTCGAGAATTGCGTAAACTTTCGGAAATGATCATAGGCCATCTTTGTTATATCACCCATATTAGCCTTGACCTCACCCTTATATGTTTACCCTCGTTAACCCTTTTGAGCCTAAATATAGCCTTTCATTTCGTACCCCATTCCCATAACCAACTCTACATTGGAGTTATAAACCATACATACACTTTCCATACCT
The DNA here is from genome assembly GCA_949130495.1 of Sambucus nigra. Lineage (NCBI taxonomy): Eukaryota > Viridiplantae > Streptophyta > Magnoliopsida > Dipsacales > Adoxaceae > Sambucus > Sambucus nigra. Next base: position 648,868,577 of record OX422208.1, read on the forward strand.
TTGTTTGGAATGTTACTTGGGATTGAATGTTGTTGTTATGATGTCGGTTGCAATTTAGGCATATGAGAGTTTGATAAGAAAAGAAAAGAAAGTAGTGAAAAAAGTGAAGAAAAAGAGAAAGAAAAAAAAAGCAAAAGAAAACAAGAAAAAAATGAGAAAAAGAAGAAAAGAAAAACAAAGAGAAGTTTGTATTGTTGTATATAGTTCAATAAGCTTTGATTACTCTCCCCGATTATATATCTAATGCCTTTTTGGAACTTATTTTTCCAATTTTGTTATTGTCCGCATTTTCCCATTATCCCGAGTTTTCATCCCGAACACTTTGAATCCGTACATATACCTTTCATTTCGTACCTTAACCCCAAACCTACATTACAATCCTATAAAGTCCTATGTGATCTTAGAGTGCGTTTAATTTAAAAGTCATAATAGTTTTGATAATCTGTGAAAATGCATTTCGCCTCTTTTAGTGTGCGGTATCCTTTCATTGAGATTACAGTTTTTCATTTTATATATAGCGTTCTTCATTAGTGACATATGTGCGGCCTAGTTTCCATTTACATTTACTCCTAATGCCCGCATGTCCCATGTGTTACCTCCCTGTTTCGAGTGAATTCGCTTGTTGAGTGTAATACCCGTGAGGATTAAATATATGCTTGCTTTAATGTTTATCCGGTTTATATAAGTTTTTGCCAAATCACACTTTGCATGTGCTCGCTCCCCTCCCACATTTTAAGGTTTCAATTCTATGAGGTGCATTCTATAATGTTAATGATTCGAACTTTTGTGTGAATTCATTCACTTTGCTAATAATGCATATGAAATCCTTTTCTCCATTGTTGGGCTTGTCGCATGTTGGTTTGGGCATATTTTGAGGAAACCATATGATGTTTGTGGGTATCATCCCTGAAAACCCTCACGAGACGACACTCGTCCACTAGGGTAACCTAGGGGTTTAACGGCTTATTGCATATGCTAAATGCAATCGTGTTCCCTACGAAAGTGGCAATTATATTTCGGTACATATATACATTTTGTACCGCCCTCTGTGGTCTGGTTTTCTTTGTTTCATTACTAGGGACTAGCAATGTGTAAGTTAGGGGGTGTGATTCGTATCGAATATTACATATTTTCGCCCGTTATCATTATGTATTCTAGCGCTTTTACGGTCCTATATGCCTATAATTATGCTCATTAACCAGACAACCTTGGAGTTGGATAGATACATGTTTTGCAGGGGTTATTTGTGCTTTTGTAGGTATTGGAACGCTAAAAGTGAGGATCCGTTGCATTTCGGAGAAGTTTCGTCGCTGGACGCTACTTCAAGGGCTTTTTAGTCAATTCACATTTCTTATTCGGATCTTGGAAATTCCACGGATGCGTAGTTCATTGAGTTAGCATCGCGTGGCCGCAAACGGTGCGTCGTTTGGAGTTCGGACGAAGAAGCTAGGCGCGTTTCCGTAATGGACCTTTTCCCCCTCATCATGGACCAAATGCAGCCTGAAAACAGAGTACCGGTCGACCGCGTACAAGGGACCGGTCGACCGCGGTTTCAACTTTTGCCGTAGGAAGGAGACAGTATGCTTTGGCTTAAGGGACCGATCGACCGCGCCCCGCGACCGGTCGACCGGTAGTGCCAGATATTTTGGGCTCTTTCCTCTTTCTTTCCTTTTTCCCTTATCTTTTCCCACTTACTATATAAACTCATTTTTGGTTTTAATATCAAATATACACGATTTTAGGTTAGTTTAGCTTAGGGTTTGGGTTTTTTGAGGAGTTTGGCTTTGATTCTTCTCGGTTTGACACTCGATTGGGTTGTAAGTTACACTATTCATCATCCTCTCCATTAATATAGTTTGTATTTCTTCATTTCTTGCTTTCTAGTTAATTTACAAGCTTTCTAATTTAGGTTTTCTTGCTTTATTTACATGCTTTGATTACTTGCTTTGTAGTGTAATTTTACCGCGTTTATTTATCGCTTTCCATTTATCGCGTTTTTAACATGCTTTCTAGGTAATTTAAATTAGGTTGTGTTTGAATTGAACTCACTCGGGTTGACGTGTTGCTTTGCTTTGCTTTGGTGATGGTGTTTACGGGTCTATTTCGGGTGCGTTGTCCTAGTTATTACGCCTAGGAGATTTGACGGGGCATATCATGTATGTCCCGTGCTTACGACCTTTCGCGCGTAATTTCCGGGATATTTGTTGACGCCAAAATCTTATTAGGCTTTTATGATGATTTAGGGCGTACCAACCCTTGATTTAATTAACTGTCGAAACGAGACGCATTTGTAATAACTCGTCGACCCATGTAACCATTTTATACTAATTAACTCGGGTGAGGGATATTCGACGCAACCTATAGTTTTACTCGCTTTCATAATCTAGTTTCAATACCATTGCCTAGTTAATCATTTACCTTCATGCATCTTTTCTTTTAGTTTGTAATCATCTTTTACACTTTTATTTCGGAATATTAAACCACTTAAATTCTAACAACTTGTCCCTGTGGATTCTCGATACCCGACTTACCGCTGTGCTTGCCTCGCAAGTGTAGTAGTAACTTAGGTTTTTGTATTGAGTTGGCGAAACGAAAACAACGATTAGCGTCTTTACACGCGCTACTTTTCACCCTTGATCACTAACGTTCCTACACCCCAAGATAGTAATTCTTCATTAAGGTGGGTTGGGAAATCCGACTTGGTTGCCTTACAAAATAGGGATTTTGATTCTCATTCACTTTCACATGCTTCCTCCCTTGCTAAATCTAAAGGATAAATGTGTTAGTGTTTGCATACTTTAGCATTTGTACTTCATGCTATATTCATATGCTAAATGTATGCTTGTTTAGTCATTTTCTAGTCATTGCCTAATTTCATATCACATGCTAGAAAGTATGACTTGTTTATCTTTTTGTATTATATTTTGTGTTTGAATCGACTGCATAATATAAAAAGATTTTTTGTTTATCATTTGTGTTTTATTTATCGCATTTAAGCTTAATGAAAAATACAAATGATTTTTGTTTGTCCTTTTGAGTAAATATTTATTTTTGACACATGTTAAAAACTCAAAAAGATTTTGTTTTGAGTGTATTTTTGTTTGACACACTTTATGTGGCATATATTTGTGTGTGAATCCTATCGTTTACGCTTCCATGTGGCTAGAACTTTTGGTTTAGATTTTCAATCCTTAAAATGTTCTTTACCATGTTTTATATGGAGTAGTTGGATTTTGTATTGTTTAAATGAATTCTATTTCTATATGCCTCTATTCACACATGCACGAGCTCTTTTGAAATCTTAATGTCACATGTTATATTTGAGCTTTTTGAGGTGTTCTCCTATCAATCTAGTCATCTACATATCTATGACCTAGGAGGACTAGTGCATGTCAAAATCCGTTGCATGTGAGATTTGTGCGAAAAATGAAAACATGATAAATAAATATATGCACGGGGAAGGGCTCCGAAAGGATGAATTAAATCCTTTGCTATTGTAAGCCACCGTTGATTGGATCTAAAAGAAATACGTGATCCAAAGGCCTAAAAACAGAATATTTGGCATTCAAAGAAAGCAATTGCCAAGGCCTATGTTTGTTTGATATATTCATTCAAAAACAAAAGAATATATATGCTTATTGAGGGAGAATTGGATGGTATATCAACGGTTTGCACAATGTCCGTTTATCCTAGTTGTCCTTAATGTCATGACTCTATTTGGTTTGTAGAATCACCATCATGCTAGGCTTGTATGCATTGTGTATGTTTGTTCATTGAGTTCAATCTTTATATTGTCACATGAGGTTATATTTAACTGTGATGAAGTTTGCAATCAAATGAGAACTCCGTGAACGTTTCTTAAGTGTTTGGGTCTAAATTTAATTGTTGCTTGTTCACACCCCTACACTTCTGTTTCCATATGACACATTTTTGCCATAAGAGTGTGCAAACTTATTGTATTTTGTGTCATGTGTGTGTTTATATCTATATATATATGCAAGTGGTTCATTGATATATTTCTAGTATATATATATATGATATTTGTTTGTCTTTGCCTTGTTTTTAATTGCCCATATGCTTTCATGTCTTATAACCTTAAGCTTTCGCTTACTGTTTCTTAGTTCTTTATCCTTTGCCTATTCCCGAACAAAAAGGGGGAGAATGATGATAGGGGGAGAAATGGTATCTAATCCTATTATTATCGTATCATCGTTTGGGGGAGATTTATCTTAGGGGGAGACGTCTTTCTAAGTAGGTCATGTGTTAAAGGGAGAATTAATTTAGGGGGAGTAATTAATTAAAAATTGCATTTAATATTTTGATATTCCCTATGCATTTGATGAGTTTGCTTAAGTGTGCAGGAATTATTCTATAGCGGCATCTTTCTATGGCAAAGAGTTTAATCCTTGGGTTGAGTCAAGATTGGGCGGGTTATGTTTTGAGTCTAGTAGAGCTTGACGGCCCTTTAGGATTTTTGTTTGGTTTTTGTCCCGGAATAGCCAAAGGGGGAGGTTTGTAAGGACACAAATTTCCAATTGAGTCCTCTTATAGTTTTGGCTCAATTCCGGACAAAAACATTTATTCATAGGATTTTATTTAATTGTAATATTCAAGACCTATGATGTGTTTGTTGAAGACGTAGCGGCAAAGAGTATAAATCATCATCAACATGCCGTAGTTTATGTGCCTCGTTTGTACGTCATCAACCTAGGTTCCATGCTCCCAAGGTATGAATGTATTTATATGTATATAGGATCTTGGAACAATTTGTATTGGGTGTTAGGTGAATTAAAACTACATTTTATTTCTCAGAAAGAATCAATTAGAAACTTAAAAATAAGTATATAAAAGTTTATAAAAGTTTCTGGGCCAAAATCGAATTTTTCAATCTTTCTGTTTGTTCGTTTGAAATGTCGTTCGAACGAGTTTTTTCGTTCGAACCAGATTTCGTTCGAACGAGTTTTGTCGTTCGAACCATGTTCGTTCGAACGAGTTTTGCCAACGACCCTAACTGGACAGTCGTTCGATATGTCGTTCGAACGAAGGTTCGTTCTAACGAGGTATCTAACGAACCTCTAACGAGCCCAGGCTGGTCACTTGTTAGAAGTCTCGTTCGAACGAGAATCACGTTCGTTCGAACGAACTTCCAGCGGGAACAGTTATTTGGCAGTTTTTTTGCAGTTTTTCCCCACTCCTCCACTTGGTTTTCAACCAACATTTTTCATGCAATATTATGTGCGGGAAACACATTTTCCAAGATAACTTTTCCTAACTTTTCCATTCCATATCCATCTCTTAGAGGGAGTTTGAGAGCAAATTTATTTAAGGAAAATGTTCAAGTTTTGAGTGTTAATTTTTAATGGAAAATTCATACACACTCTAGTTTACACCCATTGTTGTTTATTCCAAGTTCTATATATACATATCCTTACTTGGAGATTGTTTTGGCACCGGTTTTTCTCTACACCGAATTGAAGAGAAGTTTGTTTCATTTCTACCCATTTGGAGAAAAGCTCCATGTTAGGGTGACGGTGTGCCTAATTGCCCGATCGGTGTATTCCGAGACCACGGTGGAGCTCCGTTGGTTATCCTCTAATTGGAGGTTGATACAAGAAGGAGCATCATGGCTTGAGAGGGTTCGAGTTTAGGAAGTAAGTCTTTTGTCTTGTATTTTGTAATACCGTTTTAGTGGATTTGAGGCTAGGGCCGTCCCGAGGTTTTTTCCCGTTAGTGGGTTTTTCCTCGTATATCGCGGTGTAGTGTGACTGTTTATTTTATCTTGTTCTATATCACTTAGAACGCATGCTAGATTAATTTCAAGATAAAATTTGGTTTTACAATCACACGCATTTAATTTGGGACTTAAATTAAATATTGGGTTAATTTGGTTTATTCAAGTCACTTGCATTAATATGGTTTCGCCTAACTTTGAATAATTGTTAATGATGACTTAGGCAAATTCCAGGACTTGAATTATGTTGTTTTAATTTGTTTCTTAAGATATTAAAACCTGTCCTTGTTGTTTTGTGGAACCATCACTTGTATTTAACGCTTCCGCATTTGTTTAAAAAGGAAATTACTATTTTAATTTTGGGAATCCTTGGTCTTTCAAACCTCTTCGCATAAGCATAGCTCTTCTCCCGATCCTGAGCAACCTGAATGCGACTCCGAATCAATTCTATCCTCGCCGAAGTATCCTGAATCACTTTCGGCCCAAGTAGTTTGTTGTCCCCCACCTCCAACCAACATGCTGGGGAACAACAAGGTCTACCATACAACGCCTCAAATGGAGCCATGCCAATGGTGAACTGGTAGGAGTTGTTGGAAGTAAACTCCACCAGTGGAAGATACTGCTCCCATCCACCCCCAAAATCAATGATACTCATACGTAACATGTCCTCCAACATCTGGTTTATACGCTCGGTTTGCCCATCGGTCTGCGGGTGATACGCCGTACTCAACCGCAATTCTGTGCCCATGGCCTCCTGAAAACTCTCCCAAAACCGTGAAATAAATATCTTCTGTCGGTCAGACACCATATTTAATGGCACACCGTGAAGTCTCACTATCTCTGAAATAAAGAGCTGGGCATACTGTCCCACAGTGTAGTATGTCCTTACAGGTAGAAAATGAGCGACTTTGGTCAACCTGTCCAAAATTACCCAAATGGAGTCGTGACCTCTCTGTGACGTAGGAAATCCCGTGATAAAGTCCATGGATATTCTCTCCCACATCCACATCGGGACCTCCAACGGCTGTAGCAGTCCTGCCGGTCTCTGATGATCCACTTTTACAAGCTGACAAGTGGCGCATTTAGAAATAAACTCGGAAATATCTCTCTTCATCTCGCTCCACCAATACAGAAGTCTCATGTCTTGGTACATTTTGTCCCCACCGGGATGTACCGCGAATCGTGAGCCGTGCGACTCTGCCATCACCTCGTGCCGCAATTCCTCCCCTTCTGGGACTACCAATCTCCCATTGAAGCGCAATCCCCCGTCTGAGCTAACGGTATAGGATTCGGCTCCCTCTGCTAGTAATCTAACTATCATCTCCTGACAGAACGAGTCATCTGCTTGTGCCTTTACCACTCTCGTGACAATCTGCGGCGTAACAGTCATTACCGACATGAATGATCGGGCCACTGCATCCTGGTGTCTCAATTCTTTCCACTTAGCCTTCCACACCTCTGCCACTTCATCTGTTGGCCTACGGCTCAACGCGTCTGCCACCACGTTAGCCTTTCCCGGGTGATACTGGATATCAAACTGATAGTCCTTCACAAACTCAAGCCACCTTCGCTGCCGCATATTCAACTCCTTCTGCATGAATAGGTACTGTAGGAACTTGTGGTCTGTGAACAATCGAAACTTTTCCCCCAAAAGGTAATGTCTCCATATCCGAAGGGCAAATACAACTGCCGCCAACTCCAAGTCTTGAGTGGGGTAATTCTTCTCGTGTGGCTTTAGCTTACGGGAAGCATAAGTTATGTCCTGACTCTCCTGCTGAAATACACCTCCAAGTCCTTGCAAGGATGCATCGGTGTAAACTAAATACTCAACTGCCGGTCTCGACAAAGCTAACACAGGTGCTGAGGTCAACTTATCCTTCAATTCATCGAATGCCAACTGACAGGCATCACTCCAGATGAATGGCACACCCTTACGAGTCAGATGTGTCAAAGGACCTACAATCTTCGAGAATCCCCGAATGAACCTCCTATAGTATCCTGCTAGGCCCAAGAAACTATGAATCTCTGTTGGTGTCATGGACTGTCCCCACTCCCTCACCGCTGATACCTTCCACGGATCAACAGATATTCCCCGGTCGGAGATAATATGTCCCAAAAACTGGACCTCCTTCAGCCAAAACCCGCATTTCTCATACTTTGCATACAACTCGTTCTGACGAAGTTTCTGCAAAACTTGCCTCAAATTATCGGCGTGCTCCTCCTCTGTCTGGGAGTAAACCAGAATATCATCGATGAAGATAATGACAAACTGATCTAGGAAATCCCTGAACACTCTATTCATCAAGTCCATAAACACTGCTGGAGCATTGGTCAAACCAAAAGGCATAACCCGAAATTCGTAAGAACCATATCTCAATAAGAACGCAGTCTTCGAGACATCCTCCTCCCTGATTCGTAACTGATGGTATCCCTATCTCAAATCAATCTTTGAGAGGAAAGAATCTCCTCTCAACTGGTCGAATAAGTCATCGATTCGAGGCAACGGATACTTATTCTGTGTCGTGACCTTATTCAACTCTCGGTAGTCCACACACAATCTCAGTGAACCATCTCTCTTCTTCACGAACAACACAGTGGCACCCCACGGCGAAGTACTCCTCCGTATAAACCCCTGACCCAATAACTGCTCAATATGATCCCATAACTCCCTCATCTCAGTTGGAGCCATACGGTACGGTGTGCGTGCTATAGGTCTCGTATCTGGCAATAAGTCTATAACAAAGTCTATCTCTCGACTGGGGGTAGGCCTAGTATCTCCTGAAACATATCAGAATACTCCCTGACAACTGGGATCGAATCTAAAGGAATCACAAGCTCCTTAGAGGTATCCTCCTCTAGGTAATACAAATGAGCGGTCGAGCCTCCCTCTGGGCGAGGCATCGCCACTACAAACATCTCTTGCCCCGGAATGGTAAAAATAATGCTCCCACCGAAGCAATCAATCATGGCTCTATAATCAGCGAGCCAATCCATACCGATAATCACATCGTGAACATGCATATCTAATACCAACATATCTGCAGGTAATACCAGACTACCAATCTCTACCCCCACTCCCCGGCATATAAAGAAAATAAGTGACCCACTCCCCAATGGTGAGTTTACACACGTCACTGTGCTCTCTACCGTAGCTAATAACCCTAAAGATTTCACAAAATGTGTAGCTATAAAGCAATGCGTTGCCCCCGTATCAAACAAAACCCGACCCATAGTACCATGGATAGGAAATATACCCTCAATTGCGGGTGGTGCCTGCGGAGCTGCTACCTGGTGGATGTTATAGACACGTCCATACTATAACTGTCCCTACTACACAGGAACTGTTGGAATGGCTGGAAGAGTTGGCACCTGGGTTGGAGCTGGGAGGGCTGGTGGAAAAAGTGGCCTCTGTGGCTCATGTCGAGCACCCTGCTGCTGCTGCAGGGCCCTGCCCCTATCAGGACAGTCCTGGCGTTTATGGCCAGTCTTGCCACAAACAAAACACTTCCCCGGAAAGTTCCCCCCTCTCGGTCCCTGCTGCCCCCGGCTCTGGTGGCCGTTACCATTCCTCCACTGGCCCTGCTGAAATTGATGCTGACCATTCTGACCCTGCTGGTGCTGATGGCCGTTCGGACCCTGATGGCCCTGTCGGAAACCTCCCTGTCTGTGCCTGAAGTTTCTTGACCTGAACCTCTTGTGATCCCCCTGCTGAGTACCCTGATCACCTTGCCTCTGCCCCTGAACAGATTGTGCCCCACTGGCACCATTTCCTCCAGTCCTTCCCTAATGGCTAGACTCTCCCGATCATGTGACCTCAGCCATGTGAAAGCGGTGATCCTGGCAATGGAGCAATGCAGCGTTAACCACATCATAATAAGTGGCTAACGAGAGTTTCCCTAACAAGTGTTGATGAATCCTCCATGTCAACCCGTCTGTGAATTTCTGTATCTTCTTCTCCTTCGTCGGTATCTCATTCGGAACAATGTTCAGAAGATCAATAAATTCGGCTTCATACTCGGCCACAGTCTTACCCTCTTCCTTGAGGCTCATCAACTTTCTTCTCATTTCCGTGTGAACAGCCGACGGAAAGTACTTGCGGTCAAACCGCACCCAGAATTCCTGAATAGTGAGAGTATCCCTCTCCTCTATGGTGGTAATAGACTCCCACCACTGCAGTGCTGACCCCACTAGCTTAAAAGTAGCTAGTATCTTCTTCTGGACATCTGTGCACTCATACATCCTCAAGTGTCGCTGTATATCCTTCCTCCACTGACTCGAAACTACCACATCGGAGCTACCTACGAACTCCAGAGGGTGTGCTTTCTGAAAAGCATCACGTACACGTTCCCAAGCAGACGGGAATGCATGAGCCTGAACTGGCGCGGCTATTGGCGCCTGAGGTGGTGCTTGCTGAACTACAACTATTGCAGCATTTACCGCCTGAGCCACAATGGATGCAACCTCGGCGGCATTCATCGTGCCCTGAGCTGGTGCGGGCTGTGGTTCTGGCATCGCATCCCTGGGAACCCTTCGTGCACGTCGTGGAGGCATCTGAAATAAGAATGAAGTTTATAAGTTCGCAGTTATAAACTTAAAATAGCTGAAGAATGTAGCATATACAAAAGAATACAACAGTCCTAAAGTATAGGGCTCTACATCAAAGGAAGCTCAGTGGAAATATAATAAGCCGTTTAGATCCTAAAGGACACTAGAACCTGATGCTCTGATACCACCTGTGAAACCCCGACTAATTAAATACCGGGTAGCTACTCCTTTATTAAATTAATTCAAAATGCCAAGTTCGTTCAGTTTATAGCATCACTGTCGAAAACATTTTAATAATTACTAACCACCAAGTATTTAGAAAGTAAGTGCCAAATTTTAAGTTAAGTCTGATTAACATGCAATAAAAGAATAATGGAAGAGTCAACATAATCCATTCACCATACGAAGTAATGAAATAACCAACAATAATAATAATAAATCCGATGGAAAACTCCTCGCAACAATCCCAACAAAAGGAAATAATACTACAAGTCTGAATCCTGAATAATTACATGCCAAAAGTCTGAATAACTGAAATAAATGCAAAGTCTCTAAAAGAAATGGGCAACATTCCCTAAAACTGATAACTGATAAATATCGAGTCAAGATCGATGAAGCGTCTACAAGCAAAGTCCTGTAACTTCCACAAACAGCTACAGCTCGTCACCTGAATGAGAATCCTATGCATGGTGTCCTTGTGGCTGTGCACCTAAAATGGTTTTTACAAAAATAGATTTGAAAGCAAATGGGTCAGAGCCCGAAAGTGGAAAACATTTTGAAAACAACAAGTGTTTTAATAACATTAAAACATTAAATGCAAAATACATGTTAGGACGTGCACTCACTTGAAATTCTCACCTCTCGGCTACATGTGCACTCCTAACGTACATTACCCATCTAAATGACACATATATCTAACCAAAACGTAATAAGTTCTACCTCTTACTACTCGATTCCCATATTACATTCTAACGTTACCAAAGAATAGAGGGCTTTACTTAGACTCAGATTCTCAATATGTAATACATTTCACTATTGGTTAACCCGTTATGTTTTCTCAAAACAATACTATAATTTTATTCACAATATTAACATGAAAATTATCATTAATGAAGTGTATATTATTCACGTCATAAATATACAATACAAACACCCCGAGACTAGCTACCGTGCACACATACTCTGCTATCCATCCCGGTACATCACGTACATAAGGATCACATATTCCGAATCTCTCAGGAATAGTTCACAGATAACAACATCACAAATAATGGAGGCGAACACAGTCACATCACATGGGTCACGCACATACCTGCGCTCCCACGATCAGCAGAATTATTAACATCCCAATAAGTCCTTCTCTGGCCTATGTTCATCGAGGTAACCAGTCTAAATCCGGGCAACACAAGGATTAGAGGGCCCTAAGCGAACGCAAACCTCCCGTGATAGCAAGTATGATAGGTATGTCATACACATAAAATCAATACATATATACTAAGTATGCACACGTCTTAGTAATCACGATAATATATTGGTACATATCATTTTCTCGTACTGACATATAATACTACACCATTTAAATGTTCCCGGTTAATATAATTAATTAGGCCGTCAATAGCTCATATCGTAATAGACACTCACGTCCTACTTCACATTTTCCCTTAGGTTCAAACTACACTTCTAGGTTTGACTCCTCATAATATCCCAAACATCCCAAATATAAAATTTACTCATCAAGGAAAGGCTATCTCTTCCTATACACAAGGTTGTGGGGTACTCGGGATCAAAACAGACTAAAAAGCCTAAACTGTCAACTCGTTCGAAGTCTCGTTCGAACGAGGCTGTTCGAACGAGACTTCGTTCGAACAAACTGAGTCTTATAACGAGATCTCGTTCGAACGATCTTATCGAAAGAACTTCACCCTCATTAGAAGTCAATGGTCAACTCGTTCGAACGAGCCCGTTCGAACGACCTGGGCGGGTCTTCTAACGAGTGGCCCGTTTCAAGCCTAGAATTCCTTATTTCGTTTTTTCCTCTTTTCTTCACTTCTAATCTTCTCTAAACATTAGTCCAACAATATATCAAGGTTCCTAATCATCTCTAAACATACATAGGCCACCTACTACCATTTTTATGGGGATTAAATCATTATAGCCATCATAAAAATATCAAATCTCTACATATTTTTTCCCAATTTCAAACACATGAACCCTAGAATTTATAAGTCATCTTGAAGTCTAATTAAATCCGTTTTTGGTTTCATAATAATTGTAATATCATCAGAATAATCATCAACTACAAATCCATGCAATTTCCTCATCAAGAATGTAATTTCTATTTCCAATTTAATGGGTTTGTATTAACTCCCAAGAACAAATCAGATTTTTAACAATTCTTACACATGGAAGAAACATTCTCTATAAAAACGAAATTAAATCACTTGCCTTAATGGTAACTCTGGATTTGATGACGAATTTGATGAATGGATCTCTCTCCTCTGCAGATTTCTCCTCTCCTCTCTTTCTACAAGCTCTTCTCTACTGGTGGCTATGGAGGCTAGGGTTTTGTCTTAGGAAACTTTCAATAACCTCCGTAGTCTATTTGGGTATTAGTGGGCTTAGTGGGTTAATGCCTAATGAGATATTAATTCCCAATTTTCGTAGCTTTTAATTCCTCAAAATTCAAAATTACCAAACTACCCTTATACGTTGCTGGTATGGCCTAAAAATGCCCCGGGACCCAAACCAAACTCCCGGATTGTGTTTTCTGACTATTTGGACCCTTTCGGACGCGTTGGCGCACTCAAAACGACCATACGGATAATAGAAATAAAATTCACTTTTTAATTATCATAATTATATACCATGACGCGACTGTCACACGCGTCTAAACAAAATTTCCAAATTGTCGTATTTCAATCTCACGACAAATTTCATAATTCTAAATTCATATATAATCATATATGCACATATAATCAAATACCAACTCGCATCTCTCTAGTATTTTAATCCGGATTAATTTCCAATTAATACGCATTTAATTTAATTAATCCCGTGAAATAATTATCACAAAAATACGGGGTATTACATCCATCAAAAGGAACAACTGGATGATAAAAAACTTTTTTATTTCACTAATAAGAAGTTACGGTGCAATTACATAAGAAAATGAACGGACAACTCCCTTCACCTACCTTCCTTAAAAGACAAATAAAATTCCCAAATTTATTCCCCATTAACAAAATAAACTCCCCTAAGAGTCCTACCCACAACTACCAGAGGAGCCTGCTCCATCATATCATCTACATCCCAGGGTCCCCAAGCTCCTCATGCCTGAACAGAGTGCCGCAGACGCTCCATGACCCTATAAGCTCGAACCATCCTCGAAAACACCACAACCCCTCCCTCAATGGTATCGGATAAGATAAGACACCTTTGTCCAGTCTCCACTACCAACATCTTTTTGACTACTCTCCTCCACCATCAATTCATATAATCCCCAAGGATGTGCCAAACTCTCCTAACAGACTGAGTTGGAAGGGTCGACAGACACCGACTCTCCCACAAAGAGCCAAGTCGTAGGCACAGACGCTCTGTCAGATCTTCTACTGAAAAGAAATCCAGTGTTCGAGGTGGCACGACCTGCTCCCAACCAAATTGGCAGAGAAGTCGGCAAGATAAATAGAAAGAGGTCTGTCTGAGACGAATAAGCCGGACATATGGGTATTCTCCTAACTCCAGAATAGGTAGCAGTTGTCTCTACTAAGGCACTGACCAGTACACATTTAGATCCCCATGCTCCACAAACCAGTTCTCCTAGCTCTCAGTATCTAGACCAACACTGATGAAATGGCGCAAAAAGAAGTTGGGTATACCTGACAAAGGATATTCTGGATGAGTCGCTAAACGGAATCTTTCAGACAACCACATGAACATCATCACTGGGCTACCCCTTAGAAAGTCAAAACAACCTTCTCTCTAGGCATCCAGGCCATTCAGAGTCTCCGCCAATATCACCGTCGCAGGATTGCGACGGTATGACATCTATGAGGTGATGGCTACAAGTTGTGGTTCCACCAATAGTTCTCCAATCACCAGTCGCAATTTTGAAACCAACCCAGAATGACATCTTTGATATATCCAACATCACCAACCTCCTGTAAATGCACAAACTGTATCACCGTCGGAAGAGAAATCTTTCCTCCAGTGATCAAGGATCTACCCCCCGAGGGCGAGAGACAGAGAAGTCTAACCAACAGCTCCCGAGAAAATCAGGAAAACTTTGGCATAACAACCTCCACAATAGGACTTACTCCCTACATGGAAGAAAATTCCTCATAAGTCAAACAGGCTTCTTCCAAGCCAAAGCGGAACACATGGTCTTCGAGGTACCAAAACTGTACCGCCGCCATCAGCACGTTCCACTCTTTGGGACGATTATGCCATAAAGAGACTCAGCGCATGTTCAAAGCATTATAGTCCACAATGTAGGAGCACATTGCCTCCAAAGTCTCGAGGTAGTTGGCAAACTCAACACTACCAGGGAGAGCCATCTCACAGAATAAGAAAGATAGAATATGAGGGTGTGCTGAAAGCACTCCACCCCTACCCCTGTTTATACTTGAAAACCCCCACAAAAGACGTAACCCTTGCAAAAATCAGAGGAAACCCTACCCCAAAAGGTACCAAAGGCTGAAGAGGGTACCAATAAAAGCTTCGAAATAATGGGACTGGATTGACCTGCCGATAGGCAGGACAAGGTGTTTGCAGATCGGCAACCCCTATTTTTAGAAATTTTCTTTTTCCTCTTTTGTCAAAATCAGAAAACTCAATAAAAATAAATTGATATTCTCAAACAAAATTTCAAAAATCACCTTTTCATCTTTATATAAATCCTCATTGTGAATAAAACTTTCCTTCAAATCCCAAAAATATTTCTTTTTATGGTCTCAGCAACAAAGTAAAAAACGTATGTGCATGCATTCATCATTAACAGAAGATAATAAAAAAAACTTCATTGCATTGCATAGAAATTTTTATGTGTTACATCAACCTTAAAGGAAATAAAGAAAAGCAGAAAAACAACGGGACTCAGCCTGAACCCACATTCTCTCTCTCTCTCTCTATCTATCTATCTATCCCTCCCCTAAGAAGTCTCACCCCTGCGACGCGCTCTCTTTCCCCTGCGGCGAGATCATGCACCACCACTACCCGAACTAGACTCCTTCCCGGATGAGGCAGACAGAACCAATCAAGAAAGAACAGGAACCGCGTCCCAAATACGGGTAGTTGCTGAAGATATCCTGTCTCTAATGTCCCTCAACTAAGTGGTGGACACCCAGACTTACTACAAGAAAAGGAAAAATCAATATCAAAGAGGAAAGATAAAAAACAAACAAAAAGAGAAAAAAAAAAGATATACCACAGGACGAAGGACCTCCTCTATCAAGCCTAACTCCTCTAGATCTATCTCATGAGGACACCTTAATAATCTCACCAACCACCCTCTCCCCGAGATACCAAGAGTGGCAAAACTCATGCGCCAGCAAATGCCTCATACCCGCATTCACCCTAGTCAACCCCGTGTCCTGAACGGTCGTCCCCCATGGGTAAAAGGTCACCTAAAAAATCCCCAGTAGATATAAGGCAATATGGAATCAAATCGCACAAAGACCAATATTGAAGAAAGGAAAAATCTTAACCTATCACTGGTTAGGACATCCAAGACCTGACGCACTGTCTCCAAAGAAAGAGACTTCCTCGACTATCGATTGGCCTTCCGCCATCGATATAACTGGTAAAAGTCCCCAATGGTCTCATCATTCAGGGAAATCAGCTGGGTATTACACCCAGTCACCTCATAGAACCACGTATGCCGAAGACAAGAAATGAACAATAAAAAAGAGACGCATAAGGAAAATGCGAATCCATGAAAGGAAAATTCGCGAATTAAATAATACCTCAACAAGATACGTGGCTCCGGTAAAAGTCTACCGGCAACACCGGATGAATGCATCCAAAGAAAAATAAAGGGTCGCCAAAGTTAGTCTCCCCCAATCATAGAGAGGGACGTTCGAAAACATCCTCAAGTATGGTAAAAACCATAAAAGGACAACGTAGTCGCTCGATGCCACCAGAAATCCCCCCAACACCAGCAAAATGAACAGTCGGGCCATCTTCCTCACCTACATCCCGTCCTCCACATCAAATCCCTACCTAGCAAAACATCCCTCAGTAAGGACAGGCGGATGGATTCCCTAGACACTATCCTCCCCACGTCACCTAGCATCGCCCGCACCGCCTCCGGCCGCACCCATAAAGAGACATCCACCTCTATCTTCTATCCATCATAGTCCACGCCCAGCAGATGATGCACATCTATGGGAGTCAGATTCATCTCCCCAAAGTGAAAATGGAAGGTGTGGTTAGTGTCCCACCACCTCTCCCCCAGAGGGCATAAGACCTCCGTCGAAACGAGGCGTCTCATCCAGCACAGACGCCAACCTCCCAAAGCCTGCCGATGATACCACCCAACGCACCACAGGTGGAAGATGCTCCCAGACATCCTTAAGCCCCTTCATCCCGTGGGCACACATAGTCGACAAAGAAACATCAGACTGTCAAAAGAAAAAAATTATCAAAATTCAAGAAAAAAAGGGAAACCACAAAAAAGGAATGCCAAAGTTCATTTTACTTACATAACCACTAGGGTTCACCACCCTCGAAGAGCGATGATGCAACCACTCCCGCGACAAGGTTCGCTCATCCGCAACCGACTCAAATGCATCAAAAGAGTTCTTTCTCCCCAAAGCAAGAGGCGCTCTGGCCCTCCATTCCACGTTTGCCCAGTTGTCAACAGCCAACCACTCTCGGTGTACTGCAGTGCTCACAAAAGTGGCCATTTTTTAGACTAAGGAATGTTAGAGAACTTCGCATAAGAAAATTGCAGAAAGAGAGAAGGCAAGAAGCTGTGAAAAATGAGGGGAACCCGCCCTTTTTTTATAGGATGCCAAGGGTCATGCCGATTGACACTAACCCCAACGATCATCACTGACCCTTTACCTTCTCGAGGTAGTCCAAAAGTCCATACCACTTCCGAATGGCACCCTTTACACCACGTCGATTGACACCCCCCTTAATTTTTGTACAAAAATTCCCAAAAAATACCACAAAACCCTGAAAATCCCCTGAAAATTCCTAAAAATCCCAAAAAGGATTTAGAACATTTTTCACTAAGAAAATTTCACACTCCCTCAAGCGAAACCCCTATTTTCCCATCGAAACTCTCAAAAGCCAAGTGAATCTCCTCCTGGCAACGTCCCCGTTGGACCTCTAAAGTATCCCAAATTCCCCAAAGGTCCCAGGCCTCCCCGAGCAAAGCATGGAGCCCCTAATCGTTTCCCCAGTGGAATTTATAGCATCAAAATGGCCATTACATGGCAAAATCTTTAGAAAATACAAAAGTTTCCCCAACAATCAGCTCTCCCGCTCAAATCAAATCACGAGGTAATTTCCCCATCAAAGTTTCCCGAGAACATCTCAACTTAAGCCCTCAGAATTGGCTCCGACCCGTAGAATTGGTTATCTTAACTTAAGACCCCAAAATTGTCTTTGACCCACAGAATCAGTCACTCTCAACCTAAGCCCTCAAAATTGGCTTTCACCTATAGAATCGATCACTCCCAAATTAAGCCCTCGGAATGGGCTTCGACCCACAGAATTAGTCATATTATCCCTAAGCCCGTAGAATTGGCTTTGACCGTAGAATCGGTCACTCTCAACCTAAGCTGGTAGAATTGGCTTCGACTCGCAGAATCGGTCACTCTCAACTTAAGCCCTCAGATTTGGTTTCGACCTCCAGAATTGGATTTGACCCGCAAAATTGGTCATCACAACTTAAGCCCGTAGAATTGGATTCGACCCATAGAATTGGTCATCCCAACTTAAGCTCTCAGAATTGGCTTCGACCCCCATATTTAGTCATATCAATTTAAGCCCTCAGAATTGGCTCGACCCGCAGAATCGGTCACCCTCATTTTCAAGCCCTCAAAATTGGCTTCGACCCACAGAATTGGTCACCCTCATCTTTAAGCCCTCAAAATTGGCTTCGACCTGTAGAATCGATCACCCTCATCCTCAAGACCTCAGAATTGGTTTTGACCAGCAAAATTGGTCACCCTCATCATCAAGCCCTCAAAATTGGCTTCGACCCGCAAAATTGGTCACCCTTATATTCAAGCCCTCAAAATTGGCTTCGACCTGCAGAATCGATCACCCTCATATTTAATCCCTCAGAATTGGCTTCGACTCGCAGAATTGGCCACCATCATTTTTATGCCTCAGAATTGGCTTTGACCCATAGAATCGGTCACCCTCATCTTCAAGCCCTCAGAATTGGCTTCGACCCGTAGAATAGATCACCCTCATCTTAAAGCCCTCAGAATTAGCTTCGACCGACAGAATCAATCACCCTTAAAATTGTCTTTGACCCATAGAATCGGTCATCCTCATGCCTAGGTCCTCAGAATTGGCCTCGACCCTCTGAATTGGCCATCTTCTTTCAACGGAATCATGTGGTGTCTAATTCAACGGAAATCGTTTGCTCGAAACTCATCCATCGAGGGGCTCTGTAGACACCCCATTCTAACACCCCCTAACCTCTCTGTAGGTTCCCTATCACCCCCCCTCATCGCTACAAACCTAATTCATACCCCGGGTACTGACCTAAAGGCCATCGGGCACTCCCAGGCTCCGTTCGACCAAAATTCAAACTCTTCAGCTCGATCAAGACTAAATGAATCTTCAAAGGGAACTGAAACCCCTTTCCAACGGTCCATCTCGTGCACTATTCCGACTTATGGTGCGGATGAACGACCCATTTTCCCCTAAAACTTGATCAAGAGGTCACTGGACACTCCCAGGCTCCGTTTGACAAAAATTAACCCTTCATCTCGACCGAGAATAAATGAATCTTTAAAGGGTACTGAAATCCCTTTTCAATGGCCCGCCCCATGCGTGATTTTGACTTATGGTGCGGATGAACAATCCGTTTTACTCCAAAAGGTCACTGAATGCTTCTAGTCCCCGGTTGATAGAAGTCAACTTCCCAACTGAGTCAATGTCTTTGGAATGCCGAAGTACATCTCCTAAAATTTCCAACGGTTTACCTCGTGTGTGATTCTGACTTACCATGCGGATGAACGATCTATTTGCATCCGATGATTCCCCGTCAAAAAGACCAATGAACGCTTCCGAGCCACATTTGACCCAAAGTCAACTCCCGAACTCAGGAGAAGTCCCAAATACTTTCAAAGGTCTCTAAATTAACTTTCCAAAGGTTTGCCCCGTGCACGATTTGGATCAACGGTTTGCATTTTACGACCTATTTTTTGAAAGAACCTGAAAGAGACTGCCAAACGGAAGGTACCAAACCTTGCCTATCGGCAGTGTGCCAAAACACACCTGTCGATTGGCAAGACCAGGGCTACGGCTATCGACAATGCCCTCAGCCTATGAAAAGGAGGGCCTAACCTCATTCCAAAAAGACCCAAGATCTTAAATCCATCACTCTTAGCAAACTCATAAAACCTTTCTCAAAGTCAGCGTGATTTCCACATCCAAATCCCTTTCCAACCTTCACCTTTCATAACCTTTTTCATCAAACTTGGTGAATTAAGTACCCTCCATCATCACCCAAGTCCAAGGGCCGCCCTCAAACATCCATGATCAAGCTCAAGATCTCCAAGAAGGTTCAACTCTTTCAACTCTCTCTTTAAATTATCCTAAATTCGCATTAATTTGTTTTATTACTTAGTAATTTTATTCCCTCATCTCACGTATATTAATATACTTTTTATCTAGTACTATTCACATCTCTGATTTTCAAATAAATAAAACCCAAAAAATTAAGAAAAAGAAGGTTTGCTCATAAATTCTAAATAGGAATTCTCATACTTATCTCATAACTAAAACACTTTTTTACACACACACACATATAAGAGAAGTCCCCGTTTGGATTTATAGGATAAACCCCACCCCTCATTTTGCATACAGAGTATGTGGACTTTGATGCCTCTTTAGGCTACGTAGGCATCTCGGGGTAAAACCCGAGACTCGAGTCCTTTTCCTACTTTTTCTATCTTTTTCAATATTTTTTAAACTTAACTCTCTTAGATTCTATGTATTTATATATACGTATATTTGTTCTTAGTGGCGTATTATTCCATATGTTTTTTCGTTCCGTTATAACGATCAATGCTAGGATAATCGTGTAAATCCTATTTTTCTAATATTACTTATAAGAACATTCTGATGGATGACTCGCTTTATCTCTTGCATGATACAAGCCGATGATTTTTATCTCCACTATATATACACATGCACACATATCACGGGGAAATAAAGGAAAATATCAATAACCCATGAGAGACCATAAGGGCGGAATAGGTGCTTAACACCTTCCCATATTGTAACTTAGCCTCCGGACCCTTTTCGAATCACATTTTGGTTTCGTATGTATTAGTATGTCTTTGGATGCTATCCTTGGGGATGTATCCCTTTTTCTACCCATCTCTCTACATTTTTCACCTCATCACCGACGCTAGTCGAAGTGCTCCCGAGAGGGATGCACAGGACCAAGATCCTCTTGACATTGAAGACGTCCTCTCTTCTCTGTCCCACCCTTCACGAGGATCCAGGGGGATGGCCACAGTGAGTATCACCTTTGGTATACCAAACCTGCATATGATATACTCCCTTATAAATTGGGTTACCACTTGGGGACTTACTCTCCTTATCAGGAATACTTATACCCACTTCTTGTACAATTTTGTAGAAACAATGATGAAAGCTTTATCGCGAGAGGTTGGGATGATCATTCCTACTAGATAAAATGCCCACGTGTGAAAGTGCATGTCAAAATCCGTTGCACGTGAGATTTGTGTGATATAAAAAATAATATATATAAATGTGCACGGGGAAGGGCTTCAAAAGGAAATATCATCCTTTGCGCGTAAGACACCGTTTGGATTGGACCTAAAAGAAATACGTGGTCCAAAGTCCTAAAAGATAAATGACATTAAAAGAAAAATATTTGCCAAGACCTATTTTGTTTAGTTTGATATATTCATTCAAAAGAATTAATATTCTTATTTTGAGGGAGTTTGGATGGTATATCAACGGTTTGCACAATGTCCATTTATCCTAGTTACTCTTTCATTTCCATGACTCTGTTGGTGGGTAGAATCATCAAAATTCTAGGCTTGAATGTGTTGTGTATGTTTGTTTATGAGTTCACTTTATCTTGTCACATAAGGTTATATTTCAAGTTGATAAAGTTTTGCAATCAAATGCGAACTCCGTGAACATGTTTAAGTGATTGGGTTTTAAATTCATTAGTATCTAGTTCACACCCCTTCACTTCCACTTTCATATGACACATTTACGCTATAAGAGTGTGGAAAAACTTATGTTATTTAGTTTTATGTCATTTTGGTGTTTATATCTATATGTGTATACTTATGCTTAGTTTGAATCTATTGTGTATACATATATATGATATTTTATTTATTTTTAAGTCTTTGCCACGATTAGCTAATTCATTTATGTTTTTTTTTTGGTATCTATCTTAGTGCGAATTTTGTTTCGATATCACATGTTTAGATTTATACAATCAATTGATATCTTTTGTTATCGCATCATAGTTGATATTCACATCTTTATGTAGATTAGTTGAATTTTAGTTGCCCGTGTGCTTTAATGTTCTAAGCACTTTAGGCACAATTGCATGTTTAGAGTGTTATCCCATTATATTTATCCCTTGTTTAGTTTATAGGTTGTATATGCTTTAATTGGGGGAGATAAGTTAATTTTTTATTCTTTAGGCTTTGTCTATTCCTGAACCAAAAGGGGGAGAATGATAAGGGAAATGGTATATAATCCTATTGTAATAGTATCTTCATTTGGGAGATTTAACTTAGGGGGAGTCGCAACCTTCTTACGTAGATCACAGTTGATAAAGGGGAGAATTATTTTAGGGGGAGTATTTATTTATTCTACATGCATTTAATATTCTTAATATTCTCTATGCGTTTGATAGTCTACTTAAGTGTTTAGGAATTCTTCTAAATGGCAACTTTCATCGTCGGCAAAGATATTTATCCTTGGGTTTTGATTCAAGAATAGTACTCTTTAGTTTGGGTGGGATGTTTTTGGGTCTAGTGAGCTTGACGACCTTTTAGGATTTTTGGTTGGGTTTTTTCCCGGAATAGCCAAAGGGGGAAATTTGTCTGGACACAAGTCTATGATTGAGTCTTAATGTAGTGTTGGCTCAATTCCGAACAAAAATATTTGAGTCAAAGGATAGTGTTCATGTGTATCCATCCAAGCCTATGACCAGTTAGTTGAAGACGTAGTGGCCAAGATTATAAAGCTTCATCAACTGCCGAGTTTGTTGTGCCTCGTTTCTACGTCAACAACATTTGTTCCATTTACTCCTAAGGTATTAATGCATTACATACACACACACACACACACACACACACACACACATATATATATATATATATATATATATATATATATATATATATATATATATATATATAGGATCTTGGAACAATGTTTATTGGGTGTACTTTTATTTTAAACTGAGGTTTATGTTCAGAAGGTTTCTTTAAAACTTTAAAATAAAGCTTCTGGGCTAAAAATTTGAATTTTAAGCTTTCTGTGATTTTGTTCGAAATTGTCGTTCGAACGAGGTTTGTCAACGACTTGCAACTGGAACTTTGTTAGAAAGTTCATTCGAACAAAATTTCGTTCGAACAAAAATGTCGTTCGACCGAGATTTCGGCGGGAACAATTTTTGGCAGTTTTTTTGGCATTTTCCCACTACTTTGTCCCACTACTCTTTCATAGAATTTAATGACTTCGGGACCATAATTTTTTGAAGAAATTTCTCCTAGAGAGTTTTGGTGAGCTTAATTCTTTTCATAAAAAGTTCCCTTGGTTTTTGTTAAAAGTTTTTCATCCTTAGAACAAAACAAAGTTAAACACCCAATAGTTTTTTTATCCAAGTATCTTTCATATATATACATTTTCTTGGAGTGTTTGGCACCATGGATTCACTTTTCTACCCAAGAATAAAAGATCTTGGGTTTTCTTCTACATTCCATAAAGAAGCAGCTTGTTTGCTGTGACATGCCCACTTGGAGAAAGGCTCCTTGTTTGGGTGACGGTGACCAGAAAAAGTCCGATCCATGGATTTTGATACCGCGGTGGATCTCCGTGGTTATTCTTTATGCAGAGGTGTGTACAAGAAGAAGCTTCGGGTCTTAGACAGAGTCAAGTCGAGTGTTGTAAGTCTTACTGTCTTGTACCTGTAAAACCGTACTTAGTGGATCTGAGGCTAGGGTCGTCCGAGGTTTTTTCCCGTTGTGGGTTTCTCCTCGTACATCGTGGCGTAGTGGTTGTTTATTTATTTTATCTTTTGTAAAATTCACATTAGATGCATGCTTAGGTAAAACTATAAAATTGTTTTAAATCACTACTCATGCTTAGTTGGTGCTAAAATTAATTTGGGTAAATGTTAATTTAATTGAAGTCATTAATTTTGTTGCATAAAATTTGGTTTGGCCTAAATTAAAAAAATTGATTAATTAATTGTTAGGCAAATTTCAAGGACTTGGATTGAATTGAGTTGTTTAAGTGAAAATTAATTTGTTGATTAATTTTATGTCACTTCGTGTTTAGTTTAATTTTAATTTGAAAGAAATTAAAATTTGATTTATGTAATTCTTTAATTGAACCATCCCTATGTAATACCCCGTACTTTTGGCTATATTTATTTTTGGGTTTAATTAATTAAATGTGTATTAATTGGAAATTAATCCGGGTTATAAATACTAATGAGATGCGAGTTGGTATTTGATTATGTGCATATATGATTATATATGAAATTGGAATTATGAAATTTGTCGTGAGATTTATATACGGCAATTTGGAAATTTTAATGAGACGCGTGGGACCGCCGCGTCACGGTGAAATATTTTGATAATAAAAGTGAATTTAAAATCTATAATCCATATGGTCGTTTTGAGTGCGCCAACGCGTCCGGAAGGGTCGAGATAGTCAGAAAACACTAGCCGGGGGTATAGTTTGGGTCCCGGGGTATTTTTAGGCCATACCGACAACTTAAAGGGTATTTTGGTAATTTTACATTTTGAGGAATTAAAAGTGACGAAAATTGGTTAATTAAATCTGATGTGGATTTGACCCACTAAGCCCATAACCAACCCATATTAACCTAGAAGGCTACGTAGGTTATCATTGAGGTTTTCTAAGTTCCCCAAATCAAACCCTAGCCACCTTAAGCCACCATTGGAGAAGGAGCTTGGAGAGAGGAATTTCTACAGAAAACTTAATCAAACCTACACCAAAATCAGAAATAAAACCAAAGCAAGTGGTTTAAATTACATTCCTTAAGCAGTGAATGCTTCTTCCGTGTTAGAAACCTTGATAATCAATCTTATATAAGAGTTAAAAGAAAACCCATGAAATTGGAAGTTATTATTTAATTTTGGGATAGGTTTGCATGTAGAAACATTGTTTGAAGATTAAATTCAGAGATTTCATATCTATGTGATGTATAAAAGGATTAAAATCTGAGAAATTATGATGAGAAAAATCTAGGGTTTATGTTCTTGAAGAAAATTAGGGAATAATGTAGAAACTTGTGATTTATTGATGTTTAGAAGGTATTAAACCCTTAAAAGATGTTAGTATATCTCCTTAGCATGATTTAGTATGATTAGAGGACTTAATACATTGTTGGAACGAATTTTAGAAGAGACTTGAGGAGTAAAAATGGTGAAAAACGATTTTTGGGAAAATCTGGGCTTGAACTGGTCGTTCGTTAGAAACCATTCCCAGGTCGTTCGAACAAGCTCGTTCGAACGAGCTTCTAACGAATTGACCAGTCGCTTCTAACGAGGGGTAGTTTCGTTCGATATCTCGTTCGAACAAGATATCGTTAGAAGGTGCAGTTCGTTCGAACGAACTGGATCTCGTTCGAACAGTCTCGTTCGAACGAGACTTCTAACGAGCTGACGGTCCAAACTCGTTCGAACAGTCTCGTTCGAACGAGACTTCTAACGAGCTGGCAGTTTGGGCCATTTTGGACTGTTTTGATTTTTGGAGTTCCGTAAACTTATTCGAGGATATAGATATCATTCCGTAGATATAGTAATGATAGAATTGGGACATTTGGGTATTATTAGAAGGAATTTACATACGAGAGTTGTATTACATAGACGGTTTGGGTTGAGACGTGAGTGTCTACTACGACGTGATAAATTATGGCGCGTATGATTACAAACCGGAATAGTACAAATTGTAATAATTATAGTTAGTAAGAGAGTGCAATATGTACTACGATTAAAATACGGTATTACTAAGATGTGTGTTTACTTAGTATTGGTATATGAATTGTGTGTATGACATACCTACCATACATGCTATCACGGGAGGTTGCGTTCGCTTAGGACCCTCTAATCCTTGTGTGCCTACGGGGGGGATATAGACTGGTACCTCGATTAACATAGGTCAGAGAAAGACTTATTGGGATGTTAATAAGTCCGCTGATCGTGGGAGCGTAGGTATGTGCGTGACCCATGTGATGTGACTGTGTTCGCCTCCACTATTTGTGATTTGTGTTATCTGAACTATTCCTGAGAGATTCGGAATGTGTGATCCTTATGTACGTGATGTACCGGGATGGATAGCAGAGTATGTGTGCACCGCAGCTTAGTTCTCAGGGTGCTTGTATTGTATATTTATGATGTGAATAATATACACTTAATTAATGAGAACATTCATGTTAATGTTGTATAAATAATTACGGTATTGTTCCGAGAAACATAATGAGTTAGCTGATAGAGAAATATATTGCATATTGAGCATCTGAGTTTACATTAAATCCCTATCTAATTACGAGCGTTATATGTTAATAGGACTGGGTAATAAGGGTAGGAACTATTACAGTCTAGCTGGTTATGATGTCACTTAGCTAGTGGTTTATATCATTGTAGATGGGTACTTACGTTAGGAGTGCACAGTTAGACGAGAGGTGAGAATATCATGTGAGTGTACGTCCTACCATGTACTTTGCATTTAATGTTTTAAATATTTTTAAAGCACTTGCAGGTTTTTATAATATAACTCCACATTCGGGCTCTGACCCGTTTGGTTTTCAAATCTTTTTCTTGTAAAACCATTTTAGGTGCCCAGCCACAGGGACACCAAGCATAGGATACTCATTCAGGTGACGAGCTGTAGTTGTTTGTGGAAGCTACAGGGATTTGCATGTACACGCTTCTATCTTTTGGATTCCAGAGTCACTATCTATCAGTTGTAGGGCATGTTGCCCATTTCTATTTAGAGACATCTTTTACATTTCAGTTCTCAGACTTTAGCATGTATTATTTCAGTATTTGGTTACTCATTTCAGTTATGGCATTGTAGTGAGGAGTTTTCCTCCAGACTTTATTTACTCTATTGTGATGGTTATTCGTTTTACTTCAGTATGGTGAATGGTGTTATTTATTTCTTCATTACACTTGTTGCATGTTAATCAGACTTAAATTAAAATTTGGCAACTTACTTTTTAAATACTAGGTGGTTAGTAATCTTTAAAAGGTTTTCGACAGTGATGCTATTAACTGAGCCAACTTGGCATTTTGAATTAATTTAATAAAGGAGTAGCTACCCGGTATTTAATTAGTCGGGGTGTCACACCCTATTCCATATCTAAAAGGAAATTACTTTTTGTAAAATCTAAAAATTAGGGGTCATCATTTCCAATAAGTGGTATCAGAGCATTGATTGAGAAAAACTATCATTTTCAAATTGGTATCAGAGCGGGAGAGCTAAGTTATTGCGCTTAGGTCCTTTTTGGGCATTTTTGTTTAAAATGGAAAATATGCCTCTTTCAATATTTCCTACGTTTGATGGTTCTCTAATGCTTGCACATGACTCTTCTCTTGCCATATCTTATGAGTAATTGCTTGCATGTCTTACATACTCTAGCTTTTGTGCTTAATGATATATCTTTTGCTAGTTGTATGTTTTGTTTATCATTTTTCTAGTCTATGCTTCATAATCAATCACATGCTAGAATTATGATTTTTGTTTATCTTTTGTATTTTATTCTTTCATTTTAATTTGCATTAAATGAAAAATACAAATTGATTTTTGTTTATCGTTTGAGTTAATTTTTGTGGTTGGTGAAAAACTTTAAAAAACTAAAAATCATTTTATTTTTGTGTGTATTTTGGTTTTACACACATTTTGTGGCATATGTTTGTGTTTGAATCCTCATTTCGCTTCCATGTGACTAGAACTTTTGGTTAAAATTTTAATCCTCAAAATGTTCTTTATCGTGCTTACATGGAGTAGTTTAAGTTTGACTTGCTTAATGGATTCACTTTTATATGCCTTTACACACATGGACGAGCTTTTTGAACCTTAACTTCACAAGTTATATTAGAGTTTTGTGAGGTGTTCTCCTACCAATCTAGTCATCTACTTACTATGACCTAGGAGGACTAGTGCATGCCAAAATCCGTTGCACGTGAGATTTGTGTGATATAAAAAATAATATATATATATATATATATATATATATATATATATATATATATATATATATATATATATATATATATATATATGTGTGTGTGTGTGTGTGTGTGTGTGTGTGTGTGTGCACGGGGAAGGTTTTCAAAAGGAAATACCATCCTATGCGAGTAAGCCACCGTTTGGATTTGACGTAAAAGAAATACGTGGTCCAAAGTCCTAAAAGAGAAATGGCATGAAAAGAAAAATATTTGCCAAGGCCTATTTTGTTTAGTTTGATATATTCATTCAGAAGAATTAATATGCATATTTTGAGGAAGTTTGGATTGTATATCAATGGTTTGCACAATATCCGTTTATCTTAGTTGCGCTTTCATTGTCATGACTCCATTGGTGTATAGAATCATCAAAATTCTAGGCTTGAATGCATTGTGTATGTTTGTTCATGAGTTCACTTTATCTTGTCACATAAGGTTATATTTCAAGTTGATAAAGTTTTGCAATCAAATGCAAAGTCCGTGAACATGTTTAAGTGATTGGGTTTTAAATTCATTAGTATCTAGTTCACACCCTTTCACATCCGCTTCCATATGACACATTTATTCTATAAGAGTGTGGAAAAACTTATGTTATTTAGTTTAATGTCATTTTGGTGTTTATATCTATATGTGTATACTTATGCTTAGTTTGAATCTACTGTGTATACATATATATGATATTTTGTTTGTTTTTGAGTCTTTGCCACGATTAGCTAGTTCATTTATGCCTTTATTTCTTTTTTGGTATCTATCTTGTTGTGAATTTTGTTTCGATATCACATGCTTAGATTACTACAATCAATTAATATCTTTTGTTATCGCATCATAGTTGATATTCACATCTTTATGTGAATTAGTTGAATTTTAGTTGCCCGTGTGCTTTAATGTTCTCATCACTTTATGCACAATTGAATGCTTAGCTTGTTATCCCATTATATTTATCCCTTGTTTAGTTTAGAGGGTGTGTATGCTTTAATTTGGGGAGATAAGTTAATTTTTTTATTCTTTAGCCTTTGTCTATTCCTGAACCAAAAAGGGGAAAATGGTATCTAACCCTATTGTAATCGTATCTTCATTTGGGAGATTTAACTTAGGGGGAGTCGCGACCTTCTTAGGTAGATCACAGTTGATAAAGGGGAGAATTATTTTAGGGGGATTATTTATTTATTCTACATGCATTTAATATTCTTAATATTCCCTATGCGTTTGATAGTCTACTTAAGTGTGGAGGAATTCTTCTAAATGGAAACTTTCATCGTCGACAAAGATATTGATCCTTGGGTTTTGAGTCAAGCATTGTACTCTTTATTTTGGGTGGGACAATTTTGAGTCTAGTGAGCTTGACAGCCCTTTAGGATTTTTAGTTGGGTTTTTTCCCGGAATAGCCAAAGGGGGAAATTTGTCAGGACATAAGTCTCCAATTGAGTCTTAATGTAGTGTTGGCTCAATTCTGGACAAAAACATTTGAGTCATAGGATAGTGTTAATGTGTATCCATCCAATCCTATGCCGTGTTAGTTGAACATGTAGCGGCCAAGATTATAAAGCTTCGTCAAATGCCGAGCTTGTTGTTCCTCGTTTCTACGTCAACAACATTTGTTCCATTTACTCCTAAGGTATGAATGCATTACATATATATATATAGGAGCTTGGAACAATGTTTATTGGCTGTACTTTTATTTTTAACTGAGGTTTATTTTTAGAAGGTTTCTTTAAAACTTTAAAATAAAGTTTCTGGGCTAAAAAATTGAATATTAAGCATTCTGGGATTTCGTTCGAAATTGTCGTTCGAATGAGAATTTCATTCAAACGAGGTTTTCCAACAACTTGCCACTGGAACTTCGTTATAAAGTTTGTTCAAATGAAATGTCGTCAAACGAAAATGTCGTTCGAACGAGGTTTCGGCGGGAGCAGTTTTTGGCAGTTTTTTTGGCATTTTCCCACTACTCTTTCATAGAATTTAATGACCTCGAGAACAGAATTTTTTGAAGAACTTTTTCCATATCCTAGAGAGTTTTGGTGAACTTAATTCTTTCATAAAAAGATCCCTTGTTTTTGTTAAAAGTTTTTCATCCTTAAAATAAAACCAAGCTAAACACCCAATAGTTTGTTTATCCAAGTATCTTTCATATATATACATTTTCTGGGAGTATTTGGCACCCCGGGTTCACTTTTCTACCCAAGAAGAAAAGAGTTTGGTTTTTCTTCTACATCCCACGAAGAAGAAGCTTGTTTGCTGTGACATACCCACTTGGATAAAGGCTCTTTGTTTGGGTGACGGTGGCCAGAAAAAGTCCGATCGGTGGATTCTGAGACCGTGGTGGATCGTCGTGGTTATTCGCTAGGAAGAGGTGTGTAAAAGAAGAAGCGTCGGGGCTTGGACGGAGTCAAGTCGAGTGTTTTAAGTCTTCTTGTCTTGTACATGTAAAATCGTACTTAGTTGATTTGAGGCTAGGCCCGTCTAAGGTTTTTTCCTGTTGTGGGTTTTTCCTCGTACATCGCGTCATAGAGGTTGTTTGTTTATTTTATCTTTTGCAAAATTAACATTAGATGCATGCTTAGGTAAAAAGATAAATTGGTTTAAATCACAACTCATGCTTAGTTGGTGCTACAATTAATTTAGGTAAATTTTAATTTAATTCAAGTCATTAATTTTGTTGGATAAAATTTGGTTTGGCCTAAATTAAAAAAATGGATTAATTAATTATTAGGCAAATTTCGAGGACTTGGATTGAATTGAGTTGGTTAAGTGAAAATTAATTTGTTGATTAATTTTATGTCACTTTGTGTTTAGTTTAATTTTAATTTGAAAGAAATTAAAATCTGATTTATGTAATTGTTTAATTGAACCATCCCTATTCCGCATCTAAAAGGCAACTACTTTTTGTAAAATCTAAAAATTGGGGGTCATCGTTTCCAACAAGTGGTATCAGAGCATTGATTTAGAAAAAAATATCATTTTCAGAAACTCATATATCGGATATGCCCAATTCATGGAAGTCAACGCAAATCCAAATTTGTCTTTTATCTTTTTTTCGCCACAGGTATGATGATAGAAAGCAATATAGGGTGTTGAATGGGTTTAATGAACCCTCTTGCCAATAATTTCTCCACTTGTGAGAGTGACATGTCTGACTGGGAAAGCATTAGGGAAAAAATTTAATTTATGGATCCCATCTATGCATCCAAAGGGTTGAATCCAAATCAGATGGAGGAATTCATCTATCATAGGCATTTCTTTATACTTTCAAGCAAATACAACGGTGAATTCCTTGAGCAGGCTAATGAATTCCTCCATTTGCTTTGGATTAAAACCTTTGGAGATTATAATGGGTCAACTCTCACCCCCTTCTATTCCCGAACTAATCTCTTCCAGCTCTTACAATTGTTCTCTTAGGCTGTCTTGTGTGCATTTAGGTTCCCCCTTGGGTTCCTTTACATGCTCAATTATATGTGACTCATCTACCACAAAACACTCTAGCGTCGAGTCGATGCTCTTATCCAAGATCGCCACCACACATACCGTTATAAGAGGTATATAACTTTTTTGTCCAGAAGGATGACCTTTTTACATGTTCGAGAGGGTTTGTCTACCTCATTTACCTTCCTCTTTCCCTTTGCCATCTGGGGAATCACTCTTTGTCCTAAGCAATCATGGACAGACATTCTGGGTTAGGCACTTATCCAACCACTTGCAACCCCTTTAATTTTTTCCCTGACCTCTTTCTTCTTCGTCGAGCACACTATAAAACGTTACATCCACCAGATGGGATTTCTCAATAGAAAATGTCTTTTAATTTTCTTTGATTATAATCTCAGTACCTCGAACATTGGTTTTATCACATTGATGATATGTAGATGGTAGTATCCCATTAGTGTGCATCCACACTGGCCCTATGCACAACTAGTAGCTTGTGTTGGCATTGATGACATGAAATTTAATATGGGAAGTGAAGTTCCCCATCTTGATACCTACATTCACGTATCCAAGCGACTGCAGTGTTAAATCTCAAAATCACTAGCATACAGGAACTATCTTGTCTTGAGAGAACCATGTCTCATATAGCGTGTTGATCGGCACGATGTTAATGTATGCTCCTCCATCCATTAAGGCCCTGGGAAAATAAATCCTATTGATCATGGTTGTCACATAGAGTGGGATATTGTGAAAAATATGGTACTTATCTATGTGCCTCTGAAAAGACCACCTTAGAAGTGAATCTTTTAATTAGTCACTCAATGGTTCCCTGCCAGTTTTGCGAGGGGTCCTTTCACTACTGCACTGATTCTAAAATCTTTCTTGGAATAACAACCCAGGTGTTATATTTCACTCTTGTCTGATTAAAACCCCATTTTAACTTGGGGCTTCTTCCTATGACTTTGCATCAGAGTCCTAGTCTACCTCATAATTTTGAGCATTGTAGACATATTCTACCTCAGATGTCCCTCCTTCATCTAGAGAAAGGATAATATATACTTTGCCTTTAGGTGGGTTAACTTTCTTAACCCCCTAGAATTCAACCTCTTTTTAATAAGGATTAAAAAACCATTCTTCACGTATCCTTTCATTTTTATCTTTCTATTCTCGATTAATCGCCAGTTCTTCCAGCTCTTCACATATCTTCTCACTATCTATCCATTCCTTTAGGTCACCAGCTATTGCTTTATCATATGTCACCATCATATTAATAGTGACATAATGATGTGCTGGAAGTAGGTTCTCATTAACATCTATGAGAGGTATCTGCAAAGTACCACTGGCCACCTGCTCGCCAATAATCCTTCATTCGTAGAAACAATCTTTAGTAGCGTGTTCCACTCTCCGATGCAACTCTTAATATTTGGAATTAGCCTTATCTACTGTTATTGGGGCTTCCCCATCAGAGTGGGGTAAACCTGCTACTCTCTCTTGCACCAAAGTGCGGTAATATTCCATCACCACTGCCACGCTACAAGTCAGCGGCGGTAGGACATTATCTCCAAACTCCCTCTTGCTCACTAGGTTGCTACCTTTGAACCCTGGGTCTCCCTTCTTTCCTTTTGGACCTCCATTTACATATTTAACTATTTTCCTCCTCGTGACTTGAAACCATCCTAAGGTTCGAGGCACTTGTGTTCTCTAACTAGAGGGTCTGGTCATTATGATCATAGATATGCTATTGGAAGCTCGGGTGAATTCTCTAAAAGTCCTATCTCCAATTTAGTTGGCCAAGTGGATTTTTTATTCTTCCAGAAGTCCCTAGACACATATTTGTAGCATCCTTGCCTCCTCTATATCTTTATGTACATCTAGTGCCCTCTCGCATAAATTATTGATATATTTCATCATCTCTTCACCGGGCTTCCACACTTCCTGAGCCAGGTGTCTCAATGTGAACTCTTCTTTCGCCACGATTTTTTAAGGAATTGTCTATGCAATTAGTCCCATGTTGGGATGCTGTTGGACGCTAGGTAGGAGTTCCACGTGTATGCCTTCCCTGTAAGGGCATTAGAGAACTCATATAAATTCATGTTCTTGTCATTCCCATGCAGTCCTAGGTATTCAATAAACCTTTTCATGTGTTCTCATTTGACATTGAATTTGATGAATTTTTGTCGGACATACCCTTATGGGTATGGTTTCTCATTGACACTTTCTGGGTAGAAGTTCTATAATTCCACATATAGATGAGATGTTTCCCTCTGAGAAAAATGTAGCTTCTTTACTTCCTCTATAGTAAGAGCCTTAGAGGGAGACTCCTCCAAACCCACATTATTTGTTGCTGGTGAAGTCAATGATGTTATTTCTTTCTTCAGCACCACTTTTCATGGTGGAACCACCTCTACTGTTGTTGTTGCTACAGTCGCTGCCCCTCCAGAGGGGGTTGCTACTGGTGCTACACAACTTGGGATCAAACTTGCTAAATCCATGTTATTTTTTTTTAGAAACTCAAAAAACTTGCTCATTAAGTTCATACTTATCAATGGAGCAAATGTTGTTTCACCAGTTTGTCCAACCTGAGAATTAGGATATCTAACTCCGGTCACTACCACCTCCTCTTAGGTAGTTTGTGTAACAACCCGAGATTTTTGGGATGATAATTAATTATTTTTTGGATAAATAAATATTATTTTAATTGGAGAATTATTAAATTGGCTTTTGAGGTCAAAATTTGAAGATGTTAGAAAGTAATTCAAATGATGATTCTGAGGGTGCGGTTGATTCCGGAAGGGTCGAGATAGTCGAAATGACTGTATTTGGGACTTATTTGGATGCCGAAATGTTTTAAGTTCATTTGGCTCGAATTAAAGTGACCGAGTCATTTAAAGTGTGTATTATCATTTAAAGTTGGGTATTTTGGGATATAAGGCTTAAAAATCCTACGGGAGAAACAATTCTCCTTAGAGAGAAAGAGAAGGAAAGATAGAAAAGAAAAGAAGAAGAGAAAGAGGAGAAAAGTTGGATTTCCATCCATTACGTGATTTCGAGGAAGATTCAGACTCTACAAACTTGAGTCAAGTGATTAAACTTGCTAAATAATTGTTGTGTATCATTTATTTCATGATTTGTGGATAAAACTGTGAATTTTGGGATAATATGTTAAAACCTAGATTTTGGGTAAAATCTTTTATTTATTGTGTATAAAATGGATTTGAGGTTATAAATTAGTTGAGGCGTGTTATTTGATGAATTTTGATGTTATATATATATTGGATTGATGAGAAAGGGTTAGAAGATGATTAAAATTATTTTTAGGGGTTTTGGGTTTTCTGAGAAAACAACCCATTCATAGCTTGCTGACCAAACCGAATCGATTCGCCCGTTCCGAATCGATTCGGTAGGAAGCATACTTACAGTTCCTTGGGGCCGAATCGATTCGCTATTGAGACCTAATCGATTCGTAAGGTCCGAATTGATTTGGAAATGAGGCTGTTTTGCGAGGTTTTTCTAGAGCGAGTTTCGCTCCGTTTTGTTTAGGTTTATCGAATCGGAACCTTCACATAAGATATTGGAAGTGTGTTTTGGAGACTTTTAAGGAGTTTCCCTTATGATAAATTATTGGAGTCATATTGACTTAATTCGAGAGAATACC
Organism: Sambucus nigra; assembly: GCA_949130495.1. Classification (NCBI taxonomy): domain Eukaryota; kingdom Viridiplantae; phylum Streptophyta; class Magnoliopsida; order Dipsacales; family Adoxaceae; genus Sambucus; species Sambucus nigra. The sequence goes on from OX422208.1 coordinate 648,903,594, forward strand.
AAAAAGAGATTAATGTGCCGACTAGTGGGAAAGCCCACTATTATTGAGATTTCTATTTGGAGATAATTATGGATTTATAAGAGAGAGTTAAGATGCGCTTAGTGATAATGGATTTTAGAATTTAATCCCACATGGGATCACTTTACAAGTTTATACGATTGATTGAACCATATTATGAATTGAGAATAATAAATGTTGATCGATATGCATACGGATATAGAAAATATGCTTAATGTAAATTGAATTGGGGGATGTTTCATATAAATGATAAATGCTGATCGAGGTGCATAACGATACAGAGAATATCTTCATCGTAAAGAGAATTAAGAGACAATTCATATAAATAGAAGTGAGGTGTGAACTTCAAGTGAGAAATATTATAGTATATACTAAGTGGGGAAGTTATGTAAGCTATTGACGAATAGTGTATCGAGAGTAACATATACTAAATAATGATATTATTTTACTTACGCCTAAGAGCATACTAGTATTGAAATAGTGTGATATATATACCTTGTGTGATGGTATACATTTATATGATGTGGTGATGTATTTATATCTTGTGTGAATGATATATATATATATATATATATATATATATATATATATATATATATATATATATATATATATATATATAGGGTATGCCCGTGCCTGAAGGCACGCTGATAATCGCCCAACAAAGTTTTATTATTCCAACGACGTTTTATCAGTCCAACAAATAAAAAATAGTTCAACAACATTTTATTAGTCTAAATTCATCAATTGAATTCACATTGTGCCTCAAATTAACAAGTGTCAATTCTAAAACAAATGGGTTGTTTATTAGACTATCCACCTTGCTTAAGCGATAACAACCAATCGTACAATATTCAAAATGTCGAAATTCATCAAACAAATGCTTAAACGAAACAAACTTCTTAAAAAAAATCACGACGATATTCAGGAAAGCTAACTTAATAACAAAATAGTGGTCAACCCGATTTAATTCAATACAAATAACTTAAATTAAAAAAAATGGACAGAATTTACATTGTACATAATTGCATAAACAAATGTAGTTTGTGAACTTGAAATGCATAAACATAAACCAAAAGGTTGAAACATAGTCAACACTTTTGTCTTAGCAAGATTTTTTTGAAATTAGTATAGAGATCTAAACTGAGATGGTACATCATTCGGAAAGTATAATATAGAAAAAAAGTAATGTAAGGACATAATATTAAGGCAAAAAAATGCTTCCAGATCCGTGACAATCAGTGCCCCAAATAATTTCAGTACAACACTGTAAGGTAGGCATGCAATTTAATTTCTTGACTGCCACATTGATCTTCTTTTTAAACTCGTGGTTGGTAGAAGTGTGAACCCCCCCAAACCCAATCTAGTATGTGCTTTAAACGTACAAAAGGTAACGTGTTTACTACAACTAAAAAATAGGGTGAACAAAAATGAAAATCTATAAAGCATGAAGATGACTAAAGTGAAGCAATAACGCAATCCTCACTTTGTAAGTATGACTGGAATATTTACACTGACTTGTTTTAAGAAATCCTCTTGCTACAACAACCTGGATTGACTTTTTTTTAAAAAGACCCTTGCTACAAAATAAAACCCAATAAGATATCACCTTGTCTAAAATAAATATCGAGGAAACAAAATATTCTAACCAAAATTTAGAGAAGTGAATATCTAAAAGACCAAAACACATCTTCTGCAGTAAACCCGTGTGCGAATTTATTATGAATTTCATGAGAAATATAAATTTTTCAAGTTGGTGTTTTAGTGTGTACAATGTTCTCGTGTAATGTATGTAATTGTGCTTTAGTGAGTTCAGCGTGTGTATATATGCGTGGAAATGTTTGTAATCAAGTCATTTATTTCGTAACCAAAATTAGAATGACATAGTTAATGAATACAGACAATTATTATTATTGAGTAATGTGAAAATGATTCACTACAGCAAAATAGTCACAGTAATATTAATAATAAAAATTAATGGAAAATAAATATTACAACAAAAGAAAACTGAATAGTTGTAGATGAATTAAGAAGAGAATTAGTACAAACCACTGTCGAAAAATGATTCACCACCGCAAAAATACCCATTTCAGATACTTGTACTTCATCTCAGATCCCCCTGGATCTCACCCTTTTCAGACTCATGAGTCATCAACACCTAGAGGGAAGAAAATTCATTACTTAGAAGATAATGATTACATAGAAAAATATTGGAGTAATAAACAATTAGCCATTTATACTACAGATGTGGAATCTCACATGTACGATAAGTTCATTCATACATACACACATGTTTGTGTGTATGTATGAATAAAGCTACACATTCTAAATGCTAGTATAAGGGTCATACTTAAGTTCATTCATACATACACACATATGTATGAATGTGCTCCTGAATACCAACGAAAAATAGCCAGTATCACTGAAGTTCCATCTCGAGAGCTCATATTCATTCACCTTCAACCCGCTCTCCAAGGGATGCATGCTTTGTCACCCGACTGTGACGTTGTAATAACCCTCGCTTATGAGACCGTATTTTATAGTAATTACTTAGTATAGTAATTAGAGACCAGTGTTGGGTTATGATTTGAATGTTAATTCAATGTAGAAAAGTTGATATTTATTATGAGGTTGCATACATATCATAATCATGGGAAATATTGCTATGTCATGCTTATTAATATCATCTGTATTTAAAATGATATTTGGCTTAATTATGAGACCGGAACCTAAATTCAATTTTAAAATGTCCAAATGATAATTTGGAGGTTGCAGTTAATTCCGGAATGTGTGAAATAGTCAAATAATGTGCCATATTGTATTTTGTAGTTTTGGGCATTTTTGACTGGTTGTGCCTTAATTATACTATTGCGTATTATTTTATCGCACTACTAGTCAATTATGTGGGATTTTGTCTTAGGTCACGACTTAAGCTTTCTAAGTCTTCCAATTTCCCTAATTCCCTTCCTAAACGTAAAGAGAAAGAGAAGAGTAGAGAGAAAGATTGGAGATTTGGAGATTGAGAGAGATTCTTGCTTCTACAACCAAGAGACCTGAAATTTGCTGAATCAAGGCAAGTTTTTACTTGCTATTTGTGTCTTGAGATAGATGATTTGCTATGGTAATGATGTATTGATTTTGGTTTAGCAAACTTAGGGTTTTCCTTATGTATTTATGGGTTTTGATTCATTCAAAGATGATTAGGATGATTCATGAGGCTTAAGATGGTTAATAGCATCATTGATGTTATTTTGATGTTGGTATATAAGTTTGGTTTGAAGAAATCTGAGTTATGGTAGAGAATGGAGTCCAAGACTCCATAGCCAATTCTTGGCAAAATCGGAGGCCCGAATCGATTCGGCCCCCAGGGCGAATCGATTCGGTTAGGTCCAGTGCCCAGGTCTTGTGAACCGAATCGATTCGGAATTGATCCGAATCGATTCGGCAGTTATGCAGAAACCCAAACCTTCTGACCGAATCGATTCGATTTCCATTCGAATCGATTCGGTAACTTTTCAGAAACTCAAATTTTCTGGCCGAATCGATTCGGCCAAGGGGGCGAATCGATTCGGTAGCCCTGCACTTTTTGAAATTTTTCTTTTTCATTTTTTAACCACTTTCTTTAGGATTAGTGATTAGGGACCTTCTTAAATGAAGTAAACATAGGGTTTAGAGTACTAGTTGAGTTGGGTCGACATCCTAGACTCGAAAGGGTTCATCTAGGATTCATTCAAAGGGGAATTTAAAGTAATGCTTAGGCATTACTTTCGTCTAGTAGTTTTATAAGGGTCTAGAATATATTAAGGTCAATTTGGAGACAGTAGAATTCAACTCGAGTTAGATTTGACTTAATGGTTTATATTAAGGCCTAAAAGAGGCTTTGTGAATAACTTTGGAGTCCAAATTTCTTATCGAGGATGTTAGGACGGTACGTAATACGTATAGTCCCGGTTTAGCTTACATTTATTTAAATGGGAAATTGATAAGGTAAATGATAATTTACTAAATCATGAAATGGAAATTAATAATATGGATGTTACACACCTCTCTAAATACCATCTTAAAGGAAGTCCGTGCGATAGGTGAAGCCCCCTGGCTAATGAATGCAGGGTGGATATAGTCCTAGGCCGTATGAGCGCTTGTTTTATTTTCTGCGATGGGTAGGAGATTCTGGGTGTGGTCTTGAATACCCCGCAGGCATATGGCCGCTTCCCGACGTTTGCAATAGGATCCCAGGTTGTCTTATGTTAGGCCCTAGAAGATGATGGTTATTTAGGGACGCGCACAGTGGGGAAATCTGGACGGGCGGTCTTAGAATCGTTATATTTATATTTATGACTATTCTAATTTTCGAGTTGGACTCGATGGAACATTAATGCCATAAAGAGCAAATTTATGCCACAAAGAGCATGCTATTGAGATTAGTGCCGTAAAGAGCACATGATGATAATTATATTCCTGATAAGGAATGGAAAAGAAGATTGAAATTGAAATATGATGAATGATGTGAAAGGCTCTTAAGTATTTTTAATTCTGTTTTATCATGAATCTCACTCTACATAGTCCTTTATCAGTTTTAGTTCCTTATATAAGGCTACCATGCTAGACTATTATCCATGCTTAATTGTGCACCATTGTCATACCTGTCATTTATCTATTGATCACATATATCCGGCCCTGACCGGTTTTCATTTCTTGTTGTATCTATATATATATATATATATATATATATATATATATATATATATATATATATATATATATAATCCGTTCAGGTGTTCCGCCGCACGGTCGCCAGTAATGAACCTTCCTTCCTTATGTTTTGAGGAGTCGTGACATTGTGCGGGTTTCACGGGAGTTTTGTGTAGACGCCTCCATTTATGTTTCTAGTTATGTTCAGTTTATTCGGGCTTGTTGCCCAAACCGTTGTAATTGTATAATGGATCTATTATGTAACGCTTGGTACTAATTGTATGTTGTATGGTTGTTATTGACCGACGTTTCATTCGGTCCCTTGTATCTTTTGGGTTTCTTATTTACGCTTGTGGGGGGTTTCTACCCTCTATTTCTATTATGGGTTGTTGAAAATGTTTTCTTTTTTTTATTTCAAATCAAAGTTTTTGATAACCCGTTTTCAGGAATATAGAGTGGTTATTCCTTATACTTTGCATATTGTTGTGATGCTGAGAATGATATTTATCAATGATTTCCTATTTTATCGGGGTATAGGGCTGGCCACCCTTTATTTCGGATAGCGGGTTGTCCCAGATGGTATCAGAGCATCAGGTTCTAGTGTCTTTAGGATCTATGCGGACTTGTCACGTTCTACCGTAGCGTTCTTTGATATAGAACTTAATATTAGGATTGTTTTGCTGCCTATGTATGCGATCTTCTGCTAAATAGATTGTCTTATATTATGTTTTAACTCTATCTCGTCTTTATCTCAGATGCCGCCTAAGAGAGGACGGCCCGCTAGACGTAATAGGGTTGTTGAGGATGAGTATGGCCCTCCACCACAGGTAAGGAGTATCAGTGCTGCTGAAGTGGCAGATATTGTGGCCCAAGCTATCAACGCCGCGATGACTGCAGTGGCTCAACAAATGCCACAAGCTCAAGTTAGGGGACAAGAAGCACTAGTTCCTACGGGACCTTCTCAGTGGGAACGGGTGAGGGAGTCTTTCCTTAAGGGACATCCCTCTGAATTCGAGGGAGGTTCGGATGTTATCAAGGCGAACCAGTGGAAGAGAGATATGCAGCGCCATCTTAGGATGGTGGAATGTAGTGAGGAGAAGAAGCAAATTCTCGTTACTTTCAAGCTGGTCGGACCGGCCTTACACTGGTGGGAGTCAATGACGACGCCCGAACAAAGGGATACTATGTCCATCACAAATTTTTGGGCCTTGTTTGATGGAAAGTATTTCCCTCCCGGAGTTCAGAGGGAAATGCAGAGGAAGCTTCAGGATTTGGTACAAGGGGAGAGGTCGGTGGCCGAGTACGAGGAGGAGTTTACCCGGTTAGCCAGTTTTATACTGGATGAGGTAACTCCAGAAGCGAAGAGGATCTCCAAGTTTATGGGAGGTTTGCATTGGAGAATAAAACAACATTTGCTTGGAAACCCATCTCTGGTGACTTTTGGTGATGTGATGAATGCTGCTCTACTTCACTGTCAAGAGCATAGATTGTTTATGCAAAACAAGAAGAAGGTTGTAGTTGCGGGGCAGGCTGTGAGACAGGGAGGAGTTGGGAGCGGAGGGGGAACATCTTCTTCGTCCCAATCCTCGGGGAACAAGCAGGTTGAGAGGGATCCCCAGCAGGAGGATTCTTCACAGCGTCAACATTTCGGTGGGTTTAATGCTGGTGGCAACCCCAATAATTACAGGCAGGGTCAAGGTGGTCTACAACCACAGGGAGGTAGAGGTGGTAATGGAGGTAGGGGCCAACAGGGCCGAGGTGCGGGGCAATTCCGGAATAACCAAGGCAGGAATCAGGATAATACGACAAATAAATGTTTCCATTATGGGGAGCTGGGCCACTACAAAAGGGCGTGTCCTCAGTTGGTTGGAGGGCATCTTCCTAGGGCCCCACAGCAGCCGTACGTACAGTTTCCGCCCCAAGCGCCAAATCCGATTCCTCCTCCTCAACAGGGGCAATTGCAGTACGAAAGGGTTTACCATATTCAGGAGGCTCTACTTCCTCCAGCTCCTCCTACACCGCCAACGATCGAGGGTAAGTTTCTCATCCATGGGCATATGGGTCGAATTCTATTTGATACGGGTGCTACACACTCCTTTATTTCTAGAAGTTTTTCCCAGACTACAGGTTTGATAAAATTTGCTGAAAGTACCTTCACTAGCGTCGAATCCTCTATGGGCGATTGCTCATTGATTTTCTTCGTATGTAAAAACATAGGAATTAATCTTGGTGACTTGTGTTTTAAGGCCGATTTGCTCGTCCTTGATATGGTCGGGTACGATGTAATTTTGGGCATGGATTGAAGTACCGGGCTATAGTGAATTGTTACGGGAAGAGTATAGTTTTTGCGGTTCCGGGACAAGAGATGTTCCTGGTAGTTATGCCTTGTATGGAAGGGAGCACGGGTGCTTATCTATATTGTATTACGGAAGATGCATCTAGAGATGTCGTGGTTTTCCTAAATTCTCTTCCAATCGTTAGGGACTTTGAAGATATTTTTCGGGAGATATCGGGATTACCTCCAAGTCGGGAAACAGAGTTTGTGATTGATCTAATGCCGGGAACTCGACCGATAGCCAAAGCTACTTATCGAATGGATCCTGTGGAGCTGAGGGAAATGAGAGATCAGATTCAGAAACTACTGGATCAGGGCTTTATTAGGCGTAGTACCTCACCGTGGGGCGCTCCGGTATTGTTTGTGAAGAAGAGAGACGGTTCTCTCCGGTTATGCGTGGACTATAGAGAATTGAATAAAGTCACCATCCGGAATAAATACCCTTTACCTCGCATCGACGACTTATTTGATCAACTTAGGGGAGCTTCCTACTTCTCAAAGATCGACCTGAGGACGGGGTATCACCAATTGAGGATACGAGAGCAAGATGTATCCAAGACGGCCTTTCTGACCCGTTATGGATCTTATGAGTTCTTGGTTATGCCCTTTGGGCTAACCAATGCCCCTACAGTGTTTATGGACCTTATGAATAGGGTATTCCGGGATTTCCTTGACCAGTTTGTCATTTTCTTTATCGATGACATCCTAGTCTATTCTCAGACAGAGTCGGATCACACTGCTCACTTGCGGTTGGTCCTGCAGAGATTGAGGGATCATCAATTGTATGCAAAGTTTGAGAAGTGTGTCTTCTGGTTAAAGGAAGTTCAATTTTTGGGGCATGTGGTGTCATCCCAAGGCGTGTCTGTGGATCCGAGTAAGGTGATCGCGGTGAAGGAGTGGGGCCAGCCCATGACGCCCACTGAAGTTCGTAGTTTTCTGGGCTTGGAGGGTTGTTACCGTCGATTCATTAAGGGATTTTCTAAGGTTGCTAGCCCATTGACGAATTTGACCCAGAAAGGAGTAAGATTTGTTTGGGACAGTTCATGTCAAGCAGCTTTCGATGAGCTCAAGGATAGACTGACTTTCGCTCCAGTCCTGGCATTGCCAAAGCCGGGATTGGAATATCTCGTCTTCACCGATGCATCTCTTCTGGGGTTAGGAGGTGTTCTTAAACAAGAGAGACAACCCATTGCGTACGCTTCTCGTAAGTTGAAGCCTCACGAGAGGAACTATCCGGTACATGACTTGGAATTCGCCGCCGTTGTATTTGCCTTGAAGATATGGAGGCATTACCTCTTAGGGGAAAAGTTTAGTCTGTTCACCGACCACAAATCGCTACAATACTTATTCTCCCAAAAGGATTTGAATATGCGCCAGCGTCGTTGGTTGGAGTTTGTGAAAGACTACCAATTTGATATTCATTATCACCCCGGGAAGGCGAATGTGGTAGCAGATGCCTTGAGTAGAAAGCCTGATGGAGACTTAGCTGAGGTGTGGAAAGGTAAGTGGAAAGAACTTAGCCTGGAGGATGCAGGGGTGAGAGCATTCCTTTCCGTGATGACGGTTACTCCCACAATTATAGCAAAGATTGTGGAAGCTCATAAAAGAGATAAGGTTTGTCAAGACCATACACGCCAGTTGTTGTCTGAGGGAGCGGAGTCGTACTCGATTGGTTCCGAGGGTGGACTACGCTTCCATGGAAGACTTGTGGTTCCCGACGATGGGGATTTGAGACGTGCAGTGATGGCAGAATCCCACGGGTCCAAGTTCGTGGTACATCCAGGCGGGGACAAGATGTACCAAGATATGCGTCGTTTGTACTGGTGGGCGGGTATGAAGAGGGATATCTCAGAGTTTGTGTCTCAATGCACTACTTGTCAGTTGGTTAAGATTGACCACCAGCGACCGACAGGCTTGTTACAACCGCTCGAGATTCCCGTATGGAAATGGGAGAGCATTTCAATGGACTTTGTTACGGGCTTGCCTATATCGCAAAAGGGTCACGACTCAATTTGGGTGATTGTCGACCGTTTGACTAAGTCGGCACACTTCTTGCCCGTGCGCACCGATTATGATACCGCTCGTTATGCCCAGTTGTTCGTTAAGGAGATCGTCAGACTCCACGGGGTACCTTTGAATATTATCTCCGACCGAGATAGAATATTTGTGTCCCACTTTTGGCAGAGCTTCCAGGGAGCTATGGGGACTGAGTTGAAGTTAAGCTCTTCCTATCATCCTCAAACAGACGGTCAGACCGAAAGGGTAAACCAGATGTTGGAGGATATGCTTCGTATGTGCATACTCGACTTTAAGGGAAGTTGGGAACAATACCTCCTGTTGGTTGAGTTTGCTTATAACAACTCATACCAATTCACTATTGGAATGGCACCCTATGAAGCTTTGTATGGCAGACCTTGTAGATCGCCCGCTTGTTGGTTGGAAGTGGGTGATAATAAGTTCCTTGGGCCTGAAATGATCCAAGATACTTCTTCGAAGATTGAGCTTATTCGAAATCGCATACGGATAGCCCAAGATCGACAAAAGAGCTACGCCGATGCGGGTAAGAGACATATGGAGTTGGAGGTTGGAGACCAAGTGTTGGTGCGAGTGTCCCCGATGAAGGGAATCAAACGTTTAGGGAAGAAAGGAAAGCTTGCACCGCGCTTTGTTGGACCTTTCCCGGTAATTGCAAAGGTTGGTCCCGTGGCATACCAACTTGCCTTGCCGGAACCTTTACAACAAATCCACGATGTATTTCACGTCTCCTCTTTGAAGAAGTACAGAAGGTGTGAAGGTGCCCTTTGGCACATTACTTTCGAAGATATCGAGTTGCAGCCCGACGTTTCTTATGAAGAACAACCGGTTGCTATCCTTGAGTTTGGGGAGCGAAAGTTGAGATCTCGTGTGGTGCCCCTAGTGAGAGTTCATTGGAGTCATCATCATGCAAGAGAATCAACTTGGGAACGTGAGGATGAGATGCGGGAGAAATATCCACATCTTTTCTCATGAGGTACGCCTTAATTTTGGGGACAAAATTCCCTCATAAGGGGGGGAGTATGTAATAACCCTCGCTTATGAGACCATATTTTATAGTAATTACTTAGTATAGTAATTAGAGACCAGTGTTGGGTTATGATTTGAATGTTAATTCAATGTAGAAAAGTTGATATTTATTATGAGGTTGCATACATATCATAATCATGGGAAATATTGCTATGTCATGCTTATTAATATCATCTGTATTTAAAATGATATTTGGCTTAATTATGAGACCGGAACCTAAATTGAATTTTAAAATGTCAAAATGATAATTTGGAGGTTGCAGTTAATTCCGGAATGTGCGAAATAGTCAAATAATGTTCCATATTTTATTTTGTAGTTTTGGGCATTTTCGACTGGTTGTGCCTTAATTATACTATTGCGTATTATTTTATCGCACTACTAGTAAATTATGTGGTATTTTGTCTTAGGTCACGACTTAAGCTTTCTAAGTCTTCCAATTTCCCTAATTCTCTTCCTAAACGTAAAGAGAGAAAGAGAAGAGTAGAGAGAAAGATTGGAGATTTGGAGATTGAGAGAGATTCTTGCTTCTACAACCAAGAGACCTGCAATTTGCTGAATCAAGGCAAGTTTTTACTTGCTATTTGTGTCTTGAGATAGATGATTTGCTATGGTAATGATGTATTGATTTTGGTTTAGCAAACTTAGGGTTTTCCTTATGTATTTATGGGTTTTGATTCATTCAAAGATGATTAGGATGATTCATGAGGCTTAAGATGGTTAATAGCATCATTGATGTTATTTTGATGTTGGTATATAAGTTTGGTTTTAAGAAATCTGAGTTGGGGTAGAGAATGGAGTCCAAGACTCCATAGCCAATTCTTGGCAAAATCGCAGGCCCGAATCGATTCAGTTAGGTCCAGTGCCCAGGTCTTGTGAACCGAATCGATTCGGAATTGATCCGAATCGATTCGGCAGTTATGAAGAAACCCAAACCTTCTGATCGAATCGATTCGATTTCCAACCGAATCGATTCGGCAACTTTTCAGAAACTCAAATTTTCTGGCCGAATCGATTCGGCCAAGGGGGCGAATCGATTCGGTAGCCCTGCACTTTTTGAAATTTTTATTTTTCATTTTTTAACCATTTTCTTTAGGATTAGTGATTAGGGACCTTCTTAAATGAAGTAAACATAGGGTTTAGAGTAATAGTTGAGTTGGGTCGACATCCTAGACTCGAAAGGGTTCATCTAGGATTCATTCAAAGGGGAATTTAAAGTAATGCTTAGGCATTACTTTCGTCTAGTAGTTTTATAAGGGTCTAGAATATATTAAGGTCAATTTGGAGACAGTAGAATTCAACTCGAGTTAGATTTGACTTGATGGTTTATATTAAGGCCTAAAAGAGGCTTTTTGAATAACTTTGGAGTCCAAATTTCTTATCGAGGATGTTATGACTGTACGTAATACGTATAGTCCCGGTTTAGCTTACATTTATTAAAATGCGAAATTGATAAGGTAAATGATAATTTACTAAATCATGAAATCGAAATTAATAATATGGATGTTACACACCTCTCTAAATACCATCTTAAGGGAAGTCCGTGCGATAGGTGAAGCCCCCTGGCTAATGAATGCAGGGTGGATATAGTCCTAGGCCATATGAGCGCTTGTTTTATTTTCTGCGATGGGTAGGAGATTCTGGGTGTGGTCTTGACTGCCCCGCAGGCATATGGTCGCTTCCCGACGTTTGCGATAGGATCCCAGGTTGTCTTATGTTAGGCCCTGGAAGATGATGGTTATTTAGGGACGCACACAGTGGGGAAACCCGGACGGGCGGTCTTAGAATCGTTATATTTATATTTATGACTATTCTAATTTTCGAGTTGGACTCAATGGAACATTAATGCCATAAAGAGAAAATTTATGCCACAAAGCGCATGCTATTGAGATTAGTGCCATAAAGAGCACATGATGATATGTATATTCCTGATAAGGAATGGAAAAGAAGATTGAAATTGAAATATGATGAATGATGTGAAAGGCTCTTAAGTACTTTTAATTCTGTTTTATCATGAATCTCACTCTACATAGTCCTTTATCAGTTTTAGTTCCTTATATGAGGCTACCATGCTAGACTATTATCCATGCTTAATTGTGCATCATTGTCATACCTGTCATTTATCTATTGATCACATATATCCGGCCCTGACCGGTTTTCATTTCTTGTTGTATCTATATATATATATATATATATATATATATATATATATATATATATATATATATATATAATCCTTTTAGGTGTTCCGCCGCACGGTCGCCAGTAATGACCCTTCCTTCCTTATGTTTTGAGGAGCCGTGACATTGTGCGGGTTTCACGGGAGTTTTGTGTAGATGCCTCCATTTATGTTTCTAGTTATGTTCAGTTTATTCGGGCTTGTTGCCCAAACCGTTGTAATTGTATAATGGATCTATTATGTAACACTTAGTACTTATTGTATGTTGTATGGTTGTTATTGACCGACGTTTCATTCGGTCCCTTGTGTCTTTTGGGTTTCTTATTTACGCTTGTGGGGGGTTTCTACCCTCTATTTCTATTATGGGTTGTTGAAAATGTTTTCTTTTTTTATTTCAAATCAAAGTTTTTGATAACCCGTTTTCTGGAATATAGAGTGGTTATTCCTTATACTTTGCATAGTGTTGTGATGCTGAGAATGATATTTATCAATGATTTCCTATTTTATCGGGGTATAGGGCTGGCCACCCTTTATTTCGGATAGCGGGTTGTCACAGACATAGAATGCGATCTTCTCATTATTCCCGATACCAAAGAACCACCCGTTATACCTCACTTTGAACCAAAAAGTATAGTGAAATAATTTAAACCAAAGGTACATCAAAACAAACCCCAACTTCCATCTATTACTAAAGCAGAAAAGAAAACACCCACTCCTAGAGCCTTACATTTCTCACAATCTGGAAAAAACCTACCCATCTCATAACAGCAAACCTTATAATCCTGCTACATTTATGAAAACCGTCTACAATAGTAGGATCGATACTCCTTGAAGGATTCATGGAAGCTCCATTCATAGACCAAAATATGAAATAGACCAACATACTCAATAACACAATGATTAGCAGCATATATGATTTTTATGTAGAATGAGGAATACGTAGAAAATGTAACTTTTTAGGTAAAATGAGGAATGCATAAAATAGAGTATTCGATTCAAGTTTTTTTTTAAAGAAAAACAATGAAAGTTTAAGCAAGGAAATGGTTTATAAACCAAATTTATACATAATATTGGATCAAGAGAAATTATATACCCAATACCACAAACATATGTATTGAATTAATGATAAGAAATAACCCCATATAAAACGATGCTTCTATTGATTTGAGATTCTCTAACTCTTCTTTGGCATTTGGGAACTTCCCTGACCCCCTGATTGGTCTGGAATCTATTAGAGGGTACCTCTTTCTTTCTCCAATTAATGGATTTCGTGCAAGAGAATATGCATAAAGAATGAAGACATGTATAAGAATGCAAACAATGAAGGAGAAGTCACATATAAGGCATATAATATATTGAGCAGAGGAAATATCTATATGGCAATGAAGTCTTCTGCGGGACCTTAATTAATCAAAAACAAATTAAACCAATTGATTCATAAAACCATCTATAATATATAAGGGACGATGATAACTTCTTAAAGTTATACATATAGAATCTTATCAAAATCTTAGGCAATGTTCACTATCCAGCCTTTTTAAAAATAAAAAATACAACAATAATAATATTAAAACTCCAACTAATAGTCCTGCCCTTCCATTTCCAAACATAGATGAATGTTAAATAATGCATACGTTTGTTGAGCCAAATTCAAATCTAATAGGATACCTTATCTACTACAGCAGCTTATGGAGGAGAAAAACAGGAGGAGGGGATCTTGGAAATACAATCATCACCAAAGCAGCTTATATATCTTATGGAAAAAGAGAGTCGAGGAATCCACTATTTTCCTTCAGCACCAAAATAAAAGGATACCAACTTTTAGGCCCACAATATCAAATGAAAGTTGCAATTAAGTTCATTAAATTAAGCTTAAAAGACACATAATATAAGTAAAATCTAGAGCATAATAAAAAAATATGATTGAAGTCTTTGTATAGTTCTTCGCATATACCATGGATTCAACGTCTTCCTTACAACATGGTAGTAAACTCAAAATAATTATGGCAGTAAAATATACCATAGATTCCAATATCATGCTTACAATGCATAACACTCCTTTTCCATCATGTACATCATAGCTAACCAAGAAAATTCAACTTAATTAATCAAAGAACGGGTGTTATTGTGAGTCCACAGTTTGGGGTGATCAGCAACTCTAGAGTGAAGTATTACTCTTTGAAAATGATTGGTACAAAATATTTGTTAGAATTCAAAATGAACATGGATGTTTTAAACATTCTAGGACAATAAAGGTTTCAATCACATGATTCCTAACAAACAGTTAAACGTTATGGATAACAAAACAAAATAATGCACCAAGTCTAAAATAGAGTAATGGCAAATATTTATCCAAGTAATATCAAATGGGATGAACAACCTATAGGAACATAGACTCCAAAGTCATGTTTCAGAATAATTATTCTGATACAAAGCGAGAGTTTCGAGACTTGTACAATTTGAAAGCTCCTTCGGTACAAACTCGAATAATTGGTTATCCCAAATAGTTAGATCTATTAACCCGTCAAGCAGGCCGACCTCTTTGGGTATAACCCCGTTTAACTAATTTTAGGTAAGGCCGAGATATTTTAAACTCTTATACTCACATATCTATATACGGATACTACTTGAAATCGTATTCTCCTATGCTCGAAAGGTTTTCAAACTCTTGAACTGCCCGAGAAAAATAGGCAATGGGCCAATCATATTTTAAGTGTACGCCACAAATTTATCAAGCAAAGGAAGGTTTCCAAATTCCAAAGGAATGGGTCAATATAGCTTGTTGTTTCCCATTCATGCTAGATCTTAAGGTACCTGTATCAGAAGAGTAAAAATAGATATGAATTACCCTACTATTATTAATGTTTCAGAATAAGAAATGTAATAATTTACATGTGCCCCCGGAGGAAGAAATTAAAAAGTATAACTGAAACATAAGAGAGCTCATTATGTTTCAAGTTAAATGAAATAAATATAACTTGGGTATTAGACATGAAAAAGTAATTAAATAAGGCAATACACAGAGACAACTTAAAATCTACCAATATAAGAAACAAAGTTATATTATCAATTTACTAAAACTTCTTATTAGCAACAATAAACAAAATAATCCAAAGGGTACCTCAGTGGCATGGGGGGGCGAACATTGATCGAAAGTCAAAAGAAAGAGACAACTTCTTTTCCCAAAAATATACAAAACAAAGGTGAGAAAAACTAAGTATCCCTAAAAAAATTTGAAGTTTCTCTTTAGTGATGCAGTTTTAGACATTAATCTTTAGAAAAGTAATTTTGGCTATTGATACCTGGAGAATTTTTTTGGGAAGATTAAAGAACATATATGGTATTTATTGTGTAAAACAATACACAAAGGCACAATAAAAACAATATGACCAAGCAGAGTAATCATACCGTATCTGTACTAATTTTGTTTTTTCTTTGAAAGCAATGATTGCAGCTTTAAAAAATAATACATGTATTGAGTTATATTATTTTCTCCCATGTTATTAAATCTGAAGAAATGGAAATCAAAACTTGAGATTTTAGTTAGTGTGTTTGACATTGATCATCAGTGTCACTACTCTGGTTGCTGAAAAAGTATGGAAGGACATTGACTCAACTTCTTCGGTATCTTTGATCCCAAAAGGCCTGCTGAAATTTAAAGGCCATATGTTGACATCCGAAAAGCAGGTCCAACATGTTTTTGAACCCAAAAGACCATATATTGACATCTGAAAAGTTGTTACATATGAATCTATTTATGTACCAATATCTCCATATACTTAACTTTTAATAGAATTTCCACACTGGAATTTTAAAAAATTAAAGTAGCTAATTCCTTGTCCCTATGTTTACAACTTGCTCAATATATTACCTACCTAAGCAGTGCCAATGAAACCTACTTGTTTTTTTGATAAAATCAAATGCATACTCCAAAGATATGGATAATGAAATGATTAACGAATTAGAGTACTTAAGAGTGAACAACAAACAAAACAATAATTTCACAATCACAATTTGCTCCAATAATTTGTCGAAAATGAATACAATAAAGAGCATGCCACTAAATATCAAAGTTAGCAACAAAGTTCCAATTGGTTGTAAACCTCAAACCTAATGTATATATCAAAGTCATAGGATTAAGTTCAACTGTAGTAACCACCACACTTGCGTTAGACATACACTATCAACTTCTTCAATACAATTCACCAAATTGTATATATTATTATTTCAACATGTTAAATCAACATTTATAAAAACACTTTAAAAACTTGTCATCCTAAATCAAGCCATAATGAATGTGTAACTTTAGTAAAATGATTAATACTACCCATTTTTTTGTGTATTGCAACAGAAAGCTACTCACGCATTTCCAATACCAATTTCAATTGGTAATTAAATCATTCCAAAAACTCCGAACATCAATAAGATCAATGAAAAATGTAGCAAAATCGGTTACCATAAATTTCACCAATTGATACTTTTATTTGCTAAAAAAATGTAGCAAAATAGGTTACAACAAATTTCACCTTTAAGTCCCATATAAAAATAAATTACCATTTAATATGAAGCATGAAGTCACTCCACTATTAAAATATCTGAAAGCCATGTCAATCCACCATGTTTTACCTGTAAAAAATAAATACCAATTTTCTACAGGGATAAAGTCAGAAAATACTATGAAATTCCCATGTCAAAATGCAATAAAACTAATTTAGTTAAAACCTCAAAATAAATTAGTAGAATTAATTAAAGGAGATAGACAACTTACATGGGAAAAAGAACATGATGCATTCATGTTTAAACAATTTTTATTCTCAAACTTCTCCATCATAAATTACGTACCTGAGCATCACCAAAGGCAAAAAAATGTTGGAAGTTGCAATAGAGTTTATATATTATTTCAAACCATTGAAATAAACATTTTTACAAAAATGAAATTGAAATGATAATTCTTTTAGAAGAAGGAATTGTAGTAAAAAATGGAAGGAAATAGCAAGATGAAAATCAAATAATACTAAAAAAAGTAGTCAGTGTGAGATCTACACTACAGTTTACTAAACACATTTATTTTATTTCAAAGCAATGGGAAACAAAACTAAATAGAAAATCAGAAAATGAGTTGAAAGGAATTGACTCAAACTTTCCACTCCTGATAGAACTATATACTCAAGTATCATTTGAATGAAATCCATAACTAACGCGTCTAAGAAGTTATAACACAAAGGTCATGGAAATTAACCTCAGAAAAAACCAGCTTATGTTGTTATTATTCAAATGTCCATAGTATCCTACCAACATAAATGTTTAGTCTCAGCTTAAGAAATAAGAACATCAATCTAATGTACACTATGATACACTCTTTATCAAACACCTAATGTTGAAAATGAAGCTCCAATTGGTTGTATACATCTTACCACTTTCACATGTGTTTCCCTAAATCATTATTATAAACAAATTAGTGAATGAAGATAACAATTCATTTTAAACAAAAGGGAATAACCATGGACAAAGATTGAGAACCCTCTGTTTTACATCAATGTAATGGTTCAGTAGTTCAAAAATGAGTTTAGCACTGAACTGATAAGAATAGAATGAAATTCAACTATTGTCCCTAAGAATAAAATTCATAGTTTGATCATACCTGAGCTCTTTATAGTTGAATCCTCATGGTGATTCCATATATGAGTCAAAACCTTAGGGGGAGGAGGCATCCAATCCTTATTTTCCTTATCTTCACAATCAACAATCTGAATAGCATCATCATTTTCATGTTCCTTCTCAATAGCAGAGTCAGATATTTTCTTTCGTTTAGAAGGAAAATGTGGGGGTGAATCTACATAATCATTGTAATCCTCGATTCCCCATTGAACCCAACGTCACCAGCATCTACAACTGTGTACGGGGTAATATTTGCATCAATTCTCACACCTGTACTTAAGCCAGATTACCATTGAAAATTTCGTTAATAGTAGGTAAAATTGCAGGTTGGAAAGTCTGAAAATGGAATATAATGCAATATTAGACTTTGATTAGTAAAATTTCATATGAATTGGCCCATTTTTCAGTTAAACATTACACAAACTTAAAGCACCTGAACACAACAACCGATACTTCTTTAAAGCACACCAAAAAAACGTAACATATAAGTCAAACTCATGTCATCAAAGTTAACGCCAAATAACAATTGTAATTCGGTGTTACTGAGATTTCTAAATACTGTATCAATAGCGACATTAAACCATGAAATGGAGAGAGACGTATTGGCTCTAGTTGTCAAAAAGACGGCATCAGTGGTTACCGCATACAAAACCTATAAAAATTGCCTGATTTTTATATATGATGAAAATGATTACCAAGACAGAACAAACAAACATTTCAAAATTGGAAAAGCAACTTTCTAAGCTAATAACGTAATAGAATCCAATACCGAACAAAAAAAACATACATTACACGAACCGACATGTGTTACCAACACAAATAGGCATACATATCTAGCACAGAACATACATACATTATATATCTGATCAAAGAAACTTTCCAAACCAATACTGTTATAGAAACCCCTGAAAAACTAAAATTGAAAATACATTACAAAATCAAGTCATTAACAACAAACCCTAGAAAAATATAAATAAAAAATATGATAAATGTAAAGAAAATGCAATGAATCGACAAAACTTGAGGGAAAATACATTTGAGTTTATGTTAGTCAAACTTATCCATGATTGGATGATAGAATACATATCCTAATATCCAATCATCACTCAAGTTGATTCTAAAATCAATGTCTCGTTGAGTAAGTCAAACCCCGTGTTTGACCTCTATAAGCTTTCTATATAAAAGAAAATGCAAGAGAAGTTTCGATATATTAATACCACTACAATCATAAAAAAAAAAACTAGGATTTGAGTTATTTAAATATGAAAAAGTTACAATGCATATCTAAACAAAAAACTAATCTTCAACAAAGTTAAACGCTAAGTTAAAATTGAACTTATCTAGGCATATGTTGAAAGACCAATCCTAGCGCCTTTTTCTGAAAATTAATCCTAACAAACAAAAATTTGCTCCTTTGACACCTTGAGCACTTCAAGAGACTTCAGATTCGGATTTGAAAATCGTTTGGAATAATCACAATCACTCCCAAGAATAAGACAACCCAAGAAATCGGAAAGGCCGAGAATCGAGAACATCTGCAACCAACACCAGTATAATATATCAAAAAATTAGAAATTTTATTTTTAACCAAAATAACATTAGATTGAGAGAGAGAAAAAAGATATCAACATAATAAATTCAACATATAAGAAACTAATAGATCTTGATATTGGCCTTCCCATGACAACTTCTCAACATGTATGTAATAAACTACCATGTATTGTATGTAATGCAAACAGGTTGTCCCTCGAGTTAGCATTTCCAAAAGTTGAGGACCTCAATTTATCATTCTCTTCCAAATGCGATTAATCAATTGAAAAATTAATTATATCAATCCAATATAACAATGTTAAGTCTAACTAATAACATATAAAAACACACGTTTATCTCACATGTTGCATACTACTAAGAAAATCCAATATTTATTAACGAATAATGGATTTGAGTTTGAGAAAAAAGGAGATCTAACTATCCGAATTATAAATAATACAATTGAATTTTGATATGAAAAAGTAAGAGAATTTGGTTATTCATCACAAACTAAATACAAATTAACAAATAGGGCAAAACCTAACAAATAAATAATTTAGGCATTTCAAAACTAATAACAATTATCGAGTTCAAAATATACCATTGTTCTTTTTACTATTGCACTGCATACCAATGTATAATTGTTACAATTATAATTTAAAATTCCTCACAGTTATTAAAAAGAAGAGATGAAACATGACACTCTTTTTTAATATCTTCACAATTCAAACCATAAATTAGCTCATACAAATTGTGAGAGACTCGACAATATGGATTATTTACCTCAAATACCATCAAGCCCAAAAAATCAACTTACATTTATTTGGCTTCTTTTTTAATCCAAAAAAAGCCCCCGTAGAGTAACAATAGCAAGATATTATTACTCATAAATCTATAAAACTATTTAATGCTCAAATATTTAAAAGATAAGATAATTTGATTATAACATCAAAACTTACCAACTTGAGATTCATAACACCCAACATGAGCTACATCAAATTTGTTAAATCGCTGCAACAACTAAAAAAAAAGAACAAATCATCTTGAGTTAGTATTTCGTATAGCTTCAAAAAGAATATACCAAGTAAATAGCATTACCAAAACAAAGCAGAGGTAGAGGGTGGGAAAAATGACAGAAAAATCCCATAAAACACCTCACTAAATGAAATCAAATACGTATATTATAAAACTAGGATATCAGAACTATCGCAATCCTATTGAAAAAGGAAAAAGAAAACTAAAGGATAGTGTGTGCCCATAACCTGATTAGGAAATGAAATCAAATAACGATAGCCAAATCTTCAAACCCTAAATTTCCTCTATAATGCGTATGATGGATGTGTGTGTGTGTGTGTGTGTGTGAGAGAGAGAGAGAGAGAGAGGTACCTACTCATTGGAGTGGAGAATCGATCCAGAGAGAGATAGAGAACAGGTGTAATGTTTGTGTGTCTTTGTATGTGGTGGGCCTAAAAGATGATTGGAGTGTAATTTCCTATTCTAACCATGTTTTTGATTTTGGATAAGAGGGGTAAAGGATATGAAATGTTAAAAAGGAGGGGGGAATAAAATAACAAAGGGACAAAAGAGTAAAATAGGGTCTTTTAATCTTCACCCTTCATTTCATGCCTTGTTGGCTTCGATCTAAATCGTGAAGTGTCTTCCCATATTATGAATAGTGAAAACACCATTGTAACTTATTTTATATATATATATATATATATATATATATATATATATATATATATATATATATATATATATATATATATATATATATGTGTGTGTGTGTGTGTGTGTGTGTGTGTGTGTGTGTGTGTATGTGTGTGAAGCATACCCCGTCTATGCTATCATGGGAAGTTGCGCGATGTGGGTAAGGCCCCTGGCTTGAGGAGCAGGGCGCGTATAGTCCCCAGGTCATAGCGTCCATTTATTATTGTGTGATTTTTATTAGGGGTGAGACGTGGTGGGTATGTTTCGTCTCATTTTCGGGGAGGAACTATAATCGCTTTCCATACGTTGTCATATGGTTTTTGCCAAGGCGGTGTGAGATTCTGACCGTTGGTACCCAGGATGATATGTGAGTGATTCCCTGGTAGATGATAGCACTGAGAACCTACATCCTCGAGTTATAGCTCGCTGGTATGGTTATTATTATACTTGTGTGAATAGTATATTAATTGTATATGATCATGTGATATCATTTATCTCTAGGGTAAAGAGATATTAAAAGATTGATTGAATCTCATTCAGGGACATTTTAACGGGACTAATAATGTGATGAACGTGTAAAGTGAAAATGAAGAGTAAATAATTATATGAGTAGATGTAGTACTTTGGGTATCGAGGGCATAATGGACCTCAACGAGCAACATTACCAAGGAGTAGTGTATCGAGGGGGTTCCTTGTTTAGATTTCTCTTGCGAGACGTCCCACGCATGAAACGCAGTGAAACGTTGGGAATGATGAGAAGTTAGTCCTTAGTGCTCATATTTATATATTAGTATATCTCGACGATCGACAGTGCCAAGGAGTAGTGTATCAAGGGGTTTCCTTGTTTGGATTTCGCTTGCGAGACATCCCACACACGAAACTCCGCACACTGTTGAGAATTGAGAATAATTATTTAATCATTTATCGTATAAGAGAATATGGGTTATACGCGTCATGCATTGAGGGCATAATGAATCTTGATAATCAATACTGCCAAGGAGTAGTGTATCGAGGGGGTTCCTTATTTGGTTTTCGCTTGCGAGACATACCACGCACGAAACGCGATAAAATATTAAGAGTTGGGAGAAGTTTAGTACTTAGCACTTAGATGCTATTAACTCATATATATTTATATATATTTTATGTCAATAACTAGAATAAGAGAACTTCTAGAAAGAGAATGTTTATATATATTGTATATGTTTAGAAAGTGGGCGAATATTTGAGATGATTTAAATGTTGAGAGATGATTTAAATGGATTTTATGTGAGTATAAATTGGGAGTAAGTTAGAGTACTTTTCCCCTAGATAGATTTAGGCAATTATTTGGAGATCATCTGCATACGTTTAGATGCGCGCTTTAGTTGAGAGGTGAGTTAAATTTATGAAGAGTGCGACTCCGCTTTAATCATGTCATAATGCATTTATAATTATTATGCAATTTAATGCACTTTCTATAAAATGTTTTCACACCTCAGTCTCTGACACATTTATATTTTCTATTGCTATGTATATATATTGTATTATTCTAGGTGTTCCTCCGCAAGGACGTCATTGATGTTATCCATCCAGTGTATTCGTGGAGCTATGGCAGTAGTCGACTGTTACGGTATTTTGATATAGTCGACTCCTATCTTTGTGTATCTAGATTAGGATCAAGTTGGTATATCGGATTTATACCCAAGTGTTGTAGTATAGCAATTTATATTTTCTTTCAAATTATTGTATTGTTTGTGACCCGATAGCATATTCAGGTATTTCATTTTGCACATTGTGTTGTACTCCTTTATTAGTCTCTTATATATTGTTTTAAGCATGTGTGCATCTCTTATCATATTTAGAGTTATGTTGTTGGTTAATTGTTGCATGGTTATTTTTAGTATGTGTTATATAAATGTTTCAAAAAAAAATTGGCACCCTCTTTTTATAGTAATGGGTAGTTAGTCGTGTTTATTTTAGAATCATCGGTAGATGCTAAGAATGGACCACTTGAAATTCCTGATTATTTTCGTATAGGGATGGCCACCCGTAATTATTTTGAGCTGGGTGTCACAGTTTGGTCACTTTGAACTCCATTTCCAACTAGGGTGTCTTCAAACATCAGCTTCTTAAAGACATTATAACCTTATTTGTCCATGGTAATGAGGACACCTCCCCAATGGAGTCTCCAAATATAGGAGGGTTGCGTGACTTGGGTTTGATAAGAAATAGGAATGGGTGACACGTGAGCCACTCTAATGTACTATGCCTTCAAGGTCTCCAAGGTATCAAGATCATCTAGGTATGAAAAGCTTCTATTTCTAGAAAAAATAGGGTAAATA
Organism: Sambucus nigra; assembly: GCA_949130495.1. Taxonomy (NCBI): domain Eukaryota; kingdom Viridiplantae; phylum Streptophyta; class Magnoliopsida; order Dipsacales; family Adoxaceae; genus Sambucus; species Sambucus nigra. Next base: position 648,927,097 of record OX422208.1, read on the forward strand.
TTGTGGACCTCCCCTCCAATATGAAACTTCACAGATAATAATGATAACTTAGAGAAGAATATCCCCTGAGAATGATGTCTACAATGATTGGAGTGAAGAGACAAGCACTCATCACTTAGAGAGAGAGTGGGGAAATAATAATAGGTCTAGTGTGATTTTGATAGAGTAACAATATAACTTGAGCTTTCTGATCTGATTTGAACTAGACTAAGGGACTTATTTATAGATTGACGTTAGGGTTGATGTGGCCTTTTTGGGCTCCATAAATGAGAGGAAACTTTGAGGGATAAGATCTGAAGTGTACCTTTTTCCCCTATATTGTCTGCAGCCACTTATCCATTAGTGTAAACAAAAGTCAAAAAGAAAATATATCTCCTAATGGAGACAAACCTATGATTTTGTAAATATCTTGTTTTGAACAGTAACTTGTTATACATACTTTTGTAAACTTGAGAGTGGCCTTGAGGGCCTCCATCTCTAAAATCATTTGCAAAAGTTATTTCTTTATGAGCTGCCACGTGACTACTCACTGCAGTTATGACTAAGTGTTGGTTGTGTAAGTGATTGAGTGACTCCTAGGATTCTCTCTACTAGTATTCTCTATATGTTAAAATGTTAAGTGGTTTAGTCTTGCTCAACAAACATTATTTCTCAGCCATTAAGCCAAACTCCCAAAAGATCCTAACTAGCCCATTTGAGGCATGCTTGCTCAACTAGGCTACCTATACAAGTAAATAAACATTAGTATTCGTAGATAAAGAATAACTTTATTTATGATGATGTCCTTCTCAAGATAGACCCCCTTATCCAGAACTATTTTGTTTCCTGGGTTTTTGGTGTCTTGGACCCCCTCGCTGTAAAATAGTATTTAGATTTGAGTATTGGCAGAGGGGTCCCTTGTTGTGCCTGCCCTCACCTAATTTTACATTTTAACTGGCATTGACAGAGGGTTCCCTCATTGGGGACTCCCACGCCCAAATATCCTCTTATCTTAGTGTTGGAAGAGGGGTCCCTTACTTTAGACTCCCTCGTCTAAATAAAATTTCAGTTGGAATTGGCAGGGGGTCCCTCGCTTTTGGACTCCCTGGCCTAATTTATATTTCCATTGGGTCCATCGCTTGTGTACTCTCTCTTCCAAATAGTATTTTTGACTTGTGTAGCAATGCCCCTCTACACTAGTCCCCTCATGTAAAGTCTTTTATATGGGGTAGACCAAAAGGTTTTTTACACCATAGTTGCAATCTTTGATTTTTGAGGGACCCTAGGGCTCCTTCATCATTATTTCTAGTGCCATTAGATGTTTTGTCACTTCAACCCAGGTTTTGGAGTCTCGAGGATCCACTTGTCATTATGGGAACTGATATCCCATCATTTCAGTAAAAGTTTATCAACCTTTCGATTTTCCCACACATCATCCTATTTTCGTATTAAATCTCTTTTTTAAACTTCATTATTTTTACTTTAACTTTTTCATCTTGTTCACCAACAGAGCTCTTGAGAGAAGTAAGAATTTTTTTCTTCCATAACTTTTCTTTCCTCGAGCTTTTAAAAATCATTTCAATGGCCTCACCATCACACATCGTCTCTACTGGCATCGCCACCACTGTTAGTGAGTATTTAGTTGTATCTTTTCCTATCTCAGTTACCGTTTCTACTGGGGTGGCCACTGATGTAACCACCATTTCCATCGTCATCCCTCATCTTGATGTCGTCATACCAAGAGGTTCCTGTTCCTTGATGAGCTCCACTAGGTGTCCTCGATTTTGGATACTTAGTATTAAAGGTTCCTGATCGGGGGGGGGGGGGGGAGTGTCTTCTACCAGGGGTCCTTTGTTCATTTGACATTCAACCTTGAATCTGAGGGGTTTTGGACCAACCTTTGTTCATTTAATAATTTTTTAAAAATATTCATCAAAGAGAATCACCCATAAGTATTTGTTCTTTTTGTCCAATAGGGTGTGTTCCTATATCTTTTTATATATGCAAAGGGCGATGCGACTCGGTAATCGGCGAACCTCTTTTCATTTCCATGGATCATGATATACCAGGTTGCTTGGTCTAAGTTACCTTTAGTGTTCGTGTGAAACCATTTTACCATATTACTAAAATAAATGTGAAAGACTACTCGATATACCCCAATATTGAATAAACTCCAAAATTTCCCTACCACCAAGAGTTTGGGATCGAGAGAGAAGTTGCTCGATATACCAAACGGGTGTAGGAAAATAGTGAGCATAGGCATCGATGTAGCCTTTCTACTAATCAATTTTTTCCTCGACGTTATAGGGTATGAAAATAATGACTATGCAGTATGTGATGAAAAATAGCTAACCTATATTTTACATATTTTGATGTTATTTTATTGTATTCCGTGCGAAGGGTTGTCAGTTGTTCGGAGTTGTTAGTTTGTTTTATATAAAAACAAAAAAATAGGTTCGAGTTTATCCTATGCAAGGATTAGGTCTGCGATTGTCTAGAGAATCTTATTATTGGGTTCAAGAGCCACTTATGAGTGGGGAAAGTATTAGGGGCCCGACTTGTTATTTATGCTTCCTTAATTATTTTCTCATTATCTCTCTTTACATTACTTGATTAATTTTTATTTCACTTTAGTACAGGTTTAGGTACCTTACATTGAGAATCCCTTAAAACGTAGATAGGTGCTCAAGTACGAAAATTTGTATGAGCGAGAGGTGTAGAAACGTCACTTAAACTAGTATGGGTACACAAGAGTGATTGTGTATGACTCTTGTATTTTTATAATGGATGGTCGTTATTATATTTATATATATGCAAGGAGGCTCATCTTGTATAATAGATGGTCGTTAGGGTTATGTCTGTATATGTGTACAAGAAAGATCATATTTGAGAAAGTTTGATATCTCATTTGATGTTTGATGGGAGATACAAATGTAATCCGAGAGATGGGTGCATCTTTGTTGTGAAAACATACCGAGCGATATGGTCGAGTCTTGTGCTCACAAGATGGACTCAATATTTGGACTATGTACTCATGTGCCCACGAGATCAAAGCCTATGTAGTTAACGTGTTACAACGTGATGTGTGTGCAAGTGTATGACTTAGCTTAAAAGGGGGAAAGTTATTTATTGGACAAAGGGTAGCTTTAGTGGAGGTTTAAAAGGGAGTGGATCCTAACACACCAATAAAGGAATAATTTTTTATGATTATCAGGCAATCACTGGCCGAAGCGGTTGTCCTTAGGACTTATTTTGACGTGTATAGGAGTAGTTGTGTAAAAGATCTAATAATTTATGATTAAAAATCAAGGAAAGCATCACATCTCTAGTTTGGAGTAAACTAGTAGGATAAGGGAGGTTTGGATTGGGGAGGGTCTCATCCTTAAGCTATAATATGCTAAGAGATGTATTATGAACACTAAACCAAATTCGATTTTAGTAAAGGACTAATTAATTGACTACTAACAGTATTTTACCATTACTATTTCTTATGTTAATTTACCATTACTAATCTAATATATATGTTACTAATTTATTTGAGAATTTTAAAAGTTAAGATTAAAAAGCGAGCAAAGAAGGAAAAAAAATACCCTCCATCATTTTCGCTTCCAACTAAACTTTTTAGTCATGACTCCTATAAGAAAATCCCTAAGTTCACTCCTTGCTCAATTCTCTCTATATTGTTGAGACACAACCCTCATGCCGACACTTCTCTATCTACTTCATATGACTTTTTACCAATCTTTACATTTTTATTCATTTTATTTATCGTCTAGTTTTCTAAGAGCAAGATATCCTCATAGTTTAGATATTTAGGCATATCCCGTTACAAATCAAACAAACCATGTCCCATATGCTTCCATGTTCATTGAAGACAAGTTAGCGTCCGAGCAATATTTCGAAGTTTGAGCCGTTGGAACCATCACGAAACTATTTTGGAGGTATATGGTATTTAGATGTTTGATTTAAATCTAATTCAAATTTATTTTAGGATGTGCTTTTTACTCGAGGCATTTTGTTTATAAAAAGAATTTTCAATTATTTTTTTGTTTTTGTTTTTTTTAATTGGTTAGAACGAAGTGTGCATCTCATTAGAATGGGATCTGATTCTCGTTAAAACAAGGTATGCCTCTCGTTGGAACGAACATCTAACAAGATTCAATTGGGGTCTCTCTATTTGACAGAGCTACACCTATAAGAAGTTCGTTGGATACTCATTAGAACGAGCTTGGTTGGTCACTCAAACGAGAGTGTAACTCGTTAGAACTAAACTAGTATTTTCATTTGAACGAAATGATAATTTTGTTTGAATGAAACTCGTTCCCTCGATTTTAGTTTTTCCTATAAATTGGACTCTTGTGAATATTTTTTCTCAAAACGTTTTGCAAAAACGAAATCAGATTCCTATTCTAGTAGTTTTTCACTTTTTATTTTCCAAATCATACATCCATAGAATGATTTGTCGAGTTTGTCAAACCATATTTCTATACCCATACATCAATCCATAGTATGGTGTTCTCTACCCCTGACATTTGTGGAGTTGTGACATTATTGCTAAAGAAGAAAGGATCACGTATCCTGAGGTTCATTGATGGATACCGAGGGAAGACATGCTTCTTGTGGATGGTGCTGGACTGTAATGTATTCGTTTGAAGATTTGATGGCCTACACTGTGTTATACTTAGTGGATATCTAAGTAGTCTATAAGCCATTTTGTATCTGTCATATTCATAACTAGAGCTTAATTAAAAGGGTTTTCTCGTAAGGGATTTTTCCTCAAACTTCTTCTCGTGTTTGCTTTGGTTTTGGTTTGGCATATTTAGCTTTGTACTTTATCTTGTATGTTCACATAAATCTAATCATGATAAAACTTGGGTAAAAATTAGATCTTTGTGTTTGTGTGTGGCCTAATATACAAGTGAATCTGTATAACCTGCACTTTCAAGTTTGAATGCAATCAAAAGTTATATTTTAACAAGGGTTTGGTCGATTGTCTAAGGGAAGTGGGATAAATCCTAAGCCTTTAGCGGTCCAAGAAAAGGCAATGTGGGCAATTAACCAAGAAAAGGCAATCCAAATCTAGCTTGTAAGGTTTGTTGTGCTTAGATTTGATCTCTCTTCCTTACTTAGTTACTTTTATTTCAGAAGTTCTAATTTGTTTATCCATGTATTTCTTTGTAGATTTAATTCCTAGGCATGTGTTTTTCTTCTAACTTTCTTGTGTGCTTTTAAACTCGATTTCATATTGTTTGTGTGTGTATGTGTGTGTATGTGTTTGGACTTTAGATTTGTTTCTCATATTTTTTTTCAAATTCTAACCTCCTCTCATATTTTAGAGTTCAGAGAAGAATATAAATTCCCTATGTGTTCATATGGCATGTGGTTTAGTTTTTTTTTTCTTATTTCAATATGTGGTAGTTTCTTCTAATATTTATTTCTTGACATTTATTACATAGATGCAATTTTTTATTTAATGTTTTTTTTGCAGATTCAAGCACGAAATCCATTTACTCTCAATTATCTTTGCCTCTCTTTCTCCCTCTTTAATCTGGTTGTTTCTCCTTATAATGTATTGATTTTATCTTAGGTTTTAAACCCCCTATGTTTTTTATTTATTTATATATATATTTATCCTTATTTGTTGAATTTTAAGGTTTTTTTTTTTTGGAATTTAAAAAAATTTATTGAAAGGAGAAAAATAGCCTTCCTCTATTGGCAATAACAAGATTAGGTACAATGAATTTTGAAATGCCTGATAAACTCAAGATTTAATTAAGATTTATAACCTTTAAAAGGAAAAGCTAAAAATAAATCTCTAATTCCATAATGGATATTAGAGATTAAAAAACCAGCCTGCATATGATGCACATCATAAGTAGCTCTATTTCTGCCTTTCTAAATCTCCCAGGTGATAATACATAAAATAATTATAAGAAGAATAGAGATTAATCCTTTGCCTTTAGCTTTAATCCACCATGAAATAAGTTTTCCTCTAATTGAAGTGGAAGAAGTTTTGGTTCCATTGAGACCATTGAAATAAGTCCAAATTGATGAATCTATTTCTCCCTTGAAGAAAAGATGATCTATTGATTTCTAAAGAGGGCAAGCGCAGCAGTGACATTTTGAAACATTAGGAATATTGATTTTGGTAATAATATCATCAGTAGGAACAATATGATGGAGTAATTTACAAATAAAAATAGAGACTTAATTTGTAGGCCTCTTATTCCATCAGGATTTGAAGGAGAATTGAGAATAACTTTGACGTCTAACAATGTTCCATGTTGACTTAAGAGAGAAAAGGTCATTAGAATTTCCCATCCATTTGATATCATCTTCAGTAGTAATCCACTCTTTAACCACTAGAAGAAACTTGTGCATCATTTTCCATATATGGGAAGAATATATTTTGCATGATGAATCAAGTGGATTACATCTCTTGCAATATTTATTTTTCAAAAACCTGCTCCAAGATGAGTCCACTATAAAAAATCTCCACCAAAGTTTAAAATAATCGGCTCCAATATAATCGGGAATGAGCTTAAGTCCTAGAACCCCTTATTAATAAGGAAGATAAAGAGAATTCCAGGTTTTCCAATGTCTTTTAATGGCACCTTCTGAAGAGCCCAAAAGAAATTTGAGAATAGGGATTCCAGAGTTCTGGTGATGGAAATGGGTAACATCTTTTAGAAGGGTAATTTTTCCTCCCTAAGAAAGCAATTTACAGGACCAGCCTTCCAGTCTCTATTTTATTTTGTCTATGAGTCCATTAAAAAGAGATTTCTTCTTTCTACCCGCATAAATAGGCACCCCCGTGTAGAGTAAAGGAGGAAGTGAAATTTGTTCTTTCAAAATTCTTCTTCTAGATGAGGAGCAATTTAGAGGAATCATGAATTTGCATTTGGCGTTATTCAACACTTGACCAGAGATAGCTTCATAATTTTTTAGAAAAGACATGAGTTATTTCAAAGACTTTTGACTACCAGAGGTAAAAATGAGTATGTCATCTGCAAAAGAGAGTTTAGAAATGTTGGGGCTGCCAGGGGGCATAGACGAAGATTCAATTGAACCATTCTCAAATAAGTTTTATATCCCTATATTTAAGACATCAGCAGAAAATAAACAAAGCAGGTGAAAGAGGGTCCCCCTATCTAATCCCACATGAGGACTTAAAGAAGTCACGAGCTAAGCCATTGATAAGAATTGAATACTAACATTTCGAACTTAACCTACAAACCATGTCTATAAAATGTTCATTGAAGCCAAATTTTCTGATCACTTGAATGAGGTATAGTCATGGACATGTCAAGTTTGCAAACCAAATTAGTTCCCCTCAGTTTTTTGTTGAAATTAGACATGATTTCCTAAGCCAAGAGAACTTATTCTGAAATTGATCTTCCCTTGATGAAACCTTCTTGATTGGGATAGATAATACTATTTAGGAGAATCCCCAGTCAATTAGCAAGAATTTAGGAGATTATTTTGTTGGAGGTATTACAAAGACTGATTGGTCTATAATCTTTACAAAAAGGAGGGTTTTTCCCAACACTGTCTGTAAAAAAGAGGAGTTGAAGCCATCAGGTCCTGTAGTGCTAAAAGAATCCATTTGTCTTATGACATCTTTAATTTCTTGCATAGTAGCAGGAGTTGATAGAAGAATATTATCACTATCAGTGACAAACTTTGGAATGTAGATTTGAAGCGACAAGTCATCATGGATGATAGAAGGGGGGGATATGATACCTTTAAAATGCGTAGAGAAATAACTTTTAATAGTACTAGGATCTAAGATCCAATCACCATTAAAGTCCTTGATTCTAGAAATGGTAAACTTGTTTCTCTTCTGATTTACCCCAACGTGGAAATTTTTTGAATTTTCATCCCCCTATTGCAACAATTCAATTCTTGCCTTTTGCTTATGGAAATCATCTTCAATGGACAATTGGTGCTGCAGTTTATCCATTGCAAGAGTATACTCAATGTTGGAAGCTTCTGAATAACTAGATTCTAAAACAGTATCTTTTTTGAGCACTTCAGCTTCAATAGTTTCTTGGCAAATATCTTTTAAAGTGTCTTTATTCCACTGAGATAAGGCCTGCTTGGTTGCCTTTATTTTTTAGGATAATACTCTAAGTGGATCACCAGTACAATCATCCCTCCAAGCTTAATCCACCACAGTTTGGAAATTTAGATGTTTCGTCCAAAAATTTTGGAATCTAAAGCACTTCTGAACTGAATCATACTTTTGAGTAAGACTAAGCAATAGCGGACTGTGATAAGAATTTATTATATTTAATTGAGCCATAGCAGATGTTAAAAAGGTTTGGCTCCATTGGAAATGTCATACAACTATGTATAGCCTGTTCCAAATACAATTAAGACCCTCCTTATGGTTACACCAAGTAAATTTGGATCTAGCGTAAGGAACTTCAGACAAACCAACTAATTCCATAGAATAATTAAACCACAAGCATGCCTCAAGATAAATTTCACTACCTCCTAGTTTCTCCAAAGGTGAGGATACCACATTGAATTCACCCCCAACAATTATAGGAAAAGAACTATTACATTGATTAGTAATTTCCTCCCACAAGTCTTTCCTTTCCTCTTTATTTCATTTACCATAGACAAACTTGAATTTAAGAGGACAAGGTAGAGAGGTATCATAAATCTATAGAGCTAAGGTCGACAATAAGTTGAGAGAAATTGAGATATTTCACTACTATTTCCACATGATCCAAATATAATCATTTAGATTGGCCAACCCATTTGAGAAGTTTAATCTCATCATTTAATTTCGGAGATGAAAATCCTCAATTTTTCGTGCCATAATTGATACTACTGAAATATTATGGACTTTAATTAATTTATTGAGACTTCTAAAAGTAGGCTTGTTCCCAATGCTTCTCACATTCAAAAAGAGGACTCTAATCACTCAGAAGGAGGAGTTATAATTTTTTTAAAGATGTTTTTAATCTCTAAATCTGGTAATGATTGAGCATGGCTTAGTTTGTAACTTTTTATGATCCTTACTCTTGGTGGAATTATTCTCATCAATCTTCCTCAGGCAAGCATATTTATTTAATAAGGCAATACAGTATGTCTTGAATTCCTCAGTAAAATTTGGTGTATTAGGAGGATCATTATCCTTCTCACTGTCATAGAGGCTATTAGAGCTCCAGTCAAAAGTCTTTTTATAGGGAAGGCAAGGTCTGGGGGATAGGTTATTCGAGGTCACCCAAAATTTTGTGGGGATCATGAGTTTCCTTTTATAAAGGTTGAGTATAGAGAGCTTATTTTGAGAAGGTTTAGGAAGTGAATTACTCGGAATAATTCCATTTTCTTCAATAGGAGATGGGGGAGGGATATGAGCTAGGGAAAGACCATGATTAATAGAAGAATTATTTGCACCTGAGTGAGGAAGGGGGTCAATTTTAAGGAAAGAAGGTTCGGGGATAACAAGACCTTTGGGGGAAGAAACCGATTTAGGTTTAGGTTGAACAATTTAGGGAGAAGAAGAAAGGTTGCTTGATTCCCCAATGATCAAATTGGCTTTGGTTTTAGGCCACACCTTAGCTGAAACTTTTAAGTTGGTCACAACTCCTCTAGAAGTGTGAGAACTTGAGTTAATTATCTCCTTCCCTATAGGATCACTAGGCATAAGAGTTGGATTAGTCCTCTTACAGTCCCTTTCATGATGACCTTGTCACCTACAGACCTTACAAAAAGGTGGGATTTTTTCATATTTAATGGCTTGCCAGAATCCTATGTCTCCATTACCAATCCACACTCGATGGGTAATAGGTTTAATAAGGTCTAGTTCAACACAAATTCTATCCACACTAGGCCTCAGATACCTTTAGGCATGCATGGGGATTTTAAAGAAAAGGCAGTTGTAGGTTTGCTTCCTAGAAGAGAAGCAAACGATTTTTGAGTAAAAGGGAGAATAGGTTTTGAGGGGTGACTAGGTAAATGAAGGGAGGGAGGATCAGGTGGATCTTTCTTTCTTTATTAGAACATGTTATGCGATTGAACCTGGTTATACGATTGAACCGGCGAGCAACAAATGTTTCCTTGGTTTTACAATTGAAACATATTTGCTAAAGATTATGTTTTGCATTTTTCCTTTTTCCCCGTGAATTCGGAAGACCTCTTATTCCTAGTAAAGATATCGAAGTAAAGGTGGAAGAGGATCCCTTGTCATCAAATCACCCTTATGTTGATAAGGTATCCTTCACATAAGAAAATTGGAGTTTTTAATGTCATTGTTATAAAATACAGTATTTTGTATCATGTTGAGTCTTTATTCAAAACTGTGTTTATTTCTTATATCTATATAATAAATTAGCTAAGTCCCAACTGAAGTTCCCAACTGATGGTTGAGATTTAATGTTGTCATCCAACGATCCAACATGCTCCAACAACTCCATGGAATTTTGCAATTTAAACCTAACATTTGGGTTTTTAAATTAATAATGACCGAGTTCAATTGGTTAATGTATACTGCTAGTGGATATTGCCTCCCACTAGAATTGAAGTAAGCCATCTAGAGTTACTAAAGAAGGCGCCTTGTAGGTTATCAACCTAGAACCACATTTATGTCCTTTCTTGGATCCAAGAGAGACAATTGTTGCATCTTTTTCTTCTTGGAACCGCATTTATGGCGATATTTATAATAAATTAGTTTCTTCTACTCCAGTGTGTTTAAATCTTAAGCTGAATAAGAAAGTTAAAATATTCACTCTTGGTTCAATGGGGAATGTTGTATGATTGTCTCTCGTGCTTAACAATTAGCTATATATATTTATCTTTTGTGTTACATAGATTTTGAATCTTTTTATCTTTCAAAAAAATATGCTACGCGTATAATGAAATACACAAAAAGGTATACACATTGATTTTACACTGTAAAGGATACTGTAAATTTCTCAATTCATGACATCGTATAGATTTTTTTATACTACTACATTTGTTGGATTGACTTTTTATGTATTATTTCTCTCTATCTCTGTGTGTGTGTGTGTGTGTGTGTGTGTGTGTGTGTGTGTATGTATATACTTCTTCTAAGAGACGAGAAATTGAAGGTCTAATTTGTGTTTCTCTATAGCCACACAATCACTTCGAAACCAGATATCTAATTTATTTATTTTTTAATTATAAGTCAAGAGTGTGACGATTTGATTATTCAGTCTAAAAACCTATAAATCAGTGATGGAAATTCGGTCCAAATAAGTCGGCGTGAATTTTTGTATTATGTGTAGTAAAAAATGCTTTCTTTTGATTATTTGGGCAACTATTTGTGCGGGTTCTTAACTAACTTCGGTCATATACTCTATTTATTTATGTGACTTGAACATAATTTTACCATTTTCTTAATTAAGATTTAGTTTTGAATACGTCTATATAAATATATAAAAATTGATGTACCAAATTGTATGAGACTGACACGCGGTTGTCATAAAGGCAACTTCCTAAAAGGCTATTGAATTTTAATCTCTCCATTTGTCCCTAAAATCAATGGGCAACTTTTACTCATAAATTATACCCAGGTGGCTAGCCATTTAAATCCGTAAAAACCATCTCTCCATTGTTTGATTTTGTGCACGTCTATGCATCTTCCCTTATTAATGAGAGCAGTGAATAATTTCCAAAATATCTTAAAATATGTGACTTCATGTGAGATCCAAAAATTCATATCTTTCCCTTCTCATTTTTAGTGGGTGGACGTGAATCAAAAAGTGCATAAATACACATTTTCTTATAAAGTTTGGGTCAGGTCAAGCAATCGGAGGCCACAAAGGATCACACATTTTAGGTTCATTGACAACTTCTTCAACCTCTGCTAAACTTGGTGACAATTTGGTACCCAAAAGATCTGTGAGCATTTTGATTGATCTTAATTTGCCAGCTCCAATGGAAGGTGAAGATTTTAGTCAATTAGCACTCTCCGATGTTGAAGTTAGATCATCAATCCCATCAAACATTGACCCATTATTTCCTAGCTATTGACAGATTTGGGAGCGTGAAGTTAACTGCTATATTTTCTTTAAGATTTTTACAAGGTATATTCGTTTATTTGATATATTTTAATTGGATTTGCTTTAATGTCAATACGGAGACAGAAAATTTTAATTTACTAAAGTATTTGAGCACGAGATAAAATTTTATCATTGTTTGGAGAAAACATAACATAATTAAATCATGTAATGAAGAACTTATGACCTTTAGCTTGTTTTTATAAAGTGTTATTTTACATATTATAAAATAATCCAATTGTTAATCTTATGTCTAAGGTGTAATATTTGAAAAAAAAAAATTCTTGAACAATTGAATTACAAATTGTCTACAAGGATTGCTTTCATCTTCTAATTATACATAGTCAAAATGACAATATATGCTTAACTTGCTAAAATGCGGTTGTAGAAAAGTTGAGTAAAAAAACCTTAACAATACATTATTGTTGGAAGTGATTTTATATGATGGTTGATTTTTAATTATCACTAGTATTCGTCCGCACATCGCGCGGGTTGCATACTAATTTTGATATATATTTGTTCATAAATTTGTTGTGAATTTATGATACGTAAATGGATTTGCAGTAAGACGTGTACAGTTAGTACAACAAATAGTTATGAGCACGGTGCAATGGATACAAGTTAAGACTTAAGAGTGGAGACGGCAAAAAGTAATGGCATATACTGCTAAAACTTGACACGCAGCAGAATTAAGAAGGAAGAATTGGAGGCGAAAAAGGGGATTCTGTTGAGATACGTGTCGTTGTGTGATGTATACTCGGTAACATGATCATGTGTGGTCATCACTGGATCCTCTAAGAAGGTTAAAGAAAGAAAGGTTGTCTTGTCCTAGACCAAACCCCAATGAGAGTGAGAGTGAGAGTGAGACTGAGAGTGAGAGTGACAAGGAGAAGGAGAAGCCCAAACCCCCACTCATTTATTTATACTCTCTTCGCGCTAAGAGAGCTCGCACAACTATCTCTTTTTTCATTATTCTCCGATGCAACCCCTAACCCTGTCCCGCTCATTCCAAATTCTGAGGAAGAGCAGACCAAGCACACTCATTCTTCCGCTTTCACTCCTCCCCAAATGACACCTAAAACTTTAAGGGCAATTTACAATTAGGTCCCTTGGTAACAATTTTTAAACATTTAAGGACAATTTACTATTAGGTTCACTTGTTATGCCACTAGCGTGGACTTCTACACGAAGAGAATTAGTGGACCTACGTGTTTAAAATTTGTTAAAATTCCTTTAGTGTTTAAAATTTGTTTGTGAGAAACATAAAAGTACTTTCTCCAATTCTTAATTACGCTTTAATTCGTAATAAGAGATGGGTTAGATATATTGTTTTTCTTCATCTCTTTGCTTTCCCATCAACTCCAATTTTGTTAATTTAAAATTTTTCCCCTTATCTAAATGTAATAATCCACAATTGCTTCTGGTTCTGCTGTACAGGTTAAGTTTTAATGGTGTTGATCCCAACAAATTCATTGGATTGCAGTTCTAGGCAAGACTTATTTGACCTTAACATTTTTCTACATAATCATACTATACGGACTATTGTTATAAGGTTTGCCTGTAACAAGTGTACTGGCCCTCGGACGCTGATTGGTATTCTGGCCATGTCATTGCGTAAGATCCCACACTGACTGCCATCATGTAAGGCCTCTTCTATCCATATACACAAACCTATTTCCAATTTTTGGACCACTTTATTGTTCTGACAAAAAATATGTTGTTACAAATAAATCTATTGTGGGCTCAATATGAAGGCGGGGATGAAGAAAGTTTCTATCTATCAAATGAAAGAATTAAATTTCATGTTTCTTTCAAGGAGATGCAACACTTAAAGTTGAGTTATAGTCATCACACTTCAGATATCGATGGCCTTGATGTTAATGAGATGCTTATATTGGCTGCTGGTTTGGGTGACTGACATGAACTTGAGTCTGGGAAATCATATGGGGCAAGTTATTAGCATGCCTCTGTAAATCCCCATACATTCTATTTTTTATACGCCAGAAAAATATTTATGTGTACATATAGACTAACCTTCCTTAGTTTTACTCTGTATATGTTCTTCATTAGTATATGTGTGTCTATAAATACCCCAAGCCATAATCTAGACGCTCAAATATGTGCTAATCACCTCTTGCTTCTTGAGTTTGCATTACTAGCATTAGGCTTATGTTGTTTCGAGTTGTTCAGGATTTTTAATTATTACAATTTTTAATGAAGTTATGTGAGTGATACATACAAGTGGTATTCAAGGCTTACAATTACCTATATTGCCTTTAGGCACAGGTATATCTAGTCTACTGAAAGTTATAATCACTCTTCTCCTGATTAAATGCTTAACCTCATTACTGTGGTGATGATTTAATTAATCTAGTGCATTTCAATATGGTATGCAGTGATGGCCGCTGGATGTTGTTGAGCAAATGATTTTGGATGATATGGAGATTAGTCCTGATAAATATAAGGATAAAAAGTTGACAGATTTAACTGATAATAAGGACTTCGATGAATAAAACAATGTTGAATATACTAAAACTTACTATAAATATAAAACACTACTATCGAAAATGATTGTGGTAAGTACATTCCTAGAAGCATTTCATTCATTAGTTAATTTGTGCATGTACTATCATTCTCATTTTCTTCGTCACAAAACAAGTGAACGAATATTCTCATGTGATTTTACCCAATTATGATTTTGTAAGTTAGTTTTCTTTAGTGATCTACATCTATATAATAAGGATATAAAACCAAGTTAATGGGCCACACGATATCTATCCACTTGTCATAGATTATTTCCCCTCACAGCATCCATTTTTCATGATTTTTACTAGACAGTAGGATGTATAAATCTTAGAATTTAATACTTTAACACTTGCCCAATAATATAAAACTATTGTATACAAATCATGTGTCAGTGAATATAACATAACATAATAAAATTATACATAGTTATAATATAAAAAATTTGCATCTTGGATTCTTTATTTATCTTTTAATTCAACTTATAATGATTCGACTAAACATGATCCTGCTAAAGTCAGATATGTGGTTAAGATATTTGACTTAAGCACTGTCAATAGTCTAGGACACCGTTAAAATTCTTGATGTGTGCGTGTATATGTTCGCAAGAACATGTTTGATATTTAGTATATCTAGAATATTCATTTTTCCAACTATGTATATATCTTCCGGTTCAAATAGTCTAGCATATCATTTGAAATCCACTTTAGAAACCTTTAGGATAATTTCCACTTGGTGTCAAGAAACTCATTTTTAACGGGACTAGTCCGTACCTCATTAAGAACAAGGAAGATGGACCATAAATCACTACAAAACACTAGAAAACTATTTATAAAATCCGAACCAGCCATATATATCTTGACCAGTGCTTGAATCTATGAGCAAGTTAGTTCTTTTATTGACTTGTAATTGCAGAAATTTTCTGAGGGAGAGCTTTCTGCCATTACAAAGCAGCAAAAGCAGATTTAGCAGATGTATACAATGGATAAAATGCCATTCATATTATTCTTCCATTACATATAGCAGTATTAGGTGAATCATGAAGACATGTTCCAGAATTATCTATCTCATTTATAATCTCCATATTCATTATGTTACCATCCAAAGACAGATTTTAAGAACCATTAGCGTCAAATCATTATCTGGTTGTTGTCGTTATTCATCAAGGTTTGTGGATACAAGCTCACCATGACGACTTTAATTTCACACTTATACTCACGCGCACATGCACACCATGCCACTAACAATACTCAATCTTACTCGGTTAGGCATTCCTCTATGAAGTGTTTACTGAATTATTCAAGATTTTATTTTCGTTCTGATATTCCTACTGGAAGTGATGATTTTTAATTGTAGGCTGCATTTTCTTTATGTTCCTTTTCTAAGCATATATCCTATTTGGGAGACATGGGATTATTACCATATGTATGTTGATATTAAGGCTATTATTGTTATGTAAATATTTTGTGGCTATTATTTTAATTTATTGGCCTAATGTTAAAACATAAGACTTTTATCAGGTTTGTTTTTATTATATTATGAGATACTTATATGCATTTTTTTTTGTTTATAGGTTTTTTGCTATTTCTATGGGTTTTCAAGAGGCGAATTCAAGGTTTATAATGGATGAATAAAGGAAGAACATCACAAATAGATGTATCGTAGACGCAACAATTTTTTTGTCTTTAGAATTTTTTAGTTGTATTGAGATCGTTTATTACGAACTTAATTTTATGGCATGCGATTGTAAATAACTTATTGGATTAGGGTCATGAAATGCTTTAAATGCCAACTTACTTGAATTTTTATGCCACTTATTATTAATATATATATATATATGTGTGTGTGTGTGTGTGTGCGTGTGCGTGTGTAATTTTTTTTATTAAAAATAGTGGCGGAGCCAAGATTTTAAATCAGGATGGGCAAAGAAGTAACATAAATATTATTTGAATGAAAAAAATGCAAATATTAAAACTTTTAGACAATAGCATACAAAAATTCTAAATTCCAAATAGGCAAAAGAGCATTTTTCGCTATATTTAGTCACATGTGACACAAAAAATACATCATATGAGCTAATGAAATTGAACCCTACAATCCTTTCGTGAATCAAAACCATCTATTAGTAAATCCAAATCAATGTCTTCCGCAAGCTCTCTTTTTATTGTGAGTATCGTGCAATATTCAAGGTAATCATCACCCATCTTGTTACGGCGAGTTGGTTTTACAAGTTTCATAGCTGAAAAGGCACGTTCTGTTGATGTTGTGGATGCGGAAAGAGTCAATACAAGACGAATCAATCTATCGACCAATGAATAGATATCCTTTTTCCGTGTTTCAGCCAATGTTCTACACAACTCAGAGATTTTGGACAAATTTTGAAAACTAGGATGATTTGAAATATCAAGCTCGTAGTGTTGCAATTGACGCCTCAATGTGGATACATCATCTTTGGAAAAATCATGAGGATAAAAAATTTATGCAAGCTTACATATATCATCAACGTTAAATGACTTATAAGCATCACGAGGATCCAAAGCAGAGCTAATAGTAAGAATTTTCATTGCCCCCTCGAAAAATCTACAATTTAACTCCATTATTTGAAAGTTGATTGCAGCATTGAAAGTATCGACATGGTAATGATGATAAATTATTATATTATCGCATTGTTGACAAGAACGCCAAGTGCCCACTTTATAAGAAGCGTTCATATTTGGGATATCAATGTCACACCTTTCGTAAAATGACTGCACTTTATCAATGAAGAAATTCCAACCAGTTTCCTTTGTAAGGACATTTTTCACATGTCCGAAATGTTTCATTTATTTATGTCGTACGCCGCTACATTTGGCACGTCTCCTCACGATCTCACATGACGGCCTCTATCCGAATTCCGGGAATCAAGCATGCATTATCTCCACTAATATGTCCCACATCTGCCTCAATGACTTCACGTTCCAAGATTTTAGGGACTTAATGCAAGTGGTACGCAAGGGAAGTCAAAACAGTGAAAAAAGGCACAATAGGAGAGTTCAAGGGCATTTTTGTAATTTCACATCTATAGTTCGGAGGTCTGGTCAACTAGAAAGTTGAATAGCTCTCCGCAACGAAGATACTGGAAAAAACGGCACCTCAATCCGAGCTACGGTGAAGGAGTTATGACCTTTGAAGATAGAGAAAATTTCTCAAAGAATGCTGTTTTTTTTGTACGCTGGATAGAATTTTAGAGTTTTAAGAACGTGGGACTCTTCATATTTTTTCCTATAAATACCAACTTCGGGGGAGTTGTTTTGCAAGACTTTAGGAGACGAATTTGAGAGTCCAAATACATCTAGTCTTCATATTTTTGAGTCCCAAGACTCATGGTTTGATTCACACATCCTTGCCAATCCTTTGTGAATCCTTTTGCAACCCAAGAACACAACTTTGGTTTGTTCAACCCTTGTGGAGGAGACCGTTCTTCTTCTTCATTGTAGCCCTACTGGAAAGGGATAATTCCATCCGCGACTACAGAATCTGATACCCGAGGGTAATTCTTAGTCAACTTGTATTTTCATTGTAATCCGATTGTAAGCCGTTTTCTTACAAATTATAGTGAAAATAAATGGTTTGGCCACTGAGGGGGATTTTTCCTTAATTGCATGTGTTTGAATGTTCTTGCGTAGATTATCTATTTATTCAATCACATACTGCTGCATGTTTAGGGTTTGTTTGTGTCAAAAGGGTTTTTATATGGTTTGATCATTTGAACGCGAGCACACACGTTTCTCAAATTGGTATCAGAGCAGGTTACGCTAATTTATCGTGTATTCCTTTTTCCGTAAATTTTTTTTTCTAAGATATCAATTTTCTGAAAAAATTGATTTTTGAAAAAGTGCGTGTTCAAATGGAGAAGTCATATTATAAAATGCCTATTTTTGACGGGACAAATTATGCTTATTGGAAAGCCCGTATGAGGTCGGCTTTAAAAGCCATTGATGAACGTGTCTGGATTTTGGTTGAACGAGGGTGGACTCCTCCCACCGTGACTGTTGATAATGTGACCAACTTGAAACCTGACATTTCTTGGTCTGATGAAGAAATTAAATGGTCATCTTTTAATTCTAAGGGTCTAAGTGCTATTTCTGGGTCTATCACACCTGATGAGTTCAAACGCATAATGACGTGTACCACCTCAAAAGAGGCATGGGATGTTTTAAAACTCACCCATGAAGGAACTAATGTTGTGAAAGAGTCTAAGTTGCAAAACTTGACAACTCAATTTGAAATAATCACCATGCATGATTCTGAATGCTTTGATGAATTTTATGCTAGACTTTCTGACATTGTGAATACTAGTTTTAATCTTGGTGAACATATTCCGAATGCTAGAGTTGTTAAAAAGATTCTTCGTTCTTTGCCTAAGCGTTTTATCCCTAAAGTCACTGTGCTAAATTCTATGGGTAATTTAAATACGCTAAAATTGGAAGAACTTGTAGGAGATTTGCAAACTTATGAAATTGATATGTTCCCTAAAAATTCTAAATCTAAAGATAAGGGAATTGCTCTTAAAGCCCAAGAGAGAAGGAGTGAGGGGTCAGCTAGAAAGAGGGTAGAGTCATCTAGAAAGAGAAAGACTGACACGTCAGATTCTGAGTGCGATTTTGACTTAGATGATTTGGCTCTTTTCGCAAAAAATTTCAAGAGGATTCTCAAATTTAAGAAAAATGGCAATTTTAAAGATAAAAAGAAATTTGAGAAAAATAAGTTTGAAAAGAAAAATGAAAAAGTTTCCAAAAATCCTTCTCTGAAAGAAAGTGAGAGATGTTTTGAGTGTGATGGTAGGGGTCATAGAGCTTTTGAGTGTGCCAATCGTCTGAATAGAGAGAAAGGGAAAGCTGTCCTTAATGCTACCCTTAGTGACGACAGTGAGGTCGAGACGGTGGATTCTGGAGATGAGTCACCGCATGAGTGTAACTTCACCGCATTCATGGCCAGCCAAGTGAGCACTCCTAGTTCTCCTCACGACGATGAGGATGATGCTTCACAGGGACACCTCGACAGTGAGATCGATGTGAGTGAGGGGGAGGATGACACAAGTGAGAGCGAGAGTGATATACAACGCGCCTACGCTGAGTTATATTCTGAGTCTTTTAAAACTAAAAAGCGTAACAAAGCGTTAGTTCTTAAGATCACTTGCCTAGAGGAAGATTTAAGGAAAGAGAGAGAAAGAGAGTTCTCCACCTGCACCGCCCTGAGAGAGAGAGAATCTACCTGTGTCGAGAATGAGAATTTGTTTAGAGAGAGAGAGAGTATTCTAGAGAAAGAGAGAGGGGACTTGATCAAGCAAGTGGCTAGTCTTACGAGTCAGCTCCATTCCTCCGTGGAGACTCGGAAGAAACTTGAAGCCCTTGTTTCCCAGCTGACTCATGATCTTGAGAAAGCACGGGAATTCAAGGTACAAATCGAGGACATATCTGGGAAGATGGGAAAGATGCTCCTCGACCCCGCTTTAGGTTTTGGTGATCGTCAAGGAATTGGATATGATGGTGCCTCCACGTCGCAAATTGCACCTGGACCAGTTCCTGAGTTTACTACAACTCCTTATGGTCACCGTAAAAAACCTCAAAGGAGAGTTCGACCAAGAAAAGCAAACCAAGGTCCGCCTTTGACTGAGATCTTTTGAACTTATTGCAAAAGAAAAGGACACCTTAGGGAAACTTGCTATAGCATGGGTCGGACACGACGTACTACTGCTCCACCACGACATACTGATGAGTTTTCTAGTCTGAGAGAGCGAGTTGAGTTCTTAGCTGCCACGACTCAGAGTTTGATGAAAGAATTCCGACGGATGTCTTCGCCGTTAGTGAATGCTTCTTACATTCCAGCTAAAACCAACAAAGGCAAACAAAAGGTCATCTCTGCTTGGGTGCCTAAGAAAGATAAAAAATCCTTTGTTGTTCATGTTGCTCTCAAAGCACATAATACCTCACAGTGGTATTTTGATAGTGGGTGCTCCAGACACATGACAGGTGATGCCTTATTTTTTACTACTCTTGAGGATTATCAAGATGGCAGAGTCACCTTTGGAGATGGGAGTAAGTCTAGCATTATAGGACGAGGTACTATCGAGTTACCTGGTTTTCCTAAGCTAGAAAATGTTTTGTACGTCAAAGGTTTGAAAGCAAACCTTCTCAGCATTAGCCAGCTGTGCGACACTAACTTTGCAGTAAAGTTTGACCGGGACGCGTGTAAAGTCTACAATCAAGCCGGTAAACTTTTGATGCAAGGGGTGAGGACCGAGGATAATTGCTATGGGACTGAGCCCACATCCTCACTTGTCTGCAACAGCGCCACGATCACTCCTATGGATCTGTGGCACCAACGTCTAGGTCACGTGAACGTTAGAGATCTCAATCATTTATCTAAAAAGGACCTAGTACGTGGCTTACCATCTCTTGGAAAGTCAACTTCGACCGTTTGTGGACCCTGTCAGTTGGGAAAACAAATTCGTAATCCTCATAGGAAGTTACATTCCATTACCACCTCTCGTGTTCTGGAGTTGATTCATATGGATCTTATGGGTCCCACTCGTACTGAGAGTCTAGGTGGTAAGAGGTACATCCTTATGATGGTAGATGATTTCTCTAGATACTCCATTGTAGATTTTCTGAGAGAGAAATCCGATGCTGTAGATTTCTTAACGACCAAGTGTCGTGTCCTGCAAAATTAACACGGTGTCACTATTAACAGAATACGTAGTGACAACGGCACTGAATTCAAGGAAGCAAAGGTGGATTTGTACTGTGATAGCCTTGGGATCAAACATGAGTTTTCTGCTGTGAGAACTCCTCAGCAAAATGGGATTGTTGAGAGAAAGAATAGAATGATCCAAGAGATGGCTAGATCTATGCTTCTAGGTCGTAAAGTTTCTAGGAGATTTTGGGCAGAGGAAGTGTCTACTGCATGCCACACGGTGAATATGGTGTATCTGCGTCCACGCACACTTCACACTCCTTATGAGTTGTGGACTGG
This sequence comes from Sambucus nigra, assembly GCA_949130495.1. Taxonomy (NCBI): domain Eukaryota; kingdom Viridiplantae; phylum Streptophyta; class Magnoliopsida; order Dipsacales; family Adoxaceae; genus Sambucus; species Sambucus nigra. Next base: position 648,948,648 of record OX422208.1, read on the forward strand.
CAAGAAGCCCAACCTGGCATATTTCCGTGTCTTTGGTAGTAAATGCTACATCCTACGGGATAGAGAGCAATTAGGAAAGTTCGACTCCCGAAGCGACGAGGGAATATTTCTAGGATATTCATCGAATAGCAGAACGTACCGGGTTTTTAACCTGAAGAGCTCTAAGATTATGGAATCAATAAACGTCACCGTGCAAGATGACGAACCTCCGATGGTTATTGATCCTAACCTTCAGTGTGGGGATGAGGATTGTTCTGACAGTGATTTACCTGTTCCTCTCTCACACTCTGTGGACCCTACTCCTGTGTTAGGGGACACACCTGCTTGGGTTTGCAAGAGTCATGACCCTTCTACCATTATTGGTGATCCCACTCTAGGGGTCAAGACTCGTGCTCAGCTAGAGAACGTTGTTAGCCATCTTTGCTACACGTCCAAAGTCGAGCCCAAGAACCATAAAGAAGCACTCAAGGATGAACACTGGATATCTGCTATGCAGGATGAGTTGCTTCAGTTTAAAAAGAATGATGTCTGGGAACTTGTCCCCCGACCTAGTGAGATTAATGTGATTGGTACCCGGTGGATTTTTAAGAACAAAATGGATGAAAATGGTACCATAATCCGAAATAAGGCTAGGTTGGTCGCTCAAGGCTACACACAGATAGAGGGTGTAGAATTTGGGGAGACATTTGCTCCTGTTGCGAGGCTTGAGTCCGTCCGTCTTCTGCTCGCCATCGCATGTCATCTGCGCTTCAAGGTGTATCAGATGGATGTCAAGAGTTCCTTTTTGAATGGCATTCTACAGGAGGAGGTTTATGTGGAGCAACCAAAAGGGTTTGAAGACCCTCAGCACCCTGTGCACGTCTACTATATGAGGAAAGCCTTGTATGGTTTGAAGCAAGCACCCAGTGCTTGGTACGAGAGGCTTACTTCTTATCTCTTAGCTCGTGGCTTCAAGAGAGGGGGAGTAGATATGACGTTGTTTGTCAGGAGAGATGACGGTGCTATTTTGGTTGCCCAGGTCTATGTGGACGACATAGTCTTTGGATCCACATGCTCCCAGCATGCTCACCACTTTGAAGAGGAGATGAAAAGTTAGTTTGCGATGAGCATGGTTGGTGAGCTTACATTCTTCCTTGGTCTCCAGGTTCGTCAGCTAGAGGATGGGATGTTCATCTCCCAATCCAAGTATGCTAGAGACCTAGTGAAGAAATTTGGTTTAGACTCCGCTAAGCATGCACGTACACCTATGAGTACCACTACCAATCTTAGTAAGGACACTTCAGGTAAGGACGTAGAGCAAACCTTATATCGGAGTATGATAGGTAGTCTCCTCTACTTGACTGCCAGTCGTCCCGACATCGCCTTTAGTGTTGGAGTCTGTGCGCGTTATCAGGCATCCCCAAAAGAGTCACATTTACTTGCTCTAAAACGTATTATTAAATACGTAAGTGGGACTCTCTCATACGGGATTTGGTATTCCTTTGATACCGATGACCGTCTGTCCGCCTACTCGGATGCCGATTGGGCTGGGGATGTAGATGGATGTAGGAGCACTTCTGGTGGGTGTTTCTATTTTGGTTCTTCTCTTGTCTCCTGTCTGAGCAAGAAGCAAAATTCCATCTCTTTGTCCACTGCGGAGGCTGAGTACATAGCCGCTGGGAGTTGTTGCACACAACTCTTGTGGATGAAGCAAATGCTGGAGGATTATGGGATATTACCGGACACCATGACCATTTCCTGTGATAACACGAGCGCGATACACATATCCCGCAATCCAGTTCAGCATTCGCGCACAAAACACATCAGGATACGTGAGCACTTTATTCGTCAGTTAGTTGAAGAGAAAGTCGTATCCCTGAGTTTTGTTCCTACCGACCGTCAGTTAACCGATATTTTCACGAAACCTTTATATGCCCTTAGATTTGAGAGTCTTAGGAAATCTTTAGGGATTTGCACAGTTGACTGAGGGGTTGGTCTATGTCTAGAATAGGATGCTTCTTCATGTTCATATCATATGCTTCCTATTGCTAGTCTGTTTTATATGTACCATTACTTTGTTGTACAACTTTGTTTTATTCCTTTTGCTTTTTATATTTCTTTTAAAAAAAATACAAAAATATTTTCCTTTAAGAAAAATTTTGAGAAAAGCACAAAAAGATTTTATTTCTTTTTTTCCAAATTTTTGAAAAAATCCAAAAAGATTTTTGTATTTTGCTTCTTTTATGGATGAGCATGTAAGATAGCCAAGTCACAACTTCATTCCATTTATCCATGTGACTGTTTGATAGAGATTTGAGAGGCTACATCATTTCATCCATGTGCTTTACATTGATTGGAGTCTTTGAGATGTAATTAGTGATATCTTCCTACATGTTTGACTCCTATATCCTTTATTGCACACATGCACGGCTATATTTGATTATTGCACTTGTCTATCTCATGTTGGCTTGCGTATTTTCATCTCAATCATGTCTACAAAATGTACAATATGCGATAAAACTTGACAAGATTGGAATGCATGTAAAAACCGTTTTAGTGAGACTGTGTGTTTTTGTATAACGGGGAGGGGCTGCGAAAGGTAATCATCTATCCTTTGCGCAAAAGCCACTGTTAAAAAGGACCTAAAAAATGGAGGAATTTTAATATCCGAGGTCCAAAGAGGTTAAAAGAGCCCAAAAAATTTACAGGCAATAAAAAGAAATTCATGCCAAATATGGGCCACTTAGGTTTCATCATCAATTCTCCAATGTTTGAGAATTTAGAATGCCTCTATTCAATATAATATCTGAGGGAGTTTGGTTGGAGAATATAAACGGGTTTGCACTTCCTTGAAAGTCCTGAAAAAGCATAAAATCATTTTGGACGTTATTGGTGTGAAAATCATTTTGAGCTTTGATTTGTTGATTTGATTGAGTCAATATCTTATACTGTCACTCTTTTACACCAAAGGAAGCATTTGAGTTCATTCGCTAGGAATATCCAATATTCATCGTGCACATATGTCATGTTTGTATGCATTGATTTTCCTATCGAATTTGATCACACCACTTCATTTACGCTATCATTGACTTGGTTGCTTTCTGTTTATTCATGGTGTGTTTTTATCCTAGTGACACCCCGCACTTGCTTATTTAATTTATTTCTCTAATTTGTCCATTTGGGGACATCATAAAAAGGGGGAGAAAGAATTATCATATTATGGGGGAGTTTGAATTCTGGGGGAGTTTTTGAGATGTTGCTTATATTTTTATCATATATTAATATCCATGTTATCTCATTTCAAACTCGATATGTCACGTGGTATTTTCTTTGTCTCATGTGTGTAGGTATGAAGATTGCAGATCTATATGTTGCACACCCTGATGAGAAAAGTTTTGAGATTCCTGAAGAATTAAAGAACAAACGATGAAGACTATTCATTTGTACCTTTTCCAGTTTTGGGTTCATGGGAGGGTAGATTTGTATAGGCAATTTCATATTTGATAATTCGGATTTTTTATGTATGTACCGGCATAGACATAGGGGGAGATTTGTAAGGACATTTTTCACATGTCCGAAATGTTTCATTTATTTATGTCGTACGCCGCTACATTTGGCACGTCTCCTCACGATCTCACATGACGGCCTCTATCCGAATTTCGGGAATCAAACATGCATTATCTCCGCTAATATGTCCCACATCTGCCTCAATGACTTCACGTTCCAAGATTTTAGGGACTTAATGCAAGTGGTACGCAAGGGAAGTCAAAACAGTGAAAAAAGGCACAATTGGAGAGTTCAAGGGCATTTTCGTAATTTCACATCCATAGTTCGGAGGTCTGGTCAACTAGAAAGTTGAAGAGCTCACCGTAACGAAGATATTGGACAAAACGGCACCTCAATCCGAGCTACGGTGAAGGAGTTATGACCTTTTGAAGATAGAGAAAATTCCTTAAAGAATGTTGTTTTTTTTGTACGCTAGATAGAATTTTAGAGTTTTAAGAACGTGGGACTCTTCATATTTTTTCCTATAAATACCAACTTCGGGGGAGTTGTTTTGCAAGACTTTAGGAGACGAATTTGAGAGTCCAAATACATCTAGTCTTCATATTTTTGAGTCCCAAGACTCATGGTTTGATTCACACATCCTTGCCAATCCTTTGTGAATCCTTTTGCAACCCAAGAACACAACTTTGGTTTGTTCAACCCTTGTGGAGGAGACCGTTCTTCTTCTTCATTGCAGCCCTACTGGAAAGGGATAATTCTAGCCGCGACTACAGAATCCGATACCCGAGGGTAATTCTTAGTCAACTTGTATTTTCATTGTAATCCGATTGTAAACCGTTTTCTTACAAATTATAGTGAAAATAAATGGTTGTGCCCGTGAGGGAGATTTTTCCTTAATTGCATGTGTTTGAATGTTCTTGCGTAGATTATCTATTTATTCAATCACATACTGCTGCATGTTTAGGGTTTGTTTGTGTTAAAAGGATTTTTATATGGTTTGATCATTTGAACGTGAGCACACACGTTTCTCATCCTTTAACTTTTGAAGAAGCTTTTTTGTTGCTGAAAATAGTTGTATAGCATTCACAATGTCTTGAAACTTTTGCTGAAGTGCTTGACAAAGTATATTAGTGATCCCCATGATCTCATTCAATAAATGTAAAATAAATACAAAATCAAATGAGGTCATAGCATCATAAACACCTTTAGCCTCAGAGCGTATAGGATGATTAGCACCATTTAACCAAAGATTTTCAATAATTTCACAAGATAGTCTAAACAAATCAATCAAACTGTGAACATAACTCAAGTGAGAGCTCCAGCGAGTAGCTCCCGCACGATGTAATGTCTCCATTTGATTAACTCCTCTTCCCATTTAAAGTTCACCAAGTGGCACCTTACATGCAATTTCAGCAACTTGTCTCGATTGTAATTCACTTTGACGTTTTGGAGAAGCACCGACAATATTCACAACAACATTCAACTTTGAGAAGAACAACCATATGTCTCTCACATCTCTCTATGCCAAAACTAATGCAAGTTGTAATTGGTGGGCAAAACAATGCATGTAATAAGAACATGGACACTCCTTAACAAAGGGTTCTTGCAATCCACTCCAAGCTCCTCGCATATTACAAGCACCATCATACCCTTGACCCCGCATTTTATCAATATGAAGATCATAACAAGAAAGTACCCTAATAATTTCTTTTTTGAGTGTCAAAGCAGTTGTGTCTTCTACGTTCACAATACCAAAAAATCGTTCATGTACCACCCCTCCCTCATCAACAAATCTTATGACAATAGCCATTTGCTCTTTAATTGAGACATCTTGTGCTTCATCAACCAATATACAATAACTCCCATCACCAATTTCTTTACGGATCTTACTTCTCACATTATCACCAAGAATAATCAAGATTTCTTTTTGAAACATTGGAGAGGTATACTTCGCATTTCCTGGAGCTTTTTTTAAGACAACCTCAACTACTTTCTCATCATGATTCACCATGTGTTTTATTAATTCAATGAAATTTCCGGCATTTAGTGCATCGGGAGTTTCATCATGAGCTCCAAATGCACATGCTTGAAATGCAAACTAATGTGCACATTCAATTGATGTCTTAAGACGCAACCGGTTCCTTTCAACAACTTCTTTGGATTGCGAATTCAAAAACCTTTGAATATTTTGACTGTGATTAATTAAATCTCCAGGTGCTTGGACAGCACTCATATGGACTGTAGGGATACAACCCATGTGTTTCAGAAAACAACATTTGGGTTCACCAACCCTTTTCCAACTTTGGAACCCTTCAACAGTAAATGTCGACCGAGTGGATGGATTACTTTTAAATAAGAAACAATAAAAACAATATGCTCTATTTTTTGCAATAGAGTACTCAAGCCAAGGGTGCCTTTGAAATTAACTACTTTGAAAGAGACAAATTTGTTTTCTGTCTTGGGTGGGTGGATATTCTTGAAGTATGGGTTTATAAGGTCCCATTTTTAGATATTTCTTTTGAATCTCACCCCGGTCATCAACGGGTTAATGACAAATTTGTAGACGCAATCCAGGCTCTCAAGTGAAAGTGTTGTCTTCTTCAATAGGTTCAATCCTTTGAATTTTAGGAGGTGGCCCGGGGGAGCTTGAACGAGTATCATCCCTCAATATAGGAGCATGTGAATCATTTTTTTGTTTGAAAAAAGATAAGAAAGTTTTTCCTGACATTAGAACCTAAAGTAATATCCAAAAAAATATAAATTTGTTAATGATCAAAAAATAATAAATCATCAAAGAACTCTAATTATTTTTATTTAGGGTTTTTATTCAAACCTCCTTTATTAAAAAAGGATATTAAATGTTAATAAAAAAAACACTAGTGCACATTTATTGTTATCATTTGAATTAAGAAAGACAAATGAAATTTCATACACAATTAAAAAAAATAGATTTATAAAACAATCTAAACCTAAAAAATGATTTTTGTTAACCGACCATAAATAATAAAATCTTAAAACAAATAATTTATTAGAGTGGAGATTTAGAGGAAGAAATAGGGATACATACTTGTTGTTATTGTTTGTGGAACTGAACATAAGGGGCAGAGGCAGCTAGGGCTGTAAATCGGGCTGGGTGAGCCGGGCTTGGGGTTGCTCAGGCTCGGCCCGAACTCACGTACCCATGTTCAAGCCCGAGCTCGACCCGAATTACTTTTTCCCACGTTGTGACTTGAGCCTATTGTGACTTGAGCAATCATTTGATCACTAACAAAAGCCTATTGTGACTTGAGCAATTATTAAATCAAATACCCATAATGAGAATAACAATAAAATCACAAAATTGAAAATCACATGTATTCTAATGTATTATGACAAATGATTTTTTTTTAAAAGTCGTAAATGAAATAAAAGAACGAAACCTAATTAAACAATGTTAACATAAATATGTTATATTATATAAATTATTTATTTATTTATAAATATGAAGTTCGGGCTTCGGGCCCAATTCGGGCTTGGTGAAGTTCGGCTTAAGCTCGGCCCGAAATTCATTCGGGCTTGAAATTTTGGCTTAGGCTCGGCTCGGCTCAAACTCAAATAAAGCTCGGCCCGAAAATAGCGGGCCGAACTGGCGGGCTTCGGGCCTCGGGCGCTCAATTTACAGGCCTAGAGGCAGCCTAGCTCGGGAGGTCGACGGTGGCAGGGGCGGCAGTAGTGGTCGGTGGTGGCAGGATGCCTGGGTCTCGATCGGCCAGTTATTGAGGAGAAAAGGGAGAAAGATGAGGAAGAGAAAAGGGTAATGGGTGTTTAGGTTGAATTCTCAAAAGAGGCGGTGGTTTTTGTTTTCAATTTCAACCTGTTTGTTTTATAACTTTTCATATTTAGGTTGTGACACCCCAACTAATTAAATACCGGGTAGCTACTCCTTTATTAAATTAAATCAAAATGCCAAGTTGGTTCAGTTAATAGCATCACTGTCGAAAACATTTTTGAGTAATTACTAACCACCTAGTATTTAAAAGTAAGATGTCAAATTTTAAATTAAATCTGATTAACAAGGAGTAAGTGAGATATAAAAGAATAACATAACCATACACCATAAAGTCTCAACGAAGTAACCGACAAACATTAATGAGTCCAGAGGAAAAACTCCTCACAACAATCCCACAACTGAAATAAATAAAGCAGTGTATCCAGAATTAATCACATGCCAAAAGTCTGAATAATTGATATGAAATGTCTCTAAAAGAAATGGGTGACATGCCCTACAAGTGATGGAACTGAATATGGAGTCAAAACCAAAAGAAGAGTCTACTGGCAAGGCCCTGTGACTTCCACAACAGCTACAGCTCGTCACCTGAATGGAAATACAATGCATGGTGTCCTTGTGGCCGGGCACCTAAAAGGTTTTTACAAAAATATAGATTTGAAAGCAAACGGGTCAGAGCCCGAAAGTGGAGAGTATTTTAAAAATAGCAAGTGCTTTAATAACATTTAAAAGAATGAATGCAAAATACATGTTAGGACGTTCACTCACATGAAATACTCACCTCTCGACTAATTGTGCACTCCTAACGTACCGTACCCATCTAAATGACATTCATATCTAACTAAACAGTTTTAAGTTTTACCCCTTTCTACTCGATTCCCATTATACATTCTAACGTTATCAATTAAATAGAGGACCTTACTTAAACTCGGATTCTCAATTATTAACAATACAATTCACTACAGGTTATCCCTTTTTATTTTCTCAAGGCGTGACCATAATTATACTCACAATACCAACCTGAAAATTCTCATTATTTAAGCGTGTATTATTCACGTCATAAATATACAATACAAGCACCCCGAGACTAAGCTACGGTGCACACATACTCTGTTATCCATCCCGGTACATCACGTACATAAGGATCACGCATTCCGAATCTCTCAGGAATCGTTCTCAGATAACAACAATCACAATCAATGGAGGCGAACACAGTCACATCACATGGGTCACGCACATACCTACGCTCCCATGATCAACAGACTTATTAACTTCCCAATAAGTCCTTCTCTGACCAATGTCCTCGAGGTACCAATCTATATCCCCCCGTAGGCACACAAAGATTAGATGGTCCTATACGAACGCAAACCTCCTGTGATAGCAAGTATGGTAGGTATGTCATACACATAAGTTATATACTAAGCATTCACACATCTTAGATGTCTCAATATTAATAAAGGTATATTCTACATCCTTATACCATTATTCCAATTTTATACATTTTAAGTCTTCCGATAATATATAATGTAGACCGTCGACACATCTCACGTCATAGTTTCTTGTACTTAAAACCTATCTCAAAGGGATCATTAAGTTTCCTACATATAACATCATTATTCTTAAGGTCCTTACTTCTGCCCCAAACCTCATTTCATCAAATTATTCAAATTTACTCTTTTAACCCTAATATTATCTCACTCATCGAATTTCATTAGATTTTAGAATAATTCCTCAAATTGAATTCTAATTAAGGTCCAAATTTTATAACCATACCTACTGGTCTTCCTTAAGTCTAAGGATATTCATAAATTCTCTAATAATAATTTTCTAAGGGTTAACATCATTAAAATTTAACTAGGGAAAATTTTACTCATTCTGGGAAGGTCGGTCGATCTTGAACATCGATCGATCGATTGCACCAGATAGGCTACGGACTGCTTCGTTTTGCAGTCCTCAAATCGTCCCAAAAATTCATTACAATGCATGAAACTTCATTCTAACGTTATAATATCATCAAATAATCATCCTACAACATTGTTAACGTTCAAAAAATAATTAATCATCACCCAAAGGCCTTATTTAGATCAAAACATCTTCAAGAACCCTAGTCTTCTATTTCTTTCAAAAACAACAGTAATTCTCTTCTTTAATTCGTTTTTAGATCATCAAGTATTATGTTTTGGATTCATAATTCGTCTAGAATATGTTTACATGAAATTCCTAACATGGTTTATAGTTTTAATCCTCAAATTCATGGGTCTATATCAATCTTCCAAGACAAAATTCGATAATTACACTAAACATGGAAGAACACATTCATTGAATCAATTGTAACTAAATCACTTGCCTTATGTTCTTCAGATTTTTGTTGTTGGTTGAAGAAGGTTGAATTTCTTTCTCTCTCTCTCTACTGAATTCTCCTCTCTCTCTCTCTACAAGTTCTTCTCCAAGATGACAATGGTGGTTTAGAGGTTGCCTTGGGAACCTCTTAAAATTTCTTCCAATAACTCCCGTAGACCATTAAGTCATTTAGTGTTGTTAGTGGGTTTAGTGGGTAAAGACCAAATAAGATTTTAACTTCTAATTTTCGTGGGTTTTAATTCCCAAAATTCCGAAATTACCAAACTACCCTTTTGGGTTGCCGGTATGGCCTAAAAATGCCCCGGGACCCAAACTAAACCCCCGACTAGTGTTTTCTGACTATTTCGACCCTTTAGGACTCGTTGGTGCACTCAAGATGACCAAACGATTGATAAAAATAAAATTTACTTTTTAATTCAAATAATTACATTCCTGACGCGACTGTCACATGAGTCCCAACTAAATTTTCCAAATTGCCGTATTTCAGCCTCGCGACAATTTCAATATTTTCAATATTCATATAATGCCATATATACACATTATAATCAAATACCAACTCACATATCGTTAGTAATTTATCCGGATTAATTCTCAATTAATTCACATTTAATTTAATTAATCCCATAAATAAATATTGATAAAAATGCGGGGTATTACATACTCCCCCCCTAATAACAGAATTTCGTCCCGAAATTCGGAACTAGAAAGTACCTGGTAAAAATAAATCTGGATAACGTTCGCGCATATTATCCTCACGCTCCCATGTGGACTCTTCGACATTATGATGTCGCCACTGAACACGCACTAACGGAACTATCTTTGACCGCAGTTTCCGCTCACTTCGGTTTAAAATAGCAATCGGCCCCTCCTCGTAGGAGCTATCAGGCTGGAGATCGATGTACTCCAAAGCAATGTGAGAATGAGCCAAATCGTCTCTAAGATTTCCTTAGCGAGGAAATATGAAACACATCATGAATCCGATGCAAATGCTCCGGTAATGCAAGTCTATAGGCAACAGACCTAATCCGCTCGATGATAGGGAATGGCCCCACATATCTCGGTGCCAACTTCCCCTTCTTCCCAAATCGCATAATCCCCTTCATAGGAGATACTCTGAGTAAAGCCTGGTCCCCCACTTGGAACTCCATGAAGAACCTCTTCGCATCAGCATAGCTCTTCTGCCGATCCTGAGCTACTCGAATGCGACTCCGTATCAATTCTATCCTTGCCGAAGTATCCTGAATCACTTCTGGCCCAAGTAGTTTGTTGTCCCCCACCTCCAACCAACAAGCTGGGGAACGACAAGGTCTACCGTACAATGCCTCAAATGGAGCCATGCCAATGGTGAACTTGTAGGAGTTGTTGTAAGCAAACTCCACCAGTGGAAGATACTGCTCCCATCCACCCCAAAATCAATGATGCACATACGCAACATGTCCTCCAACATCTAGATTCTACGCTCGGTTTGCCCATCGGTCTGTGGGTGATATGTCGTACTCAACCGCAACTCCGTGCCCATGGCCTCCTGAAAACTCTCCCAAAATCGCGAAACAGATATCTTGTCTCGGTCAGACACGATATTTAGGGGCACACCGTGAAGTCTAACAATTTCTGCAATAAAAAGCTGGGCATACTGTCCCTTAGTGTAATCTATCCTTACGTGTAGAAAATGAGCGACTTTGGTCAACCTGTCCACAATTACCCAAATATAGTCGTGGCCTCTCTGTGACGTAGGCAACCCCATGATAAAGTCCATGGATATGCTCTCCCACATCCACATCGGGACCTCTAATGGCTGTAGAAGTCCTGCCGATCTCTGATGAACCACTTTTACTAGCTGACAAGTGGCGCATTTAGAAACAAACACGACAATATCTATCTTCATCCTTCTCCACCAATACTGACGTCTCATATCCTGGTACATTTTATCCCCATCGGGATGTACCGCGAACCGTGAGCCGTGCGACTCTACCATCACCTTGTGTCGCAATTCCTCCCCTTTCGGAACTACCAGTCTGCCATTGAAGCGTAATCCCCCGTCTGAGCTAATGGTATAGGACTCGGCTCCCTCTGCTAATAATTGAACTATCTGCTCCTGACAGAACGAGTCATCTGCTTGTGCCTTTATCACTCTCGTGACAATCTGCGGTGTAACAGTCATCACCGACATGAATGATCGGGCCACTGCATCCTGGTGTCCCAACTCCTTCCACTTTGCCTTCCTCACCCCTGCCACTTCATCTACTGGCCTACGACTCAACGCGTCTGCTACCACGTTAGCCTTCCCCGGGTGATATTAGATATCAAACTGATAGTCCTTCACAAACTCAAGCCACCGCCGTTTCCGCATATTCAACTCCTTCTGCGTGAATAGGTACTGTAGGGACTTGTGGTCCGTGAACAATCGAAACTTCTCCCCCAAAAGATAATGTCTCCAAATTCGAAGGGCAAATACCACTGCCGCTAATTCCAATTTTATACATTTTAAGTCTTCCGATAATATATAATGTAGACCGTCGACACATCTCACGGCATAGTTTCTTGTACTTAAAACCTATCTCAAAGGGATTATTAAGTTTCCTACATATAACATCATTATTCTTAAGGTCCTTACTTCTGCCCCAAACCTCATTTCATCAAATTATTCAAATTTACTCTTTTAACCCTAATATTATCTCACTCATCGAATTTCATTAGATTTTAGAATAATTCCTCAAATTGAATTCTAATCAAGGTCCAAATTTTATAACCATACGTACTGGTCTTCCTTAAGTCTAAGGATATTCATAAAGTCTCTAATAATAATTTTCTAAGGGTTAACATCTTTAAAATTAACCAAGGAAAATTTTACTCATTATGGGAAGGTCGATCGATCGAACTTGAAAATCGATCAATCGATGGTGGTCGATTGATCGACTGATGAATGTCGATCGATCGATTGCACCAAATAGGCTACGGACTGCTTCGTTTTGCAGTCCTCAAATCATCCCAAAAATTAATTACAATGCATGAAACTTCATTCTAACGTTATAATATCATCAAATAATCATCCTACAACATTGTTAACGTTCTAAAACTACTTAATCATCACGCAAAGGCCTTATTTAGATCAACCATCCTCAAGAACCCTAGTCTTCTACTTCTTTCAAGAACAACAGTAATTCTCTTCTTTAATTCGTTTTTAGATCATTAAGTATTATGTTTTGGATTCATAATTCTTCTAGAATATGTCTTCATGCAATTCCTAACATGGTTTATAGTTTTAATCCTCAAGTTCATGGGTCTATATCAATCTTCCAAGACAAAATTCGATAATTACACTAAACATGGAAGAACACATTCATTGAATAAATTGTAACTAAATCACTTGCCTTATGTTCTTCAGATTTTTGTTATTGCTTGAAGAAGGTTTAACTTCTTTCTCTCTCTCTGCAGAATTCTCCTCTCTCTCTCGCTCTCTACAAGTTCTTCTCCAAGATGACAATGGTGGTTTAGAGGCTGCCTTAGGAACCTCTTAAAATTTCTTCCAATAACTCTCGTAGCCCATTAAGTCATTTAGTGTTGTTAGTGGGTTTAGTGGGTAAAGACTAAATCAGATTTTAACTTCTAATTTTCGTGGGTTTTAATTCCCAAAATTCCGAAATTACCAAACTACCCTTTGGGTTGTCGGTATGGCCTAAAAATACCCCGGGACCCAAACTAAACATTCGGCTAGTGTTTTCTGACTATTTCGACCCTTACGGACTCGTTGGCACACTCAAAATGACCACACGGTTGATAAAAATAAATTTCACTTTTTAATTCAAATAATTACATTCCTGACGCGACTGTCACGTGCGTCCCAACTAAATTTTCCAAATTGCCGTATTTTAGCCTCGCGACAATTTCAATATTTTCAATATTCATATATTGCCATATATACACATTATAATCAAATACCAGCTCACAACTCGTTAGTATTTTATCCGGATTAATTCCCAATTAATTCACATTTAATTTAATTAATTCCATAAATAAATATCGATAAAAATGCGGGGTATTACAGGTTTGTCTCCTAATGTTTTAAACTGAGAAATAGGGTGGGATGAACTTCAAATATAAAAAATTACCCTCTATTTTTTTTTAAATAGGGCGGGCTGGCACCCACCCTTGCCCATACCTGCCTCCGCCTATGATTAAAAACCCATTAATATTAGTAACAAAAATATATTGTTAGAAAATTTGACAATCTAATACAATTTTTGTTCAGAAAATATGTTATGAAATGTTTCGTAATGGTGAAAATCCGTTAGTATGTCACTAATTAGTAACGATAACTCGGAAATAAGTAATGGTAGAATTCTGTTAGTAATACGTGATTTAATAACGCTCAATTTCCGTTACCAATTTATTCCCCACGCCTTTTTTCTAACGTAATTGTACCGTTACAATTTTTTGTAACAGTAATATACCATTATTGAAAGTGCATTTTGGTGTAGTTCGTGCTTGGGATTTAGGAGCTTAGCTCGGTATAATGTCTGGATATTCAAGGACTTGGGATCAAAGACAACATATTTATAACAAATGCACATATTTACAGGTGCAAGCGATGAGACACCTGTAACACCCCGTATTTTTAATGATTTTTATATTGGAATTAATTAAATTAAAATGGAAAATTAATAAGAAATTAATTCGGATTAAATAAATATTAAATAGCGAGCAAAGGGATATCATTTATTTGTATGAATTATATTTATTATTTCTTAGTCAACGATTAATAAATTACTAATAATGCATTATGATTGTCCTGAGTGAGAAAAACGACAGTTATGGTAATGTAATCGGAATGCACTTGTTAGTTGTGTCGGAACTTAAAGTTATGGGATAAAATTTGATTTATTTTTGGGTCATCCAAATGGTCATTTTGAGTACGTCGGTGTGTTCGAAAGGGTTGAGAGAGTTCCAAAAGTGTACTCGGGGGTTTTGTTTAGGTCCCGAAACATTTTTAGGCCGAACTAGCACCCCGAGAGGGTATTTGTTCTTTTGTCTTTTGGGGGTACAAGAACCGAGGAATTTTCTAAGGTTTTATCAGCATGTATGTTAAGGATGCTAGGGTTAAGAGTTAGAAGAACAGAAATAGTCCATTATAGGAGGAAGGAGAAATATTTCAAGGCTCCCCACACCACTTTTGCACCACCGCCACCACTAGAGTCTAGATCTGAAGGAGAGGAACTCTACCATCTTACTGCACAAATCAGACCTACAATCTCAAGGCAAGTGTTTATCTTTCATGTTTCTACAACATTATAACACCCATGTAGTGTAGGGTTTTATATTTGATGATAAATTGATGTTCTTGGGGATTTTTTAGGGTTAAAATCCATAAATTGGGATAGGATTGGATGTAGAATGAACCTATATATAGGGGTAATACGAAATCAGATTTGATTGAATTAAGAATAAGAAAGAAATCTGGGTTTATGATTGATTGTGAATGAAGAACAATAAAAACTAGGGTTTTAAGGATTTTAGAAAGTAATCGGTTCTTGGATTGAATTCGTGATGATTTAATGTTATATTTACGTTGGAAATCATTCCTACACACCTATATAATGTTTAGTAATGTTCATTGAAAATTTGGTTAAGTTTCATGAAGAATTGAGGAAGTTGTAATGGTGAAAAATCGTAAAAACGCAACTATGGAGGATGAGGAGGAGGAGGAAGAAGAAGAAGAAGAAGAAGAAGAAGAAGAAGAAAAAGAAGAAGAAGAAGAACTTACATTTCGAATCTATTCGGCCCAAGGGCGAATTGATTCGGTCCTTTTGCGAATCGATTCGGTTTCCCATATTTTGGCAATTTCCCCCTATTTAACCCTAGAACTTGTGAATAATGATTGGGTGAACTTTTGGGATACCTTTAAAATATAGTGAGAGATATTTTTATTACCAGTAGGCTAATGGTAGGGTTTGGGCTTAGTCATAAGTGAGAAGAATTAAGGATAACTACAGATCTTTCTCTCGTGGTTTAATATATTTTAAGTTATTAGTTATCTAACCCAACAATCTAAGATATAACACGGTTCTAAATCCCAAACCCATATATAGACCATGTAAGATATTTTGATTACCAGTAGGCTAATGGTAGGATTTGGGCTTAGTCATAAGTGAGAAGAATTCAGGATAATATTTAATCGGACATAATTTGCATTGTAAGTGAATTCGAGAGAATTAGATCGAATCACAGTAATTTCGAGTGAACCTATCATGTGGACCAGTAGTGCATGAGTGAGTTAACTACTAAAAAAAACTTAAGGGGTATCTAGGGCCCTTCGGGAAGAAAATCGTACTCGAAAAAATATGATAGAGTGTCGTAATCGTAAATTGACAGTACGGTGAGTATTTGAGAGAGATATACTACGTACAAATTATGTTTATAGGTTGTGTATATACTTATACAGATCATATATATATGGGTTTTGTGTATCCCTATAAGGAATATATATATATATATATGTGTGTGTGTGTGTGTGTGTGTGTGTGTGTGTGTGTTGTGTGTATCCCTATATGGATTATGTATATAGGTTGGGTGCGTACCTCTACGGATTATATTTATAGGTTGTGTGTATTCCTATATACGACATATGGATAGGTTGTGTGTATGCCTATTATGTGCTCCATGTGTGTGAACATACCTACAATGCTTGCTATCACAGGAGGTTTCGCATCGTGGGCAGTCTTATCCTGATGAGCCCATTGGGGGGGGGGGGGGGGGGTTAGACTTATGCCCCAAAATATAGAAATTAGGTTTGAGCACTACTTGTGTGTATGATAGTGCGATCGGTCATTTGGGTGCATTAGGTGTGTGCATAGCCCAAAAGACTAGAACTATGTTCGACTCCATTATATGTTATTTGATTTATGGTTCGAGAAGATATTTCGAACCGATAGTCCTTGATGTGGTACGAGAAGTACATGGACTTAATAGTAGAGTATACAAGTGTGCCTCGCGGTGGCTAGTCCTTGGTATATATATACTAACGGAATGTCCGTGCCTGAAGGCACGAAGAAAAAAATTCAAAATATTGAATCTTGGATGATTAAGTCAAAAGGTTATTTTTACAAAACAAAAAAAATTAAACAATTTAAAAATTTTGGGCAGAAACCATGGCTAATTTTTTTTTAAATAAAGTACATGCTCATTACCTATGAAACTGGATCGCCGGCAAAAATTAATTTGTGAATACATTGCCAAAGGAAAATTTATTGGTTTAGTGCAAATTATTATGTGAATAAAAAATTTGAATTAACTGATTAATTTGAATATTATAATATTATTCCTATGGTAATACTTATTATTGAACATTACTTATTGCTAAATGTTTAGGCCTAAACATGATCACTTACAACTCAAAACAATTCAATATGGGAGTAACAAATTAATAAACTAAGATTTTCTATTTAATCAATCACTAACTTGTACATAAATTTTTTAAAGCATGCATTTGTTATATTAGAAGAACAATTTTTCAAGACACATATCTAATGGGGCCAGTGACATTAGACCCTTTTATTTCCCCCTTTGCATTTAAAATAACATCATCATTATCTTTGAAGTACATGAAAACACCATCCTTCTCGCACCAAGGTTTGCGTTGCCTGATGATGAAAACTAGCATGACCATCTTACAGAGATCAAGATTTCCCTTTTTGAAGGTGACAATCGCCATATCAGTGACAATGGAATCAACTGAGATTTCGTTCCATTTAAAACAAATGCAACTGTGATTGAAAGATTAAAGTTAATTCATGAAAATAATCATACGTAAAATGAACCAAAAAAATGGAAATCATATGATAGCGTAACACTACATTAGCTAGTCAATTTTCCCCACATTTTCTAGTCGATTTGAACAAAATAATCTAGACTAAGTTTATGCATAAATTACATTAAACCAACATTAGCTAGTCGATCTTCCCAATTGAACCAAAAAACTGGAAATCATATGAATGCATAACACTACAAGGTGCACCTCCCTATCAATATAAAATTTTGATTCCTATCTCGTTACACCGACTACATTATGGATAATGTAAGTGTCTCCCTAGATTACACCCTCTCTATGTGAAAAATATGTACGGGTTGAATCATCACCAACTACAAGGGTAAAATACCATTGACACTAAATTTGAAATAGGAGAATCAATACCAATTATGTTATAATGTTCAGTTTTTATGTAGTATTTTCACTAATCTCAAAGGTTTTTAAAAAGTGAATGAGAAAAGTGAAAAGCATTCAAAACAACACATACCAAATTCGAAGGGGAATCATAACTTGCAATTGTCCTAAATCTTCATAATCATTAAATTGTAATGTTAGTATAGGATCTTACCAAAATGAAGAGGGCATTTCATAATACAACTGTCCTAAATATTCATAATCGTCATATGATTTTATAACGCATTTTGGCCAAAAAATTATGGAATTCACATGCTTAGTACTTTTATACTTCGTCTTTATTAGTTAAAGTTGAGAAGTAAAAGTCTAGCCTGGTAGAGGATATTGATTTGGTCTCTTTATAATAATGTAAATCTTCTACTTTTCTTGAGTCTCTTAGATTATGTAAGAATCAAAGGACTAATTTGTTAAAGGAGAGAAGAGTATTGAAAACAAATTATCCAAGGTTGATATTGAATCGGATAACACTAAGGAGGAAATTTGCGACTTCGGAATTGAATTTTATTGTATTAGAACTTCAAGTCTTAACACTCAAATCTCCAATTTTATTAAAATATATCTTTAAATTATAGAGCAGAGATATGTGTATCAAATTTCTATCCAATTTCAAGTAATTTGTAATTCGATATTTTAATGATGAATGAATGAAAGTTTTTTTTTCTATTTTGTTTGTTTCATTAGATTTCCTCCTGTATTTTAGGATAACATCGTTTTAGCAATATTCCATTAACCTTTCTCATATAAATATTACCATTTAAGTGCTTGGGATGGTATGATTCAAATTTAAACACTTCGTGGATTTGAAATGTCCTTCCCATTTAGTATAACACTTACCATAAGTTCAATATTTTTACCAAGCGGGTGAACAATTTTCCAAACTAGGACCCCTTCATTGAAAGTTCTTTTTTCACTATTTTATTACAATGTTTAACAACTTTTTCTTTTGAACAACCATATTATTTAGGTCATGTCTTCATATATATTGATGATACGTGATAACGCCACCTTATGTTAGTGATTAAAAAAAGCTTCTAGAAATGCGTAGCCATTATTGAATAAAGCAACAATGCTAAAAATATATGAGAGGCAGAAGAGATGATAGACAAGGAAAAGACCAGTATTTTTTGTATTGGCCTACAACCACTGTGCAACTGAGTAGTATGTATACTATAATATTGGGATAGAGGTCATCAAAATGTTTACAAGATCTTTCTCTGTCTTGAATAGTGCTTCGTGAGCATAATATTGGGGTTTGAAATACTCTATCATGTGTTAAGATGATGGACCATCCTTTTATAGTGTTGGGGGTGCGCAGTGTCACCCCTAGCATGTAGTCAGTGTGCATGCGATCAGTGAATTTATAAGAGAGAGACATCTATATAGTGCATATGCATGTTATGATGAGAAAATATTTCCCTCACCCGGTGTTAATTTGTTATAAAGGTTTTGCCCATGTGTTCCATTGATGCCTAGATCACATGTTATACATGAGTTGCTAATGTTGGAACGGTAAGGTTTTGGCTAGCTGAGTTTGATGAGGTAGCCTTAAATGTGGACAAGGAAGAGGTTGATCCCTGGGTTCCAAATGATGTGACTGGTATCAGTATGACAATGTTGCGTGGGACTGACACATGATGAGGATGAGACTTTAGGATGATGATGTATGAGTGTAGTTACAACTTTTATAATTAGATGTTCTCTCGAGTGGGACTCAAAAGTTGAGACCATTTATCTTGTCATGTTAGTCCATGGACCCATATAAGGATAGTTCTGAGATAAACTAAGAGGGGGCACGCTGCTGGTTGGAGTATCATCCTGACGAGGTCATTCGAATGTATATCAATCACCCTTAGACCTTAGTCTTCAATGTATATAGGAGGCTGAGTTGTAAAGTTTTCTGTCGTCTGATATAGTGTTGTCCCCTTAGTGTTATAACACGTCTCAGCGATATGAATATATTGTAGAGGTGTTAGAGAAGTCATTTCCTTTGAGGTAGAATCGTCATTTTGATGTCCCCAAGTGGACACCAATCAACCTGCCAGTGGTGTGGCGTGCTGCCTAAGTAATGGTGGCATCATACGACATGGTGGCTTTTGCCCTAATGATTTCACATGGAAACTCTGCACAATCATCTCATGGTTTAAATACTCTTTTTTTCATTTTCTCTTTCTTCTTCATCATTTTCGCGCATATTCTTTCGAAACCTTAGCTCGTTTCTCTCTCTCTCTCTCCCCCTCGTTCCTCCATTTCAAGCGATCTCCTTCTTTCCTTGTTCATTTCTAGAGTTCCCCCTACTCAAATTACTCCATTTCTCCTATTCTCTATTTGTATTTTATCGTTCCTTTCAAGCATTTTTATTTCCATTTATTACGGCAACATTATGTGTTTTTTGGCCACCGTTTCTGGTGGCAGTAGGGTTAGGTTGCTATCTTTTAGGTACTATTTAGGTTATGTGGCTATGATTTTGGAGTCAGAATTAGTTTTTATGTGGTGGTTAGGTTTTTCGGTGGACTTTTCGGTGACATTCGTGAGTGAAGTTCTTATGTGTTCTTGATGTTTTCAATTAAACACGATTTAACTTCTTTGTTATATATTTTGGTTAATTATCGTCAAACACCACTTTTGTTTTTCACGTACCATAGATTGTACAAGTTAGGAAAAAAAATTCCCTATCTCAGAGAGAGAACCTTAAGAGAGATTCATAAGGTCAAGGATAGGTAGAAAGATGAAGCCAAGTCAAGACTTACATTAAATCATATGCCCCTATTTATAGTTTGTCCTCCTTTGCTCTTAACATAACCCTTTTCAGCCAAGCGTAGATTTGTTATTACCATTAGTGACTTAATGTCGATTTCCTCTTCTGGGAGTTCTCTGACCACATATTCCCCAGTTATAGTCTAGATCATATTCCTAAACTCCTAATTATCGGCGGGTGGCTAGGGCTAATTCCTTTGAGGAATCCATACAAGTCCCTAACTCTATCTTGGATGATAATGTGATAACCGAATCAAGTAATTGACGTCACCCTTCAACACCAACCCATCATCTAGATGGCCCTAATCCCGAGGATTTGGAGATTTTTAATTATGATCGGTTGAGAGTTAAAGTGGAATTTCATAAGCCACCAATGTCTATTCCCATCTCATCCATGACTGAGGCCGAGTTCGTAAATCGAGATCCACAAAGATAGGATCCCATGGATGTAAAGGACGAGGATAAGGGTGAGGATGAACTTGACATATCTTATGCCTCAACCATCCCAAGCGATGTCCAGGAAATAAACTTAACACTGTCGAGACACTTCTATGGTGTAAAGTATTGAATTAGGATGAGGGTCCCCTCGGAGTACAAGAGAGATTTTAGCTATCGTGTAGAGTAGGAGGTTATAGTTTATGAAAAAATGTTCAAGATAGGCTTCTACCCGCCAATTCATACTAATGTTAGGGCCATACTCATAAGCATTGACCTCTCTGTTGCATAATTTGCCTCCAATGCATGGAGGATAGTGCTTGGGGTGATTTATCTTTTGAAGTTAGCGTATAAGGCTGACCTTACAATTGATATATTTAGGGATATCTATACCATTTCAAGATAAAGGCCACACCATGATACTTCTAATTTTAGGGCTCAGAATTCTACCAAAATGTTTGTCCACATAAACCAAACTTCCAACCATGACTAGAATTATCGGTGATTTTTCATATCCAGTGAGTGGGAATTCGATAGCAATATCCCTTTCGGTGCCGACAAATAGAGAGTCCCCCATAATTGGGGTAAGGTGTCTATAGTGAATAAGCTTGATTTCGGATTGAGTTCGGATGCTCGGGAGAATATTGACATTCTACGTACCTCCGACAAAGGCGAGGGCCTGATTATATTTGAGCATCTAAATAATCCTGATATAATGGCTGAGAATGGATTAGGGGTTAGCCCCAAACTGAATTGCGTAAGTTTTCTCCCAAAGTCCTTTAACTTTACTATTGTCTTATCCCAATTCCATTTAGCCAATACTTATTTCTTGTTTTATTTACATATTGTGTAGAAGAAATATGTGACAAGATTAGGATAATGGCTTCCCTAATCACAGGCAACCGCCTCTCCCGTATGGCTAAAAAAACTGTTGCGTCGACCCATCCTTGGAAGAAAACAACCACCGATGGTCCCCTTATTGTCGAGGGATAAAATAAAAGGAAGGTAGTGCATTAGGGCACTAGTGCAAACCCTCATCTGGCATTGAAGAAGAAAAAAGACACCCCACCAAGGACGACTAAGGACATCACCATCCCTATTTTTTACGACACAACGGTGTCCGCCTATCTTGCTCAGCTTAGTATGAAAGCCAAATCTGTGCTCGGTAGTTAAAAGAGGTCCCGAGAGGCCATTGCATCAATTTTCTCTAAGTACTACAATCAATATTTTGACTCCTAAGATCCTTCTTGGTTCATTGACTTTTATTTGCATCAGACTACCTAGGTAATAATTGTTGTCAATTGGCCAACTTTAATCATAGTGTTGTGTCATCTTATACCGACTTGTATTTTTATCTTGCAGTCCATAATTTCTCTCCAGAACATGAAACTTGGGGTAAAGAAGGACACTCAAAAGATCAAGGTAGTTGAAACTGCTATCTCTGAGAATAGTGTCCTCAAATAGTAGCTTGAGACCATCAAGATAACCCATTAGAGGTAGATTACTAAGTTGGGGGACCAGCACACGAAGAGACAAAAGACTTAGAGGTCAGACCTTTAGGGCAAATTAAATGATGACAATGAGAAGATAAAGAAGTTGGTCCATGAAAAATATGATGAGATACGCGTTGTTGTGGATACGGTGATTTTAGCCTTCAACGAGTCTGATGAATTTTTTTACTACGCCATTCAACTCTTAGAGAAGGGCGCAAAACATGCCTGCGATTGAGTGTTGAACATACGTCCATATTTGGTATCTGTCGACCCCACCTTGGTGAAATTCTGAATTGATTCATCCTTAAGGATGTTGGGAGCATTAAAGATTTAAATCAAATTCAAGTCAAGGCTAAGACTCTTACTGTAGCAATCGAGGCTACTGTGGAAACCCAAGGGATTAGTGAGGTGGCTAAGGATGCAGTTGGCGATCAAGAGGGGAACTATGCCAACCCTCCTATAGATTGTAGAGATTCATCCCTGGTTGAGAATATAAATGCTAAGAATCAGTTTTCTATCTCTCTTATCGATTACTATTTGCGGTCTTGAATGTTATTCAACTACTTTTTTAATTCACAACATGAATTTTGCCTAGTGCACTGTTGTCTTGAATGGATGACTCGTTAATTGGGTGGAATACTGAGAGAGAGAGAGATGGGGAGAGAGAGAGAGAGAGAGATATGGATGAATCCACTATGATAAATGATGATTTACAACCGCACTTAACTTATTTTTCGCTATGCCACCATTAAAAGTTATGTTTAAAGGGTAATCTCCCCTATTGGAGTTATTGGGCGGGTAAGGGGGAGCTGAGACTCGTCAATCACTCTCGAACTATCGAGAGAGATATAAGACAATTCATCATTAGAAATAATATTACACAACCATAATTAAATAATTTTTAATTTTTTTTCGTTCACCACCAAATGTGATGTTTAAAAGTTCATCCCCCCTCGGTGTTATTGGGAGGTTGTGAGGGAGCTGATACTCCTCAATCCCTCTCGTATCGTCGACAGAGAGCTATAATCCTATTCATCATACTAAATGATTTCACACAACCATAATTAATTTATTTTTTTGCCTTCTCCATTAAATGTGATGTTTAAGGGGTGATCCCCCTTCTTAACGTTATTAGGAGGGTATGAGGGAGCTGAGACTCCTTAATCAATCTCATATGATCGAGAGAGATCTATAAACCAATTCACTATAATAAATGATTTATAATTATTCCCATCACCACTAAAAGTTATGTTCAAGGGGTGATCTCCCTCTCTGGGTTATTGGGAGGGTAGGAAGGAGCTAAGGTTCATCAATCACTCTGATATTGCCAAGAGAGAGCATAAAAATGATGTTTATTGGTTAGGTGTCATGTAAACCACACAGAAAATATTGATAAAACACAATAAGTGTGAGACCAAACTTGAAATGTTCATTATACTGCAACAAGTAACAATGATTCCTTTTCAACTGAATTTAATGCAATATCCTTGACTTATCTTTTGAAGTGATATGAAAAAATATACCGAACAACTACATCAAAATTTCAGATAGATGACATTGGTAGACTACTAGTGGTGTATTTTTACATGATCTGTGTTCCAAGGGATTGAAACGGCTCACCTTTATGATTTTCAAGCCTGAACATTCCTTCTTCAGGGTAAGGTCTCTAACAATTATAGGTCAAGTCTTCAATCTCTTATTAAAGAAACTTGCTACTCTCTGTTGGTAAGCTGTCTATCTCATTACAACATCATCTAGTCTTTCCTCGATTACATCCAAATCTAGCATTCACTCCTATAGGTTAGCCTCTGGATCATTCATTTGAACCCTGTGGCTTAGGTGTCCATGCTCTGTTGAAATGACATCCTCAAACCCGTAGGATAACATTAATGGTGTCTCTCCCGTTTGAGTTCTCTCTCTAGTTTTATAGGCCCACAATACTCTATGTATCTCATCATTCCACTTTCCCTTCGCATCTTCAAGGTTTTTCTTTATCCCATCAAGTATGGTCTTGTTTGTGACCTTAGTTTGGCCATTAGCTTGGGATCGACAAAGTGAGGAGAAGACTCGATTGATGCCTACCCTTTTATTGTATGCTTTCAAAGACTTATCCTTGAATTTCTTTCCATTATCTGATATCATTGTATAAGGCAGGCCATATCCGCAGATGATATTTCTCCATATGAACTTAAATGCCTTCCCTTCAGTCATAGCTATCATTGTTTCAACCTCCAACCACTTTGAAAAGTAATCAATCGCCACAATCAAATATCTATAATTTCCTGTAGCTTGAGGAAGAGGGCCAATAATATCTATCCCCTAGACTAAAAATGTTCACGGGGCAGCTATGGATAAGAGTGGTTAATGGGGTTTGTGGGGAATGCTCGCGAACCGCTACCATTTGTCACGTTTATTTATGTATTTTGTCAAATCTTTTGTAAGTGTCGACAAAAAATGCCCCAGAGTGATGATCCTTTTGGTCAGGGATCGATTACCTACATTGCTTGCATAGGAACCTTCATGCATGTCTCTAAGAACATTATATGTCTCTGGGGGATTCACATATTGTAGAAGTGGTAGAAAGAAACCTCTTTTGTAAAGGATGTCACCTAAAATGGTGAACGTGGCTACCCTATACCTTATCTTTTTCTTCTTGACCTTTGATTCTGGAATCTTCCCATCCTTGATGTAGTAAATTATGGGGTCTATCTAGGATTATCACAAATTCAAGTCTAGACACAAATTTATAGTTTACTAGTCCCCTTAATGCTCATCTTCACCATTATTTTAAGAGGCACAGTACGCCTAATCTCTGTTCCAGTTATTGATACAAGTCTTGACAAGGCATCGACTCGGATGTTCTCCATCCTCAAAATCCTCTTCACTTTGACTTTTGGAAAAATTGCCAACATTTTTCTCACCCTTGCTAAGTACTTGGAAATTTTCTCATCTTTAGCCTCGCACACACCCATTATTTGATTGACTGCCAGTTAAGAATCACTGTGGGCTATCATCTGGCCAATGTGAAGTTCTTTAGTTGGGGAGATACCTACCAATAGGTATTCATACAAAGATTCATTATTTGATTCTTTAAAGTTAAACCATAGAGCGTATTCAATGTCCATCCCATATGGAGTCGATATTATTAACCCTACTCCGCTACCACTTTCCGAAGATGAGCAATCCGCAAATAGGCTCCAAAGAGGGGACCACTTTGTAAAGGGACCCTCCCTCAAAATACCATTCTTAAATAAGAAATTTTTATCTATAACGCCATCCTGATCTTTCTTGACCACTATCTCTCTTTGGACATATACCGTCACTTTGCCCTCTTATTCAACTTTAGAATCATCATTCGAAGTCTAGGTGAACTCGACCATGAAGTATGTTAATGCTTGGCTTTTATTTGCATTCCTCAACTGTTAATTGATGTGAAACTCTCTTAGCTCTACTAAACAAGCTATTAACCTAGTCGTTTTCTCAATGTTATGAATGACTTACCTCTGTGGAGTATCAGTGAGAACCATATTCCTAAAAGTAGGACGTCATCTTCCATAAGGCATGTATCAGAGAATATGCTAACTTCTCCATATTCTAATAGTTTATCTCTTCTCCTTGCAATGCTTTTCTATTGAAGTAAACTATTTTCTGATCTCCATCATCATCTCGTATAATGGTTATAGTGATGGCTGATTTAGAGATGGCCAAATGTAGGAACAATTTTTACCCATGTATCGATCAGGAGAGAAACATTGGAAGGCCAAAGTAAACCTTCAATTCTTGAAAAGCCTTTTCACATTACTCGTCCAAAACTAGGTCTTTTGTTAATATTTGAAAGAATAACAAACACTTATCAGTCGCCCAAGAGACAAAATGATTTAAGGCTACAACTCACCCTGTCAATCTTGGACGCTTTAATGGTCTTCAGAGTTTGCATATCTATCAACACTTTTATCTTTGAGGGGTTTGCATTTATTCCCCTTTCATTCAAAATAAATCTAAGAAATTTCCCTGCGTTAACCCCGAAGACGCACTTTGCTAGATTCAATTTCATCTTATATTTATCTATTGTGTTAAAAGTTCATGCAAGGTCTGCCCCATGTGTCTCGTCCTTCAAGCTCTTCGTCAACATATCGTCTACATATACTTCCGTGGTTTTTCCAATCTAATGTGCTAACATCTTATTGACTAATATCTGGTAGGTTTCCCCTGCATTTTTCAGGTCGAAAGGTATTACTTTATAGTAGTAGGTTCCTTTATCAATGATAAATGATGTTTTTCCCAGCATCTCCTTTGTGCATCACAATTTGATTTAACTGGGGTATGCATCCAAAAAACTCATAAGGTTCTACCCGGATGTGGTATTCACCATGTCGACGATTCGAGGTAAAGTAAAAATATTTTTGGGCAAGCTATGTTAAGGTTTGTAAAATCCACACATCGTCCACTTCCCATATCTTTGGTATGATGATGACATTAGAGAGCCAGTCAGGATACTGGACTTACCTAATGAGGTTTGTTATCGGTAACATCTTAATCTTATCTTGCGTAACTTCGTACCTATCCCTGGAAAAACTTTTTCTCCTCTACTTGACACGCCTTACATCCTGGTCAATATTGAGTTGATGGCAAATAATTTCTTGGTCAATATTGAGCTGATGGCCCAAAAATACTCCTAGTGGATGGACTTTCTCTCCATTAAAGCTGATCAGTTCTTGGTGGTATGAAACTAATATATTTTTTTCTCAGTTAGGCCTTTGAAGTACTCCCAGAACATAACATCGATCGAGCACCCCCATAAAACAAGATATGAAACACATCGTAGGCATGAACTCTTACACTAATGACCCAAGGCTCATCGTGTGGAGATAATATTCCTTTTATAATCCAACCTTTAGAGTCCTGCCCCAAGGCTCTCCATGTCTACCTTTTTAACTTTCTCGACTTTGCCTCAGTCTCTACAGAGTTTACTTCTATCCACTTCGGTGCTGCCTTTGCTTAAACTATGTTAGCTTTTCTATCTGCTGGCTTAGTGCATCCTCTTGGGAGGATGTCACAAGTCATTTTGATGTCAAAGGAGATCATATTCAAAGATCCTTTAGCTTCTGGGATTTTTGCTGGAAGTTCAGGATCATCATCTGCAATGTCGTTAGACTCCTCTTCGTTTTTGTTTACCTTCACTTCCTTTTTTGGATTGTAATCCTCTATTCCATTAAATATCTTTCTTCCCTCATTTAAGCCACCACTCCTGCCAACATACTTTATGAATTTATCCTGTTTCAGTAGTTTCTCAATCTCATATTTGAGGGCAAAGCATTTATCAATCGTATGACTATAGTCTTGATGAGACTCACTTCACTTTCTTTTATCTCTCTTATGGGGAGGAGATTTAATATTTTCAAGCTATTTGAGTTATATATTATCTTTAATCTCATTCAATATCAAATTTGGGCTTATAGTCAGTGTTATATACCTGAAAAATTTATTGTCATTCGACATTTTCCTCCCCTCTTTATCTTTGCCTTAGCCAATTTTGCTACATCCAGTCTCCTTCATGTCCCCTTTATAGACTCCATGGCCTCATCCACATTCATTATTCTCCCATCCACAACTAGGATTTCAGTCATGGTATTGTGAGGACCTTCTAGGAGGTTCCATGGGAGGTTTCCTTGTTATAAACCATTGATGGGGGTTGTTATTGCAATGTTCTCGTCATAGTCCTCCACCTCTAACATCTTCTTATTGAAGAAAGAAATGTACTCCCTCAAAGAGTCATTCTTTCCATGCTTACATTTCAAAAGGTGTATCGAAAGTTTTAATGTCTTCATGTCGAAGAAAAAGTTATGAATAAACTTCTCCGCGAGCTATTTAAAATTTTCTATGGAGCCCATTCACAAGCTGGTGTACCATACATGCGTCACATCTGTGAGGATATTTGAAAAAGCTCAGCACCTCTTCTTGTCTAGTGTTGAATAAACTTCGACAACCTACTACAATTCAATATTATTCATAAGATTTTTGTTCCTAGCATTCTTTGGTGTTATACTCGGCGGTTTGAACTTAGCAAGGGTTGGGTAACTAATAATCTTTGGCATAAATGATGACCCTTATGCGTACCTTCGATGATTTGGGTTTTAACTTTTTATTTGATTACCAATCTTATCGTCTAGTCTCAAAATGAAACCATTTTAGGTTTCTCTTTTTCCACTGCATTATCCTCAACCCCTTTCTATCGTAATTGCCTCAAGGGCTGGCTTTCGACTGGAATTTCTCTACCGACTATTAACCTCCATGTGATATTCTTTTTCTGGATATCGTCTTAACATCTCATCTTCATGGCAACCATTTCTTCTCATGCCCCTAACACTTTGAGAGCATGATTGATAGTCTCATCCTAATTCATCTCTAGGGCCGAGATGATTAAAGGACGATCCTCCACCGAGAGGATAAAACTCCGATCCTCTAATCAATATGTCAAAAGTTGAGCCTTTTTGTTAGCTTCCAGGAGTGTGTTGGATACTCTTACCGTGGTAGTTTTGTGTCGAGGTTGCTCTAGGGTGGTAGATGTCTCTTGAAATCTCATATCTCTCCTAATAATCTTCATTATCACAGTCTTGGTCATCAGGGGCACCCTTTAATCTTCTTTCCAAGGTGGAGATACCTAGGATCAACATTCCATCACCAGTGATGGTGTTGTGTTTCCTCGACTAGGGATGGGGGTGGTCCCCCTGTCGCTACATAATCTACCTCTCTGGATGCCAACGTTATTATGTTCGTCATTGGATCCTCCGGAACCCTTCCTATTACACTTTGGATGAAGGACATAATTTGTTGTTGCATCTGTTGTTGACTACCCACTAAGGATCTCAGTGCCACCGCCACATCAACCATTTTTAACTGTTGAGGAAGTTGGCTGGAGATAGACCCGATATTTCACGATGGATCCATGGCCATTCAAGTGGGCTTCATAAAAAAAATGAGAGAAGAGATGGAATAAAAAGAAAAATATCAATAAGTTAATTTAGATAAATCTCAAAAAACACAACTCAAGATCTTTTAGTGGTGATTCATCTGCAGCGGTGGTGAAACTGGATCACCACAAGAGTCAAGGAGGAATGATTGAGAGAGGAAAAGGAAAAATAATATAATTTCTTCCCAAAGATGGCGACAAAAATGATTATAGGTGATATCATCACTTCAAGTTAGTGATCAACTCAAGTTTCTAGAGCTGTGCAGTCATGGCGGAATAAAACAACATTGCCAGAAATATATAAGAATAAGAAGAGATGAGAGACAAGCAGAAGAAAAGTATCTAAGTGGTTAGACCTTGACCTACATCCACCGTGCAATTGAGTAGTATGTATACGATAATATTGGGATAAAGGAAATTAAAATGTTTACAAGCTCTTTCTTTCTCTACATCAGTGTTTTGACATAGTAACACTAGGGTTTGTAATGATCCATCCTTTGTGAAGATGATGGACCATCCCTTTATAATTTTAGTGGTGCACAATGTTACCCCCTAGCATGCAGATTGTGTGCATGAGATCAGTGAACCAATGAGAGAGTGACAGTTGTATAATGCATTTTGATGTCACGTTGATAATATATTCTCCTCACACGAGGTAGATTTGTTATAATGGTTTTTCCCATGTGTTCCATTGATGCCAAGTTCACATGTTCCACATGAGTTGATGATGTTAGCGCGGTCAGGTTTCAGTTGGCTGATATTGTTGAGGTAGCCTTCAATGTGTATGAGGTCGAAGGGTGATGCTTGGCTTCCAAATGATGTGACTGATATCGGCATAATGATGTTGTATGGGGACGACATATAATGAGGCCGGGACTTTAGGAGGACGAGTCCTGAGTGTAGTTGAAGCTTTCATGAGCAGTAACTGATGTTCTCTTGAGTGGATCTCAAAGGCCAAGATTATTTGGCCTAACATCTTGTGATGTTGTCCGATATAAGGAAGAGTCTGAGATAAACTGAGAGGGGCATGCTGCTGGGTGGAGTCTCGTCCAGACAAGGTCATACTTATTTATATCATATATTTTTCAATTTCATGTAAATTTATTGGTAATACCTATAAATTGTTAATTCGTTATGAACCATAAATCTTAGTAAATTTATTATTACCTCAATTATAAGCACAATATCATTCCCATATGTCAAAGCATAAAGGGTTACTCCTATAGTCAATCTTTTAAAGGTCTTATGTGCTTGCAACATGCCAAGAAACATTTTTTTCTAATGAAAGGGATTCTTTTCAATGACCTGGAACGAAATTTATTTTTATACTTTATTTGTATCTTCCTCTTACACATCCATATTAGTTAAACCATAATAGACATGCACATCTTCTCCCCAACCATATTAAGAAACATGGTCATGAACACATAAAACTTTCACACATATCGTCACCACTTATTGTTAGAACATATTAACAAATTATGAGACTCACCAATAAATCCCATCATGCAACTGGTTTCCACCTTATGTTCTCATGGATGAAACTATAAACATAATTAAATCATGGGATGCAACAAATCCAAATTCCATTCCATCCACATACCATCATGTTGATTGGTCATTACGTTGTGATAGTCTGGTCAGGACAAATAACATTTGGTATAATGCACAAACTAAAATTGTACCATTACTCTTATTGAGCATCATGTAGTGATAGAGTTTCTAGGACAAACATCATATGGGTGACATGGAAACTAAAACTATGCTCTGTCGGTGTATAATAAGTAAGATTCCTCTCTCTCTCTCTCTCTCACCACCCACCCATTTTAACTTTTGACTTTTATTTGTGACGATGCATTTATTTATCCCTAAGATCCTAAATCATAAACTTTTATATACTTCTTGTATGGGACATCATATAAATGAAATTCAAACAACAAACGTCTTTAATACACTTTTGTTTAGACTAGGTAAGTCATCATGATTCAAACACCAATACAGATGTCCTAGTCTCGTGCCTATGAACAACCACTCCATAATAACATCGTACTCAAATACCAACTCTAAAATATGAGGCTCGGTCATAAAATTAATCTCCTAGTCCCATACCTAGGAATCTCAAATGTATAGATAAAATATACCGTTCATAAATTTTAAGCTTATAATGTCCACCTACTCGTTTCTTCCTAAATACTCAAGTCCTAACCCTTTCTAGATTCCATGTGTGGGATGTCTCATAAATAAAATTCAAATAAAGAACCCCCTCGATACA
This sequence comes from Sambucus nigra, assembly GCA_949130495.1. Taxonomy (NCBI): domain Eukaryota; kingdom Viridiplantae; phylum Streptophyta; class Magnoliopsida; order Dipsacales; family Adoxaceae; genus Sambucus; species Sambucus nigra. The sequence continues at coordinate 648,980,403 of OX422208.1, forward strand.
CTTCAATCTAGATTGCACAGTCACAAAGAGGAAAAATGACTACTAACCAAACATTATATATGTTAAGGAACTTGAATCTACTCATCAATCACATACTATAAAACACCATAAGATATTTACTTTATTTTTATTCTCCTCATCTACTTCAAAAAATATTCACACATTCCTTAAGCATCTCATCATTCATAACTAAAATTCTACTCATGTGCCACACATTTCAACAAGGAATTTCCTATTTCTTATATTCTAACCACTAAAATTATTTAAAAGACTTACTAATACTTTACTCCCAACTCCTACCTTCTCCATACCTAATGTGTGGGATGACTCATAAATGAAATCCAGATAAGGAACCCTCCGATACAATTGTCTCTACATAAGGTAGTTGCTAAGATTGGACAAACAATAAAACTAGCCTTATATATCAACTAACTCAACTCAATTCAAACCAATACACATCACTCACCCACATGAAACTTATATCTCACTATATTATAACCAAAGACCTTCATCATATGACCTAACCTTAGAAAAATCCATCGTACTTCCAAGAATTTGATTGACTCTTAAATCCTTCATTTACTACAAATGTAACTTCTCGTAAATATCATTTATCCTAACAATCATTATAGATATCAAGTCCTACAATAAAGTCTCTAATAAACTCTTGATATTAATTCAAGTATCTTAAAACATCATTGCATTCCTTTCAAGCCCTACATGTAAATAATCCAAGTACTATAACTCCAATATCAAGATTAATAAATCCTAATCCTCTTAACAACATCATATATTCATCAACATATCACATCCTCAACAATCCTAAGCTAGCACTAGAGTCTCAAGAACAATAACTATCATCCATTAAATGCAAGTCCCATCAATAATAAAAATAACAAAAAATTAAACAAATTATATTTTCAACAATTAACCCAACAACATAATCATTCGACAATCATATTTTCAACAATTAATTTGCCGATGATAAATAAATCAATAACTCATAACATAATCATTTCAATAACAACAAGTAACTAACACCAACGTCCATATACCAACAACACATGGCTAAGACAATAACTCCTTAATAAATGGATAAAATTTCTTAGATAATATCACCTTTTGCTCATAACGTCTATTCTTGACAACTCACATATGGATTAGCCTAAGTCCAAAGGTTTAAATTCCAATTTTGTAAATCGATTACTTATATGCAATTCAAGTTGTGCCCATATGATTTTTCCAACAACTAAAAGGGTCCCAAGATAAGCATACATAATTTATATTAAAATTTCATGGAATAATTATGCTCATAGCTCAAATTTTAATTATCAAGTTCATAAGGCTAATTATTCAACTCTTTAGCAAATTTAAATGTTAATATTCTCATATTTATAACATTTCATCATTTAATTAACATGATCGTTTTCTAGGAATTTTCATTACATAGGTATTTCATAAGTTCCAATATCAATTGATAATAATAAAAAAAAAATATGTAGCTTTTCCCTAATTAAACTTTTGATCTCTTTCAAATTAAAAACTAAACATGTTTATGTTATATTTAAACTACACAGTAAAAAAAGGGAGAAGTAGAGTACTCTGGCCTTTCCACTATATAAAAATTAATATTTTCAATCTCTGTTATCCTCTAAATTCTGAGCAAACTCTTAAACTCCAAGCATAAGGCCCTCGAATGGAGGTTTGAAAGTTATTATTAATAGGGGTTTGGGGTTTTAGTTTAACTAGTGGTGATGCAATGAGAAAATATAAGAGATTGCAAATTGGTGAACAACATAGGGTTTAAAAATCCACCATTACACTAGTTTTGCTATAGCGGATGGAGTTACACGCTATAACGACCATTGGGATCCACTATATCGGCTCCTCTCATAAGCTGCTATCTTTAGTCCTATTCATTTATATTTTCTCTTCTCTGTTTATTTCTTCTCCTCCGATTATACCCATATAGCATAAACCTAAAATCACTACTCAACTTACTTAGTTATCAAGACAAGCTAAAATATTCTTATGCCCATAGGGTTTTAACCAAATACCCAAAATGAAAACAAATTAAGTAATAAACCATTTTATGCATCAATTATACAAAAATTACAAGAAATTATGTAAATTAAAATTTACTTATTTTGTTCAATATCTTTTGTTTAATATGAATCCAATTTAAAATATTCTCTTGGAATCTTAATTATTATTAAATCCTATAATTATTCAACAAAAAAATTGGGGGTATTACAGTCTTCCCACTACAATAAGAATTCTATCCTTGGAATTCGCTAAATCATACGCCTAGTCAGTAATATATAATTTGGGACAATGTATGCTCACCTAGCATCTTAACATAAAATGAAAGATCACATATACCAATAATAATATGCGACATCTAGGGTGCATAATACATCCAAATCCACTTAACACATATACCTGAATAACATGTAGTAGAACACATATATTATAATAATGAAAGATAAAATAATGATCCTCATTAACAAAACTAATCGCGCCTAGGTTCCTAGAAGAAGTGTTTCTTCTTATACCATCTGAAATTTCCCTCACATACTAACTCAATCTATTTATTGTGGTCCTTGACCCTCATCTTGAAAAAAAAATTATGAATACTTATCACTCTACTACTCATAATTCCCTACTCAGTGATCCTTCATTGATTATTCTTCCTAGTTTTACATCTTACCCTGTTGCTCAAGTTCATCACTACCTGCACCCATCCCAACGATATCTTGACCAAAACGTACTATCGATAAAAAAAATCTTCTTCGTCTCCTTAGTGTTCACCTCATATAGTGAATACTAAATAAATTACCAACTTTTTTATCATAACCAAACACACTACGTGATACTTAAGACAAAATGAGAAGGTCCTTTTCCTTCTCCAACACAATAGCATATGGAAATAATAATTCTCATTAAACTTACACGAGTTTTCCCATAAATCTCCCAATCCTTATCCTCAGGTGTAGTCTCACTCTCTTAAGTAAGCCCTCCTAGTGTTTGCCCTAGATAGAGTACAAATTTTCAAGGCATATCAAATAATGATACGTGAAGAAGTATTATAGAACTATGACCCTCGAGACCCAGGACCATTCTCTTGTACAAACTATCATGACCTATATATTCTAATATCAAGGTTGATGAAGTACATATATTAAAATATACAAATTGCTATATTTAAAAAATAATTCTTAACATGCGATAGAAATATAATACATTTAAACTTTTCCAATAATATAACATATGAGAGATAACGATATAAATTATCGCCAAAAATACAGTTCAACTACAACATCCTCCAATACTACAATAATATATGAAAAGTGTCAAAACTAATATCCAAAGTATGATTGTGTAATCATAAGCAACGCATCAATCCAAAATTTATCTAACATATAATACATGATGGAAAATCAACTACATCACATATAAAGTAAATCTCCTAAATCCAGTTTGAGCTCCAAAATCCAGTCCTCTCCTAAGAGATCAAACTCAGCTTGAGATGTTAGTCGATTCAAAAGGTAAAGTCCCACAACAATAATACTAGCCACATTTTTCAAAAAGGATTACATAACTCAACTAGAAGAAGAAAATGAAAAAAAATCCATAATAGAGTCTTTTATATAATAATAACATTTAAACTTACAATCTTTATCAATGTTCACCAGATAATATAACATAATTAACTATTTAAATGATAATGGGGTCTAACAATGTTTCATATAATAGCAAGATTATAAAGAGCTATTGAGTTACTAACATGGTCTAACATCTACCAACATAATATTTGATCATTTGTAATTATCAATGCACTAATCAGTCCTATTAACATATCTTCATAAGGTGAGTCTTACTAACTATCGGTTTATCAACCAATACAAATAATCACATAACGTTTAAATCAAATATCATTAAAACACTTTTATTCACTTTCTTTTTTCATGTTCTATTAATTACATCATTTCACTTTCCTTTAGTTAAACCACTTAATATACAATTTATATTATAGGGGTTAAACAATCATTAACCAAATACCTCTTACTTATCTCATAAATGTCATATTTATCTCATCAGCTTCATTCTGATAACTCGGACTCTCTCATGGCCTCGAAATTATCAAATTATACTAACCAGCCATAATAAACAACCATGTTCCATGAAATCTCACAGTTTATTTTAATCAACTCACAAATTTCAATGATTAATTAATATATTAATTAATTAAATCATAATAGATATGTACTCCTTTCCCTCTATAATCTCTGAAAACATGTGGCACACAAATATGGTCATACCAATTATTCGTATGGAAAAAATGTCAATAAACCATGTGATGCACCAAAAAAACCCACCATGAAACCGGTATCCACCTGAATTTCACATGTTTGTAACTATACACGTACCTAAATCGTCTGATGAAAAAACTCCACATATCGTCATATCGATCGAGCACCACCTACTAATAGTGTGGTCAGGAAATTAAGAACTGGAAAGACAAATAAACAAAAACAGTATCGACAGGCCAACTGGGTACCACTCGTGATAGCATGGTGAAATAATCAACATCTGATGTGACATAGAAATAAAAATTTTGCTTTCTTAGCACACAACAAGTGAGAGTATTCTCTTTCGAAAAACACAGATTTTTACTTTTTACTTGGATTAGTTACAATATATTTATTTATCCATGGTATCCCAACTCCTAACATTCTCTAGACTGTATGGTTGAGATGTCTCATAAATTAAATCCATATAAGTAACCATCGGTACACTTCTGTCAAGATTATGTATTCCATCAAGATTCTAAAACAAATAAAGATCTCCAAGTCCCATGCCTAGGAAAAAACACTCCATAATAGCATCTTCCTCAAATCCCAACTCTAAAATATTCATCTTAGTAAAAAATACAATATCCTAGTCCAATACCTTGGAACCTCCATTCCATAGACACAATAAATCGTTTTCAAATTTTAAGGTTCCTCCTCATTACTTTTTACACTATTAAGTCCTAACCCTTTCTAGACTCCATGCGTGTGATGTCTCAGAAATAAAATCCTAACAAGTAACCCCGTGATACATTTCGGTCTATATTGATAAGTCATCGAGAGAAAATAAACTACTAACCCAGCATTCTACATGCTAAGTACTTGACTATAATCATCGATCACATACAATACGAACATCCTAATAGATTTACTTTTTTTCTGTTTACCTACTCCCTTTACAAAACACTTCTCACTCTCCTTTAAAATTTTGTCATTGATAAACAAAATTATACTCACAAGCCCCACATTTTAGCAATAGAACCGACTGTGTGGTCACGGGACCCTCGATTTGAGAGCACAACCCTAAATGGAGAATATTCATAATTAGGCTTGAAACACATGTCTTCGGGGGGTTATACCCCTTAGCGTTCCCCCCTGGCCCTTTGAGTGGCACCAATACCTCGCACATGTCCAATGTAACTCGTACGAACTGATCGCATGGTCACGAGACCCTCAGTTAAAGATCATGAACCAAAATAGAGAATATCCACACTTAGGCTTGAAAATGTGCTATTAGGGGGTGAAACCCCGCACAAACGGCCCTGTGGGTGGCACCAACACCTCGCTTAGCACCAATGTAGCCCGAACGAACTGACCACGTGGTCACGGGAGACCCAATTTTAGAGCACGATCTAAAAAAAAAAATAATATCCACACATAGGATTGAAAATGTGCCATTGGGGTGCAAAACCCCTTATACCCCCTCCCCCCGGTCCCGTGAGTGGTGCCAACACTTCTCACGGGTCCAATGTATCCTATACGAACCGACCAATTGTTCACGAGAACCTAGGTTTGAGAGCATGAACTGAAACAGAGGATATTAATACTTAGGCTTGAAAACTTGTCATCCAGGGGGCAAAACTCCGCAACGGACCGCAAACGGCCCCATAGGTAGCGCCAACACCTCGCTGAGGACCAATGTAGCCTTCACGAACAGATCGCATGGTCACAAGACCCTCAGTTTGAGAGCACAACCCAAAATATAGAATATCCACATTTAGGCTTCAAAACATGACGTTGGGGGTAAGAAATGACTTAGTGCCCCCCCCCCCCCCCCCACGGACCTGTGAGCAGAGCCAACACCTCGCACGACTCCAAGGTAGCCCATACGAATCAACCATGGGGTCACGGGACCCTCGATTTGAGAGCACAATCCAAAATAGAGAATATCCACAATTAAGCTTAAAAACCTCTCATCGAGGGGAGAAACCCCACAATGACCACTAAACGGCCCCATGGTCATTTCCAACACAACGATCCAGACCAACTTAACCCGTACGAACTGACTGTGGGTCATGGCACCCTCGATTTGAGAACACGACCAAAAATAAAGAATATCCACACTTAGGTTTAAAAACCTACCACTGGGGGGAAAAACACCTTAGCCCCCCACCCCCCGTCCCCTTTATGGGTGCTAATACCTCTCTCGAGTCCAATGTAACAATCACGAACCAATCGCGTGGCCACGAGACCCTCGGTTTGAGAGCACGACCGAAAACAAATAATATCCACACTTAGACTTGAAAATGTGTGGTTGGGGGGAAAAATCCTGCAACGCCCCCAAAAGGTCCCCATGGGCGGTGCCAACACCTTACTCGGGACCATAGTAGCTTGCATGAACCGACCGCATGGTCAAGGGACCCCCGATTTGAGAGCACGGTCCAGATTTCATAATGCCTCGACGGGCGTGACAACATGGTCACGGGACCCCTAATTTGAGAGCATGGGACCCCCATAAGGTCACTCAAGAAGAACTTACAGTAACTAACTGATTAGCCTCCCGATTTGAGGATTTTTTATTATTATTACAGCTCGTCATGGCCCAAAGCCGTGACCATGTTATGCATACTGCAAGTTTGGTAGCGGCCTAAAGCCCTGACTAGGTTGATATCTACAGAAAATATAGTCATGCCCCAAAGCCGTGACTAAGTTGATTTCTACAAAAAACATAGTCATGGTCCACAGTCATAACGAATATTAATCGTAAGAATAATAGTCACGGCTTTAAGCCTTGACTAAGTTTGATTGTATAGAGAATGTAGTTACAGCTATGGGCTGTGACCAAAAGATTTCTTAATCTGGTGATGGTCACGAGTTTGGGACGTGACCAGGCTTGTGACGGGGGTCAGGGCTACGGACCGTGACGATATTCGTGACTATGAGAAGTCCGTGACCAGGCTGTGGGTCAAGGATTTGGGTCATGACCATAGAAATTGCTCACGACCAATTTGGTAACGGACCAAATCCGTGACCCACACCTCCTGGTCAGGGATAAAGTCCATGACCAATCACCCAGTTTGGTGTATTGAAGACTTTCAAATGCTAAACTCTAAACTCCTACCATATATAGACTTCATGTATGTGAAGAAACATATGGAAACTCAAATAAGGACCCCCAATACACTTCTGTCAAGTTTAGTTAGTTATTGATAGTGTAAAAATAATAAAACTGACCTTATATATCCACTACCTAATGTAAGACTCCGTATTTCTGTGCATTTAATATTTAATTAATTCAAAAAATTTTAAATTACTTGTCTGTCGTAATTTAATTGAATTAATTATGGTAATATTTATTTAAATAGTAATCGGAGAGTAATAGTTAATATTTGGGGAAACGTAAATAATAAATGAATAGTAATAATTTAATTACATCATAACGTGTATTAGTGACGTGGCATTTATTTATCTCAATTGGGAGTCGGTATAGACTAATTTGGGTGTGAGAAAAGGATTTTTATAAACTTATCCGGACATCGATTCTAAGTGCACCGTTGAGTCCGAATGGGCCGATATAGTCAGAAAAGTATACCCAGAGGTGGTAAATGGGTCTTAGGGCATTTTGGCCATAGCCGGGACCACATAGGGGTGTTTGGGCCATTTGAATTAGGCCCATGTGAATAAAAACATGAATCGGGATTACAAAACTAATTGAGAGAGTGTTGAACGGAAGTTAACACAATTATAAACATAAGGTCTTGAGAGAAAAGCAGAGGAAGCAAGTGGAGAACAAATTGGGGATCTTTTGGAGTCAAATCAGGGGACAAATTGGGGGTTCATCATCAAGCCTTCCTATACCTCAACGGCTCAGACTCTAAGAAAAATTAGAGGCAAGTGGTTAACTTTCTATGATATTAATTGGTGTTATTCAATTCATATTTTTGTGATGTGGAAATCAGAAATTCGTTTTGGGTATAAACGGGTACAAAATGGGTTTTTGTAAATAAAACACCTGAATGAAATTCAATGTGGAAACTAATTGTGTTATATGGTTCTGAGATGATAAATTGATTTGGATATGAAAACCCAGTGGAAATTATGAATGAATTTGTGGAAATTAGATGATACTGGGAGCTAACGAGTATAAACCCAAGATTTTCCCGAAATTAGAAAAGTAGAATTTTGTGCGAATTATCTTATGGTGGAGGTTCTATGAGAGGTCCTGATCACGTGTTTACATAGTTATTACTTTTGATTGTACTTGGATGACACAATTGGAAAGTTTATAATTTGGAGAAACTCGTTAATGGTGGAAACAACAAGTCGTAGAAGACGACCACCTCTTCGATCGATCGATCGAAGGTTGGGGGTCGATCAATCGACCCTTCAAGTTTTTCGGCACTTTGGCCCAGGGTTTTATGTGGGTAAATTTTTTCGTTGCAAATTCCCCCTAGCATAATTAATAAGGGGAGATTAAATATGGTAGTTAATTCCTAACAATTATCAGGGAATATAATTAGGATTTGGATGGTATTTATGTGCGACACATGACGATTGAATTTCGACGAAATAAATTCTTAAGGACGAGATAACGGACTGGGCGCACACGTTCGGGTATAGTAGTTGAGTGACACTACATTATTATTAAAATAATAGAGGTGTAATTAATTAATGTGTAATTGAAATATAGACTTGGGTAGTAATAATATTCAGGCCAAGTGAGTGAGTTCAGGCATTGATTGAGTGACACCAAAGTGTTAAATTAATTAGTGTGCAGATTAATTAAATTTGATTTGGAGTATAGAATCAGGAAAGTATTATAATAATTAATGTGTAAATTAATTAAATTAGAGTTGGACCATAGAATCGGAGAAATTATAGGGTAGTGCTACGGATTTTGTGCACGGTAATTCCGTGAACTAATTACTATATATATATATGATGTGGTGATAGTATATATGCATTGTGTGTGCTACTAAATATCAGTGACTAGATATTTATTTAATTTATATTCTCTAGTGTTATCAAGGGAGGTTGTGTGAAGTGGGTGAATCCCCTAGCTAGAGGAGTAGGGTGAGTATATCCCCAGGTCATATCGTCCGTTATATGGGTGAGGGGATCAACTCACTTTCAGGGAAGGAGTATGACTGCCTCCACTACATTTATATTTTTGGCCAAGTTGGTGTGCGATTCCGACTTGGAGTAACTAGATTATGCGAGCACACCTAGTGTGATAGCACTTTAGATAATACATCCGGTGAGTTATTACTCAGGAGGATGGGTTATATTTATATTCAACATATGTGTGAATGTTCTAATATGGTTCTACGTATATAATGGGATAAATAGTTATATACGGTTGATTAAATACAAGAAGTGAATTGTATTAATTATGTATGAGATATATATGTTTATTCAAAAAATGTGTGAATGTGGTAATGTGGTTTACGTATATAATGGGGTAAATAATTATATGCGGGTAATTTAAATATATGGAGAAAATTGTGTTATTTATATAAGTAGTGAATGTTATGTCTTTCAAGGAAGATAATAAACTAAGTTAAGGTGGTAAATAACTTATAAATCTTGGATTGAAAATACTCGGGATTGAGTAGGGCGGTTGACAAGAGTTATATCAAGCATCTAATTTCGGGTAGAGGACTAGGTCGGATATAGAAAGCGTTAGGTGTCCACATTAGTTGAGAGGTGAGTTTGTCCTCAAGGTAGTGCGATACTAACTTATATATGAAGCGCATTCATGCAGTTTATATTACTGCAAGTTAACTATTTGCTAAATGTTTTCAAAATGTTTTGGGTTCAAACCCTTGCTATAAAACTATTTTCAAAACCTTTTAGGTGTCGAGCCACAGGGACGCCAGGCTTGATATTCTATTCTAGAAACACATAGATGTGGCACATGTGGATGCTAGAAGGATCTTGGATTAGGCTTATCGTTCCTTCTTTCCTAGAGTAGGAATTATCTATCAGTTTCAGTTTTCCTTAGGGCTTGTTGCCCAGACATTTCATGACAGTTTTCAGATTCATTTATTCAGTTGTTGGACGATTGTATTAAACTATTTACTTTTATGGTCGATGGTTTATTCGTCATGTAGTTTATTTATTTATTCAGTTATTTTGATTCAGTTGTTGTGAATGGCTCATTGCTTATTGTCCCCATGTTATTGTTTTGTTTAAATAAAAAGATAAAATTTGACATCGGCTTTTTGGAACACTAGGTGGTAAGTAAGTTTTAAAAAGTCTTTTGACAGTGATGCTAAGAATGAACCTACTGGGATTCATGTTTGAATTTGATATAGGACTGATCACCTAGTATTTTATTAAGCGGGGTGTCACAGATGGTATCAGAGCATCAGGTTGTAGTGTCCTTAGGATCTGTGCAGATTTTCACGTTTTAGCTTTGCGTTCTTTGATGTAGAGACTTATGACAGGGTTTTTGTATTCCTCTACGTATGTGACTTACCTTTTCCTGCTATCAAGTATTGTGAGGTGATTCATACATGAATTTGGTTGCCTTTGTACATCGGACATTCTTTGGGATGACCAACGAGGGCCATAGGAGGGTTGCAGGAGGAGAGGCTAAACATAAGACATGAGGTATTCTGGAAATGTTGATTGTAATAGGAATTACCTTGATTGTTTTTCAGGCCGGTTGTGATTGAATAATCACTCGGGAGCGATAGTCTCCCAAAGCACTGTTGTATATGATGGTGGTACAATTTCAGCCTCACCTAGTGTAGTCAGCAAGGGGTGGGGAAAGTGTGGAAGGAACCTTTTTTGAAAGGCCATATATAAGGATTCAAGTATAAGAGTAGCGTGATAAGTCAATGGGAGGAGATAATCCGAAGACAATTATGTAGGGTGGTGTGCGGTGGCACACAGGATAAACAAATTGAATGAAATTTTGTCCCATTGGGGTGGTGTTGTAGTGGTAGGATTCAGTCACCACAACCGTGGATAAAGACCAAGAATAATAAGGAATTTAGGGTGCGGTTTGACTGAAAATCTTCACATTAGCCTTTTAAATCGATTGGTAAAGGAGATTTTCGTACTTAATTCAGAAGGGCCGGATAGTGGCCGGACATAAGGGAAAGTTGATTTATGGAACAAACTTAGTACCCAACAAGGTGGATGCAGAGGTCAAGAAGGGGTTCATGAGTTAATAATGGACTCGAGGGTAATACACAAGCGTGGCTGGAAAACGCGAACTAGGATGAATGGTGCCATAGTCATCAAGGTAGTATGTTTTTGATTTGATATCAATACTTCTGTGAGAAGGAAGCAAAGAGGGGTGGAGTATCTGATCAAAAGGAAAGATTGTATTTAGCAGTGTTGGTGAGGCACCACAAGGGGATACCCAGTAAAGTAACCCATTTATATGATTTAGATTAGTGAAATTCCTACCGACTGACGGTGGATTCAATCAGGGTCGTCGAGGCAAGCAACAAGTCCCATGGGGCCAGCGAAGCCAAAGGGATAGCGCGGGTAGCAATCAGAGTAATGTCTACCAAGTACGCAAGAAGGAGAACCCTAATATGGACAGTAGGGTCAGACGCAGGGGATTGACACAAAGAGGTGTCTTATGTGTGGAAAGTGGGACCACAACAATTGATTATGTCCACAATGAGTCAGGGGATAGGAATGGGGTGCCAAGTAGGGACAACAATTATGAAGTTTTGGTTCGGTTCGATGAGAATAATATGTCCAAGAAACATTTGGGCTATCGGTGTATAGGCGAGTGGAAGTTTGAGTTTTATCCTTGGATAGATAGGGTGAACTTTGTGACACGACTGGTCACAATATTCTTCTTAACACTATATTCGCGCGGGAGACGAGTTTAGTGGGTGTATCGTAGTGTTAATATTAAATATATGTTTACTCGGGGATCTCTTTGGTTTTACATGCAGTGGAGCATGTGTGAACACTGGGAGGGTATATTTTATAAGGTTAACTCATTTTGAGAAGTATTATGAAAGCATGATTTTTTTTAGAATGGACTGGTTAGTGATGGGTAAGCGATGGAGGGTGGTTACAGCAAAATTATCGTGTTTGTAGTTCAATGGCAGGATGCGTTTTCTTATGCGATGTCTCATCTAGAAAAGGGTCGAGCTCACAGTTATATTAATTGATGAGGTAGATTTCAAAGGGTACAATTATCTAGTTATATTGAATCCCTGTATGTAGGGACTTTTACTAATGTGATTCAGGACATGGAGGATTGACCATAGGGCGGAGATATTTAGCTTGTTAGGGACATAGAGCTAAGAACTCAGTGATAGTGCGAGCACAACATTTTATAGCTCCTTTAGAGATCTGGGAGTCGATAATCAGACTTGTGAGTATAAGGACAGAGTTTTGAATGTTCCGGTTATATACTTGGGTCAACAGAAATCAGTGAACGACAATGTTAGTGTTTAATGAAATGGGGAAAGGTCTTATGGGCTCGCTTATGAAAAGCATAAGCCCAAATGAGCATCGATAGTGGAGAGACGTTATTTGATGCTTGGACGTCGGTTTATATGGTGATTATTGAACGTGTGGAGAAAACACTTTGAACTGAGAGTTATTGATTTATAAGGCTAGTATAGCCGGATAGTGCTTCGAAAGAAGCACTGAGAAAACTTTTGTATCGCAAGTTAATGGGCAGGGAAACATAGAGAAGATTAAATTATGATTTGGGAAAATATAGAATGTAATCATATGATATGGTGTGATATGTGGGATAACCTTAAAATAAAAATATTACGTATGTGATGTCTGTGGTGTTGTGGAAATATGCATGGGATATAGGGTGTATGGGCGCCTTGGTTAGTGTGATTTCAAAGTTGGCATAAGTAAAGGGATGTGTGAATAAACATATTGAATGTATGCCTGTGGAGCACTCAGAAAATAAGTGGAAAAGTGTAGTGAACTGGAGAACCACCTCCACCGTAGGGAGTGGAAAGGCGGGGGAGGCCTATGAAATAAGATATCCCATACACATTTTTTTGGAAACTAGAAAAGATTATCACTTAGTTATATACCTAGAGTGGTTTTACGAATATACAAGTTGTATATTCCTACCCGATTAAAACTTCACGAGGTACGGACTTCTTGAGCAAGGGAATTGGTGTTGAATGAGACATAGTGAATTTGTCTCCGGGTAGACCTTTTAAGGATGGAAAAAGTGTTGATTTGAGGGTATCAACAAGGAAATTTTTGAAATTTTATGGTTACGGTGATGGAATTAATGCTCGGATTGGTAATAATCGTGGAGGGGTTAAGGTTTCCATCGGGTTGCTGAATGGATTAACCTGAACACAAATTGTTATCTCAGAATGGGTTATACTATCGAGTAGTATACCCCACTTTAATACTAAGAAGAATGAATGAACGAGAACAAGGTGTCATCCAATTGATTGAGGTGGAAACCAAGCATCCGTGTAAATACGCTAATCGTTATTATCGAATTTCGACCACAATATAAAAAAATAACTAAACTTTAACTACACTCTTGCGGAGTATAGTGGCTAGTCTGGGTATTGAATCCTTAGGGAACTAGGACGAGTGAACGTGACGACAAAGGTAAGACTGTTAACCCTAACTTGAGTCTAAAAAGAAATAAAAAGATGATTGAGATGGTAAATAACTAATTAACTAAATGCAGACAAAATTAAACTAGTGCATTGACTATGTGATCAAAATTAACTAACTAATAATGAGTTAATAAGAATGAAGAGAAAATAGGTTGGGAATACAATCCCCCAAACCCTAGTGTGTATGCCAAGTATGAAACTATTCGTAAATTAATTAATCAATCAAACCCGGTCTTTAGTACTCCCAAGTATTACATATATGAGGGATCGTAGCCCGCACAATATGTAAGAAAATGATGAATTAAAATCCACTCTTTAACACTCCTAAGTATTACACATATGAGGGATCGTAGCCCACACAATATGTAAGCAAAGGATTAATTAAGCAAAGTCGTATTAACTACGCGCGCTCAACAATTATTAAATTTAGAGAACTAATTTTACACCCATGCAAACCACATCGGGTTGGGTTCATGCATCCCAAACTAAAAAAACCTAGCCTACCATGGTGAAATTAATGAAAACAACAATATCGACGTTGCATGAATTCATAATTTCTTGGAAAGAGAGATTAAACATGAGAAATAATAATAAAAGTGCTGGAAATAAAAGTTACCAAGATTGAAGAACAAGAACATGCAAGAAGAAATCAAAGATTGAAGAAAAAGTGGAAAAGCTCTTGAATTAAAAGTACAAAATATGTAAATTCTTCTCCTAGATGTTCCTCCTTGATTAGGAGCTATTACATGAATGAAATCTGAATAAAAAGAGTCCCAATGACTAAATACATAGGCTAGAGGTCATTTAGAAGAGTTCCCAAAACATAAAACTCTTTTGGCTAAAAGATAAGAACAAAATAAAAATCTCGTATCTTGCAATTTGTCACACTTAAAAAGTGTGACTAATTTTGTAACGGATCTTGTGCGTGACAAATGGGTGAACCATTTCTTTTTTCTCAGCTTCGGTTCGATATGGGGCTGACAGTTTTTTTTCCTTCATTCCTCTCAACTTCAAATGACCATAATTTCTTCACCGTAGGTCGGATTGAGGTGTCATTTTCTCCGCTGTTCTTGTAATTGAAAGCTCTTAAACTTTCCAATTCGCCCCATTCCGGACTAAGGCTAAAAATTTACGAAAATTCCCTTCAACTCCCCGTTCCTTGGTTTCTGTCACTGTTTTGAGTTCTCTTTGGCACTAGCTTGCATGAAAAACCTATAAAACACATAAGAGATACACAAAATACAAAATATTTGCCAAAAAGGGTTAGTATCATAAATATGAGACAAATCCAAGCTATTTACACCGTACGGGAACATAAAAATACAAAAATTAAGGGGATAAATGTGAAAAATTTATGCCTAGTCAAACCCCCCTAACTTAGAACTTTGCGCCTCCCGAGAAATGTAAAATAATGAGAGTATGAGTTAAGGACCCTTCAAAAACTTTATTGGGATAGAATACCTTTTTCGCGGGCAAGCGATTGCATTTAGCGTATGCAATAAGACTTTAAACCCCTAGGTTACCCTAGTAGGATGAGTGGTGTCTCGTAAGGGTTTGCAATGAATATACCCACAAACTTCATTATTGACTCAAAGAAAAATCAAAATACTTAAAAATTATACAATTTAAACTGCACCAAAATGGTAACCTTAAAATTATATTCACAAGTCTCACGTCATAGTGTGTGTGTGTGAAGCAAAAAATTGAACCGCTAATATCCACCGATTGATCATTATGTTACTTTCCTAATATTCACTTTAATTTCAAAATCTCACTGAATACACTCACAAACGAGTCACTTGGAAGTGTGGCTATTCCCTCGATATGCGTGATTTATAAGAGTAAATAATAATGGATACAAGTTCACGCACACAATTGAAAACACGAACAATTTGAGGTAAAAAGATCTCATCATCGGAGTACGGTTATAAGGAAATGGAAACATCGCCTCTAGTTCACACCATTTAATCTCTTATATTATCTTCTCGTATCTTAGCTCTCCACGCGGTAATCAATTTCACAATTCGAACTCGGTTAGGACTTTTTTTGGGTTATATGGTGGATTGGGTAAAATTGGAAAAGGCTAAGAATTTCGACATTGGAAAATTTTGCTTATGATGTCCGTTAGTGCCTTTTCGGGCGCTTGCTCATTTTTCCCTCATTTTTCTATTTTTTTTCTTTTCTTATTTTTCTTTTTATTGATATTTTTGTTGAGCATTAATCTATTTTTTTTCTTGCCTCTTCTTATGCACTTTTCGAACGTTATTCGATGAATATTAGATTTTCACAATTCCGAGATAATTGGGGTTTTCAGATTATCAAATGAAAAGAAAAAAATATTAGGCTCAAATTGGGTTGCAAAAAGGTTAGTTTTTCACGACTTTTTCTGGCCAATATTTTTGGGAGACAAACGAGAGCCTACTTCATTTCCCAAATTACTAATTACCAATTACCTTACCATATGCGTCTCGAGATTAATTAAGTATAGAGATATTTAGTGCGATTTTCGAGACAACATCTCACACGTTTTCCATAACCGATCAAAACAATAAAATAGAGATCATGAACAACTTATTAAAATGCTGAAAAGAACTTTGAGTTAACATTAACTCGGATTGCTTTATAAACTCACAAAAATGAAAGGATCGAATCTCACAGGGTTTGTTAATCTCCACACTTATTCGTAAAGTCGTCAATTTTCTTTCACTTTCCATCTTTGGTCAACTTTGGCTTTGTGCATTGGATTTTTACACCTTGAGAAAAAAAAATGTGACATTTTTTAAGCTTTTAAATTCCAATTTTTATTTATTTTGAAGAAAAATATTTTTGGCTTTTTCAAACTTTCAATTTTTTTGAAATTTTGTAATTTTCTAAAAAAAACACACTCGGAAAGAACATGTAATCGAATCAATGAATCTAAACAATAAATGGGAAGAATATCTCACACCCCCTAAGTTAAATGTTTCATTGTCCTCAATGCGAATCAAGAACACAACACAAAGAAAGGAAAAGAAATATATTACCCAAAATGGAGCGATCCTCGAAATGTACGAGTCCATTAAATGTACAAAACATGTTAGAACCAAGCATAGGAAAAATAATAACAAAAACTCTAAACTAAAGAAAAGAAAAAATATGATAACTATTGTACAACATACGATTTGAAATTCTAATAAGTTATACACTAGAAGTCAAAAAATTTGAGGGACCAACAAAAATACAATTTGACTTTGAGGGATTAATGGTGTACCCTCACTAGAAAGCATGCCTCCCAGAAAATAAAAATTTCGTATGAACAACGGAAGGCATATGCGAGATAAAAAAAATGAACCATCACGAATTAAAAAATTTAACGGGATGATGGGGGGTTTGGATGCAAGGTAGGACAAGTACAATTGAGATGCAAGAGAAATATAATCACCTCCCAAATATTTTCCAAGTAGTATGGGAAGAGGGGCACACAAAATGGAAGAATCTATCTTGGAAACCAATTCAAGCAAAGATTACTCGTTGGTAAAAGTTTTAGCTATTTCAAAAGTTACAACCAACTCATGGGAATCAAAATTCAATTCATCTCCAAAATATTTTTCAATTAGAACGGGAGGTAGTGCACGTGTAAGTGAATAACCCATAAGATGAATCATCTCAAACAAACATTCTCGTTCAAGAATCGGGTCAACGTCCTGAAGACCTTCATCCAATTCTGTAATAGTGGGGACACAAGGAGACAGTTGATCTTCAACCTCAATAGGTTTTGGAATATTTATAAGAGGTTGAGATTCAAAATAACTTGGATCACTCTCAAATGATTTCATCCTCAAAAATGTTAGGTGAAGCGCAAGTTTCAACCTTCTCTAAGTTGTCGAAATAATCATTAAACTCCTTGCAAGTTGCATTAATTTTCAACTCTGTAGCAGCAAAGTCATCGGATTGTTTTTTGAAAATAAGCACGAGTTCTTCCAAAGTAGGCTTCCTTGGTTCTAGCACCTCAGATTCCTAATTTGGTTGAAAACATTCATCTACTTCAAAAATATCGAAAGAAAAATCCTCATTGGGTTCAAATAATGCATCTAATTCTTGCTCCCAATAACGATTTTTTTCTCGATATTATTTTCCAAGTCTTTTTCTTCAAACAATTCATTTAGATAAGTTTGGATGGCCTTAGCACTGGGCTTGTATTTATAAGAATCATCTTTAGTGATATTGATCAAATGGTCATAAGTTTTGAGTGCCTCCTCCTCCTCACTATTATAATAAGAATTAAACCCACCGAAGGAGTTAAAGTAAGACATTTCAGACTGGGCAATTCAAAAACGTGACACCCATATTTTTTATTTTTTAAGGTAAAATTAGGGATTAACCAACCTAACCTAAAGTCTACCTAATTCCCTGTCAACAGCGCCATTTTGATCGAGGTGGAAACCAAGCGTCTGTGTAAATACGCTAATCGTTGTTATCGTCTTCCGACCACAATACAATTAAAAACTAAAATTTAACTACACTCTTGCGGAGTATAGTGGCTAGTCTGGGTATCGAATCCTCAGGGAACTAGGAAGAGTGAACGTGAAGATAAAAGTAAGAATGTTAACCCTAACTTGACTCTAAAAAGAAATAAAAATATTATTGAGATGGGAAAGAATTAATTAACTAAATGCAAACTAAATTAAACTACTGCATTAACTATGTGATCAAAATTAACTAACTAAGAATGAATTAATGATAATGAAGGGAAAACATGTTGGGAATACAATCCCCTAAACCCTAGTGTGTATGCCAAGTACGAAACTAGTCGTAAATTAATTAATCAATCAAACTCAGTCTTTAGTACTCCCAAGTATTACATATATGAGGGATCGTAGCCCGCACAAAATGTAAGAAAATGATGAATTAAAATCCACTCTTTAACACTCCTAAGTATTACACATATGAGGGATCGTAGCCCGCACCATATGTAAGCAAAGGATTAATTAAGCAGTGTCGTATTAACTACATGCTCTAAAAAATTATTAAATTTAGAGAACTAATTTTACACCCATGCAAACCACATCGGGTTGGATTCAAGCATACCGACCTTTAAAAGCCTAGCCTAACATGGTGAAATTAATGAAAACTACGTTATCTACGTTGCATGAATTCATAATTTCTTGGAAAGAGAGATTAAATATGAGAAATAATAATAAAATTGCTGGAAATAAAAGTTAGCAAGATTGAAGAACAAGAACATGCAAGAAGAAATCAAAGATTAAATAAAAAGTGGAACAGCTCTTGAATTAAAATTGAAAAATATGTAAATTCTTCTCGTAGATGTTCCTCCTTAATTAGGAGCTTTTACATGATTGAAATCTGAATAAAAAGAGTCCTATTGACTAAATACATAGGGTAGAGGTCGTTTTGAAGAGTTCCAAAAACATAAAACTCTTTTGGATAAAAGATAAGCACAAAATAAAAATCTCGTATCTTGCAATTTATCACACTTAGAAAGTGTGACTAATTTTTTAAGGGATCGTGTTTGTGACAAATGGGCGAACCGGGTCTTTTTTCTCAGTTTCGGTTTGGTTTGGGGCTGACAGCTGTTTTTCCTTCATTCCTCTCAACTTCAAATGACCATAATTTCTTCACCGTAGGTCGGATTGAGGTGTCATTTTTTCCAGGCGTTCTTGTAATTGAAATCTCTTAAACTTTCTAGTTCGCCCCACCTCCAGTCAAAGGCTGAAAATTTAAGAAAATGCCCTTCGACTCCCCATTCCTTAGTTTCTTTCACCTGTTAGAGGTATCTTTGGCACTTACTTGCATGAAATACATGTAAAACACATAATAGATACACAAAATACGAAATACTTGCCAAAAAGGGTTAGTATCATAAATATGAGACAAATCCAAGCTATTTACACCGTACATGAACAGAAAAATACCGAAATTAAGGGGATAAATGTGAAGAATTTATTCCTAATCACCAATATTGTTGGTAATTTGGGTGAGACCTTTTAGTCCCACCTCTGGTAAAAAGTGTCTGGAGGTGATAGGGATAGAGTTACATATTTGGTTAAACGTGTCGCCCATAAGTCGATGTGTAGACGGGGAGTGAGGATTGTGCACTCTAGATTTTTGGGTAATTCGGGAGTAATAATTACCACAAGTAGAGTTACGTGTGATGCCTCGTAACGGTCTAGTATCTGCGTGACACCTTGGGAGACAATATGGGAAAAGTTTCATTATTTGCCATTGGTTGATAAGGGGTGGGGAAATAATAAGTTGCTAGGACCCGAAATGCATTGTGGTCCATCAACGGGAATTGAGTAAGTTGTATCCTTTCATATAGTTCTGGGACATATGGAGGGGTACGTAACCGAAAGGTATGTGGGTAACAGACTTAGTAAGGGATTATGCAGGTGATTACCCGAAAGGTAGTCACTCATTTGGCAATAAGGAAATTGACACCCATACAGGAGGGTAATCTCCTTACATAAAGATAATAGAGCCGGTGGATTATAGGCTCATCGTTTGAGGCACTGTATGGTCGGCGCTCATCGTTTGAGGCACTGTATGGTCGGGGACTATCGAGTTAGAGATTGGTGACCATCGAGAGGCCTTCCTAGCACAAGACACTCCAAGAGATTGATTTGCAGATAGACATCTCATAGGAGGAGAGATTCGAGGCAATTTTGGATCACACTGAGCAAAAGCTACGATCTAAGGTGGTGCCAGTAGTCAGAGTTTGATGGGGTCACAACAGTATTGACTAGTATATGTGGGAGAGGGAGGAGGATATGTGAGAGACGTATCCCGAATTATTCGCCGCAGTAATAACCAAATTTCGGGGATAAAATTCCTTTGTAAAGGGGGAGTACGTAACACCCCATATTTCTGTGCATTTAATATTTAATTAATTTGAAAAATTTTAAATTACTTGTGTGTCGTAATTTAATTGAATGAATTATGGTAATATTTATTTAAATATTAATCGGAGAGTAATGGTTAACATTTGGGGAAATTTAATTACTAAGTGAATAATAATAATTTAATTACGTCATAACGTGTAATAGTCACGTGACATTTATTTATCTCAGTTGGGAGTCGGTATAGACTAATTTGGGTGTGAGATAAGGATTTTAACAAATTAATTCGAGCGTCAATTATGAGTGCATGGTTGAGTCCGAATGGGCCGAGATAGTCAAAAAAGTGTACCCAGAGGTGGTAAATGGGTCTTGGAGTATTTTGGGCATATTCGGGCCCACACGGAGGTAGTTGGGCAATTTTAAATAGGCCCATGGGACTAAAAACGTGAATGGGGATTACAAAAATAATTGAGAGGGTGTTAAACGGCAGTTAACAAAATTATAAACATGAGGGCTTGAGAGAAAAGAAGAGGAAGCAAGTGGAGAACAAATTAGGGATCTTTTGGAGTCAAATCAAGGGACAAAGTGGGTGTTCATCGTCAAGCCCTCATCTACCTCAACGGATTAGACTCTACGAACAATTAGAGGCAAGTGGTTAACTTGCTATGATATTAATTGATGTTATTCAATTCATATTTTTGTGATGTGGAAATCAGAAATTCGTTCTCGGTATAAACGGGTATAAAATGGGTTTTTGTAAATAAAACACAATAATGAAATTCAATGTGTAAATTAATTGTGTTATATGGTTCTGATACGATAAATTGATTTGGATGTGAAAACCCAACAAAAATTATGGATGAATATGGGGAAATTAGATGATATTGGGACCTAACGAGTATAAACCCGGAATTTTCCCCAAATTAGAAAAGTAGAATTTTGTGAGAATTATCTTATGGTGGAGGTTCTATGAGAGGCACTAATCACATGTTTACATAGTTATGTTGTTGATTGTAATTGGATGAGACCAAGGGAAAGGTTATGATTTGGAGAAACTCGTTATGGTGGAAACAACAAGTCAGAGCAGACGATCACCTATTCGATCGATCGACGGTTGGGCGTCGATCGACCGACCCTTCTAGTTTTTTGACAGTTTGGAGTAGGGATTTATGTGAGTAAAATTTTTAGTTACAATTTCCCCTAGCATAATTAATAAGTGGAAATTAAATATGGTAATTAATTCCTAACAATTATAAGGGAAGATAATTGGGATTTGGAGGGTGTTTATGTGCGACACATGACGAATGAATTTTGACGAAGCAATTTTTTTTGGATAATATAACGGACTGGGAGCACATGTTCGGGTCTAGTAGTTGAGTGACACTACATTATTATTAAATTAATTGAGGTGTAATTAATTAATTTGGAGTCGTAGTATAGACTTGGGTAGTAATAAGATTCAGGCCAAGTGAGCGAGTTCGGGTATTGGTTGAGTGACACCAAAGTGGTAAGTTAATTAATGTTGAGATTAATTAAATTAGAGTCGGACTATAGAATCGGGAAATTATTATATTAATTAATGTGTAAATTAATTAAATTAGAGTTTAACCATAGAATAGGGGAAATTATAGGCTAGTGCTATGGATTTTGTGTACGGTAATGCTAGGAACTAATTATTATTATTATTATTATTATTATTATTATTATTATTATTATTATTATTATTATTATTATTATTATTATTATTATTATTATTATTATTATTATTATATATATACGGTGTGATGATAGTATATATGTATTGTGTGTGCTACTAAATATCGGTGACTATATATTTATTTAATTTATATGCTTTAGTGCTATCAAGGGAGGTTGCGCGAAGTGGGTGAATGCCCTAGCTTGAGGAGTATGGTCAGTATATCCCCGGGTCATAGCGTCCGTTATTTGGGTGAGGGGACCATGTCACTTTCAGGGAAGGAGTATGACCACCTCCAGTACCCTTATATCTTTGGCCATGTTGGTGAGAGATTCCGACTTGGGGTAACTAGGTTATTCGAGCACACCTAGTGTGATAACACTTTAGAGAATACATCCGGTGAGTTACTACTTGGGAGGATGGGTTATATTTATATTCAACATATGTGTTAATGTTGTAATATGGTTCTACGTATATAATGGGATAAATAGTTATATACGGGTGATTAAATACAGGAAGTGAATTGTATTAATTATATATGAGTTATATATGTATATTCAACAAATGTGTGAATGTGGTAATTTGGTTTACGTATATAATGGGGTAAATAATTATATGCAGGTAATTTAAATACATAGAGAAAATTTTATTATTTATATAACTAGTGAATGTTATAAGGCTTTCAAGGAAGATAATTGACTAAGTTAAGGTGGTAAATAACCTATAAATCATGCAATGGAAATACTCGGGATCGAGTAGGTTGGTTGACAACAATTATATCAAGCATCTAGTTTCGGGGTAGAGGACTAGGTGGGATATAAAGAAAGCGTTAGGTGTGCACATTAATTAAGAGGCGAGTTTGTCGTCAAGGGGCTGCAACACTAACTTAAATATTATGCGCATTCATGCATTTTATATTATTGCAAGTTATTTTGATTCAGTTGCTGTGAATGGCTCATTGTATATTTTCGGCATGTTATTGTTTTGTTCTAATAAAAAGACAAAATTGACACCGGTTTTTCGGAACACTAGGTGGTTAGTAAGTTATAAAAATTCTTTCGACAGTGATGCTAAGAATGAACCAACTTGGATTCCTGTCTTAATTTGATATAGGACTGATCAACCCAGTATTTTATTAGGCGGGGTGTCACACTTAACTCCATTCAAACTAATACATGTCACTCAAATATTTTTTTTCCTCTGAATTCTAGTCATCATTGCCTCTTGAATCAATCCTAATCTCTAATATTAATGTCCTCAAATCGAGGTTTGACGATGGTGCAATGGAAGAAAATATAAGAGCATATTGGTTGGGGAAGAATTCAAGGCCTAAAAACCGTATAACTCACCACTATAGCTATAACGATTGTGGCTAGCCGCTATAGCGGCCAAAAGGATCTGGTATTGCGGCCCTTTTCTTAAGTTGTAATACTCGTATTTTCTATGCATTAGTCAATTTTGAATATTTAATTATGTGTACCTGATGTGACATGTGATGTCACTATTCATATTTACATATTTTATGTTATTTGTATTGAAAATATGACATAATATATGGTAATCCATTAATTTAATATTTGAAAGTGGAATGGCATTATGGGAGACTATGGAATGGTTATGGATTTGGTATCAACATTTCCATATTAGGATTATCCCCTAAGAATTGGGTTTCATCGATCGTGAAGTAGTTTGTTATAATGTCATGTCACGTGTAAATAATAAAAAAACTGATCTTTGGAATATTTTGGATCGTACCATGTATATTTAAATTTGGTTGGTCTCTTATTTCGTGTTGACATTGTGTCCATTTAGAATGTATATTTTTTACTTAAAATGGTGGGTTTTAAGTCTACTAGGTTATTATATAGTTTGGGTGGAGTTTCAGACCATTTGGAATTGTATTTGGGATAATTGGGTTAAGCCCCATGTGGGGCCTACGGTTAATTTCGCGGGGAACCAACTTAATTGATCATTAGTCTTAACCTAAAACATATTGAGAGGATTAGACAAACCTAAAAGACTAAGGAAGGAAGAGGCACGTAAGGATGATGGAATTTGGGAGGCTTTAGGATGGATTCCTCAATCAATCTATAGGCAAGTTTACATCGTCTAAGAATCTAATTGGAATTGTGTTATAGTAGTAGTGGTCCATTCAATTATAAAAGATAATTATATAAATATGATTTTAATCATCTCTAATCCAATTTGTGAAATATATTTAATGCCTATATCAACCCTTAATCATTTATTAGTGAAATAAGAAAAATTATTATAATACCTTTGAATTCAGTTTGTAATCTTACGTATCTTATTATACCTTGAATCACATTGATAAATCTGGTAAAAACCCATTGGGATGGAACTAATTTTAGTGGAATTAGTTAAATCAATGAACTTAGGGCTCTTAAACCCATTAAGTGAGTTTGATGCATATGTGTAGATTTAATCACCTAAAACTAGATGATTTATATTATTATTATTATTGTAATAGGACCTAAATATGATGGAGGATATATAGAGGAAATCTTAGAGTCTTTGAAGTTAAGTTTTGAGGTTGTTAATGGTAGATTTGGATTAGAGAAGAAAAAACCTATGTCAATCTCGTTAGAATGAGATGGGATTCTCGTTCGGAAGAGATTATATATCGCTTTTGAATGAATTGGTAGGTTTTTTTGTTCTGGGTAGTTTTGTTCGAACGACTTAGGATTGTTATTCGAATGACTTGTGTAATTTCATGAGATCGAGGCTAGGATTTCGTTCAAATTACTTTGGTCATATTTAAAGATTTTCTTATTTTGATTCAAAATTATTAATTTACATTCTGAGATATTACAGTAGTTATCTGAGGATAGAATGGATTTCAGTGTGATTTATTAAAGGTTTAGCATACCAAGATAAATGGTTTGGATTATTATATATAAACTTGTCAACTATTCGACATAGATAGAAGTATAACGAGAGGGTTCCTTATTTGGTTATCGCTTGTGAAACGTCCCACACATGGATTTTAGGAATGATCGGGGGCTTGTAGTGTTTACTTATTAGCAGTCATTAGTTAGATTACATTCGTAACCCTTGCATAGGTTGGTTATATTATTAAATTAATTCATGTATGTTAGGCATAATATGATGATTAGATTTAGAGAGCCTTAGAAATTCAGTATAGTGTTGTATATAATCAATTTTAGTTAATATGGGAATTAACTTATTTTATTAAAAGACTTTATGTGTAAACTAGTTGAGTGAGATTTTATACTCGGTTGTTTTTAACGGTTGCATAGGGTTGTATTTGTTTACTTGTTTTATGTGAAATCATAACCGCGTGGTGTGTTTTCTCATGGAGAATGTATTAAGAGACATTTGTTAGGGCACGTATGACATCGATGCATGTGGTATTTCCCAATGATGTAATGGGCTCTACCTAAGTCATATTTTTACCCCGATCCTACGTGCAGAAAGTGCCCGTCTTCCGAGTATGAATAACAAGATGATCCTCTAGTACGATCTTAGGTATGGGACTCATATGTTTAGTGTTAAAGATTAGTGATTTTGCCTTGTACAGATGATGTTGTGAGGTTATATGGTCATGACGTCCTATGATTATACCAAATACAGGTAAGTGATCCCCAAAGACCATAAGGATAGGCCTTTGAAATTTTATTTGCAGGATCGAGCGCAACCCATTTTCTTGTACGTGTCAGGGAGCGTACTTAAGTGGAGGTGAGTTTTATAGATTATCTTTCCTATGGGTGATGTGATTTTATGTTACAGTACTTTAATTGGTCATACTAGTTTATACCTTATATTAGAGATGTATATGATTTATACTAGAGATGTATAACAATCAACTTACGACTCAAGATTTATGTGATGAATATACTAGAGACATATATACTACTTCATGTCATGAGATTGCTCTATACTTATAGACTTAAGAAACATGTTCAGTATCCTATCTAAAGATTATTAGGGATACATTGGTTAGTTAGAAAGATGAACTTAAGGTAAGATATTTTATGTAAGATAAATGACTTTTAATATAAGAGATTAATTTAATAATGAGAAAATAAAGAATAATGAACTAAGAGATAAACTTTATTTATATGGGTCACATATAGGTTTGGGAGTAAAATCTATGTTTATTTTAAGTTTTTTGGCTCTGGTAAGATAAAATCCAATTAATATGATACGAAGATGTATTTTAAGTTATTTGGCTTTGGTGGCATATAGCAGTCCTTGTGGTTCACTGTCAATTAAATTCTTATCCTTTGTAAACTTATTATTTACATTGTTGTTGAATCTATTTTTCACATGTCTTAAGTTATCATTATTGTTGTAGACTTAGGTTAATCATTGGAGTAGTATCGCTAGTTGCGTTTTATTGATCATTCCTAGGATGTAGAAGTCGAGTAATGTAGATCATTTATTCCATATTTTTATTTATATTTCAGCATGTCATTGTATTTATTTTAGTTTATCCCTCGTCAGATATTGTACATGTGATACTTACATTCAGGACTAAATTCTATATATTAAGATATATTTTATATTCTAGAGTCAGAAGCATTGCCCAATAAAAATATCAATATTTATTTGGAAGCTTCTGTAAAATTCAGTTCCTATAGATTTTAAGATTCCGCGAATTAATATCAAGTTGGTTTGAAGGTGATAATGGAGTCAAGATCATATAGAATCAATCATTCACATGTTCCTCTAAAGTTCATGTGCAAGGTTATTTGGGTATTTTTTAGGAAATTTCATGGGTATTAAACATAATTTTAACTTTAATTATAGTATTGGCATGATCATGCCTTGGGTATTACATTATCAAAAACCAATTTATTTTAAATTTCCTTTTACCATGTATTGGGAGAAATGGATTTCTAGAAACAAACATTTTCATGGAGTACTTAAAAAGAAATAGGCTATTGTTCATCAAGTGATTTTTATTATTGTTGTACCATGTATATGGTATGACCCATGACCCAATTAGAAGATGATAGATGGACTCACATATCTCTTAAATGAGGTAGGCTCAGTTGCACATATGGCTGTCTAGTGCAATTATGGCCAGCCCTAGTGTCACAGGTGGCGGACTTAGCCTAACTAGCTTACAATAGTTAACTATGTTACATAACATCATCAAAACAAGCATGCACCATGTGATAGGGTGACATCAACAGTCGCATCATGCATATATCCCCCTCAATGTGCATGTAACAGACTCATGATTATCCTTTCTACTTCCTTGTAAAATATTTTCATGTCTAGCCTGAAAAGGAAGGAGACTTGTCTCTCTTCATTCTCTATCCTATAACCACATATATATAGCACACAATCCCTCATTATTAATGTATTAAGACATATTTTTCACATAGTTATGCTATTCATTTATATATCAAACACGAGAGCTTGTAAGTACTACTCATCCATGGAATTTTCCACCTAAATATATAAAATCAACATTAATACATATGGATGTAGGCACCTCATTGGATCAAAACATGTAAAGTCAGTTTCCATCTCTTTCTGATACATCTCTCTACTATTTTCTCTACATTTTCTTCTCTATGATATATATATTTCTTTATGTGATATTTTTCATAATTAGTTTACTATTGCTAAGGCCCAATTTGTATATTAGTTTTAAACGATAACAAATTTGAGTCGTTGGTAGGAACGCCAAGCCATTTGTTGCGTTCCACAATTACTGATTTCTAAAGCTCGAGTATACTTAGTTCTAAGAAAAACACCGAATCGCAATTCAATTCATATGTTTTTATTGGGTTAGAGTCCATTCACCTACAAATTTCCTTTTGATTCTGTTTGATTTCTTGAATTCACTCTCAGATTTAATTTTCCTTACTCTAAATCTACTTTTCCTATAAATTTTTCTACCACAACTATCGTGGTCTATTTTTTATGTCACGACCCTCTTTTTTTCTTGGAATTACCTAAAAATGGAAAAGACCAAGAAAGTAATAGAGCTGCTAAGGAAAATCCATTATCCACGCCTGTGGATATGGGATATTTGCATGGAATACTATAATACTTAGCTAATGGCCAAGAGGCAATGCAAGAGAGTGACAAGAAGCTAACACTGAATATTATGGTAGGGCCAAAGAGGCACTAAGAGAACTCAATTAACCTAGCAGGGGTGAAAAATATGGTCAAAGAAAGAATTGACTCCAGTCCCAAACAGGGACATGAGGCAAGAGCACCAAGAGAGATGTGGAAATTCATAGTTCTTTGCATTTGGATTCAAAAGGGATGGTAGAAGGTCCAGGTACTCTATATAAAAGCGAGATGACATATTTTATCACCTACAAAAAACATCCACCATCAGATTAAGTGGATAGAATGATAAAAAAACTTAATCCCTTAAACACTAAGCCATTTTGGAGAGGCTAAGGAGAGGATCTTCATTTAATTCATTCATACTAAGAGTTACGAGATCCCACCAGTATAGAGATATCAGGGAGACCAGGGAGCTCTGTTCTAAAAGGCCCGCCTAGGCTTGAGGCTTGAGAGAAACGCATCGCCTACGCCTTATTCTTGGTAAAATGCTTAAGGCACACTTTTCTTTTAAAAAACAAAGGATTAGTTGACAAATATTGGTTATGGAGCATGAATATGAGAAAGATGGCTACCAAACATATGGATATATTTTCAAAATTCAAGGTATGTACTATTTTATTATATTACTAGCCTTAGAATAATTAAAATAATAAAAAAAGGGAAAACGCCTTTTTACGCCCAGGCTTCGCCTAGGCGCGCCTAGGCTCCTAAGGCTTGAGGCTTGACCTCTACGCCTCGACCACGCCTCGCGCCTTTTAGAACCTTCCCAGGGATTATAGAAAAAACCAAGAAGAACTGAGACCAGAAGGGTTGAATGATCAGCCAAGTCAATACCAAGCTCAGATGAAAGATGTGGCTAAGCTGGAAAGACACTGTCACTTATGACCGGCAATGAAGAACAAAACTAGAAGTTGTGTGTTTGACATTTAGAGGGAAAGATTCTAAATACTCAAAACCCTTTGCATAGGGGTTTTCTTCAAAGTTTACCTTTTACATTATCAATTGTGGGTAATTCGATGCCTATAAAGTTTAAACAGCTCCAAAATATAATGAAAAATCTGACCATATGTTGAATGGGGAGCACTGCCAAGCTGCGATCGATGTATATTCCATCCCCAATGAGATGCATTGAAAAGAATTTGCTAGTACAATCACTCGATCGGCTCAAATTTTTTATAATGGATTATCCAGAGGGAAAACTTCCTAGACATGGTCGATTTATTCGTCAATAATTTTTTTTAGGTAGAAAGACAGAAAAGAGGGGGGATCACTTGTTAAGCGTCCAAAAGAAAACATGTGAAATGAACAAAGAGTTCATCACACATTTTAATACTAAAAAGATGGAGGTAATTGATTATAATAAGAAGATAGCAATTATGAGTAGTTTTTTGCCTAGAAAGTTATATTCGGCACTACATAAGGAGTCATTGATCACAATGTCAGATCTTTTCATCAAGGTTGGTAAAATTATGATTAAAAAAAAAGAAATGGAAGCAAAAGAGTTAAGCCATTGTAAGAATGATGCTGCAAGAGCTCGGAGAAGAAGAAAGAGTATAAGGACAACAAGAAGGTTGACATGCCAAAGAAGTTTGATGAATATAACCCCTAACCATAGGTTTGCACCATATCATGGGATGAAATTCAAGGTACCAACAAACCAAAATGGTCAGAAAAATTAAAGTCTCCTCCTAACAGGAGGAATAAAACAAATATTGTGAATTTTATAAGGATCATGGACACAACACTGATAGTTGTCTGATTTGAACAAATGAAATTGAAAATCCCATGACAAAAGGAAAGATAATAAATTATTTTGATAAAAATGGTGAATCAGATAGGAAGGACGAGTAGAAACCTAGATGTCGACCGATGGCCTCTTGTAAAAAGACGTATGCGAAGAAAAGGGGCCGAGAGGACAACTTAGAGGATGATCCAGATCATCCCCCAAAGCCCGAGGAAGTTATTCACGAATTCAATATGATCTAGTTTGGGTATCACTTTATAATTGGAGGTAACGCTGGAAGTGAAGACAAACTACTGAAAGGAAAACCTACCTCAACCAGATGAAGGCTTGTGCTCATGTTAAACAGATAACCTTGGATAATATTGTGAAAACTGGCCCTAAAAAGATAAATAAATATCGTCTTATGATGGCTTTCTCTAAATATGACTTGTTAGATGCACTTTATCTAGACGATGGTCTCTCAACGTCACAAGGGTGGTGCATGAAATTTGGGTAGCGAGGTTTTTGGTTTATAATGGTAATTCGGATGATGTTCTATTTTATAGTTTCTTCAAGAATTTGAGATTGTGAGATATAAAATTGGAGGTGCATCAAAGGCCTCTTATTGAATTTTTAGGCGAGAAGGTGTTCCACTTAGGAACAATTGAGCTTGAGGTTTTTGTCGTCACATGACCAACCTTCCAAAAAAGATGATTCATTTTCATATTAGACTAGAACATTCACTCGTCCTACAATATCATATTTGGTAGGGTTAGATTGAAGAAATTCAAAGTTATTCCCCCACTATTCACTTATTTCTAAAATTCCATACAAGATATGGTGTTGGAGTAGTTAAATGAAATCAAGTAGAGGCTCGTGAGTGTTACTACATGTCAGTAGAGCAGGAAGAGTAAAATAAATTAACCATTACTTATCAGATAGAGATGTTGGATTCTATGGATGAAGATAATCTTGTTAAGGGCCATATAGTTGAGGATATTGTGGTTTTGATGTTAGACGATGAGAGACTAAAGAAAATAGTCAAAATCATATCATCATTGGACCCAACTCTTAAGAAAGAGTTAGAAGATTTATTAAGGAAGATCAAGGATATATTAACTTGGAGCCATGAGCACATGCATGGAATAGATTCAGAATTCCTTGCCATGAGCTCATCATAATGAAGGATGCCATGCTTGTAAAAAAGAAACAACATGTGTTAAAAAAGAAGAAGAACATGTCCATCCAGGAAGAGGTTCATAATTTAAAAAGGAAAATTTTATTGAAGATGTCAAGCATCCATAATATCTTTCAAATGTGCTTATGGTCATGAAAAAGAATTACAAATGGCAAGGGGGATTTTAGAAAATAGGAAATAGATTCCTAAGAGTGTCACATTTATTAGAGAAGGAAGGTAACATACGAAGCGAAGTACAATTGGGGACTTTTGGTATATCATAATTATTTATCCTTATCAACTCACAAACATCTACAATAATTTTAGGAAGGAAATGTTTGTGGCCTTCATACGTGACCTTGTTTTGGACTTCTAGATGCCCTATAGAAAAAATAATGTAATAATACCTCTCAAGTACCCTTGTATGAAGTCGGGAGCCTATAACCACCACTAAATCAACCTATCTATGAATGTACTAATGCCGAAATCCACTCCAATATCTCCATTAAAGTAGTTCCACACTTTTTTAAAAACATTGCCTATAGAAAAGAGATAGTCCACCGATTCTCCTTTCGACTTAGAACAACAGTTGCACATGGAAGGCCCTCTCACCCCTTTTTTGGACTTCTAAGTCAAATGGAATAATTCCTTTTATAATTCTCCACATAAATATAGAGATCTTAAGTTCACCTCTATTCCAAAAAAAATAAATGACCAGGAAGTTCTATGATGATGCCTGATGCGGTCCCAAGCTGACGCTAGAGAGAGTTTCCTATCACTGGTGTGGGTTTAAACTGCAATGTCCTCAGTATTAGAGTATAAAACTTCTACCTTATTAAACTAGTTCCTCAAGCCTTACGGAATCATATGATTGATAACGGTCCATTTCCAAAGGCCCTCCTTTATTTTGAAATCCTTGAAAGACCAACTATGATCTTCGTAGAAGATTACCATGGTATAGTTATCCCAAGACAAAGATATCTTCCCTTTACATGGAATTCAGTATATTTAAATCCAAGTAGTAGCTCTCACCTATGTCATTATTCTCTAAGTTTTAGATCCTATCAATGTGTCAAACTTGCAAGGGTAGATCTTCATACAATACTTTGATTGCATAAACTTTGCCCATAAGGAATGCTGAGTTTTATATTTCCACCAAAGATTCATACTAAAATCTTCCACCCAATCTTCATACTTATTAATCCCATACCTCCTTCCTTATAAAGACTGCAAATGACCTCCCATTTAGCCTAGTGGAGTTTTGGGATGCCCTCTTTAGATCCCAATAGAAATTAGCAAAAATGTTTTTAATGAAACTAAGAACCTTCTTTGGGGGTTTGTCAATTATAAGAGTATATAGAGGAGTATATTGAAGTAAAATTTTTAATAGAAGAAGTTTAGCGGCACTCGAAAGGATTTTATGAGCCCAACCTTTCATTTTATTTATAATGCTTGTGATGGCGTCCTATTAATGACTGTATTTTCTCCTCCCGAAATATATGGGATAACCTAAGTAATTCATAGGAGATTATTTAATAGCAATCTTCGTGAAGTCAGTAATCCATCTTCTTCTACACTAGGTTATCTCATTGGAAACAAACATATAACTTTAATCTTTATTAATATTTTTACCAGATTGACATTCGTAACCTTCCAAAATAGACAAGATTTTCTTTATGGAGCTTTTCCATCCGGAGCGGAAAATCAACATATCATCAAGGAAAGAAAGGTGGCTGATGTTGTGGCATCTAATAAGAACTTTATATCCCACAAAATGAGACTCACTAGGAAGACTATTAAGCTTACTTCTTATCCACTCAGTAGCTATGACAAATAAAATAGGGGATAAGGGGTCCTATTACCTTCACACTCTTTGAGATTTGAATAAACCAACGGAGTATCCATTAATACTCAAAGAGAAACAGTAGTTAGATATACTCCTCCATGTCATATCATTCTAAGTTTGATTGAACCTCATTCTTCTCATAACATTGAGAAAAAAATCAAGATATACGGTCATAATCTTTGTCTACATCTAAACTTTAAGGCCACTTTCCCCTAAATTCTTATGGTCAACCATGTCAACCAGTTTTTGAACCACGTGGATATAATTGGTGATGCATCTACCTTGCATAAAACCACTCCTATTCATAGAGTTAAAATTAGGAAGGATAGGATCCAACCTATTGCCTACACTTTAGAGATTATTTTATTTAAGAAGTTGTAGAGACTAATTGTTATTAAGTATGGGTAAGAGGTAGCATTTTCTTTGGAAATAAGAAAGATGGTAGTGGAAGAGATAATCTTGTATAGATCATAGCATACAAAGAAATCCTTAACGACCTTATGATTGTCCTCTCTAATTAGATATCAAACTTCGTTGAAGAACATTCCATAGAACCCATACACACCTAGAGAACATACTTTTGTTTAGCTTTGAGACTTATTTTTTAAGTTCCTCAAGAGAAGTAAATTCGCTTAGGATAGTATTATTTACCTCTGAGACTAGAATGGGGATATGGTAGAATCATTGCTCGCTTTGATTGTCTAACATGGAACCAATGAATTGCTTTGTAAAGTATTTGACCCCTTTGCCTTTAATCTTATGTCGGACGGTTAACTAATATCCTTGTATATATTTAATCATGTGGATGAAGTTACCATCATTCCTCATATTAATCGTAGTGTGGAAGAATTTGGAATTTATCTCACCTTTTATGGGTCATTTAATATTAGATTACTTCCTCCACTAGTCTTATTCAGGTTTTACATTGACAAGATATTGAGCATTATCTCTGGCATACTCATATCTATTATGAGTTATTGGATTCATTTCAAGCTCCCTCTTTTTGATAGCCACCTCATCTCCATCATTGATAGTGTTTTGTAAAATATTATGAAATATGTTAATGCTTCACTGAATAAAAATAGACTACATAGACTTTAAATATTGGGATAAGGAAAGGTTCCTAGTAGTGTACTTATTCCAATTACTCAAACAATATGTATGAAGCCTTTGTGCTTGGTCCAAAAATTTAGGAACCTAAATCTATTATGGCCACTAGTTCTACCATATTGAATGGACATAATAAGAGGGGAGTGGTCGGAGGTTTCCCTATTAAGATGATTCACCTTATTAGCAGAGAAATGAGTTTGCCATTCAAAATTTACCAAAACTTTATCAAGTCTAAGTCAAATTCCATTGTTCCCATCCCTTTTATTAAATCGGGTGAGCCTAGAGCACGTGCACCTAATGTATATCAAAAACGTCATTTACTGCATTCAAGTTTATATTAGCCATACAAGAAGCTTGGAATCTTACCCCATTGTCAAAAGATGTTGACATTATTGATACAAAGTCGATCTTTAAATATAAGTGTAATGAAAATGGTGCATTTTTTAGGAACAAGGCAAGACTAGTGGCTCAAGGATACATGTAGGTGAGGACTTTGATGAGTCTTTTTCCCCCGTTGATAGGCTATAGTCTGGTTGTTTAATCTTGGCTATAATATGTGCCTTGGTTTTTACTCTCCATCAAATGGATGTAAAGAGTGTCGTTCTTAATTCCAATATCCAAGAGTAAGTCTATGTGTCATAATCTAAGGGAATTTAAGATCCAAAATTGCTAACATAAATTTATCGCCTAAAAAGGCTTTTTATGTCTTTGATAAGTAGTTAGAGCTTAGTATGAAAGACATACAACGTATTTTATGGGGAAAAGGTTTTAAATGAGGAAGTTTGGACGTAACTCTAATTTTGCAGTCTTTTGGTAATGATATTGTTGTACCCCAAGTGCATGTTGATGATATCGTTTTTGGATTTATAAATGAAAAACATGCTCAAGAATTTTCTTTGACTATGCAAAAGGAATTTGAGATGATCATGGTTGAGGAACTCTCTTTCTTCCTTGGTATCTAAGTTTGTTAAATGGATGGTGGAGTTTTTTTCCCAATTTAAATATTCAAAAGACCTTGTGAGAAGTTTGGCCTTGAATCTTCTAAGGATGTCAATGGAAAGGATGTCGATGAGACACTTTATCATAACATTATTTTTAGTTTGTTGTACCTCATAGCTAGTCATACTGGGATATACTTTAGTGTATGAGTGTGTACATGTTACGTATGTTTTCTTATGAAGTCCTATTTGAAAGATGTTATGCGTACTATCAAGGATGTTAGAAGGACTACGGGATTTAGTATTTGGTATCCTAGGAATACCAATACATATTTATCAACTTATTCTGATTTCGATTAGGCCGGTGATGTTCATGGAAGAAAGAGTACTTCTTGAAAATACAAAAAATTGTATTATAAATTTTTTTTAGCTAAATTTCCTATCAAAGAATTGATTCGTTGAATCATTCGAGCTACATAATCTTGCATAGTAAAGCGAGGCTCGTTCATTTAGACTATATGGACTTTTGAACATTAAAGATCATTTAAGATGCTCTATAACATAAGAGTTTTGTTGTCATATTTGAAGTTGTATCCTTCATGATATTGTTTTGATTCAACATTTTTGCTCTACACAATTGCTCGTTTTTCAAAATCTGTTTTTACAATGTTGAACAAGTGAATTTATCTCTAAGATATGTTGTGTAAACCAATTAGGAAATGACCCAGATTTATACGGCCTTAATTTCAAAACTTATTTTCACTCTAGCTTCACATCATATGCAAGACCCGTATGCACACTCAGGATTTGACCCTTACACGAATACACAAAATTTTAGCATTGGCAGAAATCATACGCACAAGCAAATCAACTTTGTTCATGACAGGGATTTTTTTTAAAAGTCCTATAAATAGATCCATTTCCCTCCTTTTTAAAAGTATATGAATTATTGATTACTCTAAATAACATTTGAGAGTATTTTCGAAATTGAGAGATTCTACCTCGCCTCTATATTTCAAATTCACATGTTCCCTGTAATGTGAGAAAACATAGATATATACTAGATCTATGTTTTCAAGAGAGAATTAACAGTGATTTGATTCAGATCCTCACTTGACAAGTTCAATTCAAACTATTACACACTGAAATTGGAGATTTAATGCTCCTAAAGCTAAAATTAAAGGTTTTAGGTTATATTGTAGATATTTGAGCATGGACTTATTTCAAGAAGGAGAATATACTTCCTCGTTCATTTTATAGAGCTTGGGGTGGATTTTTTATATTAATGGGGGAAAGACGAAGTTCATAGGTAACTATTATGAGTGCGTGAGTGACATGTGCCTTCTTGTTTTGTATAGAACTCTTTTCAAGTTTAATAAAAAAAATCAGAGTGTGTTGAGGTTCTTCACCCTAATGTAGGGGTTTTCCTCATAAATTCGTCTTATGAATTTGTTGTATGTGTTTAATGTTAATTTGATCTCTTACATCACACAAAACACATAGATCTCACAAAGATTTAGAGTAATTCATTAAAATTGAGGTCATGTTTTTAAATCTAGTGAAATATCCTATTTATGCCAAAAAAAATTCATTTATTTGTTGACCTAATCTTTTCATCACACCACTTAGTTATAACATATGCTAGGTCAATTAAAATTGGAAACAAAATTTAGATTTCCAAGAATTGGTTATATCCTACAATCAAACCTATCCACCCTCCTCTCGGTTTGTTTATAGTAGAACACTTATTTGAATACAGTCATCGTTAAATACACACGTCCTCAATTGGTATCAGAGTGGTTGCTCATGTTTGCATTCACATGCTAAGAGTTTAGGTCTCTTTTTATTGAGTGTTATATATGTTCATTGCTCATTGATCTAGTTTTTTTATGACTATTTCTTTATTTTATGATTTAAGATGGATAATTAGCATGATAGTAGTTCAAATAGTTGGCCATCTAATTTTAATGGTTCAAAATATGTTCATTGGAAGCTGAAGGATGAAGATCACCATTATCGATGTGGAGGTGTAAGACACTGCATCAATATGTGTTCAACAAATTTGAGAAAGTTATAGAATAAAAAATAGGTAGACAAGTAAAATAAAGTCTACAAGGCTAGTTTGAGTGACTCCAATAGTGAGGATAGAAATCATAATGAGGAAAGCTGGAGTAAGATCACTTTTGTGGCATGACTGGATGAGAGCGAGAAGGACAGTGGAGATAGGTTGTCTTTAGAGAATGTAGTGATAAAGAATAAGACAAAAGCTTATAGTAATAGGTCACTTAGTGACTCTTCATCATGTAGTACCAAAGGTGTAACACCCCGCTTAAAATAATAACGGGTGGCCAACCCTATACTACATTAAATCAGGAGTTTTAGATGGTCCAGTCTCAACATCAACTGTCGGTACTACATAATATATGACTAACTACCCGATATCATATAAGCCAGATGCTAAAATTAAATAAAATATGCAACAGACAACAAACTAACACTAATAATAAAGGAAAGAAAAATGCATGAAAGAACTATGAGAAATGAAATGCTAGAATAAAATAAAATAAATAACTACAACTGAATATACTACAAAGAAGTAGACCCGAATGAGTTGTCGGGTCCCAGCCAATACAATAACTGAAATGAAATAAATATACACATCTATAAATATCCCTTGGGTATAAACCCGATCTACAACATGAAGCCTACCTAGATTTTTAAAAGTAGGAAGCGACTACAAGATACGTCCCGCAACAATCCGCACATGTCACGGCTCCCAAGACTCTGGATAGAAGGTCATCCAACATCCATGCGGTAGGACACCAGTAGAAATATATATATATATATATATATATATATATATATACAAGGAGGAGATAAAAGTAGACGGGTCAGAGCCCGAGTGTGAAAATTATTTAGCAAGTGTGTTAACCGTGTATAATAAGTATCGGTGCACTTATTTAATAATTAAAGTGGAATGGCACTCTCGTGAAACCCCAACTCACCTCTCATCTAGCGGCACGCACCTATTCGCGTCCTGAACTTTTGTTAAATTACCCTAATTATAAGGACAACCTAACTTAACATAGGCCCCTCCTATTCCCACGAGATTTGCCTTCCTATCTTAACCCAAGAATCCACCCCTTTTCTAATCATACTAGATTATGTTTACAAACAATTATGCCGTAATAGGCTTAATCGATTCCGTTTTATAATTTAATTAATTATAATTCTTAATACCTTACCCATTTATATTTGGGTTGAATTATAGGATCTAATTTCTAATTAACATGCATACAAATTATTATTGACAAAACTTCTCTCCAATCTCAACATTGTACTACGTTTCGTTCGTGGGGTGTCTCGCAAAGCGAAATCCAAACAAGGAACCACCCCATTACACTACTCCTTGACAATGTCGTAACTAGAGATCCATTATGCTATACATAAAATATTATATTCATACAACTACTACATTTAGATTACAATATAAAAACAACTTAAAACTCCCAATAATATCCTTGGGATGATGTAATCGAAATATTCCTTAAATACGATACATCAACCCCCGTCAATATAGTACATCATAGTCATCCAAGATGTACTCCACAACGAGTCCATAACCTTTCATCTATAGGATATATAAATATATATATAGGCATTTTATTCTAATCATATATATATATACAATCATCCATTCCCATGACCATGTATAATACCTGACTATATATATCGCCGATAAACTGCATCATGCCATCATCTTCCCAGTGCTCGGCTCACGTAGCAATACTGGGTCCACCATGGTGGGACTGAACGACACCCGTGTCGTGGTAAACTCACGCACATGACGTCCCGGGAAGCGGTCATAGCTCCTAACCGGCAATGAGACGAAACATACCCACCACGTCTCATCCCAAAAATATAAATCATATAATAACACATGAGACGACTATGACCTGGGGAATATCCACACCCTGCTTTTCTAGCCAGGATGCTCACCCTTTGTGCGGAAACTTCCCAATGATAGCATGAGTGGGTATGCTTAACCACATAAGTATATATATCATTCACATGCAGAATATATATACATCCAAATGATCCAATCATATAAATAAACCATCACATAAGGTTTAGATATTCATAACATGTATATCCACAACATATATATATATATATATATATATATATATATATATATATTCGGCTATAAGTAGACATAATCCTCAATATACAATCCATCACCACAAACTCATTTAATTTACCTCGGTATGTGAATACCATCCCTCACTTGAAGCATATTCGCCAATTTTTCCTATAATACAAACAATCTTCCTGCATATATATATATCTCCACGTTAAGGTTATCGCCCAAAGTTTTGTGTAGGAAACCATCACTACACATCTCATTTATATCCGAAAGTACATACATATTTCTAATACTAATTTTGACTATTGGTATACACATAACTAATAGCCTATAAACCTCAAGCTTATATTAAGTCCATTTCAATTATTGGAGTTCCAATTGTTACTCCTACACAATTTTATGTTAAAGTTATCTTGACTAGAATTATACTACACTTATTCTTGTTAATAGCACGATCCAATCGTTCCCAATTTCGCCTATCGTTCAATTTCTCCTATGAACCCTAAATCCTATGGCATTACAGTTTGTTACTTAATTTACACATTTTTAAGGATACTTGACCATTTTATCTCTTGTTAGCCCCCATTTATAACATAATAGAATCCTATCGCTATAAGGATTCGACATGAATATCGGCCTATAATTTCCCAACATACTCTCGCAAATCTTTCTCTTAGAGCTCTTAACTTCGCATCATATCTCGACTCACTTTTAATTTAATATTAGGATTTCCAATCCCAATGAGGTCTCCCACTATCTCCATAAACACACACAACTCCAATGCATGCACCTAAACACATACCTTCTTTTACTATTTAAAGAAGTCCCCATAATCATAATAGGTGAGAAACCACTTATGTGTCTCCAAAACTTATTTCTTACATCATAAAAGAAGCCCCAAATCAATAAAACCCAACCAAATAGGGTTAGAAATCACTTATAGAGAAAATTCCTCAAAATACCCTGTTTCTGAATCGATTCGGCCCCTCCGAATCGATTCGGTCCCATCAGCGAATCGATTCGGCCCATCAGCGAATCGATTCGACCCATCCGAATCGATTCGGTCCAAAGGGACCTGACAGTCTGCTACATACGAATCGATTCGCTAGGGGCGAATTGATTCGGCCCTAAAGACCTGTAGCTTCTGTAACCTGGCGAATCGATTCGGTGGGGGCGAATTGATTCGGCCAGTTCAGAAAGCCACGAAAATGGCTGATTTTCTATAATCCCAAAATTTCCAAAAATTCAATTTACACCTCTTCCAACCCTTAATCTTCAACCCTAACATGTTTCCAAACATCAAAACTCAATATAAATCTAATATCCTCAATTTATATCCCTTAAACACAATTATAAACTTCAATTTCATGATTTAAATCCAAAAATGAGGTTTTGATAAATATACCCAAAATCCATTTATTTAACCCATAAATTATAAAATAAAATACACAAATGACTTATTTAGTAAGATTAAACACTTTCCAAAATTTTGTAGAGGTTGGATCATCCTCGATGTCGTGTTTGGGCCGGAATCTCCAACCTTTTCTTCCTCTCTCTCTTCTTTTCTTCTTCTCTCTCTACTCTTTCTATTTCTCTCTTTCTCTTTCTCTAAATGAGAAGGCTTGATCCGTAAGTATTTAAATCCCTAAAACAAAAGCCCCAATTTTAATGGTTAGTACACACTGTAAATGACTCGTTTACTGTAATTCGAGTCAAACTAACTCAAAATATTCCGAAGCTAAAATAAAACCCAATGACAGTCATTTTGACTATCTCGACCCTTTCGGGATCAGTGGTACACTCAAAATCATCATCCGGAATACTTTGAAATGTCTTTTATTTTTTTACTTCAATTCCCAAATTTTATAATTCTCCAATTTAATTTCTTAGTCTCCAAAGTCATGGGTTGTTACATACTTCCCCCCTTACAAAAATTTCATCCGCAAAATTTAGATTATGCCTAGGACCTCAATGTCAGCTAGTCCTTACATAAATCCTCAGGATCACTATACCGATCCTTTATAGTTTTCACATCGAACCATAAAGATTTTAAAACAACTAACTACCCAGGGCGCCCATACACCCCGTACCTGAGCTCAACTCGTAGAATTATAATCAGGCTCCTTTAGCCTCAATCGTAATACAACTTTCAGCAACATAATCTATAATAACATATTAATTATATAAAAGTTTGAAAATTCCCAATGGTTGAACTCTCCTCAATTACTTACGCTAGCCACCTTCGTGCGGGGGAGGTCTCGCAAGAGAAATCCAAACAAGGAACCCTCCCAATACACTAGTGTGTAGCTAGGTCGGGGATTGAGATTAGTTGAACCAGGGTTAAGGTTTTATAAAAGGTTTTCCTATTTTAGATACTGCCCAAAAGCTTATGTAACAATATATAATATTAAACAGATCCATGTCTTTCGACATGCCAAGCAAACACCTTATGTTTAGGACACAAGGTCTCAACAAATACAACACTCTAACCACTACCTAGTTCTCAAACTAGCACACTATGAGCTAAGTCCTCCGCTCAACATAAATCTACTAAACTCTGAACCTCTCATTTATAAAAATTCCTCTACATCACCTCAACACCTTTCCATAAACTAGGTTCTTCCCTCATTGGAGCACTACAATTACACTCCCTAACCCATCCATGAGGTGAATAACCTTTTCATCACTACCCAACAAACCTCGACATTCTGCCCTTTCGGAATTCAATATTATAACTCTCGATTATCTCCTCACGAGACGATTTATTTTCTCAAAAGATGTCCTACGAATACCATACTTACTCACTCCTTCCTCCAGGGAAATACTATACACCCTAGGGTGTAGCGGCTAACCGCTCATCATACTTTATGCACGACGTTGTCAATATCGCACAAAGCGTGACTTAAACCCAAAAAAATGTATTCTACCTTATACTTCCATAATCCAATTGCTTTACTTCATCTTTGGATCCTTATTTAAAGTCCTCTACTTCTTCCAGGACATTCATTATTCCTAAACCTATTTCTCGACAAGAGTAACATCTTCCTTAAAATCCTTCCTAACCATCTTGAAGGACAAAACGCAATTGCAACTACCGAAAACTCCCTCAGTCCTACATAATGAACATGAGTCTTTAATTTCTTACTCCCTCTTCCCGAAAGACAATACTCCTGATATTGGGACAACTCCACCCACCTTACCTCGATAAAAGTCACCAACACCAGGTTTCCCTAAAAAAGGTTGACGGGTTTCTTAATCAAAACCCCCCAAGGAATACACTACATGGCTCTCCTCAGACTTACCTACCTAAGCCCAAGATTTTCCATTCGAGTAAATTTCCTTTTCTTACTCAACCACCGATAAATCACCCTGAGCCACTGCTAGAGTTCTCTTCTATATGTCCACCAAAATTGGGAGAAACAAATACCCCCGATCAAATCGTACCCACAATCTGTTATGGGTATTGTACCTCTAATTTTGTCCTTTCCTAGACGACGTAATCTAGGTGACGTCTGAAATGAAAACAACTATTATCAAAACATTGATCAAATGAATACACTTCACAGAAGAAGATGAACGCAGTGAACACAAAAATCCTAATAGTAGGTTTATATCAAGAATATTAACGAAAGAATGCATAAAACTAGCACAGATCCTAAAGACTCTAGAACCTGATGCTTTGATACCATCTGTAACACCCCGCTTAAAATAATAACCGATGGACATCCCTATACTACATTAAATCAGGAGTTTCAGATGGTCCAGTCTCAACATCAACTGTCGGTACTACATAATATAGGACTAACTACCCGATATCATATAAGCGAGATGTAAAAATTAAATAAAATATGCAACAGACAACAAACTAACACTACAAATAAAGGAAAGAAAACTGCATGAAAAAACTATGAGCAATGAAATTCTAGAATAAAATGAAATAAATAACTACAACTGAATATACTACAAAGATGTAGACCCGAATAAGCTGTCGGGTCCCAACCAATACAATAACTGAAATGAAATAAATATACACATCAATAAATATCCCTTGGGTATAAACCCGATCTACAACATGATTCCTACCTAGATTTTTAGAAGTAGGAAGCGACTACAAGTTACGTCCCGCAACAGTCCGCACATGTCACGGCTCCCAAGACTCTGGATAGAAGGTCATCCGGCATCCATACAGTAGGACACCTGTAGTAATATATATATATATATATATATATATATATATATATATATATATATATATATATATATATATATATATATATATATATATATATATATATATACAAGCAGGAGAGAAAAGTAAACGGGTCAGAGCCCGAGTGTGAAAAATATTTAGCAAGTGTGTTAACCGTGCATAATAAGTATCGGTGCACTTATTTCATAATTAAAGTGGAATCGCACTCTCGTGAAACCCCAACTCACCTCTCATCTAGCGGCGTGCACCTATTCGCGTCCTGAATTTTTGTTAAATTACCCCAATTATAAGGACAACCTAACTTAACATAGGCCCTTCCAATTCCCACGAGATTTTCCTTCCTATC
Organism: Sambucus nigra; assembly: GCA_949130495.1. Taxonomy (NCBI): domain Eukaryota; kingdom Viridiplantae; phylum Streptophyta; class Magnoliopsida; order Dipsacales; family Adoxaceae; genus Sambucus; species Sambucus nigra. Next base: position 649,024,395 of record OX422208.1, read on the forward strand.
TTAACCCAAGAATCCACCCCTTTTCTAATCATACTAGATTATGTTTACAAACAATTATGCTATAATAGGCTTAAGGGATTCCGGTTTATAATTTAATTAATTATAATTCTCAATACGTTACCCATTTATATTTGGGTTCAATTATAAGATTTAATTTCTAATTAGCATGCATAAAAATTATTATTGACAAAACTTCTCTCCAATCTCAACATTGTACTACGTTTCGTACGTGGGGTGTCTCGCAAAGCGAAATACAAACAAGGAACCACCCCGTTACACTACTCCTTGACAATGTCGATCCTAGAGATCCATTATGCCATACATACAATATTATATTGATACAACTACTACATTTAGATTACAATATAAAAACAACTTAAAATTCCCAATAATATCATTGGGATGATGTAACCGAAATATTCCTTAAATACGATACATCAACCCCCATCGATATAGTACATCATAGTCATCCAAGATGTACTCCACAACGAGTCCATAACCTTTCATCTATAGGATATATATATATATATATATATATATATATATAGGCATTTTATTCTAACCATATATATGTATACAATCATTCATTCCCATGACCATGTATACATACCATATATCATGTAGAATGGCCATGCACATATAATACCCGGCTATATATATCACCGATAAACTGCATCATGCCATCATTTTCCCAGTGCCCGGCTCACGTAGCAATACTGGGGCCACCATGGTGGGACTAAACGACACCCATCTCGTGGTAAACTCACGTACACGACCTCCCGGGAAGCGGTCATAGCTCATAACCGGCAATGAGATGAAACATACCCACCACGTCTCATCCCAAAAATATAAATCATATAATAACACATGGGACGACTATGACCTGGGGAATATCCACACCATGCTTTTCTAGCCAGGATGCTCACCCTCTATGCGGAAACTTCCCAATGATAGCATGAGCGGGGTATGCTTAACCACATAAGTATATATATCATTCACATGCACATTATATATACATCCAAATGATCCAGTCATATAAATAAACCATCACATAAGGTTTATATATTCATAACATGTATATCCACAACATATATATCCATATTCATATCCATACAGATATATATATTTAAATATATTCACATATCCATATATCTATATATAAAAACTAATTATCGCTCATATGTATAAGATATATATATATATATATATATATATATATATATATATATATTCGGCTATAGGTATACATAATCCTCAATATACAAGCCGTCACCACAAACTCATTTAGTTTACCTCGATATGTGAATACCATCCCTCACTTGAAGCATATTCACCCATTTTTCCTATAATACAAACAATCCTCCCGCATAGATATATCTCCACGTTAAGGTTATCGCCCAAAGTTTTGTGTAGGAAACCATCACTACACATCTCATTTATATCCGAAAGTACATCCATATTTCTAATACCAATTTCGACTATGTGTATACACATAACTAATAGCCTATAAACCTCAAGCTTATCTCAAGTCCATTTCAATTATTGTAGTTCCAATTGTTACTCCTACACAATTTTATGTTTAAGTTATCTTGACTAGAATTATACTACACTTATTCTAGTTAATAACACGATCCAATTGTTACCAATTTCTCCTATCGTTCAATTTCTCCTATGGCATTACAGTTTTTTCCTTAATTTATACATTTCTAAGGATACTTGACCATTCTATCTCTTGTTATCCCCCAATTATAACTTAATATAATCCTATCGCTATAAGGATTCGACATGAATATCGTCCTATAATTTCCCAACATACTCTCATAAATCTTTCTCTAAGAGATCTTAACTTCGCATCATATCTCGACTCACTTTTGATATAATATTAGGATTTCCAATCCCAATGAGGTCTCCCATTATCTTCGTAAACACACACAACTCCAATGCATGCACATAAACACGTACTTCCTTAACTATTTAAAGAAGTCCCCATAATCATAATAGGTGAGAAACCCCTTATGTGTCTCCAAAACATATTTCTTACATCATAAAAGAAGGCCCCAAATCAATAAAACCCAACCAAATAGGCTTAAAAATCACTTATAGAGAAAATTCCTCAAAATACCCTGTTTCTGAATCGATTCGGCCCCTCCGAATCGATTCGGTCCCATCAGCGAATCGATTCGGCCCATCAGCGAATCTATTCGGCCAAAGGGACCTGACAGTCTGCTACATACCGAATCTATTCGCTAGGGGCAAATCGATTCATCCCTAAAGACTTGTGGCTTCTGCAACCTGGCGAATCGATTCGGTGGGGGCGAATAGATTCGTCCAGTTCAGAAAGCCACAAAAGTGGTTGATCTTCTATAAACCCAAAATTTCCAAAAATTTGATTTACACCTCTTCCAACCCTTAATCTTCAACCCTAACATGTTTCCAAACATCAAAACCCATTCTAAATCTAATCTCCTCAATTTATATCCCTTAAACCCAATTATAAACTTTAATTTCATGATTTAAATCCAAAACATAGGTTTTGATAAATATACCCAAAATCCATTTCTTTAACCCAAAAATTATGAAATAAAATACACAAATGACTTATTTAGTAAGATTAAACACTTGCCTCAATTTTGTAGAGGTTGGATCATCCTTGATGTCGCGTTTGGGCCGGAATCTCCAACCTTTTCTTCCTCTCTCTCTTCCATTCTTCTTCTTTCTCTTCTCTTTCTATTTCTCTATTTCTCTTTCTCTAAATGAGAAGGCTTGATTCGTAAGCTTTTAAATACCTAAAACACCAGTCCCAATTTTAATTGTTAATACACACTTTAAATGACTCGTTTACTCTAATTCGAGTCAAACTAACTTAAAATATTTTGGAGCCGAAATAAAACCCAATGACAGTCATTTTGATTATCTCGACCCTTCCGGGATCGGTGGTACACTCAAAATCATCAACCGGAATACTTTGAAATGTCCTCTATTTTTGGACTTCAATTCCCGAATTTTATAATTCTCCAATTTAATTAAATTTTATTTTCCCGAAAATTTAATTTCTCAGTCTCCAAAGTCATGGGTTGTTAAAAAAGGTTCATACAATTCTATTCCTATTGCATCTGATGATATTGATGGTAAAGTGAATGGCATTCGTGAGTACATTGATGAACTGTATCAAGAGTCTTTAAAACATAAAAACTCAAACATCACACTTTTGAATAAAATGAAGAATTTTCAATGTTAACATGGTGAAAAAGATGAAAAGATTGAACGTGTTCAATTGGAATTTTTAGAACTCAAAAAGTAGGATGATTTTTGAAAAAGGAATGGGATTCTTGAAAAAAACAAAAATGAGGACATTTTGAAAGAAAAATAATAAGTTTAAATTCAAACATGAGTTTTAACAAGCCAAAGATTTCAAAATGGAGATGCTTGATAGAACATGTATTCCTGATAACGCTTTAATAAAACATACTCAAATCAAGAATGGAAAATATGGCATTTATTTTGTCGCACCAATATTTGAAAAGGTTATATTTTAAAATCAAAAGATGAAGTTTCTCACATTGAAAAGAAGTATAAGTAAAAAATACCTTATAAGAAAATGAAGGAAATTGAGCCTAAATCTAAGTTTGTGAGAGAATCATAGTGCTTGCTCATTTTGTGGTAAATCGAATCATATTTCAAAATTTTATTTCAAAAGGAAGAATCTTGAAAGAGTTGAGGTGAGAGATCAAGAGTGTAGAAATAACGAGAGAATGAATGTTTCATGTTATACTTTTTGTAAGGTATAAGGTTACATAAATCGAGTTTGTAGGTTCTTGAGAGAAAGAAACCGGGGGTTCATGATTAATAGGAGACACGTATTTCGTAGGTATTCTATTATTGATCTTATGGGTCAAAGTTGTAAGTTGATGAAGATAGTGAACTTCCTAGTGAAAGATAGAGGTAAGGTTAGAAGTGATATACCTAGACCTAGGCCATGTTCGAAAAATTCAAAGGAGTAAGCATAAGAATCCTATGAGGAATGTGAGGTGAATGACAAGGAATGTGAATGGATTACCTAGTCATGCAATTATATATTTACATGAATTTTTATATATTCTTTGTTCCTTGCTAAACATATCGGAAATACATGTATCATTATTTTATAAAAAAATTCTAAAGATATTTTATACTTCATTCTTTTTTCTTATTTTATGATTATGTCATTTGATTAATGTGATTTCATGAATAGACTAAGGTTGAATAATGATTGGAATATGGATTTTTAACCATTTTGATTACAAATGTAAATTATATCAATGTTTAGGTTATAATTTATTTGAAAAATCATGATTGTTAAACTTGTTGAAAAATCATAATTTCAATGTTGATTTCACACTACTTGAGCACGTGCATATAACTTGATGCATATGATTATAGTTATGCAATTTTTTCTTTTAGTGATTGACTTAATCATGATCAAATCCCAAGATCTCATATTGGTTTCAATATTTTCTATGGTCATGCGTGAGATTTGTATGTTTTATACCCAAAGAAGTTGAATAAGTACCATTTTATATGCATTGATTAGAGCTACCATTAGAGCGATTACATTCAATTTTGAATTTAAGTATCATTGTGTCAGTATCCTTTAGGTGTGTGAAAAACTAATAAATGACAAAAGCCAATATGTTGGAAAGAGCCACTAGTCAAGAACTTCAATTGGCATTAAAAACAAGATAAAGACATAACTTTTCAAATGAAATCTGTATTTTAGTTTGGCATCGAAAATATTTCTAAAAAAAATATACTTGAGCGAGAAAATGATTAGAAAATACCATTTGATGTGATCTTGAAAGCATCTTATGTAATGATAAAATTAAGCATCATTTGTAATTTCTTGTGGCTTGGTTATGTTTATTTGTTTGGCTTTATAATTCATATATGTCATGATGATTAAAATACAAGGTTCTTAAAATAATTTGATAACAATTTTGATAATTATATGTTAAGTTGATTGGTATTTGAATTGAATGTGTTCATAATCTAAGCATAAATAAAAAATTTAAAGGAAACTTTTTTGTCAAATTTATTTATCATTTATGCCTAATCACTATCATAGATTTTTATTTTAGAGTTTATATATGTATACGTGTGTGTGTGTGTGTGTGTGAGTTTTGATTCTCTATGGATTTGTCTCAAAATTGTGATTTTCAAGTAAAAAAGTGAGTTATTTTACATGTACATACATTGATTCATAACATACTATTTTGAGAGTTTAGTTTTTTGGTTTCACACTTAGTCTATTCTGGAATTTGGTCTCCCTGACTAAATGTACTCTTTGAAACGTACGCATAACTAAAACACGGTCGTACGTATAGCTCGTACACATGTTAAACTACTGCCGTGTGCACAGTTGTTAGCACTAAAAATAGGGATTTTGGTTTCAATTGATCATTTCTATTTAAAAAACACCCAAAGCATAAAACCTATGTGATTTCGATCCAATACTGTATTTTTATCTAATATTGATCGTGTTTAATGGGATTTATTGTGGATTTGCTAGTTGGTGACATTCAATTCCTACTTTTCATATTTGTTTAAGTTCCTCTAGATTAGCTTTTGTATGTCTTCAATCTCCCTTTTTTGTCGGATGATTTACCTTTCTTAGAATATATCTAGGTTGAATTTATACATTTAGGTTCTTTATTTGAGACTGTGATTCAGCTTTGGACCATACTCCTTTGTACTCTTGTAATACCCCCCAACTTTTGTTAACTAGAAAAATTAATTAATATCGGTTACCTAATTAAACATGTAATTTTTCAGGATTTGAATTGAATAAAAAATGTTTGATTAAATTCAATTTGGAGGAAATAAATGAATTTTTAGTGCATTTAATTAATTATTCAATACGTTGGTAATTTGATTTAACCTAAGGGTTAAAATAGTCTTTTATAACTTCTTAGACTCCAAGTTTTGATTTTTGAAAAATTGAATTTGCGATTTTTTGGCTATTTGATGGAATATTTTGGAATTTCATATAATTATCGAGTAAAATGGAATTTTGTGTAAATCATAAGGGCATTTGAGTCTTTTTTGTTTTGACTTAGTCTCCAATAAAATATTTTTGTTTGGGATAACATGATTAGAGTTATGAGATTTTAAAGATGTTAAAAACAAGTTTTGTTTAGTTTGTTTCTCTTTAAAAAAAAGTCAAAAAAAGGGTGCTTTGGCCTTGGCTTTGGGGTTTAGTTTCACAGGTTGTAATGGGTTTAATATTGGTTTTTAGAAGAGGAAAAGAGAGATAAGTGGGTTTGTGTGGGTTCATTGGGTTTCTGTGGGTTTGTGTTCATTCTGGTTACCAATGTGTGTGTATTATATTTACTCTGGATTCTTTTTACTCAGCAATCATTTTTTTTAAAGGGGAATCTCCGATTATTTTTTCTACACGTATTTTTTTTTTGCACAACCCCAAACAAATAGCTACAAACCCTTATTTAAACATTAAACCTCCACTAAACAAAACTTCAACATTATTTTAGGAGACTTTAAAAACATATTTTGTAGATGGCCATAAAAATAAACTTGCTTATGTTCGTGAGACGAACCCAGTGGGGAACTCAAATTTTTCAGATTAATTCTTCTCAGGTAAGAATATCATTATTGTTCTCCATAAGTATTTCTTTATTTTAATGTTACTTAAACATTACTTACAATCATTTTCTTACTATGATTAGAAATTTAATTAAGGAAAAGAATAACCTAGTTATTATTTTTTCTTTATTAACTTCTAACATTGGTTTTAATACTCAAAATATCACATGCATAGGAAGTTGTAATTTACTATTATAGATTGTTGGGACAAATCACATGTCAATTAAATTATGTAATTCGATATTATGCGTTGATTTATAAAATCTCGTAGACAATTTATATGAATTAGAATATATTAATTTATCACTAAAACTTGTCAATACACGTGTTTGAACCGACTTTTGATTTAATTTGATTAAATATCACTCGTGTTCGTAAATTAAATTTGGACAAGATGTGGGGATATTTTATAGAACACATTTCTAATACCACGAGACTTTTGGGACAATAATTTATTTATTTTGGGAGAAATAAATATTATTTTAATTGGAGATTAATTAAATTGGCATTTGAGGTCAAAATTTGAAGATGTTAGAAAGTGATTCTGATGAAAATTCTGAGGGTGCGTTTGTTTCTGGATGGGTCGAGATAGTCGAAATGACTGTACTTGGGGCTTATTTGGGTTTCGAAATATTTTAACTTCGTTTGGCTCGAATTAGAGTGACCGAGTCATTTAAAGTGTGTATTATCATTTAAAGTGGTGTATTTTGGATTCAAGGCTTAAAAGCCTATGGGAGAAGCCTTTCTGATTTAGAGAAAAGAGAAAGCCCTAGAAAGAGAGAGACAAAGAAGAAAGAAGAAGAAAGAGAAGAAGAAAAGAGGAAGAGAAAGAGAGAAAAGCTTGGAAATTTAGGCGAATCCGTGATTTCGGGGGAGATTCAGACTCTACAAATTCGCGGAAAGTGATTAAACTTGCTAAATAATTATTGTGTATCATTTATTTCATGATTTGTGGATAAAATTGTGGATTTTGGGTTTAAATTGGTAAAACCTAGATTTTGGGTAAAATCTTGCACTTGATGTTTATATGATGAATTTGAGGTTAGAATTTAGTTGGGTTAAGTTATATACTGAGTTTTGATGTTATATATATGTTTGGATTGAATAGAAATGGTTGGAAGATGATAAAAATGGAGGTTTGGGATTTCGAGAAGATGATGAATAGTAACACAGCAACTTGCGACATCAATTCGGCCAGGAAACGAATTGATTCAGCTCTTGGTCAAAACATGAAAGTTGTAGATCTTTTCGATACGGTCGCATGAGATCTGATCCATATTTTTCTTATTTTTCTTCGATTTGTTATGATTTTTATAAGATAGCAGTTCCAAGGTTGAAATCATCAACTCGGAAATCAAACCGAAAATTAGAGAAAAAAATAAAAATAAATAAAGGCTAGAATTCATTGTGTAGATGTTTGTGATGATTTTGGTGTAGATTAGAATCCATGAAAATGAATTTGGGTTGTTCAATGGAAAATTTGGAGAATTAACTATCAAGGATCTAGTATGACCGATCGACCGCGCCATTGTGGCTGGTCGACCGCATCAATGAAAAATGGCCTACTGGTTGGTTTCTTAGGCCTATCTGCAAACCATGGTCGACCGGGGGTCGCCCTATTTTCAGCCCAAGATTTTGGAGACTTTTAGGAAGTTTTCCCCTTATAATAAATTGTTGGGGTCCTATGGACTTATTTTGAGAGAATATCCCTAACGTAAATAGAATTAAAAGATGATTCATACAAATAGAAGTGAGGTGTGAATTTCAAGTGAGAAATCGTATAGTGTATACAAAGTGGGGAAGTTATGTGAGCTATTGAAGAATAGTATATCGAGAGTAAAATATATTAATAAATGATATAATTTCATTTACGCCTAAGACTGTAATAATAGTATGCAAATAGTGTGATATATATGCCTTTTGCGATGGTATACATTTATATGATGTGATGATGTATGTATATCTTGTGTGTACGATATATGTATATATATATATATATATATATATATATATATATATATATATATATATATATATATATATATATATATATATATATATATATATATATATATATATATATATATATAAGTGAAGCATACCTCCACTATGTTATCATGGGAAGTTGCGCAATGTGGGTGATGCCCCTGGCTTGAGAAGCAGGGCGCGTATAGTCCCCAGGTCATATCATCCATTATTATTATGTGATTTTTTTTATTAGGGGTGAGACGTGTTGGTTATGCTTCGTCTCATTTTCGGGGAGGAACTATAACCGCTTCCCGTACGTTGTGATATGGTTTTTATGAAGGAGGTGTGAGATTCTGACCGTTGGTACCCAGGATGATATGTGAGTGATTCCCTAGTTGATGGTAGCATTGAGAACTAGCATCCTCGAGTTATAGCTCGTTGGGATAGTGATTATTATACTCATGTGAATAGTATATTATTTGTATCAGATTATGTGATATCATATTTATCTATAGAGTAAAGAGATATAAAAAGATTGATTGAATCTTATCCCGAGAGATTAAATCCGAAGTAAACTGCGATAAATATATAAAGTGAAGGTGAAGAGTATATAATTATATGAGTATATTGATTACTTTGGGTATCGAGGGCATAATAGACCTCAACGACCAACATTTCCAAGGAGTAGTGTATCAGGGGGTTCCTTATTTGGATTTCACTGGCGAGACATCCCACGCACGAAACACAGTTAAATGTTGGGAGTGAGGAGAAGTTAGTCCTTAATGCTCATATTATATATTAGTATATCTGGACTATCGACAGTGCCAATGATTAGTGTATCAGGGGGGTTCCTTGTTTGGATTTCGCTCGCGAGACGTCCCATGCACTGTTGAGAATTGAGAATAATTAATTAATTACATTAAATAAGAATTTGGGTTATACGCATCATGAATTGAGGGCATAATGAATCTTGATAATCAATACTGTCAGGAGTAGTGTATCGGGTGGGTCCTTATTTAGATTTCACTCGCGAGACGTCCCATGCACGAACCGCAGTGCAGTATTGAGAATTAAGAGAAGTTTAGTCCTTAACATTTAGATGTTAATAACTCATATATATATATATATATATATATATATATATATATATATATATATATATATATATATATATATATATATATATATATATGTTAATAATTAGAATATGAGAAATTCGAGTAAAAGAGAATGTTTTGTATAGTTTATATGTTTAGTAAGTTGATGAAGAGTTGAGCTTGGAAATACTAGAGGTTAAGAAATAATTTAGATGGATTTTAAATGAGTATAAATTGGGAGAAAGTTATATTACTTTGCCTAGATAGATTTGGGTACTTATTTGGAGATCATGCGCATACGATTAGTTGCGCGCTTTAGTTGAGAGGTGAGTTGGATTTTCTGGAGAGTGCGACTCCACCTTAATCATGTTATAATGCATTTACAATTATTATGCATTTTAATGCACTTACTAAAAATGTTTTAAAACCTCGGGCACTGAGCCATTTAAATTTTCCTTTTGCAATGTATATATGGTATTATTTTAGGTGTTCCTCCGCAAGGACGCCATTGAGGATATCCATCTAGTGTATTCGTGGAGCTGTGGCGGTAGCGAACTGTTGCGGTATTTTGATGTAGTCATTTCCTATCTTTCGTGTATCTAAATCAGGATTCATTTTGTGTATCGAGCTTATACCCAAGTGTTGTAGTGTATCACTTTTATATTTTATTTCTCAGACAGTTGTATTATCTGTGACCCGACAGCATATTCGGGTATTTTATTTCACACATTGTGTTGTACTCTTTTATTAGTCTCCTTTATATCATTTGAGTATGTGTGTGTCTCTTATTATATATAGTTGTTATGTTGTTGGTTATTGTTGCACGGTTGGTTTTAGAAATGTAAATATAATGTTTTTTAAAAAAAATTGCACCCTCTTTTTATAGTAATGGGTTGTCAGTCGTGTTTATTTTTGAATCGTCAGTAGATGCTGAGAATGATCCACTTGAGATTCCCGATTATTTTCGTATAGGGTTGGCCACCCGTTATTATTCTAAGAGAGGTGTCACAGGTGGTAACAGAGCATCAGGTTCTAGTGTATTTAAGATCTGTGTGGGTTTACTGCGATCTTCCATAAGTGTTCTTGAAGTAGATCCCTATTATTAGTACTGTTGTGTTTATACGTCCATATTTTCTTCTATGATGAGAAAACATTTAAAAGGCATTCTGATACGCTTGTTCTTGTTTAAGATGCCACCGAAGATAAGTCGTTCAGGTAGGGCAAATAAACGGGCTGAGAGTGTGGATCCCCAAATGCCTCAAAGAACTATGACTATAGATGAAGTTGTCAATATTGTGCCACAAGAAGTGACTGCTGCTATTTCTGTTATGGCGCATCAGCGTGAAGTTCAAGAAGCCCAAACCCATCCTGGATTGTCTTTGTTGGAAAGAGTGTGGGAATATTTTAGGAAGGGGCAACCTACAGAGTTTTCAGGGGGAGTTGATGCGATGGCTGCAAGTCAATGGAAGAATAGTATGCAAAGGCACCTTCGTATGGTTGAAGGTAGTGAGGTGCAGAAGTAATTTATCGCCACCTTTAAGTTAACGGGAGAAAATATCCAATGGTGGGAGTCATTCACCACATCACAATAGAGGGATACGTTACCCATAACAGATTTTTGGGAACTCTTTGACCGAAGGTATTTTCCTTCCGCGATTTAGAAGGAGGTGAGGAGGAAACTGATGGATGTGTTTCAAGGTAATTGAACTGTAGCCGAGTATGAAGAGGAATTTACTCGATTGGCTAATTTAGTGCCCAATGAGGTAAATACCGAGGAGAAGCATATGTCTAAGTTCACACGAGGTTTAGATTGGAGAATTCAACAGCATTTGTTAGGGAACCCAACGATAGTGACGTTCGTCAAGGTAGTGAATGCGGCACTGTTACAGTGTCATGAATACCGTCTTCGTTCACAAGGGGGTAAGAACTTTGGAGATTCAATTTCATCAAGTAGGTCCTATGAGGATAAAGCCAATAATGCCAGAGAGTATATGCAAAATTTTAGAGGATCGTAACAGCGTTATGTTCCTCAAGGTTGGCATAGAGGATTTACGGGTAGATGTTTCTTCTGTAAAGAATTTGGTCATAGGAAAAGAGATTGTCCTAAAATAGGTAAAGGACCATGTTTTGAGGAAGTTTTGGATGTGAAACCCTTAAAGAAGATTCGAGGACATTTTAGGCTGGGGGACTTTGTGTGGGAATCCATTGATGAAGAGATGAAATCGGACTAGAGATGAATGATGTAATTTATTTTCCTATGTGAATAGGATTGTGCTATATGAAGCTTTGGGACTATCGTATGTAAGATAGATATGGGAGGGTAGTGCTATAACCCTATTATGAATGAGATGACCCAGAAGGGAATTTTGAGCAAGTGAGGCTCTTATATGATTATCTTTTGAGAGAATAGATTTTTTGTGATGTGCTAATAGAGAGCTATAACTTTGTTGTGAACATAAGAATTATTGAATTGTGTTGAGTGGTAATGATAAAGCTATTTATTTTTATAGTCGTGTTAGACTTATATAATTGTTATATTCCAGCTATGGAAGAGCCTAGTGAATGGCAATATATTATTATGATGAGAGAGATTATTACTGAAATGATTCCGAATTTAGTGGATTATTGATGAGTAAGAGACTTAGCTCATAAGTATGTTAATTGTGAGAACTATATATTATTATGAGTATGATAAATATTAAAACCTTATGTCTTGGGCATAAGTAATTTTATTTAAATGTCGAAAGACATAAACTGTTTTCAAAATAAAACTTTTTATAGGCCTTTGGGCAATACCAAAAAAATGATCTACAAATAAATATTTTTAAACTCTAGTCCCGATCTAATAAACTCTCAATCCCTGACGTCTCTATATAGTACTGTGTTGGGAGGGTTCCTTATTTGGATTTTGCTTGCGAGACCTCCCCCGCATGAAAGTAGCGAATGTCAAGAATTGAGAGTAGTTAAATGCTTGGACCTTTCAAAATGGTTATATTATTAGTATGTTAGTATAATTTATATATATTTAGAGTCATGGTACTATTTGAGGCAAGAGAAGCCTAATTTTGTTTATACGAGTAGAGCTCGAATTAAGGTTGTATGGCCGTAATAGTTGTTATAATTGGTTTTATAAAATCAAAATAATTCATTGTGGGAAATAGGAGGATTAGGTATAGTGTTAGCGAGGTTAAGTGTAGTAGAAACTATTTGAGCTTTGGAGTATTAGGCTTAGCGTAATTTCGAGGGCAAAATTCTTGTAAGTGGTGAAGTTTGTATTACCCCGAGATTTTTGGGACAATAATTTATTTATTTTGGGAGAAATAAATATTATTTTAATTGGAGATTAATTAAATTACCATTTGAGGTCAAAATTTGAAGATGTTAGAAAGTGATTCGGATGACAATTCTAAGGGTGCGGTTGTTTTCGGAAGGGTCGAGATAGTCGAAATGACTGTACTTGGGGCTTATTTGGGTTCCGAAATATTTTAAGTTCGTTTCACTCGAATTAGAGTGACCGTGTCATTTAAAGTGTGTATTATCATTTAAAGTTCTGTATTTTGGATTCAAGGCTTAAAATCCTACGGGAGAAGCCTTTCTCATTTAGAGAAAATAGAAAGCCCTAGAAAGAGAGAGACAAAGAAGAAAGAAGAAGAAAGAGAAGAGGAAAAGAGGAAGAGAAAGAGTAAGAGAGAAAAGCTTTGAAATTCAGGCGAATCCATGATTTCGGGGGAGATTCAGACTCTACAAATTCTAGGTAAGTGATTAAACTTGCTAAATAATTGTTGTGTATCATTTATTTCATGATTTGTGGATAAAATTTGGGATTTTGCGTTTAAATTGGTAAAACCTAGATTTTGGGTAAAATCTTGCACTTGATGTATATATGATGAATTTGAGGTTGGAATTTAGTTGGGTCAAGTTATATACTGAGTTTTGATGTTATATATATGTTTGGATTGAAGAGAAGTGGTTGGAAGATGATAAAATGGAGGTTTGGGATTTCGAGAAGATGATAAATAGTAACACAGCAACTTGCGGGGTCGATTCGGCCACGAAGTGAATTAATTCAGCTCTTGGTCAAAACATGAAAGTTGTAGATCTTTTTTATACGGTCGTATAAGAGCTAATCGTATATTTTTCTGATTTTTCTTCGATTTGTTATGATTTTTCTAAGATAGAAGTTCCAAGGTTGAAATCATCAACTCGAAAATCAAACTGAAAATTGGAGAAAAAAAATTAAAAAAAAATAAAGGTTAGAATTCATTGTGTAGATGTTTGTGATGATTTTGGTGTAGATTAGAAACTATGAAAATGAATTTAGGTTGTTGGATGGAATATTTGGAGAATTAACTTTCAAGGATCTGGTATTATCGGTCGACCGCTTCAAGGAAAAAGGGCCTACTGGTTGGTTTCTTAGGCTTATCTACAAACCGCGGTCGACCGGGGGACCAAGGCCGGTCGACCGGCGCCCTGTTTTCAGCCTAAGATTTTGGAGACTTTTAGGAAGTTTTTCCCTTATAATAAATTGTTGGGGTCCTATGGACTTATTTTTAGAGAATATCCTTAACGTAAATAGAATTAAGAGATGATTCATAAAAATAAAAGTTAGATGTGAATTTGAAGTGAGAAATCGTATAGTGTATACAACGTGGGGAAGTTATGCGAGTTGTTGACGAATAGTATTTCGAGAATAAAATATACTAATAAATGATATTATTTCATTTACGCCAAAGAGCGTAATAAGAATATGTAAATAATGTGATATATATACCTTTTGTGATGGTATACATTTATACGATGTGATGATGTATGTATATCTTGTGTGTATGATATATATATATATATATATATATATATATATATATATATATATATATATATATATATATATATATATATATATATATATATATATATATAAGTTAAGCATACCCCCTCTATGCTATCATTGGAAGTTGCGCGATGTGGGCGAGGCCTCTGGCTTGAGGAGCAGGGCGCGTATAGTCCCCAGGTCATAGCGTCCATTATTATTGTGTGATTGTTTTTATTAGGGGTGAGACGTGGTGGGTATGTTTCTTCTCATTATTGGTGAGGAACTATGACTGCTTCCTGTACGTTATGATATGGTTTTTACCAATGCGGTGTGAGATTCCGTCCGTTTGTACCCAGGATGATATGTGAGTGATTACCTGGTAGATGATAGCATTGAGAACCTACATCCTTGAGTTATAGCTCGCTGGGATGGTTATTATTATACTTGTGTGAATAGTATATTATTTTTATATGATTATGCGATATCCTATTTATCTCTAGAGTAAGGAGATATAAAAAATTGATTGAATCTCATCCCGGGAGATTAAATCCGGACTAAATTATGACAAATATATATAGTGAAGATGAAGAGTATATAATTATATGAGTATATATATTACTGTGGGTATCGAGGGCATAATGGACCTCAACGACCAACATTTCCAAGGAGTAGTATATTGGGGGGGTTCCTTGTTTGGATTTCACTGGCGAGACGTCCCACGCACGAAACACAGTGCAATGTTGGGAGTGAGGAGAAGTTAGTCCTTAGTGCTCATATTATATATTAGTATATCTTGACAATCGACAGTGCCAAGGAGTAGTGTATCGGGGGGTTCCTTGTTTGGATTTCGCTCGCGAGACGTCCCATGCACTGTTAAGAATTGAGAATAATCAATTAATTACATTAAATAAGAATTTGGATTATACGCGTCATGCATTCAGGGCATAATGAATCTTGATAATCAATACTACCAGGAGTAGTGTATCGAGGGTGTTCCTTGTTTCGATTTCGCTCGCGAGACGTCCCACGCATGAACCGCAGTGCAATATTGAGAATTAAGAGAAGTTTAGTCCTTATCAATTAGATGATAATATATATATATATATATATATATATATATATATATATATATATATATATATTTATGTCAATAATTAGAATATGAGAAATTCGAGTAAAAGAGAATGTTTTTGTATAGTTTATATGTTTAGTAAGTTGATGAAGAGTTGAGATTGGAAACAGTAGAAGTTGAGAAATAATTTAGATGGACTTTAAATGAGTATAAATTGGGAGTAAGTTAGATTACTTTGCCTCGATATATTTGGGCACTTATTTGGAGATCATGCACATACGTTTAGTTGCGCGCTTTAGTTGAGAGGTGTGTTGGATTTTCTAGAGAGTGCGACTCCACCTTAATCATGATATAATGCATTTATAATTATTGTGCATTTTAATGCACTTGATAAAAATATTTTCACACCTCGGGCTCTGACCCATTTAAATTTTGCTTTTGCTATGTATATATGGTATTATTTTTCGTGTTCCTCCGCAAGGACGCCATTAAGGATATCCATCCAGTGTATTCGTGGAGATGTGGCAATAGCGGACTGTTGTGGTATTTTGATGTAGTTATTTCCTATCTTTCGTGTATCTAGATCAGGATTCAGTATGTGTATCGAGTTTATACCCAATTGTTGTAGTGTAGCACTTTTATATTTTATTTCTCAGACTGTTGTATTATCTGTGACCCGATAGCATATTCAGGTATTTTATTTTGCTCATTATGTTGTACTCGTTTATTAGTTTCCTTTATATCATTTGAGTATGTGTGTGTCTCTTATCATATATAGTTGTTATGTTGTTGGTTAGTATTGCATGGGTGGTTTTAGAAATGTAAATATAATGTTTTAAAATAAATGACACCCTCTTTTTGTAATAATGGGTTGTCAGCCGTGTTTATTTTAGAATCTTCAGTACATGTTGAGAATGATCCACTTGTAATTCCTGATTATTTTAGTATAGTGATGGCCACCCATTATTATTCTAAGAGGGGTGTCACAATGTTTAGTACATGATGTAATTGGTTTAATATGCATTGAATTGGATTTGTATAATTTCAAAATAATGACTTCTAAGATTAAAATGTTATTAATGTGGAAATTTTCAACTTAATAAATTGACATCGTAGGGGCGTTGGAATTTTCATGGGTAGTTATAGGAATGGGACTAGCGAGTAGGCATATTAATAGTTATTGACTCTATTTATGTATGGGACTAGGGAGTATGAATTTATACGTACAGGTATTTCCTAGGTTTGGGACAAGATAGTAGTTCTTACATTGATAGTTATACTTTTGGTATCCTTCCTAAGTGAGGCACTAGGTGATACTTGTGGTTTTGGATATCTTTAGGTATGGATTGTGGATAGGTGCCGAAATTATATTTAGGAACTATTTGTAAATAATGAAAGCATGAAAAAGAAAATATAATTTAAACCTAGATAATAAACGAGTATTAAAGATGGCATGATTGTGCATCATGGTATATGCCGGTGTAGGCAGGATGCACATTATGATAATCCTGGGACCCAAAATGTCTTGGCTACTTTAACGGTTGGTATTGGCATCATGAGTATGAAACGTTTATAGTTTGGTCTGGCAATTACAATGATTATGGAACCTAGGCTAACCAGAAATAGTGACGTGTTGTGTGTGCGAAACATTACGGTATGTGTGGGCTAATAAAAATTTATTTGATGGACTCTAGTAATGGGTGTGGTTTTTATGTTTTGGTATCACTACACCAAAAAAGGGTTTTTATCACCTTTCACCCGCAAGGAGTTTTCACGGTCCAAAACCTTGATAGAAAGCAGGGAGCTTTTATCACGGTCTTTGACCCTAACACGACCGTGGCAACGAGTTTTCACGATCATGTCATGGTCAAAGACCTTGACAATTGGGTTGTCATAGTCGTGTCAGGTCAAAGACCATGACAACAGTTATTTTATTGTCATTGTTGTGTCAGGGTCAAAGATTGTGATATCAAAATAGGATTAAATAACTCTAATTCTTTCTCAGTCGCTGTCTCAAAATAATTTTGTTCTCTCTCTCTCTTGATCTCAGCCTCTCTCTCTCTCTCTCTCTCATTCTCAACCCTCAACAAACCACCACCTCCAGCACCCGTGCCTCCACTACAAGATCGTAAGGGATTATCATGCCTCCACCATAAAACCTCCTCCGATGTTCTCCTTCTTCCAAAAACAATTACAACGGCATTTTATTTCCTCTCAGCCTCGCACCGCTTCACCACCAACACCATCGATGTTCTATCAAGCATTATGTTCTCTCTCCTCAAATGGTATACATACTTATGAGTTTATTTGTTGTTTGTTTCATAGCATTTATGTGTAATTTTATTTATCTGAATAGATATTCATTTGTGTGTAAGTTGGGTTCAAAATTTCGGGACTCTTAAATATAGGCAGAGGGAGTAACTTGGGTTCAAAATTTATGTTATCTAGTTGAGACCAATTTTTTTCATAGGTGAAATTTTGGGATTGGCCTCTTTTATAGAGAATTATTCTTTTCGTGGATGCTTCATATTTGTTGTTTTGATGTAGACCCACTAATTGAAACACTGAAACTTTTTATCGACAAAGTTGTTGATATGAAGATAAATAAATTCTTCAGAATAGTAATTTTTTTTTGACGAAAATTATTTTGAAGTTTAAAGCCTTTTTGCTATTAAATGCAGTGAAAATGTATATGGGATTATGATTAGAATCTAATCAAGGATTTTATGGAAGAACTTGGATGATATAAAGAAAAAATTGAGATTTTCTAAAATCAAAGAAAATTTATATGGTTTAATAGTACAGGTAAGGCCAGAAGTCAAATACCATGTTTGCAAAAAATGTGCTAGAAGACTTAAGTAAAGAAACTTGGTATTTGAAATCAATGATTCAACAAAATAATGTCGTTTAACCTCACAGTTCATGATATATAGAAATCAAATATCATGTTTTTAGAAAGATTTCATTAAAAATATTAAAGAGAAAAACACAAAAAAGTTAAAGAATCTATGATCTGACCTTACTCCTTCAATTTGTGACATTGTCATCCTTGCAACTGTCATAACAAATTTTTTTGTTGTTTATTTGCACATATTTGGTTATGACTGATGAAAATAGTCCTGACAAATTTATTGACTTGAAGGGCTTAGATTAGGGTGACAAAACTTGTATGCCTAATTGGACTGGAGGAATGGGTATTATTTAAAGGTTTTAGAATGTGTATATATGTACAAGGTTTTGAATATAGTTGATTGTGATTCATTTCATAGCTACCAAAACTGATCTTCAAATTAATAGACAAATTCTCTTCCACAGTAGTTTAATAAGTAGCATAATCTGGCGACCACAAACTAGCAATAGGAAAACTGTGATTTAACGCCAATCTAAAGCACAATCTGGTGACCCTGAGTTAGCAAACGTTGGGGGTTAGACATTAGCACAATCTCATGCACTAGTTTGTGTGTGAAGTAGACGGCAGATTCAGAAAGATGTTTTTGAGTTTTTAGGGAAGATTCAAATAGTTTAGTTGATTTGTTAATAAGTTGTTCAGTTCATATGTCGTTTAGGCAGATTCAAATCTAATTCCCTAGTTTATTTTTATTATTCAAACGCACTACTTAATTCGAAATTTGAAATATCGAAACCGAACATGTTGAAACACACTACTTAAATTCCATTTTTTTTTGTTTAAATGCATTAGGTATTATAGTATCTAACCTAGGGTTCTTTAATTTTTCACACTTTTATTGATATTAATCCATGAATATATGATTTTTACCCCTAAAAGGTGATTGTTTGTAGTAGTTGTGATGGGATATCCGATATACAGGAGTGGATGGGTTTAGACAAATAGAATAAAGGATGAGTATCATAGAGATGCTAATGAGTTTGTAAAATTCACAAAGAGATGTCTCAATGATGAAGAGTTCCCGTGTCCATGTGCAAATTGTAGGAATAGTAAGGTGTTTAAGTGGAAAACAATTGAACTACATTTGATTAGATGCGGTAAACAATATAGTTATCTGTTGTGGGTTTTTCTTGGGGATGTGCATGTTCCCTTTGTCCCTGAGCATCCTTCACAACAAACATCAAGTAGGATAGATGTACAAGTCTAGAAAGATAATGTAGATCATCTTATATTAGAGGATTTAGTTGACAATCCTTATGAAGTTCATAAAATCGAAGAAAATGAGGTTAGTGATAATTTAGAAGGTTCAAGTGATTATGAAGATATTGAGATAAACTTTGATGATGACTATCAACGTTTGAAATTTAAGGCAACCCAACCATTGTACCCTGACTGTGGCTAAGATCAAATAACTTTCCATGCCATTGTTAGTCTGAAAATAGCATGACAAGAATTCTGAATTGGGTGAAAGGCTGAATACCCAAGAAAAATATGCTTCCAAATAGTTATACTTGTATGAAAAATAGTTTGAAAAGTTGGGAAATGAAGTATAAATCAGTTCATGGTTGTAGGTATGACTTCATAGTATATCGAAAGGAGTATGAAAGTCTCGATTAATGTCTAGTACATGGGGAACCTAGATATGTGAAATGTACTGGAAAGGAAGGCACACTCTCAAAAGTTCCTTAAAAAGTATTCATTTTTTTCCAGGTTGGGCATACATTAAAGAGATTTTCCATAGTAACATGGATAGAAGTGGCTCTAACTTGGCATTCTAGGGTGGAAGTAGGGGATAATCTTACGTGTCATCCTATTGATTCTAAAGTTTGGAAGAAGATAAATTATGATTATCTTGATTTTGCTTGAGAACAGTGTAACATTCATTTGACAAAGTCAATAGATAGTTTCAATCCATTTGGAAGAAGGTATATGGCTTGTGATCCTAGCACCACTTAAACTCCCTCCTTTAGTGTGTTTGATACCTGGATTTTTGATGTCGTTTTTGTTGATACCTGGGCCAAAGGCACCAAGTGAATACATCGATGTCTATATAGAACCTTTCGTAGACGAATTAAATGAGTTGTGGGTAGAGGGTGTGAAAGCGCTCTAATCTTGTAAAAAAGGAGTTTATACTGAAAGCAATGTTAATTTGGGAAATTCATGGTTTCCTAGGTTATGGGACATTATCCGATTGTGTATGAAAATGTTATTTGGTATGTCCTATTTGTGTAGAGGAGACTGAATCTCAACATCTCAAGGCTAGTTAAAAAATTACACACCATTCCTATATGATGTTCTTATCCCCATTCATAGTTTTAGATTTGAGAGAGGTTCCAAATTTTACCGAGCGGGGTTGAACATAGGCTACCTTCGAGAAAACTTTCAAGTTCAGAAATTGAGAGTAAATCTTCTAATTTTGGACCTAATATGGCAAGCATTAATCCTAAATTGAAGAATGGAAAGCATAATAAGATCCCACTTGAGAATGAAACTCATACAAGAAAGGGGTCAATTTTATTTAACTTGCCTTATTGGAAGGGTAACCCAATGCGTCATGGATTAGCATTAATGCATGCAAAGAATAAAATCAGTAAACATGTTATGGGAACAATCCTTAGGGGAGTCATTCGAAGGATAGAGAAAATGCACGACATGGTTGAAAGCAAATAGTAACGGAAGGAAGGTAATTTCTCCTAGTGCATTAACTTTGAGGAGTGAGAAAATAAAGGTATTTTTAGACATAATATATAATTTTACAATTCCTTCTAATTTTTTATCCAACTTGCAAAGGATTGTTAATCATCCCACCCATGATTTACATTATTGAAAGTCTCACGATTGGCATGCGATTATGCAATTGGTAAATTTGTTGTTTAAGCACTATTTATCTGTGCATAAGAATTTGTGTAGGGCCATTATGAAAATTACCATCTGTTCCACACTTTTATGTGATAAAGTAGTCAACTAAAATCATATTATGGCCGTAAAAGTAGCTATAGCTTAAGCGATTTGTGTGTTAGAGAAGTACTTTCCCACATTATTGTTTTACATAAGTATTCACTTATTGGTACACTTATGCGACGAGGCACTTATTTTTGGCCTAGTTAGATATCGCTGGATGTACCCATTTGAAAGGTTGATGAAAGTTTTCAAATATTATGTCAACAATACATAATACATTGAAGGATCAATTGCATAAAAATACATCACCATGGAGTCATCAATCTTTGATCAAGAATATATGCCTGACCTAAGCATTGTAGATAATAGTGTCAAGTTTGTCGATGAGGGTGGTCATGTAATGGCCACATGAATGAAATTAACAAGTTTAGAGTATGAACAAGTAGTTCGTTGGAAAAAGTAAGTTTATGTTGTGTTTTTACATTATTTTAACTTTTATACTTGATCAACTTCATAATATGTTCATCACGATCAATGTAAGAAATATGATGAGTGTGGGAGTAATAAAAAGGAAGAATGATGGCACAATTAAACAACAAATTTAGGTTATGGGTGTCATATTATGAGACCGTCTCTTACTAAGTGACAAATTACAAGACATCTTTAAAAGTAACCTAATTAATTTATCTATATTATTATCTATTAATGATGGATGATGTGACTTCAAGGATTGCTCGTTTAGCCACTGGGCCCAGTTTCATTTCATATGAGTACAAATTGTATCGATTGAACGGTTACGTATTTGTTGTAAGGATGTATAAGGAAAATACTTATGTAGAGAGCTCAGGCATTTCATATAAGGATCCTACTTATTTTCGAGTAAGGTAAAAAGATAAAAACCTCGTTGAAGATGAAATGACTTACCATGTTGTCATTTGGAATATATTTGAATTAGACTATATAAGCTTCAAAGAGTTTGTATTTTACTGTGATCAATTATGGGTTGATGACAAAAATTCTTTTAAAGTTAATTTAGGTACCAATTTGATTATGGTTGACTTGTCCAAGATGAAGATAAATGATCATGTGAGAGATGAGCCATTTGTTTATGCTTTTCAAAAGGTAAGAAATTGTTTTACTTGGAGTATACCAATAACGAGCCGTGATCAATCATCTTTAATGCGTAAAAGAATCTAACCACTAGCGTGGATGACTTGGCTTCTTCTACCTGATATCAATCCATTTTGGATGATAACTAAAATTTGAAACAATTCTTAGATTTATAATAAGGATTCAAATAATTTCATATAATTCTTAGTTTGGTTTATGATATGGATTTTTATTCTTCGAATGTCATTGTTAATGTGTATTCTTCTAATGTCGTCATTGATTAATCACAGTTTAATGCCTTGTAAGATATATTATTGTTGGAAGAAAGTTTAATGCTTTATTTATTTGGATTTAATCAGATTTTGGGGATTTGAATCAATGTTTGTTGCTTAGTTAGTGAATATGTTAATTTGGATTTTAATTAGTTTAAGCGTTATTTGACACAATTCTTAGTATGCTTTATGATAAATGTCATCGTTAATTTATCACACATATTATCTAACAATTTCAAACTAATTAATTATTTATATTTATAAATCATCTTCTTATATATATGCTTCGACTAATATTTTTTTTTTGCCGTATATATCTTCATCAGGGTGTTAGGAAAGTGGTGGCGAGGAAGGCTCGTCTAGTACCAGGCCCCTAAAGTGGGGCAAGTTGGGGAGTGCTGTGGAGAAAAAGATGACCTTCCAATCTAAGTCCTTGGAATTGCTCAAATGATTTTTGACCCCGGCTACATCGATTGGAGGAGGGTGCCTGTTAAGGTTAAGAAGGCTCTTGAATGTTGACCTAGGTGAAAATTAGGGAAGAGAGAAAAGAATGTAGCGATTGAGGGGCCACTGCTCCTTCTTTCTCACCCTCACCCTCACCCTCACCCTCACCCTCATCGATACACCTTTAATCTCCATATTACTTATTCCCTACCTCACCATCCCAACTGTCCAGACTCCATTTACAATTGTATGTGATAAATTCTATTTAATAGACTTATGGGGAGGCGATAGAATTTACAGGGGGTTGAGGGACCAGAGTATATCCGTAGGTTCCTTCGTGCATAACCGTCCATTGCATACTCATGAAGTTTGAGTTCGAGTCACTGTAGTTGTGGTGGGGAAAGAGAATAAAGCCCCGTGGTTGAATGAACAATGTGATATGTAGCATGTTGAGGGCTATATTGGTTGTTCTATTGTATAGCCTACCTTTCTCCTCAAATCTAAAAATCGTTGAACATTTACTTTTTATGCAATTATTTATTATTTACCACTCAAATTTGGGTGTATATATCGTGTTTCTTATTTATATTTTGTTTGTGATTGGTTATTATGAATATTGGTGTTGATTGCTATTTGTTATTGTTAAAATATATCATTGATTATTCCTATGGGTGAAATAATCTACTGTTGAGTAGCGGTAGTGGCCATACTCCCCAATAGTTTTTTTATTCTGCTGCCCAGTATTGTCACGGACTTTGACCGTGATTTTTCCTTGACAAAGAAAACTTTTCAAGGACATTTCATGGTTAAATTCTGTGACAAGTTTTCCTTTGTTACGAACTTATCACGGTCAAAGTCCTTGACAAGTTCACATTATGACGGACTTGTCAAAATCAAAGTCTAAGACATATAAGATATTGTCACAGACTTTGATCGGGACAAGTCTGTGAAACTTTGAACTTATCACAGACTTTAACCATGATAAGTTCGTGACAAAAATTATTGTCACCCCCATTCTTGTAACGGTATTTGGCCATAACAACCACTTGTAATTGTCTTTGACCGTGACAAATAGCCTATTTTGGTGCAGTGGATATTAGATAGGCCATGGGTATCTGCAGGGCCAATAAAAAGATAAATTGGCTACAATGGTGTCATATTGAGAATATGATTAATAGTGAGAAAGATATATGAAATTGAGTAAACTAATGGAATGAGATTTAAATAATATTTAACTGAGAATAATTAGACTTTAGTAGTGAGGTAGTTTATTATTGGTGGATAGTTGTTATAGTTTTACATTACTCGCATATTTTTGTTATTATTTCTTAGTTAATTAAAATCCTATATTGTGATATTTATCTCTTATAACGCTTATAAATGGATTCATAGATCCCATTTAGGTAGAGTAGCTGGTATTCTTATAGTGAGAACCGACCCTTCATTTTTTACTAACATTTTAGGATAGGTTGTTTGGTAACTGCATAGTTTTGGAGTTTAGTAAACTGACAATTGGAGTTTACTTTATTGCACTAGTTTAGTTTCTTTTCCATTCGTTTTTATTTATGAGACAATTATTTTATATATTTTGGGTCATGTGATTGCATTGTTGTTTTATGTTTTTCAGTTGGACAAATTATTGTAGTTGAATTTATCTCTTTATTGCACTAGTTTAGTTTCTTTTCCATTCGTTTTTATTTATGAGACAATTATTTTATAGTTTTTGGGTCATGTGATTGCACAATTGTTTTATGTTTTTCAGTTTGACAAATTATTGTAGTTGAATTTATCTCACTTGAGTTTATTATTTTTAGGAGTTGATATTTATTATTGGGGTCTACAATGGTGATGAATTTTATTATGGTGGATGCTTTATATTTGTTGGATTATCCTGATTTATATTTCATGGAAAAAAATTAATAATGGTATTTAATTTTAATGTCCGACATAATTTGGCATTGTGGTCTGATCACCCTTAAAGGAAAAATATTGGGGGTGTTATAATTCTCATAAATTCTTAGGATTTGTTCCTTTTTATTTTTCTGTCATGTTTCATGGCCTATTTATAACATTATGGGTAGATGAAAGACATGTTCTAGAGAGACGTGTAGTTCCATGAACCCCAAGTGATCTTAAAAAGAGTTCCCAAAGTACAGAGTCACGACCACATTCGTCTCGTTTCAAAAAGTCCCCAAGAGCCTCTATACTTATCCTGAACCTCTCTACCGATGTATCTAGGATTAGTGTCACATGATATACTTCCCCTCTTCATTAGAGTTTAAAGTCTTATTCCATTAGATCCAAGAGCAATATTGACCTAGAGCACCTCGATCGTTGTGAACATGGTCTATTTTTGTTACCTTTAATAAAGGGTCTTTACGGTTCATGTTTTCTACACACATATCAGTTTGCCAGTGCCACTATAGTTCATGATGTTTATGTGAACATGCTTGTGACCCCTCTGTGTCCTATCATTTTGATTTAGTTTGTCAGAAGTATTGAGAATGTTTCGAATAATGAGGTTCTTAAATAACATTTGGGTGTTAAGGCTAATATTCATAATTCGAGTTACATAGCATACTGAGAGGGATCGGATACTCATGATAGGGTTGCATCCTTTCATATTGGTTATTTTACGACTTGGGTTGGATATATTTTCTAACAACTAGCTATGAAGTAGAGGTCTTATCTACTTTATTTAGGTCTATCTATAACCTTATGGCCCATGGTCCCTCTTAGAAATTCTCGTATCCTATATTCAGTCTATCGATTACCTCGATCTTGTCTTCGAGGTTATGCATCGATCTTGCACTGATACATCTTAGCATTTTTTACCATATGGTCGAATGATTACTGATTAACTATACTAATTAAGTATCCTAAGACTTTATATGGATAATGTTGCTACTATTCTTGGACCCATTTATATCATGGCATCATCTCGCTCCAGTGACCAAGCTTCTCGATGACAAAAACATTTGCACATTGACCCTGAGTCATCTTCTACATCGGCATCTGTACTAGATCCATCATTGACACATGAACCTTCATCGAGAACTCATTACGGTTCTCAAAATCTTATGGAAGCCTAGTTTGCTTACATGCGAGGGCAATCTGCTTATATGCGATCTCAAATGACACAAATGCATGATTACTTGTGTTATCATCTCGATGTGGTGGATAGAGAGAATAACAATATGCCTATCGATGTCACTTTTATTTCTGATTATTTTAGGAAGATCGACCTTGTCCTAGATGTTCTAGCTTCTACCTGTGCACCACCACCAAATGCTATTCCACATCATATACCTCCATTTGATGATGATGGTGATGAAGACTATGATGATGAGGACGAGGAGACTAATATTGATTATAGATTTTCTAATTTATATTTATTGTATTTCTTTTATTGAGACTTTGTAGTACCATTTGCGGTACTTGGAATTTTTTTGTTGTTTGTACTTATTACTCCTTTGTCTAATTTAGAGTAGTTTTTTATTTTTATAGGTACATTTTTTATGCTTGTTATGGATTTCTTATCTTTCTATCCACATCTTGATGCTTGTCATTTCTATATCGGCGTTATATATCAGCTCATTATAGTTAGATTTCTTTATATCACATATCCTACTCCATATGCTTATTTATTTGATACATTCTATCTACTAGTTCTTGATTTGAGATTCATAGTATGTTACATTTATTTGTTTATCATACTTATGATGATTTCTTTGATTATACCCACTTTATAGTTTTTGTTTGTTTAACATGATTATCTAAATTTGCTTCGCTAGTTTATTTTTGCAGGTGATATTTCATTTATTACCATATTATACTCGTTATCTATGTCTTTATATTTCTCTTTGACTTTTTCGTATAAAAAATGTGGTGAAAGGTCTAAGATAGGGATATTCCCATGTTTCTTTCTTTTGGGGGAGAAACCTTCATTTATGGGTTTATGAGAGAGAAATATTATTTTTCATGAGATTTTTCATGTAGGGGTAACTTACATGTCATATTAATTAAAATTATAAGATCTTATCATTTATCACATTCTTTATATCTCGTTGATTTTTTGGAGTATTCCCAAAGTAGGGGAACAACCCTTTGTGCATGCTATTACCTTCATGATCTTGTTTCATTATTTAATGTATTTTCAGGTATAGATATATGGATTCGTTTAATACCCATCATTTCAGACTCGACTTTGGTGCGTCGTTGGTCTTTTGGACGTTATGTGAATTACTTCCAACTACTCTCATTATATGGCTAATGCAGAGTGGGTTTAGTAAGGGTAATTAAGCGATTGTTTGGTTTTGGGTGTTTTTTCGCGAAATAGTAAAATGGGTAAATTCAAAATGTAAACACTTATATTATTAAAAGTTGGTTAAATTTTGTGTCAAAGGATTGAGTCGTTGAGTCATTCGAGCGACATAGACTTGAATCGTAGAGTGATCCTCATTCATTGAGAATATGTGGACTTTTGGACTTTGAACATCAATCAAGCCTCTCTACAACACAAGATTTCTATTTATGTATTTCAAGATGTATCCTTTATCACAGTTTTTTGATTAAACATTTTGACTACACACCTGCACTTATTTCAAAATATATTTTCAAAAGGACGAACACGTAAATTTATCTCTGAGATGTATTTTGTAAACCAATTGGGAAATCATCTGGATTTATATGGGCTTAGGTTTAAATCTTATTTTCACTTTGTCTTCAAACCGTACACATATTCCATTTTGGTCCCTTGCACCCACCACCTTATGTATGGTTAGGATTTGACCTATGTGCTTGGCTATGCAATATTTCAACATTGGCAAAAATCATATGCACGGTAAAAGTCAAAGAGTGTGCACGATATAGCGGGTTTTTCCAAAATTCCTTTAAATGTTTCAATTTCACTTCCTTTTCAAAATATTTGAATTCATCAATATTTTAAAACACATTTTAAGAGTATTTTCGAGGTTGAGAGTTGTTACATTGACACTCTATTTTCAAATCCAAGTTCAATTCAAACTATTATCCACTTGAATTGGAGATCTAACAGTTATAGATAAAAAAAATTGGAGGTCTTTAATTCTATTAGAGACATTGATGCATGACATGATTTGAAGGAGAGTAATGTACTACGTCTTTCACTTTATGGAGCATAAGAAAGAATTCTTATGCCAATGGGGGAAAGTCCGAAGGTCATGGATAACTACTAGTGAGTGCGTGGGTCAGAGGTACATTCTTGATTTGTATATAACTCTTTTCTAATTGAATAAGAAATTGGACTACGTAGGTTTTTTTACCCCTACGTGGGGTTTTCCACTTACATCCATCTTATGAATTCCTTGTATATGTTGAATGTTAATTTGATGACTTACATCACATACAACATTTAGATCTGACATTGATCTATAGTAATTTATTAAAATTAAGTTTAGGTTTTTGAATCTCGATAATTTTCCTAGTTTTCCCTAATTTTGTCAATTGATTTATGTTTCCATGCTTTTCATCACATTTACAACATGTGTAGGTAACTTAAAATTGCTGAAAAAATTTGTCATATCTTCCGATAAAACATATTCACTCCCTCTAGATTTGTTTAGAGTTGAACACCTATTTGAATATACACATCCTCACTTCCGAATGTAATACCCCGTATTTCTGTATATTTGAAATTTAATTATTTGGATAAATTAATTAGTTTTATATCAAATTACGCGGGGGAAGTAATTTAATTGAATTAAATTTATTAATCGAGAGAGAATACTTAATATTATTAAATGAATTTACTAAGTGAATAGTAAAATAGTTACGGTAATTATAACACGTCATAGCGAGTGATATTGGCGTAGTCAGATTTTACTCAATCGAGTGTCGTGTGTAGACTAATATTGAGCTAGATTTGAGAAATATATTTAGAGTGACTCAGATGATGATTTCTAGGTCACGAATGATTTTGAAAGGTTTAAAATAGTCGGAATAGTATACCCGGGAGTATAGTTTGGGTCCCGGGACAATTTTTGGCCAAACGAGCACCTATCGAGAAGAAGATGAAAGCGTTCTTGTAGGTTTGGAAGAAATTCTTCGAGCTTTCATCTTGATCTTTCACCACAAATAACTTGGGATTGAGGATGGGAAGAGGAGACCATCAATCCATCATCTCAAGCACAAAATTAGACCCCCCCCCCTAATCAAGGTAAATGCTTTTTTGCAATTTTTTTTGAGGTTTTAATACCCATGTTGTTAGGATTTTAAACTATCTTGAATAAATTAATGGTCTCCCGAGCAACGTCTTCAAGGGACACAACAAGAATCGAAAATCTCCTCCAAGAATGATACATATAATCCTCATATTAATATCCTTTCCCCAGTAGAGTTTCCAAAATCCTCGACGCTACCACGAATTTAATCTGGTTTATGTTGAATATTATTGGAGAATGATGAAAACCTAGAGTTCTTGACGATTAGATGATTAAATCCATTCCTGAATGGAAATTTTAATGATTTTGATGTTTTGTTACATTAGGAACCATCCTAATGCATGTAGAAATGATTAGGAACAATTGGTGTCAAATTTAGTGATGAAATATGGAAGTTATGTGGGTATTAATGGTGAAAAAATGCATATGCATAATGAAGAAGACGAATTACAGAGAGGCGGATAGGTTCAATTCAGTGGTGGACCGGTTCGGTTCACAGAAAATGTAGTTTTTTTCTTTTTAGCCTAGAACTCCTAAATTGTTGTTGAAAAACTTTTGGGACATTGATAAAATATAATAAGGTATTTATTAGAATGCATTTGGCCTTGATAGGGTTATGGGATTAAGTTTTATCGAGACAATTAAGATGAAGATTAAGTGGGATAAATGATAATGTAAACAACTCGAGAGAATGAGGATGTAATTACATGAAAGCATGGGTGAGCTTATTGTATAGACCATTAGGATAACGAAGACTTAGCTACTTAAATAAACTAAGGGGTAACTATGACCCTTAGAGTAGATAATGATACTCCATTAAATGCGATAGTGAGAGTAATCGTAAATGGAAAGTACGGTGAGTATTAGAGTAATATATACTACATATGATGTTATGATATCTAGGTTATGTGTATACCTATTGATTTTCTACAGGTGGGATGAATACTTCTTGTATACTTGATTGTATTTGGGTCGAGGTGACATTCCTAATCAATATATGAAAAGAATATTGGGGTCGAGGTAACATTCTGAAACAATACATGAAAAGAATATTGGGGTTGAGATAACATTATGATCCAATACATGAAAAGAATATTGGGGTCGAGGTGACATTCCAAACCAATATATAATATAAACTTTGGGTCGAGGTAATATTCCGAATCAATAATCCTTAATGTGTGATACGGGGACATGATAGCAAAGTGTGCACTTATAATGTATATTGTGTGTGAAATATATACTGTGTGAATAATCTACTTGTGTGTGATACTAGACAACTAGAGGATAAAACCAAATAAAAAGGTAATTAAGTAGAGAAACGTAATTATATGATCAAATGATAACATGTAAGAAATGTTACATAGAATGATTATAACATGCGAGAGATGTTAATAAGATAGCGTACTATATGGAGGTACGGGAACTTGGAAGTGTTAGTCATATAATGTAGTACTTATGTCTAGTTAGCTTGGATTAAATAGATAGGTGGGATAACCAGATACATTAGGCATGTACAATAGTTGAGGAGTGAGGAAACTCAAGGGAGTGTACATGAACCTAACATGTATAATCAATAACTGATTTTAAACTGTGATAAATACTTTTAAAATATTTTCAAAATGTTTTAGGTACTAACCCTTGCTCTAAAATCTTATTTAGAAACCTTTTAGGTGTCCAGGCGTAAGGATGCCTGACATGATGATTCTTTATAGGAACGTATAGTTTCAGCACTGTGAAGGCTTGCAATACTCTTATTAGAAGAATCCATCATTTTATTTCTAGTGTAGGAGTTTATTCTAGAATTTCAGTTTGAGCATGTTGCCCCTTTGAGACTTTATTATTTCGTATTTGTGTTTCAGACTTGTATTTAGGTTTTCTTAGTAGTTGGATTCATTATTTAGTATGGGATTTTAGACGATGGTTTATTCAGCAAAACTTTTGTTATTCATTCATTTGAGATGAATTAGACTCTAAAATGGTGTGAATGTTTTATATTCAATGTTTTCGCATATTACTATTTGTATGTTTAATGCAAGATAAAATTTGGCACCGACTTAATTAACTAATAAGCGATTAATAGTAAATTTGGTATTCAACAGTGATGTTAAGAATGGATCATTTTGGAAATATTATTTTAATTTAATATTGACCTGATCACTCGATATTTAATTTTGCAGAGTGTCACATATCGTATCAGAGCATCGGGTTCTAGTGTCCAATAGAATATGTATGGCTTACTACGATTTCAGCATTTCTTTATTTTTATATAGAGCCCTATTAATAGGATTGTTGCTTGTATCCTTGCGTGTTTGAAATATCGTTCTTTTGCTACTAGATTTTGTATGAACTATGTACTTATACAATTTGTTCTATTTTTTTATGACACCGAGGAGACAGAGAGCTGAGAGGGTAGCGGCTATGGATGAGATGAGGGAGGCTCATCAGGAGACACAAGTACAGTAACTGCAGTCACCACTAGAGATGATTTCAACTGCATAGGTGGGAATGATAGTGGCCCAGGTAGTCGACATAGCAGGATATGAAATAAGAATTCCTTATCGAGGATCGATGACCTATTTGACCAGTTGAGAGGGGCTGTGTATTTCTCCAAGATTGATTTGAGGTCAGGATACCACCACTTCTTAATTCGGGAGGAGGACGTGCCTAAGACTGCTTTTCTATTACGACATGGATCGTACGAGTTCAGGTTGATGCGATTTTGGTTTACGAATGAGGTAAAACTGTTCATGATCCTCATGAACAGGGTATTTAGAGAGTTTATGGATCAGTTCATGATTGTATTAATAGACGACATTTTGGTATACTCTTGTACTGAGGAGAATAACGAAGAGAACTTACGGTTGGTTATACAAACTTTATGGGATCACCAATAATATGCCAAATTCGAGAAGTGTAGATTATGGCTAGGAGAGGAATAGTTTCTTGGCCACATCATCTCAGACAGGGGTATTGTCGTGGATCCGAGTAAGGTATCTGTGGTGAGGGAGTGGGGATAAAACACGACACCGATAGAGGTTATAAGCTTCTTAGGCCCTTTAACGAACGTGACTCACAAGGGAGTGCCATTTGTATGGAGTGATCACTGTCAGCTAGCCTTTAATGAGTTGAAGGATAAGTTGACATCAACGCCGATACTTGCATTGCCTAGGAGTGGGGTGGAGTATCGGGTATACATGGATGAATACTTGAAGGGACTTGAGGGTGTATTACATCAGGAGGATAGGGATATAGCTTATGTTCCCCTAAAGCTTAAACCCCATGAGAAGAATTACCCCACCAATGACCTTGAGTTTGCAGCGATTATTTTTGCTTCGAGGATATGGAGACACTACTTACTGGGAGAGCGATTCACATTATTCATGGACCATAAGTCACTTCAGTATCTATTCACACTAAAGGATCTTAACATGAGGCATAGGGGATGGATAGATTTCATGAAGAATTACTAGTTTGATATATAGTATCATCTTCTTAAGGCTAACGTTGTAGTAGATGGGTTGATCTGATGACCTACTAGAGAGTTAGTAGTGGTATAGAAATAAAAAGTGTAGGGAACTTCGACATGATGATGAGGTCTCTAGAGCATCCATGTCGATTTTATCTATTACTCCCGAGATTGTTAGACGGGTAGTAAAGGCTCAGGCGAAGGACCAATTCTGCGAGGATAGGGTGTGGTGGCTATTAGCCGAGGGTGCAGAGTCCTATTCAGTTAGCTCATAGGGTGGCTTACGATTTAATGGTAGACTTTTTTTGATAGAGGATGAGGATATGAGACTTACATAAAAGGCTTTAGGGTTTATCGGAACATCAGCAGATATACGACGTGTTCCATGTGTCATCGCTGAAGAAATATCGAAGGAGCGATAGAAATTTTTGGCATGTGCCACTCGAGGATATTGATTTACAGTCGGGCATCTCATGCGAGGAGAGGTACGTGGATATTCTGGATCATAGTGAGCGTAAACTACTGTCCAGAGTGGTGCTATTAGTGCGAGTTCAGTGGGGACACAACAATATTGATGAGTCGACATGGGAGCATGAGGATGACATGAGAGAGCAATATCCAGAGTTATTCACCGCAAGTATGTCTTAATTTTGGGGACGAAATTTATTTACGAATGGGGAAGTATGTAATACCCCGTATTTCAGTATATTTGAAATTTAATTAATTGAATAAATTAATTCGTTTTATATTAAATTACACAGGTGAAGTAATTTAATAAAATTATATTTATTAATCGTGAGAGAATGATTAATATTATGAAATGAATTTACTAAGTGAATATTAAAATAGTTACAGTAATTATAACACGTCATAGCGAATGATATTAGCATAGTCAGATTTTATCTCAACCGAGAGTCGCGTGTAGACTAAATTGAGGTAGAGATGGGAAATATATTTATAGTCACTCGGATGATGATTCCGAGGTGATGGGTGATTTCGAAAGGGTCTAAATAGTTTAAATAGTATGCCTAGGGGTATAGTTGGGGTCCCTAGTCAATTTTGGGCCAAACTGGCACCTATTGAGGGCATTTTGTCATTTGAAAAGTTAAGGTTAAGAGACCCACCAATTTGTGAGTCTTATATTTGATAATACTAGGGTCAGGTTAGGGTTAGAAGATTGAAAACCTAAGAGAGGCCATTAGATAAGAAAATGAGAGAGTTCTTCGAGGTTTTGAAGAAATTCTTGGAGCTTTAATTTTGATTTTTCACCAGAAATAACTTGGGAGTGGGGATTGGAAGAGAAGATAATCAATCCATCATCTCAACCATGAAATCAGACCCTCCTAATTAAGGCAAGTGTTTATTTTCAAGTTTTTTTAGGTTATTGTGGGGGCAAAATATATGCCTACGTAATAGCATGACGTGTGGTGAGCACCCCAGTGAAGATGGCGACGTGCCAACAATATAGGGACGACTAAAATCCTTAGTAAACTAGAAGACCGAGGAGAAATATCGAATTGGAATAAAACTCCACGAAGATAGGACTCATCCATATTTGTTACTCATACATATTTGTAACCCTAATGTAACCCCTAACTCTATATAAAGGGGACACCCCCCATTGTGAAAGGGGGCTTAGAAGTTAGAGAAACACTCTCATGTAAAACTCTCTGATCATTCTAAGGAAACACACCAGCAGCCCCGTGGACGTAGCCCATTCATGGTCGAACCACATAAATCTTTGTCTCTCTCGTATTTATTTCTATACATGTATTATGATGAATTGACACCCTTCTACGGGTGAGATTTTTTTCACCTACAATTGGCGCCGTATGTGGGAACCGACAAGAAAAGTTTTTCCTTCCAGTTTACGAGATGGAGATTTATGTTGCGACCTCATGGTGTACATGCACAATAATGGAGAGCTAAGTTTACTTTTCTTTTCTCTCCATATGAATAATTATATATTTTTTATAAACATCGTTCTATTGATGCACAATTCCATGCACATTTGTATTCTTTCATTTTGTGTATTTAATTTTTATGCATCTGCAAATCTGCATAAACAGCTTTGATTCCAAACAATTTTCATTATTTGATTCAGATAAAATTCACTATCGGAGATGTCTATGAAAACTCTCCAAATATATGGACTCTTTTGATGTTTTTATGTGTATACACGTTATTTTCTGGGTTACATCACATATTATGATTCCCACATCCCATATTTTGTGGCACGAGATAAGCGTTAAAAGCGGCCCTCTCTCTCAGAGATGTTGACCACGTCTTTATGAACATATCTGATGATTCTCTTTCAAGAAGATATTTTTCACAAAGATAAACACAGATATGGGCACATAATCAGTCATCAATTTCGGTCTCCATCCATACAATTTCTGCGATCTGAATGAAATCGTGGGAGACAATAATTTTCTGATTATCTCTTCCGGTCAACAATTTTTCCCAACCTATAACTTAGTACTACCACCCACCTAAGAAAATAGTTCATATCAATCTGCAATCACTATACAACAACTCTCACACAGCATGCTAGGAGTAGCGAGACCCATTTGGGGTTTTGACCATTTTTAACCCATCAGGCAATTAATCACCAAATGTATTACGGAGATCACCAACTCTGGCAAAAAAAAGTCATGTGATGTATCTTAGATATTGATCGATGACCCCATGATAGGGTCGTAGTAATCTCTCCATGGTCGGCGACCACCATGCAGAGGAGTTCATGCGCCAGCGACCTTCCCTACCACCCTTCTTGGCCGATGACAACAAATATGCTACTGCGAGGAGCCAGGGGGGAATTTCTTCAAATTCTGACCATATTCGTTGGTCGACATCCTCTATAAGCTCGTCGACATCCTCTACAAGATCGACAGAAAGATCACCACAACGATGAGCTCGGCGAACAGGGAGCCACAGCGACGAGCTCGGTGAACAGAGCGCCACAACGATGAACTCGGTGAACAACCGCGAGCAGAGCGCCACAAGCGGCGAGCTCAGCGAACAGTGCACTGGACCAAACAACTGGTCGGCGGCAAGCATGCCCGAAGCATTGACGAGCACGAACAAAGTTACTTTAGGGCTTCAGATTCTAGACCTATTTAACTTTATTAAAGGAATGTGAACTTCGCCTCCATCTCGTGGCCATTGTGAGACAATATTGGAACCCATTAGTTGTTTCTCACCACTTTATTAACATCTGCTATTTGCTTCTTCCTTGACAGCCTTACGTGGCTTTATGAGGAAACATATTTTTAAAATCCATAACTGAGTATTTGCTTGAAGTCCAACATTTTTGCCAAACGTTTTTGCCCCCTATTTTTCTCCTCATGACAAAGATTTGAAACCATCATACATTATGTGTTTGAAATTTACACAATCTTGCAAAAATTCTAAATCAGCCCTATATCTTATATTTGAGGTATATTTGACTAATTTTTGTAGTACTCGGTTCTCACTTAAAATAAAATTATTTTAAGGGACAAAGCAATTTTATTACAACGATTTTAGTTGGCACTTTTTATGCGACCTTGTTACAAATTATTTTGCTCACATAAATAAGTGGGGCGCAGTTATATAGCACTCATGTCATTTATTCTAACATTTTAATTTTCAATATTGTCATTTAGCTACAACAATTTAATCTCACCAGAAGGAGATCATCGGTTATTTAGCTCAGCCCCGACGGATGCTCGGGCGCGGTTATTGCAGTGGGATTTTTATCATAAAAATCATTGGATCATTTATTACATTCATACGCTACTACGAATTTTTTCCCCAACAAATGGCCGAGCGGATGCATATCTTATATACATTGTTGAACATATCATTTTCATGATAACTTCTATTTTGATTTATCCTCAATAGATGGTCGGGGAATTTACTAATTTCCACAGGTACAAGATTCAGTCCCGACGGATGCTCGGCAACAAACTTAAGTCCTTGGAAATATCATCGATGTTTCGACGGATGCTCGAGCACGAATTTCTAGCTCTATCTACTCGGTATTCCACAACTTTGTCTCGGCGGACTATCCAGGCACCATTCATTTTATTAATGCTCCGACGGATAGTTGATCATACTATAACATTTTAGACCAAAAAAGAAATGCTTGGGCAAAATTATTGTTACTCCGACTAAAGCTCAGGTTCTATGATTCTTAACCTGAAGGACGATCAGGCATATTCAGGATTCATCTCGGCATCGGCAAAATATTTCTATATATTTAGTCCCGAAGATATTTTTTACACATGTCGCACTTTATCACCAAGGGATGGTTAGTCATAATAATTCTTACATTTAGCATAACCCCAGTTGATGGATGCCCGCATTTATTTGTGCATTGTTCATTTCTGTCTCATAATTTCTTATTTGCTCACAAATTATGCTCACGATTTGTGTCATCATAAATTTGTCAGCAGGGGGCAATCTACACTGCATACTTCACAATTTTCACTACACAAATTTTCTGTGAAAACAATTTTTTGAAACCAGCTTAATATTAAGTATTTGCTTAAAGCTATTTGCAGAAATTCCAAATTAACTCCTATGTCATACATCTGGATATATTTGATAAATTTTGCACCTTTCGTTCGACTTTATTACAATTATTTTGTCCACATAAATATTGGGGGCGCACTTATAGAGAACTCATGTAATTTATTCAGTCATTTAATTTTCAATATATTCGTCTACCTATTATTGGTTATACCAATGGATAGTCGGTGTAATATCTTTACAAATACTTAGCGTAGCCCCAACGGATGCTCGGGCATGGCCATCCTCATGAGATTTTATCATAGAAATTATGGGATCATTCGTGTCATCAATTCAATGGTATGAATCCTTTCCTCGACACATGTTCGAGCAGATGCACATTGATAATGCAATATATAGCACCCTGCCGCGGTAGTACTCTTCCGAAGCTGCGGATGTTCAGACCATACAGGCCGCGGCAGTTACCACAGTCAGGGCGCGGCCAGATCTCTCGTAGGGTTCGGCCCCCTTCATCAAAGGCCGCGGCACCCCACCTTAGGGCGCTTCACTACTCAGCGTTGCTTACTCTACGGGCTGCGCACCCTTATCCACAAGTGACTGCAGACTTGGTACATGTCACGTGCTGTGGGCACGTGACTCAACTCACTTCCTTATAAATAGAGGACCATGCCCGGAAAAGTAAAGGGATTCCACATACGCCCAAGGCAGGCTCTACAATACAGATTCTCACTACACAATCTCGACACAACTTGGTGGCCACCCATCCACATCGCAGCCACCTATCCAGCACTCCGGAATCCTCAGTACTGCCACGTACTCTCCTTTATTCTCATTTGTATGCCACTCAAGGCACGATTATACTGTACCATGCAACGCATATAATGAGAACGGAGCAACACAGTGGATGTAGGCCTATTTTAAAGGCTGAACCACTCTATATCTTGTCTTCTCTCTATTTACTTGCTTTAGTTGATTATTACATACTTCACACACGATTTTCTGATGCGAAAACGACAAGTGGACGATTTCTCGTATCATCAGTTTGGCACCGTCTGTGGGAAACAAAATACCTCAATCTTGTTTCTCTATGTTTCGATTTCTTGAACACCTTATTCTATTCACGGGGATCCTCTGGATCATCATCCCATGAGTAAATTTTGGTTACTGAGCTCTATTTGATACTTACACCCTTAAATGGGTATTTCTTACCTTCAGATCTGCTCTCGGGTCTCCATTTGACGACCTTAGATCTATTTTACATACCCCTGTGATATCACCCCACCTAGATAGAGATGGAAGGCTTGATGGGCTTTAGCCCCGTAAATGTGGGTGATTAGGGAAGAGTTCTATTTACTCCCTTTTTGTTCTTTGCCTATGATCTAGGATTTATCATTAGAATTATGCCATTGTGTGCACCAAGAGGTTATTCTCTCATGGATAGACCCTAGTAGGTATGCTCTCCACAAGTTTTGGGAGAAAAACTCAGTTCCCGGGCTTCAATTTAGGGATTGTGGCTTCACTGCCTAGGTAGGGACGCGGCGTGGTAGTTCAACTACCTTACAAGCCGCAACCTCTACTGGGTCAGTTGTAATACAGAAGCTTCAAAACATCAAGGAACACTCGGGTGGCCTTCGGATCAACCTTGGTGTATATCATACAAGGCCGCGGCAGTGTACCTATGTGCCTTAATGGCCGCGGCCTCGGCAGGAATGCCATGTGATAGTGAAAACGCCGCATTCCCATTTCCTACTTGGTTACTCCAATATTTCTGAGATCACTCACTTCAGTTAGTTTTTTTCTCAGATTATATATACTTTATAAAGATTAACAAAGCAGAAATGGAGGGAGAATCCAGCCAGAGCCTAGAAGTCAAAGATAAGATTGTGCAACTGTATAATCACCTTAATCACCTCTATGACAGCCATGCTTCACTTCAGACCCAGGTCAATTACCTCACTCAGAGGGTGCTGATGCTAGAGGCCGCGGCCAATCAAAATTCAAACGCAGGTCCAGGAAGAGTTTTACCTGCCGCGGCAGTCAAAGAAACTGGTAAAACGCAGAAAAGGGAAGCAGAGAAATCAGAGAAAAAGTCGGGCGTCTATACGCCGTTGATTTTTCCAATCGAAGGGATCTTTGAGTGTATCAAAGAGGACAAGCTTTTGAGGTGGCCAGAAAGCTAAGAGCTCCACCCCACAAGAGGAACAAAGCTGCCTGGTGCAAATTCCATCAGGACCATGGCCATGACACAGAGCAATGCTATGCTCTGAAAGATGAAGTCGAAAGGCTAATTAGCCAGGGGATGCTGCAGCGATTCCTGAAGAATGCATAAAGGGCTCAGCCAGACCTGACAGGGGCTGCATGCCACACCTCATCCTTAGCCTTTTTCAATTTCAACTATTTCTGTCTATGCTTTATGTAGCTCATTAGAGCCCGAATACTCAAGATTTTATGTTTTATTAGCAAAGTCATTGGCTGAAACATACATATATAAATATATGAATTAGCAAATTTTGCCATATCTCATTCCTCTCTTGCTTTCATAATTTGTCATCTCACAAAAAGACCTTTTGTCTTAAACAGATTCCAAGGGAAGAATAACACATTATCTTGGAAGATTATGATTATTTTGAGATGCACCTATGGAGGGATTGCGGTCTTAATTAGCTCAAAAATGCCCCTCACGATGTGCAACTGTATCTTATCGTATGATGATTATAATCATGAAAGCGTCCGAGGATTCAAGGAGCTTTTATTAGCCACAGGGGCTTACAATGCCCGATCTCAGCTCTTGGGACGCGTCATCAAGTCGGGAGGCTTATAATCTCTGGCCGTGGAGGACTTTGTGTATATCAGTAGCTGTGGGTGGCTTCATAGCATAACCCAGCCTGGAGAGGCTTGATAGTGTCTCATATATTAGCTGTGGGCGGCTTAATAACATAGCCCAGCCTGGAGAGGCTTGATAGTGTCTCATATATTAGCTGTGGGCGGCTTAATAACATAGCCCAGCCTGGAGAGGCTTGATAGTGTCTCACACATTAGCTGTGGGTGGCTTCATAACGTAACCCAGCCTGGAGAGGCTTGATAGTGTCTCATATATTAGTTGTGGGCGGCTTAATAACATAGCCCAGCCCGGAGAGGCTTGATAGTGTCTCATATATTAGCTGTGGGCGGCTTAATAACATAGCCCAGCCTGGAGAGGCATGATAGTGTCTCATATATTAGCTGTGGGCGGCTTAATAACATAGCCCAGCCTGGAGAGGCTTGATAGTGTCTCACACATTAGCTGTGGGCGGCTTAATAACATAGCCCAGCCTGGAGAGGATTGATAGTGTCTCACACATTAGCTGTGGGTGGCTTCATAACGTAACCCAGCTGGGAGAGGTTTGATAGTGTCTCACATGTTAGTGCTTGGTGACATGACCCAGCGCGAGAAGTTTGGGAAACACCAGCATATGTTTACAAAGGCACATCGTTCAGATGAACCAGAAATGTGCTGCATCCCACCGGTACGGTTGCAGAGCTCTAAGATCCACTCATCCGTGAAAATGCTGAGACGCTAACATCTAGAGGCATGAGAGAGCTACCATGTCGAATGCCACGGTGGAAGAGAATCAATTGTACCAAGTCTAAGGAAAGAGTTTGCTTCATGGTTCATGTTGGTTATGGGACAACAAAAGGCAAACAGTTCAGACAAATTGGGCGCAATGAAGGCAGATGGAGACACATGCAATCAGCAAGTCCCAGCCTTGAAATCAGGACCGCGGCAACCAAGCAAAGACATTTACGTGGCATGGCATAATGAATAGCCGCGTCTTGCACACAGCTACCTCGTGACCGCTAAATCCCTTACTTCAAAAGACGTCGCACTGTCTATATGTCCGCGGAAATGGGATTTTAATCAATATACAAATTTGATCTCTGTCTGCGGACTTAAAATATTATGTTTATCTGGACACGGATGCGTTTTCAAATATGCGGCAGCTACGATGAATCATTCATTATAAGCAGGCAATGTAAGAGAGCAAGGAATGGAAAGATAACAATCATGTACATAGTCAATATGGCCGCAACCTTGATATTAAATATTCAAGATTACAGAAAGGAGGCCGCAGCCACAAATGCAGATTACAAAAAGAAGGGACGCAGCCCTGAATTAATGATGAGCTCCAGAAATTAACTGAATTTAAGATTCTGCGTCATCATCTTCATCAGCATCTTCTCCGTCCGCGACAGACTCTGTCACTCCTTCCGCAGTCGCTGCTTCGGCCTCCGCCTTCATCCTTGCCCTCTCTTCCGCTGCGGACTTGAGCTCAGCGATGCACTCATGATGTTCGGCATCGCTTAACTTCCAGGCCAGGACCCTCTCCTTGGTTTCGGGGAAGTTCTTCACAAATCTCTGCCGCAGCTCCTGGTAGCCGCGGAGGTAGTCCCTGTTGTTGACAATAAAGAAGTCCTTGGAGCCTTTAAATGACTCCACGGCGTGATCTATGGCTAACTGGAGGGATTCACCATGATCAGCCTCTAATCTTTTTATTTCCGCGGCATGGTTTGCTGCGTCCTGGGCAGACTTAGACTCCAGCTCATCATATTTCTTTTGGAGAAATATAAGCTTGTTATTGGCAATCTCTGCAGCTTGGGCAGCTTCCGCGGTCTGAGCCTGCGAGGCTTTTAGGGATTCCGCGGCTTGTATGAAATTTTGCTCCGCTTACTCCCTTTCCTTGTCTGCCTTCTCCAAGTTCATTTTTACCGCTTGAAGAGCCGCGGCAGCAGAGCTCTTCCCAGCCTCAAATGAGGAGTTCCGTGCAGCCTGCAAGTCCGCGGCATGGGCAC
The DNA here is from genome assembly GCA_949130495.1 of Sambucus nigra. Lineage (NCBI taxonomy): Eukaryota > Viridiplantae > Streptophyta > Magnoliopsida > Dipsacales > Adoxaceae > Sambucus > Sambucus nigra. Next base: position 649,066,627 of record OX422208.1, read on the forward strand.
TCTTCTCAGCCTCCTTCAGCCTGTACAAGGCCTCGTACTTCCTCTTCTGAACAACAATCACATCCGCGGCCTGAAATAAAGGAGTACATATGAAAAATATGAAATAAAGGGGAGAAAATATGAAAAATACATATGGTGCAAAAGTTGAAAGAATGACGACTGGTATGTACCCTCAGAAGGCTGTGGAGGCCGCAGTCCTCCAGGTCTTCATGATCTTCACCAACTAGCCTGTCTAGGTCCGCGGCATCCAGTGCTCGCTTCATTCTCCGTGCAGCCTTTGTAGTAGTGTCCCAAGAGGAATTGGGGTCAGGCTGCCTCAATTGGGGTCTTGGTCTTCCATCAGGCCCGGACTCTCCGCGGAATTGTGGGGGCGGCAAGTTAGCGTTAACCCCCACAACAGCTGGCGGTGGAGGAGATGATGAATGAAGGGGCACATCGGTTGACATCAGGCCCACCGCGGCCAAGTTTTCCCCTATGTCATCATCAAATTGGTCATGCGGAAGGCCGTCATTAACCACCTGCTCTGCGACAGGATCAGTCGCCTTATTGGCAGTGACCGCAGCTTGGGCAGCATTATTTTCTTCGGAGGGAGCCGCGGCATGTCCCTTAGCCTTGGACCTCTTCCTTTTTCTGCTCCGTGCGGTATTATTCAGGACGACCGCGTCCTCATCCATCTCTGCCAGCTGCGCTGCTAGCAGGTCCCTGTCAACCTCTTCACCTGAAAAAGAATAGCATGAGTTCAAGGACAGAAGCGGCCATAGAATAAAAATAATGGTTTACCTTCCGCGCCCATTTGTTTAGGAATGGATTTGTTTGGGAAAAATCCTGCCGCAAATATAGTTGCCGACGTTACAAGTATGCTGAACCTCTTGTGTTCAGCAGGAACTTCCGCAGCCTCAGCAACTCTTTTCTCCTGCCGCTTGTTTAAATGCAGATTGCCAAGGGCTGCAGAATGAAAAGACGAATCAAGTTAGTGGAAATTACACGTGAAATAAAAAGGACGCGGCTATGATCTTATACCTAATTTTGAGGGTATCCCCCACTGCCGCGGCATTGTATATGTTCTCTCTCTTTCATTCTCCTCGGGGTGCATCTCCCAGCCTTCACCAGAGATGTAGAAATATTTTCCCTTCCAATTTTTCACACTTGTCGGCCTCCCAGAATAAAGGGTCTCATCCCTGCCGCGGCTAGAAAAATAATAGTAGCCCGCGAACTTCACCGAGTTCTCCTTTGGACGGTAGAAGTGAAAGAACTCCGCGGGAGTGATGTCCTTTTTGAACTGCTGCTGCCAAAGGACAACTGCAGCGAGAATGGCTCTCCAGCCGTTAGGGTCCAACTGTGCGGGGGCCAGGTTCATCGCCTGAAAAAGTCGACGGATAGGAACTGGGACAGGTAGCCGCAGCCCGTAAATGAACGTGTGCAGGGGGAAACAAATTCTGTCGTCAGATAGAACCGTGCACGGTCTTTGGTTCGCGGCAGGAGCTGAACACATCAAATTTTCTGGAAACTCGAAGGCCTCAGCCACCTGCTCAACCCAATCTTGGGTCATTGAGCTACGGATATCAAGCGCGGCCAAAGGTCTCACACCCCTCCCTGATGTACCTCCTGGCTTGTTTCTAGCGGCCGCGGTACTATCTCCTTCAGCCGTGGGGTGATTACTTGAGTTGGCTTCTTCCATCGACGATTGACAATTCTTTCCAGACGCGGAGTCCGCGGAGTCTGAGTCAAGAATTACGCAGTTTGGGCAATCTGTGAGTTTGCAAGGCCCTACTGATCTTAGAGGGGGCACAGAAGTAAGCTCGGGGGGAGAGGTCCCAAAGTGCTTTGCCCAAAAGCCTCTCAGGAACTCGTCGGGGTCAAAACTCATATGGCTGCAGCAGTACCTGAAAAGCAGAGTTCGCAGTTAGGCGCCGCAGCCAGTATGACTTGTCAGACTTCAAGAAGCCGCGGCAGGGTATTTTTTAGTTAAAAATGATACTTTTGGGATCAGTCCAAACAAGCCGCAGCCGCATCCGTATCAGAAGAACTTAGGATGCCGCGGTAATAATACAAAATTGTTTTAAGGCATTCCTAGACACGGCATTTCCTAAATTTTTTGTACACTAGCATCAACTACAGTTCTAAGGCTATTCCTGGACTATGGGGTGGTGATTTGATGCCGCGGATGTTAGCGCGGACCGCGGTCTGTTAGCGCGAAAACGCAGAATTGTAAAGTCATTGAAATCAAACCATGCCGCGGCCTCAATCCTAAACGTGATTTCGTAAATCCCATAATTTTTCGGATCAAACCCACAGAATACGGAGTGTTCGATTATGAACATCAAGAACAGTTGTGTTTCATGTGCAGCATATGTGGGAAAAACAAAACAAGCAAATATAACCCTAGATTCCTATCAAACAGCTAGAGTTTGTTCGTGGAAGTTAAAGATGGGTTTGGTATTTGATTCATATGATTCGATTATTAAAAACTGGAAAGAAATGAAAACTACGAAGCCTATTGATCGAAAGATTACCTGGAATCGAGAAGAATCTGCTATGTTCAGCCTCACACCACCTTGGAAACACCACACGCAGCTTCAAACCACCTCGGAAGGCTGCCGAAAAATATAAGAAGGATTGTGCAGTATTTCGCTCTCGATTTGCTCTCAAAAGTTTTGGAAACGTAATGAAGTCCACGGCCAGAAACAATTTATATAAGGGAGCGCGGAAGACGAATCGTCGCTTTGAAAGCACCGAGGTTACTAGGCTTATAAGCCGCAGTCCCAATATACTTCCCTTGGCACAACCGCTTGGGGGCTTATTGATAATGCAATATATAGCACCCTGCCGCGGTAGTACTCTTCCGAAGCTGCGGATGTTCAGACCATACAGGCCGCGGCAGTTACCATAGTCAGGGCGCGGCCAGATCTCTCGTAGGCTGCGGCCCCCTTCATCAAAGGCCGCGGCACCCCACCTTAGGGCGCTTCACTACTCAGCGTTGCTTACTCTACGGGCTGCGCACCCTTATCCACAAGTTACTGCAGACTTGGTACATGTCACGTGCTGTGGGCACGTGACTCAACTCACTTCCTTATAAATAGAGGACCATGCCCGGAAAAGTAAAGGGATTCCACATACGCCCAAGGCAGGCTCTACAATACAGATTCTCACTACACAATCTCGACACAACTTGGTGGCCACCCACCCACATCGCAGCCACCTATCCAGCACTCCGGAATCCTCAGTACTGCCACGTACTCTCCTTTATTCTCATTTGTATGCCACTCAAGGCACGATTATACTGTACCATGCAACGCATATAATGAGAACGGAGCAACACAGTGGATGTAGGCCTATTTTAAAGGCTGAACCACTCTATATCTTGTCTTCTCTCTATTTACTTGCTTTAGTTGATTATTACATACTTCACACACGATTTGCTGATGCGAAAACGACAAGTGGACGATTTCTCGTATCATCACACATCATATATTCCTTGATTGACTAAAAAAATTGCATGATAAATTCTATTTTTAGCCTCGACAAATGGTCGAGCAACTTATTAACTTCCACAGGTACAAGATTTAGTCCCGACGAATGCTCGACCATAATCTTAAGCTCTTGGAAATCTTATTAATACACCGATAGATGCCCGAGCACTGATCGCTCTCTATATCTACTCGGACCGGTACAACTTCGCCCCGGCGGACTAGTCTGGCACCACTTATTTTGTTAATGCTCCGACGGATGGTTGAGCACTTTACACCACTTTGGACCCAACACATGCTTAGGCAATATTATTTATAGCAGACGGATGCTCGGATGTTGATATTTCTTGAATTTCAGAATGGGTTGTCCGGATCTATGATTCTTGACCTGCAAGATATTCAGGCATATTCAAGGCTCATCTCGGAAAATGATCAGAAAAATATTTCAATATATTTAGTCCCGAATATACTTGCCACACATGTCATATCTTATCCCCAACAAATGGTTGGTCAGGATAATTCTTATATTCAGTACCAACAGATGGTTGGCATAGTCGATTAATAATAAACATTGAATTTATTGGAAGATGCTCGGGCATGGATCGTTCATAACATCTACTAGGTCCTTTGTAATTTTTTCCTCGACGGACCCTCAGCTTCGATGGATAGTTGACATTGTGTGATCACGTCTCAAGCTCTAATAAATAGTTGGCCAATGCAGTTCTTATTTAATTTAACCTCGTCGAATGAAAAATTGGGCAATCTGTACCACAAAGATCCAATAACAAATAAAGCAGCAGGAAGAGCAACGATCAACTGTATTTATCAATAAAGATAGATCCAACCTGTAAGATGTCACATCTCTAGTAAAATCACAGTCAACGAGCAAGATATGTTGATAACAACACTAGACCACCCTGAATGTATCGAGTAACATCATCAGACAACCCGCGGTGATCGGCGATCACCAAGAAACGAATTAACACGTCGCCAACACTAAGATATCCACTCCAGAGGAATAACTTTTCTTGAATGCCATATCAGATCAACGCATTTTGGCACAAGGACGCTTTGAACTCATATCAATTTCTTTAGGTCCATGAGCTATATGGAGTCTTCCACAGCCTCTTAGAACCACCATGCATGGCCAGCGAACAAGTGTGCCCCGAGGAACGATACAATACGTGGAGCTATACGAGCAAGATAATCCTTGAATATATCCAGCTCGACGAACGATCAACGCGACGCTCTTCAATGCAGCGAATCCCCAAAGAGCGATTGGTCACACTTATCATCCCGGTTATACATATCAAATGACCCGATGGACGGTCGAGTAGCCTTCTCTTCACAGCCCGATTGGGGTCTCCATGGCAGCGATGACACGTGAATAGATTCACTACAACATTTAAAGAAAAATAGAAGAGGTCAACTCAGGACAGATGCCAACATGGTTAACACCGAAATTAGTCTTTCAAATGATGATCAAGACCAAGCTTGATTTAGTTATAATTGCCTTCTTTCTTGTTCCCACTAAATTAAGTACGTCTGCAGGCCTTTGTTATCTCCAAACACAAATGGCCTCACGAGTTGCCCAGGCAACAATAAAAGCCCTACGGGGGATCCCTAGGCAAAAATCCAACTCAGGTTGGTCGCCAACTACGTTGGTGGGTTAAAATCCTGAACGGGTGGATGACCCTTAAACTAGGTGCATTTTTTCCATCACCTTTTAGGCCTATGAAAGTGTGACGGCACAACCTAAAAGGTAAAATAGGCGGATATTTACATGCGAGGCATTGGAAAATGGAAAAATGGAAACGTAATTAGTATTACATTAAATTACGGGAAAATACTGAGTACAATAAGCATACCGATTACACATCACATGTTAGAAAACCCAAGGCAGGGTCTTACCCCTACTAGGTACATGCCCGAGCAAGTCTCGACGCGTAAGCTTCTGGTCGGCCTCTCTAATTGGACCATATGAAAAACCTAAGGCAAGGTCTTACCCCTACTAGGTACATGCTCGAGCAAAGCTCGACGCATAGGCTTCTGGTCGGCCTCTCCAATTGGACCATATGAAAAACCTAAGGCAGGGTCTTACCCCTACTAGATACATGCTCGAGCAAGGCTCGACGCATAGGCTTCTGGTCGGCCTCTCTAATTTGACCATATGAAAAACCTAAGGTAGGGTCTTACCCCTACTAGGTACATTCTCGAGCAAGGCTCGATGCATAGGCTTCTGGTCGGCCTCTCCAATTGGACCATATGAAAAACCTAAGGCAGGGTCTTACCCCTACTAGGTACATGCTCGAGCAAGGCTCAACGCATAGGCTTCTGGTTGGACTCTCCAATTGGAACATATGAAAAACCTAAGGCAGGGCCTTAACCCTACTAGGTACATGCTCAAGCAAGGCTCTACGCATAAGCTTCTAGTCGACCTCTCCAATTGGACCATATGAAAAACCTAAGGCATGGTCTTACCCCCACTAGGTACATGCTCGAGCATGACTCGACGCATAGGCTTGTGGTCGGCCTCAAAAAATTGACCATACGAGACCAAAATACAGGGAGATGCCCTAAACTTGATGCACGCTCTATAAAGCCTTAGCAAACAAATTCTGAACAGCCCTGTGGTCAGCCTCATAAATTCGGCCATGCAATAAAATAGCCAACGAAATATGTTTGACCTGATCCCAAGAGGGTACGTAGGCAGCTCGACACTCTCGAGTCCGGTTCCCATATAAATTAAACGTCTCTCAACTCAAGACAAGCATTCATCTAAAAACCTATGAACGCGATAAGATCAACCAAAGAAGTCTTAAAAGTTGAACGACAGATCAAAGAATGCCAGTCCAGTTCACACCACCAACTGCATACGTTTAAGGAGATTGTGGACCAGCTCCCAGCTCATCTCAGAATCAACTCAGCTGAACTTCGACTTGTGGGGCTATTGTGGGGGCAAAATATATGCCTACGTAATAGCATGACGTGTGGTGAGCACCCCAGTGAAGATGGCGACGTATCAGCAATATAGGGACGACTAAAATCCTTAGTAAACTAGAAGATCGAGGAGCAATATCGGATTAGAATAAAACTCCATGAAGATATGAACCATCCATATTTGTTACTCATCCATATTTTTAACCCTAATGTAACCCCTAACTCTGTATAAAGGGGACACCCCCCATTGTGAAAGGGGGCTTAGAAGTTAGAGAAACACTCTCATGTAAAACTGTCTGATTATTCTAAGGAAACACACCGGCAGCCCCATGGACGTAGGCCATTCATGGTCGAACCACGTAAATCTTTATCTCTCTCGTATTTATTTCTATACTTGTATTGTGATGAATTGACACCCTCCTATAGGTGAGATTTTTTGCACCTACAGTTATAATACCCATGTTGTTAGGGATTCAAACTATCTTGACTTAATTGATAATTCTTGGAAGAAAATAATGACTTAAATTCATGTTTGGGTAGGAATTGCATGTAGAAGTGTTTGACATCTGTAACGAATAATAAATTACAGAGTTTGGGTTTTACCAATGAATTTAATCTGGGTTTATGTTGAATATTAATGGAGAATAATGAAAACCTAAAGTTTTTAAGGATTAGATGATTAAATCCATTCTTGATGGGAAATTTTAATGATTTTGATGTTTTGTTACATTGGGAATCGTCCTAATGCGTATATAAATTGTTAGGAACAATTATAGAGAGGCGGACCGATTCGGTTTCCAGAAAAATGTAAAATTTTCCTTTTTAGCCTAAAACTCCTAAATTGTTGTCAAAAAACTTTTGCGACATTGATAAAGTATAATAAGGGATTTATTATATTATAGTAGGCCTTGATAGGATTATGGGATTAAGTATTATCCAGAAAATTAAGATGATGATTAAGCGGGATAAATGATAATGTAATTAATTCGAGATAATGAGGATGTAATTGCATGAAAGCGTGAGTGAGCATATTGTATAGACCATTAGGGTAAGGAAGACTTAGCAACTGAAATAAACCAAGGGGTAACTAGGACCCTTAGAGTAGAGAATGATACTCCATTAAATGCGAAAGTGAGAATAATCGTAAATTGAAAGTACAGTGAGTATTAGAGTAATATATACTACGTACGAAGTTATGATATTTTGGTTGTGTGTATACCTAGTGATTTTATATAGGTGGGGTGAATACCTGATGTATACTCAACTGTATTGGGGTAGAGGTAGCATTCCAAAGCAATACATGAAAATAATATTGGGGTTCAGGAAACATTTCAAACCGTTATATGAAAAGAATATTAGGGTTGAGGTAACATTCTGAACCATTATATGAAAATAATATTGGGGCCGTGGTGACATTCTGAACAAATACATGAAAAGAATATTGGGGTCGAGGTGACATTCCGAAATAATATATAAAATAAGCTTTGGGGCCGAGGTAATATTTTGAACCAATAGTCCTTAATGTGTGATATGGGGACACGATTGAAAAGTATGCACTTCTAATGTAGATTATGTGTGAAATGTAGACCATGTGAATAATCTACTTGTGTGTGATAGTAGACTATTAGATGATAAAACCAAATATAGAGGTTATTATGTAGAGAAACGTAATTATATGATCAAATGATAACATGTAAGAAATGTTACTTAGAATGATAATAACGTACGAGCAATGTTAATAAGATAGTGTACTGTATGGGCAGTACGAGGACTTGGAAGTGTTAGTCATATAATGTAGTACTTATGTTTAATTAGCTTCGGTATAATAACTAGGAGGGCTAAGTAGATACGTTAGGTGTGCACAATAGCTGAGGGGTGAGGAAATTCAAGGGAGCGTACACGAACCCAACATGTGTAATAAATAACTAGTTTTAAACTGTGACAAATAACTGAAAAATATTTTGAAAATGTTTTGGGTACTAACCCTGGCCATAAAATCTATTTCAAAAACTTTTTAGGTGTCTAGTCACATGGACGCCAGACATGATGATTCTTTATAGGGACGTATAGCTGCAGCACTGTGGAAGCTTGCGGGATTTTAATTAGACACATACATTATTTCATTTCTAGTGTAGGAGTTTATTCTAGCGTTTCAGTTTGGGCATGTTGACCCTTCGAGACTTTATTTATTTAGTATTTCAGTTTCAGACTTTTATTTAAGTTTTCTTAGTTGTTTGATTGATTATTTTGTGTGGCATTTTAGCCGATGGTTTATTCGACAAGACTTTCGTTATTCATTTATTTGAGATGAATTAGACTCTAGAATGGTGTGAATGTTTTACATTCAATTTTTTGGCATATTACTATTTGTCTCTTTAATGCAAGATAAAATTTGTCACCGTCTTAATTAACAAATAGGTGATTCGTAATAAATTTGGTAGTCGACAGTGATGCTAAGAATGGACCATTTTGTAAATCCTATTTTAATTTAATGAAGGCTTGATCACCTAATCTTTTGTAACAACCCTCGCTTTTAAGAGACTCGTTTTATATTAATTTACTGCATGAAGTAATTATATAAAATACGGATGATGGAGTAAATATGAATTAAATGTGTTAATGGAGCATATTTACGGAGATTGTGGCATATTTATGGTATGTGTATGTAAATATCATCATGTGCGTTTTATAGTATCATATGTTTTAAAATGACATTTAAGGTTTAAATGAAACAGGAACTTGAAATAATTTATAAAATTGTTGGATTCCAATTTAGAGGGCGTATTTAGTCCTGATATGTTCGACGTAGTCGAAATAAGTGCAATATTTTATTTTTGTGTTTCGGGCAGTTTTGATTGGTTTTAACCTGAACGCGTAGTTGCGAGTCATTTTAATGTGGTACTAACCATTTAAGTTGGTAATTTATACTAAAGCCATAGTTTAGTCTTGCACCTCATTTATTTCTCTTAAGTGTGTATTTACTAACCTAGAGAGAAAGAGAGAAGAAGAGAACTTGTGGAGAAAAGAGAGAGATTGAAGATTGAGGCTTGATATTGTTGCTACCTTAAAGAAATCTGAGATTCCTACCTTAACGCAAGTTTTCTACTTGCTAATATATGGTTTAGGATGAGTAAATTGAATGGATGGTTGTGTATTCATTATGGTTTAACCATTTTAGGGTTTTAATGAATTTCTAGGTTTGAACCCTTGGGAATTGATTTAAATAGTTATTAGTATAAAATTAAGTTATTGGAGGTATTTATTGTTGATTAGATTCAATAAATGATCTTGCTTTGGGTATAAATGTGTTGGGGGAAAATTAGGAGTCTAAGACTCCATAGCCGAATTAGGCATTTCTAGGTTGGGCGAATCGATTCACCCCTAGCGAATCGATTCGCTATAGAGGAATCTTACAGATCAGTATGGACCGAATCGATTCGGAGGATATAAAAAGTCGGGTTCTCCTGTCCGAATCGATTTGGCTGGTCCGAATCGATTCTCTTTCTTACCGAATCGATTCGGCTAGTTTGAATCAATTCGGAAATGCTGTTGTTTGGAGTTATTCTTTTAATTCCATTTTTATCCATTTCTTTTAGGTTTAGGACTTAGGGACCTTCTTGTATGAAGTAAAATTAGTGTCCTAGACTCCTAGATGAGTGAGTTAACTACCCTACATTAGATATGGTTTATATAAGGGTTATTCCGGGGGTATACAAATTGAGGTTAAAGCATCCTTTCCCTTTAGCTAACTATTATGAGTATAGGAGTTGTAAGGTCGTAATTGGGGGACTTTAGAAGGTCAACTGAGTTATGATAGTCTTGATGGTTTATAATAATATGACAATTGAATGTTTGGAGAACAAGTTGAGAATTTATTCATTCATTGAGGTTATGATGAGGATGTCAATTACGTATGGTTTCGGATAAAATTTGATGTATCTATTATAACGGAAATGGATTATGTTAAATGATAATTTACTTAATCATGAATATGGTAAATGATAATTTACTTAAACACACCTCTCTAAATGCCATCATAAGGGAAGTTCGCGCGTGAGGTGAAGCCCCCTAGCTAATGAATGCAGGGTGAATATAGTCCTAGGACATATGAGAACGTATTTTATGTTTTCTGTGATGGTGAGGTAATTCTGGGTATGGTTATGACTCTCCCGCGGGCATATGGATGCTTCTCGACGTCTTGCGTTGTAGGTGACCAGGTTGTCTTAGTTGATAGCCCCTGGAAGATGATGGTCATTTAGGGGTGTGCACAGTGGGGCAACCCGGATGGGCGGTCTTAGAATCATTATATGTATATGTATATAACTATTCTTAATCAAGTGGGACTTGATGGATTATAAATACTATAAAGAGCATAATGAAATGCCATAAAGAGCATATAACTGTGATAATGTTTCATAATGAGAAATGGAGCAATGAACTCGAACAGATTAAATGATGGAGGTTTTAATTATTGACATTCATTCATATCCTCTTGCATAATTAAATCAAACTTATGATCATTTAAATTGCCTTAGTTTATGCCTTGAGATAGTATAGGTAGATTCTTATATATTTCCATCATAATTAACTGTTTAAAATTGTCATACTCTTTATTCATCTGCTTATCATATAAAATCGGGCCCTGAACCATTCATATTTCTGTTGTGCATGAATTTTGTATTCGCTCAGGCACTCCACCGCAAGGACGTCTGTACTGAATTTCCTATTTCGGTGTTTTGGGAGCCGTAATTACTTTGTGGATGATTATGGGATATTTTGATAGGCGCTTCCATTATTGAAGTCTAGTTTATACTCGGGTAATTTATTCGGGCGTGTGGCACAAAATCTTTTGTAATTGTATAATGAAATGTATTATGTACTTATTGAACTTGTTAATTATGGGTTGTATAGACTGTTGACCCACATCATATTCGGTCCCCTATTGTGTAATTGTTGTGGTTGTAATATAAGTTCTTTTGGGTTTCCACTTTCATTTCAAATTGGGTTGTATAAATTTCTTCTTTAACTTATAAAATTAAACTTTTGGCAACTCGTTTTTCTAAAATATTGTGTGGTTGTCCCGTATACTTACTTTATTGTTGTGATGCTGAGAATGATCCATCTGTAATTCCCTTTATTATTAGAGTATCGGGATGGCCACCCCTTATTTTGGTGAGCGGGTTGTCACAAAAGGTATCAGAGCATCAGGTTTTAGAGTCGTTAGGATCTATGCGGACTTGTCACATTCTACCGTACCGTTCTTTGATATAGAGCCTTAATGTTAGGACCTTTTTGTATGCCTATAACTGCGATCTTCTGCAAAATAAATTATTCTTTTATAGTATTATAATTCTATTATTTCTTCATCTCAGATGCCTCCTAAGAGAGGTCGCCCAGCTAGAAGAAATCGAATTGTAGAAGGGGATGTTGGTCCTCCACCACTGCCTCAAGGAACGACTAATACAGCTGAAGATGCCAACATTGTGGCCCAAGCGGTTAATGCTGCTATGACCGCGGTGGTTCAACAAATACCACAAGCTCCCGCGGGACCTTCTCTGTGGGAGAGGGTTAGAGAGTCCTTTTTAAAGGGCCATCCCCTGAAATTTGAAGGAGGTTACGATGTCATTAGAGCTAATCAGTGGAAGAAGGATATGCAGCGCTATCTATGAATGGTAGACTATAATGAGGAGAGGAAACAAGTCCTTTATACTTTCAAGCTCGTCGGATCTGCGTTACATTAGTGGGAGTCTATAACTACGCCAGAGCAGAGGGATGTTATGACTGTCAATGAATTCTGGCCTTTGTTTGACCAAAAGTATTTCCCTCCCGCGGTTCAGAGGGAGATGAGAAGAAAACTTCAAGATTTGGCGCAAGGGGAGCGGTCAGTTGCGGAATAAGAGGAGGAGTTCACCCGGTCAGTAAGTTTTATACTGGATGAGGTGACTCCCGAAAAGAGAAAAGTATCGAAGTTTATGGGAGGTTTCAACTGGAGAATCCGACAACATTTGCTGGGTAATCCATCTTTGCAGACTTTTGGGGATGTGATGAATGCGACGTTGCTTCATTGCCAAGAGCACCGGTTGTATTTCCAAAGTAGTAAGAAAGCTAAAGTGATGGGGCAAGCTGGGAATCCTGAAGGTAATGTGATAGGAGGAGGAGCTTTTCCCTCGTCCCAATCTTCAGGAAATAAGCAACGAGAAAGGGACCCCCAACATGGAGATTTGTCTAAACAAAAATGTTTTGGTGGGTTATTTGCGGGTGGAAATAACAATAGGCAGGGTCAAGGTGGACCGCAACCGCAACAAGAAGGTTGAGGCGGAAATGGAGGTAGAGGCCATCAGGGCCAAGGTTTCAGGCAGTTTCAAAATAACCGAGGGTGAAACCAAGAGAATGCGACAAATCGATGCTTTCAATGCGGAGAGTTGGGTCACTACAAGAGGTCGTGTCCACAGTTGATTGGGGGACAAATTCCTAGGGATCCAAAGTAGCCACATGTTCAGTTTCCGCCATAGGTACCTAACCCGATTGTCCCTCCCCAACAGGGACAGGTACAGTATGGGAGAGTTTATCACATTCAGGATGCTATGCTTCCTCTGGCCCCTCCATCACCGCCAGCAATTGAGGGTAAGTTTCTCATTCAGGGTCACATGGGTCGGGTACTATTTGATACAGGTTTAACACACTTGTTTATTTTTGGAAGTTTTTCTCAGTCTACAGAGTTAATTAAATCTGCAGAGAGTACATTTACGAGTGTTGAATCTTCGATGGGAGATGGATCACTGATTTTCTTTGTTTGTAAATGAGTAGGAATAAGTCTTGGTAATTTGCGCTTTGAGGCCGATTTATTCATCCTTCACATAGTCGGGTATGATGTAATCCTAGGAATGGATTGGCTAATAAAGTATCACGCGATAGTTAATTGCTATGGAAAGAGCATAGTTTTTTCTATCCCGGGGCAAGAATTTTTTTTAGTGGTTATGCCTTGTATGGAAGGGGGTACTAGAACTTACGTGTACTATATCGCGGAGGAGACTTCTCAAGATGTAGTTGTTTCCTTAGATTTGATTCCAGTTGTTACGAATTTCGTAGATATTGTTCGAGAGATACCGGGTTTGCCTCCTAGTAAGGAAATTGAGTTCGTAATCGATTTAGCATCGAGAACTCAACTAATCGCGAGAGCTCCTTATCGTATGGATCATGTTGAGAGACCAAATTCAGCAGTTGTTGGAACAGGGATTCATTCGGCATAGCACATCATCGTGGGGCGCTCCGGTGTTATTTGTGAAGAAAATGGACGATTCTTTTCGGTTGTGTGTTGACTACAGAGAGTTGAAGAAATTCACCATCCGGAACAAATACCCTTTGCCTCGTATCGAAGATTTGTTTGATCAACTTAGGGGAGCATCGTACTTCTCTAAGATCGACTTGAGGATGGGTTATCACTAGTTGAGGATACGGGAGCAGGATGTATCCAAGACTGCTTTCCTAACAAGATATGGGTCCTATGAATTTTTCGTTATGCCTTTCGAACTAACAAATGCCTCCGCTGTGTTTATGAACCTCATTAATAGGGTGTTTCGGGACTTCCTGGACCAGTTTGTTATTGTATTCATTGCTCACATCCTAGTTTATTCTCAAATAGAAACCGATCATGCTACTCATTTGCAGTTCGGGAAGTGTGGTTTTTGGTTGCAGGAAGTACAGTTTTTGGGTCACATTATGACAGCCCAGGTTATTTGGGTAGACCCAAGCAAAGTTATTGCCCTAAGGGAATGGGGTCAGCCCACGACGCCTACCGAGATTCGTAGTTTCCTGGGTTTGGCTGGTTATTACCGTCGGTTTATCAAGGGTTTCTCTAAAATTGCTAGCCCTTTGATAAATTTAACCCAGAAAGGGGTGAGGTTTGTTTGGGATAATTCTTGTCAGTCGTCTTTTGACGAGCTCAAGGATAGGTTGACTTTTGCTCCAGTCCTTGCATTACGTAGGCCAATATTAGAATATTTGGTCTTCACCGATGCATCTCTATAAGGATTGGGAGGTGTACTTCAGCAAGAGTGACAGACTATTGCTTATGCTTCTCGCAAGCTAAAGCCTCATGAAAAGAATTATCCAGTGCATGATTTGGAACTTATCGCAGAAGTCTTTGCCTTGAAGATTTGGAGGCATTATCACCTAGGGGAGAAATTTAGTCTTTTCATGGACCACAAATCATTGCAATATTTATTTTCACAGAAAGATTTAAATATGCGACAATGCCTATGGCTAGAGTTCGTGAAAGACTATCAATTTGACATCCACTATCACCCGGGCAAAGCGAATGTGGTAGCGGATTCCTTGGGTAGAAAACACGAGGGGGAGTTAGCGGAGGTATGGAAGGAGAACAGTTAGGAGGACGCGGTTGCTAGGGCATTCATGTCAGTGATGACCGTTACGCCTACCATTATGGCAAGGGTTCTAAAAGCTCAAGGAAGGGATAAAGGTTGTCAGAACCATATACGCCAATTGTTAACTGAGGGAGAGGAATCCCATTCGATATGTTCAGAGGGTGGATTACGTTTTCACGGGATACTCATATTCTCGGACGAAGGGGATTTGAGGAGGACCGTGATGGCAGAATCTCATGGGTTTAAAATTTCAGTGCATCCTGGTGGGGACAAGATGTATCAAGACATGCGCCATCAGTATTGGTGGCCAGGCATGAAGCGGGATATTTATGAGTTTGTATCCTAATGCACTACTTGTCAATTGGTAGATCATCAGTGACCGACAAGTTTTTTGCAATCATTGGAGATTCCGGAGGGGAAGTGGGAGAGTATATCGATGGAATTTATTACGGGATTACCAAGGTCACAGAGTGGTCATGATTCTATTTGGGTTATTGTCGACTACTTGACTAAGTCAGCACACTTCCTACCTGTGCGCACAGATTATGATACTTCTCGTTACGCCCAGCTGTTCATCGCGAAGGTTGTTAGACTTCATGGGGTGCCCTTAAATATATTTTCCGACCGAGATAAGATTTTTGTTTCCTACTTTTGGCGAAGTTTCCAAGAGGCTATGGGAACTGAATTGAAGTTAAGCACTTCTTATCATCCTCAAATAGATATGCAGACGGAGAGAGTCAATCAAATGTTAGAGGATATGCTCTGAATAGGTATGCCTGATTTCAAAGGTGGTTGGGAACAATATCTCCCTTTGGTCGAATTTGCTTATAATAATTCGTACCAATTTACTATTAGGATAGCGCCCTATGAAGCTTTATATGGTAGACCATGTATATCACCCACTTGTTGGTTAGAGGTGGGCGATAATAAATTTCTTGGATCGAAAATGATCCAGCATACTTCTTCTAAGATTTAACTCATCCAGAATCGCATTTGGATAGCTCAAGATTGCCAGAAGAGTTATGTTGATGCAAATAGAAGGCATATAGAGATGGAAATTTGGGATCAAGTCTTGGTGCGAGTGTCGCCAATGAAGGGAATTAAGCACTTTGGGAAGAAAGGGAAGCTTGTACCGCACTATGTTGGACCTTTTCCCGTTATTTCCAAGGTAGGTCCAGTGGTGTATCAACTTGCCTTATCGAAAATCTTACAACAAATCCATGATGTGTTCCATATTTCCTCTTTGAAGAAGTATAAGAGGTGTGAAGGTGACTTTTGGCATATTCCTTTTGAGAATATCGATTTTCAACCTGATATTTCATATGAAGAACAACTGGTTGTAATCTTAGAGCATGGGGAACGTAGATTGAGGTCTCGAGTGGTGCCCTTGGTGCGAGTCCAATGGAGTCATCACAATGCCAAGGAATTGACGTGGGAACGTGAGGATGATATGCGGGAAAAGTATCCGCATCTTTTCTTGCAAGGTACGCTTGAATTTTGAGGGCAAAAATTCCCTCATAAGGGGGGAGTATGTAATAACCCTCACTTTTAAGAGACTCATTTTATATTAATTTACAGCATGAAGTAATTATATAATATACGGATGATGGAGTAAATATGAATTAAATGTGTAAATGGAGCATATTTACTGAGATTGTGGCATATTTACGGTATGTGTATGTAAATATCATCATATGCATTTTATAGTGTCATTTTTTCTAAAATGACATTTATGGTTTAAATGAAACAGGAACTTGAAATAATTTATAAAATTGTCGGATGCCAATTTAGAGGGCGTAGTTAGTCCCGAAATGTGCGAGATAGTCGAAATAAGTGCCATATTTTATTTTTGTGTTTCGGGCACTTTTGACTGGTTTTAACCTGAACGCGTAGTTGTGAGTCATTTTAATGTGGTATTAACTATTTAAGTTGGTAATTTAGATTAAATCCATGATTTAGTCTTTCACCTCATTTATTTCTCTTAAGTGTGTATTTACTAACCTAGAGAGAAAGAGAGAAGAAGAGAACTTGTGGAGAAAAGAGAGAGATTGAAGATTGAGGCTTGAGATTGTCGCTAGAACAAAGAAATCTGACATTCCTACCTTAAGGAAAGTTTTCTACTCGCTAATATATGGTTTAGTATGAGTAAATTGTATGCATGGTTGTGTATTGATTATGGTTTAACCATTTTAGGGTTTTAATGAATTTCTAGGTTTGAACCCTTGGGAATTGATTTAAATAGTTATTAGTATAAATTTAATTTGTTAAAAGTATTTATTGTTCATTAGATTCAATAAATGATCTTGTTTTGGGTAGAAATGTGTTGGGGGAAAATTAGGAGTCTAAGACTCCATAGCCGAATTAGGCATTTCGGGGTTGGACGAATCGATTCGCCCCTAACGAATCGATTCGCTATAGAGGCAACTTACAGATCTGTATGGACTGAATCGATTCGGCTGGTTCGAATCAATTCAGTAGGATGTAGAAAGTCAGGTTCTCCTTTCTGAATCGATTTGGCTGGTTCGAATCGATTCGCTTTCTCCCCGAATCGATTCGGACAGGGCAAATCGATTCGAAAATGCTGTTGTTTGGAGTTATTCTTTTAATTCCATTTTTATCCTTTTCTTTTAGGTTTAGGACTTAGGGAACTTCTTGTATGAAGTTAACTTAGTGTCCTAGAGTCCTAGATGAGTTAGTTAGCTACCCTACATTAAAGATGGTTTATATATGGGTTATTCCGGGGGTATACAAATTGAGGTTAGAGCATCCTTTCCCTTTAGCTAACTATTATGACTATAAGAGTTGTAAGGTCATAATTGGGGGAATTTAGAAGGTAAATTGAGTTATGATAGACTTGATGGTTTATAACAACATCACAATTAACTGTTTGGAGATCAAGTTGAGAATTTATTCATTCATTGAGGTTATGATGAGGATATCAATTACGTATGGTTGCGGATAAATTGTGATGTACCTATTATAACAGAAATGGATTATGGTAAATGATAATTTATTTAATCATGAATATGGTAAATGATAATTTACTTAAAAACATCTCTCTAAATGCCATAATAAGGGAAGTTCGCACGTAAGGTGAAGCCCCCTGGCTAATGAATGCAGGGTGGATATAGTCATAGGCCATATGAGCGCTTATTTTATGTTTTCTGCGATGGTGAGGTAATTCTGGGTGTGATTATGGCTCTCCCGCAGGCATATGGCCTCTTCCTGACGTTTTGCATTATAGGTGCGCATGTTGTCTTGGTTGATAGGCCCTAGAAGATGATGGTCATTTAGAGGCTCACATAGTGGGGAAACCGGAATGGGCGGTCTTAGAATTGTTATATGGATATGTATATAACTATTCTTAATCAAGTGGGACTTGATGGATTATAAATTCTATAAAGAGCATAATGAAATGTCATAAAGAGCATACAACTGTGATAATGTTTCATAATGAGAAATGGAACAATGAAATGGAACAGAGTAAATGATGGAGGTTTTAATTATTGATATTCATTCATATCCTCTTGCATAATTAAATCCTACTTATGATCATTTAAATTGCCTTAGACTATGCTTTGAGATTTTATAGGTAGATTCTTATATATTTCAATCATAATTAATTGTTCATAACTGTCATACTCTTTATTCATCTGGTTATCATATAAATCGGGCCCTGACCCGTTCATATTTTTGTTGTGCATGAATTTTGTATTCGCTCAGGCGCTCCAACGCAAGGACGTCCGTAGTGACTTTCCTATTCTGGTGTTTTGGGAGCCTTAATTAATTTGTGGATGATTACGGGATATTTTGATAGGCGCCTCCATTATTGAAGTCCAGTTTATGCTCGGGTCATTTATTCGGGCGTGTGGCCCAAAAGCTTTTGTAATTGTATAATGAAATGTATTATGTACTTATTGAACTTGTTAATTATGGGCTGTATAGACTGTTGACCGACAACATATTCAGTCCCCCTATTGTGTAATTGTTGTGGTTATAATATAAGTTCTTTTGGGTTTCCACTTTCATTTCAAACTGGGTTGTATAAATTTCTTCTTTAACTTATAAAATTAAACTTTTGTCAACCCGTTTTTCTGAAATATTGTGTGGTTGTCCCGTATACTTATTATATTGTTGTGATGCTGAGAATAATCCATCTATGATTCCCTTTATTATTGTAGTATCGGGCTGGCCACCCCTTATTTTAGTGAGCGGGTTATCACACCGACAGTTGCTTCCACCATGGAAGTTGATTTATTTCTTCACTTGCAAAGAATAAAAACTGCACCTCCCTTTCCACAGACAAAGCGAAGTATATTACGATAGGAAGTTATTTTGCTAAACTTTTACGGATGAAAAAAAAAATGTTGAAAGACTGTAGTATTGGTCAAGAATGCATGCTTATTTGTTGTGACAATACTAGTGCTATTGGCATCTCCAAGAATCCCATTCAAAATTATATAACAATGCATATATACATACAATATCATTTCATTAGAGAATTTGTTGAAGAAATATTTTTCCTTAAGCTATGTTTTTACTAATATTCAATCATCATATATTTTAACGAAACCTCTTGATTGGACCAGATTTGAGTTCCTTAGATCATCATTGGGTATTTGTGTCGTTGATTGAATGATTTGATGACACGGGTTTTATATTTCTTCATCTAATGACTTGGCATATAATAAATAAACTTTTCTAATTTCCACATAACGAAACTTAAAATTTTATGTTTTTACAAATCCATAATTGTTAACCCATTTTGAAAGTTGGTGTTGATGACCCTTACACCTTATTGGTTGAAACATTAAAAGTTGTGAAAACCACTATAAATACTTATTTATTATATTAATGTTTCAACAAATAAGATTTTAAGGTTACCAAAACCCACTTTCAAAGTGGGTAAACAAATTTGGACTCTATTTTTATAGTATTTAAAACATTTATTCATTAATACAAAATTTTTACCTCCTAAAAGTTTTCCAAAATCAAAACTTTAGGGTAATCTTTCTCCACGTTTCATTGACTACGATATTAAATTTAAATACTACAAATACTTAATGTAAAGATCAAATAAGATATAAATAAAGGGTTGTGTTAGACTTATTCACTAAAAAGGAAGTTTAAGATATATCTGCTATATTTTTACATCCATTTCATGTCCGTTCTGTCAGTATACTTTATATTATTGTACTACACGTACTACCATACTACATGTCTACAACCATATTGTATTATCGTACTCATAGGCTAACTATATATAGGTCATATATATCCTTGTAGATATGCACAAAATTAATTCAATATATCTCATTTCCTCCATTTATTTCTCTCTTACTCCCTCTCTCAAGTATCATAACATGGCATTAGAGCTATAACGCTCCTAGTGGCCTTCCTCCTGCAAGGCTCAAGTCACTGCCACACAACCTCCCGTAGGGGGGACTCTCGTGACTACTCTAAAACTTTTCTCCTCTCGCTGCCACCATCACTCATGATTTGACCCCCTTTTTTGGTGTGAACTCTGACATATTCCTCGACCCGCAAATGGATCTGAACTGGCCCAGATCTAACCCACCTTCTTTTTGGGTATGTTTCAGCTTTAGGCTCCCAACCCATTTAATATACCAACTCAAGTTGGTTTCCATCTTACCACCTTGAGTTTAAAAGGGGTTATTAATGTACTTAGTGTACTTAATATTATTGTACTACACGTACTACACATGTACTATTGTACTGTATTTGTGCTACTACATTCTGCTTTCGTAATTCTAGTTTAGCTATGAATAAGTCATGTATCTTCTTGTAGAAACACACAAAATAAGTTCAATATATCTCATTTCCTCCAACTCTCTCTCTCTCTCTCTCTCTCTCTCTCTCTCTATATATATATATATATATATATATATATATATATATATATATAAATTAGGACAAAAAATGTTTTTTTCCTAGTTAAAAATATTGGTCAAACTTTTGCAACTTTTAAAGTCTTTAAAAGTTGCAAAAGTTTGACCGATTTTTTTAAAATAGCAAAAAACATTATTTTGCGTTGATTTTTTTATATGGGTCTATTGATATGTTTAAACATCATATAAAAAGATTCGGTCTAAAAATAATGTTTTTACTACTTTCAAAAAATGACATGCACCGTTAGTATGTACTGTTTGATATGTCAAGGAAACTCTCAACACACACACGCACACACACATCTATATATATATATTGTAACACTTTCGTCACGAAAGAAATGTTATGATCTCGTCCCAACTTGCGTACATTGTGAAGTTATACCCGATCACGTCACTGAACTATAAACACAAAACATGCAACATAAACAGCCATTATTAATAATGACTAAAAAGTTAACAACATTGTTTTGTCTATACTAGTCATTAGTTGAAGAATTATTAGGATGGAAATGAGAGATGCTAATCTACTAGATTTAATGTGTTACGACGAACATCATCAAATAATGTCATAAATAACACCAAAAAACAACCTACAGAATTTCATAGTGACCGAAAATTTCAAAAAGTTATAAATGGAAGAATAGGGAAACGCATCTTTAAAAAATTACTAGAAATAAATATAGAACCCACTAGGTTGTATATCATGAATTTTGCTTTTAAAATAGTCGATCATCATCATATGGTTTTTATTGTAGTTTGGAAAATAAGAACATAGAAGCCCTCCAAATTACGACGATAAAACAAATATGGATATTATCAAGACTTAACGTCAACGAAATGAAAAATTATATAACCAGTTAAACACCAATGCAATTAATGGTAAACTAGATACTGGTTCCTTAGAAAATGAGAATTTTTTTCTTCCCCTTTTATTCTTTTTTTTTTCCTTTGGCTTTTTCATTCAAATTGGTAAGGAACCAGTTCCATTCATTATGGAATAGTAGTTTGCTTAATATCTTTTTCGGGTACAAGGGCTCGGCCTGATCAATTTGTTCTTTAAATTTTGGAAAATTCTGAACATTTAGTTTCACGGAAGATTCTAAACGGATCCTACACTACAATTTTTATTATTATAAATGAAAAATATATGAAAAAATCCAAATACAAGATAGATAAAATTGGAAGATCTTATCAATCGGTGTTTGACACAAAGTCCTAAAGGTGAAATTGTCCGCTCATATTTGTAGCTCTCAACCTTGTGAGCAAACCCCTCCCAGGATTCAACGATCATATTTAAACACCGTGAATGTTAAATCTTGAAACTCTCAGGATACTCTAACACTCCCAAATACATAACGAATATAAAAATTATTACATAAAATGGGCAAATAATTTTTTATAGAAAAAGTGAGAGGGATAGAAATTTTTTTGTATTTTTTCCAAAGCTGTAGCATTTGTTTTGTACAAAAATTGGTAAAAAACATTGTTAGTGGTTTTAAGAAACCAACCCACTAATATCTCCACTAACAGGTAGTTTATTTAAAAATTAAAAATGGGTTTAAAATTAGTTAAAAATGAATTATTAAAAATGGTAAAAATTTTGGGCACTCAATAGAATCCCAAAGCCCCAATGACCCTAAGGCCCAAGGCCCAATCAAAGACTATTAATGTTTAATGTCCCTCATGAGTATTGAACCCATGACCTCAAGCACAAAACCCAATAAACTTACTATTTAGACAATTACCCCAACTTATTTAGTTCATTCAAAATAAATATATATACTAATATACCTAACAATCCCCTGTGTGAATGAAATAATTAAATATATAAAGATGCCCAGGAGTATCATTAGGAGTGACTTAAAAGGCAAAGGTGTCATTCGATTTGAACCCTTGCTTTGTGTTAGTCTATTGAGTATATCGGTTGATAGTGAACTAATGTCTTGAACAATTTCACCATTTAAATCAATAAAACACACACGTGACTCCCAAAATCATCATCGAGTTCCCACGGTTGTGCTCATTTTGACCTTGACCATGCCTAAGTTTCTTGAGTGCTCTAGAGAATCTGCCTTAATTCTCATAGGATGCGGCCCCACTACAAGACTCATATAGGTGCTTATATCAATAGTGTACTGTATCTCACACCCCACTGGATAACAACTATAGAAAACATTAAGAGATTAACTCTCATCCTCCATCAATATAGAGGTATTACATAATAGGAATGGGTTTTAAGTAAAACTTAAGTTAGTACCCCCACAAATCAGTCGTATAACTTTGTTATCCAATTAAACCCAGATCTTGGGATCTCGAGTCATATGGGTTGTGTTTCCATTATAGGTGATTTGAATACTAATAGGCTTTGGGTCCATTCCGCTCGATGTTTGATAAACTAGCTCACTAGCTAGCCCTTTAGTCAATGGATCTGGCAGGTTTTCCTTTGACTTGACATAGTCGATTGCTATAACTCCAGCTTTCAATACTTGTCTCACCATGTTGCATGTTCTCCTGATATTTCTAGACTTTTCGTTGTAGGAGTTATTATGTTCTCTTGCGATCGCTTCTTGACTATCACAGTGAATGGACAAAGCTAGAACTGTTTTTGGCCAAATATGGAAGTCTAATATGAAATTCCTTAACCATTCAGTCTTTTCCCTTACTTTATCCAATGTTATCAACTCAAACTCCATGGTGGATCTAGCTATGCACGTTTTCTTGGTAGATTTCCAAGATATAGCACCTCCTACCAAGGCAAAAATATAGCCACTCATATACTTACATTCATCATTATCAGAAATCCAATTACCATCATAAAAGACTTTAATTACAATAGGATATCTAACATAATGAATTCCATAATTTATTGTGTATTTTAGATATCTCAAAACTCTAATCAAAGCATCTCAATGTTAATTATCAGGATTACAAGTAAATCTACTAAGTCTACGCACAACATATGCGATATCAGGTCTAGTGTAGTATATCAGATACATTAGACTACGAATAACTCTAGAATATTCTAACGACGATACACTAGGACCCAAACATTTTCTTAAGTGATAACTAGGGTCATAAGGTGATTTAGCAGGAACACAATTAAATTGTTCAAATTTTCTAAGAACTTTCTCTACATAATGAGATTTGGTTAAAACAATTCCTTCATGAATTTTTAATGATTTTAATTCCAAGTTTAACAACACCAACACCCAAATCTTTCATATCAAATTTTTTATTAAGAAATTTTTTTGTTTTCTTAACTGCATCCATCTCAGTTACAAAAATAAGCACATCATCCACATATAAGCAAATGATCACACCAAAATTATCCTTGAATTTGTTATAAATACATTTATCCGCTTCATTAAGGTTAAAACCATTACATATCATTACTTGATCTAATTTTTCATGCCATTGTTTAGGATCTTGTTTTAGTCCATATAATTTTTTTTTAAGTCTACACACTTTTTTATCTAGGCCTTGGACTACAAACCCATCGGGTTAATCCATATAAATTCTTCTTCAAGATCTCCATTAAAAAAAGTAATTTTAACATCCATTAGATGAATTATCAGATTATGTAACAAAAACAGGAGCAACTAATATCCTAATAGATGTAATTCTAGTAACAGGAGAGTAAGTGTCAAAGAAATCAATTCTTTCCTTTTTCCTATAGCCTTTAGCTACCAATCTTGCTTAAAATTTAAAAGTAGAACCATAAGCTTTTATTTTATTTTTTAAAAATCCATTTGCATCCAATAGTTTTACATCCTTTAGGCAAGTCAACTAACTCCTAGGTGTTGTTAGAAATAATAGAATCATATTCACTATTTTTTGTTTATTTCCAAAAACTAAAATCGGGTGAGGACATGGCCTCACTAAAAGTGACGGGGTAATTTTCCATTAAGTATGTTAAAAATTAAGGACAAAAAGATTTATCTATCATCGGTCTTTACCTTATCTAATTCCCATTTCTTTTGAATCCGAAGATTCATTTCTAACACTAGGATCCACTGGAACAGAACTACTAGTTCCCTCACTTCTCACTTTAAAAGGAAATTTGTTCTCATAAAATTCAGCATCTATTGACTCAAAAGTAGTGTTTTTATCCATATATTATTTTTAGAATCAATTACAAGAAAATACATGCATTACTATTTTTAGAATAACCTATAAAATCACAATCAACTATCTTTAGGCAAAGTTTAGTTCTCTTAGGTACTAGTATTGAATCATTAGTAAGACACCCCCACACTTTAAGGTGTTGATAAGAAGGTTTTCTATTTTTTCACATTTCATAGGTCGTTTTAACATTTTTCATTAAAGGTATTTTATTAAGAATATAACAAGCTGTGAGAAGTGCCTCACCCCACATATTATAAGGTAAACCTGAAGTGCTTAACATATAATTTACCATATCCCTAAGAGTTTTGTTTTTTTCTTTCTAGCCCATAATTAGATTAGGGTGAATAAGGAGGAGTAACTTGATTAATTATTCCATTATATTTACAATATATTTCAAGATCACCGGTGTCTTCTCCTCCCCTATCGGATCTTAATGTTTTAATGGATTTTTCCAATTAGTTTTCAACTTCTAATTTAAAATCATTAAATTTTGAGAAACTCTCATCTCAACTCATAAGGAGATAAATATAACAGTAACGAGAGTAATCATCAATAAAAGTAATGAAGTATTTATTTCCACCACGTGTCACATAACCTTTTAAATCACAAAGATCAGAATGCATTAAACTTAAAACAGTTGAACTTCTTTCGACACTCAGAAAAGGTTTTTTAGCATATTTTGATTCAACACATATTTCACATTTAGAGTTGGAAGAAATAATATATTTTGGTATGTTTCCCTAAAATATTAATTTTTTAATGGATGCCTTATATACATGACGAAGTCTAAAATGTCACATATCACAAGAGTCAATTAAATAAGAAGAAGAAGCAGATATATTATTATTATCATCCACGATTTCATTTATTTTCACAAGACCCTCATGAACATAACCTTTCCCCACAAAAGCACCTCCCTTAGTCACAACTACCTTATCACTCTCTAGAACAATTTTAAAACCCTTCTTCACTAAGAGAAAATCGAACACCAGATTCTTCCTAGCCTTAGGGACATACGAAACATCTTTCAACGTAAGAACATTTCCTGAAGTGAACCTTAAAACTATGGTTCCCTTCCCCTCAACCTTAGACGAAGAGGAGTTTCCTATGTACAGACGTTAACCCTCACCCACAACAGTGAAGGTAGTGAAGGCACCTATCGTGGCCCAAATATGTTTGGTAGTGCTAGAATCAATCCAAAAATATTTTATGTAACTAACAATGTTTGCCTCAGCCACCGTAGAAGAAACGTTACCCTCCTCAGTTATATTTTCTTAAGGCTTCACATTCTGACCCTTACTAAACTTTCAATCTTTAGCGCAATGACCTGGTCTTTCACACAAAGCGTTGACCTATAGGTTTAGATTTACAATGAGGTTTAGAATTTTTATTCTGATCATTACATTTGAATTTATGGTTGGAGCTCTAATTCTGGTTTGGTTTATGGTGCCCATCTCTCTGGTTTGAATGGTTAGGCTTAAACTGGTTCTGTTTTTTATTTCCATTTTATTTCCCCTCGACTAAATTATCCTTCCAACTAAATTTAGAATTTTTCTCCTTAAGTTATGCATTCCTATTATCTTCCTCAATTCTCAAATGAACTATCAAATCTTTTAGCGTCATCCCCTTTTACTTATGCTTAAGACTCATTTTTATAATCTGTCCAAGAAGGTGGCAGTTTTTTAATTATTAACGACACTTGAAATCCTCACATATACTATAACCCTCAGCCAAAATTTTATGAATAATAATATGAAGTTCTTCAAGTTGAACACAATAAATTTATTTTCTTCCATTTTTAAATCTAAAAAATTTCCAACCATAATTCTTTTAGACCCAACTTCTTCACTTGCATATTTTTTATCCAGTGTGTTCCATAAATCTTTAGCAGTGGGACAGGGCCAATAGACATCATACAGTTCAAGGAAAAGATAATTCATAATATAATTCGTACACATATAATCGCTTTGTTTCCAAATAACTAGTTCTTCAGGTATAGATAGTCTATCAGATGCAATCAAATCAACTACCTTAAGAGTTGTTAGGTAAAATTGCAATTTCATTTGCCATCTCTTAAAATTCTTTCCATAAAAAAGTTTAGGTTTTTCAAAGTATTTTTCATTAGGATTTTCCATAGCAATTTGTAGCATAACACATAAATTTTACCTTTAGATTGTTGGAAATAATAAATGCAAAATATATGAAGAACCCCAAATACGAAATAGATATAATTATAAGAACTTATCGATCGAGATTTTTGTTTTGACACAAAGTCCTAAAGGTGAAATTTCCCGCTGATATTTCTAGCTGTCAACCTCGTGAGAAAACACCTCTCAAGATTCAACGATCATAATTAAACACCAATGAATGTTAAATCTTGGAACTCTCAGGATACTCCAGCACTCCCAAATAAATGACAAATACACTACAAAAAAAAGTAGCTTTTAAGACGGAGGCTTTTGAGACCGCTTAAATTTTAGTCCCTAAAGCATACATTTTGAGACGGGTAAAAATAGCCATCTCAAAAACTAATACTATTTTAGATGGGTAAACACAGTCGTCTTATAAACTGAGGCTAATGAGACGGCATATTAAGAGTCGTCTCAAATAGTCCACCTTAAGAGACGGTTGAAATAATTTAGTTTCCCACCTTCACAATTTTAACTCCCTCCTTGTGCATAGAAATGAAACCTCATACCAAGAAAAAAAAAAGAAAAAGTAACGCAAAAGTATGTTGTTTCTCTACCCGAAAAAAAAATCACCCACCTCGCTCTCTACCACCGTCGCTTGCCCTAGAGTTCTACCTTGCCACCGTCACTCTCCCTAGATCTCCCCCTGTGCTCACTACTGGTAAGTCGTGTTCCCTTTTCTCTTGGTTGTGGTGAGATTATGGTGGTGTAGGTTTCTAGATACTTAAGGTTTCAAAAATTGGGGTTAAGTGTAATTGGAAATTATTAAGGTGAGATTTTATGGTTGAAGACATCAAATTAGTTTTGTTATATATTCATTGTCAATTTCCTTGTTTGAATGCTATTAAAATGAAAGTAAAGGTAATATAAAAGAAATTTGATGTCTTGTTGATGTAATTGGTTAGTTATTGGGATAGTTGGAGTTTTTGTTATAGTAGAATTTACTTATATTAATAGAATAGTATTTTTTTCTACAATATATCATAAGAACTCAACTTGACCACCTTTAGTATGAGGTATAAAACACAAGAGCCAAAGGTCAGTTTATACTTGGCAATATGGCATATGGATTTCTAATTTTTTTCATTTAACGTTTACGAATATGTTTTATTTGATATCATTAAGTATATAACTAAATGATTTTATTTAAATGTTCTAGTTTTGGACTTTATTGAAATTCCAAATCCCCATCCATTTATATAACCTTCTTAAAACTAAAAAGATCACATAGAAATTTCAAGTTTCTTAATAAAGAGTTAGATTTGGTAGGTTCTGTTAAACTATTTGATTGAATTAATGCCAATGAATTTTCCCAAAAGGGTTGGATTTGCATATATCAATTCATTTATTAAAGCACTGACTTATATGTGAACTTATTCATAATGGGATTTTAGGAAATCATAAAATATTGGGCAATTTCAAATTTTGATTTTATAGTTAACTCATGGTTGTAATGTTTGAGTCTAGATATCCCAGTGACCATGCCATGAATAAATTATTGATTTTGGATTTTTTTTTAAAAATAAAATCCCTTTTATCAAGAAGATCTAGGTCATCCAATAGATTTTGGAATGTTTGTAAATAAAATCCTTTTTATCAACAAGGGTTAGGTCATCCAATGTGTTAATTTATGCTCATACATTAACAGTTTTAATGGCCTTTACCCTATCTAAGTTTATGGAACCTTATAGGAAACATTATTTTTTGTGTATAAAAATGCAAAAGAAACCCTCCCAATATGTATATTTTGCGAGAAATGTTTTGTTGAAAATACCCCAATTTGTTGCAAATGCCCTTCTTCCTAGAAATCAAAGAATTTCGAAAATCAAGAAGTTGAATGATGTTGATATTTAGACTTGGGTTCCATTACAATACCTAACCCTAACTTCAATTTACACAAAATACTTGGATCCTATGTTTGTAGTTAATTGAGTTATTGAACTTTGATTGTCTGATGCACATATCATTGTGGACAACTGTGCTATTTTTAATAATCATATTATGGATTTTCGTGAGTGTTTATAATTATAATTATTTTTTGTTACTTTGATCTTGTGTTTGTTAATGTGTTTTGTTTGAATTAGGTATGAAGTGCAATGCTAATGAAGCTAGCGCCACCAGTGATGAGTGTACTATTGCATGTGGTATGTATGCACCCTTTTCATAAATTATCATTTAATGATGTTACATATTTCCTTCATTTTTGTACTGGATTGATTTGTAGTGGTGATAGGAGGTTGACGGTGAGCCAATTGAAAACCCGAATTGTCAATTGGTTATTGTAGTATAGAGTTTAGATTAATCTATGAGAATATTTGTTTACTAGTTTGAGTGGATTTTAATAAGAATTATTGATGTATGTGTTAATTAATTCATGTCCTCTACAAGTTCTTTATGCCATTGAATTTAGAATCATTGACTGTTTATAATTGTTTGGGGTTTAAACTGAGCTTTTGGCAGTGAAAATTGAAAACAATAATGAAGTAGCTTTGCCCAAAGTAGTATGTGTTACAAAATTAATTTCTCTTCTATTATTAACAATGTAGAATTACTCTCAACTAGATTCTAATATGTCATGTTTGTTATGGTGTTGATATTTCAAATGATGTAAATAAGGGTCAACTGAATAAAGAAAGCATTGCATTTATAGACTAAACCTCTGGATAAGGAACTAATTTGATTTTTGAAGATAATGCTAGTAAATATTTGGCCGTACGAAAGAATTAATTATGTAGAAGTCCTAAAGCTGGATCAAGTAATGATTGTACTATTAAATTAACAACACACCTCTTCCCAAAAGGGGAAGACTGTATAAGGTAAAATTAGCTTAAGGAAACATAACACAATGAAATCCAAGTACCCGAAGCTCATACCTTGATCATTGAATACCTTATGAGGATAAGGAAAGTCTATATAATATAATCCAATTCCATTTTCTTAGTTTTAATCACATCCCATAAACCTATTAGGGACTTATGAAGCAAGGGCACTTCGTCGGAGGTGATGTACTCATGTCGGACACTCTCATAGACGCGAAAACCTTATGTCACCCCTCTAACATGTCATGTGTCATGTCGAATTGATTTGAAAATTAAAAAAATAAAGAAATAAATGTCTTGTAGAGGGAGATCCTCAGTGAGTACCCTTACAAAGTATGAGGGGAACAAGAACTACGTCTTACATTATCTAATCCAAATGTTTCACCATAACAACTAGAATAATTCATACAATTTTTCTTCTTATCCCACATCCGTCGCCCTTTTGACATCTTCTTCCCAACCAAATCATATATTTATGAGTTAAACTGCCACAAAGGACCCTTAGCGTACACGTCATACAACTAAAATTCTTAATTAGTTAGGGGATACTAACTGACACTTATATCCCCTATCCATTATTCCAAATAGATGCAAGTGGGGCATACATCTCAATATGTACTTGGTATGACTCGTGTCATTGTGTCATACGATCATATTATGGGGTCATGATGTACTTATACGATTGATCAAGGGGAAACAAGATACTTATGCCCTTGTACAGGTGCTAGTGTCAGTGAGAGTAAGTTTGGATACATGGATTAGCAAGCGAATCCTAACTGATAAGAGCATCCTAGTTTTTCCCTAGGGATAACGTGGCCACTAAGGGCTATCTACCAACTTCTATAAAGTAAATAACTTAGTTTCCATGGTCTTGATAATGGTAGGAAATTAGGTGTAGGGCATTCGTTGATATAATGTACACGTATATTGATCATCTAACTATACTATCAGTGACTTGTAATTTGGTGAGAATAATGTACAAGTCTTGATAACGGACAGTGGATTTGGGATCTAACATAAATAATATCAATTTTTAAACATATATAGAGATATATGAAAATTATATTGTGAATATCTCGTTGCTAGATCAATCACTCATGGCTATTCTGGATCGGAAATCAAAAAAGGGATGCCCTGCTCCATCTTACTCTGTTCTATCATTTTGAGGATTTCTTTTGGAATATCCATATTGAGAGTCACCACTTAGCTCTCAACTTTTTGTACCAAACACAAATGAGTATGGACTAGTTTATTGCTATGAGGATTCCACCAAGGGCTGCTACTATTGCAAATGATTTTGATATGGCTATATATGTTTTATTATCCACCTATAACAATCTTTTGCATATTTCTCCTATTTCCTAAAAAACTTCCTATTTCCATAGATTAAACGGAAGCCCGACAATGGCAATCCATACACCTGAGGAAATCAAGTTTATTTTCGGCCATAAAAATGATGTGGACCATTATTTCAGTTCCACAATGCGAGGGTCTTTAATGTGAA
Source organism: Sambucus nigra (assembly GCA_949130495.1). Classification (NCBI taxonomy): domain Eukaryota; kingdom Viridiplantae; phylum Streptophyta; class Magnoliopsida; order Dipsacales; family Adoxaceae; genus Sambucus; species Sambucus nigra. The sequence continues at coordinate 649,097,967 of OX422208.1, forward strand.
TAATTTTCTTCCCCTCACCGACCAAATTTTGTTAACTTTCTCAATGACATAACTTTATAAGGAAGAAATGGTAAAATCACTCCTTAAAATCATATAAGCTCCGTAACGATTTTAGAAAATTTCTCCAAATAATTTGTTCTTCCCCTAATTAACACAGCTACGTTATCCCATCTGCGATTTTGCAACTAATCACTCCTTCAGAATCTGATCCCTGTACAAGAAAATCAAATCAATGATCATATCAACAAATAATATTCATTACAAAATAAAACGAAACTAAACATTGAGAAGTGATCATTTACCCTGTCACTAAGATCCATTGAAAAGTAATCACTTACAAAATAAAACGAAACTAAAAAATGGACTCACTTCAAAAGCAATCCGATCAATGCTAAGATATTAAATCTGAGCTTATTAATAATTTTGAAGATTTATTAAACTCTGAAGGTAGATATAATTGCAATGATTTTCTTAATGTCATTCCAAAAACAGTTGCTGATGAGATGAACAAGTCCCTTAATGAAATTCCTAAAGAAGAATAGGTTTTAACAATAGTGAACTCCCTTAATGATAAAAGTGAAGCAGAAGTGGATGGGCTTTCCTATATAACCCATGTAATCTCAACTTGAAAATGTTCCTCTGTATTATAGCATCTATGCATAAATATTACTTGATACATAAATCTTTTAATTTTGGCATTGTCCTTAAGAGAAGATGGTTAGGATTATTAAGAACAAATGCAAAAAATTTATTAATCTAGGGGATACTCATAGAAAAATAAGCATTCTCTGTTTGCTTAATATACTAGAAGGTATCAATTTTTTCTCATATCTTGGAGTCCCTATATTCAAAAGCTATTGACCCTATACTCATTTGAAGCCTCGGTTAGACAAAGAGAAATCCAAAATTTAAGACCGGCAAGGTCAACTCCTCGCTATAGCTGGCAGAGCTCATCTCATTAAGTCTGTTATCCATCCTCTTCTTCTATAAATCTTCTACATTTATTAATGGCCTTCTAATCTTTTTAAGAATATTCAAATTTGGATGAGTAATTTCTTCTAGACTGGTAGCATCTTTGCCTCAAATATAGTCATAATGGCTTGGGCTAAATTTTGTGCTAGTGTGGATGAAGGTGGTTTGGGATTTATTAATTTCTCTCATCTCAATCAAGCTACTTTAACGAAAAATGTTTGGGGGTATATTCCACTATAATTCTTTGTGTGAAAGTTTTATCAAGGATAAATTCAGTCTAAATGGTCACTTCCCTTACAAAAAGTCTTCTGTTGGGCTGGAATTAAAATCCCTCTTCAACATATTTGATATGCCCTATATGTACCCAACTGCTTAGAGACATCAACCTCGTCCAGGGAGATAGCCGAGGTTGAAGGGGTCATAAATTCGTAGCCAGCAGTCTTGTTCTAACCAAGGTCGGACATGGTTGACGTTCCTAGTCTCGCCTTCAGACAGCAGTTGAGATCTTCATAATGTACAGAAGAAGACTACTCATCAGGCCACCCAAGGTTGACAATCTCACCTATGTGCAGGCCGAGGTTACAAGGACAACCCCATCATCATAACTAGCCTCAGTTATGAATCGGCTGACATTCCTGCTACGCCACCATTATCTCGGCCCCGACCGACGTTACAGTTCCACCGACCTTACCTCGGCTCTTCCCCTGAGCCAAAGTCACCACACATCAAGTAGTTACCCTACCACACCAACCTCGTACTCTTTCAGGCCGAGGTTGGGACCAATCACAGATGGTCGAGCTCTTATGCGCATATGTGTGGCTAAGAACACGTGTACACAAATTAGTTATAACCGAATCATTCCCCTCACGTGAGGGAATATTGAGGTCATCATTATCTACATGAGATCAGCCAGGTGTCATTCTCATACTGGTTCGATCCTCATGCACATGCTCATTACATGCTTGGGGGGTACACTACACCCCCAGGAACTATATATAGAGGTCATCCTCTACCTTGAAAAGGATCCAAAATTAGCAACCCTAGATGAAACTTTGTCTAAATCTACAGTAGAGAGAGAAACCTTGAGAGTTTTTATCTATGGCCATTAGAGCCCTGATAAAGTGATATTAATCACACACTTGCACAGTGGACATAGGCCTGATTAGCTGAACCACTTATATTTAGGTGAACTTCCTCTTCTCCGCACCTCCTACTACTATATGCCCTTATACTTCCATTGATAACATTGAATTGAGCTTACAAATACCTTGAAGGGTGGTGCTATTTCCAGCATCATCATTTTGGCGTCGTCTGTGGTAACGAGAAGCTATCTCTTCCTCTTTATTTGCTTAACCTCACCGAAGACTCTAGTGGTGAATCGGGCCTCCCCCCTTGCGTGGAGCTGTTTCACCATTGAAAATGGTTCTATAAGGTATTAATCTTATTTATTACACCAACTCTTTTGTGCTAACACATGGCACCGGAATTACCACCACCTCTTCTGCCGCCTGGGACGGGAGGACCTAACTCCAGCCAGGCACCACCCCAGTTCGAAATGGCGGAGCTGGCCGCAGCCTTGAGGTCTTTGGCTGCAACAAAACAAGAAATGTAGGAGCCATTTGTACAGCTCAGCCCAAATATGATGAGGCCACGTGGATTCTCACCAGAAATGATCACTCCGGCGGCTATTCAGTCGCATCCTGACGCCAGGGGACCACCCAGGCATCGCGGAAAGACCAACCTACACCCAAGCGGAGGAGGGACATTGCTAACCCTAGGCGCTTGCTCCTGGGGAGGCAAGGAAACCCTTGTCCTGAGGATAGTTATGATGATTTAGAGGCGAAATATGTCCCGAAAGACTGTTGGGAGCCGTATGAGGTTTCAAACAATATAGTCCGTCCTATCCAATGAAGCCAAGGTTGTGGGGCAAGAAGAGGTCAAGAGGCCCAACAACGAGGATCATCTTTTGATGGACTGAGTAGAGGGTCATCCTTTTAAAGGCTCAGCCCTCTAAATGACCTAAAGTAAAGGTTGTCAAGGTCAAGAAGTGCAGCTGGCTCACAAAGGGAAAAGAGAGAATGTCGGCCTCATCAGGGATGAGGAACAGACTAAGAAGAGGTCAACAACAAACGTTATGCCGTGGTTGGGGAACCCTCAGTCCACCCCTTGGAGGTGGATGGGGATAACCTCGGCCAGGCTGACGTTGGAAGACCATGGAATGACTCCAATAACGTCTTGAGGATAAGATAGGAGACCTCATTAAAAGTCGGGACCCACTGCAAAGAGGTTTCTCAGAGGGCTCTCCGTTAATGGCTAAGATAGTAAGCTTCCCTACCCCAGCAAAGTTTAAGCCACCCATAGTGACTTCCAAGTATGACGGTAGCACCAATCTTGTACATCATATTGAGATGTACCAGTCGGCGATGGACATTTACTCAATACCAGATGAAATGAAGTGTCAGGCCTTCTTCGGGACCTTGACGGGAGCTACGCACATATGGTTTACTTCTCTTTCAAAGAATTCAATTGAGAACTTTAAGGGCATAGCTGAATGTTTCATTCACAATTTCTACTTTGGGGTAAGACCCCAAAAGAAGACCACCTATCTGTTGTATGTCAAGCAAGGCAAGATTGAGAGCCTAAGAGACTACATCGCCAGGTTCAATAAAGAAAAACTTGAGGTTGAATATTACGAAGAGAATATTGCCATAAACGCCCTCACAGGAGGTCTTCAGAAGAGAAAGTTATTATGGAAACTTGTGGAAGACCCTCCAAAGTCCATGGCGGAGCTATTGGCAACTGCGGGGAAAGTCATGAATGATGAAGAAGCCATGGTCATTAAGTATGAAGACGATAATGGTGGTAGCAGTAAAAAGTCCCAACGAAAGAAGGATGGAAATAAGAGGTCAGCTGATGACAAGTTTGCGCGTTATACCCCTCTTACTGTAAGCTGCGAACACATCCTCGATGAGATCAAGAATGACCGGTACTTAAGATGGTCAGAGAAGCTGAAGGCTCCTCCACATAAGAGGAATAAGAACTTATGGTGTGAATTCCACCAAGACCATGGCCATATAACAGACAAGTGCTTTGCCTTAAAGGATGAGATCGAGAAGATGTTGAAGTCGAGAAAGTTGAGGAAATATGTTGATGGCAAAGCTCCCAAAAGGGGAAGAGATGACCCCAAAAAGAAGAGGAGCGACAGATATCGTGATCATAACCCAGTAAGAAGAGATGGTGACTTAGACGATGATGACGAAGATTATCCAGACCTCCCACTAAAAGATGAGAACACCCCAGTAAAGAGGGTTGGTATGATATCCTTTGCCATAAGCACCATATGCGGAGGACTTGCAGGGGGTGGTTCTGAGGTTGCTGATAGAAAAGCTCATGTGGAAGAGGCCAAATCAGTGGCCAAACTTGAAGTGGTAAACCTGACGTCTTTCGAGACTACGCAGAAGAGAAAGAAGGTAGACATGGACACTCTCGTAGTTGGGTTTTCCCAACTCGACTTCAAAGGCATCCTAGCTCCACATGATGACCCTTTGGTGATCACAACAAGAGTTCATGGATGTGAGGTGCAAAGAATTCTTGTAGACGGAGGAAGTTCAGCATATGTGATGTTTTGGCCCTGCTTCAAAAGCCTAGGTATTAGTAGAGCTAGACTGGTACCCTATCATCATCCGTTAATGGGGTTCAGTGGTGAAAAGTTCCACCCACTAGGCATGTATGACATGGACGTGAGAATGGGTGATGAGTGGCCTAAGAGGTTAACCCGGAAGATCAATTTTTTTGTTATGGACGAAAATGTCTTCTCAGCCTATAACCTCATCATAAGAAGAGTATCCCTTAAAGATTTTGAAGCCGTGTCATCGACGGCCCACGAGATGCTAAAATTCCCGACCCCCTATGGGGTAGGGGAAGTTCAGGCTGACCAGACCATAGCACGAGAATGCTACTTCAACTCGGCTGAAGAGAGAGAGGCTCATAAGAGAGCAACTACCACATATAACATTGATAAACTCGATCCCAGAGATGAAATGAAGTTGAAGAAAGGAGAGGCCGCGTAAAAGGTATAATCCATTATCATCAATGAGGACGAGCCAAAAAAAACCATCCAAGTCGGCAAAGCCTTCAAAGAGGAAATCAAGGAAGAGTTGATAGACTTCTTAAGGAAGAGGCAGAGTGTCTTCGCTTGGAGTCACGCAGACATGCATGGCATCAACCCTAAGGTTATGTGTCATAAACTTAACGTGACTAAGGATGAAAAGCCAATCAAACAAAGACGAAGAGTTTACTCCAGGAAGAAGTATAATGTCATCCGAGAAGAATTCGGGAAGTTGGAAGTGGTCTTGTTTATCAGGGAAGTCATATATATTCGGAGTGGCTGTCGAACGCAGTCATTGTGCCCAAAACCAATGGAAAATGGAGAATGTGCATAGGTTTTATTGACCTGAATAAGTCTTTCCCAAAATACATTTATCCCTTACCTCAGATAAATTAGATGGTAGATGATACTGCAGGGCATGATCTCATGAGCTTCATGGACGTGTACCCAGGATACAACCAGATCTTCATGGATGCTGAAGACTCAGAAAAGACAGGCTTCATTATTGACTAAGGGACATATTGCTACAAGGTAATGCCCTTTGGTTTGAAAAATGGGGAGCAACGTATCAACGTCTTGTGAATAAGATGTTCAAAGACCAAATAGGCAAGACTTTGGAGGTGTATGTAGATGATATGTTGACAAAGAACTTAAAGGCCTGCACTCATGTGGCAGACCTGGAAAAGACCTTCAATAGCATGGACTTGTACAGAATGAAACTCAACCTGGCGAACTGTGTCTTCGGGGTAGGAGATGGGAAGTTTATTGGATTCATCGTCAATCAAAGAGGAATAGAGACGAACCTGAGAAAATTAAGGCCTTGCTCGATATGAAGACACCTAGGAGTATCAGAGACGTTCAGAGGCTCACTAGAAGAGTGGATGCGCTCAACATATTTGTTTCCAGGGCGATCGACAAGTGTCTTTCGTTCTTCAAGGTTCTTAGAAAGGACTTAAAATGGGACAAAGAGTGTGATGAGGCTTTTGATCAACTAAAGTCCTACCTTGGATCTCCCTTGCTCTTATCTCGGCCAATAGAGGGAGATAGGTTGTTTGTTTATTTAGCGGTCTCTGAATCGACTATAAGTACGACCATTGTACGGGAGGACGTTGGGGTACAAAGGCTTGTGTACTTCAACAGTAAGGCCCTTCAAGGGTCTGAGAAAAATTATCCTCGGATAGAAAAGTTAGCATACGCCCTGATACATGCTTCTAGGAAGATGAAACCTTACTTTCAAGCCCATTCCATGGTAATCCTCACAAACTCCCCACTAAGACAAGTCCTCCATAAGCCAGAGAAGTCAGGTAGGTTAATGACGTGGGCCATTGAGTTAGGGGAATATGACCTCACTTATCATCCTAGGACGTCCATCAAAAGGGAGGCACTAGCAGACTTTGTCACAGAGTTCATATGGGAAGAGGTCAAAGTTGAGAATAATCTAGAGACTATTGAAGGGTCAAACAACAACGTCTTCTGACACCAGGAAGAGGTTATGACCAAGGGAGCCAGTGATGGAATAGCCGATAATGAGGAAGACCGATGCCTCTTTAGGCAGGGAATAATATTAGAAGGTGGATTCTCATCAGATAGAGACATCTGGAACCTCTTTGTCAACGGATCCTCTTGTGAAAGTGGGAGCGGTGCAGGGTTAATACTCTCAGCCCCGGATGGTACCAACATCGAATATGCCCTGAGGTTTAACTTCAAGGCATCAAACAATGAGTCAGAATACGAGGCCATGATAGCAGGCCTCTCCTTGGCAAGGACCATTGGTATAAGATGACTCCTCCTTCACAGTGACTTAAGGTTGGTTGTTAATCAAGTATTGGGGGTTTATGAGGCCAAAGACGAAAGGATGGCCAAATACCTGAAGAGGGTGAGAACGATACTCGAAGGCTTCAAAAAGGTAAATATAAAGAGAATACCTCGGCAAAATAGCCGTCATGCAGATGCATTAGCAAGGCTATTTTCAGCAATGAGGACAAATATCAGAAGGACAGTCCCAGTTGAGATCTTACCCAAAGCAAACATTGAAGAAGAAGAGGTTAGTAACCCTTGCCTCAATTTGAACCTAGGAGACTGATGGATGGATCCACTTATTAAATACATCAGAGAGGGGGTGCTACCGGAGTAAAAGTTAAAGAGGAGGAAATTGATGTACAGAGCTGCAAAGTTCTCCATAGTAGGAGATGTCCTATACAGGAAGGGATTCATATTACCCCTCCTCTGATTCGTTCACCCCACCGAAGTTACCCACGTCCTACAGAAGGTACACGAGGGTTCTTGCTCCAGTCACATAGGAGGGAGACCTTTGGCGAAGAGGATTATCATGCAAGGATATTGGTGGCCGTCCATAGCCAAAGATGCTGCAGCTTACGTAAAAAGGTGCGACAAATGTCAGAGATTCTACACAATCCCCCATCAACCTCATCATCCTATGATGTCTATCAGTTTCCCGTGTCCATTCGCTGTATGGGGGATTGACTTAGTAGGTCCCCTACCAAGGGATGCAAATAATTATCAATTTCTGATAGTTACCATTGATTACTTCTCCAAGTGGGTAGAGGCAGAGCCGATGATTACGATTACAGAGAAGAAGACCTTCTAATTTATTTAGAAGAACATTATTTACAGACATGGCCTCCCAGACACCCTCATTTCAAACAACAGAACCCAGTTCAAGAATTATTCCTTGGAAAAATACTGCGAAAGAGTTAGGATAAAGCAATTTTTCTCTTCTCCTGGCTGAACTCAAGCAAACGGTCAAACAAAAGTCACAAACAGAACGATCCTTAATGGGATCAAGAAAAGGTTAGAATAAGCTAAAGGTAGATGGATCGAAGAGGTTTATGCTGTGCTATAGGCCTACAGAACAATGACTAGGATGCCAACAGGGGAGACCCTGTTTAGTATTCACATGGTGCAGAGGTCGTCATACCAACATAGGTTGGACTCCCTACTCATAGGGTTCAGACCTACGATCCTGAGAAGAATGGGGAGGAGAGAAGATTTGAACTAGATTTGATTAAAGAGATAAGGGAAGACGCAGAAGTTAGGCAAGCTGCTTACCAGCAGAGAATAATAAAATTCTACAATGAAAGGGTAAAATTAAGACCCATAGTTGTAGGGGACCTAGTGCTAAAGAGGACATTACAGAAGGATAATAAGCTTCACCTAAATTGGCATGGTCCTTACAAAGTGATTGAGGAGGTTATACCCGGGACTTATAGGCTAGAGAACCTCGAGGGGAAACCTTATTCCAATCCCTGGAATATTGATCATCTAGAGAAGTATTACATATGATGTTGCAAGAGTTTGTGTAAATATATCATCTTATGAAGAGATTATTAATGAGAAGATCCGTTTCCTTGTCAATTCTTGGTTCATTGTGCTCTAGTGGTAGAATCTATGAGGATAACATCTTAGTTGATGACCTCAGACCTTATGACATCATGATTTGGTGAAAAGGTCTGAGGTTAGACATCATACTTAGATGACCTCAGTCCCTTAACGTCATTAATTTGGTGAAATTTATTTTATGGGATAACATCTTAGTTGATGACCTCAGACCTTATAACATCATCATTTGGTGACAAGGTCTGAGGTCAGACTTCATACTTAGATGACCTCAGACCCTTAACATCATTAATTTGGTTAGAATAATTTATGGGGAAAAAATCTTTGCTGATGACATCAGACCTTATAACATCATGATTTGTTGAAAAGGTCTGAGGTCAGACATCATACTTAGATGACCTCGGACCCTTAACATCATTAATTTGGTGAAAATTATTATATGGGGATAATATCTTAGTTGATGACCTCAGACCTTATAACATTATGATTTGGTGACAAGGTCATAGAGCAGACATCATACTTGGAGGACCTCAGACCCTTAACATCATTAATTTGGTGAAAATATTTTATAAGGACAACATCTTAGTTGATGATGTCAGACCTTATAACATCATGATTTGGTGACAAGGTCTGAGGTCAGACATCATGCTTAGATGACCTCAGACCCTTAACATCATTAATTTCGTGAAAATTATTTTGTGGGGATAACATCTTAGTTGATGACCTCAGACCTTATAACTTCATGATTTGGTGACAAGGTCTGAGAGCAGACATCATACTTGGATGACCTCGGACCCTTAACATCATTAATTTGGTGAAAATTATCTTATGAGGATAACATCTTAGTTAATGACCTCAGACCTTATAACATCATGATTTGGTGACAAGGTCTGAGGTAAGACATCATACTTAAATGACCTCTGACCCTTAACATCATTAATTTGGTGAGAATACTTTATAAGGATAACATCTTAGTTGATGACCTCAGACCTTATAACATCATGATTTGGTGACAAGGTCTGAGGTCAGATATCATACTTAGATGACCTCAGATCCTTAACATTATTAATTTGGTGAAAATTATTTTATGGGTATAACATCTTAGTTTATGACCTTAGACCTTATAACATCATGATTTGGTGACAAGGTCTGAGAGTAGACATCATACTTGGATGACCTCAGACCCTTAATATCATTAATTTGGTGAAAATTATATAATGAGGATAACATCTTAGTAAATGACCTTAAACCTTATAACATCATGATTTGGTGACAAGGTCTGAGGTAAGACATCGTACTTGGATGACCTCTGACCCTTAACATCATTAATTTAGTGAGAATATTTTATAAGGATAACATCTTAGTTGATGACCTCAGACCTTATAACATCATGATTTGGTGACAAGGTCTGAGGTCAGACATCATACTTAGATGACCTCAGACCCTTAACATCATTAATTTGGTGAAAATTATTTTACGAGGATAACATCATAGCTGACAACCTCAGACCTTCTAACATGATGATTTGGTGATAATGTCTGAGGTTAGATATCATACTTGGATGGCCTCAGATATTGAACATCATTAATCTGGTGAAAGTTATATTGAGACTTCAGAACTGAACACATTATATGGCAAAGAAATTCATTCAATAAACAATTCAACAAGGGAAAAAATAAAATCCCTCCCCAAAGGTTGACAGATTAAGTTGGGAGTTAATGAAAAAATACAAAGTAACAAAGTTTATCAGAGGTTACAAATATAAAGTAATTAAAAATGTTCAAAGATTCACAAAAATAATCAAGTGTTTGCAACCTCAGGGTTACTGGACACTTCTGCATGTACCTGGCCGAGGGTGGCTACTTCCACCCCGTCATCTTTGGCACCAGAATCTTCAATCATGGTGTCTCCTTGGGGGGAAGTCTCGGTAGGGGTAGCACCTCCCTCCTCCTCAACTTCCTGCAGAGCCTGAGAAAATTTAGGGTCAGAATAACCTAAGCCGATGAAGTGAGCTGCTGCAAGGCTCCTTGATTCCTTCTCCTTCCTAGAAGCCCATTTGCCATTAGCCTTGACCCCTCTCTCTAGATATTCAAACACAAAACTGACAAACTCATTAGAGACATTGTACTCCTCCAAGATGTTCTCAGAGGCATCATCCAAGGCAACCTTGACAGCCACATCGACTTTACATTGGAGAGAGTCATCCTGAGCCTTCAGGGTAGCGTTATGATCTTCCCTCTGCTTGTCAAGGTCCTTCTGCATCCCCTTCACACTGGTCTCAGCCTTCTTCAGAGAAACCTTCAAATGTTCCACTTCAGCGTTTAAAGTGGCCTCAATCTTCTCAACCTCTTGGCCCTTCTCAATCAGAGGAAGTTTTCCCAAGGTCTAGTTAACATAGTGATGCATGGTGAGAAGACCCTGCAAAACATGTGCAAAGATGTCAGTCTAAGGTCTGATATAGTTCAAATGCCAATGTTACACATTCAGAAGCAAAAAGTTAATGGTCTTACTTGGATAGAACGATGGAGAGAGAGAATTCAACCAGCAGAGGCTTATCCAGAGATCGACAGAATCGCTTGTCAAACTCGGTCATGACAGTGTCGATTGCATCCAGGGCCTTTAGACTATGGCCAATGCCACTATCTCCAATCTTCAATTGCTCAAGACGAGTAATCAATGCATCCTCAGAAGAAATGGTGATGGCACAATCCCCCTTCTTATTCTTCTTCTGCCTCTCATCTACAGGGGAAGGGTCGGCAGGTTTCCTCTTCTTGGTAGACTCATCCCTTGAGGTAGATGGACAGGGAGGAGGTGCATTCAGACCAACTTTCTTCACGAGCTTCGTGAGACTGGGGGCTGCCATCTCCCAGAGTTCATCAGATATTCCTTTTGGGCGCTCTGCAGAACATACAAGTTTGAGTTAGAAAATCAGAGATACACAAATTCAGAGGTATAACTGGTAAATAATAAATCGACTTAAGGAGCTCTGTCAGAGGACTCCCCCAAAGCCCAGTCTCAAAAAGATAGTAGGGATTCATCAGGTGTTCAAACTTGATAAGAAGATCGTGCTCACCCTGATCCTGAAGGTCTTTGACCTTCCGAAGATTGTGTTGGCTTAGCTCAGGGTTGGCCCTAGTAGCTATTGTTACCTTTCCCCATCTCAGGGGTATTCTCGGCTCTAGTGAGGAAGAGGGAGCAGATGGACCAAATTCCCATGGCCCTGATGCAAAGAAGTTGCGTGGTTTCCAATTATGGTTCGAGGCTTGGGTGACCTGCAACATCTTCTTATTTGACTTTAGAGCTAAAAAATGGTAATAGCAAATGAAGGGACATAGCACCCTGTGAAGACTTGGACAGGAAGGTCTGAGTGATGGATATCCCTTCATAGGACAATAGCTCCAATTATCACCCTCCACGTATTGTGTGACAACTGGGAAGGAGCCAAGTTGATGTAGGATAGTATAGCCCTAATGATGGGATGAATGGGCAGATGAAATCCTAACTTGCACATCTTCTCAAACGGGCAGATCTCACCATCCCATCCACCATAAGATCTCTCGTCCCTCAGAGGTCTCCTGAGTTTTATAGAGGGACTTATAGAATATAGATGTCTGAACACCAAAAGGTCGACCTCGCTGATAGTGCTCTCTATCTCGGCCGCCTCAAAGGTGTCAACATCGCTCTCAACATCAGCGTCATCATTCGGTTCAACATCGGCCTGAGCAGACGATGGGTTACCACTTGGGAACCTCTGAGCGAATTCAGCACTCGTGATAGCCGACAGAGGAATGGCTTCAAGAATTGGTGGAACAACCACACTTGGTTTAACAACTTCAACATCTGAGGAAGACTGGGATGTGCCAAAATCATAATAGATGAGACGCGACTCAAAACCTCAACTTGATCATGGGCCTGATCTTGTCGAGTTGAGAAATCCATGGCCTCCTTAAAGAGTTCACGGACATAGGGTCTGAGGTGTATTCCTCAGACTCAGACATTGAAGAGGGTTCAACTGGGACTTCTGATTGGTTAACTAGTTCGGTTGGTTCGGGGTATATGACCTTCAGAGGTGGTGGAAAAATAGGCTTGAGGGGGAACGCCTCTGCCCTACGAGCTTCTTCTTGGGCTCTTTCTATTTGTCTAATTTTATCTAAGGTCTTCTCCCTAAGAGAGGGGAATTCCTCTAAGAGTTGGTAAAGGGGTCTGAGCATATGAGGCAGACCCTACACTTATGACTCTCCTAAATAAATAGTAGTGGAAAATTGAATTAAAGATCAAACTATTAAACTTTAAAAAAAAAACAAGAACAACAAGAACAAGTACCACCGGAAAATGCAAGCAGTCGCCAGAAAACTCAAAACTCTCGCTAAAAATTGAAGAGACAAGAATAAAAGGGGAAACAAGTGGCAGAGTGAGGTGGAGATGATACCTGAAGACTTGTGGAATGAAGAGAGGTTTGAAGAAACACATAAATCCCAAACAACGAAGCAGCCAAGCTTTGTAGAGAGAGAGAGAGTTACAGAAATAGCCAAATCAGGAGAAGGAGAGAAATGAGGAAGAAAGAGAAGAAAAAGGGGGTTTAAACCCTTAAGTATGAGTGCACGCTTCCCAAGGCCCATCATTTCCTTGGGAGCCCAAAAGACAACCAACATCATCACACTTGTCAGGCATGCTTTCTACTCTAGTAGCTGACACTTGTCAAGAGAGTATTCAACACCTAAAGAAATTCAAGTTCGGATAAACATACCCCTTAGGAACCTGATCACACAGGTAACTAAGGGCTAGGGGTGATTTATATGACCTATATGTACCCAACTTCTCAAAGACATCAACCTCGGCCAAGGAGATAGCCGAGGTTGAAGGGTCATAGATTGGTAGCCAGCAATCTCGTTCTAAGCAAGGTCGGCCATGGTTGACGTTAGTAGTCTTGCCTTCAGACAGCAGTTGAGATCTTCATAATGTACATAGGCCGACTACTCATCAGTCCCCCCTCATCATAACTAGCCTCGGCTATGAATCGACCGACGTTCCTGCTACGCCACCATTACCTCAACCCCGACCGATGTTGCAGTCCCACCGGCCTAACCTCGGCTCTTCCCCTGAGCCAAGGTCATGATTGATCAAGCAGTTACCCTACCCCACCAGCCTCATCCTCTTTCAATCCGAGGTTGGGACCAGTCACATATGGCCAAGCTCTTATACACATATGTGTGGCTAAGAACACGTGTACACAAATCAGTCATAACCGAATCATTCCCCTCATGTGAGGGAATATTGAGGTCATCATTATCTATATGAGGTCAGCCAGGTGTCATTCTCATACTGATTCGATCCTCATGCACATGCTCATTGCATGCTTGGGGGTATACTACACCCCCCAGGCACTATATATAGAGGTCATCATCTACCTTGAAAAGGATCCGAAATTAGCAACCCTAGCTGAAACTATGTCTAAATCTACAGTAGAGAGAGAAAGCTTGAGAGTTTGTATCTATGGCCATTAGAGCCCTCATACAGTGATATTAATCACACACTTGCATAGTGGACGTAGGCCTGATTGGCTGAGCCAATTATATTTTGGTGATCTTCCTCTTCTCCTCACCTCTTACTACTATATTCCCTTATACTGCCATTGTTAACATTGAATTGAGCTTACAAGCACCTTGAAGGGTGGTGCTATTTCCAGCTTCATCAATATTCATCTTCATTCTCAATGGATAATTGGTGATGATAAATCTATTTCATTTTGGAATGATAACTGTTTGGACACTCATTTATCTAATTTACTTGGGGGTGAGCCTAATGATAATGAAACTAATAATTCTAACCTTACCCCATTCTTTAAATAATTTTTTCCTAAGATAGTAATTAAAATTGATGGCATTTATCTTCCTCAATCTCCTATTCAAGACAAGTTAATATGGATTAAGAATCCCAAACAAAATTTATGCTTCAAAGATGCACTTTCTCGTATGTCCCCATCTCAACCAAAAGTTTCATGGGATTCTCCTCTTTATCACTCATTTATTTCTCCTATAATTTTTAATATTGTGTGGAGAGACCTACTAAACAAACCTTAAAAAGAGGCGTCATCATGGCTTTAATGTTACCTATTTGTTGTTGTAAAATGATGCAATGGTCCAAAACCATAACTCTAAATCCATGACAGGGGCTTCTCTAGCCTCTAATCCATGACATGCACGGATCTAGCCTCGAATCCATGACAGGGGGTTGTATTAAACCATTACATTATGTATTCGTTTCCAATTCCGCTAACTGATTGCAAATAATTTCTAATTTCGTCTCACCTAATTACTCCAGCTTTCCAGGGTAGTCCAAATCTTTATCGAAAGGAATATAGTTTGCAATCTCATCACGAATATGTGTTCGAGCATGAAAATATTTTGATTTCTTCTATAATGGGAATCTCTCTTTCTATACCACCTTTATTGTCTGATGGATATAGATGAACTACTGTTGCCTTAGTTTCGCAGTTTGGGATCTTTGTTGCTCTTGGAAAGAGTGAACATATGTCTATAATTTGGTCCTCTTCACTAGTGATCTCATTTCTAAGAATTTTATTCATGTACTCCACAACTTTATATTTCACCACAGATTTTCTTTGTTTCTCAACTCAATTCCAAATGCCTTATATCAATTCTTCTTTATCCTGAGCTTGAATAAACTCCTGAACTTATTCACTAAATTAACCTTCTTCTTCACAATCGACTGTGTGATTCAGATATAAAAAAGACTTCTGAAAGCCTGTATTATCTCATATCTTCTTCTGCTAAGTGGTACTTTCCTTCTGCAGTATTCTCTTTTAACAAAACCAAAATTTTCTATGAGATTTTTCTACCGAGTAACTAATTCCCAGTTTTAACATAAACATTGTTATTTGTTCCACCTTTGGTTTAGGCTCCAAAACAGCTAACAAACTGATTTGATTTAACTTACTAGGCCTCTTAAGTCTCCTTATTACTCTTTTTTTAGATATGCCTCTAATATTTCATACCAAAAAGCTATTCATTGAGACATTGCATCAGAAAAATCTTTTGAGTTGGATCATAATTGCATTTTATGATAACCTCCCCTAGATAGTATGCCAATAGGAGATAGAGACACTGATCCACACCGTCCTTCAATAATTGAGTTATCAAACTTATGAGAAGAAAAATCATTAAGTTTCTTATTTTTTCCACTCTTATTTTTGCCTTGAACCTCTAAAAATTGTTCCTCTGCCTGAACTTCAATGGTATGGTCAGTTTCCTTTTCTTCTTCCAAAATTTCTCCATATTCTATAACTTCATTATAAATACACAACTTCTAAAATTTCATATCCCCTTGCATATCCAGGTTCTGGTCTATCTTGTTATCAACTTCATAATGGACTTGAGGGTTATTTCCTTCCTCCAATGACACACTAAGAGCCATAAACATAATGGGGGATAGCAGGTGTGGTGACTTGAATCTGAAACCTCCTCCACACAATGTTTTCACACCATCATTCACAACACAAAGTGTCAGGAGGTTAGTAATTTCTAAAATAGAAAATTTGTTGCTTCATATAACAGAAACTCTGCTCCTTAATTTGAATGGAAGTAATTAATCAGACATTGATCGAAGTATTTTGTTGTAGTTTTATTTTTTGTTGGAATCCATATAATGCATTTTGTCATGGTGGAGGTACTATAATTATATTTTGGGTGTTGCGAAAAGAACTAGTTGGCATGTTCATGATGATGGTGATACGATGTTACATGGTGTATTGCACATTGATTTGATTTAGCTGTTACTCGGAATGATGGGTAGGCTTAGTTTTTTTATTACCTAGTAAATAGGTTATGGGGCATTTCATTACTCTTTTTGTGGTTGTTTTATTATTATAATTATATTATTTTAGAGCGGGTTTTTGTATTGGGTTTTAAACAATTATTTTCGAAGCATCTAAATCACGTTAATGTTTCTCGACCTTTTCAGACCCATAGCTAACTACGTTTTGTATCCCATTTGTTGTAGGAATTTTACTATCCTACGAGGACTTGCTATACCTATGCCTAAGCCTTTTACCGTTGGAGCTTTTGCATTTATTCTCTCGAACAAAGACCTTGTCACTTATGTCCTCTTTAGTCTTGATTTCAACCACATGCAGGGTTGAGACATATTCAAGTTAAATTTTGTTCATTATGTTGTCCAACGGTAAAAGGAATCGTAATGTGCATATTTATTTACAATAGTTGTTTAGAGTGTTATGGCTATTTTTATCGTCGTTTTTTAGTTAATTTTTGTGTTTAAACAGGTTGGTTGAATATGTGCGATATCATTGTCAAGGAAAGATCACTTAAGAAACAACCATTTACAATACGAGTGGAAGACGATTTAGAGACACGTATATCGATATCCCACCGGAGTGAGGTGTTGCAACAACCAACCAATGACCCTAGTGGCACCTAGTCAGAGACGTCAACAACCCATATCAACTAGGTAATAACACATCTTTATTCTATTTTTCTATATGTATGTGATGGCGTGTTAGGTAAGATATATATTGTTGCTATTCCGCCGTTAGTTTTTTATAATGTTGTGGCTATTTCTGTCATTTTTGAGTTAATTTTTATGTTTAAATAGGTTGGTTTTCATATATAAACAAAGGAGACTCTATCAAATTATTTTAGATATATTAAGTATTTAAAAGTTAATAATATGAAGATTTACAAATTTGAGAAGGTTTTTAAAGATTGTCATCTAAGGAACTATTAAAAAAGATTACTTCCTTGTTTAAGGTAACCGACACTAAATAAATTTTATTGCAGGTCGAAATCTTTTGTGCACAAGGAAAGTCATTGAAGTTGTTTTGATGGAGGTTGTACGCTTCAAGATTGGGAGTTTACTTTGCTTACATTATTTTATCTTAGGAATAGACGAGATTTTATGTTTTTTTCTAATGAGACAAGTGAAATTTTGTAGAGATATTTAGTTTGGTGGGCACGGTGTTGAAATTGTCTATTTTATCTATGTATAAGCTCTAATTTTGTTGAATGGAAAATTGTGTTTTATATTTGTTGAAATGAGATGTCAAATATGTCTTATATTATTTTTAAGAGTTTTTGTTTAAAAGTATATTGAGCATATTATGGAATGGATGAAATTTTAATTTTGGCGCAAAAATTATTAAAGACAGCTTCTTTATCGTCTCAAAAGGGTTCCATAAACGAGGACCTTTTGAGACGACTAAGTTACTGTCTAAAAAAACTATTTTGGGACGGTTGTTTTCGTTTTTAAAAATAACTTTAAAAGACAGTTTTTTAGCCGTCTCAAAAGGGTCCTATAAGCAATGACCTTTTGGATGGCGTATTTCCCATCTCAAAAAACTTTTTGAGACGGCTTCTGCCGTCTCAAAAATCTTTTAAAATGGGGGTCTAATACTACGCCCATTTGTCATCACAAATGGCATCACAAAAGGCTTTTGAGACGGCCGAAGGAATTTTGAGACGGTTGGAGCACCGTAGTAAAAAGCAGTTTTTTTGTAGTGATATAAACATTATTGAAAAAATGGGCAAATAATTTTTTGCAGAGAAAGTGAGAGAGATAGAAATTTTTCTCTGTTTTTTCTAAATCTGTAGCCTTTGTTTCGTACATAAATGGTAAAAAATATGGGTAGTGGTTCTAAGAAACTAACCCACTAATATCTCCACTAAGAGGGAGCTAATTTAGAATAGGAGACTAATAGGAGACTAAGTCAAAAAATAAAAATGGGTTTAAAAT
Organism: Sambucus nigra; assembly: GCA_949130495.1. Taxonomy (NCBI): domain Eukaryota; kingdom Viridiplantae; phylum Streptophyta; class Magnoliopsida; order Dipsacales; family Adoxaceae; genus Sambucus; species Sambucus nigra. The sequence goes on from OX422208.1 coordinate 649,116,169, forward strand.
TAGTTAAAAATGAATTAATAAAAAGGGTAAAAATTATGGGCACTCAATAGAAGCCCAAAGCCCCAAAGACCCAAAGGCTCAATCAAAGACTATTAATGTTTAGTGTTCCTCGTAGGGATTAAACCCATGACCTCAAGCACCACACCCTATAAAATTACCACTTGGCCCCTTACCCCAACTTATTTAGTTCATTCAAAATAAATACATACACTAATATACCCAACAATCCCCCACATGAATGAAACAACTAAATAAATATATAAAGACATTCTGGAGTATCATTAGGAGCGACTTGAAAGGCTAAGGTGGCATTCAAATTGAACCTTTGATTTGTATTGATCTATTGAGTTTATCGGTTGATAGTGAACTAATGTCTTGAACTATTTCACCATTGTTGTAAACTTAGATCAATAGAAGACACACGTGACTCCCAAAATAATCATTCAGTTCCCACGGTTGTGCTCGTTTCGTCCTTGAGCATGCGCAGGTTTCTTGATCATTCCTAGGTTTCTTGAGTGCTCTATAGAAACCTTAGCAAGACACCGCCACACTTTACGGTGATTATAAGAAGTTTTTCTGCTTTTCCACATTTCATAGGGAGTTTTATCATGTTTCTTAAAAGGTATTTTATCAAGAATATAACAAGCAGTAAGAAGTGCCTCACCCCACATATTATAAGGTAAACATGAAGTGCTTAACATAGAATTTACCATATACTTAAGAGTTCTGTTTTTTTTTTCTGCCACACCATTAGATTGGGGTGAATAGGAGGAGTAACTTGATGAATTATTCTATTATATTTATAATATTTATCAAGATCACCGGTGTATTCTCCTCCCCTATCGGATCTTAATGTTTTAATGGATTTTTTTAGTTGTTTTTCAAATTCTAGTTTATAAGAAATAAATTTTGAGAAACTCTCATCTCGTAAACAGATAAATATAATTGTAACGAGAGTAATCATCAATAAAAGTAACGAAGTATTTATTTCCACCACATGTCACATAACCTTTTAAATCACAAAGATCAGAATGCATTGAACTTAAACAGTTGAACTTCTTTTGACACTCAGAAAAGTTTTTTTAGCATATTTTGATTCAACACATATTTCACATTTAGAGTTGGAAGAAATATCATATTTTGGAATGTTTCCAAAAAACATTAATTTTTTAATGGATGCCTTATTTACCTGACCAAGTCTAAAATGTCACATATCCTAACAGTCAATCAAATTAGGAGAAGCAGTAGATGTCTTATTATTATCAACCACGGTTACATTTAGTTTGAAAAGACCCTCATAAACATAACCATTCTCCACAAAAGCACCTCCCTTAGTCACAACTACCTTATCAATATCTAGAACAATTTACAAACCCTTCTTAACTAGATAAAATCGGACACCGGATTCTTCCTAACCTCACGGACATACGAAACATCTTTTAAGGTAAGAACATTTTCGGAAGTGAAATTTGAATCTACGGTTCCCTTCCCCTTAACCTTAGACGAAGAGGATTTTCCCATGTGCAGTCATTCACCCTAACCCACAGTAGTGAAGGTAGTGAAGGCACCTCTTGTGTCGCAAATATGTTTGGTAGCGCCAGAATCAAGCCACCATTCTGTCATGTTACTCACAATGTTTGCCTCAGTCACTCAATAGAAGCCCAAAGCCCCAAAGACTTAATAAAAAAAAATTCTAGGCACTCAATAGAAGCCCAATGCCCCAAAGACCTCAAGGCTCAGGGCCCAGTCAAAGACTATTAATGTTTAATGTGCCTCCTAGGGATTTAACCCATGACCTCAAGCACCAAACTCCATAAACTTACCACTTGGTCACTTACCCCAACTTAGTTAGTTCATTCAAAATAAATATATATACTAATATACCCAACAATCCCCCACATGAATTAAATAAATATATAAAGACGCTCTGGATTATCATTAGGAGTGACGTAAACGGCGAAGGTGTCATTCGACTTGAACCTTTTCTTTGTGTTGATCTATTGAGTTTGTCGCTTGATAGTGAACTAATGTCTTGAACTATATCACCGTTGTTGTAAACTTAGATCAATAGAACACACATGTGACTTCCAAAATCATCACTGAGTTTCCATGGTTGTGCTCATTTCGGCCTTGAGCATGCCCAGGTTTCTTAAGTGCTCTAGAGAATAAGCCTTAATTCTCATAGGAAGCGACCCCACTACCACACTCATATAGGTGCATCTATCAAGAGTGTATTGTATCTCACACCCCACTAAATAACCTCTATAGAAAGCATTAAGAGATTAAATCTCATCCTCCATCGATGAAGAGGTATTACATCATAGGAATGGGTTTTAAGTAAAACTTAAGTTAGTAACCCCACCAATCACTCATATAACTCTGTTATCCCATTGAAACCAGATCTTGGGAACTCCAGTCATGTGGGTTGGGTTTCCATTATAGGTTATTTAAATATTAATAGTCTTTATGTCTATTCCCCTCGATGTTTGATATACTAGCTCTCTAGCTAGTCCTTTAGTCAATCGATCTGCAAGGTTTTCCTTTGACTTGACATAGTCGATTGCTATAACTCCATCTTTCAGTAGCTGTCTTACTGTGTTGTGTCTTCTCCTGATATGTCTAGAATTTTCGTTATAGGAGTTATTATGTGCTCTTGCGACCGCTTCTTGACTATCATAGTGAATGGACAAAGCTGGAACTGGTTTTGGCCGCAAATGGATGTCTAATATGATATTCCTTAACCATTTAGTCTCTTCGCTTGCTTTATCCAACGCTATGAACTCGAGCTCCATGGTGGATCTAGCTATGCACGTTTTCTTGGTAGATTTCCAAGATATAGCGCATCCTTACAAGGAAAAGCCATATCCACTCATAGACTTACATTCATCATTATCAGAAAACAAATTAGTATCACAAAAGCCTTTAATTATAGAGGATATATAACATAATGAATACCATAATTTATTGTGTATTTTAGATATCTCAAAACTCTAATCAAATCATCCCAATGATCATTATTACGATTACAAGTATATCTACTGAGTCTACCCACAACATATGTAATACGAGGTCTAGTGCAGTTCATAAGATACATGAGACTACCAATTACTCTAGAATATTCTAACGATGATACACCAGGACCCCAATGTTTTCTTAGGTGATAACTAGGGTCATAAGGAGTTTTAGAAGAATTAAAATTAAATTCTTCAAATTTTCAAAGAACTTTCTCTACATAATGAGATTGGGTTAAAATAATTCCTTCCGAATTTTAAATGATTTTAATTCCAAGTATAACATTAGCAACACCCAAATCTTTCATATCAAATAGCTTATTAACAAAATTTTTGGTTTTATTAACTACATCCATATCAGTTCCAAAAATAAGCATATCATCCACATATAAGCAAATGATCACACCAGAATTATCCTTGAATCTTCCATAAATACATTTATCCGTTTCATTAATGTTAAAATCATTAGAGATCATTACTTGATCAAATTTTTCATTCCATTATTTAGGAGCTTGTTTTAGTCCATATATAGATTTTTTCACTCTACACACTTTTTTATCTAGGCCTTGGGACTACAAACCCCGCGAGTTGGTCCATATAAATTTCTTCTTCAAGATCTCCATTCAAAAAAGGCATTTTAACATTCATTTGATGAATTATCAGATTATGTAATGAAGTAATAGAAATTAGTACCCTAATATATGTAATTTTAGTAACATGAGAGTAAGTGTCAAATAAATCAATTCCTTCCTTTTGCCTATAGCCTTTAGCTACCAATCTTGCCTTAAATTTATTAGTAGAACCATCAACTTTTATTTTCTTTTTAAAAATCCATTTGCATCCAATAGTTTTACATCCTTTAGGCAAGTTAACTGACTCTCAGGTGTTGTTAGAAATAATAGAATCATATTCACTATTTATAGTTTATTTCCACAAAATAGAATCGGGTGAGGACATTGCCTCACTAAATGTGATGGGGTCATTTTCCATTAAGTATGTTAAAAATTCAAGACCAAAATAAGTAGCTATCCAACGTCTTTTACTTTTTTCTAATTCCAATTTCTTCTGAATCTGAAGATTTATTTCTAACACTAGGACCCACTAGAACATAACTTTAGTTCCCTCACTTCTCACTTTAAAAGGAAATTTGTTCTTACAAAATTCATCATCTCTTGACACAAAAATATTATTTTTATCCATATATTAATTTTTATAATCAATTACAAGAAACATATATGCATTACTATTTTTAGCATAACCTATAAAAACACAACCAACAATCTTTGGTCCAAGTTTAGTTCTCTTAGGTACTAGTATTGAAACCTTAGCAAGACACCCCCACACTTTAAGGTGTTTATAAGAAGATTTTCAATTTTTTCACATTTCATAGGGAGTTTTATCATTTTTCTTAAAAGGTATTTTATTAAGAATATAACAAGTAGTAAGAAGTGCCTCACCCCACATATTATAAGGTAAACCTGAAGTGCTTAACATAGAATTTATCATATCCTTAAGAGTTCTTTTTTTTCTTTCTTCCACACCATTAGATTGGGGTGAATAAGGCGCAATAACTTAATGAATTATTCCATTATATTTACAATATTTATCAAGATCACCGGTGTATTTTACTCCCCTATCGGATCTTAATGTTTTAATGGATTTTTCCAATTGTTTTTCAACTTCTAATTTAGAAGAATTAAATTTTGAGAAACTCTCATCTTTACTCATAAGGAGATAAATATAATAGTAACGAGAGTAATCATCAATAAAAGTAATGAGGTATTTAGTTCCACCACGTGTCATATAAGCTTTTAAATCACTAAGATCAGAATGCATTAAACTTAAAACAGTTGAACTTATTTCGACACTCGAAAAAAGTTTTTTTAGCATATTTTGATTCAACACATATTTCACATTTAAAGTTGGAAGAAATGTCAGATTTTAGTATGTTTCCCCAAAACATTAACTTTTTAATTAATGCCTAATTTACATGACCGAGTTTTAAATGTCACATGTCACAAGAGGCAATCAAATAAGTAGAAGAAGTATATGTTTTATTATTATCACCCACGATTATATTTAGTTTGAAAAGACCCTCATCAACATAACCTTTCCCCACAAAAGCACCTCCCTTAGTCACAACTACCTTATCACTCCCTAGAACAATTTTCAAACCCTCTTAACTAAGATAAAATCGGACACCAGATTCTTTCTAACCTCAGGGACATACGAAACGTCTTTTAAGGTAAGAACATTATCTGAAGTGAAATTTAAAACTAATATTCCCTTCCTCTAAACCTTAGACGAAGAGGAGTTCCCATGTACATACGTTCACTCTCACCCACAGCCGTGAAGGTAGTGAAGGAACCTCTCGTGTCGCAAATATGTTTGGTAGTGCCCGAAAACTCCCAATGTTTTCCTTGGTCACCTCAGAAGAAAAGTTACCCTCCTCGGTTACATTTTCTTGACGCTTCACATTCTGACTCTTCCTAAACTTGCAATCTTTATCGTAATGACCTAGTTTTCCACACACAAAGCATTCACCTATAAATTTAGAATCTTTATTCTAATCATTAGGTTTGAATTTATGGTTAGACCATGAATTCTAGTTTGGTTTATGGTGCCCATCTCTCTAGTTTGAATGCTTAGGCTTAAACTGGTTCTGGCCTCGACCAAATTAGCTTTCGAACTGAATTTAGAATTTTTGTCCTTAAATTCTGTATTCTTATTTTCTTCCTCAATTCTCAAACGAACTATCAAATCTTATAGTGATATCTCCTTTTTCTTATCCTTAAGATCATTTTTATAATGTTTCCAAGAAAGTGGCAGTTTTTCAATCATAGACGACACTTGAAATCCCTCACATATACTATAACCCTCGGCCAAAATTTCATAAATAATAATTTTTAGTTCTTCAAGTTAGGACACAACAGATTTATTTTCTTCCATTTTGAAATTCAAAAATTTTCCCACCATAAATTTTTTAGACCTAGCATCTTCAGTTGCATATTTTTTATCCAGTGTGTTTCATAATTCTTTAGGAGTGAGGCATGACTAATGGACATCAAACAGTTCCAGGTAGAGACAATTCGGAATATAATTCCTACACATATAATCCCTTTGTTTCCAAAGAACTAGTTCTTTGGGAATAGAAGGTCTATCAGATGCAATCGAATCAACTACCTTAAGATTTGTTAGGTAAAATTGCAGTTTTATTTGTCATCTCTTAAAATTATTTTCATCAAATAGTTTAGGTTTTTTAGAGTCTTTTGCATTAGGATTTTTCATATATAGTTTTATAATAACACAATAATTTTACCTTTAGATTATTGGAAATAATAAATGCAGAATATATAAAAAATCCAAATACGAAATAGATACAATTGGAAGAACTTATCGATCGAGGTTTGTGTTTGACACAAAGTCCTAAAGGTAAAATTGTCCACTGATATTTGTAGCTCTCAACATCATGAGCAAACACCTCTCAGGATTCAACGATCAGATTTAAACACCAGTGAATGTTAAATCTTGGAACTCTCAGTATACTCCAGCACTCTGAAATAAATAACGAATATAAAAATTATTGCAGAAAATGGGCAAATAAATTTTTGCAGAGAAAGTGAGAGATATAGAAATTTTTTTGTGTTTTTTCTAAAGTTGTAGCCTTTGTTTTGTACATAAATTGGTAAAAAACGTGGGTTGCAGTTTTAAGCAACTAACCCACTAATATCTCCACTAACAAGTAGTTTATTTAGAATATGAGACTAAGTCAAAAATTAAAAATGGGTTTAAAATTAGTTAAAAACGAATTAATAAAAAGGGTAAAATTATGGGCACTCAATAGAATTCCAAAGCCCCAAAGACCTTAAGTCCCAGGGCCCAATAAAATACTATTAATGTTTAGTGTGCCTCCTAAAGATTGAACCCATGACCTCAAGCACCAAACCCTATAAACTTACCACTTGACCATTTACCGCAACTTATTTAGTTCGTTCAAAATAAATACGTATACTAAATACCCAACGATCCTCCACATGAATCAAATAAAGAAATAAATATATAAAGATGCTCTAGTGTATCATTAGGAGTGATGTAAAAGGCGAAGGTGTCATTCGACTTGAACCTTTGCTTTGTGTTAATCTATTGAGTTTATCGATTGATAGTGAACTAATGTCTTGAACTATTTCATCGTTTTTATAAACTTAGATCAATAGAACACACACGTGACTCCCAAAATCATCATCGAGTACCCATGGTTATGATCATTTCGGTCTTGTGCATGCCCAGGTTACTTGAGTGCTCTAGAGAATCAACCTTAATTCTCATAGGAAGCGTCCCCACTATCACAATCATATAGGTGCTTCAATCAAGAGTGTATTATATCTCACACCCCACTGTATAACAATTATAGAAAGAATTATGAGATTAAATATCATCCTCCATCGATACAGAGGTACTACATCATAGGAATGGGTTTCAAGTAAATCTTAAGTTAGTACCCTCTCAAATCACTCGTATAACTTTGTTATCCTATTGAACCCAGATCTTAGGATCTCCAGTCATATGGGATAGGTTTCCGTTATAGGGTATTTAAATATTAATAGGCTTTAAGCCCATTCCCCTCGATGTTTGATAAACTAGCTCTTTAACTAGCCCTTTATTCAATGGATCTGTCAGGCTTTCCTTTGACTTGACATAGTCGATTGCTATAACTCCATCTTTGAATAGTTGTCTCACTGTGTTGTGTCTTCTCCTGATATGTCTAGACTTTCCATTTTAGGAGTTATTTTGTGCCCTTGCAATCACTGCTTGACTATCATAGTGAATGGACAAAGCTGGAACGGGTTTTGGCCATAAATGGATGTCTAATATGAAATTTCTTAACCATTTAGCCTCTTCAATTACTTTGTCCAACGCTATGAACTCAGACTCCATGGTGGATCTAGCTATGCACGTTTGCTTGGTAGATTTCTAAGATATAACGTCTCCTGCCAAGGCAAAAACATAGCCACTCGTAGACTTACATTCATCAATATGAGAAATCCCATTAGCATCGCAAAAGCCTTCAATTACAGTAGGATATCTAACATAATGAATACCATAATTTATTGTGTGTTTTAGATATCTCAAAACTCTAATCAAAGCATCCGAATGTTCATTATTAGGATTACAAGTATATCTACTAAATCTACCCACAACATATGCAATATCAGGTCTAGTTCAGTTCATAAGATACATTAGACTACCAATAACTCTTGAATATTCTAACGATGATACACCAAGACCCGAATGCTTACTTAAGTAACAACTAGGGTCATAAGGTGTTTTAGCAAGAATACAATTAAATTGTTCAAATTTTCCAAGAACTTTCTCTACATAATGAGATTGAGTTAAAACAATTCCTTCAAAAAATTTAGTGATTTTAATTGCAAGTATAACATCAGCAACACCCAAATCTTTCATATGAAATTTCTTATTAAGGAAATTTTTGGTTTTATTAACTACATCCATATCAGTTCCACAAATAAGCATATCTTCCACATATAAGCAAATAATCACACCAGAATTATCCATGAATTTTCTATAAATACATTTATCCGCTTCATTAATGTTACAACCATTTGAGATCATTACTTGATCAAATTTTTCATGCCATTGTTTAGGAGCTTGTTTTAGTACATATAAATATTTTTTAAGTCCACATACTTTTTTATCTAGGCCTTGGACTACAAACCCATCGGGTTGATCCATATAAATTTCTTCTTCAAGATCTCCATTCAAAAAAATCGTTTTAACATACATTTGATGAATTATCAGATTATGTAATGAAGCAATAGAAATTATTAGCCTAAAGCTCCAAAGACCCCAAGGCCCAATCAAAGACTATTAATCTTTAGTGTGTCTCCTAGGGATGGGACCCATGACCTCAAGCAACAAACCCCATTAACTTACTACTTGGCCATTTACCCCAACTTATTTAGTTCATTCAAAATAAATATATATACTAATATACCCAACAACTTTTTCCTCGAAGACTTCACTTCAAAAATATTTCTTAAATTGATCCACAACAACAAATTATTTAAAAAAAACTCGATCTCCTACAAGCACTATTCTGAAAAAACCCGCCTAGACATCCCTAGGCTTGAGGCTTGGAAGAAACGCCCCGCCTTAAGATTTTTACGTCTTATTCTTGGTAAAAGCCTTAAAGCGTAACTTTTTCAAAAAACAACAATGCTTTAGTGAAACGATATCGCCTTTTCGAATAAAATTACAAATCGGATCATTATATCATCCAAAAGAGTCAAATAGTATTTTATTTTGCATATATTAAGACATATTTTTATTATATGTACAATTTTAATTTTTTTAATAACCTTCTTATGGTTAAAAAATATTAAAAATATGAAGAACGACTAGACGCCTTTTCACACCTTTTTACGCCTAAGGTCCGCCTAGGCTTCTATAGCTTAAGGCTTGACCTTCATGCATCGATCACACCCCGCGTTTTTTAGAGTCTTGCCCATTAGAGGCTCTTAAAAGAAACAGTCTAATATTTTTCAAACCTATGCTCACTAGTGGATCCATTGTAAATATTTTGGAAGTTAATTTTTTGGTAAAAGCATGTGTAAAATTATATTTTTTGAAACTAACCCAAATTTTAATAGGCTTAGTTGTAAAATAAAGTTTGAACCTTGAGGTGATTTCCGATGTCTCTTTAATTTTTTAATTGTTTCCAATTGCAAGTGAGTCAATGTTGACCTCCACTAAATGCCTGTCTCCTCAAACTAATAGAATGCTGAATCAACCGATTATTATTATTATTATTATTATTATTATTATTATTATTATTATTATTATTATTATTATTATTATTATTATTATTATTATTATTATCTTGAGAAGACATAGTTATGTAAAGGTCAACATTCAATCGTTTAAAACTGAATCAGTGAGAGAAAGGAAATCACCGTAAAATGCCTTAGTAAAAGTTCGTCACTAATATATTGAAATGTATATGTATGTACACTTTTCCCCTCAGACATGTTTTTTGTGAACTGTTTCATTATGTAGGCTTTGTTGTCCATACCTTACGTATGAAAAAACTCCCATTTTTATGTTTTATTTTTCTTTGAAAGATGTGCTTTTATAATCTATTGTTTTACTCTCGAGGTGGTAAAGAGACTTGTCCAAATTATTGACTGCATTAAAAAGTCTGCATTTAACAACGTTTTAAGGAATCACATCAATACTGTAAGATAAAGGAGTGCATTTATCACCACCGATAATCAAAAGGAAGAGGTTGATTTATAATTTGATAGATATTTTGAGGAATAGTATCTTAAAGAGTATGGGTGCACATATGTTCTCCCATTTAAATGATTACATATAGCCTATATGATATAGGAATAGAATGTGTCATTCCTTGGGCATCAAAAATCAAACTTTCAAGTTCAATGTCTCCCACTACCAAAATGCAGTATCTTGTGTAGAATTCTTCACATAAATTTGCAGCACTTTTGTCATCCCTGCTAAAAAGGCACTTAATCTTTTCTATAAAAACTTTGGGATTTTTCTATATATTCCTGGTGCTTCAATCTAAAGGTTTTTTATTTCCATTTTCTGGTGCTACAATCCAAACTTTTTTCATTTATTTTCTATATTTTTCCCATTGCAAAGGGACGAAATAAAAATAATAAAAATCAGAAACATGGTGCAGTAGAGCGTATAACATAGGTATATAATTATTTGGTACCCCCTGCTAGTGTTTTCATAGAAAGAAGAAAGATAAGGAAATCGGGATTGAAACTGCAAAAACAATCAACTTAATTGGCAAAATTATATTTATATAAACATAACACACGTCTACCATTGCCTGCCATTACTAACCTTCATGCCAATAACAGCCTAGATGGTTATCTGGCTTACAATCACAATCAAAACGTGGTTTGTCTTATTCAAAGAATGACTTCATTTAAGTTGTACATAAGAGTGAGATTTCATGAACGGTTTGATGTTATAAAGGAATTTTCAAATACAACTTTTGAAAACTATTTTTTTTGGCATTTCAAATTGTGATGACTTTGAGGTTCTCATACAATATTAATAGTGAATCTGAGGGTCTAAAGACCATAAAGAATTGTCTGAAACAAAGTCACATCGGATTATCTTTCATATAGTCCATTTTTTGTGGTTTTAATTTGTTTGATTTAAAATATAATTGATTCTATAGTTTAACTCCCAATATATTCTGGAATCTATTTTATAACTATAAAAGGGAGGACTCCAATAAAGGCGTCTCAAATCTTAAGTTGTCCACACAGGATTCAATATTGAAATCGGCTCTTCCAAAAATACTCTCTCCTTCTTTCATTTCACAACTGTTCGGCTCCCTCCAAACCACAACGACCCTTTAGTGGTCGTCAACAATCAATTCTCTACCCCATCCATCTTCTATAAAGGAATACGTAAAGTTTGATAACCGTCCGTTAGAGACCATTCATTTCAATCCACCTGAAGAGGATTATGGACAAACTATTTATCGACCAGCATACCTCCGATTTTTCCTCAGTTTCGGCCACCACGCTTTGTTCCAGGTAAAGATCTTCTATTATTGTTCTTTTTCGATGTAGTTTATATAAAGGTTTTAATGCCGGGTAGGTATGAAATAAAACATTTTTGTATTTTGTTTATGTTTTAGGTCAAAGATTGTGTACATAATCAATGATAAAAGCATGTATGATTCTGTATGTATGGTATATGATAAAAAAATTATGTGAATATTTTGCTTGGTCAAATTAATATCAAAGGTATGTTACACCCAAAATTTAGGTAATTTTATGTTCAATGCGAAAGATTGTGTGTATAACCAATGATAAAAGCATATATGATTATGCATGTATGATATATAATAAAATGTTTACGAATATTTTTTTGGCATGCTCACCCAAAATTTAACTAATTAACATCACTTTGTGATTAAGAACATTGGAATATTTGTTTTATTGAATTTATAGGGCTTTCGGAGCTTGACCAGATATTATGATATTGGCATACTTTTAAATAATATGAAGCCACCAACATTTGTGTTTCCTTGCTCATTTAGAATATGATTTATGATTTTTTTGGCCTTCTTTTTTCAACAGTTAAGACAATAGGAGCAGTACTAAAATTGGCATACTCTTAAATTCTTTCATTTCAGCTTAGGTTTTTCCTTGCCCTTCCTGATAGTGAGAGTCACTATTATGACCAGGTTGAGAATTTCATAAAGTACTCAAAATAGGTTATGGTTTTCTTCCATATGGAGCAATACCATAACTTAAGTAGGAAATGACATCTTCATACTGACCTTCACATATAATATTTCATCACTCATCTATATATGGTATTAAGTCCCATCAAACTAAATATTCGTACAGTTTTTCAATCGACGAGCCATACCCAAAATATATTATATATTTAGAATTATTCCTTGGTTATTATTAATATGATTTTCACTCTACTGTCCTAGACCAACCACTTAACTATCGATCGTAACATTGTATTATGTGTGTATTGGGGTAATATAGCTCGAAATTAATGACCAAATCTAATCGAAGCCAACCAAATTTATTCTTAAAAATATGTTATTGTGTGTGTATTCATTATCGTCGATTCATAAAAGGGTTCTTGAAGATTGCGGGCCCTTTGACGAACCTGACTTGTAAGCGAGTGCCATTTGTATGGAGTGATCACTGTCAGCTAGCCTTCAATGAGGTGAACGATAAGTTGAAGTCACCGCTGGTGCTTGCATTGCCTAGGAGTGGGGTGGAGTATCGGGTATAAATGGATGCATCCCTGTAGGGACTTGGTGGTGTATTACAGCAGGAGTAGAGGGTTATATCTTATGCGTCCCGAAAGCTTAAACCCCATGAGAAGAATTACTCCACCCACGACCTTGAGTTGGCAGCGATCGTTTTTTCTTTGAGGATATGGAGACACTACATATTGGGAGAGAGCTTCACATTGTTCACAGATGATAAGTCACTTCAGTATCTATTCACACAGAAGGATCTGAACATGAGGAAGAGGCGGTGGCTAGAGTTCGTGAAGGATAACTAGTTTGATATACAGTATCATCCTAGTAAGGTTAACGTGGAAGAAGAAACGTTAAGCCGATGACCTACTAGAGAGCTAGAGGAGGTCTGAAAAGCAAAGTGGAGGGAGATTTGACATAATTATGAGGTCGCCAGAGCATGCATGTCGATTTTATCTATCACTCCCAAGATTGTTATGCAGGTAGTAAAGGCTCAGGCATTAGGACCGATTCTGCCAGGACATGGAATGTCAGCTATTAGCCAAGGGTGCATAGTCCTATTCAGTTAGCTCAGAGGGTGGCTTACGTTTTAATGGGAGACTTGTTGTTCCACGGGATGAGGATTTGAGACTTACATAAAAGGCTTTAGGTTTTACCGGAGCATCTTCAGTGGATACATAATGAATTCTATGTGTCATCGCTAAATAAATATCGGAGGAGCGAGAGAGATTTTTTACATGTGCCACTCGAGGAGATTGATTTGCAGGTAGACATCTCATATGAGGGGAGGCTCGTGGCTATTCTGGATCGTAGTGAGCGTAAACTGTAGTCCAATGTGGTACCATTAGTGCGAGTTTAGTGGAGACACCACAATATAAATGTGTCGACATGGGGGCGGGAGGATAAAATGAGAGAGCATTATCCAGAACTGTTCACTGCTGGTATGTCCTAATTTAGGGGATGAAATTCCTTTACAAAGGGGGTAGTATATAATACCCCGTATTTTTTAATATTTGAAATTTAATTAATTGAATAAATTAATTGGTTTTATGTTTAATTACACGCGGGTATTAATTTAATCGAATTAAATTTGTTAATCGAGAGAGAATGATTAATATTATGAAATGAATTGACTAAGTGAATAGTAAAATAATTACAGTAATTATAACACGTCATAGGGAGTGATATTGGCATAGCCAGATTTTATCTCAACCGAGAGTCGCCGGTAGACTAATTTGAGGTAGAGATGGAAAATATATTTATAGTCACTCGGATGATGATTTCGAGGTGATGGGTGATTCCAAAAGTGTCTAAATAGTCGGAATAGTATACCTTGGGACTTAGTTTACGTCCCGGGTCAATTTTGGGCCAAACTGGCACCTATTCAGATCATTTTGATCATTTGAAAAGTTAAGGTTAAGAGACCCACGAAATTGTAAGTCTTATATATGATAATATTAGGGCGAGGCTTGAAAACCTAAGAGAGGCCATTAGAGAAGAAAAAGAGAGAGTTTTTTGAGGTTTTGAAGAAATTTTTGGAGCATTCATTTTGATCTTGCACAACAAAGAACTTGGGAGTGAGGATTGGAAGAGGAGATCATCAATCCATCATCTCAACCATGAAATCAGACCCTCCTAATCAAGGCAAGTGTTTATTTGTAATTTGTTTCAGGTTATAATACCCATGTTGTTAGGGATTCAAACTATCTTGACTAAATTGTTGATTCGTGGAAGAAAATAATGACTTAAATGCATGTTGGGATACGAATTGCATGTAGAAGGATTTGACATCTGTAGCAGATAATAAAGTAGAGAGTTTGTGTAATTATAAAAGAATTTAATTCGGGTTTATGATGAATATTAATGGAGAATAATGAAAACTTAATGTTCTTGAGGATTAGATAATTAAATCTATTCTTGAATGGAAATTTTAATGATTTTGATGTCTGTTACATTAGGAATCATCCCGATGCATGTATAAATGGTTTGGAGCAATTGGTTTCAAATTTGGTGAATAAATATGGAAGTTATGTGGGTATTAATGGTGAAAATCTCATCCGAATAATGAAGAAGACAAATTGCATAGAGGCGAATCAGTTTGGTTCCGAGGAGGACCGTTTCGGTTCCTAAAAAAATGTAAAATTTTCCTTTTTAGCCTAGAACTCCTATATTATTTTCAGAAAACTTTGGGGACATTGATAAAATATAATAGGCGATTTATTATATTGCAGTAGGCCTTGATAGGGTTATGGGATTCGGTCTTATTGAGATAATTAAGATGATGATTAAGCAAGATAAATGATAATGTAATTAACTCGAGAGAATGATGATGTAATTACATGAAAGCGTGAGTGATCTTATTGTATAGATCATTAGGGTAAGGAAAACTTAGCTACTAAAATAAACTAAGGGGTAACTAGGACCCTTAAAGTAGATAATGATACTCCATTAAATGCGATAGTGAGAATAATCATAAATTGAAAGTACGGTGAGTATAAGATTAATATATACTGCGTACGAAGTTATGATATTTATGTTGTGTGTATACCTACTGATTTTCTATATGTGGGATGAATACCTATTGTATACTTGATTGTATTGGAATCGAGGTGACATTCGAAACCAATACATGAAAAGAGTATCGGGGTCGAGGTAACATTACGAACCAACACATGAAAAGAATATTGGGGTCGAAGTAACATTTCGAACCAATACATGAAAAGAATATTGGGGTCGAGGTGACATTTCGAACCAATACATGAAAAGAATATTGGGGTCGAGGTGACATTCCGAACCAATATATAAAATAATCTTTGGGGTCGAGGTAATATTTCGAACCAATAGTCCTTAATGTGTGATACAGGGATACGATAGAAAAGTATGCACTTATAATATATATTGTGTGTGAAATATATACCATGTGAATAATCTACTTGTGTATGGTAGTAGACTACGAGAGGACAAAACCAAATAGAAGGGTAATTAGGTAGAGAAACGTAGTTATATGATCAAGTGTTAACATGTAAGAAATGTTACTTAGAATGATTATAACATATGAGCGACGTTAATAAGATAGCGTACTGTATAGGTGGTATGGGGTCTTGGAAGTGTTAGTCGTATAATGTAGTAATTATGTCTAGTTATCTTGTGTAGAATAGCTAAGTTGGCTAAGTAGAGATGTTAGGTGTGCACAAAACCTAAGGGATGAGAAAACTGAAGGGAGTGTACACGAACATAACATGTGTAATCAATAATTGATTTTAAACTTTGATAAAAAGTTGCAAAATATTTTCAAAATGTTTTGGGTATTATCCCTAGCTATAAAATCTTTTTAAAAAACCTTTTAGGTGTCTAGCCACAGGGACGCTTGACGTGATGATTCTTTATAGGGACGTATAGCTGTAGCACTGTGGAGGCTAGTGGGACTTTGATTAGATGCATCCATCATTTAATTTCTAGTGTTGGAGTTTATTCTAGAATTTCAGTTTGGTCATGTTGCCCCTTTGAGATTTATTTATTTAGTATTTCAGTTTCTGATTTGTATTCTAGTTTTCTTAGTAGTTTGATTCATTATTTGGTGGGGGATTTGAGCCAATGGTTTATTTGGCAAGACTTTCGTTATTCATTTATTTGAGATAAATTAGACTCTAGAATGGTGTGAATGTTTTATATTCAATGTTTTCGTATATTACTATTTGGCAGTTTAATGCAAGATAAAATATGTCACCAACTTAATTAACTAATAGGTGATTAGTAATTAATTTGGTAGTCGACGGTGATGCTAAGCATGGACCATTTTCTAAATCCCGTTTTAATTTAATAAAGGCTTGATTACCCAGCATTTAATTAGGCGGGGCGTCACACCGACAATTGCTTTCATCTTGGAAGTTGATTTATTTCTTTGCATGCGAAGAAGAAAAATTGCAGCTCCCTCTCCACAGACGAAGCGGAGTATATTACAGTAGGAAGTTATTGTGCTAAACATTTATGGATGAAAAAAAATGTTAAAAGACTATAGTATTGGTCAAGAAGGAATGACTATTTGTTGTAACAATACTAGTAAGGCTCTGTTTCGGCCGGATCAGATCGGAAAATGTCTATTCGGAAAAAATTCCGATTTTTTCGAAAATAAAATAACTATTCCGATTTCCGATCTAATTTTTTCGGAAAATTAAAAAAAAATCCGAATTCGAAAAAATCCAAAAATAGGCAAAAAAAAATCGAAAATTCACAAAATATATTAAAAATCCAAAAATTTTGAAAATTCCAAAATTTCAAAAAAATAAATTATGAATTTTCGATTACTCGAAATTCTCATTTTAAAGAAACAATGAAAATGGCTTAACCCAACATGTAAACACATGAGGATTTGGTTTATTTTTCATTTGTGTAGAAGTTAGGAGGATACTCTCATTTTATAGAGCATATTTTGGAGCCCTCTCCCTCTCCCTCTCCCAACTGATGTGGGATATGGAAAACTCACAAATAATCGGAAAAGAAATTGGAAAAATTGAAAAATAAATAGGAAAAAAATCGGAAAAATTGGATCGCATAGTTTCAAAAAAATCGGATCGAAAAAATCGGAAATCGAAAAATCAGAAATCGGCAAACTAAAATTTCATTCCAAATTCGAAAAAAATCGTATCGGAAATCAGAAAAATCAGAAAGTTCAGAAAAAAAACACATCCCTAAATACTAGTGCTATTAGCATCTCTAAGAATCCGATTCAAAATTATAGAATAATGCATATATACATACAATATCATTTCATTACAGAATTTGTTGCAGAAATATTTGTCTTTAAGCTACGTTTTTACTAATATTCAATATTTAACGAAAAATCTTGATTGGACCAGATTTGAGCTTCTTAGATCATCATTGGGTATTTGTGTCGTTGATTGAATGATTTGATAACACGAGTTTTATATTTCTATATCTAACGGCTTGGCATATAATGAATAAACATTTCTAATTTCTACATGACGAAATTTGAAATTTTATGTTTTTAGAAATCAATAATTGTTAACCCATTTTAAAAGTGGGTGTTGGTAACCCTTACACCTTATTGGTTGAACCATTAAAATCTATGGAAACCACTATAAATACTTATTTATTAAATTAATGTTTCAACAAATAAGATTTTAAGGTTACCAAGACCCACTTTCAAAGTGGGTAAACAATTATGGACTCTCTTTTTATCGCTTTTAAAACATCTATTCATTAATACAAAATTTATACTTCTTAAAAGTTTTCCAAATTCAAAACCTTAGGTTAATCTCTCTCCACATTTCATTGACTACGACATTGAATTCTACTACTACAAATACTCAATGTAAAGATAAAGTAAGATATAAATAAAGGGTTGTGCTAAACTTATTCACTAAAAAGGATGTTGAAGATATATATCTGCTTCATTTGCACATTTATTTCGTGTCCTTTCTGTTTGTGTACTTTATATTATTGTACTACATGTACTACCGTACTACATGTGTACTACCACATTATACTGTCATACTTATAGTTTAACTATTTATAGCTCATGTATATCCTTGTAGATATGCGCAAAATTAATTCAATATATCTCATTTTTGCTATTTATTTCTCTATCTCTCTCTCTCTCTCTCTCTATCTCTCTCTCTCTCTCTATCTCTCTCTCTCTCTCTCTCTCTCTCTCTCGTATCATAAAGTGTCATTAGTGCTATAATGCTCGTAGTGGCCTTCCTCCTTCAAGGCTCAAGTCACCGCCACATAACCTCTGCTAGTGGGACTCTCGCAACTACACTAAGACTTTTCTCCTCTCGCTGCCACCATCACTCATTATCTGACCCCCTTTTTGGCGTGAACTCCGACCCATTCCTCGACCCGTGAATGGACCTAAACTGGCCTAGATCTAACCCACCTTCTTTTTGGGTATGTATGAGCTTGTTTAGGTTCCCAGCCCATTTTTACACTAATTTTCTTCATTCCAAGTTCATTTTCGGGGTTATCAGACATCCTAAATCCATTTTTGGTCTCTATTTTCAGTAAGTCAAAACCTTAATTTCACTTTTTCTCTTTTTTTTCAATGGTATGGATCGCCAAGACATCACTCACACATCTCTATCACATGTGATGGTACTAACTACACCCCCTGGTCTTAGGCAATGTCAAGTTTTCTCACGGGCCGAAATTCATGATGTTATATCACTAGGAGTGTCACTAAACCCACATTGGCTGCTGGGGAAGTTGATGATAAGATTTAAGATCTTCGTGAGGAGTGGGAGTGCAAAAACCATCATGTAATCATGTGGTTCTGTAATTCTTGTTCACCCTCAATTAGCCTAAATTTGGCAGATTGATCACTGTCAAATCTCTTTAGAATTTTCTTCAAAACATATATACCACTACTGGACTCGCTAATAAATATCAACTTATGAGAATCCTTCGTCACATGAAAAACAACTCAGATAAAACATCAATAATTTTTTATATAAGATTCACTATGTCTGCGACTAGTTGACCCCTTTAGAATCCAGCTGAAAGGATCCTATTGATTATGTTAATTTTATTGACTATCGAGATCATAAGCGATTGATTGTATTTATAATGGCTCTTCATGATATATTTGATCATATTCATGCATGTCGCCTTCATAGGCATCCTCTTCGTAAAATGGAGTAAGAAATTTCATAACTTTTGTCAGAGGAAACTCGCCTTACCACGCGTTCGAACTTCTTTTCTGCAGTTGTTCTTGATACTCCCAGAGGTCCACTGTCCAAATCCAACAGTAAATAGGGGAATGCTTCCAAGACATGCAACTACTATAACCTATCATATCATTTTCTTATTGATATCCATACTCAAGTGTATAAGTTCTGTTACGTGATGGACATTGGTTACGTCCGTCGAGATTTCCTGAAGTTTCCATATCTGCGATTCCATACTTCATCCATACCATGAGGTGGTACCTCTAAATCTTCTTCTACTACTGTTGATATTTCATCTACCGTTGCCTTTGATGATAGGATTGATCATCTTCATGATCTCATCAAAGAGGTTCTTGCATATTCTAGTAATAATCCATCTACTTCTTTGTCGGTCACTTCAGGTAATTCTTCATTTTTTTTATTCTTCCTATTGCAATCACATTACTTATAATACCGCTCTCTTCTCCACCACAAACTTTGCTTGTCATATACCAATTAGTCACATTGCTGAATGTTCACATTTTTCAGTCACTAACATTGGAGCAATCTCCACAGCAAATACCTCTTTTTTCGATACTTATTTGATTCCCAAACATACACTGAATCTTATAATTGTTACCCAACTTTGTGATATTGTTTTAACCATCATTTTTTGTCCTTTTGGTTGTTATGTGCAAGATCCAAAGACGGGACATACTCTTGGGATAGGCTATAAGTTTAGGCACCTCTTTGAGCTCGTTAACCTTTATATTCCATAATCACTCACCAACACGGTTCTTAGAGTGGCCTCTGTATCCTCTACACCTTCTCTTAGTTTGCGGGATGATTGTCTGGGTCATGCTTCTGTTAGTAGTCATAAGTCTTTGCTTTCTTATGGTCACTTAGGGTCTATTAATAATGTGAAATTTAACTATCTTCCTTGTCAATTTATAAAATAATCGGTTTTATCATTTAATAAAAGTGACTCTATTTCCCATGATCCATTTTAGTCCCTACATTCTGATTTGTTAGTTCCATCTCCCACTTTTACTATGGGAAAATCTAGATATTTTGTTATTTTTGTAGATGACTATTGACGCTATACATGGTTGTTCCTTACGCAAAATCATTATGCGCTTCCTCAATATTACATAATTTTTTTTTACTTGTTTCGTTCTTCTTCAAGCCCATGAATGCACAAAATTAGTGTCTCGATACCAATTGTGTTGATTCTTGGTCCATGAGGAAGAACATAAAGGATACAAGTTTTAGAATCCCTACTTTAAACGTTTTCATTTATCCCATCATGTTGTCTTCATCAAACACATGTTGTTTTCATCACTGTCCGAATTTCAATAACCTCCTTTACACATATCTCTATTCTTAACTAATCCCTCAGTAGGCTTTTTTTATTGATTCACTGGACCTCGATCCCTTGCCAGATATTATGCTACCGCCACCACCCTCCCCATTAGTACTAGATATAATCTCCTCACTTGACCTGACTTCAGCTATACCATTAGTACCTCCAGTTTCCTCATTCGATGCTCCACCGGAGCTACTCTTCGAGGACTCTCCTAAGTGGATATGCACCAGTCTCCGATCCGAATCCCCTTCGTAAAAGTTTAAGACTAAAAAGAAAATCCATTCTTCTTTGTTATTTTCATAGTATTCTACTATTATTTCTCATCATGAGCCCCGTTCTTATCGTGAGGCTAGTTCTAAACCCCTTCAGCAAAAGTCAATGGATGATGAACTGCAAGAACTTGAAAAGAATTACACCTGGGATTAGTGGATCAACCAAGTGGTAAGAATGTAATGTGATGTAAATGGATTTATAAAATTAAAACTCAATACGATGTCTCTATTGATCGTTACAAGGAATTCCTTATCGCAAAGGGGTCTACTTAAGACTACGGGATTGATTATGAGAAGACTTTTGCTCTAGTGGCTCAACTTACTTCTGCTTACAGTTTCATTGCAGTTGTTGTAGTTCACTATTAGGAACTATTTCATATGGATGTGAAAACATCCTTCCTTAATGGTGAATTATCAGAGGAAGTTTACATTAGAACACATTTTTGCTATCCTCATACCACTTATAAACTTCGTTCTTCCCTTTATGGTCTCAAACAGGCTCCCAGTGATTCGTTTTCCAAGTTCAGTACCATTGCTACTGGATTTGGATTTACTTCTAGTCCTCATAACTCTGCAATTTTTATCCACAAATCCGACCGTAGAACTATTCTTCTCCTTTTCTTTATGGATGGTATGATTATTACCAGTGATGATCACTAAGGTATATCTGATCTCAAAGTATGTCTGAGTAAACATATTGAAATGAAAGATCTTTGAAAGACGAATTATTTTCTTCGTCTTAATATCTCTTTTAACTCCAATGGATATTATCTATCTTAAACAAAATATGCTTCAGATCTTCTTACTCACAAAGGATTCACTGATAACAAGATCAACACTACTCCTCTTGAGTTGAATTCTAAGCTCACTTGCATGGATGGTACTCTTATTGATGATACGACTTTGTATTGACAGTTAGTGGGGGAGTCGTGTCTATTTTTTTGTTATGTGCTCAAATATTGCATATGTGATTCATATTATTAGTCAGATTCTCTTTATTCCACATTCACCTCATTATGCGGCTAATTTCCACATTCTCAGATACATCAAGCAGACTATGTTCATCGCGCTTCACTTATCTGCTCATTCCTCCCTACACCTTCGTGCTGGCTCTTATGAAGAATGGACAGAGGACCCCACCGATAGTCGTTTTACCATGGGCTATTGTTTCTTTCTCAAGTATTCTTTTATCTTGTGGTGTAGCAAAAAGCAAACCATTATTGCTCGGTCTAGTACAGAAGCCGAAGACCGTGATCTTACTGATGCCACGTAGGAAATCCTTTACCTACGTTGGCTACTTACTGACATGGGTGTTACGCATTGTAAGACCAGTATCATTCATTTCGGCAATCAGAGTGCTATCCATATTGCTCACAATGATGTTTTTCATGAAGGAACGAATCATATTGAGATTGATTGTCACTTTGTTCGTCAACATCTTCTCCACTGAACCATAGACCTTCAATCTATTACAATCACCGATCAGACTGTCGATGTTTTCACGAAGGCTCATCCTCTAGTCCGTCTTCAAGATTTAGTATCCAAACTCAAGTTGGTTTCATCTTACCACCTTAAGTTTAAGGGGTGTTGTTAATGTACATCGTGTACTTAATATTATTGTACTACACGTACTACACTTGTACTACTATATTGCATTCATACTACTACAATGTACTTTCGTAATTCTAGTTTAACTATGTATAACTCATGCATCTTCTTATAGAAACACACAAAATTAATTCAATAGATCTCATTTCCTCGAATTCTCTCTCTCTCTGTCTCTCTGTCTCTCTGTCTCTCTCTCTCTCTCTCTCTCTCTCTCTCTCTCTCTCTATATATATATATATATATATATATATATATATAGTCTCCTCTATATACCAATGGCGCGGACCCATTGTATAAATGATTTTAGGTAGATTTTTTTATGTGGTATTTAAACATTTCGGAGGAGCCATATAAAAAAATCTGGACAAAAAAATATTTTTTGGTTTTTAAAAAAAAATTGTCAAACATTTGCAAATTTTAATGTGCTTTAAAAGTTGCGAAAGTTTGATCGATTTTTTCAAAATAGCAAAAAACATTATTTTGAGTTGATTTTTTTTATGTTGGTCTATTGATATGTTTAAACATCATATAAAAATTGGTGTTGCTATGCGTACAAAAAATGACCACAAAGTCTCCCCCAACTGACATGGAACCCAATAATTCGTTCTCTTCCAACTAGCTCAAACAACAACCAAAAATGATATAAAACCCATTAAGTCTCACTCTTCCCATTTACGGTAATATCTCTTTCGGGATCATTTGGGAAGAAACAAATATGAATGCTTTTTCTGTATAAAAGCAACACATATGAATGCATTTTTGTATATACCATACTGTATAAAACATGAATGCTTTATAAACCACACTATAATCAAACCAACACTCATAAACCAATAAATATGAAGCCAATAATTAAACACACACTGTATAAACCAACACTCATAAACCAATAATTAAACCAACACTGTATAAACCAACACTCATAAACCAACATTGTATAAAACCAACACTAAAAAAAATTTAACACAATAAATATGAATTCAAAACAAAATACACCAATTAGCAACACTTGATAATACAAAAGTCAAACAGAGTACAAAAATCCAACACAATAAAAAAAAAAAAAATTCCATCACTTAGTATCACTTAACAGTAATATTTCAGTCTTGATCACAATTTGGTAAAGTTGACATATTTGGATTTACATACGATTGTTGGATATACAAATGTCCGAAACCTTATAGCATATACGGTTCGTCAATGCGTTGCGACAGTTGAAAATCATGACTCCTTCCACCAAAATGCTGCCATTGTTGCATTTTAGAATCCTATAAAATTCTAATAATAAAATTAAATTAAAAATTTGTATAAATTGAAGTTTACATAATAATTAAAATTAATACGTGAGTAGATGTCACCTCCATATTTTTCTTCCTTTTATTTTTTCATTACATCCTTTTCAACATTAGATTGTCTCCTTTTGGTAGGTGGTCTTCCCTTACTTCGAATGTCCAATGGAGTGAGCACATCCCTACTCTCTTTTCTTCGCAATACATCATCTCCACATGGGGCTGAATCATTTATTTTTTATGTGGAAAGTTGTATACTTTTACAAGTACCTATTGCCCAATCCTTTTTCAATTCGTTAAAAAATTCATGACCTTCTCAAACCTACCATCATACACTATTAAGAAATCTGCAACGTCATAAAAAGCTTTGCAAAATTAATCAAAATGGCGTGCTTCTCGTTTGACAGACCAATCATCATAGCTAATATTAATTTTTGTATGGCTCCTTTTAACATTTTTACTCCATCTTCTCAAAATGTATTTTTCTGGAATGTGATAAATCCGTTTGTGAATCAACACCGTAATTGCATGCCTACACAATATTCATCTAAATTGAAACAATCGACAATTGTAATCAATTTCATTACCACCCACATTAAACCAAACCTTGAAGACAGCACGCCTAGGCTTTCTCCGAAATGAACATCTTGACCCACTTCATATTCCACAGTGACAAAAAATTCCTTACATCACGACAAATCACAATATATTTTACCCGTTAACTCTTTTTGAAACTCTTTGAACTTTGTTGTCGTGTACGCACTTTGAAACTGTTTTTCCATATCAAAATGAGTGATGCATGGGAGCCACGAGTTGCACGAATTAAAGTCTTCTTGATTTTCTTTTTCCACCTTACTTCTTAATGCATTCTCATATTTCTCCACAAATTTTTTTAACATAGTTTTTGAATTTACATTTCCATCAAAGAAAGCATTCATACTCTCACTTCGTTGTGTCGTTGACATTCCGACCCTAAAATATCCTTCAAAAAGGTTTGCACCCAAATGTGTCTCTCTTCATACAACCCAAGTAACCACTCACTACCTTCAAGATTATACTTCCCAATCAACTTGCACCAATTATGTTCAAATTCCTCAATAGTTAAGGAATCGCACACACAATTACGAATGGAAAATTTTATTGAATCATAGTCTTTGTGCCCTCTTAATTTTCAGACAACTTTTTCATAATATGCCACAAGCACCGCCGATGTTGTGCATTCGAGAAAACAATTTCTATAGCCTTTTTCATTGACTTATCTTAGTCTATCAGGATGGCATTAGGAGTACATCCATACATGCGTACAATCCAAGAATGAAATAACCATGTGGATGTGTTAACGTCTTTACTAGAGATTAGTCCACAACCCAACAACACTGATTGGCCATGATGATTCACCCCCACGAAAGGAGAAAATGGCATATCATATTTATTTGTCAAGTATGTGGTGTCAAAGGAAATTACATCACTAAACTCCTTGAATGCCGCTCTTCTCCTTGCATGTCCAAAGAACATTTCGAAGCCGAGCCTCATCATCCAAATCCATCATGTAAAAAATTCAGAATTATCCGCACGCATTTTTAAGAAATAATTATAGATTGCGGTTGCATCTCCTTACCGTAGGCATAAATGACGAACTTTGACAATATATTGTTCCTGCAATATCTCTCTTGAAATGTCAAATTCTCATGCCCCTACCTCAACCACAAATGAATTGAAACTTTTATTCATTCGAATGTCGAGTTTTTCGTTCAACTCTAGTCTTTTCTTCACATGTGGTGGCATCACCCTATTGCTTTTATAAAATCTGGATTTACTTGGAGTAGCAACTCATAGCTATGGTCCAGCACTACTGATTTAATTTCCCACAGACAATGAGAGGCTAGAGTTCCTCTAATTCTAGCTTTGCAATTTGTTTTTATCGCGGGATGCTTCTGAATTGAGTTTATTGATCTGTGGCGTGTCTTGCCTTCACGAAAATAAGGAATAGTAACATAATTAATTTCTCCATCTATATTTGTATTAGAGCTCCGTTTGCAAAGTGAAAAACCCATTTTCTTACCATAAATTTCATATAACTCAAAAAACTCACCAATGAAGCCAAATAACATTCCAACCTTTGGCTCCACCAATAGTTCATTCTCCATTGAACCTTCAAAAAAGTTGCAATTTAAATTTAAAATTTGTTATAATACCAATAGCATAATTCGATTATTATTCGTCATAGTCTACTTTATAAATATAAGATATTTTTATTATTAATATTACTATTATTATTATTTATCATAGTCTACTATATAAATATAACATAACTTTAGATTTTTTTTTATTTATTATACTCTACTATATAAATATTTGTGATTTATATTCCATAAATTGTTAAATGATGAAACAAAAAATGGTTGTAAAACTCATTTGCTTGACAAAAAAAAAGTTGCAATTTAAATCTAAAATTTGTTACGATACCAATAACATAATTCCATTATTATTTTTATTATTTATTATAGTATACTTTATAAATATAAGATATTTTCATTATTATTATTATTATTATTATTATTGTTGTTATTATTAATCATAGTCTACTATATAAATATAACAACATTTCAGATTATTTATTATTTATTATATTCTATTATATAAATATTTATATTTAATGTTTTAAATATTGTTAAAGGAAGAAACAAAAAATGGTTGTAAACTCACCTGTTTGATGAGAAGATGAAGATATCATATCAAGAAATTTCTTGTAGAAAGAAAATCTATGTGCGTGGCTTGTAAAGAAAGGGAATGTAAAAGGTCTTTTTTGGGTAGTGAAATGTTATTATGGGTAGGTGAGAAGTCTTGGGTGGAAATTTAATGGGTAGATGAAAGAATCTACGAAATCCACGTCATATTATTTTTGGAGTTTTGGGGGGATGATTTTGTACACATCATTATTCTAAAAGATTCAGTAAAAATATAATGTTTTTACAATTTTAAAAAATTTGGATGCACAGTTGGTATGCACCTTTTGGTATGACAAGGAAACTCTCTCTCTCTCTCTCTCTCTCTCTCTCTCTCTCTCTCTCTCTCTCTCTCTCTCTTTATATATATATATATATATATATATATATATATATATATATATATATATATATATATATATATATACATACATACATACATAAAGTCTCTTGTAAAGACTCCTTATGGTGCAGATACCGGTACATACCATTTTTTTAAAATCGTAAAAAAATAAATCTTTTGATGAAACTTCATGGATATGATGTCCAAGGTTAGAAGATCATCTCCAATTTTTTTCATCAAAAAATTCAAGAAAATACCCATTGAGATGAGGTGATATGTAAAAAATGGTACAAATATTCATTGTCAAATGATGAAATGTTGGGTGGGCTCTAGTGACTATATTGATTGAATTTTTTTACGAAACTTTATGAATATGATCTTCTCAATGTCGATATCATATCCATGAAGTTTCATCAAAAAATTCAATCAAAAAATGGGTGAGATAATCGTTAACATTTTAACTGTCGAAAATGTATATTTATACCATTTTTATACATATCACCTCATCTGAACGGTTTTTTATTGAATTTTTTGATGGAAAACAATTTAGAGAGGATCTTCTCACCGTGGAGATCATATCAATAAAGTTTCATTAAAAAATCATTTTTTTACTATTTTAAAAAATGATATGCATTGGCCTCTGCACCATAAGGAGTCGGCGTATATATATATATATATATATATATACACACACACACACACACTAGTGGAATGCCCGTGCCTGAAGGCAAGGCAAAAAATTCCAAAATGGCAAAATTTCGTTCCTCAACAAAATAAAGTGTAATTTTGAAAATAAAATTAATAATAAATAATCCAACAACATTTAAAAAATTCACATATACCATGAAAATACAAATTTTATCAATCGAATTCACATTGTGCCTCAAATAAACAATATCATTTTTTTAACGAAATGGGCATAATCCCATTTGTTTATTGGACTATCCACCATAGTTAAGGGGTAATAAGCAATCCAACAATATTCAGAAAGCCCAAATTTATCTTATAAATACTTCAACAAAACAAATTACACAACTACTTCAATGAACGGGCCTAAGTTGTACAATAGAAAGTAAATAGACAACTAAAGTGTAAATAGAAAGTAAAATCGCCATTTATTTTGCCCCATTTACGTGGGTCGTATTCTTATACCTCAAAATCGTAGAGGAGAAAAATGGAAGCCCCAAAACCTAGACAGAGTTATAATATCTAGTGTAGGTGGTATTATTCATTTATAAATTGAGAATAAATAAAATATATTTTTTTTAAGAAAAAAACCTAGAAGCTAATTAAGATTTCATTTATTAACTAATTATTAATGGAGAACCGTAAAGCAAGAAAAGTTTCATTATATTTTACTATAGTGGTGCAAAAATTTAATTAGACATTTTTTGTTTAAACTATATAAAAAATAAACAAATGTGTTAAATAAAGAGCTTGAATGAAGCAATTCCCATCACTACCCACTTGGCCTGTTACCTCGAGCCATTGTAACAATCCTCGATTTTAGGAGGCTAATTTTATATTAATCTACCACAGGAGGTAATTATATAAAATGTTGGAATTGGAGTAAATATAAATTTAATGAGTTAGAAGTTAATATTTACTAGATTGATGTATATTTACTGTATGTGAAAGTAAATATCATCAGGTTGCATGTTTTATACTGTCGTGTATTTTTAATGATATTATGGTTAAAATGAAATTGGAACTCGAAAAAAATTTATAAAATTCCCGGATTCCAGTTTAGAGGGTGTAGTTAGTCCCAGAATGTCAAAGACAATCAATATAAGTGCCATATTGTATTTTTGAATTTCGGGCACTTTTACCTGGTTTTAATGTAAATGCGTATTTGGGAGTCATTTTATTCTGGTATTAACCACTTATGTTGGAGACTTTAGACTTAAGCCATGATTTTGAGTCTTGCCCTTTATTTCATTTTCTTCATTTTATGTCTTAAACATAGAGAGAGAGAGAGAGAGAGAGAGAGAGAGAGAGAGAGAGAGAGAGAGAGAGAGAGAGAGAGAGAGAGAGAGGAAGAGAGCTTGGGAGAAAAGAGGAGAAATGAGAGAGACTGAAGATTGAAGAATTGGGATTTCTTCTACCACCAAGAAATCTGAGATATGAACCCTAAGGCAAGTTTTCTACTTGCTAATATGTGATTTAAGATGAATAATTTGTGTGATATTTATGTATTTGCATTTGGGTATCAAAAATGGAGATTATGGTATTTAAACCTAGATTTTGATTTTGATGATGATATTGTGGGTTTTAGTGGTTATACATCATGTAGGATGTTTTGGGGTAGATTAATAATGTTGGATGTGTATAAAAATGAAGAGATTTGAGTTTGGATAAATTTAGGGTTTATAACCCTCGTAGCCATTTTTGGAAAAATCGCATGGGTGAATCGATTCGGCCCCCTGGGGGAATCGATTCGCTAAGGGGAAGTTCCCAGGTCTGATCGGACCAAATCGATTCGGGTCCAAGATGAATCGATTCGGCAGTTGCATAATCCCAGGTCTTTATGTCCGAACCGTTTCGCTTCTTAGGAGAATCGATTCATTTCCTGCTGTTTTTGAGTTAATTTTTATAACTCAATTTCAATTCATTTTCTTTAAGTTAGGGCCTAGAAACCTTCTTGAATGAAGTAAACTTAGATTCCTAGAGTTCTAGATGAGTTGGGGAACTTCCCTAGATTAGTAATGGTTTGTATGGGGTTTTTCGGGGTTATGCCTGTTGACGATAGAGCATTCTTTTCTTCTAGTTAATTACTATAAAACTAAGAGTTATAGTATTATGTTTGGGAGACTTTAGAAACTCAATTGAGCAATTTTAGTCTTGATGGTTTATAATAACACCATAAAAGTGTGTTGGGAGAATAAATTGGAAGTTTTTTCATTTATTTGAAGGATGATATCCTTGGGGTTTTAAAATAACACCCTATAATGTTTGGAGATAATTAAGAGTTTATTTACTCCTTTGAGGTGGTAGTAACGATATAATTTATCTTATGGCTTCGGATTAAATGAGTTAAATTATTTTCAAAATGTAAATGATACTGGTTTCGGATAAAATGAAACATACATATGGAAATGGTAATGATGATGGTAAATGATAATTTACTTAATCATGAATATAGTAAATGATAATTTACTCGATTTTTGAAAATGGTAAATAAAATGGTTTAAACACACCCTCTCTAAATGACATCATAAGGGAAGTTCGCGCGTAAGGTGAAGCCCCCTGGCAAATGAATGCAGGGTGGATATAGTCCTAGGCCATGTGAGTGTTTGTGTTGTATATTTTCTGCGATGGGTAGGTAATTTCGGGTGTGGTTATGAGTACCCCGCAGGCACATGGCCTCTTCCCGATGTTTTACATTATAGGTGCCCATATTGTCTTAATGATAGGCCCTGGAAGATGATGGCCATTTAGGGGCGCGCACAGTGGGGAAACTCGGACGGGCGGTCCTAGAATCGTTATATGTATATAAATATAACTATTCATAATCAAGTGGGACTTAATGGATTTTATATGCCATAAAGAGTATAATGAGGTGCCAGAAAGAGCACACTGAAATGCTATAAAGAGCATTTGAAAATGACTATTTTCCTGATAAGGAAAGGATTTTTACAAAAGGTAAAATTGAGAAAAAAAATGCCATAAAGAGCATAAGATTGTGATTATATATATATATATATATATATATATATATATATATATATATATATATATATATATATCCTATTAAGGAGAAGATATATGAAATAATTGGTGCATATGACGAAAGTTTTAGATTAATGTTACTCATTTTATTTTCCTACTTAGCTTATGTTTTAATTTGTGTAGGTAGATTCTTATTTCTCTTTATTTATGATTTATAATTCATAACTGTCATACTCTTTATTCATCTGGTAATCATATAGAACCGGGCCCTGACCCTTTCATATTTCTTGTTGTGCTTGCATCTTGTATCCGCTTAGGTGCTCCGCCGCAAGGATGCCTGATATGACTTCCTATTCCAGTGTCTTTAACGATCCATGATGCTTTGGGTGTATTATGGGACATATCGCAATAGACGTTGTCGTCCTTGCACTCTAGTTAAGATCGGGTCTTTTTACTCGGGCGAGAGGCCCAAGCTTTTGTAATTGATTAATGTAATGTATTATGTAAATTATGCAACTTGTTTAATATTGTTGTATGGGTCTGTGGCCGACAACATATTCGGCCCCTTATTGTATATTTGTGGGCATGTAATATAATTTCATCTCGATTTCCACTTTCTTTTTTAGTTGGGTTGTTTAAATTCTTTTCTTTAACTTTAAAAATAAAAAATTTTGGCTACTCGTTTTTCTGAAATAAGGAGTGGTTATCCCGTATACTTTTTATTTTGTTATGATGTTGAGAATGATTCCATCCATGATTCCGTTGTTTTTGAGTATCGGGATGGCCACCCCCTATTTCGAATGGAAGGTTGTCACAGATGGTATTTGAGCATCGGGTTCTAGAATCCTTTGGGGTCTGGGTGAATTCTTTACATTTTCAGTGTTGCTTTTGATTGGACATAGAGCCTTAGGATTAAGATCGTTGATTTCTCTTGTGAGATCTCGTTCTTCTTCCATGAGGTAGAACCTATAGAATCTTTTACGCGTTCGTGTGATAGTAGTAGGTCGATTGAAGAAGGGCGTCATGAGAAGGATTTCTAAGAACTGTAAATTATGGTCGGGGATGAGGACCACTTTGGAGGTTGCTCCCTTTTTGTAGCACTTTCTTGTCTTGCTACTGCGACCACTGATTTCAGTGGATATAGTCTTCCCAAGTTTCGATAGAAGTAGAATTGGTACAAAGCTTGGGATTCCAAGCAACGTTATATTGAAGTTGAATAGAGCCCATGATAAGGGCCACTTGTTGAAGTAGGATGGAGGAAAATGCTTCACCTGTAGAAGTAGTGTTGAGACGGTGGGAACGTGGTCACCATATTCATGGGTGCAGGAAGTTTTTTCCATGAAGAAACCCGGTGGATACTTTCTATCGTAAGTTTCTCTGGGATAACTGGAAGGAGGAGAAGGTAAAATCCTCCAATGTTCATGTGAGGCTCGATCAGAGGACGACATGTGAATAAAGAGTGGTGCGATTAGGGAGATCCTACACTAAAGAAAGGTAGGTATAAGGGAGAGCCCTTAAATGGAATGATAGGCTCCAGAATAAGTGTCGTTAACACTTCTGATGGAGCAGTGATCATGAAACCCCGTTGGTGGACATCTGCCTAGGGAAGTTTCATTGAACTGAGGAAGAGGAGGTCGAGAGCGTGTTCTCTTTTACTGAGAAAGTAAGAGGGACTGCGTGGGCAATTATTTGGCTGTTATGGGTGGAACAGTGGCTATGACGTGGAATGTAGAACCACTCATATTGATCCTGTTGATTTGGAGAACAAGGGCAAAGATAAAGTGCCTAGTTGGGAAGTTGACGGAAGTAATGTTGGATCGGATAAGACCCAAATGCCGTTTCGGAGAACCATTAGTATTGACCCGGAGTGATTGGCATAAAATGTTGGCGTGAATTCCACCTTATTAGTGGGTTGTGTATTCCTTAGGATAAGATTTAATAGTATTGTATCTACTATATATTTGGTTGTTTATATCGAGCTTGTTGTAATATTGACGCTATTATAAATAGAGAAATTTTTTGACTTCCGTGGTAGGGAAGTTTTATATTTTCTTCACTCGTCATAAAGCGAGTGACGATGTATTTTTCTTTTAAGTACTATGTAAGTTATGTATTACTTGTATGGCATGTATACTATACAAGTAAAGATATTTTAGTTTGATTGGGGTGATAGCAAGCAATTAGATTACGAGGCTATCCTACTTCTAGTTTCAGGATGGAACTAGTTGTCCTATAATGTCTCTCCTGGATACAGGTCGAGACTTTATAGGGGTGGTTGAGGTAAGTAGGAGGTTTTTATTCCTTGTTGTGTTATCTTGCGTGTGCGTTTGGTTGCTTGTTTGCATTGTATGTGATTGTTATGCCTTATCTCCTCAACCAACAAAGTTGAGTAGTAATGCATAGGAGGGGTTCGTTGTTTGGATTCCTCTTTTGCGGGATGCTCCACGCGTGAACCTTAGTGACGTTGGAAGTGGGGAGATGTTGTTCTTTCTTCTTTTAGTTCATTCCATTTTATTCTATTTTATTTGGTTGGTTAAGAGTTGGGTTGAAAGGTTTGGCCGAGAATCACGTAGAAGAGTGATTAAGGAGTATTAAAGTGCGAGATAGAAGCACTATATATAGTTCTCTCCTCTTATTGATGTGAGGGAGACTGAGATACGAAGTTGAATTGAGACTTCGGGTTATGCCTTGATAAGAAGTCTATTTAAAAAGATGTAATTATGTATTGGATACATATTTTAACACTTTACAGAAAGTAAATGTCTGAGTAGTTGAAATCCTTAATTAATTTGAATGGTTATATATATATAGAAGTGGAATTTTATTAGTAGAATTGTACGTTAAAATTTATCGATCCCGAACATGCGTCTTAGACCTTCACATCTTGATGACCGACGATGCGAGGTAGTAGTGTAACGGGAGGGTTTCTTGTCTGGATTTCGCTTCGACGAGACGTCCCACGCATAAAACCGAGCGAATGTCGGAAGTTGAGATAGGTCTTGGACACTAGGGATATGCTTAGTATTATATGTATACGACTTAGATAGGATGTATATATAGATCGACCTTAGGTTCATTAGAGTGTAAGGCCATTAGGGCATGTGATGTTGATAGAGCGTAAGGCCATAGGGAGTTTACCACAAATATGTTATGGGTTAACCCTTAGGGGGAGTAGGTCCCTAGGAAAGAGGAGTAGGGAGTCTCGAAAGATTTCAAAGGTTAGTCCAAAGGCGACGAGGCCTCTCTTAAATAAAGTGTTGCATTGATAACCTAACTTTTTGGGGAGTTAAAATGGATGAATTGACTTCTACTCCCAAGCCCATGTGGTTAAGTTCGGGGTGGATTTAAGGAACAAGTCTCTAGCAGGATGGGGAGTAATAATACTGGAGCATGAACCCGTTGTGTACGCATCTCACAAACTCTAGATTTGTGGGAAGTATCATCCAAAGCTTGATTTAGAATTCATTGCAATAGCAATCGCCTTAAAGAAGTGGAGGCACTATTTTCTGGGCAGGAAAGTTGGTCTTTCTCATGAGCAACGAGTTGTTATAATATATCGGGGGAGAAATCAAGTTGGTTTATGAAGTTTATAACGGATTATTGATTTGGATTTTCTCATTCGCTAAGGGTAGGCGATTGGGGTAGTAGATGCGTCGAATAAGAAACCGTTAGGGATGTTGGTGATGGCATGGAAATCCAAATGAAATGAGCATAACTAGGACGACTTTGTAGTTGGAACATTATGGTCTATGATTGACCATTTCACCTACTCGCATGAAGAAGGGTATATTCATAGACGTCCGCATTGAATTAACTTCATCAAATTGGTCATGATCCTATCTGAGAATTATTGATCGTTTTACCAAAAATGTTTCTTTTCCGGACATTACGGGCAGACGATATGTAGAAGGGTACGCCCCACTTTTATGGAGGGGTGAAGTGCCTAACAATAGTGATGGACCGAGACTAGTTATTCATGTCGAGGTTCAGTAAAGTTTCCATGAAGGAATGGGAACCGTATG
This sequence comes from Sambucus nigra, assembly GCA_949130495.1. Classification (NCBI taxonomy): domain Eukaryota; kingdom Viridiplantae; phylum Streptophyta; class Magnoliopsida; order Dipsacales; family Adoxaceae; genus Sambucus; species Sambucus nigra. The sequence goes on from OX422208.1 coordinate 649,150,936, forward strand.
GAGATGGAGTATATTTTACCACCCTAAAGTGGATGGATGGATGAATGGAAGAAGTTGACTTAATACCGAAGGGCGTATCTTGAATGTGAACCTTAGGATACATAACAGGCGGTGCAGTAGTTGTATGGATAGAAATTACCGTACAATAATTGGGCTTTTTTATGGCTTTATGGATAATTTCCTAAAGTGTGTCACCGTGAGTGGACTTGGGTAGCCGGTTGAGAAATTTCCATACTCGTTGGATGATGCTAGTGAACAATTGGTTCCTTGGACTTGGAACGATCCCGGAACATTTCTTTAAGAATTGGACTTTTGAGCCATATGCCTTGAAGGGCTATGCCTATGCAGGGAGAAGCTGTGTAGTGTTGGGGTTAAGCCATTTAATGTTCGTGTGAGTACCCCCTGAGGTGTGATGTAACGCGATTCAAGATGTAAGACTATTTACGTCGAGTTGTGTGCTTATCATCTTCCGCCGTAGGAAGCTAGAATTGATAGTTTGTGAGGAACGCTTTGTGCTATGCTAGAGCACAAAGATTGTAGACCGAGATCGCTAGAGACGAGCTTAGTCCAAGTCCATTTTAGGGCACCGTAATAACGAGGGCTTGTTAAGGGCGATGAATGATAGTTTAAGATAGTATACCCTTTATGCGTAGGGTATGCCTGAATTTTGAGGGAAAAATTCCCTCATAAGGGGGGGAGTATGTAACAACCCTCGCTTTTAGGAGGCTAATTTTATATTAATCTACCGTAGGAGGTAATTATATAAAATATTGGAACAGGAGTAAATATTAATTTAATGAGTTAGAAGTTAATATTTACTAGATTGATGTATATTTACTGTATGTGAAAGTAAATATCATCAGGTTGCATGTTTTATAGTGTCGTGTATTTTAAATGACATTATTGTTAAAATGAAATTGGAAGTCGAAATAAAATTATAAAATTCCCGGATTCTAGTTTAGAGGGTGTAGTTAGTCCCAGAATGTCCGAGACAGTCAATACAAGTGCCATATTGTATTTTTGGGTTTCGGGAACTTTTACCTGGTTTTAATATAAACGCGTATTTGGGAGTCATTTTATTGTGGTATTAACCACTTAAGTTGGAGACTTTAGACTTAAGCCACGATTTTAAGACTTGCCCCTTATTTCATTTTCCTCATTTTATGTCTTAAACATAGAGAGAGAGAGAGAGAGAGAGAGAGAGAGAGAGAGAGAGAGAGAGAGAGAGGAAGAGAGCTTGGGAGAAAAGAGGAGAACTGAGAGAGATTAAATATTGAAGGATTTGGATTTCTTCTACCACCAAGAAATCTGAGATATGTGCTAATATGTGATTTAAGATGAATAATTTGTGTGATATTTATGTATTTGCATTTGGGTATCAAAAATGGAGATTATGGTATTTAAACCTAGATTTTGGTTTTGATGATGATATTGTGGGTTTTAGTTGTTATGCATCATGTAGGATGTTTTGGGGTAGATTAATGTTGTTGGATGTGTATAAAAATGAAGAGATTTGAGTTTGGAGAAATTTAGGGTTTATAACCCTCGTAGCCATTTTTGGCAAAATCGGAAGGGCGAATCGATTCTCTAAGGGGAAGTTCCCAGGTCTGCTTGGACCGAATCGATTCGATTGCAAGCCGAATCGATTCGGAAGTTGCATAATCCCAGGTCTTTATGTCCGAACCGATTCGCTTCTTGGGCGAATCGATTCGTTTCCTGCTATTTTTGTGTTAATTTTTGTAACTCAATTTCAATTCATTTTCTTTATCTTAGGGCCTAGGAACCTTCTTGAATGAAGTAAACTTAGAGTCCAAGAGTTCTAGATGAGTTGTGGAACTACCCTATATTAGTAATGGTTTATATGGGGTTTTTCGGGGTTATGCCTATTGACGATAGGGCATTCTTTTCTTCTAGTTAATTACTATAAAACTAAGAGTTATAGTAATATGTTTGGGAGACTTTAGAAACTCCATTGAGCTATATTAGTCTTGATGGTTTATAATAACACCATAAATGTGTGTTGGGAGAATAAATTGGAAGTTTATTCATTTATTTGAAGGATGATAGCCTTGGGGTTTTAAAATAACACCCTATAATGTTTGGAGATAATTAAGAGTTTATTTACTCCTTTGAGGTGGTAGTAACGATATAATTTATCCTATGGCTCCGGATTAAATGAGTTAAATTATTTACAAAATGTAAATGATACTAGTTTCGGATAAAATGAAACATACATATGGAAATGGTAATGATAATGGTAAATGATAATTTACTTAATCATGAATATGATAAATGATAATTTAATTGATTTTTGAAAATGGTAAATAAAATGGTTTTAACACACCCTCTCTAAATGACATCATAAGGGAAGTTCGCGCGTAAGGTGAAACCCCCTGGCTAATGAATGCAAGGTGGATATAGTCCTAGGCTATGTGAGCATTTATGTTGTATATTTTTTGCGATGGGTAGGTATTTCCGGGTGTGGTTATGACTACCCCGCAAGCACATGGCTGCTTCCCGACGGTTTGCGTTATAGGTGCCCAGGTTGTCTTAAGGATAGGCCCTTGAAGATGATGGTAATTTAGGGGCGCGCACAATGGAGAAACCCGAACGAGAGGTCTTAGAATCGTTATATGTATATAAATATAACTATTCATAATCAAGTGGGACTTGACGGATTTTATATGCCATAAAGAGCATAATGAGGTGCCACAAAGAGCACATTGAAATGCCATAAAGAGCATTTGAAAATGACTATTTTCCTGATAAGGAAAGGATTTTTACAAAAGGTAAAATTGAGACCAAAATTCCATAAAGAGCATAAGATATATATATATATATATATATATATATTTCCCGTTAAGGAAAAGATATATGAGATAATTAGTGCATATGACGAAAGTTTTAGATTAATGCTACTCATTTTATTTTCCTGCTTAACTTATGTTTTAAATTGTGTAGGTAGATTCTTATTTCTCTTTCTTCATGATTTATCATTCATAACTGTCATACTCTTTATTCATCTGGTAATCATATAGAACCGGGCCCTTACCCGTTCATATTTCTTGTTGTGCTTGCATCTTGTATCTGCTCAGGTGCTCCGCCGCAAGGATGCTTGATCTGACTTCCTATTCTAGTGTCTTTAACGAGCCGTGATGCTTTGCGGGTATTACGGGACATATCGCAATAGATGTTGTCATCCTTTCACTCTAGTAAAGATCGGGTCTTTTTACTCGGCCGAGAGACCCAAGCTTTTGTAATTGATTAATGTAATGTATTATGTAAATTATGGAACCTGTTTAATATTTTTGTATGGGTCTGTGGCCGACAACATATTTGGTCCCTTATTGTATATTTGTGGGCATATAATATAATTTCATCTAGATTTCCACTTTCTTTTTTAGTTGGGTTGTTTAAATTGTTTTCTTTACCTTTAAAAATAAAAAATTTTGGCAACCCGTTTTTCTGAAATAAAGAGAGGTTATCACGTATACTTCTTATTTTGTTGTGATGCTGGGAATGATTCAATCCATGATTCCGTTATTTTGGAGTATCGGGCTGGCCACCCCTATTTCGGATGGCGAGTTGTCACAGCCATGTGCCAAAATTGTTTTTTTTATCAAATCTTTAGAGTTATACTGTTTTATCAAATCTTCGCAGTACTTTTGGGGAAATAGAGTTTGACATTGGGCCTTACGCCCCAATCTTAAGAGTACTTGCCTCGAGTCATGTGCTCACATTTTTTAGTAAGATTTTATAAAGAGGCTACACCAAAATGATTTGTGAGCCTCAATACCATTAAAAAAACTTTCAAACTAAATGACACGTGCATTCTTTTAAGAAATACTTAATCTACAACTAAATACGACATAATATCAGGAACCTAAAAAATAATTTGATTTGAACCATGTATATTTCACTCTAATTTAAGAGTTACTTATATTTAGAAGTAGTAATTGAAAGAAAAAAAATAAACTAAAAAGGGAAAAACATAAAAAGAATCACCAAGCCTAAACTAAAGAATCTCGAGTCAGGTGTAACAACCCGAGGTCTTAGAACGACAATTTGTTTATTTTTGGGAGAAGTAAATATTAATTTGATTGGAGAATAATTAAATTGGCATTTTAGGTCAAAATTTAAAGTTGTTAGAAAGTTGCCCAGATGACAATTCTGAGGGTGCCATTGTTTTCGGAAGGGTTGAGATAGTCGAAATGACTGTACTTGGGGTCTATTTGGGTTCTGAAATATTTTTAAGTTCGTTTGGCTCGAATTAATGTTACCGAGTCTTTTAAAGAGTGTATTATCATTTAAAGCTGTGTATTTTGGGAGACAAGGCTTAAAAAGTCTATGGGAGATTTCATCTCCTTAAAAAGAAAGAGAAAGAAAGAGAGAAATAGAGAGAAGAAGAAAGAAGAGGAGAAAGAGAGAGAAAGTGGAACTTCCGGCCATTACGCGATCTCGAGGGGGATTCAGACCCTATGAACCTGAGGCAAGTGATTAAACTTGCTAAATAATTGTTGTGTACCATTCATTTCATGATTTGTGGATTAAGTTTATGGGTTTTAGGTTTAGTTTGTCATAACCTAACTTTTGGGTAAAACCTTAGATTTGTTGTGTAGATAATGGATTTGAGGTTAGAAATTAGTTAAAATGTGTTTTTGGATGAATATTAATGATGTACATATGTTTGGATTGAATAGAAATGGGTAGTAGATGATTAAAATGTATTTTGGAAATTTTTGGCTTTGAAGAAATTGCCATTTCCGTAGCCCCTGAACAGGCCGAATCGATTCCGCCCCAACTAGAATCGGAATGTTCCAGCTTGACAGGTCTGAGTGACCGAATCGATTCGGATCCCAACTGAATCGATTCGGCCTGAGACAGAAGCCCAGGTCTGATGACCCGAATCGATTCACCTTGGAGTTCATTAGGATATATAGAATATCCTAATGAACTTGGGAGATTTCTCACATAAATGAGAAATGCTAATTGAAGTTCATTAGGATATATAGAATATCCTCTACGTAAATAGAAGCGAGAGACGATTCATATACATAGAAGTGATGTGTGAACTTCAAGTGAGAAATAGTATAGTGTATACTAAATGGGGTAGTTATGTGATAATTGACGATAAGTATATCGAGAGAGAAATGTACTAAATAATGATGTTAATTCAACTACGCCTAAGAGAGTACTATTATTGTGGAACAGTGTGACATATATACCTTATATGATGGTATATATTTATGTGATATGATAATGTATGTATGCCTTATGTAAATGGTATATCTATATAATAAGGAGTAGAATAGTTTTACTATTTCATAAGATGATAAGCTATGTAGAGGTGAGGATTGAGTCACCAAAGCACTAAATTGAGGGTGAGATCACAATTCACACCATAAGCCATACAACTCACCGCACTTGATTTTATAATTTATATGGCATTTACAATTTTAACCTACTAAAATTTTTATTTCCCCCCATTTTACTTCTAAAATTTCTCTATGATTCAAATACAAGGGGTGTATTAGTAATCCACTCAAATTTTACTTTTACTGCACACATTTTCCAGGCCTCATCCTCATACGAAATCCCCACATGAGAATACTTTATTGTTCTTTTACAAAAATACTCTGGGATGAGAGATGAAAAATGGTACATCCGATCCAAACACCACATCTTAGGCAGCGATGGCTTTTCCCCTTCTCTCCATCTTAGGGCATTGCAATTTTCAAATCCACCCTCTCTCTGTTAGGAAGCGAAGGCTTTTCCCCTTCTCTCCATTCGACGGTGACCTCTCGGGTATTCTCTCTCTCTAACGCATAATCTTCGTTCATGATATCATTTTTTTGTTTAAAAAATTTGAGGGTTTTGGTTCAAAAATCACGGTTCTTCTGTTGAAGGTAACCACATCCTCTTTCAATTTCGTGTCTCTCCTTTTAATTTTGAAAATTTTTAGGCTTGGATGTTTATTTGCAGGTATGCTAGCGTTTGTGGTGAGATTTTTTAGGTTTTGATTGTTGGTTTTCAATTTAGGGATATTTTGGTTTTGATGTAGATCTCTTACGCCTTTATACATATATATACCCATTTTAGGTTGTATCTATTTTTTATCAGCCATAATTTTATAGGGTTCATTTTTGTGTTTGTTTTGGTTCAATAGGTACACTATAGGTGACTCTAATGGTTTGCATTTTTGGTGTTCAACATAAATTAGGTAGTCTCTGTGTGTGTGTGTGTGTGTGTGTGTGTGTGTTTATGTTTGTGCGCACAGGTGCATGCGTGTGTCTATTTTATGGATTTGAGTTTTCTTTAATGAAATATTGAAGTGCTTATTTAATTTTGGGAAATATTGTTTTCCTAAAATTAAGGACTATGACATCCTCTCAATTTCTGATTCCAAGTGTATGACACCGTCTGGCTTGACAAAACCAAAAAAAAGATTTTAGATTGCGTTTGTGTATAAGGGTGCTACTATAGACATAACTTATTTTAATTCCCATGCTGAAAAAATTATGGGATTGAGGTAATTTATTTTAGTAATGGATGCATAATGGGATGGGGGTAATCGACTTATGGGATTGAGCTAATAGTTGAGTTTTTATTTTTAATCATGTTATAGTTTATCAATATAGAAATTATATTTTGTTTTTAACCATGGGAGTTAGATCACATGGTTGTTATCTCTATATTGTTAACAAAATCATCTTATGTTATTTTCTCCTACTCCGGAATGTATTTGTCATGATTATTACAAATTTAGAAATCAGTCCTAAAAATAAAAAACCATGTTTCTAAACACCCAAGTTTATAGTGCAATAATACTCTTTTATTTGTTGCAGATAACTTTTAAACACCCAAGTTTATTGTTTCCTTATGATTTATTAATCATGTTTGGATAAGCAAATGTTACAAAACTGATTGCTAATGTATGTTGTCTAAATGTTTGGAGCTATTACTTAGTCCATGGGTAAATGTTTGGAGCTATTACTTAGTCCATGGGGAAATATATGAACTATAGACATTAATAAAACACTGACCTTTTGAAGCTGTGCCGAGTTGGCTCATTTAATTTTTTTAAGTAGGAGTTTATTGCAAATGCATGCATTAACAGTGTAAAGCACTTTACATATACTTCTAATGTTATCTTCAACAAAAGATTTCCCTATTATTCAAAAGCAAATGGAAGAGATGATCAAAGGAAAATAAGAATTATGTACTCTCTCAAAATTGTGTTCATTTATTATATCTGAAACTATGTAACACAAATACAAATTGTGTTTATCGCTTTATTTCTAGAGCGTTTTCTTTTAAATCTAAGGTACTTTATATCTACTGATCATTACGATTTGCATAAATAAATTGTTTAAGAAATTTCACAGGCATGTGATGCTCATAGAGATGGAATATCCATTTTTTTGCAGGCATGGGATAATGATTCTAATGTGTTTTGGTATTATGTTTATTTACTTTATTTCAACTCCAGATTAAGTGGACCAGTAGTTCAAATAGATATTAATCAAATTTTTGGTGATGTACTTGATGAATACATGCAAGGAATACATGCTTCCCCGAATTCTGATCTAACTGTTACTTTATTTCAACTCCATTTGTCCACTGTCTTAATACAATTTCGTTTATCAACCTGACATTGGTCCATTTGTACACATGGAGTTTATTTTGTTCCGTTAGGTGTTATTTCTACAATCTGCATACTTGTTAGCCTAATGGAGTTTGAGAATCCCGTTATGATTTGTAACGGTTTCGTTATGTTCGGTGTTATTTCTACAATTTGCACAGTTGTTAGCCTAATTTGCATAGTTCCGTTCGGTGTTAGCCTAACGGAGTTTGAGTATTAAATATTGGATATACAATCTGCACAGTTGCAATACAATTTGTACAGTTCATAAATTGCATATACAATCTTTTATGTGTATATGATATATAAAAGACAACTGATATATACAAGTTGTACAGTTGTAATGCACAATTTCATCTGATATACAATCTTAGAATTGGTTCTAAAGTGTACAGATTGTATTGCATCTGATATACAATCTTGCCATTGGATCAATTGCAATAAGATTTTTATAGTTTCAACACTAAGAAAAAGGTAATGATCTCTCTTTTCTCTACTCTTTCCTCTATTCATTTTTTTGGGGTTTGTTTGGATAGCGGCAAAGTTAAGACGGTATACTCTCACACTTTCATTTCTTTTCCAAGTTAGGTAATTCGGGTTTTAGTGTTTAAGAACCCTAATGCTCTATATTTTATAGATTAACTACATGTTATGTGTTCTATATAATGCTCAATTGAGAATTTAAAGGTTGGTCATATGAGATTCATTAACTGAACGATGAATCTTCTAAGTGTATTTTCTTTTTTGTTTTTAGCTTAGATCTTTTGTATGTGCTTTAGTAAAATATGAATATGAATATATGGGAATATGCATCCATCCTATTTGATGAAATTCTCCAGTCATATGCAAGTTAACATTTTTGAACTTTATTATATGTTCTCTTCTTATATCCAGTTTCAATGTTATGCTTTTGGGGGGATGCAACATTTTTTTGGGTGTGGCGAGAAGGGGTTTTGTCAAGCACTGATCGAAATCCGTATGTGTAATAAGTTTTGTAGCAGTTCAAATCCTTGGGGCCCTAGCTGGGACATGTATTTACTGTGCAGCTAAGCTGCTGGATGAAGATGGCATTGAGCTTTTGCATGAGCAGGTGGTGGAAGCAACATAAAATATAGAGCTCGGTAACAAAGAACTGTCTGAATTCATCCAATGAAATAGCAACAGCAGAATGTTATCTTACATTCAAATAATGGAAATACAAAATAATGGTTCATTTTTCATGGTAATTTGTTTTTGCAACTACAATATAACAAGTTGTGATGATACTCTTGCTCACGTAAAGTTATGTTTTTTATGTTTGAAAAGGGAAATTAACGATTTGTAAATTCATTTAAGTTGATATTACATTGCTGATATAATTAAATATGGTTACCCTTATGGATTTTAAAATGGTGAATGGTTTTGTGCAGGGCACCCCGACCATGACTAACTGATGTTTTCTGGAAAGCTTCCATTTAGAAACATTCATGGTATTCACTTTATGACGATATTATTTTACGTATTCATGTACAATGTATTTGCAAGTGTTGGTATTCTTCATTGCCGAAGAGTACACGAGTTATTAACTTTACTTATTATCATTTTTTCTTAATTGATTATTTTTTATTTGAATTAGTTATTTGCTTTTTTGAATATTTTTTCCAAATAATTAAGGCTCGATTTATGGAAGGAAGTCGCACAAGAGCACAATGTGGAGTGAGATTCTTCTAAAATTGAAGTTGAATTCAGCAAAAAAAAACCCGAGGATCTTCTGGTAATCAAACTTTTATCTGACAATCTTATAAATTAACTTTAAATTTACTAAGATTTAAATATTCTTTTAGGCATTTCAACTAAACACTTTTACAGTTAGGCTGACTGTAATTACCTATCCAAACTACTGATTTCGAAAAATTAAACTTCCTGAGTGTAAATAAGTTCATAAGCCTTTCTAAAAACTGTTTATAATGATATTTTTAATGTCACATAGGGGCATGTTTGCAACCATTTCATTGTAAGGGGATGTAAATAATAAAAATAAGCGAGGCACTAGATTGCGGTCAAATTCGGCATTGTTGTTGTTCTACGAACATGTGTTCAGGTATGCCAAACATAACCAAATTTCATTATTTGTTTAGCTAAACTTTGTTTTGTTTTGTCTTGGTTATATATATGTTGTGTTAACATTTTTATCAAATTTGGATGTCAGAATACAAATTTAGTTCCTTCTTTTGGTTATTATCATTAGATTGAAGGTGCACATCATTGTGTTTCAATCATGTGCTTTAGATTTAATCGTGAAAATTTGATACAGCATATATTTGAAGTTATTGTGTTTAATCTTGCAGATTTCAATCATCTTTGTGTTTCAATCAGTTTTGATACAACAGATTTGATACAGATGTGATGTTTGAAACCACAAGTTGGGGGGGGGGGGGTGCTAATGTTTGAATCAGTTTTGCAACAGCAGCTAATGCAGCTACTACAACTGATGGTGTATCTGGTTATGATTTTGGTGTTGATCCCAATCTGATGCAGTTGACGCAGGTCGTGATATTGGAAGCGGTGTATCTTCAGCTGCGGAAGTTGTCAAAGCTTTAGTTAGTAAATTTATGGACTCTTAATAAGAGTTGACCCCACATGATTTCTAATACATTTGACAAGACATATTGAGGTATTGCTTTTGTTTAATGAGTTTGACAATTAAGGTACCACATGCCAGCGATTTGGAAAACAGAGGTTCGTAAATGTACTAATACATTTGTTAAGGTAAGCTTAAGATGTGACTACTGTGCTGCCTTGAAGATGATTGATGAAATGAAAGCCAGCCAACAAAACTGTAAGTCGTGGGGTAAAGGTTTAATTAGTGAAAATTGGGGACTTCTATCAGTTTTGTTCTATACTTTGAGGGAGAAAATGCCAAAAGGTCCCCTATTAAAGTTATACAATCATTTTTTTCAGTCCCTTACCTCCTCATTGAAGCCTCTTAAAACCTTTTTTTGTAGTATGAATACATGGACCTCACTTTTAAAACCATTGAAGATGCCATCAAACTCGAGCGCAATGTACCCACCCCTCACAATTGTAATTTTCTTAGGTTTTAAAGGCAAATCAATGGGAGCATCTGAATCTATCACATACATTTTCAGGTATTTTGGGGATAAAGTATAGTATGCTCTTCATCCTCGCCCTTCTGAAAGGTGATGTTTTTTTATTTACACGTGTTTATGTATGTATGTATGTATGTATGTATGTATGTATGTATGTATGTATGTATGTATGTATGTATGTATGTATGTATGTATGTATGTATGTGTGTATGTATGTATGTACGTTGATAGTATTATTATTTACTTAAAACATGGACATGTGTAGGGATAATCATTTGTCGGGTAGCAGCTGGGATTATTATTATTGGAAATTCAGTAGTTGTACTTGAACTTTGGACTTCTCATTTTGGAGATTCCTAATGAAGTAAAGAGTGTTTTGGAGATTCCCAATGAAGTACATTCTGTTGGAGTTCCAGAAAATACAAAGGTCATAGATCCATTAATTTCTACATGCTTTGACAAATAAGCATGATGCCAAGTGATACTATGACTCAACAAATGACTTTTCTGAATCAGGGGAACAAACGAGAACCCGGTAGAGGTTGGTTGATACGAGAAGACGAACAAGAGTTTGCAAATCACTGTTGGTGTGAAATTTTGTTATTGCTCTGTACTTGAGTTTAACCTTAATTTATTACTTTCATACACACATTTGCAATCATCTCTATAAAAGAATCTGTATAATTATATACATGATTTCTACATTACAATCGCAGTTTTCATGGGATCCTCTCCTTAAAGATCTTTCAAGTATAGACTGCGGTGGTTTAAAGAAATCAAGCAGGTATACACTTCACCTTTATTGAATTCAATATTGTTAATTTATTATTGTAGAGTTGTATTATTTTTGTTTTCTAAACTACACGATCAGTGGTATTATTACTAGATTACTGGACTGTACGCCACCAACTCTGGATAATCAATATAATCCAGTTGATAAAACCAGATCCATTTAGAGGTATCAAGGACATCTCTCCATGTATTATACCAATAAAGAAGCCACCAAGGTTTACCAATTCAACTTAAATATGTCCGGTAAACATACTGTGGCAAAGGTAGATACGAAATAATGATGGTGGAGTTATTTTTTTTACTTTAAAAATGTCTCAACAACTCTTTTAATAGTGTGAAAGATGTTTGGCTATAATGGAATAGTTTTATATTTGAAATTTCTTATGTCACAGGTCTCAAAAAATAAATTGTTTCCATTGTCCAACAACTTTTAACCTCTACCAACACACTGTTCATCTAATGAATTCATATGATCAACATGAATTGATTTGAAAAAAGGTCAAAAGTACATTGATAATAAGAACAACTTAAAGTGATTTTTTCTCTCAATCACGTGTGTTTATCTTCTGTACGTTTTTACTTTTCTCTCTTCCCATTTTACTATTAAACCAAATGCATAACACTGATGACAGCTAACCAATAGTTATTGTTTTGGGCTGTAGATAAACACAATACTTAAATGGATTGGTTCCACTGATCTCTTCATTTTGGATTTCTTCACGGTGAGTTCTATTGGACCGATGTTGCTTTTTGATGTAACTACACATGTTCAATCTATTTCTTCTGAAATTTAATGTTGATTTAGTTTTTTTGTATCCCATCGAATTTTTATTCATCCATATTTTACTTCATTCTGATGAGTTAAATTTTCTACACACTAGATGATCACAACGTTTGAAATTTATTTAAATTTAGTATGATTACATTTGCAAGGCTTCCACTTTAAGACACATAAATAGGGATAGATTCACACAAATAGAAAAGGGGCCCTAGAGCAGCAAAAAGGGTCAAAGTAGCATAAACTCGATAGAGAATTGGGGGCTTCCCTCATTACCACCATTAAGAGAACCACAACCTTTGTTTTTATCATTCATGCCCTGTTTTGTAATTTTTTTCATGTATAGTACTGAACGAAAAGGTTGAGGTACCGTGATGACTTAATCTCAAGATAAAATTCGTGGAAGTGTGGTGGTGATGATGAGTAAGCAAGAAAGAGGTGGGGTTGGGCATTTTTTTCTTTTTCAAAGGGTTTTTTGTAACTTCACTTGAATTATGTGAATTAGACTGATAATGTTGGTTAGCTAATGGCCTCGATAAAACTGATGGTATAATTATGGAACCAAAATCCATTAACCCTAACTATGTTACTTAATTGTTTATCCCTGCATTGCTTAAATAGTTAACTACAGTGCAAAGTTATCGAACTGAAATTTGTTATGTGCTTATTTCGCCGCATGTAATGTAATGATATATGCTTTGAATGCCTTTAAAAGTGAAGAAGATAGCAAATGAATAAATTGTATTATCATAGTTAAGGATAAGTTTTGAATGCAATCTCAAAGAAGCATGGATAAAGTTTTAAGGGATTATGAAAATTTTTCAAATGTTTACTTATACAACTTATGAATTATTTCTCTATCTCAATATTCTTTTATCATCATATCTTTTTTTTTTATTTCTTATCCATTTTTATCTTCCCAATGGCAGCAAGTTCAGGGGAGACATGAGCCATACCATCAGAGTTGACGAAGCCACTAAATAGTAAAATAGTGGTAGCTTTGGAAGTTTTACTTGAAACTTTGAGGATTTTAAGGATTTACGGGTCTGAAATGGAATTGTGAACTTCATACAGGGATATGAGAGGACTGGAATATAATCGAAGAAAGAATGAAAGCCTTATTTTTTATGATGCTGACAGTGGTATTTTGAAAAATGTGCATATTTCTCATCCTTTAAATGACAAAAAATAAGTAATGAGGAAGAAATGTAAAGATTGAATATTTGGGGGCTAGATTTGAGAGATCTGATGTGAGTCCAAAAAATGTTCACTGAGGTTACTTGATGCCTATGCAATTTAAAATTGGATTAGAGCTGATATTAGTCTACAGTTTCAATACCTGGGTCGCAGAGGGTGCATATTAGAGCTAATGTGATGATTGAGTAATTTGAAGATAGCCATTCGATGGCATATGTTATTTTGCTCGCATGCCATCAACGGAATTTGTTGTTTAATCTACAACTGAATTTGTTATTGAAATCACTAGGGATGAAGTTCCCATCGTTGATCCCAACAATTTTTTTTATCGGAGGTAAATATTTTTAAATTCACTTCTTATGAATTTGATGTATTAAATCACCTAGATCGTAATCTAAACCCTTCATATTTCAATAAATATTAATATAAAGATCAGATGAAGGAACCTTGGGTACCAGTGAACTGTCCGGATCAACTAGAATTACCAAAAATGGATCCTTTTGTTATAATAATCTAGAAATGTTAAAATCTTCCAAGGACAGCAGTACAAGGAAACACACACATTTAATCAGTGCTTTGAACCAAGAGATGCGTTCGGTTTTTTTACCAGACGAGGCTTTAAGAAAGATTTCTGCGTCAATTCATGAGTTATCACATATTGACTCAAGTTAGAGAAAATGAGAATTTGTTTGTAAAGTAAAGTTATTTGTCAAGATCAGGAGCATCTTTTGATACAAGAAGCAAATGTTCAAGTTCATGGATAGAGTGAAAATGGTTGTGTTTCAGGCTCCAACACTCTTCTTGCTAGTGTGGATGAGGATGTGGTTATAGTCGATGACATCAAACAAGATGAACCATTGTCAAACATTAGAAAAGAGAATTCATCGCCATTTCCAGTTATCCAACCAGGTACTCTTTCTTTTTCCAATGTGAATTTAGTTATTGGTGGTAGTGGCATTCGTATTTTACATTTTTTGACATATGAATATCAATGTGCATGTTGGATGTTGACTCTGGTGAGCGTTGTGGCTATGCACATCTTCTCAATTGTGTCAAAGCTTAACTCCGAGACTGTTATTTCATTATTATCGTATGGTTTTTGATTTCTTAATGCACTGTTATTATAAATTTTTAGTATTCCATTTTTATTTTTTCTTATTTTTCACTCATATCAATATATTCACTTAATAAACGAAATTACTTTGTTTAGTTCTTTGTTTCTACTTTGATATTATTATTATGTTTCTGATACTTTTTCTCTGCATTTCATAGTTTTCTATGCTCTAAAATTTACTTTTGACATTCCATGTGTTCACTGACTCATTTATTTTTTCCTCAACAGGACATTTTGCAATTTTTTCATGGGTGAAAGTGTTTCTTCTACTCTCAAGTGCGTATGCAACTTCTGAATGGTGGCGTTGTATTTAAACTGTTATGTGGAGGATCCTAAAGAAAGGTGTGAAAATATTAGGGTGAACATATGAAGTGTTTTCAGAGGAAACATGCTCAACTTTGGCTTAAGTTTTTGGTTGGTCTTTAGTTTAGTAGACATGCTAGGGAGAACAACTAAAATTGGAAACTCCATTAATTTATGGACTGCTGTATAAGATGAATTAGGGTCTGCTTATGAATCAATGTTTGTTAATATTCATTGGCGATTTTATAACTTGTTATTATGATAAAGTTGTTGGCACAATTTACTTGCATTTTTTGTTATATTCTTAGCAATTAGTAAAACATGGAGAATTATCACTTCTTTGGTTATTAGGTTCACAGTAAACAACTTATGGTTTGGTTCCATACAAGTTATCACAACAATGGCTCTGTACAGTTGCCAATTTTCATATTGGCTTGGTTGAGAGTTAACAACAAATGTGGCATCATTATTAATTATTCTTAAATTAGCTAATTATATAATATAAGGGATGTGTTTTGGTTGTTCTCTCTTGCATATACTTGAGGTGATGCTAGATTTAGGTCCTCTGTAGAAGATTGTATTCATTATATGATTTTGGTTCCTATTGTGGTTCATTATTTGATTGTTTTTTTTATCTTAAAATAATAGATGAAATGTTGAGTTTTCGGTTCTTATGAAAAAATTGTTACCTATTTCATTATTCTGTACTTTGATCTAAAGAAAAAAGTAAGGTAATTTTGTTACTATCTTAATTTGTCAGTTAAAAAAGGCTTAGCAAAGTATGGTGAAGCCAATAAATTTGCTTTACAACACTGGATTAAGTGCATCTCTCTCAGATAAATTTAGCACTTTATTTTTTTAAAATTGGATTCGCTATGAATTGTATTCAATATAATAATATTTTTAATATATTTTTCTTTGAGACTTGACACAAACACTAAACCAACATGACACATCGTGTCAATTTTGTGTTGTTGCATGTTGTATTTTCCTGTCGTTTCTAAAATTGTCACCTTATTGTAGAAGCGCATTATATTCATTCAATTAAGTTTTGATGTTAGATTAATTTTTATTTTTTAAACAGGATGGGTAGTTCTATAAATAAACGTAACTTTTCCTAAAATTTTGCATCTTTTGTTTTTTTTATGACATGGACCTCTTTATGAAAATTAGTGTATATTTCAATTCAAACGGATATTTGTATTGTTAGTACATGTTTGGTGTGATTTTCGTGTTAATTAATATCAACCCATGGGGCATGAAAGAAAAATTGTTAATCATGGGCCAATCGTGTCTTTTATCTGACAAGTGTTTCAACTTCTTGATTTTCACTATTTTCTTGGGTGATGCTTCATAATTACTGTTGCCAAATTTCAAGTATGCTAACTCATTCGCATCCCGTTGTGCCAATAATTTAGTGTTTATATATAAATGATGCTTCACGCGAGATGGTTTCTTAGAATACAAATGTCTATAAAATATACAAATTATTGTATCGATTATTTGATTGTTTCTTTATTTTTGTGTAGTGTCATAGCTGGGGTAGGATTTGCAACACTTGATGTTGTCTTCCAGTGAAAATTACCTCAGACTCTTGGGAGAAATTGTTGATCACAAATTTAGTATATATTGAACTCCATGTTCATTTGAAATTTTATTTTCGTAATGGTATAATTGTGATAGTATTGTTTTTTTTAGATTATTTTTTTAATAGGGTGTATAGTCCTATAAGCAAAGGAAATTTTGCCTAATTTTTTTAAACATATTTGCACTTTTTTGTTGTGATCAAAATTTTTGTATTGTTGTGATGTTTCATAAAAGTATAATTGTAATACTTATAATATTTATCCGAGGTTCAAGATGGACTATTAGTATTGTTATGGATTATTTTTATTTCTTAACAGGGTAGATAGTTCTATAAACAAAGTAAATTATGTCCGAGTTTTATAAATTGTTTGCACATTTTTGTTGTAATAAAAAATGACTTAAATTGTTCACAATTTTGATCTTTTGAAAGTTTTCTCCATGCCTTTAGGCACGGGCATTCCGCTAGTATATATATAAGTGAAGCATACCCCTTCCTTGCTATCATTGGGAAGTTGTGCGATGAGGGTGAGCATCCTGGCTCGATGAGTAGGTTGCGGATATTACCCGGGTCATAGTCATCCATGGCGTTTTATGTGATATACATTATATTTTGGAGGTGAGAAGTCGTGGGTATGTGTCGTTCTCACTTGCCGGTTAGGAACTATGACCGCTTCCTGGACGTTGTGTGTGTGGGGCCGCGATGTCGGTGATATTGAGTCCGATCGTTGGTCCCCAGGATGAGATATGAGTAATGCCCTGGAAGATAATAGCATTAAGAACCCGCATCCTCAAGTTATAGCTCATTTGGATGGTTATTATATTACTGGTGTGATTAGTTCTTTGGGTATCGAGGGCGTAATGGACCTGAATGACCAACATTGCCAAGGAGTAATGTATCGGGGGGTTCCTTGTTTGGATTTCGCTTGTGAGACATCCCACGCACGAAACGCAGCGTAATGTTGGGAGTGAGGAGAAGTTGGTCCTTAATGCTCATATATATATATAGTATCTCTCGACGATCAACAGTACAAGGAGTAGTGTATCGGGGGGGAGGGGGGGGGGGGTTCCTTGTTTGGATATCGCTTGTTAGACGTACCATGCACGAAACGTCGTATACTATTGAAAATTGAGACTAATTAATTAATTTGGATAATAAGAATTTGGGTTATACGCATCATGCATTGAGGGAATAATGAATCTCGAAAATCAATACTTCCAAGGAGTAGTGTAATGGGGGGTTCCTTGTTTAGATTTCGCTTTGCGAGACGTCCCACGCACGAAACGTAGTGCAGTATTAAGACTTGGGAGAAGTTTAGTCCTTAGAACTTGGATGCTATTAACTCATACATATTTATGTATATGCATGTCATAACTAGAAAATGAGAACTTCTAGTAAAAGAGAATGTTTATTGATAATTCACTTGTTCAGATAGTGACGTTTATTATAGATTGGAAATAGTAGTAATTGGACAGATAATTTAAAAGGGTTTTAAATGGGGTATAAAAATTGGGAATAAGTCAGTTTCCTTTGCCCTTAGGTATAATTGGGCATTTATTTGGAGATCACGTGCATACGATTAGTTGCGTACTTTAGTTCAAAGGTGAGTTGGATTATTATGGAGAGTGCGACTCCACCTTAATCATGTAATAATGCATTTATAATTATTATGCATTTTAATGCACTTGCTATAAAATGTTTTCAACTCAGGCTCTGAATCGTTTATATTTTCCCCTTCCATGCATATATATTGTATTACTTTAGGTGTTCCCCCACAAGGACGCCATTGATGTTTGTTCATCCAGTGTATTCGTGGAGCTGTGGCAGTAACGGACTATTGTAGCATTTTGCTTTAGTCGATTCCTATCTTTTTTATATCTAGATCAGAATTCAGTGTGTATATTTGGGTTTATACTCAAGTGTGGTAGATTAACACTTTAATATTTTCTTTTCCAGAATTTTGTATTGTCTGTGACCTGACAGCATATTCGGGTATTTTACATTGTACATTATTTTTTACTCATTCATGTTATTGGAGTTTGTATGTATCACTCATCATAGTTAGATGTAGTATTGTTGTTATATGGTTGCATGGTTGGTTTTTATTGGTGTTAAATAAAAGTTTTAAATTTTTGGCAATCCGCTTTTAATAGTTTCGGGTAGTTAGCCTTATATTATTTAGTATTGTCAGTTGATGTTGAGACTCAGCCATGTGAGACACATGATTTAATGTAGTATAGGGTTGGCCACCCGTTATTATTTTGAGCGGGTTGTCACAGATGGTATCAGAGCATCAGGTTCTAGTGTATTTAGGATCTATGTGGGTTTATTACGATCTTCCGTAAGCGTTCTTGACGTAGATCCTTATTATTAGGACTGTTGTGATCATACGTTCAAATTTTCTTCTGTGATGAGAAAACATTTGAAAGGCATTCTGATACAATTGTTCTTGTTTCAGATGCCACCTAAGAGAAGTCGGTCAGACAAGGCAAATAAAGAGGCTGAGAGTGTAGAATCCCAAATGCCTCAAAGGATTATGAGTACAGATGAAGTCGCCAGTATTGTGGCATAAGCAGTAACTGCTTCCATTTCTACGATGGAGCAACAACCTGCAGTTCAAGCAGGCCAAGCCCCACCAGGATTGTCCACGTGGGAAAGAGTGAAGGAAGATTTTAGTAAGGGCCATCCTCCAGAGTTCTCAGGGGGAGTTGAGGGGATGGCTGCAAGTCAATGGAAGAATAGTACACAAATGTGCCTCCATATGGTTGAGTGTAGTGAGGTGCAGAAGCGATTCCTCGCCAACTTTAAGTTAACGGGAGCAGCTCTCCAGTGGTGGTAGTCTGTCACCACATCTGAACAGAGAGATACATTGTTTATTACATATTTTTGGGAACTTTTTAATTAAAGGTATTTTCTTTCCGAGATTCAGAAGGAAATAAGGAGAAACTGATAGATGTGTTTCAAGGTAATAGAACGGTGACCGAGTGTGAAGAGGAGTTTACTCAATTAGAGAACTTATCACCTGATGAGGTAAATATGGAAGAGAAGCGTATATTGAAGTTCATGCGAGGTTTAAATGAGAAGATTCGACAATAATTGTTAGAGAACCCAGTGTTAGTGACTTTCACTGAGGTAGTAAATGCGGCACTGTTGGAGTGCCATGGATATCGTCTTTGTTTGCAAGGGGGTAAGAACTTTAGAGATTTGGGTTCATCAAGTTGGTTTGGTGAAGATAATACCAGTAATGCCAAAAGGTATAGGTAGGATTTTCGAGGGTCGCAACAGTGTTTTGTTCCCCACGATGAGTAGAAAGGACTAGCGGGTAGATGTTTCTTTTGTAAAGTACTTGGTCATAGGAAGGGAGATTATCCTAAAAGATGTAAAGGACCATATTTTGAGGATTTTTTGAATGTGAATCCCCTACAGCAGATTCAAGGTCATTTTAGGCAAGGGGACTTTGAGTGGGAGCCTATGATGAGGAGAATAAATAGGACTAGAGATTTATGATGTAAGTTATTTTCCATTGAGAATAGGATTAGACTATATGAAGTTTTTGGAATATCGTATGAGAGATAGTTATGAGAGGGTAGTGATATAACCCTATTATATATGGAATGACCCGGAAGGGAATTCTGAGCAAGTGAGGCTCTTATGTTATTATCTTTCGAGGGAATAGATAATTTTGTAATGTTCTCGTCAGAGAGCTATAACTTTGTTATGAATGGAAGAATTGATGTAATGTGTTAAGTAGTAATGATAAATTTACTTATTTTATATAGTCGTGATTAGACTTATATAATTGTTGTATTCTAATTATGGAAGAGCCTAGTAAATGGAAATATATGTTAATATGATGTATGAAATTATTTCTGAAAAGAATTCAGAATTTTGTGGCCTAGTGTGGGGCAAGAGATTTTAGCTCATAATTATGCTAATTTTTGTGAGCTATATGTTGTTATGTATATGATGATTGTTAAGACCTTGTGTCATGGACATAGGGTATTATATATATGTCGAAGGACATACACCATTTTTATATAATAAATTGTTTTCAAAATAAAACTTTTTCTAGGCCTTTGGGCCATATCAAAATGATTTTCACAAAAATATTTTAAACTATAGTCCCGATCTAACACTCTCAATCCCCGACGTCGCCACATATTAGTGTATTGGGAGGGTCCTTGTTTGGATTTCGCTTGCGAGACCTCCCCCGCATGAAAGTGGTGAATGTCAGGAATTGAGAGTACTTATTTCTTTGGACCTTTTAAAATTTTTCTTCTATTAATATGATAGTATTAATTATATATATTTCTATTTGTGGTACTATAGAGGCAAGTGAAGCCAAATTATATTGATTCGAGTAAAGCTCGAATAAAGGGTGTATAGGCGCCCTAGTAATTAAAAGTGGTTTTATAATAAACTAAAGTAAACCGTCGGGAGAAGTGGGAGGTCTGGGTATAGTGTTAGTGAGGATTAGTGTAGTAGGACTAATTGAGCTTTTGGAGAATTAGGCTTAGCTTAATTTCGAGGAAGAAATTCTTGTAAGTGGGGAAGTTTGTAACTACCTGAGGTCTTAGAACGACAATTTATTTATTTTTGGCAGAAAAAAATATTAATTTGATTGGAGAATAATTAAATTGGCATTTTAGGTCAAAATTTGAAGTTGTTAGAAAGTTGCTCGGATGACAATTCTGAGGGTGCCATTGTTTTCGGAAGGGTTGAGATAGTTGAAATGATTGTACTTGGGGTCTATTTCGGTTCTGAAATATTTTTAAGTTCGTTTGGCTCGAATTAATGTTACCAAGTCATTTAAAAAGTGTATTATCATTTAAAGCTGTGTATTTTGGGAGACAAGGCTTAAAAAGCCTAGGGGAGATTTCATCTCCTTAGAAAGAAAGAGAAAGAAAGAGAGAAATAGAGAGAAGAAGAAAGAAGACGAGAATGAGAGAGAAAGTGGAACTTCTGGCCATTACGCGATCTCGAGGGGGATTCAGACCCTATGAAC
The DNA here is from genome assembly GCA_949130495.1 of Sambucus nigra. Lineage (NCBI taxonomy): Eukaryota > Viridiplantae > Streptophyta > Magnoliopsida > Dipsacales > Adoxaceae > Sambucus > Sambucus nigra. The sequence goes on from OX422208.1 coordinate 649,172,441, forward strand.
CTGAGGCAAGTGATTAAACTTTCTAAATAATTGTTGTGTACCATTCATTTAATGATTTGTGGATTAAGTTTATGGGTTTTAGGTTTAGTTTGTTAAAACCTAACTTTTTGGGTAAAACCTTAGATTTGTTGTGTAGATAATGGATTTGAGGTTAGAAATTAGTTAAAATGTGTTTTTGAATGAATATTAATGATGTATATATGTTTGGGTTGAAGATAAATGGGTAGTAGATGATTAAAATGTATTTTGGAAATTTTTGGCTTTGAAGAAATAGCCATTTTCGTAGCCCCTGAACAGGCCGAATCGATTCGGCCCTAACCAGAATCAAATCGGAATGTTCCAGCTTGACAAGTCTGAGTGACCGATCGATTCGGATCCCAACTGAATTGATTTTTCCTGAGATAGAAGCCCAGGTTTGATGACCCGAATCGATTCGCCTTGGAGGTCGAATCGATTCGCAGGGCCGAATCGATTCGGATTTGGCCCGAATAGATTCGAAAACTGGGGATTCCGAGAATGTTTTTCTAAGGAGAATTTCATTTCCGTTTCATTTAAGGTTATCGATTGGAACCTCTATAGGAGTTAGGAGGAGTTTGTTTTGGAGATTTTTAGGGAGTTTCCCTTATAATAAATTGTATGTGTCATATTGACTTATTTTGAGAAATACCGATTAGGGAATATCGGATATACTAAGTGGGGAAGCCCACTGCCTTTGTGATTTCTCATTGGAGATAATTATGGAAATATATGAAAGAGAGAGAATGCGCTTAGTGATATGGGTTTTAGAATCAAATCCAAAATGGGATAAATTGAAAGGTTCATATCATTGATTGAACCATAATTCGGATTGAGAATATAAATTCTATTTAATGTGAATACGGATGTAGAAAATATCCTTAACGATGATTAACTTGGGAGATGTCTCACATAAATGAGAAATGCTAGTTGAAGTGCATTAGGATATAGAGAATATCCTCTCCATAAATAGAATCGAGAGACGATTCATATACGTAGAAGTGATGTGTGAAATTCAAGTGAGAAATAGTATAGTGTATAGTAATTGGGGTAGTTATGTGAGAATTAAAGATTAGTATATCGAGAGAGAAATGTACTAAATAATGATGTTAATTCAACTACGCCTAAGAGCGTACTATGATTATGGAACAGTATGACATATATACCTTATATGATGGTATATATTTATGTGATGTGATGATGTATGTATGCCTTATGTAAATGGTATATATATATAAGTGAAGCATACCCCCTCCTTGCTATCACTCGGAAGTTGCGCGATGAGGGTGAGCATCCTTGCTCGTTGAGCAGGGTGTGGATATTCCCCGGGTCGTAGTCGTCCATTGGATTTTATGTGATATACATTATATTTTGGGGGTGAGAAGTCGTGGGTATGTGTAGTTCTCACTTGCTGGTTAGGAACTATGACCACTTCCTGGACGTTGTGTGTTTGTAGCCGCGATGTCGGTGATATTGAGCCCAACCGCTGGTCCCCAGCATGAGATATGAGTAATGCCTTGGAAGATGATTGCATTCAGAAACTGCGTTTTCAAGTTATAGCTTGTTTGGATGGTTATTATATTACTGGTGTGATTAGTTCTTTGGGTATCGAGCGCGTGATGGACCTCAACGACCAACATTGCCAAGGAGTAGTGTATCGGTGGGGTTCCTTGTTTGGATTTCGCATGCGAGACGTCCCACGAACGAAACGCAGTGTAATGTTGGGAGTGAGGAGAAATTAGTCCTTCATGATCATATTTATATATAGTATATCTCGACGATTGACGGTACCAGGAGTAATGTATCGGGGGGTTCCTTGTTTGGATTTCGCTTGCGAGACGTCCCACGAACGAAACGTCATGTGAGGTTGAAAATTGAGACTAATTAATTAATTAATTTGGATAATAAGAATTTGGGTTATATGCAGCATGCATTTAGGGCATAATGAATCTCGAAAATCAATGCTGCCAAGGAGTAGTGTAACTGGGGGTCCCCTGTTTGGATTTCGCTTTGTGAGACGTTCCACGCATGAAACGCACTGCAGTATTGAGACTTAGGAGAAGTTTAGTCCTTAGAACTTGGATGCTATTGACTCATACATATTTATATATATGCATGTCATAACTAGAAAATGAGAACTTCTAGTAAAAGAGAATGTTTATTTATAATTAACTTATGCAGATAGTGACATTTATTATAGATTGGAAATAGTAGTAATTGGAGAGATAATTGAAAAGGGTTTTAAATGGAGTATAGAAATTGGGAATAAGTCAGGTTCCTTTCCACTTAGGTAGAATTGGGCATTTATTTGGAGATCACGTGCATACGATTAGTTGTGCGCTTTAGTTGAGAGGTGAGTTGGATTATTATAGAGAGTGTGACTCCACCTTAATCATTTAATAATGCACTTATAATTATTATGCATTTTAATGCACTTGCTATAAAATGTTTTCAACTCGGGTTCTGACCTGTTTATATTTTCCCCTGCTATGCATATATATTGTATTACTTTAGGTGTTCCCCCTCAAGGACGCCATTGATGTTTGTTCATCTAGTGTATTCGTGGAGCTGGGGTAATAGCGGATTGTTGCGGCATTTTTCTTTAGTTGATTCCTACCTTTTGTATATCTAGATCAGGATTCACTTTGTATATTTGGGTTTATACTCAAGTGTTGTATATTAACACTTTTATATTTTCTTTCCTAGAATTCTGTATTGTCTGTGACCCGACAGCATATTCAGGTATTTTACTTTGTACATTGTTTTGTACTCATTCATGTTATTGGAGTTCGTATGTATCACTCATCATAATTAGATGTAGTATTTTTGTTATATGGTTGCATGGTTGGTTTTTATTGGTGTTAAATAAAAGTTTTAAATTTTTGGCAATCCGCTTTTAATAGTTTCGGGTAGTTAGCCTTATATTATTTAGTATTGCCAGTTGATGTTGAGACTGAGCCATCTGAGACACCTGATTTAATGTAGTATATGACTAGCCACCCATTATTATTTTGAGCGGGTTGTCACATCAGGATAGGATAATCTTTACACAAATGTTGCAAGTTACGTAAACATAAATTATTGTAGAAAATAAACTGAAAAAAATATGAATAACATAGTACAAAAATCTAAATAATGCATAACATAGTACAAAAAAATATGCGTAACACAGTACAAAAAAATATGAGTAACACAAATGGTGAGCCAACACTTTTAAGTCCATATAAGCCTCTTATGTTACACTTTTTCTTGTAGTAAATCTAAATAATGATCTTGTGTCCATGCTTGTTAAATACAACTAATTAAAATGATCCTATCAGGAAAAAAATAAATGTTTGTTAGGATTTCAGACACATTATAATTAACATGAATAATAAAAAATGCAATTCTCATTCAATAAATTTTTTTTAAATAAACATTAAAAAATTAACGTTTGTTACAGTATTAAAAAAATCTCTAAAAAACTCAAGTAAAAAATTATTTATCGTTACCAACAATCACATATTCCTTTATAAAAAAATCATTACTACACAATACAAATGATAATTTGCACCCAGAAAAACAATGAAACGAAAAGCAGAAAAACCTTATGTAAATGTGTTTGACATAAAAGAATGAAGGAGTGATTGTGCAAGAAAAATCAACTATTATTCTTTCCTACGGATGTCTTCCAGTATATAGAAATGAAGATTATATGACTTTTCGCACCTGGATCGTGAAAATAAATCATAAAAATGTTAATTTCCATACATTCATCACTCTTGAGATTCAACCGAGACTCCGGCCGTCACTCTTGAGGTTGCCCCATTTACGGGGATCGTATACGTCAAAATGGGTAAAAGTTCCACCGATATAAATAGAGGATCAGTAAAAGTACCACCGATATAAACAAATCAGTCAAAATGGGTTTTGACTCATCACCGGAGCTTTCGAAAAAAAATCAGCATCAGAGATCTGAACTAAGGAAGAGATACAAATCAAAAATCAAAGATACAAACCGTAAATTAGAGAGACAAATTGAAAATCAAAAAACTAACTTTGTAGCCAAAATTAGTTCCCATCAAATCCAAAATCAAAAATAAAAATAACAAACACCTGTGAAGATATCTATGCTATGTTCCAGTAAGGAAAACACATATGAAGAGACCACAACGTCAACTACATTAAAAAGCATATTAATTCTCAACATAAATCTCAAGAAAAGACGTCAAAAACAAAACTAGTGTATACCCATTGCTATGATGTGTTTGAGTTTGATGTCCGTTGTGGTTTACTATGATGTGTTTGAGTCTGATGTACGCTGTGATTTACGACCCCTGTTCTTGGGATGCTATGCTCTATTTGAGCTTGGTTGGTCCTTTCCTAAGATCGGTGGTTTGTTTGCTCAACGTCCCCAAAACATGGTGAAACCTCCATAAATCTCAATGATTTTTATCCCAAAAATCTGAGATATAGGTGGCCATTGGAAGGGACCTTGAGTTCTGAGAGAGATAGAAGCGTCTGCGTGTATGTGGGTTGGGGGGAACTGAATATTAGAGTTGGGTGTATGCATGTGTTCTTTGCTATATTAGAGAGAGAGAAGACTCTGCGTGTGAACTGTCCTTGTATTATATTAGAGACGCTTGTATTGTATTTTTTGAGACTTGTGAACTGTCCTTGTGCTGTCATTTTATGACAACAAAAATCTTTTAATGAGATTGTCTTGATGTATCAGAGATTCGAGATAGTGTATTCAATCTCAACCCTTCATTTCGTGTCAAGGTGGCATTGATCTCAACCCTTAATTATGTTATCATCTTATTGAACAGTAAAAACACCATTACTCCTTATTATTATATATATATATATATATATATATATATATATATATATATATATGGGACAATGGTGTTATGAATAGTAACATTTCATCTTATCTTATCAATGTAATCAAATGGTCAACATTTTTCCACGTGTACAATCTAAGGTGCTCATCCAATCACAACTTAAGAATACACTATACAATCCTAGGGAAAAAAGAAAAGTCCCCAAACACAACCCGTCGACTCATTCTCTTCCTCTCAAGTCTCTATCCCCCTTTCAACAAAAACCCTCCGCAAAAAAACCCTAGCCGCTGCCTTACTTCATCCCCCCACCCGCCGATGCGTCCCTCACGTAACCACTACCGCTACCTCCTATTCTAACTGTGGGTTTGATTTTGGGATTTCGATTTTAGGTGATGAAGTGTGGGTTTGATTTTTCAATTTTACATTATATATTCATGTTTTTTTTGCCGATCCATCAGGTAAACCTTCTCTCTCTCTTCGAATAGTAACATCTTATCTTATCTTATCAAAGAGTTTTTTTATTCTAATTTTTTATTGTATTGCTTGATGTCAATCGTTGATAATTTGGTATTAGGTTTAAGAGTTCTATGGTAGGAGTTTTATCTCAATTATAACTTTTTTGATACTTTGTTGTGCTAATACATTGCTATTTGGATTTTTTTTGCATAGGTGGAATGTTTGAACTTTGTTTATTCGGTTTAGTGTATGAATTAACTCTTTTTATTGGCCTAAAAGGTGTGATGTAGCTCACAATCTGTGTTTTATTGTTCTAAAATGTATTTTGGGGCAGAAGTTTCAAGAAGAGAAGTAAAAAGGGTTCAACCACACAAAGGGGTTCAATGTGATTTGGAATTTGGTGAGTGACATGAAAAACTCTTTGATATCTATTTCTTTAATTATCTATTTAAGCTCTTTATTTTGTTTATACATGGGGAAAATGTACTGTCACAAACATGACTGTAATTGTGCTCATGTCCACATGCATTTACACCGTACATGCATGGAAACCAAGTCTGCAGGGCTTCCCTACGCCGACTACAAACATGAGCGTCTATATATGGAACAATACATCCGCATAACATACACATTGCTTCTTTCTCTAATTACTTCTTTCTCTTTTATGATCAATTTTTCAGATTTAGGCCTTTCATTTTGAGTTGCGAAATCAAAGAAATGGACCTCTTTATGTTATGTTTTTTTATGTTTAAGTTCATGAATTTTAGGATTATTTTAAATAACATTATGTAGATGTAGATCTTATTGATGTTTATTGAGCACGCAGCACCGAGAAATTGTTTTGTTGAGCTTGGTATTTGTCCCTTTCTTTTAGTAAGGTTCTTATTTGTGCATTTCACCATCTATATTGGTGCATTTCTTCCATATTTGGAATGAATGAAATCAAATGTTGGTTTAGTTTGTTCGAAAAGTATTTCACTTTCTATATCATAGGCTAAAAGTGAGCGTATGATATTTTTTATGGATCACCCACTATAAAAATTTCTTGTCATATATTTTTTATATATATGGTTAAACGCTTCCTCAAAATTGTATTTTAGCACTAGAAAACCCATTGAAAGTTACAACTTTGAAATCAAGTTCTTTCATAATTTAGAGTTCTCACATGTAGGTTGTGTCTACTAGCTTCTCATGTTTTTTCTTCTTTAAAACTCCTTTTACATCTGTAGTAGTTGTATCTTATTTAGAAAATATGTATTTGGTATATTATACTTATAAAATTTTGGCATATTTACGGGGAGCACCTAGACTTGCAATATGGTTGTATGCAACTTATTTCTGTTTTTAGTAGATACTGTTTTAATTTTACCATGCATGAATGTGGGATGACTTGAAAGTAAAACAATTCAGCCAATTGCACGATTTTTACTTCTTAGTTATCTTGCCTAGTATAATAAGAACATGATTTTCTTTACTGAGTTGAGTATCTTGGTTGATATATTTTTTTCGACAGGGTATTATTGATTTTCCATGCTTCAATGCAACTTCATTTGCATCTATTTTCTTTGGTTTTCCATGCTTCATTACAATCTAAGAATTGAATACATTGCAATCTGTTCGTCGACATATCAAAACTCTTACAAGTTTGTTCAATTTATCAATACGAGAATTAAATACACATGTTTAGTAATGGTGGCAGGTTCTGAAAATAGTTCGAAAGGCTACAAACTAGTAATGGTGAAAACAGTTCAGTTTATCAATCTTTTCTTTAGTTATGGTAATTAAATTATGTTGTCAGCCCCATAAACATATCCGAAAGCTACGAATTTGGTACGGAGCTCGAGGATTCTCCTTTCTTTATATGAACCTAAGCTTAGGGCTGCTCAATCAACCTATGCATGTGAGAAGAGGTATGGGCAACAAAGGAGGTTAGTGGTTCAATTTTGAAGCAGATAGGAAATTTCATTTTGCTATTATGTGCATAGGTCTCATTATTTCTTAATGGAATGTGTTGAAAAATTTATGGTTTAATTGCAAACTCAATAATAAATGATCCAATTTATGTACGTGTTCACTTCATGCACGGGTTTGGTGACGCCGATGTCTTCACATTGGTGATATAATTTTAAAAATGTTGGATTTTGCTTACATCATGTTCATTTAAAACCTATAATTTGATATGCTTTTTAGTTCATTTTGCGATGTGATTATCAAAATTACATTCAAGTAGGTTCTAACAAATTTGTACTGTTGCTTTGCCTTTGATTGCAACCCTACTTTGCACAGATTGCAACCCTAATTTACCTTTAATTGATGCCCTACTTTTCACATTTTATAACTAACATAAAAAGTGCAAATGTTAACAAGTTAGCAACCCTACTTTGCACATTTTACCTTTGATTCTAACTAATAAATCTGCATTTTGTATGATCTTTCCCATTTTATTTTACGGATACATTAATAGATGGATTGAGGATGGACTTTCGAGTTCGGGTTCTGTTATACAACTATGAGGTATACCTTTTTACTATTTGTGTCTTCTTTCTTTATCATTTCGACTTTCGGATTTGGATCTAACCTTCTTTCTTTATCATAATCAGGTTGATATTTTAGTGTAATCACTTGGAATAGTCAATGAAGAGAATTAGAGTTTATCATAATGAGGTTGATACTTTCGGATTTGGATCTAACGAAGAGAATGAGAGATTAGTTTTGGCTGAAGATCGAGGTTGCTTTTCAAAAAGTCATTGAAAGGTTTGGTGACTGCTCGGATGGCAACCACTGAATGGTTCGCTGATAGTCGTAGTCACAAAGAGGTACTCATAACTACTAAGGGTAGAATAGTTCACTAACATTCTACCCTTACTAGCAAATGCAGCCCCTGCTGCCGAAGCAGAGCAGCGACGAAAGCACACAAGCAGAGTGGTATGTTTTTTTCCAGTAGATCACATCTTCTTAGTTACTTTTTTCAATAGATTAGTTAGTTAGTTTTAGTTTAGTTGTTAGTATGCTGAAATTTATTTGACTATGTTAGTATGCTGAAATTATTCTTATTGCTAAAAAAATAGTCCCCAAAATTAGTTGTTAGTATGCTGAAATTTTAATTAATTATTGTTGTTAAAAAATAATTTGTTGCTGAAATTTTTATTTGTCCCCAAAATTAGTTGTTGCTAAAATGTGGTATGACTTCAATTGATATATATGTAATTTTTTTTAACAAGTTTGTTTTGCTGTAGTTATTGGATGAGTTTGTTTTGTTATAGTAGTTATTGGCGAAGAGCAACAAGAAATGACAGGAAAAGGAAAGCAAATTGGTGTTAACATGGATGGATTTTGAATATGAATAAATGAGATTCTTTTTTCTTTTTTATTTATATTATCAAATTGGCGACTGAATCTTGAATTGAACTTCAATAATACTCATGTATTCTTTTGTTTTTTGTGTAAAGGTCCAGCTAAACTTCCCTTGCTATAGTTAAATTTGCCCATGTAACCTGTATAGTTATTGATTACTTCCATTGAAACAGATATCAGGGCTGCCCAAGAAGTAAAAGCCTATAGAAAGCATGGATTTGCACCATCTCAATGCGGTCACGTAGTAATGTTACCGGATAAAATTTAAATTCAAATTCAAAATTCCATTTCAGTTTAGTCAAATTCAAATTCAAATTCCATGTGTTTATATTGATTTGACTAATAATGTTGGTAGAGTTTCTTATGGTGGTGGTCAAATTCAAATGCAAATCATGTCTCTATTGTGGATTATTAGGAGTTTTTAATAAGGCAAATGATGTGAGCTTTCTCTAATATCTTTCAGTGGTGTCAAAGGATGAATGAGCTTTTGAGGATGCAATTCGAAGGGCCGTCGACTTCGTATTTAGTGGACTAAGCAAGAACGTGGCATTAGGTGGCCTGGCATCAATAAGGTCATTCCTATCTCTTCATATACTTGGTCAATTTGCAATCTATTTCATAGAGTTTTTTTTATTTCATTCATCTCCATATTTTTGTTCATTCATAACTGACTTAAAAAAATAGTTTTGATTCCATTAATAATTAGTGTTAATACTATAAAGTTTAGGAGTTACTATAAAGTTTGAGTTTTTTATCAAAGGGAGTCAAATTGTTGTGAAATGGTAATATATGCATCCAATTGCTAAAAGACATTGGTACATCATCCCTCCTTATGTCGTGAGGTGTGTTTGTTTTCTTATTTTGTTCTAAGTGTATGTGTTTTTGCAGGTACTAACTTCATTAGTTCGTACAAGAAATGGTGGAAACTAAAGAAACCCATGTTTGACGCAAATGAGTTCTTACAGGTTTGCACTAGAGCTAATGGTTAATGTCAAATATTTTTATGTACCGCTGCTGTCTATATGTGGGTTATTTAGAGTGGGGATGGGTAGATTGGGTCGCTGACTTACTATGTGTGGGTTTTAGTGTGGGGTTGTACTTAGAGATTAACGAAGTTGGTGAAAAATATAAACATTTTCTTCCAATAATAAATCGAGATAACCAATTGCAATTGAAATTTTTGTGAGTGCTATTGTTATTTCCATGTGTATAATAGATGGTACTCTTCTTAACTTTGTTTGTATTATTTCTATGTGTATAATTCTGTCATAATAACATAAGGTTATCTGAATTGAGCATGATCAAAATGGGTATTAACTTAACTTTCCCCAAATAATTTTTTACATGAATAATTTGTTCTTCATGTATAGAATTATATTGTTACATACGATAAAATATGTATTGATGAAATTTATTGTTGAAATTTTTATAGTGTAAGTTTTATTGCATATAGGTCCTCTTGAGAGAGAAAATATGATTATGATTTACTGAATTATGCTTTACTGAATTATGTTTAGTGAATAATGATTTACTGAATTATTGCATATAGGGTCTTCCATGAAATTCTCATGTTTATAATTTACTGAATTATGCGAAGCATCCTCAACTACGGATTATAACTCACACTTTTTGAGTCATTTGGGGAACCTTCAGTGGTACTGAATTGTGTTTTGTGCAGTGTGCAGCATCCCTTAGTGGCGCTGGCGTGTTAGGCTTCTCATTATCAAATAAATTCTTAGTTTATCTGCCAACTGAAGCTTCTATCCATGGCCTCTTCTGCAGGAAAAATCAACTCTTTAGTGCCTGAATTTTTGAAAACAGTGGTATTTTTGGAAGGTTGGTGGGTGGTTATAAGGCCAAAGAGGATGTTGAAGGGAAAAGACTTTCCAATCCATGGATCACTTCTCGAGGTACGAAGCAAGATGCAAGAGTGTTCTCCATTGATGATACGTTATTAGAAAATGGACAACATAACAGTGCATGTTTAATTACATGTTTCGTCAGATGGAAAAATGTATCGTTAACTACATGTTTAATCATATTTATTTTACTAAACTATTTGTTAATGTTTTCCAGATAGAGTTTAAAATTTCAATGTCCTGCGATAGGACGTCTCACCATGAATACATCACGGGAAGGTCGAATATGAGCTATGTTCAACGTAGAATTTCAAGAAAATGATCACTTTCTGAAGTAGCAGTGTCAAGACTCTAGAAGGCTTTACGTGGATTCAGCGATGCATGAGTATACCTCAGGGTAGGAGAACCATTTGGGGGAACTCGCACTTTGTAAATACTCACTGTAGAATTTCCAAATTTAGTGACCAAAGAGGTGATGGCTTGAAATAGTGAATTGGACTGTATACTAAAGACATATTTTGGGAATTTTTTATTTGTTGCTCTGTTATTGGTATATCATTATGCACAAATTTTTATTTGATGCTCTGTTGTGTATGTGTAGGTCAAATGATAGATATGCATAATTATTTGCATTAGCATAAGGGATGAGTGGAGTTTGCATACTGCCAAGCAGTAGTAGGTAGGTAGTAGCCACTGAGAAATAGCACCGAGAAATAGTTTTTCATATTTGTTTTTCAAACTTAAGTATCTTATTTCTATTTGTGGGGGTTTAAAGTCAAGTTGATTGAGGTCTCTCGACTTATCTTAGTTGTGGTTCGTAGTCATTGTGGAGTGTGGTACTTGTTTAAGTACGTGCATGTTTTTATCTATTTAAGTACGACACTGAAATTAAAATTTTTATTCATTTACTCTCTGTGTGTAAATATGTGCAGGTGTAAATTATTGTGAGCATGTCACATGGCTTGGACCAATAACTCGACACATGTGGCAAGCTCTTTGTGTTAATCATATGCATTAATGTTTTTATGCTATTGGTGTTGTATGTGAATGTGTGCATGTGTATCTATGTGTTTAGTATTATTTTTTTTATTTTATCTCATTGATTAGGCATGTGTGCCCACTCTCTACATAAGTGTTAAATGATCCGGCAACTATGAAATGTAACTATAGAACAATGAATATAATGTGAAATGAAATAATACAACAAATTCGAGGCATGTTCACTTTTTGTTGTTAATTTGAATGCGCAATCTGAAAAGAGATCTGCATGCAATAATCTATCATTAGTCATCAAGTAGTTCACTAGAGCCTTTCTTTGTTTGCAATCCATTTTTTTTTAAATTCAATAATTCTCTCGGTTTGAATATTGAACAAAGTATAGATATACTTGGATTACATGATATTACTTGCTATTTTTTCTATTTATGTTCTTATTTCTTTTTAGTATTTATTTAGGATTGGGAGTAACATGAAGAACGAAAATATGCACATGTTGTTGTAAAAACTCTATAGGTAAGTTTGATAGTATTAATGGACTTATGTATGTTTGCTACGTATTATTTGTATGAATTAAATTTACATGATTCTATTCTTTGAAAATTTACATTTCTAATATATAAAACATTTATTATTTACATTATACATGACTTCATACTTTTAAAAATTATAAGCGTTCCTTAGACACAATGTGAATTCAGTTAATGATTATTCTATACGTCAAGTTATATGTAAATTTGTTCGATGAATTTAACAATTTTTTTAAATTACATTTATTTGTCGGGGAACAAAATTTTTGCCTTTTTGTAATGATGTACTTTTAAAATTTTCATCGCTTTGTGATTACATACTTTGGAAAAGTTTTGCCATTTTGCTATTATATATTTTCGAAAATTTTCGCTGTGCCTTCGGGCACGGGCATATACTAGAATATATATATGCAGTTATGTTCTTGATATGTGTGCAGACCTGATATGTGTCACCTGGCGGTGAGCCCAGAAAGGAGAGAGAGTGTGTGCCTATAATTTAGGCAATAATTTCTAGACGCACCGTTAGGTGACACATGCCCGGTCCGTATTCTTACAATGCGGACTAGTCTCCACAAGAGCATTATTATATATATATATAATAAAGTAGAACAATTTTTGAATTGTCTACACATTTTAATGGTCAAGATGTGTGCTACCTCCTTACACATTTTAATGGTTAAGATCACATCTCTTCATTTTTTACAAATCTATCCATAAAATATTTGGTTTCCCTCCTATTTTTACTCATCAAACTTGCCCCTTAATTAAAAAATAGGGATGTTTTGGTAACATTCTCCTTCCTTCCAAACTTACACATTAAAGACATTTTTTCTACCTCCCCGTCACCTCTCCCATCCAATCTGCTCCTTCTCCCTCTCTCTCTCTCCCTCATCTTCTCCCCCTCCCCACCCCCCTTCGCAGCCCCCTCATATTATCCCCCTTCCCCACTCATACACATGCACATAGAAACATACACACGCACACACTGAAATGCCCTTCCACCACCCCTAAGCCGCCGCTTCCCCACTCTCGCACATGCACATGCACACACACACGAACACACTGACCTCACACGCACACACTGAAACGCCCCCTCCGCCGCCCCCTCTGCTTAAGCATGTTTTTTTTTGTAAGTATCATGTTTTTTTTACAGATCTGTAAGAAAAAATGATTTTTTTTTGTTGTGTTGTGTACAAATTTTCAGCCAAGTTACATTGAAGGTAAATAATTCTATCCTCTATTTTTCTTTTTTCATTTTCCTTTTTCCTTTTTTTATTTTTTTTACAAATAATTGGTATTCTAGGATTTATGGAATTATGGTATTCGATATGTGTTTATGGTGAGATTTGTTTGGGTTTTTGTAGTGATTTCTTTGGGGGTTATTTATATATATAAAAAAGATTTCTTTGGGTTTGGTTTCACAGATTGGTTTTATTTTATGTTTTTGGGCCTGAATTGTTCACATTATTGGTATTCGATATGTGTATATGGTGAGATTTGTTTGGGTTTAGGTTCACGACAATAGTTGACAAAACGTTTTCTTTGGGTTTTGGTTCAAAGATACATGGAGTGACTTCTTTGGGTTTTTATTTATATATAAAAAAATATTTCTTTAGGTTTGGTTTCACAGATTGGTTTTATTTTGTGTTTTTGGGCATGAATTTTATAGGTGTCAATTGACTCCGGCATTTAAAATTATATGTTTGCATAGTCGTTTAGGTTTGCTATGTTCGTCTTTCTCACATTCTCTATAACATTAGACACACTTATGCCAACTTGGTATTTACATAAGGTTTCAAATTCAAATATTATAGTTTTTATGGGAATGATGGTATTATTGAATGGGCGTGATGGTATTGTTGCTCCTATTTAAGATGTTCGCTCATTTCATCATAATTGTTTTGATTATATGATGTGGATCATTAGGAGCATTTGTTGAAAATTTTAAATTCTTTAGTTGAAAATCGTTACAGTGGTTGTTTCTTTTCCTTCTCATTTAAATTTATAATTTAATTCAATTGTCAAATAAACAATTGATTTGAGGTCTTTGAAACCTATTTCAACAAAAAAGTGGGGTATTCGTTATGTGTAGTTACATGGAAGGTAACCCGCAATGTGACGTCTATCATCGATAATTTTGTAAATTCTAAATTTGTTTATATGCGTAGTTCCTACTTTTGTTAATTTACTTAGGAATGTTGTTGGTGCGCCTCTCTGACTACACTCTTCCTTTCAAACTCTTTTTATGTGATCTAGGGTTTTTTGTGGTTCAATTGGGTTTGAATTTAGTAAAGACCTACCAAGTGTTTAATAGAATGGCTAGGAGAAATTATGGTTGGTTTGTGTTTAATTCTTTATGTTCGATTGGTATTTAACAACAGTTGTTTATACTTTTAACGTAACAGTAGTTGTGACTTAGAAATTGTTTTTGCAAAAGTTTCTTTTGTTTTTCTTTATATTTTGAATATTTATGAGAAGTTTTTGTAGTGGGAAAGTATTTTGAATATTTCTTTGCTTTGAAATGTCATTTTTATTGTTAATCATCAGTCGAAGAGATGGAGCTGAAGCTGAAGCAGTGTGTGGAAGTGGACAGATTGGAGCTGAAGCAGTGTGTGGAGAGGGTGAGGCAGAGGAGTGTTGTTGACCGTTCTCTCATGGAACTGATCGTATATGCTTTAAGTTTCGTTATGTGATCTTCAAGCTATAATTTGGATACTGGAGGTAAGCATCCCAGTGTAAAATTATTTAGGATTGCTTCCATTGGTTCATTAGACAAAGTGCAATCCGTATCAATACTTAAATAACAGATTAAACTAATATTGTTATTGAAGAGATGAAAATCATTTTGGTAATTGGTTATGATATAGGTACTTAATAATATTATTTTTTTCATTATAACTGGGGTTTTGATGCTTCATTTTCTTATACTCTGGCAGTCTCATATGCTTTACTCTGGCAGTCTCATATGTTTCTTCCAATTTCGTATATAATTTATATTGTATAGTTAAATTTTTTTTTGACACATGTTTTTATGTGTGGGTGAACTTCTTTAACTCTCTCAATTGACAAGTTTCGAAATGATTAATTTTATTGATAAAATTTATATTTTTAGTCGTCGTTGCTTTTTATAATTTGAAATGAATGCTATATGTCTTTTATAATTAATGTTCAATCGGGTATGCTTTAATGTTCAATCAGGTATGCTCTTTATAAATTTTTGGTCACCATGAAATTAATAATTGAGATGAAACAGAACCATTTAAGTGGGCTCTTAGACTTAATTGGAATGAGGTATGATACACTTTAATAGGCAATATCCATATCTCCATTTTATCAACTGTGAATACAATTAACTTCGTTCGAATCACAGATTGCAGGAAATATGCATAAACATTAATATCAAATGTCAACAATGGCCATAGATAAAAGTGGATCATTTATTGGGTGCGTAGGACTTTGAGGGAGCATTACGAGGTAGTTGTGAATTGTTGAAAATACAGGTAAACTGATATCTCACTCCATTTATTCAATTATTTGAACCATTAGAATTCACTTTTTGTGGCAACTAAAGAGGCTTTCATAAACATTCGTTTCACATGGATTTACCATTCATTGGAATTCATTTGTTATTTACGCACCATCCGTTCAAATTCTATCTTTCAACATTTTATATATACACTGCATATTCCATAACACATGCCATTTCCTGCTATATTTCTGTTCATTTTATGTGGATTCCATAACAAATTCTATCTCCCCCGTTTCCCCTCACTCAACTTGACTCCCTCATTCTGTCCCCATTCCTCTCCCTCATTCTCCCCTTCTCCATTCCCCATCTGCCGCTACCTCCCACATTCTCTCCTTCAGGTAATATCCTTCATCCCAACCCCTAGTCTCCCGCATCCCACACACACACTCACACGTACACACACATAAGCACATATATGTCCTTTTGAAGGTTTTTTGTCTTAAGCTTTTATGGTTTAAGCTTTTTTGATTTTGTATGGCTCTTTCTTCGATTGATATTTTTGGCGTCTTTTTTTGTTCATTTTAATATTTTTTGAACCCTAATTTTTGGGGGATTTTGGATCTACATGTCTAAATAATTTTAACTATTTGTTTCATAGTTATATAATGTCCAAATCTTTGATTTCTCTCATCCACTTAAACCTTAACTCATAATTTTTTGGGGGGTTTTAAAGTTTGCGGATCTGACTTTTTGGGGTTTTGAATCTTGCAGGTTTGGCGTCCGAAGAAAAATAAAAACATACCAAGTTTAAGGGTTTAGTTTTTATGTTCTTTTGGTTTGAAAATTTTATGAGTTTTGTTCCATATTGCAGGTAGAGTCTTTGGGCAAAAATCGAAAAGATTTGTGCATTAATTTTGAGTTAGATTTTTATTTGGTGGTTTGTTTTTGTGTTTGGTTTAAATGGTATATGAATTAATTATGAGTTGGATTTAAATCATGCAGATTATGTACATTTTGGGGTTGGTATATATAAGGTTAATAAATAGATTTTTCAATTTTAGATTTTTCACCGACTTTTATTTTCTCTACTAATTGCGTGTAAACTAAATGTGATGATTATGTTATAATTGTTAGTTGTGAAATTTTCATGGTGACTATTAATCTTCTTATTTATGGTGACTATAACACGTGTATTGGTTTTCATTTCACCATTGTTCAGACATTTTCAGAATCATAAATATATATATGCGTGTCCATGGCCATAAAAAGTTACAATTTACATTATTGATGGAGTGAAATTGTTGAATTGTTGAATTTTTTGCAAATGGAAACTTTTCTTTTTCTTTTTACTTTCTTTCTTTTAGTAGTATAATGTTTCGTGCCATTGTTTACGTTGTACAAACACACACGCACACACGCGCCCCCTGCCCCGTCCCCTCCCCCCTTCCCCACTCACACACGCGGACGCACACAAACACAAACACAAACACGCACACACACGCACTACATATATGAACTGGCATATATGATGCAATATGCATATATGCATGAGCATATATGAAGATTACATATATGCACTGCATATATTCATACACACACACGCGCCCCCTGCCCCGTCCCCCCCCCCCTTCCCTACTCACACATGCACACAAACACACACACAAACACGCATACACGCGCACTACATATATGCACTGGCATATATGCTGCAATATGCATATGCATATATGCACTGCATATATGCTGCCTGCTTGGAGTATAGATCTTCTAATTTTTGTTTGCGACTCAAAATGCATTTGTGTCTCTCACATGTTGTATAGATCTTCTAATTTTTTTGACTCATAATGCCTATTTCGAGTCGATTTTACATGTATATATGAGTCGATTTTATAGATACATAACTGATGGAAGAACCTTCATTTTCAGTCGATTTCCAGGTATATACCTTTGTTGAGCTGCTTCCCTCCTCCTTACCCATCAATCTAGGTCGGGTGATATTGCATAAGTTGCGTGTTTTGCTGTCTTCATAATGAATTTTTCTTTCTAAATTCCTATAGTGTCCTCATTTGTTGCTGTATGAATTAATCTTTTGTTCTCCAAACAGGGGAAAAAACACATCACTCATTGAACGCGAAGCCAGCACCTCAAAAATTGGCGAAGATCAGTTATTCTACTTCCAGTAGAGAGGAATTAACTACGAGAAAGCCATGGCAACCATGATTTCTGGGTTCTCTAGAGATGGTAGATTTGGATATTAGGTTGAAATTTCAGGTTCATTTCCATAAAGATCTCTTGTTTTTTTTTTGCCGAGTAATTTTCGAGGTTCAAGATTTCTCTTTTTTTGCAGGTTTTGGACTATGTGAACTCAGAAAATAAGAAGTGTGGGCCTCACATCAGGTTGAGAGAAGTGTATAATCTGGGAGTGTAGGATCCGAACTTCGTATGGGCGTCTCATGAGGCTCATCACATGGACATAGTAGAGTGGGTTAATCAATGGCCGAAAAATCTTCTGGAGTTAAGGTTCGCATCTCACTTTGTCAATTATATTCACTCAACCATATTTACGGATCAATTAGATACATCTCTACTTAAACAAAGAGTTTTATCAAATAATAACTTCTTTTATTCTTCCTTATTTTGTTCACATATTAACCGATCTTGCGGTTGCATAGAAGTGTCGTGGCAGGTGAATTGCAAGAATCTCGATCGGGAACTAAGATTTGTATGTCATGTTATGCAAAAAGTGGATTTCAAATTAAAGATATAAGGTTGGTTTTTATTTTTAACGGAATGGTTTGAGATATATTTTTGTTAATTATATGTATTATTTTAGTCTGTTTCTAATGCTATTCTAATACAATTACATAGGTTATTCTAATGTTGTCTTTTTTGTAATGTTTTTTTTGCCATTATGTGATATGTAGTGCTCAATAGTGTGACAACCCGCTATCCGAAATAAAGGGTGGCCAGCCCTATACCCCGATAAAATAGGAAATCATGGACAATATCATCCTCAGCATCACAACAATATACAAAGTATAAGGAATAACCACTCTATATTCCAGAAAACGGGTTATCAAAAACTTTGATTTGAAATAAAAAGAAAAACATTTTCAACAACCCATAATAGAAATAGAGGGTGGAAACCCCAACAAGCGCATAAATGAAATCTCAAAAGATACAAAAGACCGAAGGAAACGTCGGTCGGTACCATCCATACAACTTACATAATATACCAAGTGTTACATAATAAAATTCATTATACAATTACAAATGTTTGGGCAACAAGCCCGAGTAAACTGAACATAACTAGAAACATAAATGGAGGCGTCTACACAAAATCCCGTGAAACCCGCACAGTGTCACGGCTCCTCAAAACATGCGGAAAGGAAAGTCATTACTGGCGACCGTGCGGAGGAACACCTGAACGGATTATATACATGTAGAGATACCACAAGAAAGGAAACCGGTCAGGGCCGGGTATATATATCATCAATAGATAAATGACAAGTACGACAATGATGCACAATAAGTATGGATGAGTCTAGCATGTTAACATCATAAGGAACTAAAACTGATAAGGACTATAAGGTGAGATTCATGTTAAAACAGAATTAAAAGTACTTATGAGTCTTTATCATCATTCATCATATTTCAATTTCAATCTCCTTTTCCATTCCTTATTAGGAATACAATTATCATCATGTGCTCTATATGGCACTAATCTCAATAGCATGCCCTTTGCGGCATAAGTTTGCTCTTTATGGCATTAATGTTCCATCGAGTCCAACTCGATAATTAGAATAGTCATAATTATAAATATAACGATTCTAAGACCGCCCGTCCGGGTTTCCCCACTGGGCACGCCCCTAAATAACCATCATCTTCCAGGGCCTAGCATACGACAACCTGGGATCCTATCGAAAACGTCGGGAAGCGGCCATATGCCTGCGGGGTAGTCAAGACCACACCCAAAATCTCCTACCCATCGCAGAAAAATAAAACAAGCGCTCATATGGCCTAGGACTATATCCACCCTGCGTTCATTAGCCAGGGGGCTTCACCTATCGCACGGACTTCCCTTAAGATGGTATTTAGAGAGGTGTATAGCCTTCAATTTTATTAAGTTCCATTACATGATTGAGTAAATTATCATTTACCTTATCAATTTCCCATTTTAAATAAACGAATAAGCTAATTCCGGACTAAGTATACATAGTACCGACATAGCATCCTCAAAAGGAATTCAGACTCCAAAGTTATCCCCAAGGCTTCTTTTAGGCTTTAATATAAACCAACAAGTCCATTCTAGCTCGAGTTGAATTCTAAAGTCTCCAAATCAACTTTAAGATATACTATACCCTTATAGAACTACTAGACAAAAGTAATGCCTAAACATCACTTTAAATTCTCCCTTGAAAGAATCCTGGATGAACCCTTTCGAGTCTAGGATGTCGACCCGACTCAACTAGTACTCTAAACCCTATATTTACTTCATTTAAGAAGGTCCCTAATAAAAAATTCTAAAGAAAAGGGGTTAAAAATGAAAAAAGAAAAAGTTGGAAAAATGCAGGGGAACCGAATCGATTCGCCCCCTTGGCCGAATCGATTCGGCCAGAAAAGTTGAGGTTCTGCATAAATGCCGAATCGATTCGGATAGGAGGCCGAATCGATTCGGTAAGAAAATCTGGGTTTCTGCATAACTGCTGAATCGATTCGGATGGGAGACCGAATCGATTCGGTCAACAAGACCTGAGCACTGCCCTAGCCGAATCGATTTGCCCAGGGGGCCGAATCGATTCGTTCCTGCGATTTTGCCAAGAATTGGCTATGGAGTCTTGGACTCCATTTTCTACCCAAACTCAATCTTCTCCAAACCAAACTCATATATTAACACTATAAGAACATCAATGATGCTATTTATCATCTTAAAACCTCATGGATTAACTTTGAATGAATCAAAACCCAAAAACATACAATAAAACCCTAAGTTTGCTAAACTAGGATTAACACACCATTATCATACACAATCATCTATCTCAAGACAACA
The DNA here is from genome assembly GCA_949130495.1 of Sambucus nigra. NCBI lineage: Eukaryota > Viridiplantae > Streptophyta > Magnoliopsida > Dipsacales > Adoxaceae > Sambucus > Sambucus nigra. The sequence continues at coordinate 649,192,996 of OX422208.1, forward strand.
ATTAGCAAGTAAAAACTTGCCTTGATTCAGCAAAATGCAGATTTCTTGGTGTAGTCTCAAACTCCCTCAATCTCCAAAGCTTTCTCTCCACTTCTCTCTTACTCTCTTAGGTTAGGAATGAACTTAGGGGAAATTAGGAGACTTAGAAGACTTAAGTCGTGGCTTAAGGTAAATGTCCCACATAATTTAACCAAAAGTGCGATAAAATAATACGCAATAGCATAATTAAGGCATAATCAGTCAAAAATGCCCAAAACTACAATATACAATATGGCACATTATTTGACTATCTCGCACATTCCGGAATCAACTGCAACCTCCAAATTATCATCTGGACATTTTAAAATTCAATTTAGATTCCGGTCTCATTATTAAGCCAAATATCATTTTAAATTCAGATGATATTAATAAGCATGACATAGCAATATTTTCCCATAATCATGATATGTATGCTAACTCAAAATAAATATCAACTTTTCTATATTGAATCAACATTCAAATCATAACCCAACACTGGTCTCTAATTACTATACTAAGTAATTAATGTAAAATACGGTCCCATAAGCGAGGGTTATTACATACTCCCCCCCTTATGAGGGAATTTTGCCCCCAAAATTCAGGCGTACCTCATGAGAAAAGATGTGGATATTTCTCCCGCATCTCATCCTCGCGTTCCCAAGTTGATTCGCTCGCATGATGATGGCTCCAATGAACTCTAACTAGAGGCACCACCCGAGACCTTAACTTCCTCTCCCCAAACTCAAGGATAGCAACCGGTTGTTCTTCATAAGAAACATCGGGCTGCAAGTCGATGTCTTCGAAAGGAATGTGCCAAAGGGCACCTTCACACCTTTTGTACTTTTTCAAAGAGGAGACGTGAAATACATCATGAATTTGTTGTAAAGGTTCCGGCAAGGCAAGTTGGTATGCCACGGGGCCAACCTTTGCAATCACTGGGAAAGGCCCAACAAAGCGCGGTGCAAGCTTTCCTTTCTTCCCAAAACGTTTGATGCCCTTCATCGGGGACACTCGCACCAACACTTGGTCACCAACTTCCAATTCCATATGTCTCCTACCCGCATTGGCATAGCTCTTTTGACGATCCTGGGCTATCCGTATGCGATTTCGAATAAGCTCGATCTTCGAAGAAGTGTCTTGGATCATCTCAGGTCCAAGGAACTTATTATCACCCACTTCCAACCAACAAGCGGGCGATCTACAAGGTCTGCCGTACAGAGCTTCATAAGGTGCCATTCCGATGGTAAATTGGTATGAGTTGTTGTAAGCAAACTCAACCAATGGAAGATATTGTTCCCAACTGCCTTTGAAGTCGAGTATACACATACGAAGCATATCCTCCAACATCTGGTTTACCCTTTCGGTCTGACCGTCTGTTTGAGGATGATAGGAAGAGCTTAACTTCAACTCGGTCCCCATAGCTCCCTGGAAACTCTGCCAAAAGTGGGACACAAATATTTTATCTCGGTCGGAGATAATATTCAAAGGTACCCCGTGGAGTCTAACGATCTCCTCAATGAACAACTGGGCATAACGAGTTGTATCGTAATCAGTGCGCACGGGCAAGAAGTGTGCCGACTTAGTCAAACGATTGACAATCACCCAAATTGAGTCATGACCCTTTTGCGATCTAGGCAAGCCCGTAACAAAGTCCATCGAAATGCTCTCCCATTTCCACACGGGAATCTCGAGCGGTTGCAACAAACCTGTCGGCCGCTGGTGGTCAATCTTAACCAATTGACAAGTAGTGCATTTAGACACAAACTCGGAGATATCCCTCTTCATGCCCGCCCACCAATACAAACGGCGCATATCTTGGTACATCTTGTCTCCGCCTGGATGCACCGTAAACTTGGACCCGTGGGATTCTGCCATAACTGCACGTCTCAAATCCCCATCGTCGGGAACCACAAGTCTTCCATGAAAGCGCAGTCCACCCTCAGAACCAATGGAGTACGACTCCGCTCCCTCAGACAACAACTGGCGTGTATGATCTTGACAAGCCTCATCTCTCTTTTGAGCTTCCACAACCTTTGCTATAATCGTGGGAGTAACCGTCATCACAGAAAGGAATGCTCTCACCCCAGCATCCTCAAGGCTGAGTTCCTTCCACTTAGCTTTCCACACCTCAGCTAAGTCTCCATCCGGCTTTCTACTCAAAGCATCTGCTACCACATTCGCCTTCCCGGGGTGATAATGAATATCAAATTGGTAGTCTTTCACAAACTCCAACCAACGGCGCTGGCGCATGTTCAAATCCTTCTGGGAGAATAAGTACTGCAACGATTTGTGGTCGGTGAAAAGACTAAACTTTTCCCCCAAGAGGTAATGCCTCCATATCTTCAGGGCAAATACAACGGCGGCGAATTCCAAATCATGTACCGGATAATTCCTCTCGTGAGGCTTCAACTTACGAGAAGCGTACGCAATGGGTTGTCTCTCTTGTTGAAGAACACCTCCTAATCCCAGAAGAGATGCATCGGTGAAGACAAGATACTCCAATCCCGGCCTTGGTAATGCCAGGACTGGAGCTGAAGTCAGTCTATCCTTGAGCTCATCGAAAGCCGCTTGACATGAACTGTCCTAAACAAACCTCACTCCTTTCCGGGTCAAATTTGTCAATGGGCTAGCAATCTTAGAAAAGCCCTTAATGAACCGACGGTAATATCCCGCCAATCCCAGAAAACTACGAACTTCAGTGGGCGTCGTGGGCTGACCCCACTCCTTCACCGCGATCACCTTACTCGGATCCACCGACACGCCTTGGGACGAAACCACATGCCCCAAAAATTGAACTTCCTTCAACCAGAAGCCACACTTCTCAAACTTCGCATACAGTTGATGATCCCTCAATCTCTGCAGGACCAATCGCAAGTGAGTAGCGTGATCCGACTCTGTCTGAGAATAGACTAGGATGTCATCGATAAAGACAATGACAAACTGGTCAAGGAAATCCCGAAACACTCTATTCATAAGGTCCATAAACACTGCAGGGGCATTGGTTAGCCCGAAGGGCATAACCAAGAACTCATAAGAGCCGTAACGAGTCAAAAATGCCGTCTTGGATACATCTTGCTCTCGTATCCTCAATTGGTGATACCCCGTCCTCAAGTCGATCTTGGAGAAGTAGGAAGCTCCCCTAAGTTGATCAAACAAGTCGTCGATGCGAGGTAAAGGATATTTATTCCGGATGGTGACTTTATTCAACTCTCTATAGTCCACGCATAACCGGAGAGAACTGTCTCTCTTCTTTACAAACAATACTGGAGCGCCCCACGGCGAGGTACTACGCCTAATGAAGCCCTGCTCCAGTAACTTCTGAATCTGATCCCTCAGCTCCCTCATCTCCACAGGAGCCATTCGGTAAGGAGCTTTGGCGATCGGTCGAGTGCCCGGCATTAAGTCAATCACAAACTCTATCTCCCGACTTGGAGGTAGTCCCGGTATCTCCCGAAAAACATCTTCAAAATCTCTAACAATCGGAAGAGAATTTAGGGGAACCATGACATCTCTAGATGCATCTTCCGCAATACAATATAGATAAGCGCTCGTGCTCCCTTCCATACAAGGCATAACTACCAGGAACATCTCTTGTCCCGGAACTGCAAAAACTATACTCTTCCCGTAACAATTTACAATAGCACGGTACCTCACTAGCCAATCCATACCCAAAATTACATCGTACCCGACCAAATCAAGGACGAGCAAGTCAGCCTCAAAACACAAGTCACCAAGGTTAATTCCTACGTTTTTACATACGAAGAAAATCAACGAGCCATCGCCCATGGAGGATTCGACGCTAGTGAAAGTACTTTCAGCAGATTTTATCAAACCTGTAGTCTGAGCAAAACTTCTAGAAATAAAGGAATGTGTAGCACCCATATCAAATAAAATTCGACCCATGTGGCCCTGAATGAGAAACTTACCCTCGATCGCCGGTGGTGCCGGAGGAGCTGGAGGAAGTAAAGCCTCCTGAATGTGGTAAACCCTTCCGTACTGCAATTGCCCCTGCTGAGGAGGAGCAACCGGATTAGGCGCTTGAGGCGGAAACTGTACGTACGGCTGCTGTGGGGCCCTAGGAAGATGCCCTCCAACCAACTGAGGACATGCCCTCTTAAAGTGGCCCAGTTCCCCACACTGAAAACATTTATTAGTCATGTTATCCGGATTCCTGCCTTGGTTATTCCGGAGTTGCCCCGCACCTCGGCCCTGTTGGCCCCTACCACCATTACCACCTCGACCTCCCTGTGGTTGTTGACCACCTTGTCCTTGCCTGTTATTATTGTTACCACCAGCATTAACCCCACCGAAACGTTGCCGCTTGAACGAATCCCCCTGCTGAGGATCCCTCTCAACTTGCTTGTTCCCCGAGGATTGGGACGAGGAAGATGTTCCCCCTCCACTCCCAACACCTCCCTGCCTCGCTGCTTGACCCACAGTAACAACCTTCTTCTTGTTTAGCAGAAACAATCTGTGCTCCTGACAATGAAGCAAAGCGGCATTCATCACATCACCGAAAGTCACCAAAGATGGATTTCCCAACAAATGTTGCTTTATCCGCCAATGTAAACCTCCCACAAACTTGGAGATTCTTTTAGATTCTGGAGTTACCTCATCCGGTATAAAACTAGCCAACCGGGTAAACTCTTCCTCATACTCAGGAACTGACCTCTCCCCTTGAACCAAATCTTGCAGCTTTCTCTGCATCTCCCTCTGCACGGCGGGAGGAAAATACTTCCCATCAAACAAGGCCCAAAAATTTGTAATGGACATAGTGTCCCTCTGCTCGGGGGTCGTCATGGACTCCCACCAATGTAGGGCCGGTCCTACCAGCTTGAAAGTAACAAGAATCTGCTTCCTCACCTCACTACATTCTACCATCCTAAGATGGCGCTGCATATCTCTCTTCCATTGGTTCGCCTTGATAACATCCGAACCTCCCTCAAACTCCGGGGGATGTCCCTTAAGGAAAGATTCCCTCACCCGTTCCCACTGAGAAGGTCCCGTGGGAACTTGTGCTTCTTGTCCTCTAACTTGGGCTTGTGGCATTTGTTGAGCCACGGCAGTCATCGCTGCGTTGACAGCTTGGGCCACAATATTTGCCACTTCAGCGGCGCTAATAGTCCCCTGCTGCGGTGGAGGACCAAACTCATCCTCATCAATCCTATTACGTCTAGCAGGACGTCCTCTCTTCGGCGGCATCTGAGATAAAGACGAGAGAGAGTTAAAACATAGTATAAGACAATCTATTTAGCAGAAGATCGCATACATAGGCAGCAAAACAATCCTAACATTAAGTTCTATATCAAAGAAAGCTACGGTAGAACGTGACAAGTCCGCATAGATCCTAAAGACTCTAGAACCTGATGCTCTGATACCATCTGTGACAACCCGCTATCCGAAATAAAGGGTGGCCAGCCCTATACCCCGATAAAATAGGAAATCATGGACAATATCATCCTCAGCATCACAACAATATACAAAGTATAAGGAATAACCACTCTATATTCCAGAAAACGGGTTATCAAAAACTTTGATTTGAAATAAAAAGAAAAACATTTTCAACAACCCATAATAGAAATAGAGGGTGGAAACCCCCACAAGTGCATAAATGAAATCTCAAAAGATACAAAAGACCGAAGGAAACGTCGGTCGGTACCATCCATACAACTTACATAATATACCAAGTGTTACATAATAAAATTCATTATACAATTACAAATGTTTGGGCAACAAGCCCGAGTAAACTGAACATAACTAGAAACATAAATGGAGGCGTCTACACAAAATCCCGTGAAACCCGCACAGTGTCACGGCTCCTCAAAACATGCGGAAAGGAAAGTCATTACTGGCGACCGTGCGGAGGAACACCTGAACGGATTATATACATGTAGAGATACCACAAGAAAGGAAATCGGTCAGGGCCGGGTATATATATCATCAATAGATAAATGACAAGTACGACAATGATGCACAATAAGTATGGATGAGTCTAGCATGTTAACATCATAAGGAACTAAAACTGATAAGGACTATAAGGTGAGATTCATGTTAAAACAGAATTAAAAGTACTTATGAGTCTTTATCATCATTCATCATATTTCAATTTCAATCTCCTTTTCCATTCCTTATTAGGAATACAATTATCATCATGTGCTCTATATGGCACTAATCTCAATAGCATGCCCTTTGCGGCATAAGTTTGCTCTTTATGGCATTAATGTTCCATCGAGTCCAACTCGATAATTAGAATAGTCATAATTATAAATATAACGATTCTAAGACCGCCCGTCCGGGTTTCCCCACTGGGCGCGCCCCTAAATAACCATCATCTTCCAGGGCCTAGCATACGACAACCTGGGATCCTATCGAAAACGTCGGGAAGCGGCCATATGCCTGCGGGGTAGTCAAGACCACACCCAAAATCTCCTACCCATCGCAGAAAAATAAAACAAGCGCTCATATGGCCTAGGACTATATCCACCCTGCGTTCATTAGCCAGGGGGCTTCACCTATCGCACGGACTTCCCTTAAGATGGTATTTAGAGAGGTGTATAGCCTTCAATTTTATTAAGTTCCATTACATGATTGAGTAAATTATCATTTACCTTATCAATTTCCCATTTTAAATAAACGAATAAGCTAATTCCGGACTAAGTATACATAGTACCGACATAGCATCCTCAAAAGGAATTCAGACTCCAAAGTTATCCCCAAGGCTTCTTTTAGGCTTTAATATAAACCAACAAGTCGATTCTAGCTCGGTTGAATTCTAAAGTCTCCAAATCAACTTTAAGATATACTATACCCTTATAGAACTACTAGACAAAAGTAATGCCTAAACATCACTTTAAATTCTCCCTTGAAAGAATCCTGGATGAACCCTTTCGAGTCTAGGATGTCGACCCGACTCAACTAGTACTCTGAACCCTATATTTACTTCATTTAAGAAGGTCCCTAATAAAAAATTCTAAAGAAAAGGGGTTAAAAATGAAAAAAGAAAAAGTTGGAAAAATGCAGGGGAACCGAATCGATTCGCCCCCTTGGCCGAATCGATTCGGCCAGAAAAGTTGAGGTTCTGCATAAATGCAGAATCGATTCGGATAGGAGGCCGAATCGATTCGGTAAGAAAATCTGGGTTTCTGCATAACTGCTGAATCGATTCGGATGGGAGACCGAATCGATTCGGTCAACAAGACCTGAGCACTGCCCTAGCCGAATCGATTCGCCCAGGGGGCCGAATCGATTCGTTCCTACAATTTTGCCAAGAATTGGCTATGGAGTCTTGGACTCCATTTTCTACCCAAACTCAATCTTCTCCAAACCAAACTCATATATTAACACTATAAGAACATCAATGATGCTATTTATCATCTTAAAACCTCATGGATTAACTTTGAATGAATCAAAACCCAAAAACATACAATAAAACCCTAAGTTTGCTAAACTAGGATTAACACACCATTATCATACACAATCATCTATCTCAAGACAACAATTAGCAAGTAAAAACTTGCCTTGATTCAGCAAAATGCAGATTTCTTGGTGTAGTCTCAAACTCCCTCAATCTCCAAAGCTTTCTCTCCACTTCTCTCTTACTCTCTTAGGTTAGGAATGAACTTAGGGGAAATTAGGAGACTTAGAAGACTTAAGTCGTGGCTTAAGGTAAATGTCCCACATAATTTAACCAAAAGTGCGATAAAATAATACGCAATAGCATAATTAAGGCATAATCAGTCAAAAATGCCCAAAACTACAAAATACAATATGGCACATTATTTGACTATCTCGCACATTCCGGAATCAACTGCAACCTCCAAATTATCATCTGGACATTTTAAAATTCAATTTAGATTCCGGTCTCATTATTAAGCCAAATATCATTTTAAATTCAGATGATATTAATAAGCATGACATAGCAATATTTTCCCATAATCATGATATGTATGCTAACTCAAAATAAATATCAACTTTTCTATATTGAATCAACATTCAAATCATAACCCAACACTGGTCTCTAATTACTATACTAAGTAATTAATGTAAAATACGGTCCCATAAGCGAGGGTTATTACAAATAGCTGTCGAAAAAATTCGGCAGCACGTATCCATTTCAGCAGCTGGACATAGCTCAATTGATGGGAAGAATGTAACCATTTCATGGTGGCTGCAGCTGCCTATGGGGGTGGTGCTGCTGCATCGGCTGCACCTGATCGAAGGGCTGGATAGGCAGGCCTCCTGCATGAGGTCATATCATGAGCAAAGGAGGCACGGGGGGGTTGATTTAGGTTGAGGTTTGATTTCTTATTCATATAATCTGGCCATTTTTCAATGTTTTTTGCTTCTCTCCTCTCAATCAACATTGCATTGGATTGTGCATAATAGTTTAAAATCCATAGTATACTTTCTTTTAACATCATTTTGTTCACACTATAAATGTACTTGCTCTACTTCCATTGAGAGAACTCAGTCTCGCATCACTAGCAAGCAGCATATTGGTTACTGATTGTATATTTACTTATGTGATTGTATCTTTGTTCGAAAATTGATTAATTATGTTTATTATTTATCAAATCGTACGGAAAACCGAGAGGGAGAGAGTGATAATGGCTATAGGTGGGAAGAATGATGGGAAGACAGCAGTAGTAGCACCTAATCTAGAAGCAAATGAGTGCAACAGATCTAAAAGAATTGCAATTTCCAAAAACATTCTCTCCGATGCTCCTGCAAAGGCCTGCTCAATTTCTCTCACCCCATCCAAGATGGTGGTCAAACACCACGGCATAGATATTTTGAAGAAGCCCCATAGAACGAATAAATTCATATTCTCCTCTCTCAGCCTTCTTGCTCCCATCTTCGAATTTTGGATTTTTTTTTAAATTGTTGGATTTGTTGTTACCCCTTAAATAGGGTGGGTATTCCAATAAACAAAGGATACTATGCCCAATTTTGTTTTAAAATTTGACACTTTATTTTTTTGAGACAATGTGAATTCGATGGATGAATCTTGTATATTTCGTATTATATGTGAATTTATTTGATAATTTAGACTATTTTAATGTTATTGGACTATTTGTAGTTTGTTAAGCATGGTGAATAGTCCTATAAATAAATTATATTATGGCCAATTGTTTTAAAATTACACTTCGAAATGTTTGCGCTTTGCTATTACGTACTTTGAAAAATTATCGCCGTTTCGCGATTACGTACTTTGAAAAATTTCGTCGTGCCTTCAGGCATGGGCATACGCTAGTGTGTGTCTGTATATATATATATATATATCGTAACCTTTTCGTAATGAAAAAAATGTAATGCTCTCGTCCCAACATGCGTACATTATGACGTTATACCCAATCACGTCACTGAACTATAAACATAAAACATGCAACATAAACAACCATTATTGATATTGACTGAAAATTTAACAACATTGTTCTGTCTATAGCAGTAATTAGTTGAAGAAATATTAGGCTGGAAATGAGAGATGATAATGTACAGATTTAATGTGTGGTGGCAAACAACATCAAAAAAGGTGACAAATAACACCAAAAAAGAACCTACAGAATTTCATAGTGGACGAAAATTTCAAAAAGTTATAAATGGAAGAATAGGGAAATGCATGTTTAAAAAATTACTGGAAATCAATATAGAACCCATTAGGTTGTATATCAAGAATGTTGCCTTTTTAAAACAGTCCATCATCATCATATGGTTTTTGTTGTAGTCTGGAAAATAAGAACATAGAAGCCCTCCAAATTACAAAAGCAAAACAAATATGGACATTATCAAGACCTAACATCAATGAAATGAAAAATTATATAACCAGTTAAACACCAATGCAGTTAATGGTCAACTAGATACTGATTCCTTAGAAAATGAGGATTTTTTTCTTCCCCTTTTCTTCTTTTTGTTTTCATTTGGCTTGTTCAAGAAATTGTCTAGGAACCCCATTCATCAAGGAATAGTTATTTGCTTAATATCTTGCTTGGGTTCAAGGGCTCGGCCCGATGAAATCCTTTTTAAATTTTTGGAAAATTTTGTACATTTAATTTTACGGAAGATGCCAAACGGATACTCCACTACAACTTTTTCCTCGAAAACTTCCCTTCAAAATTATTTCTTAAATTGATCCACAATAACGAATTATTTTTAAAAAAAAAAACTCGATCTCCTACAAGTAGCAATTAGAGGCACTTAAAAGGAAATGTCTAATATTTTTCAAACCTATCCTCACTCGTGGATCCATTGGAGGTAAAAAAAAAATTTGTAAAAGCGTGTTGTAGAATTATATTTTTGAAATTAACCCAAATTTTAATGGGCTTAGTTGTAAAATAAATTTTGAAGTTTGAGGGGATTTCCGATGTCTCTTCAATGTTTTAATTATTTCAAATTGCAAGTGAGTCAATGTTGACCTGCACTAAATGTTTTTCTCCTCAAACTAATAGAATGTTGAATCAACCGCTTATTATTATTATTAGTATCTTGAGAAGATATAGTTATGTAAAGGTCAGCATTCAATCGTTTAAAACTGAATCAGTGAGAGAATGGAAATGGCCATAAAATACCTTTGTAAAAGTTCGTCACTAATATATTGAAATGTATATGTTGTTGGAGAGGCGCTAGTGCAGGTGCGGAGCAGTGGGCTCGAGAGGCGCTAGAGCGGGTGCGGGGCAGTGGGTTGTAGAAGCTCTAGTGGCGCACTTTGCACTTCGCACGCCGCGTGTCGGCAGTGGTAGAGGGTTGCCGGGATTCGTCCGGGTCGAATCGCGGTAGCTCGGGCGCGGTCACTTTGTGGTTGACCCGTGCAAAATCGATTCGGTATTAATTGTACCAGTTTGGAAATGACTTAAGACTGTTGGTAATTAACAGTCATACAATTTCGGAATTGACTTAAGACTATTAATCCAACAGGAATGACTCTTGAAGACAAAGATTTTCATTATCTATAAATAAAGGCTGCCTAAAATGAAATTATATTGATAACAAAAAACCAGTTTCAGATTTTCAAACCTTGCTATTACTCTCTTACAATTTTCAGGAGATACAAATTCTCTTATTCTGTTTTGTGCACATAAACAGAACAAGAACTTGATTGACTGTTCTTCGTTGTTGCATCCAAGGGCTGTATTCAAATATATAAGTTGCAGGCAGTGAGAGTTGCTTCATTGTATCTTGAGTATGAATTTGCTGATTCCCGTTTGTATACCGAAGTTTTTTGTGTGGGGCAAATACTGTATTTAGGAAAGTGACAACACGCCTTGAAGATTCATAAAGTTACATTGTTGTATTAAAGTTGGCATTGTTGTGATAGAATAAAGAGTTATATTTATGTATTTTCTACATAATTTACAACAATCTAAACACAGTAATTTCATAAATGGCCGACTCTTCCAAATCACTTCGACAAATAACAGAAGGCTTTTCAAGTTGGACCATTTTGATGGTGGTAATTTTCTGCGTTGGCAGAAAAAGTTTCATTTTCTTCTAGTAACACTGAAGATTGTATATGTATTTTCACAACCGAAACCAAATGAAGATGAAGATGAAATCGTGGAACAGACTAGGCAACGCACAAAATGGGAGACCGATGATTACTTGTGTCGTGGTCACATTCTCAATGCACTTGCTGAAAATTTGTTCGACTTGTACCAAAATGTTGGGACTGTAAAAACTTTGTGGGAAACATTGGAGACCAAATATCTTACCGAAGATGCTACAAGTAAGAAGTTCCTTATCGATCAGTTTTTAAGCTTTAAAATGCATGATAATAGGCCTCTGCTAGAACAATTTCATGACATCCAACGCATCATAAATCATTGCAAACTGAAAAATTAAATATGGATTATAATGTAATTATTGTTGCCATAATTGAAACACTTCCTCCTTCTTGGAAAGATTATGAGAAAGAACTCAAACACAAAAAGGAGGATCTTTGACTTCAAGAATTAGAGACTCATTTAAGAATTGAACAAGAGTCTCTAATTCTAGATGGTAAAGAGGAACAAGAAAATTATGTTTCGAAGGTCCATGTGGTGGAGGAAGGAAAGGAGAAAAAATATGGCAATCATGGAAAAAATTAGAAGAGGAAGAATTTTTTAAATAATTCTAAAGCAAACAAAAAGAAGAAATGAAATTGTTTTCATTGCAACAAACCAGGTCACTTCAAGAAGGATTTTCGTGAGTTAAAGAAACTAAAGGAAAAAGGAGGGACATCAGACATAAAGAAAAAATTTGCTGCTATGATATCCGAGACTAATATGCTTGGAGAAGACAACTCTTGGTGAGTTGATTCTGGTGCCACAAGGCATGTTTGTAAGGACAAGAACTTGTTCTATGCCTATTAAACAGTGGAAGGAGATGTTCTCTATATGGAAAATTCATCTACTGCTGCGGTTAAAGGCAAAGGGACAGTGGATCTCGAAATCACTTCCGAAAAAAGCCTTAGCCTCACCAATGTTTTTCATGTTCCTAATGTTAGGAAAAATTTAGTTTCTGGAAGTCTTCTTAACAAATTTGTCTTTAAGCTTGTATTTGAGTCAGAAAAATTTATTATGACTAAGAATGGTACCTTTGTAGGCCAAGGATACTTGTATGAGGGCATGTTTAAGCCCAATATTAATGAAAAAGATTATTCTGCTTATATCGTTGATTGTGTTTCATTATGGCATAATCATTTAGGACATGTTAATACAAAGAAAATGCATTTCATGTTTAATTTAAATTTAATTCCTAAATATGAGAATGATATGAATGAAAAGTGTAAAATATGCATGCAAACAAACATAACAAGATTGACTTTTCTAAAAATAAAAAAAACTACATCTTTGTTGCAATTAGTACATAGTGATGTTTGTGATTTGCATGGAAAACCTACTAGAGGTGATAGTAAATATTTTGCTACATTTATCGATGACTTTTCAAAATATTGTTACGTATATCTTTTAAATTCTAAGGATGGTGTGCTTAATAAATTTAAGACATACAAAAATAAAGTTGAAAATCAATGTGATACTAAAATAAAATGTCTTAGATCTGATAGAGGTGGTGAATATTACTTTCCTCAATTTTATGAAGATATGGGAATTAGACATGAACTTACTGCACCTTATATACCACAACAAAATGGAGTAGAAGAAAGAAAAAATAGAACACTAACTGAAATGGTTAATGCTATGCTTTCTTACTCTGGATTAAGTCAAGGGTTTGGGGGAGAAGCACTTTTAACTGCATGTCATATTCTGAATAGGATACCTGTTAAAGATAATAAAAAAAATCCTTATGTATTATGGAAGAATAGAAAACCAAATTTAGGTTATCTAAAAGTTTGGGGTTGTAGAGCTGTTATAAGACTACCTGAAACTAAGAGAAAGAAATTAGGAGGCAAAGGTGTTGAGTGTATTTTCATAGGTTATGCACAACATTGTAAAGCTTATAGATTTTTGGTTAGTGACCCTAATGATTCTGTTGAGGTAAATACAATAATATAATCGAGAGATGCAATTTTTTATAAACAAAGGTTTTCTTCTATTCCTAGAATTAATAATGAAAAAGAAGTTAGCACTCCTTCATAATTATCTTATACTCCACCAGTGGAACAAGAAGAGATTAGAAAAAGTAAGAGACCTAGGAAAGAAAAAAGCTTTGGTCCCGACTGTGTAGTCTATCTTGTTGAAGGAACTAGAGACACATCTTGTAATCAATATGCTTTGACTCTTAGCGTTGAAACAGACCCACAAACTTATAGTGAGACAATTATGTCTGTAGATTCAGCATTTTGGAAAGAAGATATAAATGATGAAATGGATTCAATTTTGGGAAATAAAACTTAAAAGTTAGTAGACTTACCTCCAGGATCTAAAACCATTAAGTGCAGATGGATTTTTAAAAAGAAAATGAAAATATATGGAAAAATTGATAAATTCAAGACTAGATTGGCTGCTAAAGGTTTTACACAAAAAGAAGGAATTGATTATTTTGATACCTATGCACCTGTTGCTAGAACCTCCACTATTAGTATTTTATTTGCATAAGCATCTATATATAATTTTGAGATTCATCAAACGGATGTGAAAACTGCCTTTTTAAATGGTGACTTAGAAGAAGAAATTTACATGGAACAACCTGAAGGGTTTGTTATGCCTGGACAGGAAAATAAAGTAGGTAAACTTATTAAGTCCTTATATGGCCTAAAACAATTACCTAAACAATTGCATGAAAAATTCGATAAAGTCATTATTTCTTATGGTTTTAAAATTCATGAATCTGATAAGTGTGTTTATAGTAAATTTGCTAATGGTAAAGGTTTGATCATTTGTTTATATGTACATGACATGTTAATTCTTGGTACTATGTTAGAAAGCATTAATAATACAAAGAGTTTTCTGTCTTCTAAATTTGATATGAAAGATATGGGTGTAGCTGATGTGATATTAGGAATGAGAATAATAATGAAAGATAAAAATATAATTCTCACTCAATGTCGTTATGTTGAGAAAATTTTAAAGAAATTTAATCAGTTTGATTGCACACCTGTTAGTACACCTTTTGAACCACAGCTAAAGATGATTTCTAAAATTGGTAGAGCTATTTCACAATTGGAATATGCACGAGTAATTGGTAGTTTAATGTATGCCACGACATGTACTCGGCCTGATATTGCTTATGTTGTTGGTAAATTAAGTAGATATACTAGTAATCAAAGTTTATTGCATTGGCATGCTGTTAATAGAAAATTAAAATATTTGAAAGGAACTATGGACTATGGTATATACAATAGTGGATATCCTTCAGTATTAGAAGGGTTTTCTGATGCCAGTTGGGTAACTGAGCGGGAGGATCATTCCTCAACAAGTGGATGGATTTTCACTCTTGGTGGAGGAGCTATTTCTTGGGGATCAAAGAAACAAACTTGTATGGCTGATTCTACTATGGCAGCTAAGTGTGACACCCCGCCTAATTAATCCCGGGTGATCAGTCCTAAATCAAGTTAGAACGGGTTTCTCATTTGGTCCATTCTTAGCATCACTGTCGTTTTATTAAATTACTAACCACCTAAATGAGAAAAATAGACTGGTGACAATTTTTTTCTTTCATTAATTAAACAAAAACCCATGCGGAAAAATAAAACAATACAACAATCACAGATAACTGAAATAATCATCCACCAATAGAAATAATTAACCTAATAAACCATCGGTCCAAAATAAATCCCGTAAAGACAAGAATGAACTCCCAACAAGTCTAATACAAATAAGTGGAATGTGAGCGACATGCTCAAATAATTAATAATGAGTCTCTACATTATGAATGAAAGAATGAGGCGTCTATCAAATGTCCCACATCATCCACATATGCTGCAGCAACGGATTTCCTGGAATCGAGTCAAGTCTGGCGTCCCTGTGGTTGGACACCTAAAAGGGTTTTTAAAAGTTTTTATAGCAAGGGTTAGTACCCAAAATATTTGAAAAAAAAACATTTAACAAATGATTAACTTGCAGTAATAATAAATATGCATGCTCTTCATATTTTAGTTAGTGTCGCACTCTCTTGAGAACTTCTTTGCCCCTCCTCTAATGTGCACCACTAACGCTTTAATTATCACATAGTTATCTATCTCATTACTAGATAATTATTAAAGTCTCCTTGTACCCACCCTACTCTAATTTGAGTATAATGTGATTATGATTTTTAAGTTATTAGTAACATCAACTTAATTAATCATTTTCCTTTTTGATTCATATAACTTCTCCACTCGTTATACATATACAACAACTCATGCTTGTATTTATTTAGCCCGTATATAATAATCACCTAATTATATACTTAGAAATATTGCAGCATTCACACACATACTGAAATACATAAAACACTATCATCCACCCGAGTAAAAATACTCACCGGACATAATTTCTCTAAAGTGCTAGTACACTAGGTATATTCACATACCCTAGTTATCCAAGTTAGAATTGCTCACTAACTTGGTTTGGTATACGATTGGAGGCGGTCATATTCCTTCCCGGAAAGTGAGATGCCCCTCACCCCCTGTAACGGACGCTATGACCTGGGAATCTACTCCCCCTACTCCTCAAGCTAGGGGATTCATCCACTGCGCGTAACCTCCCCCTATAGCACTAGAGTATAATAATAACTAACCACTGATATTAAGGCCTACACTATATATATATACTATCACACACCGTATATATATATATATATATATATATATATATATATATATATATATATATATATATATATATATATATATACATATATAAAAATGTTCCAGCTACACCGTGTACCAAACCCGTGACACAAGCCTATTCCATTTTTATTATGAGTTTGTTACCCAACTCGAATTATTAATTAATTTGCACATTAATAAAATTCAGTTACTTTTGATGTTGCCCTCACCATTTAATTGGACTCAATCTCATAGCCCGAATTAACCTCACCCGAGTCTAAATCCCGACTCTAAATTTCTTAGTCCATTACTAAATAAAATAATTTACCTCGATGTCGCTCAACCAATTCTGACGTGTCACCCAAATTTCTACTCCCATCTCCTAATTAATTTCTCCACAATTAATCAGATTTAAATCATGCATTAATTTTTCTCAATAATTAATCACATAACAACTTTTATATAAATCTCTTTCTATATAAACAAAACTAGGCGAATTGTCAGTTTCTGCCGACCATCAATCGATCGACCTCATGGCGTCGATCGATCGATCGATCAGGTACTCGTCTTCTTCGCGAAGACAGATAGCCATGGACGAGTTTTTCCAAAACCAAATTTCTTCCACACTAAAACTAAATCCCTTTTGGCATTTGTACATATTAGGAAACTCATTAGGGATCTCCAGAACATTCATCAACATTATTAATTCGTTCATTAACTCCAATTTCTAAATTTGGGGAAAGTTTCATCATTAACCCTAAACCCATTTATACCCCAAATCTCATCATCAAATTCGTTTCCAAATATTCAGATATCATCCTACCAGATATGCATTAACTTACAATTATCAGTTTTTACAAGAATCACCACCCAATTTCGTAAATCAGAATTGTTGTTTTCAAAATCCCATGTTCATACCACTAACACCCAAAAATGAATTTCTACTTAATCACTACACATGAATATGAATTGAAAACAGATTTAATGCTATTGCAATTTATCCACTTGCCTTAAGGTTCGTAGAGTCTGAATTGGAGCTAAATCCCAAGGTTGAAGATGACCTTTGTTGGCTCTCTTTTGATCCCCAATTTGGCTTTGGCTGCTGTTAGGGTTTTCTAACCCTTAATTTGCTTTTTCTAATTAAGTTCAGCCACCCCCTTATTTCTTTTTATTAGATTAATTAGCTTAATCCCGTTTTTTGACTAATGGGCCAAGCCCAAGTGACCCAAATGCCCCCGAGTGGGCCCGGCTATGTCTAAAAATGTCCCGTGACCCGTTTACTACTCCCGGGTACACTTTTCCGACTATCTCGGCCCATCCGGACTCAACTGTACACTCAGAATTGGCATCCGAATAAATTTATAAAATTACTTATCCCCCCACCCCATATTGTCTATACCGACTTTCGGTTGAGATAAGTGTATACTTTGTCATTGGCACTCGAAATGACTTAAATAGATTATTACTATTCACTCAATAATTTAATTTGCCTAAATATTAACCATTCACTCTCCGATTAATATTTAAATTTTATTTTACCATAATTAATTCATTAAATCACAACACACTAGTAATTTGAATTTATGAATTAATTAAATTTTAAATGAACCCAAAAATACGGGGTGTTACACTAAGTTTGTAGCATTAGCTGCAACTATTAAGGAGGTAGAATGGTTAAGGAATTTATTAATTGAAATTCCAGTTTGGCCAAAACCAATGCCTCCAATATCTATACATTGTGATAGTGAGTCTACACTTTCCAGAGCTTATAGTAAATTGTACAATGGAAAATCTAGAGATATTGTACTAAGACATAGTTATGTCAAACAAATGATTACATATAGTGTAATCACAGTGGATTTTGTAAAATCAAGTCAAAATTTAGCTGATCCTTTTACAAAAGGTCTTGCAAGAGGACTGGTGTCTAAGACATCAATAGGGATAGGACTAAAGCCCATTAATAATAATCACTCTTGATGGAAACTCAACTTGAAACTTGATATATTCAAGTCTCAAGTTCAATGATTAAAGTACATCATACGACGTGATTGTAAGCACTATAAAATTTAACATCCCAAGGATAAGTGCTTAGAACATGTAATGAATAATAAAAGAGGATGAGTTTATCCTTAATAGATTTATGGTGTTTTAAGTTACATGGACACCTGTGATAATATACCTATATGAGTGTGGAAGTGGTGCCGCTTCCTACGAGAACTGCGCTTGAGTCTAAAGCACTCATGAAATCAAGGTACAAACACAAGGCCTAATACATGTGTTGGCTTATAGGGATAATCAGTGACTAAAAGATTTATGTGTGAAGACAAATCTAGCTGATCAATATGGATTGATAGTTCAAAGACAAGTCTACTATACTTTTATGGTTAGCCTTGATGAACCTTCACAGCGCATTGGTTCAAGTTGTAAGACACCAATGCTTATACACAGTCTTATAGACAATCAAAGATTTACAAAACTTATGTTGAAAATGGTGAAGTAATGTTGGAGATTTTATAAAATAAGTGAGTAAGAGCTTTGGGTGTAAGAGCTTAAAGAGCTTGTCCCACATTGGAAGTGTGTGGAAGAGGTTGGAAGCTAACCCAAATATAAAAGGGGATAGTGTCCCATATTGTAAAATGTACAAAGCTAAGTGTCACCACTAAGCTATAAAAGGAGTGTGCAATCTTTGAGTCCCACATTGAAAAAATATTAAGAATATGTGAACTTAATAAGTACAAGTGGAAGATGAAGAGTTAATTCATCTAGCATTTAAGAGGCTTTTCAAGATACCTCAATATAGTGTGAAGCACTGTATGCACACGCACATGCACACATGCGCGTGCGTGCGTGCGGGTGCGGGGCACTGGGCTGTAGGGGCGCTAGTGGTGCACTTTTCACTTCGCACGCCGCGTGTCCGCAGTGGTAACGGGTTGTCGGGATTCATCTAGGTCGGATCGCGGTAGCTTGGGCGGGATCACTTTTTAGTTGACCCGTGCAAAATCGATTCGGTATTAATTATACCTATTCGAAAATGACTTAAGACTGTTGGTAATTAACAGTCATACCATTTCGAAATTGACTTAAGACTGTTAATCCAACAGTCATTACTCTTGAAGATAAAAATTTTCATTATCTATTAAAAAAGGCTGCCTAAAACGAAATTATATTGATAACAAAAAAATAGTTTCAGATTTCCAAACCCTACTATTACTCTCTTACAATTTTCAAGAGATACAAATTCTCTTATTCTGTTTTGCACACACAAACAGAATAAGAACTTGATTGACTGTTCTTTGCTATTGCATCCAAGGGCTGTCTTCAAATATACAAGTTGCAGGTAGTGCAAGTTTTTTCATTGTATATTGAATACGGATTTGCTGATTCCCGTTTGTATACTGAAGTTATTCGTGTGGGGCAAATACTATATTTAGGAAAGTGACATCACGCCTTGAAGATTCATAAAGTTACATTGTTGTATTAAAGTTGACATTGTTGTGATAGAATAAAGAGTTATATTTCTGTATTTGCTAAATAATTTACAACAATCTAAATATAGTAATTTCAGAAATGGTGAACTCTTTAAAATCACTTCGACAAATAACAGAAGGCTTGGTCAAGTTGGACCGTTTTGATGGTGGTAATTTTCTGCGTTGGCAGAAAAAGGTTCATTTTCTTCTAACAACATTGAAGATTGTATATGTCATGTCACAACCGAAACCAAATGAAGATGAAGATGAAACCGTGGAACAGACTAGGCAACGCACAAAATAGGAGATTGATGATTACTTGTGTCGTGGTCACATTCTCAATGCTCTTCCTGATAATTTGTTCGACTTACACGAAAATGTTGGGAATGCAAAAACTTTGTGTGAAATATTGGAGACGAAATATCTTACGGAAGACGCTACAAGTAAGAAGTTCCTTATCGATCAATTTTTAAGTTTTAAAATGCATAATAATAGGCCTGTGCTAGATCAATTTCATGACATCCAACGCATCATAAATCATTGCAAACTGAAAAAATTAAATATGGATGATAATGTAATTATTGCTTGCATAATTGAAAATTTTCCTCCTTCTTGGAAAGATTATAAGAAAGAACTCAAACACAAAAAGGAGGATGTTTGACTTGAAGAATTAGAGACTCATTTAAGAATTGAACAAGAGTCTCGAATTCTAGATGGTAAAGGGGAAAAAGAAAATTATGTTTCTAAGGACCATGTGGTGGAGGAAGGAAATGAGCAAAAATATGGCAATCATGGAAAAAATAAGAAGCGAAAGAATTTTTCAAATAATTCTAAAGCAAACAAAAACAAGAAAGGAAACTGTTTTCATTGCAACAAACCAGGTCACTTCAAGAAGGATTGTCGTGAGTTCAAGAAACTAAAGGAAAAATGAGGGACATCAGAGACAAAGAAAAAATTTGCTGCTATGATATCCAAGGCTAATATTCTTGGAGAAGACAACTCTTGGTGGGTTGATTCTGGTGCCACAAGGCATGTTTGTAAGGACAAGAACTTGTTCTCTGCCTATGAAATAGTGGAAGGAGATGTTCTCTATATGGGAAATTCATCTACTGCTGTGGTTAAAGGCAAAGGGATAGTGGATCTCGAATTCACTTTCGAAAAAATCCTTAGCCTCACCAATGTTTTTCATGTTCCTAATGTTAGGAAAAATTTAGTTTCTGGAAATCTTCTTAACAAATTTGGCTTTAAGCATGTATTTCAGTCAGACAAATTTATTCTTACTAACAATGGTACCTTTGTAGGCAAAGGATATTTGTATGAGGGAATTTTTAAGCTCAATATCAATGAAAAAGATTCTTCTTCTTATATCGTTGATTGTCTTTCATTAGGGCATAGTCGTTTAGGACATGTTAATACAGAGAAAATGCATTTCATGGTTAATTTAAATTTAATTCCTAAATATGAGAATGAGATGAATAAAAAAGTGTAAAATATGCATGCAAACAAAAATGACAAGATTGCCTTTTCCAAAAATAGAAAAAACTACATCTTTGTTGCAATTAGTACATAGTGATGTTTGTGATTTGCATGGAACACCTAGTAGAGGTGGTAGTAAATATTTTGCTACATTTATCGATGATTTTTCAAAATATTGTTACGTATATCTTTTAAACTCTAAGGATGATGTGCTTAATAGATTTAAGACATACAAAAATGAAGTTGAAAATCAATGTCATACTAAAATAAAATGTCTTAGATCTGATAGAGGTGGTGAATATCACTTTCCTAAATTTTGTGAAGATATGGGAATTGTACATGAAGTTACTGCACCTTATACACCACAACAAAATGGAGTATCAGAAAGAAAAAATAGAACACTAACTAAAATGGTTACGTGCTTTCTTATTCTGGTTTAAGTAAAGGGTTTTGGGGAGAAGCACTTTTAACTGCATGCCATATTCTGAATTGGATACCTATTAAAGATAATAAGAAAACTCCTTACGAATTATTAAAGAATAGAAAACCTAATTTAGGTTATCTTAAAGTTTAGGATTGTAGAGCTATTGTAAGACTACCTGAAACTAAGAGAAAGATATTAGGAAGCGAAGGTGTTGAGTGTATTTTCATAGGTTATGCACAACATAGTAAAGCTTATACATTTTTGGTTAGTGAACCTAATGTTTCTGTTGAGGTAAATATAATAATTGAATCGAGAGATGCAATTTTTTATGAACAAAGGTTTTCTTCTATTACTAGAATTAATAATGAAAAAGAAGTTAGCACTCCTTCACAATTATCTGATACTCTACCAGTGGAACAAGAAGAGATTAGAAAAAGTAAGAGACCTACGGAAGAAAAATGCTTTTGTCCCGACTTTGTAGTCTATCTTATTAAAGGTACTAGAGACACATCTTGTAATCAATATGCTTTGACTCTTAACGTTCAAACAGACCCACAAACTTATAGTGAGGCAATTAAGTCTGTAGATTCAGCATTTTGGAAACAAGCTATAAATGATGAAATGGATTCAATTTTGGGAAATAAAACTTGAAAGTTAGTAGACTTACCTCCAGGATCTAAACCCATTAAGTGTAGATGGATTTTTAAAAAGAAAATGAAAATAGATGGAACAATTGATAAATTCAAGGCAAGATTGGTTGCTAAAGGTTTTACACAAAAAGTAGGAATTGATTATTTTGATACCTGTTACTAGAACCTCCACTATTAGAATTTTAATTGCATTAGCATCTATATATAATTTTGAGATTCATCAAATGGATGTGAAAACTGCCTTTTTAAATGGTGACTGAGAAGAAGAAATTTACATGGAACAACCTGAAGGGTTTGTAATGCCTGGACAAGAAAATAAAGTATGTAAACTTATTAAGTCCTTATATGGCCTAAAACAAGCACCTAAACAATGGCATGAAAAATTTGATAAAGTCATTATTTATTATGGTTTTAAAATTCATTAATCTTATAAGTGTGTTTATAGTAAATTTGATAATGGTAAAGGTGTGATCATTTGTTTATATGTAGATGACATGTTAATTCTTGGTACTGATTTAAAAAGCATTAATAATACAAAGAGTTTTCTATCTTCTAAATTTGATATGAAAGATATGGGTGTAGCTGATGTCATATTAGGAATGAGAATAATAACGAAAGATAAAAATATAATTCTCACTCAATCTCATTATGTTGAGAAAATTTTAAAGAAATTTAATCGGTTTGATTGCACACATGTTAGTACACCTTTTGAACGACAGCCAAAAATGATCCCTAATAATGGTAGAGTTATTTCACAATTGGAATATGTACGAGTAATCGGTAGTTTAATGTATGCCATGACATGTACTCGTCCTGATATTGCTTATGTTGTTGGTAAATTAAGTAGATATACTAGTAATCCAAGTTTATTGCATTGGCATGCTGTTAATAGAAAATTAAAATATTTGAAAGGAACTATGGACTATGGTATATACAATAGTGGATATCCTTCAGTATTATAAGGGTTTTCTGATGCCAGTTGGGTAACTGAGCGGGAGGATCATTCCTCAACAAGTGGATGGATTTTCACTCTTGGTGGAGGATTTGTTTCTTGGGGATCAAAGAAACAAACTTGTATAGCTGATTCTACTATGGCAGCTGAGTTTGTAGCATTAGCTACAACTAGTAAAGAGGCAGAATGGTTAAGGAATTTATTAATTGAAATTCTAGTTTGGCCAAAACCAATGCCTCCAATATCTATACATTATGATAGTGAGTCTACACTTTCCAGAGCTTATTGTAAAGTCTACAATGGAAAATTTAGGCATATTGTCCTGAGACATAGTTATGTCAAACAAATGATTACAGATAGTGTAATCACAGTGGATTATGTAAAATCAAGTCAAAATTTAGTTGATCCTTTTGCAAAAGGTCTTGCAAGAGGACTGGTGTCTAAGACAACAATAAGGATGGGACTAAAGCCCATTAATAATAATCACTCTTGATGGAAACTCAACTTGAAACTTGATATTTTCAAGTCTCAAGTTCAATGATTAAAGTACATCATACGACGTGATTGTATGCACTATAAGATTTAACATCCCAAGGATAAGTGCTTAGAACATGTAATGGTTAATGAAAGAGGATGAGTTTAACCTTAATAGATTTATGGTGTTTTAAGTTTCATGGACACCTGTGATAATATACCTATATGTGTGTGGAAGTGGTGTCGCTTCCTATGAGAACTGGGCTTGACTCTAAAGCACTCATGAAATCAAGGTACAGAGACAAGGCCTAATACATGTGTCGGCTTATATGGATAATCAGTGACTAAAAGATTTGTGTGTGAAGACAAATCCGGTTGATCAATATGGATTGATAGTTCAAAAATAAGTCTACTATACTTTCATGGTTAGCCTTGATGAACCTTCACAGGGTATTGGTTCAAGTCGTGAGACACCAATGCTTATACACAGTCTTACATACAATCAAAGATTTACAAAACTTATTTTGAAAATGGTGGAGGAATGTTGGAGATTTTATAAAATAAGTGAGTAAGAGTTTTGGGTGTAAGAGCTTAAAGAGCTTGTCCCACATTGGAAGTGTGTGGACGAGGGTGGAAGCTAACCAAAATATAAAAGGGGATAGTGTCCCATATTGGAAAATGTACAAAGCTAAGTGTCACCACTAAGCTATAAAAGGAGTAGGGAACCTTTAAGTCCCACATTGAAAAAATATTAAGATTTTGTGCACTTAATAAGTACAAATGGAAGATGAAGAGTTAATTCATCTAGCATTTAAAAGGCTATTCAAGAGACCTCAATACGGTGCGAAGCACCGTACGCACAAGAACACGCGCGCGCGCGTGCGGCTGCGGGGCAGTGAGCTGTAGAGGCACTAGTGGCACACTTTGCACTTCGCACGCCGCGTGTCCGCAGTGGTAGCGGGTTACTGGGATTCGTACGGGTCGGATCACGGTAGCTCGAGAGCGGTTAGTTTTTTGGTTGACCCATGCAAAACCGATTCGGTATTAATTGTACTTGTTCGTAAATGACTTAAGACTGTTGGTAATTAATAGTCATACCATTTTGGAATTGACTTAAGACTGTTAATCCAACAGTCATGACTGTTAAAGACAAAGCTTTTCATTATCAATAAATAAAGGCTGCCTAAAACGAAATTATATTGATAACAAAAAGCCAGTTTCAGATTTCCAAACCCTGCTATTACTCTCATACAATTTTCCAGAGTTACAAATTCTCTTATTCTGTTTTGTGCACATAAATAGAATAAGAACTTGATTGACTGTTCTTCGTTGTTTCATCCAAGGGATGTCTTCAAATATACAAGTTGCATTCAGTGCAAGTTGCGTCATTGCATCTTGAGTATGGATTTACTGATTCCCGTTTGTATACCGAAGTTATTCGTATGGGGTAAATATTGTATTTACGAAAGTGACATCACGCCTTGAAGATTCATAAAGTTACATTATTGTATTAAAGTTGACATTGTTGTGATACAATAAAGAGTTCTATTTCTGTATTTGCTACATAATTTACATCATATGTATGTACACTTTCCCCCGCAGACATGTTTTTTATGAACTGTTTCATTATATAGGCTTTGTTGTCCATACTTTACGTATGAAAACACTCCTATTTTTTATGTTTTATTTTTCTTTGAAAGATGTGATTTTATAATCTATTGTTTTACTCTTGAGGTGGTAAAGATACTTGTCCAAATTATTGACTACATTAAAAAGTCTTTGCATTTAACAACGTTTTAAGGAATCACATCAATACTGTAAGATAAAGAAGGAGTTCATTTATCACCACCGATAATCAAAAGGAAGAGGTTGATTTATAATTTGATAGATATTTTGAGTAATAGTATCTTAAAGAGTGTGGGTGCACGTATGTTTTCCCATTTAAATGATTAAATATATCCTCTATGATATAGGAATAGAATGTGTCACTCCTTGGGCATCAAAAATCAAACTTTCAAGTTCAATGTCTCGCACTACCAAAATGCAGTATCTTGTGTAGAATTCTTCACATAAATTTGCAACACTTTTGTCATCCCTGCTAAAAAGGCACTTAATCTTTTCTATAAAAACTTGGGATTTTTCTTTATATTCCTGGTGCTTCAATCTAAAGGTTTTTTTATTTCCATTTTCTGGTGCTACAATCCAAACTTTTTTCATTTATTTTCTATTTTTTTCCCATTGCTAAGGGACAAAATAAAAATAATAAAAATCAGAAACATGGTGCAGTAGAGCGTATAACATGGGTATATAATTATTTGGTACCCCCTGCTAGTGTTTTCATAGAAAGAGGAAAGATAAGGAAATCGGGATTGAAACTGTAAAAACCATCAACTTAATTGGAACAATTATATTTATATAAACATAACACACGTCTACCATTGCCTGCCATTACTAACCTTCATGCCAATAACATCCTAGATGGTTATCTGGCTTACAATAACAATCAAGCGTGGTTTGTCTTATTCAATGAATGATTTCATTTAAGTTGTACATAAGAGTGAGGTTTCATGAGCAGTTTGATGTTATAAAGGAATTTTCAAATACAACTTTTTAAAACTATTTTTTTTGGCATTTAAAATTGTGATGACTTTGAGGTTTTCATACAAAATTAATAGTGAATCTGAGGGTCTAAATACCATAAAGAATTGGCTCAAACAAAGTCACATCGGATTATCATTCATATAGTCCATTTTTTGTGGTTTTAATTTGTTTGATTTAAAATATAATTGATTCTATAGTTTAAGAGCAACACTACAACTCCCAATATATTCCGGACTCTATTTTATAACTCTAAAACGGAGGACTCCAATAAAGGCGTCCACGCTTTGTTCCAGGTAGAGATCTTCTATTATTTTTCTTTTTCGATGTAGTTTATTTAAAGGTTTTAATGCCGGGTAGGTATGAAATAAAACATTTTTGTGTTTTGTTTATGTTTTATGTCAAAGATTGTGTACTTAATCAATGATAAAAGCATGTATGATTCTGTATGTATAGTATATGATAAAAAAATTATGTGAATATTTTGTTTGGTCAAATTAATATCAAAGGTATGTTACACCCAAAATTTAGGTAATTTTATGTTCAATGCGAAAGATTGTGTGTATAACCAATGATAAAAGCATATATGATTCTGTATGTATGATATATAATAAAATGTTTACGAATATTTTTTTGGCATGCTCATCCAAAATTTAACTAATTAGCATTACTTTGTGATTAAGAACATTGGAATATTTGTTTTCATTGAATTTATAGGGCTTTCGGAGCTTGACCAGATATTATGATATTGGCATACTCTTAAATAATATGAAGCCACCAACCTTTGTGTTTACTTATTCATTTAGAATATGATTTATGATTTTTTTTTTGCCTTCTTTTTTCAATAGCTAAGACAATAGGAGAAGTACTAAAATTGGCATACTCTTAAATTCTTTCATTTCAGCTTAGGTTTTTCCCTTCCCTTCCTCATAGTGAGAGTCACTATTATGACGAGGTTGAGAATTTAATAAAGTACTCAAAATAGGTTATGGTTTTCTTCCATATGGAGCAATCCCATAACTTCAGTAGGAAATGACATCTTCATACTGACCTTCACATATAATATTTCATCACTCATCTATATATGGTATTGAGTCCCATCAAAATAAATATTCGTATAGCTTTTCAATCGACGAGCCATACCCAAAATATATTATATATTTAGAATTATTCCTTGGTTATTATTAATATGATTTTCACTCTACTGTCCTCAATCAATCACTTAATTATCGATCATAACATTGTATTATGTTTGTATTGGGGTAATATAGCTCGAAATTAACGACCAAAACTAATCCAAGACAACCAATTTTATTCTTAAAAAGATGTTATTGTGTGTGTATTAGGGAATTATCGTCGATTCATAAAAGGTTTCTTGAAGATTGCGGGCCCTTTGACGAACCTGACTCGTAAGCGAGTGCCATTTGTATGGAGTGATCACTATCAGCTAGCCTTCGATGAGCTGAAGGATAAGTTAAAGTCAGCGTTGGTGCTTACATTGCCTAGGAGTGGGGTGGAGTATCGGGTATAAATGGATGCATCCTTGTAGGGAATTGGTGGTGTATTACAGAAGGAGGAGAGGGATATACCTTATGCGTCCCGAAAGCTTAAACCCCATGAGAAGAATTACCCCACCCACGACCTTGAGTTAGCAGCGGTCATTTTTTTCTTTGAGGATATGGAGACACTACATATTGGGAGAGAGGTTCACATTGTTCACAGATGATAAGTCACTTCAGTATCTATTCACACAGAAGGATCTGAACATGAGGCAGAGGTGGTGGCTAGAGTTCGTAAAGGATTACTAGTTTGATATACAGTATCATCCTGGTAAGGTTGACGTGGAAGTAGAACCGTTAAGACGATGACCTACTAGAGAGCTAACGGAGGTCTAGAAAGCGAAGTGGAGGGAGCTTCGACACAATTATGAGGTCGCCAGAGCATGCAAGTCGATTTTATCTATCACTCCCAAGATTGTTATGCAGGTAGTAAAGGCTCAGGCATTGGGACCGATTCTGCCAGGACAGGGAGTGTCAGCTATTAGCCGAGGGTGCAGAGTCGTATTCGGTTAGCTCAGAGGTTGGATTACGTTTTAATGGGAGACTTGTTGTGCCACGGGATGAGGATCTGAGACTTACATCAAAGGATTTAGGTTTTACCAGAGCATGTTCAGTGGATACACAATGAATTCCATGTGTCATCGCTAAATAAATATCGGAGGAGCGAGAGAGATTTTTGACATGTGCCACTCAAGGAGATTGATTTGCGGCCAAACATCTCATATGAGGAGAGGCTCGTGGCTATTCTGGATCGTAGTGAGCGTAAACTGCAGTCCAATGTGGTACCATTAGTGCAAGTTCAGTGGAGACGCCACAATATAAATGAGTCGACATGGGGGCGGGAGGATGAAATGAGAGAGAATTATCCAGAATTGTTCACTGCAGGTATGTCCTGATTTCGGGGATGAAATTCCTTTAAAAAGGGGGTAGTATATAATACCCCGTATTTTTGAATATTTGAAATTTAATTACTTGAATAAGTTAATTGGTTATATATTTAATTACACGTGGGTATTAATTTAATCGAATTAAATTTATTAATCGAGAGAGAATGATTAATATTATGAAATGAATTTACTAAGTGAATAGTAAAATAATTACAGTAATTATAACACGTCATAGCGAGTGATATTGGCATAGTCAGATTTTATCTCAACCGAGAGTTACCTGTAGACTAATTTGAGGTAGAGATGGAAAATATATTTACAGTCACTCGGATGATGATTTCGAGGTGATGGGTGATTCTAAAAGTGTCTAAATAGTCAGAATAGTATACCCTGGGATTTAGTTTAGGTCCTGGGTCAATCGTGGGCCAAACTAGCACCTATTGAGGGAATTTTGGTCATTTGAAAAGTTAAGGTTAAGAGACCCACGAAATTGTAAGTCTTATATATGATAATATTTGGGTGAGGCTCGGGTTAGAAGTTTGAAAACCTAAGAGAGGCCATTAGATAAGAAAATGAGAGAGTTCTTCGAGGTTTTGAAGAAATTTTTGGAGCTTTCATTTTGATCTTGCACCACAAAGAACATGGGAGTGAGGATTGGAAGAGGAGATCATCAATCCATCATCTCAACCATGAAATCAGACCCTCCTAATCAAGGCAAGTGTTTATTTGTAATTTTTTTTAGGTTATAATACCCATGTTGTTAGGGATTCAAACTATCTTGACTAAATTAGTGATTCTTGGATGAAAATAATGACTTAAATGCATGTTTGGGTAGGAATTGCATGTAGAAGGATTTGACATCTGTAGCGGATAATAAAGTAGAGAGTTTGTGTAATTATGAACGAATTTAATTCGGGTTTATGTTGAATATTAATGGAGAATAATGAAAACCTAATGTTCTTGAGGATTAGATGATTAAATCTATTCTTGAATGGAAATTTTAATGATTTTGATGTCTGTTACATTAGGAATCATCCCGATGAATGTATAAATGGTTAGGAGCAATTGGTTTCAAATTTGGTGAATAAATATGGAAGTTATGCGGGGATTAATGGTGAAAATCGCATCCGCATAATGAAGAAGACGAATTGCAGAGAGGCGGAATGGTTTGGTTCCGAGGAGGACCGTTTCGGTTCCCAAAAAAATGTAAAATTTTCCTTTTTAGCCTAAACTCCTATGTTGTTGTCTATAAACTTTTGGGACATTGATAAAATATAATAAGGGATTTATTATATTGCAATAGGCCTTGATAGGGTTATGAGATTCAATCTTATTGAGATAATTAAGATGATGATTAAGCAAGATAAATGATAATGTAATTAACTCGAGAGAATGATGATGTAATTACATGAAAGCGTGAGTGATACTATTGTATAGATCATTAGGGTAAGGAAAACTTAGCTACTTAAATAAACTAAGGGGTAACTAGGACCCTTAGAGTAGAGAATGATACTCCATTAAATGCGACAGTGAGAATAATCATAAATTGAAAGTACGATGAGTATTAGAGTAATATATACTGCGTACGAAGTTATGATATTTATGTTGTGTGTATACCTACTGATTTTCTATATGTGGGATGAATACCTATTGTATACTTGATTGTATTGGGGTCGAGGTGACATTCGAAACCAATACATGAAAAAAGTATTGGGGTCGAGGTAACATTATGAACCAATACATGAAAAGAATATTGGGGTCGAGGTAACATTTCGAACCAATACATGAAAAGAATATTGGGGTCGAGGTGACATTCCAAACCAATACATGAAAAGATTATTGGGGTCGAGGTGACACTCCGAACCAATATATAAAATAATCTTTGGGGTCGAGGTAATATTCCGAACCAATAGTCCTTAATGTTTTATACGGGGACACGATGGAAAAGTATGCACTTATAATATATACCGTGTGTGAAATATATACCATGTGAATAATCTACTTGTGTATGGTAGTAGACTACTAGAGGAAAAAACCAAATAGATGGGTAATTATGTAGAGAAACGTAGTTATATGATCAAATGTTAACATGTAAGAAATGTTACTTAGAATGATTATAACATACGAGCGAGGTTAATAAGATAGCGTACTGTATAGGTGGTATGGGGACTTGGAAGTGTTAGTCGTATAATGTAGTAATTATGTCTAGTTACCTTGTGTAGAATAGATAGGTTAGCTAGGTAGAGACGTTAGGCGTGCACAAAAGCTGAGGGATGAGAAAACTGAAGGGAGTGTACACGAACATAACATATGTAATCAATAACTGATTTTAAACTTTGATAAATAGTTGCAAAATATTTTCAAAATGTTTTGGGTATTATCCCTAGCTATAAAATCTTTTTAAAAAACCTTTTAGGTGTCCAGCCACAGGGACACCATACGTATGATTATTTATAGGGACGTATAGCTGCAACACTGTGGAGGCTAGTAGGACTTTGATTAGATGCATCCATCATTTAATTTCTAGTGTAGGAGTTTATTCTAGAATTTCAGTTTGGACATATTGCCCCTTTGAGATTTATTTATTTAGTATTTCAGTTTCTGATTTCTATTCTAGTTTTCTTAGTAGTTTGATTTATTATTTGGTTTGGGATTTGAGCCAATGGTTTATTCGCCAAGACTTTCGTTATTCATTTATTTGAGATAAATTAGACTCTAGAATGGTGTGAATGTTTTATATTCAATGTTTTCGCATATTACTATTTCTCAGTTTAATGCAAGATAAAATATGACACCGGCTTAATTAACTAATATGTGATTAGTAATTAATTTGGTAATCGACGGTGATGCTAAGCATGGACCATTTTCTAAATCCCGTTTTAATTTAATAAAGGCCTGATTACCCGCATTTAATTAGGTGGGGTGTCACACCGACAGTTGCTTTCATCTTGGAAGTTGATTTATTTCTTTGCATGCAAAGAAGAAAAATTGTAGCTACCTCTCCAAAGACGAAGCGAAGTATATTATAGTAGGAAGTTATTGTGCTGAACATTTATGAATGAAAAAAATGTTAAAAGACTATAGTATTGGTCAAGAATGCATGATTATTTGTTGTAACAATACTAGTAGAGCTGTGTTTCGGCCGGATCGGATTGGAAAATGTCTACTTGGAAAAACTTTCAATTTTTTCGGAAATAACATAACTTTTTCGATCCGATTTTTTCGAAAAATTAAAAAAAAATTCCGAATTCGAAAAAATCGGAAAATCGGCAAAAATCGAAAATTCACAAAATATATTAAAAATCCAGAAATTTCAAAAATTCCAAAATTTCAAAAAAATAAATTATGGATTTTCGATTACTCGAAATTCTCATTTTAAAGAAACAATGAAAATGGCTTAACCCAACATGTAAACACATGAGGATTTGGCTCATTTTTCATTTGTGTAGAAGTTAGGAGGATACTCTCATTTTATAAAGCATATTTTGGAGCCCTCTCCCTCTCCCAACTGATGAGGGATATGTAAAACTTTAAAAAAATCGAAAAAGAAATCGGAAAAATGGGAAAACAATTTCAAAAAAATCGAAAATAATTCGAAAAGAAATCGAAAAAATCGGATCGGCATAGTTTCGAAAAAATCGGATCGGAAAAATCGAAAAATCGGAAATTCATAATTATTTTCGATTCCGATCCGATTTTTTTTGGAAAAATCGGAAATCGACAAACTAAAATTTCATTTCAAATTCGAAAAAAATTGTATCGAAAATCAGAAAAATCAGACGGTTCGGAAAAAAACACAGCCCTAAATACTAGCGCCATTAGCATCTCTAAGAATCCTATTCAAAATTATAGAATAATGCATATATACATACAATATCATTTCATTACAGAATTTTTTGAAGAAATATTTGTATTTAAGCTATGTTTTTACTAATATTCAATTATCGTATATTTTAACGAAACATCTTGATTGGACCAGATTTGAGCTTCTTAGATCATTATTGGGTATTTGTGTCGTTGATTGAATGATTTGATAACACGAGTTGTATATTTCTATATCTAACGGCTTGGCATATAATGAATAAACTTTTCTAATTTCCACACGACGAAATTTGAAATTTTATGTTTTTACAAATCCATAATTGTTAACCCATTTTAAAAGTTGGTGTTGGTAACCCTTACACCTATTGGTTGAACCATTAAAAGCTATGGAAACCACCATAAATACTTATTTATTAAATTAATGTTTCAACAAATAAGATTTTAAGATTACCAAGACCCTCTTTCAAAGTGGGTAAACAATTGTGGACTCTCTTTTGATACTTTTTAAAACATCTATTCATTAAAACAAAATTTATACTTATTTAAAGTTTTCCAAAATCAAAACCTTAGGTTAATCTCTCTCCACGTTTCATTGACTATGACATTGAATTCTACTACTACAAATACTCAACGTAAAGATAAAGTAAGATACAAATAAAGGGTTGTGCTAAACTTATTCACTAAAAAGGATGTTGAAGATATATATCTGCTTAATTTGTACATTCATTTCGTGTCCTTTATGTTTGTGTTCTTTATATTATTGTACTACATGTACTACCATATTACATGTGTACTACCACATCATACTATCATACTTATAGTTTAACTATTAATAGCTCATGTATATCCTTGTAGATATGTGTAATACCCCGTATTTTTTGACTATATTTAATTTGGGATTAATTAATTAAATTGCGTATTAATTGGAAATTAATCCGGGTTATAAATACTAATGTGATGCGAGTTGGTATTTGATTATGTGCATATATGATTATATATGAACTTGGTATTTGAAAATTGTCGTGAGATTTATATACGGCATTTTTAGAAATTTTTGTTGAGACGCGTGGGACCGCCGCGTCACGGTATAATATTTTGATATTAAAAGTGAATTTAAAATCTATAATCCGTATGGTCGTTTTGAGTGCGCCAACGCGTCCGGAAGGGTCGAGATAGTCAGAAAACACTAGCCGGGGGTATAGTTTGAGTCCCGGGATATTTTTAGGCCATACCGGTAACTTAAAGGGTATTTTAGTAATTTGGTATTTTTGGGTAATTAAAAGTGACGAAAATTGAGAGTTGTAATCTGATAAGGATTGACCCAACCAACCTTTATTAACCCCATAAGCTACGTAGGTTATCATTTAGTCTTCCAACTCTCCCAAAGGAAACCCTAGCCACCATAGCCACCTTTGGAAGAAGAAAGCTTGGAGAAGGAGAGAGAGAGAGGAATTCTGCAGAGATTCTTCACCAAATCAACACCAAATCCGAAATCAAACCAAGGCAAGTGATTTATTCCATTTAAATTTCAGAGAATGCTTCTTCCATGTTAGATTATTCATAAATTTTGTATGTTCTTGGAAGATAATGAAAAACCCATAAGATTGGAGTTATTAGTTTGGATTTTGGGATATAGGTTGCATGTAGAATGTTACTGGAAGATTATATTAAGAGAATTATCAACTTTTGTTATACCAAAAACGGATTTAAGATGAGGTTCATGACTGTTCTTGAGAAAAATCAGAAAAACTAGGTTTTTGATGAAGATTGATCCATATGTAGCCTATAGTTGTTGAAATATTGATTTGTGGACTTTAGTAATATTGTAGGATTGTTATATGACATTACTATAACGTTATAATTGAGAATCATACGTTAGAAATAAGTTTTGGGACGTTTTCAAATCTGCAGAACGAAGCAGTCCGTAGCCATACCTGTTCGATCGATCGATCGACATTCATCAGTCGATCGATCGACTAGATCGATCGATCGATATTCATAGGTCGATCGATCGACCTTCCCAGAATGAGTGAAATTTTCCTTAATATGATTTTAATGATGGAAACCCTCGGAGAATATGTTTGGAGACTTTGTGAATACCCTTAGCTTTAAGGAAGACCAGTAGGCATGATTATGAAGTGGGACTTTAATCAGAATGTAATTTGAGGAATTATTCTAAATAAATGAAATTCGTTATGTGAGTTAATATTTGGGTTAATAGTACAAATTTGAATAAGTTGATGAAATAGGGTTTGGGGCAGGAGTAAAGACCTTAGGCATAAAGATATCATATGTGAGAATTATGGAAACTTAGTAGTCTATTCGAGATAGGTTTTAAGTTTAAGAAATTACGACGTGAGACGTGGCGACTATTTAAATTATATATTATCGGATTACTTGAAATATATAAGTTTGGGATAATGGTATAATGATGTAGAAAATACCTTATTAAAAATGGTGATATCTAGGTTGTGTGAATGCTTAGTATATAGTTTATGTGTATGACATACCTACCATACTTGCTATCACGGGAGGTTACGTTCGCTTAGGACCCTCTAATCCTTGTGTGCCTACGGGGGGGATATAGACTGGTACCTTGATGAACATAGGTCATTGAAAGACTTATTGTGATATTAATAAGTCCGCGGATCGTGGGAGCGTAGGTATGTGCGTGACCCATGTGAAGGTGACTATGTTCGCCTCCATTATTTGTGATGTTGTTATTTGAGAACTATTCCTGAGAGATTCAGAATATGTGATCCTTATGTACGTGATGTACCGGGATGGATAGCAGAGTATGTGTGCACCGGAGCTTAGTTCTCGGGGTGCTTATATTGTATATTTATGATGTGAATAATATACATTAAATTAATGGAAATCCTCATGTTAATGTTGTAAAAATATTACGATATTGTTTCGAGATATATAATGAGTTAGCTGATACTTATATCAATGGCATAGTTAGTAACTGAGTTTACGTTAAACCTCTATTTAATTACGAGCGTTGTTATGTTAAATTAACCGAGTAAAAATGGGTAGAACCTTTGGTAGTCTAGCAAGTTACGTTGTCACTTAGCTAGTGGAAAGGGTAGTTATAGATGGGTACTTACGTTAGGAGTGCACAGTTAGTCGAGTGGTGAGAATTTAATGTGAGTGCACGTCCTAACATGTACTTTGCATTTAATGTTTTAAATGTTTTTAATGCACTTGCAGGTTTTTAAAATGATTTCCACTTTCGGGCTCTGACCCATTTGCTTTCAAATATATTTTCTTGTAAAACCATTTTTGGTGCCCAGCCACAAGGACACCAAGCATAGGATTCTCATTCAGGTGATGAGCTGTAGCTGTTTGTGGAAGCTACAGGGATTTGCATGTAGACGCCTCTCTCATTTGGATTCCAGTCTCAGCATCTATCAGTTGTAGGGCATGTTGCCCAATTCTATTAGACATTTTTACATTTCAGTTTTCAGACTCTAGCATGTATTGCTCAGTATTCAGTTTTAGTTATTTATTTCAGTTTACTTATCAGTTGTGGGATCTGTATTGAGGAGTTTTTCCTCCAGAGTTTATTTACATTTTGTGATGGTTATTCGTTTTACTTCAGTATGGTGAATGGTGTTATTTAGTTATTCATTACTCTAGTTGCATGTTAATCAGATTTAATAAAATTTGGCACTTACTTTTTAAATACTAGGTGGTTAGTAATAATAAAACATTTTCGACAGTGATGCTATTAACTGAGCCAACTTGGCATTTTGAATTAATTTTATAAAGGAGTAGCTACCCGGTGTTTAATTAGTCGGGGTGTCACAGGTGGTATCAGAGCATCAGGTTCTAGTGTCCTTTAGGATCTGTACGGCTATTATGTTTCCGCTACGTTTTCTTTGATATAGAGCCCTATATTTTAGGACTGTTGTACTCTTATTGTGTATGCTTCGTTCTTCAGCTATTTTAAGTTTATAAACCGTGAACTTATAAACTTTGTTCTTATTTCAGATGCCTCCACGACGTGCACGACGAGTTCCCAGGAATGCAACGCCCGAACCCCAGCCCGCTCCAGTTCAGGGCATGTTGAACGCCGCTGAGGTTGCAGCTATAGTAGCTCAAGCGGTAAATGCCGCGATTGCCGTTATTCAGCAGGCACCACCACCGGCGCCGGTTGCCGCGCCAGCACAGGTTAATGCATTCCCGTCTGCTTGGGAGCGTGTACGTGACGCTTTTCAGAAAGCGCATCCGCCAGAGTTTGCAGGTAGCTCAGACGTAGTAGTCTCGAGCCAATGGAGGAAGGACATACAGAGGCATTTGAGGATGCATGAGTGCACTGATGTTCAGAAACAGGTGCTAGCTACTTTCAAGCTAGTTGGATCTGCGCTGCAGTGGTGGGAGTCCATTACCACCGCGGAGGAGAGGGATACCCTCACCATTCAGGAGTTCTGGGTGCGGTTTGACCGCAAGTACTTTCCATCCGCAGTTCATACAAAGATGAGGAGGAAGCTTATGAGTTTGAAGCAAGAGAGCAAGACAGTGGCCGAGTATGAGGCCGAGTTCACTAACCTGTTGAATATCGTTCCAGACGAGATTCCAACAGAGAAGAAGAAGATAGAGAAGTTCACTGATGGGTTGAATTGGAGGATCCGTCAGCATCTGCTTGGGAACCTATCGTTGGCCACGTATTCTGATGTGGTTAACGCTGCATTATTGCACTGCCAGGACCACCGTTTTCACATAGCCGAGGGCAAGCGGTCGGGGGAGTCTAGCCATCAGGGCAGGACTGGAGGACATAGTGCCAGCGGGGCACAATCGGGTCAGGGGCAGAGGCAGACTGAGCAGGGTACCCAGCAGGGGGACAATAAGAGGTTCCGGTCAGGGAACTACAGGCAGGGACAGGGAGGTTTCCGCCAGGGCCATCAGGGTCCAAACGGCCATCAGGGCCAGCAGGGGCAGAATGGGCAGCAGTTCCATCAGGGCCAGCAGGGCCAAGGGAGGAATGGTAACGGCCACCAGGGCCGGGGACAGCAGGGGCAGAGGGGAGGGAACTTCCCAGGGAAGTGCTTTACTTGTGGCAAGACTGGCCATAAGAAGCAGGATTGTCCTGATAGGGGCAGGGCCCCACAGCAGCAGCAGCAGGGTACTCGCCAGGAGCCACAGAGACCTATGTTTCCCGCCGCTCTTCCTGCACCGCCACAGATGGCAGCTTTGCCACCCATTCCAGCAGTCCCAGCTCAGCAGGGGCAGCTACAGTATGGACGTGTCTACAACGTTCACCAGGCTGCAGTTCCACAGGCACCGCCCGCGATCGAGGGTACGTTTCCTATCCATGGCACTATGGGTCGGGTGTTATTTGATACGGGTGCTACACACTGTTTTATTGCTACACACTTTGCGAAAGCTTTAGGATTGCTAGCTACGGCAGAGAGCACAGTGACGTGTGTCGACTCACCATTAGGGAGTGGGTCACTTATTTTCTTTATATGCCGGGGAGTCGGGGTAGAAGTTGGTGGTTTGGTATTGCCTGCAGACATGTTAGTGTTAGACATGCATGTTCACGATGTGATCATCGGTATGGATTGGCTCGTAGCATATAGGGCCATGATTGATTGCTTCAGCGGGAGCATTGTTTTTGCCATTCCGGGGCAGGAGATGTTTGTAGTGGCGATGCCTCGCCCAGAGGGAGGATCGACCGCTCATCTGTATTACATAGAGGAGGATACCTCTAAGGAGGTTGTTATTCC
Source organism: Sambucus nigra (assembly GCA_949130495.1). Taxonomy (NCBI): domain Eukaryota; kingdom Viridiplantae; phylum Streptophyta; class Magnoliopsida; order Dipsacales; family Adoxaceae; genus Sambucus; species Sambucus nigra. The sequence continues at coordinate 649,231,238 of OX422208.1, forward strand.
TTTAGATTCGATCCCGGTTGTCAGGGAATATTCAGATGTGTTTCAGGAGATACCAGGCTTACCACCCAGTCGAGAAATAGACTTCGTTATTGATTTGCTACCGGGTACGAGACCTATAGCACGTGCACCGTACCGTATGGCTCCAGCTGAGATGCGAGAGTTACGGGATCAGATAGAGCAGCTGTTAGGGCAGGGCTTTATTCGCAGGAGTACCTCACCTTGGGGCGCTCCAGTTTTGTTTGTGAAGAAGAGGGATGGTTCACTGAGATTGTGCGTGGACTACCGAGAGTTGAATAAGGTCACGATACGAAATAAGTATCCGTTGCCTCGAATCGATGACTTATTCGACCAGTTGAGAGGAGCATCTTTCTTCTCGAAGATTGACTTGAGGTCGGGATACCATCAGTTGCGTATCAGGGAGGAGGATGTCTCGAAGACTGCGTTCTTATCGAGATATGGTTCTTATGAGTTTCGGGTTATGCCTTTCGGCTTGACCAACGCTCCAGCTGTGTTTATGGACTTGATGAACAGGGTGTTCAGAGATTTCCTCGATCAATTTGTCATTGTCTTCATTGATGACATTCTGGTCTATTCTCAGACAGAGGAGGAGCACGCCGAGCATTTGAGGCAGGTTTTGCAGACACTTCGTCAGAACGAGCTGTATGCAAAATATGAGAAGTGCGGGTTTTGGCTGAAGGAAGTCCAGTTCTTGGGTCACATTATTTCCGACCAGGGAATATCTGTCGATCCGGGAAAGGTATCAGCGGTGAGGGAGTGGGGACAGCCCACGACACCAACAGAGATTCGTAGTTTCTTGGGTCTAGCAGGATACTAAAGGGGGTTTATTCGGGGTTTCTCGGAGATAGCAGGTCCTTTGACACATCTTACTCGTAAGGGTGTGCCATACATCTGGAGTGATGCCTGTCAGTTGGCATTCGATGAATTGAAGGACAAATTGACCTCAGCACCTGTGTTAGCATTGCCGAGACCGGGAGTTGAGTATTTGGTTTACACCGACGCATCTTTGCAAGGGCTTGGAGGTGTGTTGCAGTAGGAGAGACAGGCCATAGCTTATGCTTCCCGTAAGCTTAAGCCTCATGAGAAGAATTACCCCACGCATGATTTGGAGCTGGCAGCGGTAGTATTTGCCTTACGGATTTGGAACCACTATCTTTTGGGGGAGAAGTTTCAGCTGTTCACGGACCACAAGTCACTACAGTATCTGTTCACACAGAAGGAATTGAATATGCGGTAGCGTAGGTGGCTTGAGTTTGTGAAAGACTACCAGTTCGACATCCAGTACCACCCGGGTAAGGCTAACGTGGTAGCAGACGCGTTGAGCCGCAGGCCAGCAGATGAGGTGGCAGAGGTGTGGAAGGCTAAGTGGAAGGAATTGGGACACCAGGATGCAGTGGCCCGATCTTTCATGTCTGTGATGACCGTTACACCGCAGATTATCACGAAGGTAGTACGGGCACAGGCCAATGACTCGTTCTGTCAGGAGCAGATAGTTCGATTACTAGCAGAGGGAGCCGAGTCCTATACCGTTAGCTCAGACGGGGGATTGCGCTTCAATGGGAAATTGGTAGTTCCGGAAGGAGAGGAATTGCGACACGATGTTATGGCAGAGTCGCACGGCTCACGGTTCGCGGTACATCCCGGAGGGGACAAAATGTACCAAGACATGAGACGGCAGTATTGGTGGGGCGGTATGAAGAGAGATATCGCTGAGTTTGTCTCGAAATGCACCACTTGTCAGCTCGTAAAAGTGGATCATCAGAGACCGGCAGGATTGCTACAGCCATTGGAGGTTCCGGTGTGGATGTGGGAAAGCATATCCATGGACTTTATCACGGGGTTGCCTACGTCGCAGAGGGGCCACGACTCCGTTTGGGTAATTGTGGACAGGTTGTCCAAGGTCGCTCACTTTTTACCCGTTAGGACTGATTACACTGCGGGACAGTATGCCCAGCTTTTCATTTCAGAGATTGTGAGACTTCACGGTGTGCCCCTGAATATCGTGTCTGACAGAGACAAGATATTTGTTTCGAGGTTTTGGGAGAGTTTCCAGGAGGCCATGGGCACGGAATTGCGGTTGAGTACGGCTTATCACCCGCAGACCGATGGGCAGACAGAGCGCACCAACCAGATGTTGGAGGACATGCTACGCATGTGCATTATTGACTTCGGGGGTGGATGGGAGCAGTACCTTCCACTGGTGGAGTTTGCTTACAACAACTCCTATCAGTTCACGATTGGCATGGCTCCGTTTGAGGCATTGTACGGTAGGCCTTGTCGTTCCCCAGCATGTTGGTTGGAGGTGGGGGACAACAAACTGCTTGGGCCGGAAGTGATTCAGGATACTTCGGCAAGGATTGAGTTGATTCGGAGTCGCATTCGGGTAGCTCAAGACAGGCAGAAGAGTTATGCTGATGCGAAGAGGTTTTTCAGGGAGTTCCAAGTGGGGGACCAGGTTCTGCTCAGGGTATCTCCGATGAAGGGGATTATGCGTTTCGGGAAGAAGGGGAAGTTGGCACCGAGGTATGTGGGGCCGTTCCCTATTATTGAGCGGATCGGACCGGTCGCGTATAGACTTGGGTTGCCGGAGCACTTGCATCGGATTCACGATGTGTTCCATATTTCCTCGCTGAGGAAATACCTTAGGGACAATTTGGCTCATTCTCACATTGCTGTGGAGAACATCGATCTCCAGCCGGATAGCTCCTACGAGGAGGGGCCAATTGCTATTTTGGACCAAAGCGAGAGGAAACTGCGGTCAAAGATAGTCCCGTTAGTGCGTGTTCAGTGGCGACATCACAATGTCGAGGAGTCCACATGGGAGAGCGAGGATGAGATGCGCGAGCGTTATCCAGAACTGTTTTTAGCAGGTACTTTCTAGTTTCGAATTTCGGGACGAAATTCAGTTATTAGGGGGGAAGTATGTAATACCCCGTATTTTTGGACTATATTTAATTTGGGATTAATTAATTAAATTGCGTATTAATTGGAAATTAATCCGGGTTATAAATACTAATGTGATGCGAGTTGGTATTTGATTATGTGCATATATGATTATATATGAACTTGGTATTTGAAAATTGTCGTGAGATTTATATACGGCATTTTTAGAAATTTTTGTTGAGACGCGTGGGACCGCCGCGTCACGGTATAATATTTTGATATTAAAAGTGAATTTAAAATCTATAATCCGTATGGTCGTTTTGAGTGCGCCAACGCGTCCGAAAGGGTCGAGATAGTCAGAAAACACTAGCCGGGGGTATAGTTTGAGTCCCGGGATATTTTTAGGCCATACCGGTAACTTAAAGGGTATTTTAGTAATTTGGTATTTTTGGGTAATTAAAAGTGACGAAAATTGAGAGTTGTAATCTGATAAGGATTGACCCAACCAACCTTTATTAACCCCATAAGCTACGTAGGTTATCATTTAGTCTTCCAACTCTCCCAAAGGAAACCCTAGCCACCATAGCCACCTTTGGAAGAAGAAAGCTTGGAGAAGGAGAGAGAGAGAGGAATTCTGCAGAGATTCTTCACCAAATCAACACCAAATCCGAAATCAAACCAAGGCAAGTGATTTATTCCATTTAAATTTCAGAGAATGCTTCTTCCATGTTAGATTATTCATAAATTTTGTATGTTCTTGGAAGATAATGAAAAACCCATAAGATTGGAGTTATTAGTTTGGATTTTGGGATATAGGTTGCATGTAGAATGTTACTGGAAGATTATATTAAGAGAATTATCAACTTTTGTTATACCAAAAACGGATTTAAGATGAGGTTCATGACTGTTCTTGAGAAAAATCAGAAAAACTAGGTTTTTGATGAAGATTGATCCATATGTAGCCTATAGTTGTTGAAATATTGATTTGTGGACTTTAGTAATATTGTAGGATTGTTATATGACATTACTATAACGTTATAATTGAGAATCATACGTTAGAAATAAGTTTTGGGACGTTTTCAAATCTGCAGAACGAAGCAGTCCGTAGCCATACCTGTTCGATCGATCGATCGACATTCATCAGTCGATCGATCGACTAGATCGATCGATCGATATTCATAGGTCGATCGATCGACCTTCCCAGAATGAGTGAAATTTTCCTTAATATGATTTTAATGATGGAAACCCTCGGAGAATATGTTTGGAGACTTTGTGAATACCCTTAGCTTTAAGGAAGACCAGTAGGCATGATTATGAAGTGGGACTTTAATCAGAATGTAATTTGAGGAATTATTCTAAATAAATGAAATTCGTTATGTGAGTTAATATTTGGGTTAATAGTACAAATTTGAATAAGTTGATGAAATAGGGTTTGGGGCAGGAGTAAAGACCTTAGGCATAAAGATATCATATGTGAGAATTATGGAAACTTAGTAGTCTATTCGAGATAGGTTTTAAGTTTAAGAAATTACGACGTGAGACGTGGCGACTATTTAAATTATATATTATCGGATTACTTGAAATATATAAGTTTGGGATAATGGTATAATGATGTAGAAAATACCTTATTAAAAATGGTGATATCTAGGTTGTGTGAATGCTTAGTATATAGTTTATGTGTATGACATACCTACCATACTTGCTATCACGGGAGGTTACGTTCGCTTAGGACCCTCTAATCCTTGTGTGCCTACGGGGGGGATATAGACTGGTACCTTGATGAACATAGGTCATTGAAAGACTTATTGTGATATTAATAAGTCCGCGGATCGTGGGAGCGTAGGTATGTGCGTGACCCATGTGAAGGTGACTATGTTCGCCTCCATTATTTGTGATGTTGTTATTTGAGAACTATTCCTGAGAGATTCGGAATATGTGATCCTTATGTACGTGATGTACCGGGATGGATAGCAGAGTATGTGTGCACCGGAGCTTAGTTCTCGGGGTGCTTATATTGTATATTTATGATGTGAATAATATACATTAAATTAATGGAAATCCTCATGTTAATGTTGTAAAAATATTACGATATTGTTTCGAGATATATAATGAGTTAGCTGATACTTATATCAATGGCATAGTTAGTAACTGAGTTTACGTTAAACCTCTATTTAATTACGAGCGTTGTTATGTTAAATTAACCGAGTAAAAATGGGTAGAACCTTTGGTAGTCTAGCAAGTTACGTTGTCACTTAGCTAGTGGAAAGGGTAGTTATAGATGGGTACTTACGTTAGGAGTGCACAGTTAGTCGAGAGGTGAGAATTTAATGTGAGTGCACGTCCTAACATGTACTTTGCATTTAATGTTTTAAATGTTTTTAATGCACTTGCAGGTTTTTAAAATGATTTCCACTTTCGGGCTCTGACCCATTTGCTTTCAAATATATTTTCTTGTAAAACCATTTTTGGTGCCCAGCCACAAGGACACCAAGCATAGGATTCTCATTCAGGTGATGAGCTGTAGCTGTTTGTGGAAGCTACAGGGATTTGCATGTAGACGCCTCTCTCATTTGGATTCCAGTCTCAGCATCTATCAGTTGTAGGGCATGTTGCCCAATTCTATTAGACATTTTTACATTTCAGTTTTCAGACTCTAGCATGTATTGCTCAGTATTCAGTTTTAGTTATTTATTTCAGTTTACTTATCAGTTGTGGGATCTGTATTGAGGAGTTTTTCCTCCAGAGTTTATTTACATTTTGTGATGGTTATTCGTTTTACTTCAGTATGGTGAATGGTGTTATTTAGTTATTCATTACTCTAGTTGCATGTTAATCAGATTTAATAAAATTTGGCACTTACTTTTTAAATACTAGGTGGTTAGTAATAATAAAACATTTTCGACAGTGATGCTATTAACTGAGCCAACTTGGCATTTTGAATTAATTTTATAAAGGAGTAGCTACCCGGTGTTTAATTAGTCGGGGTGTCACAATATGCGCAAAATTAATTCAATATATCTCGTTTCCGCCATTTATTTCTCTCTCTCTCTCTCTCTCTCTCTTTGGTATCATAACGTGTCATTAGTGCTATAATGCTCGTAGTGGCCTTCCTCCTCCAAGGCTCAAGTCACCGCCACACAACCTCTGCTAGTGGGACTCTCGCGACTACACTAAGACTTTTCTCCTCTCGCTGCCACCATCACTCGTGATCTGACTCCTTTTTTGGCGTGAATTCCGACCCATTCCTCGACCCGTGAGTGGACCTGAACTGGCCTAGATCTAACCCACCTTTTTTTTGGGTATGTTTGAGCTTATTTAGGTTCCCAACCCATTTTTAATCTAATTTTCTTCATTCCAAGATCATTTTCGGGGTTATCAGTTCGATCTCTATTTTCAGTAAGTCAAAACCTTAATTTCACTTTTTCTCTTTTTTTCAATGGTATGGATCGCCAAGACCTCACTCACACATCTCTATCATATGTGATGGTACTAACTACACCCCCTGGTCCTAGGCAATGTCAAGTTTTCTCACGGGCCAAAATTTATGATTTTATATCACCAGGAGTGTCACTAAACCCACATAGGCTGCTGGGGAAGTTGATGATAAGTTTTAAGATCTTCGTGAGGAGTGGGAGTGCAAAGACCATCATGTAATCATGTGGTTCTGTAATTCTTGTTCACCCTCAATTAGCCCCAATTTGGCAGATTGACCACTGTCAAATCTCTTTGGAATTTTCTTCAAAACATATATACCACTACTGGACTCGCTAATCAATATCAACTTATGAGAATCCTTCGTCACATGAAACAACAACTCAGATAAAACATCAACAATTTTTTGTATAAGATTCACTATGTCTGAGACTAGTTGACCCCTTTAGAATCCAGCGGGAAGGATCCTATCGATCATGTTAATTTTATTGACTATCGAGATTGTAAGCAATTGATTGTATTTATAATGGATCTTCATGATATATTTGAGCATATTCATGCATGTCGCCTTTATAGAGATCCTCTTCCTAAATTGGAGTACGCGATTTCAGAACTTTTGTTAGAGGAAACTCGCCTTACCACGCGTTCGAACTTCTTTTCTGCAGTTTTTCTTGCTACTCGCAGAGGTCCACTGTCCAAATCCAGGGGTAAATAGGGGAATGCTTCCAAGACATGCAACTACTATAACCTATCATATCATTTTCTTATTGATTTCCATACTCAAGTGTATAAGTTCTGTTATGTGATGGGCATTGGTTACGTCCATCGAGATTTCCTGAAGTTTCCATATCTGTGATTCCATACTTCATCCATCCCATGAGGTGGTACCTCTAAATCCTCTTCTACTACTGCCGATATTTCATCTACCATTGCCATTGATGATAGGATTGATCATCTTCATGATCTCGTCAAAGAGGTTCTTGCATATTCCAGTAATAATCCATCTACTTCTTTGTCGGTCACTTCAGGTAATTCTTCATGCTTTTTTATTCTTCCTATTGCAATCACATTACTTATAATACCTCTCTCTTCTCCACCACAAACTTTTCTTGTCATATACCAATTATTCACACTACTGAATGTTCACATTTTTCAGTCACTAACATTGGAGCAATCTGCACAGGAAATACCTCTTTTTTCGATACTTATTTGATTCCCAAACATACACTGAATCTTATATCTTTTACCCAACTTTATGATATTGTTTTAACCATCATTTTTTCTCCTTTTGGTTGTTATGTGCAAGATCCAAAGACGGGACATACTCTTGCGATAGGCTTTAAGTTTAGGCACCTCTTTGAGCTCGGTAACCTTTATATTCCATAATCACTCACCAACACGATTCTTAGAGTGGCCTCTGCATCCTCTACACCTTCTCTTAGTTTGCGGGATGACTGTCTGGGCCATGATTCTGTTAGTAGTCATAAGTCTGTGTTTTCTTATGGTCACTTAGGGTAAGTTAATAATGTGAAATTTAACTATCTTCCTTGTCAATTTATAAAATAATCGGTTTTATCGTTTAATAAAAGTGACTATATTTCCCATGATCCTTTTTAGTCACTACATTCTGATTTGTTAGCTCCATCTCCCACTTTTACAATGTGAAAATCTAGATATTTTGTTATTTTTGTAGATGACTATTGAAGCTATACCTAGTTGTTCCTTATGCAAAATCATTATGCGCTTCCTCAATATTACATATTTTTTTTACTTGTTTCGTTATTCTTCAACCCCACGAACGCACAAAATTAGTGTCTCGATACCAATTGTGTTGATTCTTGGTCCATGAGGTAGAACACAAAGGATACAAGTTTTAGAATCCCTACTTTAAACGTTTTCATTTATCCCATCATGTTGTCTTCATGAAACACATGTTGTTTTCATCACTGTCCAAATTTCAATAACCTCCTTTCCACACATCTCTATTCCTTACAAATCCCTCAGTAGACTTTTTTATTGATTCACTGGACCTCGATCCCTTGCCAGATATTACGCTACCACCACCACCCTCCCCATTCGTACCAGATATGATCTCCTCACCTGACCTGACTTCCTCTATACTATTAGCACCTTCAGTTTCCTCATTTGATGCTCCACCGGAGCTACTCTTCGAGGACTCTCCTAAGTTGATATGCACCAGTCTCTGATCCGAATCCCCTCCGTAAAAGTTTAAGACTAAAAACCATAAGCCATTTTCGTCTTTCACCATTTTCATTTTTCATCTTTCCATTCCTTATCAGGAATACAAATTTTATCATGTGCTCTTTGTGGCACGTATCTCAATTGTATGCTCTTTGTGGCATGTACTATGCTCTTTATGGCATTAATATCCATCAAGTCCAACTTTATGATTAGAATAGTTATAAATATATATATAACGATTCTAAGACTGCCCGTCCGGGTTTCCCCACTGTGCGCGCCCCTAAATGACCATCATCTTCCAGGGCCTATCATAAGACAACCTGGGATCCTAACGAAACATCAGGAAGTGGCCATATTCCTGCGGGATAGTCAAGACCACACCCGGAATCTCCTACCCATCGCAGAAAATATAAAACAAGCGCTCTATGTCCTAGGACTATATCCACCCTGCATTCATTAGTCAGGGGGCTTCACCTTACGCACGAACTTCCCTTATGATGTCATTTAGAGAGGTGTGTTTAAACCATTTTATTAATATCCATTGCATGATTTAGTAAATTATCATTTACTTTATCCATTTACATTTTATCAAATGCGTTAAGGTTATTCGGAACTATACATGCTTCACATCATCGTAATAACCTCGATGAATATTTAAACTCCCAAGTTATTTTTCCCAAATACCTTTTTGGACTATATATAAATAATCATACCTCAAATTAATTTCTAATGTCTCCAAATACAAATTAGTAATCTCCTAGACACCTACTAGTTGACAAAGGAAAGTAATGCCTGAGCATCACTTTCCGCAACCTCGAAATAACCCCCATGTAACCCAATTCTAGTCTAGAGTAGTAAAATAACTCACCTAGACCTCTAGGACTCTAACTTGACTTCATATAAGAAGGTTACTATATCCTACGACTAGAGAAAATGGGTTGAAAATGAAAAAGAGAACAAAATTAAAAGTAAAGGATTTCGGAAACGATTCGGCCAGAAAATATGGGATTCTGCAAATTTGTCGAATGGATTCAGACCCTCCAAATTGATTCGGTCAGGGAAATTGGATTTTTGCATAAAAGCCGAATCGATTCGAAGTAGGCCGAATCGATTCGGTTCACCTAAACCTGGAAGCTGTCTCTGGGCGAATCGATTCGGCCCTGCGAATTTTCCCACTTTTGGCTATGGAGTCTTGGACTCCAAATTTTACCCTGACTCAAATCCCTTCAGCCCAAGCTCATTTATTCCCACCAATACACCATAAATACTACCAACTACTACTACAACCATCAATAATCATCCAAATCATTCTTTAATGATTCAAGGCCCACAAATACACAAAAACCCTAAACAAATTAAACCATGATCAATACATCATTATCACAACTAATCATTTATCTTAAACCACATATAGCAAGTAGAAAACTTGCCTCAATCTAGCAAATGCAGATTTTCCTTATGTAGTAGCAAGAATCCTTCTTCAGTCTTCAATCTCTTCTCTTTTCCCTACTCTTTCTCTTCCTCTCTCTAGTTCTCTCAAGGTTTAGGAAATGAAATTAGGGAAAATAGAAGACTTAGCAAGACTAAGTCGTGCCATTAGTCAACAATACCAACTTAAATGATCAATACCGCGATAAAATAACACGCAACTACATATTTAAGGTATAATCACTCAAAAGTGCCAAAAACCTCAAAATACAATATGGCACATCTTTTGACTATCTCGCACATTCCGGAATCAACTACGGCCTCCAAATTATCATTTAGATATTTTATAATTCATTTTATGTTCCGGTTACATTTTAAATCACAATGTCATTTTAAATTCTTATGACACAATAAGATCACCATGAGGATATTTACATGCTCATACAGTAAATATAGAACAAGTTAGTAAATATTAACTTTTCTTCATTAAATAAATACTCGCTCCATATTACGATATTTCATATTTAATTACCTCACATAGTAAGTAAATATAAAATAGGCTTTCATAAGCGAGGGTTGTTACGTACTCCCCCCCCTTATGAGGGAATTTTGTCCCCAAAATTAAAGCGTACCTGGTAAGAAGAGATGCGGATATTTCTCCCGCATGTCATTCTCACGCTCCCACGTCGATTCTTTAGCATTGTGATGACTCCATTGGACTCTCGCCAAGGGCACCACACGAGACCTCAACTTGCGCTCTACATGCTCAATAATAGCAACCGGTTGTTCTTCATATGAAATATGGGGTTGCAAATCAATATCCTCGAAAGGGATATGCCAAAGGCCACCATCGCATCGCTTATACTTATTCAGAGAGGAAACATGGAATACATCGTGAATTTGTTGCAAAGGCTCCGATAAGGCAAGTTGATACGCCACGGGACCAACTTTCGCAATAATTGGAAAAGGTCCAAAAAAACGCGACGCAAGCTTCCCTTGCTTCCCGAAATGCTTAATGCCCTTTATTGGTGACACTCGCACCAAGACTTGGTCCCCAATCTCCAATTCCATGTGTCTTCTACCCACATCGGCATAACTCTTTTGGCGATCTTGTGCTATTCAAATGCGATTCCGAATGAGATCAATTTTTGAAGAAGTATCTTGGATCATTTCAGGTCCAAGAAATTTGTTATCACCCACTTCCAACCAACAAGCGGGTGACCTACATGGCCGCCCATAAAGAGCTTTATAGGGCCCCATTCCAATAGTAAATTGGTATGAGTTGTTATAAGAGAACTCAGCCAATGGAAGGTATTGTTCCCAACCACCTATGAAATCAAGCATACACATACGAAGCATATCCTCCAACATTTGGTTTACTCTTTCAGTCTGACCATCTGTTTGAGGATGATAAGAAGTGCTTAACCTCAATTCGGTCCCCATGGCCTCTTAAAAACTTTGCCAAAAGTGGGAGACAAAGATCTTATCCCGGTCGGAAATGATATTTAAAGGTACCCCATGAAGTCTAACGACCTCCTCGGTGAACAATTGGTCATAGTGAGTACTGTCATAATCAGTACGCACGGGTAGGAAGTGTGCCGACTTAGTCAAGCGGTCGATAATCACCCAAATTGAATCATAACCCCTTGGTGATCTTGGTAAGCCCGTAATAAAGTCCATCGATATGCTTTCCCATTTCAATACCAGAATCTCCAACGGTTGTAACAAACATGTCGGTTTCTGATGATCAATCTTGACTAGCTGACAAGTAGTGCATTGAGATACAAACTCCGAAATATCCTGCTTCATGTCGGGCCACCAATACTGGCGGCACATGTCTTAATACATCTTGTCTCCACCAGGATGTACCGTATATTTCGAACCGTGAGATTCCACCATCACCTCCCATATCGAATCCCCCTCATCTGGAACAATAAGTCTTCCATGGAAGCGTAATCCACCCTCTGAACTTATCGAGTAGGATTCCGCTCCCTCGGATAGTAATCGGTGTATATGGTCCTGACAAACCTTATCCCTTCCTTGGGCTTCCACAACCCTTTCCACAATGGTAGGATTAATGGTCATCACTGTCATGAACGCTCTCACCACCGCATCCTCCTGACTGTGTTCTTTCCACTTAGCCTTCCATACTTCAGCTAACTCTCCCTCGGGCCTCCTACTCAAGGCATCCGCCACTACGTTCGCCTTTCCCGGATAATAATGGATATCAAATTGATAATCTTTCACTAACTCCAACCATCAACGCTGATGCATATTCAAATATTTCTGCTAAAATAAATATTGCAGCAATTTATGGTCCGTGAAAAGACTGAATTTCTCCCCCAAAAGATAATGCCTCCAAATCTTCAAGGCAAAAATAACCGCGGCGAGTTCTAAGTCATGCACCAGATAATTATTTTCATGAGGCTTTAGCTTACGGGAAGCATAAGCAATAGCTCGTCGCTCTTGCTGAATCACACCTCCTAATCCTTGAAGAGATGCATCGGTGAAGACTAAATATTCCAATCCTGGTTTTGGCAACGCCAGGACTGGAGCCAAAGACAATCTATCTTTGAGCTCATCAAAAGCATCCTGACAAGAGCTATCCCAAATAAATCTCACCCCTTTCCGGGTCAGATTTATCAAAGGGCTAGCGATCTTTGAGAAACCCTTGATAAATCGATGGTAATAGCCCGACAAACCCAGAAAACTATGAATCTCGGTAGGTGTCGTGGGCTGACCCCACTCCCTCACCGCAATCACCTTGCTTGGATCCATCGATATACCTTGGGATGACACAACATGGCCTAAAAACTGAATTTCCTTCAACCAAAATCCACACTTCTCGTACTTTGCATATAATCGGTGATCCCTCAATCTTTGCAGGACCAACCGTAAGTGAGTAGCATGGTCAGATTCTGTCTGAGAATAGACTAAGATGTCATCGATGGATACAATAACAAATTGGTCAAGGAAGTCCCAAAATACTCTATTCATGAGATCCATAAGTACAGTGGGAGCATTGGTTAGTCCAAAGGGCATAACAAAAAATTCATAGGATCCATATCGGGTCAGAAATGTTGTCTTGGATACATCCTGCTCCCGTATCCGCAATTGATGATACCCTTTCCTTAAATCGATCTTAGAGAAGTAAGATGCTCCCCTAAGTTGGTCAAATAGATCATAAATGCGAGGCAAAGGGTACTTATTCCGGATGGTGACTTTGTTCAACTCTCTATAGTCCACACATAACCGGAGAGAACCGTCTCTTTTCTTTACAAATAATACCAGAGCACCCCATGGTAACGTACTGCGCCTAATAAATCCCTGCTCCAATAACTGTTGAATTTCATCTCTCAACTCCCTCATCTCCACAGGAGCCATGCGATATGGAGATTTCGCAATAGGTCGAGTTCCCGACGATAAATCGATCACAAAATCCATCTCCCTACTCGGAGGTAATCCCGATATCTCTCGAAAAACATCTTCAAAATATCTAACAATCGAAAGAGAATCCAGGGAAATAACTAAATACCTAGAAGTATCCTCCGCAATGCAATATAAATAGGTACTCGTACCCCCTTCCATACAAGGCATAACAACCAAGAACATTTCTTGTCCCGGAATGGCAAAGACTGTACTCTTCCCATAACAATTCACTATCGTGTGATATTTCATTAACCAATCCATGCCCAAAATCACATCATACCTAACCATATCAAGGACGAGCAAATCGGCCTCAAAGCACAAATTACCAATATTAATCCCTATGTTTTTACAAACAAAGAAAACCAATGAACCATCACCCATCGAGGATTCCACGCTAGTGAAAGTATTCTCAGCAGACTTTATCAATTTTGTGGTCTGAGCAAAACTCTTAAAAATGAAGGAGTGTGTCGCACCCGTATCAAATAACACCCGACCCATATGCCCTTGGATGAGAAACTTATCCTCAATCACTGGCTGTACCGAAGGGGCTGGATGGAGCATAGCCTCATGAATATGATAGACCCGTCCATACTTCATTTGCCCCTACTATGGAGGAACAACCGGATTAGGTGCCTGTGGCGGAAACTGAACATACGACTGATGGGGAGCCCTAGGGAGATGCCCTCCAATCAATTGAGGACACGATCTCTTATAATGACCCAGCTCTCCTCATTGAAAACATTTGTTCGCCACATTCTCCTGGTTTCGCCCTTGATTTTTTTCGGAATTGCCCCGAACCTCGGCCCTGCTGTCCTCTACTACCATTCCCACCTCTACCGTCTTGTTATTGTGGTGGTCCACCTTGCCCCAGCCTAATATTGTTACCACCCGCATTAAATCCACCAAAGCATTTGCGTTTAGAAAAATCCCCTTTTAGGGGGTCTTTCTCTCTCTGCTTACTCCCCGAAGATTGGGATGAAGGAGATGCTCCTCCCCCGATCCCAATTCCTCCAGGTTTTCCCACCTTCCCCATCGCGGTAGCCTTCTTTCTATTTTGCACAAACAATCTATGCTCTTGGCAATGAAGTAGTTCCGCATTCATCACATCCCCAAAGGTTTGTAAAGATGGATTTCCCAACAAGTGTTGTTTTATCCGCCAATGCAAACCTCCCACAAACTTGGAGATTCTCCTCTCTTATGGAGTCACTTCCTCCTGTAAAAAACTTGCCAACCGGGTGAACTCCTCTTCGTACTCTCCAACAGATCTATCCCCCTATACTAAATTTTGAAGCTTCCTTTGCATCTCCCTTTTAACTGCAGGAGGGAAGTACTTTCCATCAAACAAGGCCCAAAAATCAGTGATAGACACCGTATCCCTTTGCTCCGGTGTAGTCATTGACTCCCACCAATGTAATACCGATCCGACAAGCTTGAAAGTAACAAGCATTTTCTTTTTCTCCTAGCTACATTCCACCATTTGAAGATGGCGTTGCATGTCTTTCTTCCACTGATTTTCCCTTATAACATCCGATCCTCCATCGAATTCCGTGGGATGGCCCTTTAGAAAAGATTCCCTAACTCTTTCCCACGGAGAAGGTCCCGTAGGATCTTGTGCCTCTTGCGCTCATGGTTGAGCTTGTGGCATTTGTTGTAACACGGCAGTCATCGCTGCATTGACTGCTTGGGACACTATGTTAGCCACATCAGCAGCATTTATACTCCCTGATGGCGGCGGTGGAGGACCAACCTCCTCTTCCACAACTCTATTATGTCGAGCGGGACGTCCTCTCTTAGGCGGCATCTGAGATGGAGAAACAATAGAGTTAGGATACTATATAATACAATCTATCTTTCAGAAGATCGCAAACATAAGCAACAAAGCAGTCCTAACATTAGGCTCTATATCAAAGAATGCTACAGTAGAATATGACAAGTTCACATAAATCCTAAAGACTCTAGAACCTGATGCTCTGATACCATCTGTGATAACCCAGTATCCGAAATAAGGGATGGCCAGCCCGATACTCCAATAATACAGGAATCATGGATGGAATTATTCTTAGCACCGAACAACATAGAGAGTATATGAGATAACCACACAATATTTCAGAAAACGGGTTGTCGAAAATTTTGTTTTAATATTTAAAGAAAGCATTATCAACAACCCATAATAGAAAAGAAGGTGGAAACCCCAAAAGTATATATGTATATCAACAACAACAATTATACAATAAAAGGTCCGAATGAAATATCGGTCAACAAAATTACATACAATGTACAATAAGTTCCAGGAGTTACATATTACATCCATTATACATTTACAACAATTTGGTCTACACGCTCAAATAAAGACCCGAACATAACTAGAAGACAACAACGAATGCGTCTACACAAAATATCCCGAGAAATCCGCAAAATTTCACGACTCCGCAAAAGACACTGGAATGGGGAAGTCATTACGGGCGTCCTTACGGTGGAGCACCTGAGCGGTTACAATATATATATGCACAACAAGAAAGAAGAACGGGTTAGGGACCAGTTTTAAGTGATCACCAGATAAATGAATAGTATGACAATGATGAACAGTTAAGCATGGATGATAAAGATGACATTCTAGCATGATAGCATCCTATAATGAATCAAGACAATTGAATAATTATAAAGTGAAATTCAACTATATAAGAGAATAAGAATAATCACAAGCCTTTTTCATCTTTCACCATTTTCATTTTTCATCTTTCCATTCCTTATCAGGAATACAAATTTTATCATGTGCTCTTTGTGGCACGTATCTCAATTGTATTCTCTTTGTGGCATGTACTATGCTCTTTATGGCATTAATATCCATCAAGTCCAACTTGATGATTAGAATAGTTATAAATATATATATATAACGATTCTAAGACTTCCCGTCCGGGTTTCCCCACTGTGCGCGCCCCTAAATGACCATCATCTTTCAGGGCCTATCATAAGACAACCTGGGATCCTAACGAAACATCGGGATGCGGCCATATGCCTGCGGGATAGTCAAGACCACACCCAGAATCTCCTACCCATCACAGAAAATATAAAACAAGCGCTCATATGGCCTAGGACTATATCCACCCTGCATTCATTAGTCAGGGGGCTTCACCTTACGCACGAATTTCCCTTATGATGTCATTTAGAGAGGTTTGTTTAAACCTTTTTATTAATATCCATTGCATGATTTAGTAAATTATCATTTACTTTATCCATTTACATTTTATCAAATGCGTTAAGGTTATCCGGAACTATACATGCTTCACATCATCGTAATAACCTCGATGAATATTTAAACTCCCAAGTTATTTTTCCCAAATATCCTTTTTGGACTTTATATAAACCATCATACCTCAAATTAATTTCTAAAGTCTCCAAATACGACTTAGTAATCTCCTAGACACCTACTAGTTGACAAAGGAAAGTAATTCCTGAACATCACTTCGCGCAGCCTCGAAATAATCACCATGTAACCCAATTCTAGTCTAGAGTAGTAAACTAACTCACCTAGACCACTAGGACTCTAAGTTGACTTCATATAAGAAGGTTCCTATGTCCTAAGGCTAGATAAAATGGGTTAAAAATGAAAACGAAAACAAAATTAAAAGTGCAGGATTTCCGAATCGATTCGGCCTAGCCGAATCGATTCGACCAGAAAACATGGGATTCTACAAATTTGCCGAATCGATTCGGACCCTCCAAATTGATTCGGTCAGGGAAATTGGGTTTTTTCATAAAATCCAAATCGATTCGGTTCACCTAAACCCGAAACCTGTCTCTGGGCGAATCGATTCGTCCAGGCCGAA
Source organism: Sambucus nigra (assembly GCA_949130495.1). NCBI lineage: Eukaryota > Viridiplantae > Streptophyta > Magnoliopsida > Dipsacales > Adoxaceae > Sambucus > Sambucus nigra. Next base: position 649,248,457 of record OX422208.1, read on the forward strand.
TCGATTCGGCCCTGCGAATTTTGCCACTTTTAGCTATGGAGTCTTAGACTCCAAATTTTAGCCCAACTCAAATCCCTTCAACCCAAGATCATTTATTCCCACCAATACGCCATAAATACTTCCAACTACAACTACAACCATCAATAATCATCCAAATCATTCTTTAATGATTCAAGACCCACAAATACACAAAAACCCTAAACAAATTAAACCATGATCAATACATCATTATCACAACTAATCATTTATCTTAAACCACATATAGAAAGTAGAAAACTTGCCTCAATATAGAAAATGCATATTTTCTTTGTGTAGTAGCAAGAATCCTTCTTCAATCTTCAATCTCTTCTCTTTTCTCTACTCTTTCTCTTCCTCTCTCTAGGTCTCTCTAGGTTTAGGAAATGAAATTAGGAAAAATAAAAGACTTAACAAGACTAAGTCATGCCATTAGTCAACAATCCCAACTTAAATTATCAATACCGCGATAAAATAACACTCAACTTCATATTTAAGGTATAATCAGTCAAAAGTACCAAAAACCTCAAAATACAATATAGCACGTATTTTGACTATCTCGCACATTCCGGAATCAACTAGGGCCTCCAAATTATCATTTGGAGATTTCATAATTCATTTTAAGTTGCGGTTCCATTTTAAATCACAATGTCATTTTAAATTCTTATGACACAATAAGCTCACCATGAGGATATTTACATGCTCATACAGTAAATATACAACAAGTTAGTAAATATTAACTTTTTGTTCATTAAATTAATACTCACTCCATATTATAACATTTCATATTTAATTACCTCACATAGTAAGTAAATATAAAATAGGCTTTCATAAGCGAGGGTTATTACAACATTTTCTTAAAGAAATACACAAAATTAATTCAATATATCTCATTTTCTCGAATTCTCTCTCTCTCTCTCTCTCTCTCTCTCTCTATATATATATATATATATATATATATATATATATATATATATATACATACTAGGGTATGCTCATGCCTGAAGGCCCGCATATAATTTAAAAAAGTCTAAAGTCGTGTATAATATAAAATATAAATTATTTTTATATTATTAGTGCAAATTTTCAAATTATTTTATCGTGTAAATTTCAGTAGTGTCAAATCTTGTATAATATAGTTAAAAAGTAAGCGTAGACTATACATCCCATTTAAGAAAAATATTAGTCCAATAACAATACTAGCAATCCGTCTTGAACCTCCTAATAATTGTAAACTATTATATAGCACAGGAAATATAATGAAATAATTGTTTGGTGTCCACCATGGTTGTGTACCGTAGATGCATAACCTCAATCTCCATAAATATTCCGTCACCAATTAGTTAAAGAATAATTTCAGTAATTTTGACCCTACAATCTCCATACAAAATCCATCATCAACATACCTATTTCATAGACAAACCAAAATCAAAATTGCACACACTTATCCAAACATACCTAATCAATGAAATAACATCACTTAAGTAATTAAATATATATAGTTAAAACTAACATTTGTGTGGCATGTGTTTGAAAAGACCACATCACTTAAGCCCCAACTCAAGAATAATAGTTATGTGGCATGTGTTTGAAAAGACCACATCCCAAGCTTTCGTCAACCCATTTTCACTATTTTAGGAAGAATCTCACCTGATCAAAGTCTTTCACCTGATTAAAGTCTTTTAACTTTCTTCCTTACGATAATGAAGCATGTAATCGAACCATAAAACTAAAATTAAAACTGCACATAAATTAGTCCGTATACCAAAAGTGAACATTTAACTTAACATTAACAAAGAACATAATACGAAACCCCGAACTTTGACAATTATTATTTAAATGTCCTCCAATTTAAACATTACAAAACATTCACATTATCAACACAAACTCATCAGAAATCACCACCTCGAGCGTGATGGTCTTCACATTATCGATCGTGTCAGAGCTCTCCATCTCGATCATGATGGTCTTGTCGGTCAGGGTTTTGACGAAGATCTTCATCTGCAATCACAACAAAATTGTCGTAAATCAACTGCTCTGGTTCCAAAATGATGAAGATCTTCATTTTGTTGTCATAAATCAATAGAAAAACTAAACCATTACCCTTCCCATGTTCAAACCATCATCCAAAATAAATTTTGGAGCATCCCTCCCAACTTCATTAATGTTTTTTCCCATATATATCTCAATTCACACTCTCCACCCCTCTGCCACTTGTCGATTAAGGTTTTGATGAAGATCTACATCTGTAATCACAGAAAACTGTCGTAAATCAACGAACAAACAAAATATGTGATAAAATCATGCCCAAATTCATTCAAAACCCCATTACAAAGATTAAAATTAAGTCCCGTATATAAATCTTTTCATCTAAAAAATTAGCAAACCATCAGAGCTAAACAATTAGTAAAACCATTTCCGACAATTAGTAAGCCATTAAAAAAGTTACAAATGAACAAACAAAATATGAAACCCAAAAGAAAAGGCTTAACAATTGAAATCGAGATGGTTAGAGAGATATAATCGAACAAAAAAATAAATTGAGTAAAACTCTAATCTCAAATCAGTTCTTTAAGACAAAATCCCAAACTTGGGTAGAAAAAAAAATTAGAAACAAAATCTGATCAGATTTATTTCCAACAAAAACAGATCGGTGATGATTTAAAAAAAATAGTTTGATTTCAAAAATAGCAGTAGCAGATCTGCTTTTAAAAAGAGATTAAACGTTTTTTAAAATATAAATGTGATCGATAACAGATTTGACCTTCTTTTTTGTTTACACCGTGACTTTGATTTTCCGTTAACCTGCAAAGTTAACTATATGTGACGATATTTGATTTTTCAGCGCTTCACAATCATGCATCCTCAGACCCGACCAGATTCCCTTGATTCAACTCCATCTGAGCACCTGAGACCTTTTTCAGTCAGAATCGACTTTAACCGCAACCTGAATAGACTCCGACAACCATTCCTGGTGTGTTCCTCTCTCGCAAAAGAAATAATCACGCTTATAATACTGCTACTAATCATCACTGCAAATACTTGGTTTCTAAAGACTCAGAATAGTAGTGGCCTATATTACCACAACCTGATATGTGATGATATTGAGCCCATGTGCTATACACCAAGGTGGATGAATGGTGGTGTCTACCTCGACAGGTTGGTTCGCAGTAGCAGGTGGTGAGCAATAGAGAGAGACGTACCTGCAAAGTGAAAGAGGGGGAATGAGTGAAAAAGGTTGAAAGTGAGATAAAGTAGGTCTTTGAATCTCTCGTAGATGTTCTATCTGACAATGGAAATAATTATGATTTAAGCAATACATGTTAGTAATACGATTGATACAATCTCGCACTCAAAATCTGTAAATGCCATTGAACTCTACAACTGTATATATACTCCGTGTAATCTTCCCCCAACTGCATCAATGCCAAAATCATGTATTTGGTAGCTCCTAATACCACTTTTTTGGTATTTGGTGTTTGGATGTTCACATTTACATTAATTGTAGTCCTCGTGTGACCAATTGTTTTCCTAAAATCGAGCAATATTGATGTTTTCATAACATAACTTAGTCAATAAATGTCTCATCGTCATTAAATGAGTATACCTATCACAAATATCTTAGTTAATACGGAAGCAAGCATTGATGGCGAAGGTGCTAAAATTAAAATGTGTCAAGATACTCAATTTCAATTCTTCTAGGCAGCCTAGGCGAAGAATTACCAACTTGATTAGGTACCTGCTCAGACATCTGTTCGACATCTGCTTTTACAAATTCATCTTTTAGGTACCTACCCAAACTCACCTTACATATATTACCATTGGAAAATATAAAATAAAAACATTGAGAGAAGAAATCAAAATTCTAAAAATTCTAAGCATAGAAAGCATCATAGTTAAGTCAAAGAGAACAATAGGAAATCAGCTATATTGAACACGCAAAAAAAGGGGGCTTTGTAAATTTAGGACCTATTGTAATATGTATTTTGGAAATAGGACAACAAACATTTTATTTATAGTTTTGGTCCCTATTTTTTAATAAAGCCGCTTAAAACGAAATGTTTGTTGTCCTATATCCATAATCAGTAGTATTTTAAGTCCTGAAAGTACATAATCTAAAAAAAACTATCGAAACATCATTTTTTAAATTTATTTCAAGTAAATTCTCTACATTTCAAACACTTCAAACATTACCCCTTAGTATGAAGATAACCCACAAAGAAATTGTGACACCCCGACTAATTAAATACCGGGTAGCTACTCCTTTATTAAATTAATTCAAAATGCCAAGTTGGCTCAGTTAATAGCATCACTGTCGAAAACATTTTATTATTACTATCCACCTAGTATTTAAAAAGTAAGTTGCCAAATTTTAATTTAAGTCTGATTAACATGCAACAAGTATAATGAAGAAATAAATAACACCATTCACCATACTCAAGTAAAACGAATAACCATCACAATAGAGTAAATAAAGTCTGGAGGAAAACTCCTCACTACAATCCCATACTGAAATAAATAACCGAAAGCTAAAACAATACAAATTAAAGTCTGAAAACTGTAATGTAAAAGATGTCTCGAATAGAAATGGGCAACATGCCCTACAACTGATAGATAGTGACTCTGGAATCCAAAAGATAGAAGCGTCTACAAGCAAATCCCTGTAGCTTCCACAAACAGCTACAGCTCGTCACCTGAATGAGAATCCTATGCTTGGTGTCCCTGTGGCTGGGCACCTAAAATGGTTTTACAAGAAAAAGAGATTTGAAAAGCAAACGGGTCAGAGCCCGAATGTGGAGTTATATTTTAAAAACCTGCAAGTGCTTTAAAAACATTTAAAACATAAAATGCAAAGTACATGTTAGGACGTGCACTCACATGATATTCTCACCTCTCGTCTAACTGTGCACTCCTAACGTAAGTACCCATCTAGAGTGATACAAACTACTAGCTAAGTGACAACATATCTAGCTAGACTATCATAGGTCTTACCCTTATTACTCGGTTCCATTAACATAATAACGCTCGTAATTAAGTAGGGGTTTAACGTAACTCAGATGTTCAATATGCAATATATATAACTATTAGTTAACTCGTTATATTTCTCGAAACAATACCGTAATTATATTCACATCATTAACTTGAATGTTCTCATTAATTAAGTGTATATTATTCACATCATAAATATACAATACGAGCACCCCGAGAACTAAGCTGCGGTGCACACATACTCTGCTATCCATCCCGATACATCACGTACATAAGGATCACATATTCCGAATCTCTCAGGAATAGTTCAGATAACACAAATCACAAATAATGGAGGCGAACACAGTCACATCACATGGGTCACGTACATACCTACGCTCCCATGATCAGCGGACTTATTAATATCTCAATAAGTCTTTCTATGAACTATGTTCATCGAGGTACCAGTCTATATCCCCCCGTAGGCACACAAGGATTAGAGGGTCCTAAGCGAACACAACCTCCCGTGATAGCAAGTATGGTAGGTATGTCATACACACAATTCATATACCAATACTAAGTAAACACACGTCTTAGTAATACCGTATTTTAATCGTAGTACATATCACATTCTCGTACTAACTTATACTTATCACAATTTATACAATTTCGGTTTGTAATCCTACGCGCCATAATTCATCCTCACGTCGTAGTAGACACTCACGTCTCAACCCAAATGGTTCATTAAATATAACTCTCGTATATAATTTACTCCTCATAATAATCCAAAAGTCCCAAATCTATCCTTACATCAACAAGGAATGTTAATTCTACCCTCGAACCAGTTTACGGGACTCTAAAAATCAAAACAGTCCAAAAAGGACCAAACTGTCAACTCGTTAGAAGTCTCATTCGAACGAGACTGTTCGAACGAGATTCCTCTGTCAACTCGATAGAAGTCTCGTTCGAACGAGGCTGTTCGAACGAGATTCCAGTTCGTTCGAACGAACTGTACCTTCTAACGATATCTCGTTCGAACGAGATATCGAACGAGATCCCTTCTCGTTAGCAGCGACTGGTCAACTTGTTAGAAGCTCGTTCGAACGACCTGGGTAGGGGCTTCTAACGAGCTACCAGATTCGTCCCAAATTTTTCCCCATCTCGTTTTTATCCAATTTTATCACTCCTAATCTCTTCCAAAGTTCATCCCAACAACATTTTAGGGTCTCTAATTCAGCCTAAACATATTCAAGTCAACTCCTAACATGTTTTCAAGGAATAAACCTCTTTAACATCAATCAAAATATAAATCTCTACACTTTTTCCCCAATTATTTCAAGAACATGAACCCTAACTTTTGAATCATGAATTAACTCACTATAAATCCGTTTTAATTCCTTCCTATCACAGATATCATGCGAATCATTATCTACCTATCATTCTACATGGAATTCTCCTTAATAATTCCAAGTTCTAAGCTCCAAACAACATGGGTTTTCATAATCTTTCAAGAACAGTTGTAATTCATCAATTTTCTAACATGGAAGAAACATTCTACGAATTTAAATATGATTAAAACACTTGCCTTGATTGGATTTCTGATTTTGGTGTTGGCTTGGTGAAGATTTTTGCAGATTTTTCCTTTCTCCAAGCTCTCCTCCAATGGTGGCCTAAGGTGGCTAGGGTTTTGATTTGGGAATTTTAGAAAACTCTCCTAATAACCTACGTAGCCTTCTAGGTTAATGTGGTTTGGTTAATGGGCTTAGTGGGTTTAATCCACATCAGATTTACATCTCTAATTTTCGTCACTTTTAATTCCTCAAAATATAAAATTACCAAAATACCCTTTAAGATGCCGGTATGGCCTAAAAATACCCCGGGACCCAAACTACACCCCCGGCTAGGGTTTTCTGACTATCTCGACCCTTCCGGACGCGTTGGCGCACTCAAAACGACCATACGGTTTATATATTTTAAATTCACTTTTATTATCAAAATATTACACCGTGACGCGGCGGTCCCACACGTCTCAACAAAATTTCTAAAATGCCGTCTATCGATCTCACGACAAATTTTATAATACTAAATACATATATCAAAACATATATGCACATAATCAAATACCAACTCGCATCTCGTTAGTATTTATAACCCGGATTAATTTCCAATTAATACGCATTTAATTAATTAATCCCAAAAATAAATATAGTCAAAAGTACGGGGTATTACAGAAATGAAAACTCCTACATTTCTAATAAGGTCAATTTTCAATTGAACCTGAAAAATCAAACAAAAATGGAACAAAATCAAATAAGGTTAGCCTTTAAACACAATCCAATAATAAGAACCTATTATGATATATGTTCAAGATGTTTATTTGGTAGGAGAGGAACGGTATCATCATTTATAAATACACCAAAATCTAGTCATTAAAAGCATAGAATAACATGCTGCAAACCCCAAGAGAATTGGTATTTGTAGGAAAAAAATAGCATAGAGGTACGGTTCAAATGTTTCAAATAAGGGTGTAACTGTCAAATGTATGCCTAATCATGATGTGATATTTTGTATACTTAAGCCTACTAAAATATTCAATTCACTTCATAACTAATAAACAATACATATGTTTTGTTTTCTAGTTGATTCCTACTTTGAATATGTGATGTTCGCAAGATACAATTCACTGGCAATAATATACAAACAGACAATAATTGGGACCTAAAATCTACGGGACTCATAAGATAAAAATCAAAGAAACACAATTTGTATCAATTTATTTGGCAGGTAGTCAATCATATACCTCAATCTGGTAAGTTTCTGCTACTGGTTTCAAGCAAGAAATACCTACAATAATATACAAACAGACTTCAACTTCATAATGAATGACATTGAAATGCATAATTAGCTATACAATTTGGTTCAAATAAATTTCAAAACAAATGAATTCCTACTCATGATTTTAGGCAAAACAAATTGTATACCTATTCATGATTTGTTCAAAATACAAAATTGTTCGTGAATAGGTTTGCATTACTTTATCTGAACAAATTGAATACTAACATAATGAATACAATTTCATGATTATACTTCTGCTACTATCTAACCAAAATGGAAAACTCCATAACTATCTCAATATAAAAGTAAAAATTAAAAACAATCAAAACATACCTAGAGTTTTTGAATTTACCTACAAAAATACATTCACATATAATATTAAATCGTAAGTTCCCAAACACAAAAGTGAAAATTTAATAAATTTGGGGACAAACATGTTTTTATCATATTCATTATTAGAGCTACAGAAATTACATCAAACACAAAAGAATTACCAAGAATGTAGACAAATTTCACAAACTAATAGTTATCTCTTGAATATAACAACACAACTTTTGAGATTCTTTTAGTGTCATACTCAATATTGCTTCACAGATATTTGCATAAAGATAATTACCAGAGACATGAATCTGAATTACTAGAGAATTACCAGAGGCATAAAGAGAAATTACATTCTTTTAGTGTTAATGAATGAATCAAATGATATAAGGGATTGCTGATAAAAAGCATATAATCATTAGACATGAATGATTAAAATTTCAACATTCTCTAGGGATAAAATTTATAATATCTAGGGCTAAAATTGGTAATAACTAGGGCTGAAATTCATTCTAATTTCAACATTATCTGTAAGATTCAAAACCTGATTTTTGAATTCTGGACACAAAAAAAAACATGAACTCATGGGTGAGTTGTGAGGTATCAACACTGAAAAAAATGATTCAAAACAAATGAGTAACAGATCTATTACTCGTGGGTGAGTTGTGATTCAAAACGTATACTCATGGGTGATTTATGAGGTATCAACTCCGAGCCCTATTACTATAAAATAAATCCTTCAAAACACCAGATCTGTGCGATAGATCTGTGCACATGTAACAGATTTTTGCACGTGTGACATATCTGTGCATGTGTGTGGGGGGGGGGGGGTAAGGGAGATTACCTGTAAGCGAGGGGGGAGTAGGAGTTTGAGGGAGGAAAGATGAGGCTGAGGGAGACGGGAGAAGGTGCGGCGGTCTGGGGCTGAGGGAAGGGGAGAGTTTTGTGTGGTCATTGTTAATCGTAAAGATGAGAGAGAGAGAGAGAGAGAGAGAGAGAGAGAGAGAGAGAGAGAGAGAGAGAGATGGAGGGAGGGAGTAAAGTGTGGGAAAGGAATGAGACGGTAGGTTTGGACAATGAAGGTAAAGGGATAAAATGGGACAAATACAATTCTACCCTTATTTTTTAATTTTGAAGAAAAGGGGAAACAAATTATAGTGTGATAAAAGAGGGGGAATTCAAAAATTTCAAGGGCAGAATAGGCATTGCAGGGAAAAATACATATTGATGACATCATCAAGCAAACTTATGACATACATAAGTTTGCTACTTTATTATATAGATATATAGTCTCCTCTATATACCGATGGCGCGAACCCATTGTATAAATGATTTTGAGTTGATTTTTTTATGTGGTATTTAAACATTTCGGAGGAGCCGTATAAAAAAATCTGGACAAATTTTTTTATTTTTTCTTTTTTAAAAAAATTGGTCAAGCATTTGCAACTTTTAAAGTCTTTAAAAGATGCGAAAGTTTAATCGATTTTTTTAAAATAGCAAAAAAATTATTTTGAGTTGATTTTTTTTTATGTTGGTCTATTGATATATTTAAACATCATATAAAAAGATGGGTGTTCCTATGCGTACAAAAAATGACCACAAAATCTCCCCCAACTGACATGGAACCCAATAATTTGTTCTCTTCCAGCTTGCTCAAACAACAACCAAAAATGATATAAAACCCACTAAGTCTCACTCTTCCCACTTACGGTAATATCTCTTTTGGGATCATTTGGGAAGAAACAAATATGAATGCTTTTTCTAAACAAAAGCAACATATATGAATGCATTTATGTATATACCACACTGTATAAAACATGAATTCTTTATAAACCACACTATAATTAAGCCAACACTCATAAAGCAATAAATATGAAGCCAATAATTAAACCAACACTGTGTAAACCAACACTATAAAAAATTTAACACAATAAAGATAAATTCAAAACAAAATGCACCAATTATCAACACTTGATAATACAAAAGTCAAACAGAGTACAAAAATCCAACACAATAAAAAAAACAAAATCCATCACTTAGTATCACTTAACAGTAATATTTCAGTCTTGATCACAATTTGGTAAAGTTGACATATTTAGATGCACATACGATTGTTGGATATTCAAATGTCTGAAACCTTATAGCATATACGGTTCGTCGATGCGTTGCGACAGTTGAAAATCAAAACTCCTTCCACCATAATAATGCCATTGTTGCATTTAAGAATCCTATAAAATTCAAATAATAAAATTAAATTAAAAATTAGTATAAATTAAACTTTACATAATAATTAAAATTAATACCTGAGTAGATGTCACCTCCATATTTGTCTTCCTCTTATTTTTTCATTACAGCCTTTTCATCATTAGATTGTCTCCTTTTGACATGTGGTCTTCCCTTACTTCGAATGGCCAATGGAGTGAGCACGTCCCTACTCTCTTTTCTTTGCAATACATCATCTCCACGTGGGGGTGAATCATTTATTTTTTATGTGGAAATTTGTATACTTTTACAAGTATCTATTGCTCAATCCTTTTTCAATTCGTTAAAAAATTCATGACCTTCTCACACGTACCGTCATACTCTATTACAAAATCTACAACCTCATAAAAAGCTTTGCAAAATTTATCAAAACGACGTGCTTCTCGTTTGGCAGACCACTCATCATAGCTAATATTAATTTTTGTATGGCTCCTTTTAACATTTTTATTCCATCTTCTCAAAATGTATTTTTTTGAAATTTGATAAATTCGTTTGTGAATCAACACCGTAATTGCATGCCTACACAATATTCATCTAAATTGAAACAATCGACAATTGCAATCAATTTCATTACCACACACATTAAACCACACCTTGAAGACAGCACGCCGTTGGCTTTCTCCGAAATGAACATCTTCACCCACTACATATTCCACAATGACAAAAAATTCCTTACATGGCGACAAATCACAATAAATTTTACCCGTTAACTCTTTTTGATACTCTTTAAACTTTGTTGTCGTGTACGCACTTTGAAACTGTTTTTCCATATCATAATGAGTGATGCATGGGAGCCACGAGTTGCACAAATTAAAGTCTTCTTGATTTTCTTTTTCCACCTTACTTCATAATGTATTCTCATATTTCTCCACAAATTTTTTTAACGTAGTTTTTGAATTTACATAGCCATCAAAGAAAGCATTCATACTCTCACTTCGTTGTGTTGTTGACATTCCGACCCAAAAATATCCTTCAAAAAGGTTGGCACCCAAATGTGTCTCTCTTCATACAACCTAAGTAACCACTCACTACCTTCAAGATTATACTTCTCAATAAACTTGAACCAATTATGTTCAAATTCCTAAATAGTTAAGGAATCTCACACACAATTACGAATGGAAAATTTTATTGAATGATACTCTTTGTGCCCTCTTAATTTTTCAGGCAACTTTTTCATAATATGCCATAAGCACCGCCAATATTGTGCATTCGGGAAAATAATTTCTATAGACTTTTTCATTGCCTTATCTTTGTCTATGAGAATGGCATTAGGAGTACATCCATACATTCATACAAGCCAATAATGAAATAATCATGTGGACGTGTTAACGTCTTCACTAGAGATTAGTCCACAACCCAACAACATTGATTGGCCATGATGATTCACCCCCACGAAAGGATAAAATGGCATATCATATTTATTTGTCAAGTATGTGGTGTCAAAGGCCAATTATATCACTAAACTCCTTAAATGCCACTGTGCTCCTTTCATGTCCAAAGAACATTTCTAAGTCAAGTCTCATCATCCAAATCCATCATGTAAAAAAATTCAAAATTATCAGCACCCATTTCTAAAATAATTATGGATTGCGGTTATATCTCCTTCCCCTAGGCGTAAACGACAAACTTTGACAATATAGTTCCTGCAATATTTCTCTTCAAATGTCAAATTCTCATGCCCCTACCTCAACCATAAATGAATTGAAACTTTTATTCATTCGAATGTCAGCTTTGTCGTTCAACTCTAGTCTTCTCTTCACATGTGGTGCCATCACCCTATTACTTTTATAAAATCTATATTTACTTAGAGTAGCAACTCGTAGTTATGATCCAGTGCTACTGATTTAATTTCCCACATACCATGAGAGGCTAGAGTTGCACTAATTCTAGCTTTGCAAATTTTTTTTGTCGCTGGACACTTCTGAATTGAGTTGATTGATCTGTGGCGTGTCTTGCCTTCACGAAAACAAGGAATAGTAACATAATTAATTTCTCCATCTATATTTTTATTAGATCTCCGTTTGCAAACTGCAAAACCCATTTTCTTACCATAAATTCCATACAACTCAAAAAACTCACCAATGGAGCCAAACAACATTCCAACCTTTGGCTCCACCAATAGTTCATTCTCCATTGAACCTACAGAAAAGTTGCAATTTAAATTTAAAATTTGTTATAATACCAATAACATAATTCGATTATTATTTTTATTATTTATTATAGTCTACTTTACAAAAATAAGATATTTTTATTATTATTGTTAATATTATTATTATTTATCATAGTCTACTATATAAATATAACATAATTTTAGAATTTTTATTATTTATTATACTCCACTATATAAATATTTGTGATTTATATTCCATATATTGTTAAAGGAAGAAACAAAAAATGGTTGTAAAACTCATTTGTTTGACGAAAAAAAAGTTGCAATTTAAATCTAAAATTTGTTACAATACCAATAACATAATTTCATTATTATTTTTATTATTTATTATAGTATACTTTATAAATATAAGATATTTTCATTATTATTATTATTATTATTATTATTATTTATCATAGTCTACTATATAAATATAACAGCATTTCAGATTTTTTATTATTTATTATATTCTATTATATAAATATTTATATTTAATGTTCCAAATATTGTTAAAGGAAGAAACAAAAAATGGCTGTAAACTCACCTATTTGATGAGAAAATGAAGATGTCATATCAAGAAATTTCTTGTAGAAAGAAAATCTATGTGCGTGGCTTATGAAGAAAGGGAATGTAAAAGGTCTTTTTTGGGTAGTGAAATGTTATTATGGGTAGGTGAGAAGTCTTGGGTGGAAATTTAATGGGTAGGTGAAAGAATCTACGAAATCCACTTCATATTTTTTTGGAGTTTTGGGGGGATGATTTTGTACACATCATTATTCTAAAAGATTCAATTGAAATATAATGTTTTTACTATTTTAAACAATTTGTATGCATGGTTGGTATGTACCTTTTGGTATGTCAAGGAAACTCTCTCTCTCTCTCTCTCTCTCTCTCTCTCTCTCTCTATCTCTCTCTTTATATATATATATACATAAAGTCTCCTATAAAGACTCCTTATGGTGCAGATACCGGTAGATACCATTTTTTTAAAATAGTAAAAAAATAAATTTTTAAATGGAACTTTATAGATATAATATCCAGGGTTAGAAAATCATTTCCAATTTTTTTCATCAAAAAATTCAAGAAAAAACTCGTTGAGATGAGGTGATATGTAAAAAATGGTACAAATATTCATTGTCAAATGCTGAAATGTTGGGTGGGATCTAGCGACTATATTGATTGAATTTTTTTACGAAACTTTACGAATATGATGTTCTCAATGTCGAGATCATATCCATGAAGTTTCATCAAAAAATTCAATCAAAAAGTGGGTGAGATAATCGTTAACATTTTAAATGTCGAAAATGTATATTTATACCATTTTTATACATATCACCTCATCTGAATGGTTTTTTATTAAATTTTATGATGGAAAAAAAATTGGAGAGGGTCTTATCATCGTGGAGATCATATCCATAAAGTTTCATAAAAAAATTCATTTTTTTACTATTTTATAAAAATGATATGCACCGGCCTCTGCACCATAAGGAGTCGGCGTATATATATATATATATATATATATATATATATATATATATATATATATATATATATATATATATATATATATATATACACTAGCGGAATGCCCATGCCTGAAGGCACGGCAAAAAATTCCAAAATAAGTAATTGCAACATGGCAAAATTTCGTTCCTCAACAAAATAAAGTGTAATTTTGAAAATACAAATAGTAATAAATAATCAAACAACATTTAAAAAATTCACATATACCATGAAAATACAAATTTTATCAATCGAATTCACATTGTGCCTCAAATAAACAATATCATTTTTTTTAAAAAAATGGACATAATCCCATTTGTTTATTGGACTATCCACCATACTTAAGGGGTAATAACCAATCCAACAATATTCAGAAAGCCCAAATTCATCTTATAAATACTTCAACAAAACAAATTACACAACTACTTCAATGAACGGGCCTAACTTGTACAATAGAAAGTAAATAGACAACTAAAGTGTAAATAGAAAGTAAAATCGCCATTTGTTTTGGCCCATTTACGTGGGTCGTATTCTTGTACCTCAAAATCGTCGAGGAGAAAAATGGAAGTCCCAAAACCTAGACAGAGTTATAATATCTAGTGTAGGTGGTATTATTCATTTATAAATTGAGAATAAATAAAATATATTTTTTTTAAGAAAATAAACTAGAAGCAAATTAAAGTTTCATTTATTAACTAATTCTTAGTGGCGAACCGTAAAGCAAGAAGACTTTCATTATATTTTACTATAGTGGTGCCAAAATTTAATTAGACATTTTTTGTTTGAACTATATAAAAAATAAACAAATGTGTTAAATGAAGAGCTTGAATGAAGCAATTCCCATCACTACCCACTTGGCATGTTACCTCGAGCCATGTGCCAAAATTATTTTTTTATCAAATCTTTAGAGTTATACTGTTTTATCAAATCTTCACAGTGCTTTTGGGGAAATATAGTTTGACATTGGGCCTTATACCCCAATCTTCAAAGTACTTGCTACGAGTCATGTGCTCACATTTTTTAGTAAGCTTTTATAAAGAGATTACACCAAAGTGATTTGTGAGCCTCAATACCATTAAAAAAACTTTCAAACTAAATGACACATGCTTTCTTTTAAGAAATACTTAATCTAAAACTAAATAGAACATAATATCAGGAACTTAAAAAATAATTTGATTTGAACCATGTATATTTCACTCTATTTTAAGAGTTACTTATTTTTAGAATTAGTAATTGAAAGAAAAAAATAAACTAAAAAGGGCAAAACATAAAAAGAATCACCAAGCCTAAACTAAAGAATCTCAAGTCAGGTGTAACAACCCGAGGTCTTAGAACTACAATTTATTTATTTTTGGAAGAAATAAATATTAATTAGATTGGATAATAATTAAATTGGCTTTTTAGGTCAAAATTTGAAGTTGTTAGAAAGTTTCTCAGATGACAATTCTGAGGGTTCCACTGTTTTCGGAAGGGTCGAGATAGTCGAAATGACTATACTTGGGGTCTATTTGGGTTCCGAAATATTTTTAAGTTCATTTGGCTCGAATTAATGTTACTGAGTCATTTAAAGAGTGTATTATCATTTAAAGCTGTGTATTTTGGGAGACAAGGCTTAAAAAGATGACGGGAGATTTAATCTCCTTAGAAAGAAAGATAAAGAAAGAGAGAAATAGAGAGAAGAAGAAAGAAGAGGAGAAAGAGAGAGAAAGTGGAACTTCCGGCTATTACGCGATCTCGAGGCAGATTCAGACCCTACGAACCTGAGGCAAGTGATTAAACTTTCTAAATAATTGTTGTGTACCATTTATTTCATGATTTGTGGATTAAGTTTATGGGTTTTAGGTTTAGTTTGTTAAAACCTAACTTTTGCGTAAAACCTTAGATTTGTTGTGTAGATAATGGATTTGAGGTTAGAAATTAGTTAAAATGGGTTTTCGGATGAATATTAATGATGTATATATGTTTAGGTTGAAGAGAAATGGTTAGTAGATGATTAAAATGTATTTTGGAATTTTTTAAAATGGCTTTGAAGAAATAGGCATTTCGTAGCCCCTGAACTGGCCGAATCGATTTGGCCCCAACCCGAATCGATTCGAAATGTTCCAGCTTGACAGGTCTGAGTGACCAAATTGATTCGGATGCCAGCCGAATCGATTCATCTTGAGATAGAAGCCCAGGTCTGATGACCCGAATCGATTCTCCTTAGAGGCCGAATCGATTCACAGGGCCGAATCGATTCGGATTTGGCCCGAATCGATTCGGATTTGGCCTGAATCGATTCGAAAACAGGTGAATTCCGAGGATGTTTTTCTAAGGAGAATTTCATTTCCATTTCGTTTAAGGTTATCGATTGGGAACCTCTATAGGAGTTATGAGGAGTTTGTTTTGGAGATTTTTAGGGAGTTTCCCTTATAAGAAATTGTATGGGTCATATGGACTTATTTTGAGAAATACCGGTTAGTGAAAATCGGATATACTAAGTGGGGAAACCCACTACCTTTGTGATTTCTCATTGGAGATAATTATGGAAATATATGAAAGAGAGAGAATGCGCTTAGTGATATGGGATTTTAGAATCAAATCCTAAATGGGATTAATTGAAAGGTTCATATCATTGATTGAAATATAATTCAGAATGAGAATATAAATGATAATTAACGTACCTACGGATATAAAAAATATCCTTAACGATGATTAACTTGGGAGATGTCTCACATAAATGAGAAATGCTAATTGAAGTGCATTAGGATGTAGAGAATATCCTCTACGTAAATAGAATCGAGAGGCGACTCAAAGACATAGAAGTGATGTGTGAACTTCAAGTGAGAAATAGTATAGTGTATACTAAGTGGGGTAGTTATGTGAGAATTGTCGATTAGTATATCGAAAGAGAAATGTACTAAATAATGATGTTAATTCAACTACGCCTAAGAGCGTACTATGATTATGGAACAATATGACATATATACCTTATATAATGGTATATATTTATGTGATGTGATGATGTATGTATGCCTTATGTAAATGGTATATATATATAAGTGAAGCATACCCCCTCATTGCTATCATTGGCAAGTTGCGCGCTGAGGGTGAGCATCCTGGCTCAATGAGCAGGGTCTGGATATTACCCTGGTCATAGTCGTCCATTGCATTTTATGTGATATACATTATATTTTGGGGGTGAGAAGTCGTGGGTATGTGTCATTCTCACTTGCCGGTTAGGAACTTTGACCGCTTCCTGGACGTTGTGTGTGTGTGGCCGCGATGTCGTTGATATTGAGTCCGACCGCTGGTCCCCAGGATGAGATATGAGCAATGACCTGGAAGATGATAGCATTGAGAACCTGCGTCCTCAAGTTATAGCTCATTTGGATGGTTATTATATTACTGGTTGTAATACCCCGTATTTTTGGCTATATTTATTTTTGGGATTTATTAATTAAATGAGAATTTTGCGAATTAATCCGGATAAAATACTAGCGAGTTGTGAGTTGGTATTTGACTATATTGAGTATATATGATGATATATGAATATTGAATTATGAAATTTGTCGTGAGTTTGATATACGGCAATTTGGTCATTTTATTGGGACGCGTGTGACAGTCGCGTCAGGTTATAATTATTTTGATTATAAAAGTGAATTTAAATTGTATTAACCGTATGGTCGTTTTGAGTGCGCCAACGCGTCCGGAAGGGTCGAGATAGTCAGAAAGCACTAGCCGGAGGTTTAGTTTGGGTCCCGGGGTATTTTTAGGCCATACCGGCAACATAAAAAGGGTATTTCGGTAATTCTGTATTTTGGGGATTTAATAATGACGAAAATTGGGGAAAAGAGTAGAGACTTGCGATTTGATGATGTGTAGGAAGAATTAATCCTTTAAAATACGTTAGTATGTGACTTTAACATGTTTAGGGACGATTAAAGACCTTAAACAATGGTTAGATTGAGGTTTGGATGAGATTTGAGGTGTAGAGAAATTGGAAAAACGAATATAAGAATTTCTGGGCTTGATTCTGGTCACTCGTTAGAAGACCTACCCAGGTCGTTCGAACGAGCTTCTAACGAGTTGACAGTTTGGGGTTCTAACGAGAGGGATGTTCGTTCGATAATATCGTTCGAACGAGATCTCGTTAGATAGCCCAGTTCGTTCGAACGAACTCTCGTTCGAATAGCCTCGTTCGAACGAGACTTCTAACGAGCTGGCAGTTTAGGCCTTTTTGGCCTGTTTTGATTTTGGGAGTCCCGTAAGCTTGTTCGAGGATAGAGATAACACCCCTTGATGATATATTGATAGATTTGGGACATTTGGGTTATTATGAGGAGTAAAGTATATACGATTGATTTAAATAATGGTTAATATGGGATTGAGACGTGAGTGTTTACCACGACGTGAGAATAAATTATGGCGCGTGTAAATATGGACAGGGATTATATAAGTTGTATATATATTAAGTTGGTACGAGAATGTGATAATTACTACAATTAAACTACGGGATTACTAAGATGTGTGCTTACTTAGTATTGGTATATGAATTGTGTGTATGACATACCTACCATACTTGCTATCACGGGAGGTTTGCATTCGCTTAGGGCCCTCTAATCCTTATGTTTCCCGGATTTAGACTGGTTACCTCGATGAACATGGGTCAGAGAAAGACGTATTGGGATGTTAATAAGTCCGCTGATCGTGGGAGCGTAGGTATGTGCGTGACCCATGTGATGTGACTGTGTTCACCTCCATTATTTGTGATGTTGTTATCTGTGAACTATTCCTGAGAGATTCGGTGTGATCCTTATGTACGTGATGTACCGGGATGGATAGCAGAGTATGTGTGCACCGCAGCTTAGTCTCGGGGGGCCTATATTGTATATTTATGTTGTGGAAAATATACGCTTAATAAACTGGGAACTTTAATATGGTATTGTGTGTATAACTATGGAATAACAAAAAGGGATGATCTACAATGAGTTGTATTACTTTTATGTGAGAACCTGAATTTAAGTTAAGCCCCTATTTTAATTGCGAGAGTTATTATGTTAATGGGAACCGAGTAATAAGGGTAGAACCTATGACAGTCTAGCTAGATATGATGTCACTTAGCTAGTGGGTTGTGTCATTTTAGATGGGTACTTACGTTAGGAGTGCACAGTTAGACGAGAGGATAGAATTTCATGTGAGTGCACGTCCTATAATGTACCTTGCATTTAATGTTTTAAATATTTTTAAAGCACTTGCAGGTTTTTAAAATATCTCCACATTCGGGCTCTGACCCGTTTGCTTTCAAATCTATTTTTCTTGTAAAACCATTTTAGGTGCCCAGCCACAAGGACACCATGCATAGGATACTCATTCAGGTGACGAGATGTAGCTGTTTGTGGAAGCTACAGGGATTTGCTTTTAGACGCTTCTATCATTTGGATTCTATATTCAGTATTCTTCAGTTGTAGGGAATGTTGCCCAAATTCTATTAGAGACTTTTTCGTTTCAGTTTTCAGACTTGGCTTGTATTGATTTAATACTCAGTATTCAGTTTAATTATTTCAGTTTGTGGAATTGTAGTGAGGAGTTTTCCTCCAGACTTTATTTACATTATGTGATGGTTATTCTATTTACTTCGGTATGGTGAATGGTGTTATTATTCTTCATTACACTTGTTGCATGTTAATCAGACTTTAATTAAAATTTGGCAACTTACTTTTTAAATACTAGGTGGTTAGTAATAATAAAATGTTTTCGACAGTGATGCTATTAACTAGACCAACTTGGCATTTTGAATTAATTTAATAAAGGAGTAGCTACCCGGTATTTAATTAGTCGGGGTGTCACAGGTGGTATCAGAGCATCAGGTTCTAGTGTCCTTTAGGATCTGTACGGCTATTATGTTTCCGCTAAGTTTCGTTGATATAGAGCCCTATATTTTAGGATTGTTGTACTCTTTTTGTGTATGCTTCGTTCTTCAGCTATTTTAAGTTTATAAATAGTGAACTTATAAACTTTATTCTTATTTCAGATGCCTCCACGACGAGTTCCCAGGGATGCAACGCCTGAACCCCAGCCCGCTCCAGTTCAAGGCATGATGAACGCCGTTGAGGTTGCAGCTATAGTAGCCCAAGCGGTAAATGCCGCAATTGCCGTAGTCCAGCAGGCACCACCTCAGGCGCCGGTCGCCGCGCCAGTACAGGAAAATGCATTCCCATCTGCTTGGGAGCGTGTACGTGACGCTTTTCAGAAAGCGCATCCGCCAGAGTTTGCAGGTAGCTCAGATGTGGTAGTCTCGAGACAGTGGAGGACGGATATGCAGACGCACTTGAGGATGTATGAGTGCACGGACGTTCAGAAGCTGGTGCTAGCTACTTTCAAGCTAGTTGGATCTGCACTGCAGTGGTGGGAGTCTATTACCACCGTGGAAGAGAGGGATACTCTCACTATTCAGGACTTTTGGGTGCGGTTCGATCGCAAGTACTTTCTGCGAGCTGTTCACACAGAAATGAGGAGGAAATTGATGAGTCTGAAGCAGGAGGGTAAGACCGTGGCCGAGTATGAGGCCGAGTTCACAAATCTGTTGAATATTGTTCCAGATGAGATACCAACAGAAAAGAAGAAGATTGATAAATTCACCGACGGGTTGACATGGAGGATCCGTCAGCATATGTTAGGGAACCTTTTGTTGGCCACTTATTCTGATGTGGTTAACGTTGCTTTGTTACACTGCCAGGATCACCGCTTTCATATGGCTGAGGGCAAGAGATCCGGAGAGTCTAGCCATCAGGGCAGGACTGGAGGACATAGTGCCGGTGGGGCACAATCTGTTCAAGGGCAGAGACAGGGTGAGCAGGGTTCCCAGCAGCGGGATCAGAAGAGGTTCAGATCAGGGAACTATAGGCACGGACAGGGAGATTTTCGTCAGGGCCATCAGGGTCCAAACGGTCATCAGGGCCAATAGGGGCAGAATGGGCAGCAGTTTTAGCAGGGCTAAGGGAGGAACGGTAACGGCCACCAGGGCCGGGGACCGCAGGGGCAGAGAGGAGGGAACTTCCCAGGGAAGTGTTTTGTTTGTGGCAAGACTAGCCATAAATGACAGGATTGTCCTGATAGGGGCAGGCCCCCACAGCAGCAGCAGCAGGGTGCTCGCCAGGAGCCGCAGAGACCTATGTTTCCCGCCGCTCTCCCCGCACCGCTACAGATGGCAACATTGCCACCCATTCTAGGTGTCCCAGCTCAGCAGGGGAAGTTACAGTATGGACATGTTTATAACGTCCACCAGGCAGCAGTTCCACAGGCACCGCCTACGATTGAGGGTACGTTTCCTATCCATGGCCCTATAGGTCGGGTATTATTTGATACGGGGGCTACACATTATTTTATAGCTACACACTTCGCGAAAGCCTTAGGATTGTTAGCTACGGCAGAGAGCACAGTGACGTGTGTCGACTCACCATTAGGGAGTGGGTCACTTATTTTCTTTATATGTCGGGGAGTGGGGGTAGAGATTGGTGGTTTGGTATTACCTGCAGACATGTTGGTATTAGATATGCATGTTCATGATGTGATTATCGGTATGGATTGGCTCGTAGCTTATAGGGCCATGATTGATTGCTTCAACGGGAGCATTGTTTTTGCCATTCTGGGGCAAGAGATGTTTGTAGTGGCGATGCCTCGCCCAGAGGGAGGGTCGACCGCTCATCTGTATTACATAGAGGAGGATACCTCTAAGGAGGTTGTGATTCCTTTAGATTCTATCCCAGTTGTCAGGGAGTATTCGGATGTGTTTCAGGAGATACCAGGCCTACCCCCCAGTCGAGAGATAGACTTTGTTATAGACCTATTGCCAGATATGAGACCTATTGCACGTGCACCGTACCGTATGGCTCCAGCTGAGATGAGGGAGTTACGGGATCAGATTGAGCAACTGTTGGGTCAGGGGTTTATTCGGAGGAGTACTTCACCGTGGGGTGCCCCTGTGTTGTTCGTAAAGAAGAGAGATGGTTCACTGAATTTGTGTGTGGACTACTGAGAGTTGAATAAGGTCATGATACGGAATAAGTATCCGTTGCCTTGAATCGATGACCTATTTAACCAGTTGAGAGGATCTTCTTTCTTCTCGAAGATTGATTTGAGATCGGGATACCATCAGTTGCGTATCAAGGAGGAGGATGTCTCAAAGACTGCGTTCTTATCGAGATAAGGTTCTTACGAGTTTCGGGTTATGCCTTTTGGTTTGACCAACGCTCCAGCTGTGTTTATGGACTTGATGAACAGAGTGTTCAGGGATTTCCTAGATCATTTTGTCATTGTCTTCATTAATGATATTCTAGTTTACTCCCAGACAGAGGAGGAGCACGCCGAGCATTTGAGGCAAGTTTTGCAGACACTTCGTTAGAACGAGTTGTATGCAAAATATGATAAATGCGGGTTTTAGCTGAAGGAGGTCCAGTTTTTGGGACACATTATTTCCGACCGGGGGATATCTGTTGATCTGGGGAAAGTATCCGCGGTGAGGGAGTGGGGACAGCCCACGACACCGACTGAGATTCGTAGTTTCTTGGGCCTAGCAGGATAATACAGGAGGTTTATTCGGGGTTTCTCAAAGATAGCAGGTCCTTTGACACATCTGACTCGTAAGGGTGTGCCATTAATCTGGAGTGATGCCTGTCAGTTGGAATTCGATGAATTGAAGGATAAATTGACCTCAGCACCTGTGTTAGCATTGCTGAGATCGGGAGTTGAGTATTTGGTTTACACCGATGCGTCTTTGCAAGGGCTTGGAGGTGTATTACAGTAGGAGAGACAGGGCATAGCTTATGATTCCCGTAAGCTTAAGCCTCACGAGAAGAATTACCCCACGCATGATTTGGAGTTGGCAGCAGTGGTATTCGCCCTACAAATTTGGAGGCACTATCTTTTAGGGGAGAAGTTCCAACTGTTCACGGACCACAAGTCCCTACAGTATCTGTTCACACAGAAGGAATTGAATATGCGGCAGCGTAGGTGGCTTGAGTTTGTGAAAGACTACCAGTTCGACATCCAGTACCACCCGGGTAAGGCTAACGTGGTAGCAGACGCGTTGAGCCGCAGGCCAGCAGATGAGGTGGCAGAGGTGTGGAAGGCTAAGTGGAAGGAATTGGGACACAAGGATGCAGTGGCCCGATCTTTCATGTCTGTGATGACCGTTACACCGCAGATTGTCACGAAGGTAGTACGGGCACAGGCTAATGACTCGTTCTGTCAAGAGCAGATAGTTCGATTACTAGCAGAGGGAGTCGAGTCCTATACCGTCAGCTCAGACGGGAGATTACGCTTCAATGGGAGATTGGTAGTTCCGGAAGGGGAGAAATTGCGACACGAGGTGATGGCAGAGTCGCACGGCTCACGGTTCACGATACATCCCGGAGGGGACAAAATGTACCAAGACATGAGACGCCAGTATTGGTGGAGCGGTATGAAGAGAGATATTGCTGAGTTTGTTTAGAAATGCGCCACTTGCCAGCTAGTAAAAGTGGATCATCAGAGACCGACAGGACTTCTACAGCCGTTGGAGGTCCCGGTGTGGATGTGGGAGAGCATATCCATGGACTTTATCACGGGGTTACCTACGTCGAAGAGGGGTCACGACTCCGTTTGGGTAATTGTGGACAGGTTGTCCAAAGTCGCTCACTTTTTACCCGTAAGGACTGACTACACTACGGGACAGTATGCCCAGCTCTTCATTTCAGAGGTTGTGAGACTTCATGGTGTGCACCCAAATATCGTGTCTGACAGAGATAAGATATTTGTTTTGCGGTTTTGGGAGAGTTTCCAGGAGGCCATGGGCACGGAATTGCGGTTGAGTACGGATTATCATCCGCAGACCGATGGGCAGACAGAGCGCACAAATCAGATGTTGGATCACATGCTACGCATGTGCATTATTGACTTTGGAGGTGGATGGGAGCAATACCTTCCACTGGTAGAGTTTGCTTATAATAACTCCTACCAGTTCACTATTGGCATGGCTCCGTTTGAGGCGTTGTATGGTAGGCCTTGTCGTTCCCCAGCATGTTGGTTAGAGGTGGGGGATAACAAACTACTTGGTCCGGAAGTGATTCAGGATACTTCGGCAAGGATTGAGTTGATTCGGAGTCGCATTCGGGTAGCTCAAGACCGGCAGAAGAGTTATGCTGATGCGAAGAGGTTTTTTAGGGAGTTCCAAGTGGGGGACCAGGTTTTGCTCAGAGTATCTCCTATGAAGGGTATTATGCGTTTTGGGAAGAAGGGGAAGTTGGCACCAAGGTATGTGGGGTCGTTTCCTATTATTGAGCGGATCGGACCGGTTGCGTATAGACTTGGGTTACCGGGCATTTGCATCGGATTCACGATGTGTTCCATATTTCCTCGCTAAGGAAATACCTTAGAGATAATTTGGCTCATTCTCACATTGCTGTGGAGGACATCGATCTCCAGTCGGATAGCTCCTACGAGGAGGGGCCGATTGCAATTTTGGACCGAAGTGAGAGGAAGCTGCGGTCAAAGATAGTCCCGTTAGTGCGTGTTCAGTGGCGACATCATAATGTCGAGGAGTCCACATGGGAGCGCGAGGATGAGATGCGGGAACGTTATCCAGAGTTGTTTTTAGCAGGTACTTTCTAGTTTCAAATTTCGGGACGAAATTCTGTTATTAGGGGGGAAGTATGTAATACCCCGTATTTTTGGCTATATTTATTTTTGGGATTTATTAATTTAATGAGAATTTTGGGAATTAATCCGGATAAAATACTAGCGAGTTGTGAGTTGGTATTTGACTATATTGAGTATATATGATGATATATGAATATTGAATTATGAAATTTGTCATGAGTTTGATATACGACAATTTGGTCATTTTATTGGGACGCGTGTGACAGTCGCGTCAGGTTATAATTATTTTGATTATAAAAGTGAATTTAAATTCTATTAACCGTATGGTCATTTTGAGTGCGCCAACGCGTCCGGAAGGGTCGAGATAGTCAGAAAACACTAGCCGGGGGTTTAGTTTGGGTACCGGGGTATTTTTAGGCCATACCGGCAACATAAAGGGTATTTCGATAATTCTGTATTTTGGGGATTTAATAATGACGAAAATTAGGAGTCCTTATATGATTAGGAATAGACCCACTAAACCCACTAACCAACCCTTATTGACCCAATAAGCTACGGAGGTTATCAAAATTAGGTTTCCAACTTTCCCAAAGAAAACCCTAGCCACCATAGCCACCTTTGGAGAAGAAGCTTGGAGAAAGAGAGAGAGAGGGAATTCTGCAGAAAGAGAGAGGAAATCGTCATCAAAATCAGAGATCGAATCAAGGCAAGTTATTTAAATTACATTCTTTATGCAGTAAATGTTTCTTCCATGTTAGAAATCTTAATAATCATTCTTGTTTGAGAGATAAAGGAAAACCCACGAAATTGGAAGTTATGAGTTTAATTTTGGGTATAGGTTTGCATGTAGAAACGTTATTGGAAGATTGAATTCAGAAATTACATATTTATGTGATGTAAAAGCGGATTAAATTCTGGGAATTGATGATGGTAAAAATCTAGGGTTTATGTTTGTAATACCCCGTACTTTTGGCTATATTTATTTTTGGGATTAATTAATTAAATACGTATTAATTGGAAATTAATCCGGGTTATAAATACTAACGAGATGTGAGTTGGTATTTAATTATGTACATATATGAGTATATATGAAATTGGAATTATGAAAGTTGTCGTGAGATTTATATACGGCATTTTAGAAATTTTGTTGAGACGCGTGGGACCGCCGCGTCACGGTGTAATATTTTGACTATAATAGTGAATTTAAAATCTATAATCCGTATGGTCATTTTGAGTGCGCCAACACGTCCGGAAGGGTCGAAATAGTCAGAAAACACTAGCCGGGGGTGTAGTTTGGGTTCCGGGGTATTTTTAGGCTATACCTGCAACTTAAAGGGTATATTGGTAATTTTACATTTTTAGGAATTAAAAGTGACGAAAATTGGTTAATTACATCTGATGTGGATTTGACCCACTAAGCCCCTAACCAACCCATATTAACCTAGAAGGCTACGTAGGTTATTAGAAGAGTTTTCTAAGTTCCCCAAAACAAACCCTAGCCACCTTAAGCCACCATTGGAGGAGAAGCTTGGAAAGAGGAAATTCTGCAGAAATCTTCACCAAACCAACACCAAAATCAGAAATCCAATCAAGGCAAGTGTTTTAATCATATTTAAATTCGTATAATGTTTCTTCCATGTTAGAAAATTGATGAATTATAACTGTTCTTGAGAGATAATGAAAACCCATGTAGTTTGGAGCTTAGAACTTGAAAATATTGAGGAGAATTGCATGTAGAATGATAGGTAGATAATTATTCTCATGATATCTGTGATAGGAAGGAATTAAAACGGATTTATAGTGAGTTAATTCATGATTCAAAAGTTAGGGTTCATGTTCTTGAAATAATTGGGGAAAAAGTGTAGAGATTTATATTTTGATTGATGTTAAAGAGATTTAATCCTTGAAAACATGTTAGGAGTTGACTTGAATATGTTTAGGATGAATTAGAGACCCTAAAATGTTGTTGGGATGAACTTTGGAAGAGATTAGGAGTGATAAAATGGATAAAAAACGAGATGGGGAAAATTCTGGGCCGAAATTGGTCCCTCGTTAGAAGACCTTCCCAGGTCGTTCGAACGAGCTTCTAACGAGTTGACCAGTCACTTTTAACGAAAAGGAATTTCGTTCGATACTTCGTTCGAATGAGATCTCGTTAGAAGGTACAGTTCGTTCGAATGAACTGGAATCTCGTTCGAACAGTCTCGTTCGAACGAGACTTCTAACGAGCTGACAGTCCAATCTCGTTCGAACAGCCTCGTTCGAACGAGACTTCTAACGAGCTGACAGTCTGGGCCTTGTTGGACTGTTTTGATTTTTGGAGTCCCGTAAACTTGTTCGAGGATATAGATATCATTCCGTTGATGTTGTAATGATAGAATTGGGGCATTTGGGTATTTATGATAAGGAAATTATATACGAGAGTTAAATTAAATGGACGGTTTGGGTTGAGACGTGAGTGTCTACTACGACGTGAGAATAGATTATGGCACGTATGATTATAAACCGGAATTGTATAAAGTGTGTAAATTATATATTGGTATGGGAATGAGAATAGTACTATAATTAAACTACGGAATTACTAAGACGTGTGTTTACTTAGTATTGGTATATGAATTGTGTGTATGACATACCTACCATACTTGCTATCACGGGAGGTTTGCGTTCGCTTAGGGCCCTCTAATCCTTGTGTTGCCCGGATTTAGACCGGTTACCTCGATGAACATAGGTCAGAGAAAGACTTATTAGGATGTTAATAAGTCTGCTGATCGTGGGAGCATAGGTATGTACGTGACCCATGTGATGTGACTGTGTTCGCCTCCACTATTTGTGATTTGTGTTATCTGATCTATTCCTGAGAGATTCGGAATATGTGATCCTTATGTACGTGATGTACCGGGATGGATAGCAGAGTATGTGTGCACCACAGCTTAGTTCTCGGGGTGCTTGTATTGTATATTTATGATGTGAATAATATACGTTTAATTAATAAGAACCTTCATGATTAATGTTGTGAATATAATCACGGTATTGTTTCAAGAAAAAAATAACGAGTTAACTGATAGTGATATATATATATATATATATATATATTGCATATTGAGCATCTGAGTTTGCGTTAAACCCCTATTTAATTACGAGCGTTATAATGTTAATAGAACCGAGTAATAAGGGTAGGACCTATGACAGTCTAGCTAGATATGATGGCACTTAGCTAGTGGTTTGTGTTGTTATAGATGGGTACTTTCGTTAGGAGTGCACAGTTAGATGAGAGGTGAGAATATCATGTGAGTGCACGTCCTAACACGTACTTTGCATTTAATTTTTTAAATGTTTTTAAAGCACTTGCAGGTTTTTAAAATATAACTCCACATTCGGGCTCTGACCCGTTTGCTTTTCAAATCTTTTCTTGTAAAACCATTTTAGGTGCCCAGCCACAAGGACACCAAGCATAGGATACTCATTCAGGTGACGAGCTGTAGCTGTTTGTGGAAGCTACAGGGATTTTCTTGTAGACGCTTTCATCTTTTGGATTCCAGAGTCACTATCTATCAGTTGTAGGGCATGTTGCCCATTTCTATTAGAGTCATCTTTTACATTTCAGTTTTTCAGACTTTGGCATGTATTATTTCAGTATTCAGTTTAGTTGTTTCAGTGGTGGGTTTGTAGTGAGGAGTTTTCCTCCAGACTTTATTTACATTATGTGATGGTTATTCATTTTACTTCAGTATGGTGAATGGTGTTATTTATTTCTTCATTACACTTGTTGCATGTTAATCAGACTTTAATTAAAATTTGGCAACTTACTTTTTAAATACTAGGTGGTTAGTAATAATAAATGTTTTCGACAGTGATGCTATTAACTGAGCCAACTTGGCATTTTGAATTAATTTAATAAAGGAGTAGCTACCCGGTATTTAATTAGTCGGGGTGTCACAGGTGGTATCAGAGCATCAGGTTCTAGTGTCCTTTAGGATCTGTACGGTTATTATGTTTCCTCTATGTTTCTTTGATATAGAGCCCTATATTTTAGGACTGTTGTACTCTTTTTGTGTATGCTACGTTCTTCAGCTATTTTAAGCTTATAACTGCAAACTTATAAACTTCATTCTTATTTCAGATGCCTCCACGACGTGCACGACGAGTTCCCAGGGATGCAACGCCCGAACCCCCGCCCAGGGCATGATGAACGCCGCTGAGGTTGCAGCTATAGTAGCCCAAGCGGTAAATGCCGCGATTGCCGTTGTTCAGCAGGCACCACCTCAGGCGCCGGTTTCCGCGCCAGTACAGGCTAATGCATTCCCGTCTGCTTGGGAGCGTGTACGTGACGCTTTTCAGAAAGCGCATCCGCCAGAGTTTGCAGGTAGCTCAGATGTAGTAGTCTCGAGCCAGTGTAGGAAGGATATGCAGAGGCACTTAAGGATGTATGAGTGCACGGATGTTCAGAAGCAGGTGCTAGCTACTTTCAAGCTAGTTGGATCTGCCCTACAGTGGTGGGAGTCTATTACCACCATGGAGGAGAGGGATACTCTCACGATTCAGGAGTTCTGGGTGCGGTTCGACCGCAAGTACTTTCCGTCAGCTGTTCATACGGAAATGAGGAGGAGATTGATGAGTCTGAAGCAAGAGGGCAAGACTGTGGCCGAGTATGAGGCCGAGTTCACGAATCTGTTGAATATCGTCCCAGATGAGATACCAATAGAGAAGAAGAAGAAGATTGAGAAGTTCACGGACGGGTTGACACGGAGGATCCGTCAGCATCTTCTAGGGAACCTATCATTGGCCACTTATTCTGATGTGGTTAACGTTGCATTGTTACACTGCCAGGACCACCGTTTTCATATTGGCGAGGGCAAGAGGTCGGGGGAGTCTAGCCATCAGGGCAGGACTGGAGGACATAGTGCCAGCGGGGCACAATCTGGTCAGGGGCAGAGACAGAATGAGCAGGGCTCCCAGCAGGGGGATAATAAGAGGTTCCGGTTAGAGAACTACAGGCAGGGACAGGGAGGTTTTCGCCAGGGCCATCAGGTTCCAAACGGCCATCAGGGCCAACAGGGACAGAATGGGCAGCAGTTTCAGCAGGGCCAAGGGAGGAACGGTAATGGCCACCAGGGCTGAGGATAGCAGGGTCAGAGAGGAGGGAACTTCCCGGGGAAGTGTTTTGTTTGTGGCAAGACTGGCCATAAGCGACAGGATTGTCCTGATAGGGGCAGGGCCCCACAGCAGCAGCAGCAGGGTGCTCGTCAGGAGCCACAGAGGCCTATGTTTCCCGCCGCTCTCCCCGCACCGCCACAGATGGCAGCATTGCCACCCATTCCAGCGGTCCCAGTTCAGCAGGGGCAGCTACAGTATGGACGTGTCTACAACGTCCACCAGGCTGCAGTTCCATAGGCACCGCCCGTGATTGAGGGTACGTTTCCTATCCATGGCACTATGGGTCGGATATTGTTTGATACGGGTGCTACACACTGTTTTATAGCTACACACTTCGCGAAAGCTTTAGGATTGTTAGCTACGGTAGAGAGCACAGTGACGTGTGTCGACTCACCATTGGGGAGTGGGTCACTTATATTCTTTATATGCCGGGGAGTGGGAGTAGAGATTGATGGTTTTGTATTACCTGCAGACATGTTGGTATTAGATATGCATGTTCACGATGTGATCATTGGTATGGATTGGCTCGTAGCTTATAGGGCCATGATTGATTGCTTCAGCGGGAGCATTGTTTTTGCCATTCCGGGGCAAGAGATGTCCGTAGTGGCGATGCCTCGCCCAGAGGGAGGATCGACCGCTCATCTGTATTACATAGAGGAGGATACCTCTAAGGAGGTTGTGATTCTTTTAGATTCGATCCCAGTTGTCAGGGAGTATTCGGATGTGTTTCAGGAGATACCAGGCTTACCACCCAGTCGAGAGATAACTTTGTTATAGATTTGCTACTGGGTACGAGACCTATAGCACGCGCACCGTATCGTATGGCTCCAGCTTAGATGAGGGAGTTACGGGATCAGATAGAGCAGCTGTTAGGTCAGGGCTTTATTCGCAGGAGTACCTCATCTTGGGGCACTCCAGTTCTGTTTGTGAAGAATAGGGACGGTTCACTGAGATTGTGTGTGGACTACCGAGAGTTGAATAAGGTCGCGATACGGAATAAGTATCCGTTGCCTCGAATCGATGACTTATTCGACCAGTTGAGAGGAACTTCTTTCTTCTCGAAGATTGACTTAAGATCGGGATACCATCAGTTGCGTATCAGGGAGGAGGATATCTCGAAGACTGCGTTCTTGTCGAGATATGGTTCTTACGAGTTTCGGGTTATGCCTTTCGATTTGACCAACGCTCCCGCAGTGTTTATGGACTTGATGAACAGAGTGTTCAGGGATTTCCTAGACCAGTTTGTCATTGTCTTCATTGATGATATTCTGGTTTACTCCCAGACAGAGGAGGAGCACGCCGAGCATTTGAGACAGGTTTTGCAGACACTTTGTCAGAACGAGTTGTATGCAAAATATGAGAAGTGCGGGTTTTGGCTGAACGAAGTCCAATTTTTGGGACATATTATTTCCGACCGGGGAATATCTGTTGATCCGGGGAAGGTATCAGCGGTGAGGGAGTGGGGACAGCCCACGACACCGACGGAGATTCATAGTTTCTTGGGCTTGGTAGGATACTACAGGAGGTTCATTCGGGGATTTTCGAAGATAGCAGGTCCTTTGACACATCTGACTCGTAAGGGTGTGCCATACATCTGGAGTGATGCCTGTCAGTTGGCATTCGATGAATTGAAGGACAAATTGACCTCAGCACCTGTGTTAGCATTGCCGAGACCGGGAGTTGAGTATTTGGTTTACACCGATGCGTCTTTGCAAGGGCTTGGAGGTGTATTACAGTAGGAGAGACAGGCCATAGCTTATGATTCCCGTAAGCTTAAGCCTCACGAGAAGAATTACCCCACGCATGATTTGGAGTTGGCAGCAGTGGTATTCGCCCTACAAATTTGGAGGCACTATCTTTTAGGGGAGAAGTTCCAACTGTTCACGGACCACAAGTCCCTACAGTATCTGTTCACACAGAAGGAATTGAATATGCGGCAGCGTAGGTGGCTTGAGTTTGTGAAAGACTACCAGTTCGACATCCAGTACCACCCGGGTAAGGCTAACGTGGTAGCAGACGCGTTGAGCCGCAGGCCAGCAGATGAGGTGGCAGAGGTGTGGAAGGCTAAGTGGAAGGAATTGGGACACAAGGATGCAGTGGCCCGATCTTTCATGTCTGTGATGACCGTTACACCGCAGATTGTCACGAAGGTAGTACGGGCACAGGCTAATGACTCGTTCTGTCAAGAGCAGATAGTTCGATTACTAGCAGAGGGAGTCGAGTCCTATACCGTCATCTCAGACGGGAGATTACGCTTCAATGGGAGATTGGTAGTTCCGGAAGGGGAGAAATTGCGACACGAGGTGATGGCAGAGTCGCACGGCTCACGGTTCACGATACATCCCGGAGGGGACAAAATGTACCAAGACATGAGACGCCAGTATTGGTGGAGCGGTATGAAGAGAGATATTGCTGAGTTTGTTTAGAAATGCGCCACTTGCCAGCTAGTAAAAGTGGATCATCAGAGATCGACAGGACTTCTACAGCCGTTGGAGGTCCCGGTGTGGATGTGGGAGAGCATATCCATGGACTTTATCACGGGGTTACCTACGTCGAAGAGGGGTCACGACTCCGTTTGGGTAATTGTGGACAGGTTGTCCAAAGTCGCTCACTTTTTACCCGTAAGGACTGACTACACTACGGGACAGTATGCCCAGCTCTTCATTTCAGAGGTTGTGAGACTTCATGGTGTGCACCCAAATATCGTGTCTGACAGAGATAAGATATTTGTTTTGCGGTTTTGGGAGAGTTTCCAGGAGGCCATGGGCACGGAATTGCGGTTGAGTACGGATTATCATCCGCAGACCGATGGGCAGACAGAGCGCACAAATCAGATGTTGGAGGACATGCTACGCATGTGCATTATTGACTTTGGAGGTGGATGGGAGCAATACCTTCCACTGGTAGAGTTTGCTTATAATAACTCCTACCAGTTCACTATTGGCATGGCTCCGTTTGAGGCGTTGTATGGTAGGCCTTGTCGTTCCCCAGCATGTTGGTTAGAGGTGGGGGATAACAAACTACTTGGTCCGGAAGTGATTCAGGATACTTCGGCAAGGATTGAGTTGATTCGGAGTCGCATTCGGGTAGCTCAAGACCGGCAGAAGAGTTATGCTGATGCGAAGAGGTTTTTTAGGGAGTTCCAAGTGGGGGACCAGGTTTTGCTCAGAGTATCTCCTATGAAGGGTATTATGCGTTTTGGGAAGAAGGGGAAGTTGGCACCAAGGTATGTGGGGTCGTTTCCTATTATTGAGCGGATCGGACCGGTTGCGTATAGACTTGGGTTACCGGAGCATTTGCATCGGATTCACGATGTGTTCCATATTTCCTCGCTAAGGAAATACCTTAGAGATAATTTGGCTCATTCTCACATTGCTGTGGAGGACATCGATCTCCAGCCGGATAGCTCCTACGAGGAGGGGCCGATTGCAATTTTGGACCGAAGTGAGAGGAAGCTGCGGTCAAAGATAGTCCCGTTAGTGCGTGTTCAGTGGCGACATCATAATGTCGAGGAGTCCACATGGGAGCGCGAGGATGAGATGCGCGAACGTTATCCAGAGTTGTTTTTAGCAGGTACTTTCTAGTTTCGAATTTCGGGACGAAATTCTGTTATTAGGGGGGAAGTATGTAATACCCCGTATTTTTGGCTATATTTATTTTTGGGATTTATTAATTTAATGAGAATTTTGGGAATTAATCCGGATAAAATACTAGTGAGTTGTGAGTTGGTATTTGACTATATTGAGTATATATGATGATATATGAATATTGAATTATGAAATTTGTCATGAGTTTGATATACGGCAATTTGGTCATTTTATTGGGACGCGTGTGACAGTCGCGTCAGGTTATAATTATTTTGATTATAAAAGTGAATTTAAATTGTATTAACCGTATGGTCGTTTTGAGTGCACCAACGCGTCCGGAAGGGTCGAGATAGTCAGAAAACACTAGCCGGGGGTTTAGTTTGGGTACCGGGGTATTTTTAGGCCATACCGGCAACATAAAGGGTATTTCGGTAATTCTGTATTTTGGGGATTTAATAATGACGAAAATTAGGAGTCCTTATCTGATTAGGAATAGACCCACTAAACCCACTAACCAACCCTTATTGACCCAATAATCTACGGAGGTTATCAAAATTAGGTTTCCAACTTTCCCAAAGAAAACCCTAGCCACCATAGCCACCTTTGGAGAAGAAGCTTGGAGAAAGAGAGAGAGAGGGAATTCTGCAGAAAGAGAGAGGAAATCGTCATCAAAATCAGAGATCGAATCAAGGCAAGTTATTTAAATTACATTCTTTATGCAGTAAATGTTTCTTCCATGTTAGAAATCTTAATAATCATTCTTGTTTGAGAGATAAAGGAAAACCCATGAAATTGGAAGTTATTAGTTTAATTTTGGGTATAGGTTTGCATGTAGAAACGTTATTGGAAGATTGAATTCAGAAATTACATATTTATGTGATGTAAAAGCGGATTAAATTCTGGGAATTGATGATGATAAAAATCTAGGGTTTATGTTTGTAATACCCCGTACTTTTGGCTATATTTATTTTTGGGATTAATTAATTAAATACGTATTAATTGGAAATTAATCCGGGTTATAAATACTAACGAGATGTGAGTTGGTATTTAATTATGTACATATATGAGTATATATGAAATTGGAATTATGAAAGTTGTCGTGAGATTTATATACGGCATTTTAGAAATTTTGTTGAGACGCGTGGGACCGCCGCGTCACGGTGTAATATTTTGACTATAATAGTGAATTTAAAATCTATAATCCGTATGGTCATTTTGAGTGCGCCAACACGTCCGGAAGGGTCGAAATAGTCAGAAAACACTAGCCGGGGGTGTAGTTTGGGTTCCGGGGTATTTTTAGGCTATACCTGCAACTTAAAGGGTATATTGGTAATTTTACATTTTTAGGAATTAAAAGTGACGAAAATTGGTTAATTACATCTGATGTGGATTTGACCCACTAAGCCCCTAACCAACCCATATTAACCTAGAAGGCTACGTAGGTTATTAGAAGAGTTTTCTAAGTTCCCCAAAACAAACCCTAGCCACCTTAAGCCACCATTGGAGGAGAAGCTTGGAAAGAGGAAATTCTGCAGAAATCTTCACCAAACCAACACCAAAATCAGAAATCCAATCAAGGCAAGTGTTTTAATCATATTTAAATTCGTATAATGTTTCTTCCATGTTAGAAAATTGATGAATTATAACTGTTCTTGAGAGATAATGAAAACCCATGTAGTTTGGAGCTTAGAACTTGAAAATATTGAGGAGAATTGCATGTAGAATGATAGGTAGATAATTATTATCATGATATCTGTGATAGGAAGGAATTAAAACGGATTTATAGTGAGTTAATTCATGATTCAAAAGTTAGGGTTCATGTTCTTGAAATAATTGGGGAAAAAGTGTAGAGATTTATATTTTGATTGATGTTAAAGAGATTTAATCCTTGAAAACATGTTAGGAGTTGACTTGAATATGTTTAGGATGAATTAGAGACCCTAAAATGTTGTTGGGATGAACTTTGGAAGAGATTAGGAGTGATAAAATGGATAAAAAACGAGATGGGGAAAATTCTGGGCCGAAATTGGTCCCTCGTTAGAAGACCTTCCCTGGTCGTTCGAACGAGCTTCTAACGAGTTGACCAGTCACTTTTAACGAAAAGGAATTTCGTTCGATACTTCGTTCGAATGAGATCTCGTTAGAAGGTACAGTTCGTTCGAACGAACTGGAATCTCGTTCGAACAGTCTCGTTCGAACGAGACTTCTAACGAGCTGACAGTCCAATCTCGTTCGAACAGCCTCGTTCGAACGAGACTTCTAACGAGCTGACAGTCTGGGCCTTGTTGGACTGTTTTGATTTTTGGAGTCCCGTAAACTTGTTCGAGGATATAGATATCATTCCGTTGATGTTGTAATGATAGAATTGGGGCATTTGGGTATTTATGATAAGGAAATTATATACGAGAGTTAAATTAAATGGACGGTTTGGGTTGAGACGTGAGTGTCTACTACGACGTGAGAATAGATTATGGCACGTATGATTATAAACCGGAATTGTATAAAGTGTGTAAATTATATATTGGTATGGGAATGAGAATAGTACTATAATTAAACTACGGAATTACTAAGACGTGTGTTTACTTAGTATTGGTATATGAATTGTGTGTATGACATACCTACCATACTTGCTATCACGGGAGGTTTGCGTTCGCTTAGGGCCCTCTAATCCTTGTGTTGCCCGGATTTAGACCGGTTACCTCGATGAACATAGGTCAGAGAAAGACTTATTAGGATGTTAATAAGTCTGCTGATCGTGGGAGCATAGGTATGTACGTGACCCATGTGATGTGACTGTGTTCGCCTCCACTATTTGTGATTTGTGTTATCTGATCTATTCCTGAGAGATTCGGAATATGTGATCCTTATGTACGTGATGTACCGGGATGGATAGCAGAGTATGTGTGCACCACAGCTTAGTTCTCGGGGTGCTTGTATTGTATATTTATGATGTGAATAATATACGTTTAATTAATAAGAACCTTCATGATTAATGTTGTGAATATAATCACGGTATTGTTTCAAGAAAAATATAACGAGTTAACTGATAGTGATATATATATATATATATTGCATATTGAGCATCTGAGTTTGCGTTAAACCCCTATTTAGTTATGAGCGTTATAATGTTAATAGAACCGAGTAATAAGGGTAGGACCTATGACAGTCTAGCTAGATATGATGGCACTTAGCTAGTGGTTTGTGTTGTTATAGATGGGTACTTTCGTTAGGAGTGCACAGTTAGATGAGAGGTGAGAATATCATGTGAGTGCACGTCCTAACACGTACTTTGCATTTAATTTTTTAAATGTTTTTAAAGCACTTGCAGGTTTTTAAAATATAACTCCACATTCGGGCTCTGACCCGTTTGCTTTTCAAATCTTTTCTTGTAAAACCATTTTAGGTGCCCAGCCACAAGGACACCAAGCATAGGATACTCATTCAGGTGACGAGCTGTAGCTGTTTGTGGAAGCTACAGGGATTTTCTTGTAGACGCTTTCATCTTTTGGATTCCAGAGTCACTATCTATCAGTTGTAGGGCATGTTGCCCATTTCTATTAGAGTCATCTTTTACATTTCAGTTTTTCAGACTTTGGCATGTATTATTTCAGTATTCAGTTTAGTTGTTTCAGTGGTGGGTTTGTAGTGAGGAGTTTTCCTCCAGACTTTATTTACATTATGTGATGGTTATTCGTTTTACTTCAGTATGGTGAATGGTGTTATTTATTTCTTCATTACACTTGTTGCATGTTAATCAGACTTTAATTAAAATTTGGCAACTTACTTTTTAAATACTAGGTGGTTAGTAATAATAAATGTTTTCGACAGTGATGCTATTAACTGAGCCAACTTGGCATTTTGAATTAATTTAATAAAGGAGTAGCTACCCGGTATTTAATTAGTCGGGGTGTCACAGGTGGTATCAGAGCATCAGGTTCTAGTGTCCTTTAGGATCTGTACGGCTATTATGTTTCCGCTATGTTTCTTTGATATAGAGCCCTATATTTTAGGACTGTTGTACTCTTTTTGTGTATGCTACGTTCTTCAGCTATTTTAAGCTTATAACTGCAAACTTATAAACTTCATTCTTATTTCAGATGCCTCCACGACGTGCACGACGAGTTCCCAGGGATGCAACGCCCGAACCCCCGCCCAGGGCATGATGAACGCCGCTGAGGTTGCAGCTATAGTAGCCCAAGCGGTAAATGCCGCGATTGCCGTTGTTCAGCAGGCACCACCTCAGGCGCCGGTTTCCGCGCCAGTACAGGCTAATGCATTCCCGTCTGCTTGGGAGCGTGTACGTGACGCTTTTTAGAAAGCGCATCCGCCAGAGTTTGCAGGTAGCTCAGATGTAGTAGTCTCGAGCCAGTGGAGGAAGGATATGCAGAGGCACTTAAGGATGTATGAGTGCACGGATGTTCAGAAGCAGGTGCTAGCTACTTTCAAGCTAGTTGGATCTGCGCTACAGTGGTGGGAGTCTATTACCACCATGGAGGAGAGGGATACTCTCACGATTCAGGAGTTCTGGGCAAGTACTTTCCGTCAGCTGTTCATACGGAAATGAGGAGGAGATTGATGAGTCTGAAGCAAGAGGGCAAGACTGTGGCCGAGTATGAGGCCGAGTTCACAAATCTGTTGAATATCGTCCCAGATGAGATGCCAACAGAGAAGAAGAAGAAGATTGAGAAGTTCACGGACGGGTTGACACGGAGGATCCGTCAGCATCTTCTAGGGAACCTATCGTTGGCCACTTATTCTGATGTGGTTAATGTTGCATTGTTACACTGCCAGGACCACCATTTTCATATTGGCGAGGGCAAGAGGTCGGGGGAGTCTAGCCATCAGGGCAGGACTGGAGGACATGGTGCCAGCGGGGCACAATCTGGTCAGGGGCAGAGACAGAATGAGCAGGGCTCCCAGCAGGGGGATAATAAGAGGTTCCGGTTAGAGAACTACAGGCAGGGACAGGGAGGTTTCCGCCAGGGCCATCAGGTTCCAAACGGCCATCAGGGCCAACAGGGACAGAATGGGCAGCAGTTTCAGCAGGGCCAAGGGAGGAACGGTAATGGCCACCAGGGCCGAGGACATCAGGGTCAGAGAGGAGGGAACTTCCCGGGGAAGTGTTTTGTTTGTGGCAAGACTGGCCATAAGCGACAGGATTGTCCTGATAGGGGCAGGGCCCCACAGCAGCAGCAGCAGGGTGCTCGCCAGGAGCCACAGAGGCCTATGTTTCCCGCCGCTCTCCCCGCACCGCCACAGATGGCAGCATTGCCACCCATTCCAGCGGTCCCAGTTCAGCAGGGGCAGCTACAGTATGGAAGTGTCTACAACGTCCACCAGGCTGCAGTTCCACAGGCACCGCCCGTGATTGAGGGTAAGTTTCCTATCCATGGCACTATGGGTCGGGTATTATTTGATACGGGTGCTACACACTGTTTTATAGCTACACACTTCGCGAAAGCTTTAGGATTGTTAGCTACGGCAGAGAGCACAGTGACGTGTGTCGACTCACCATTGGGGAGTGGGTCACTTATATTCTTTATATGCCGGGGAGTGGGAGTAGAGATTGGTGGTTTGGTATTACCTGCAGACATTTTGGTATTAGATATGCATGTTCACGATGTGATCATTGGTATGGATTGGCTCGTAGCTTATAGGGCCATGATTGATTGCTTCAGCGGGAGCATTGTTTTTGCCATTTCGGGGCAAGAGATGTTCGTAGTGGCGATGCCTCGCCCAGAGGGAGGATCGACCGCTCATCTGTATTACATAGAGGAGGATACCTCTTAAGAGGTTGTGATTCCTTTAGATTCGATCCCAGTTGTCAGGGAGTATTCGGATGTGTTTGAGGAGATACCAGGCTTACCACCCAGTCGAGAGATAACTTTGTTATAGATTTGCTACTGGGTACGAGACCTATAGCACGCGCACCGTACCGTATGGCTCCAGCTTAGATGAGGGAGTTACGGGATCAGATAGAGCAGCTGTTAGGTCAGGGCTTTATTCGCAGGAGTACCTCATCTTGGGGCACTCCAGTTCTGTTTGTGAAGAAGAGGGACGGTTCACTGAGATTGTGTGTGGACTACCGAGAGTTGAATAAGGTCACGATACGGAATAAGTATCCGTTGCCTCGAATCGATGACTTATTCGACCAGTTGAGAGGACCTTCTTTCTTCTCGACGATTGACTTGAGATCGGGATACCATCAGTTGCGTATCAGGGAGGAGGATGTCTCGAAGACTGCGTTCTTGTCGAGATATGGTTCTTACGAGTTTCGAGTTATGCCTTTCGGTTTGACAACCGCTCCAGCAGTGTTTATGGACTTGATGAACAGAGTGTTCAGGGATTTCCTAGACCAGTTTGTCATTGTCTTCATTGATGATATTCTGGTTTACTCCCAGACAGAGGAGGAGCACGCCGAGCATTTGAGACAGGTTTTGTAGACACTTTGTCAGAACGAGTTGTATGCAAAATATGAGAAGTGCGGGTTTTGGCTGAACGAAGTCCAATTTTTGGGACATATTATTTCCGACCGGGGAATATCTGTTGATCCGGGGAAGGTATCAGCGGTGAGGGAGTGGGGACAGCCCACGACACCGACGGAGATTCATAGTTTCTTGGGCTTGGCAGGATACTACAGGAGGTTCATTCGGGGATTTTCGAAGATAGCAGGTCCTTTGACACATCTGACTCGTAAGGGTGTGCCATACATCTGGAGTGATGCCTGTCAGTTGGCATTCGATGAATTGAAGGACAAATTGACCTCAGCACCTGTGTTAGCATTGCCGAGACCGGGAGTTGAGTATTTGGTTTACACCGATGCGTCTTTGCAAGGGCTTGGAGGTGTATTACAGCAGGAGAGACAGGCCATAGCTTATGCTTCCCGTAAGCTTAAGCCTCACGAGAAAAATTACCCCATGCATGATTTGGAGTTGGCAGCAGTGGTATTCGCCCTATAAATTTGGAGGCACTATCTTTTAGGGGAGAAGTTCCAACTATTCACGGACCACAAGTCCCTACAGTATCTGTTCACACAGAAGGAATTGAATATGCGGCAGCGTAGGTGGCTTGAGTTTGTGAAAGACTACCAGTTCGACATCCAGTACCACCCGGGTAAGGCTAACGTGGTAGCAGACGCGTTGAGCCGCAGGCCAGCAGATGAGGTGGCAGAGGTGTGGAAGGCTAAGTGGAAGGAATTGGGACACCAGGATGCAATGGCTCGATCTTTCATGTCTGTGATGACCGTTACACCGCAGATTGTCACGAAGGTAGTACGGGCACAGGCCAATGACTCGTTCTGTCTGGAGCAGATAGTTCGATTACTAGCAAAGGAAGCCAAGTACTATACCGTTAGCTCAGACGGGGGATTGCGCTTCAATGGGAGATTGGTGGTTCCGGAAGGGGAGGAATTGCGACATGATGTGATGGCAGAGTCGCACGGCTCACGGTTCGCGGTACATCCCGGAGGGGACAAAATGTACCAAGACATGAGACGCCAGTATTGGTGGAGCGGTATGAAGAGAGATATCACTGAGTTTGTTTCGAAATGCGCCACTTGTCAGCTTGTAAAAGTGGATCATCAGAGACCGGCAGGATTGCTACTGCCATTGGAGGTCCCGGTGTGGATGTGGGAGAGCATATCCATGGACTTTATCATGGGGTTGCCTACGTCGCAGAGGGGTCACGACTCCGTTTGGGTAATTGTGGACAGATAGTCCAAGGTCGCTCACTTTTTACCCGTCAGGACTGACTACACTACGGGACAGTATGCCCAGCTCTTCATTTCAAAGATTGTGAGACTTCACAGTGTGCCCCTAAATATCGTGTCTGACAAAGACAAGATATTTTTTTCGAGGTTTTGGGAGAGTTTCCAGGAGGCAATGGTCACGGAATTGCGGTTGAGTACAGCTTATCATCCGCAGACCGATGGGCAGACAGAGCGCACCAATCAGATGTTGGAGGACATGTTGTGCATGTGCATTATTGACTTTGGGAATGGATGGGAGCAGTACCTTCCACTGGTGGAGTTTGCTTACAACAACTCCTATCAGTTCACTATTGGCATGGCTCCGTTTGAGGCATTGTACGGTAGGCCTTGTCGTTCCCAGCATGTTGGTTAGAGGTGGGGTACAACAAACTACTTGGACCGGAAGTGATTCAGGATACTTCGGCAAGGATTGAGTTGATTCGGAGTCGCATTCGGGTAGCTCAAGACAGGCAGAAAAGTTATGCTGATGCGAAGAGGTTTTTCAGGGAGTTCCAAGTAGGGGACCAGGTTTTGCTCCGAGTATCTCCTATGAAGGGGATTATGCGTGATATACCCAAATATGACCTCGGCCTAGGGACACCTACCTCGGCCGAAATAAGAGCCGAGACAATGACCGACCCACCAGTGGGTGGGGGCCCGCGATATCATCCCTCGGCCAGGACTACCACGGCCTCGGCCGACACTACTGTATGCACCTCCCCAAGGACACTTTACACGTCGCAGAT
The DNA here is from genome assembly GCA_949130495.1 of Sambucus nigra. Taxonomy (NCBI): domain Eukaryota; kingdom Viridiplantae; phylum Streptophyta; class Magnoliopsida; order Dipsacales; family Adoxaceae; genus Sambucus; species Sambucus nigra. The sequence continues at coordinate 649,290,358 of OX422208.1, forward strand.
ATCAACATCGACCTCATGTACCGAGGAATAGTAACCTCGGCCAACAGTAGGCCGAGATAACAAGAAACTCTATGCGTTCATCTTCAACATGGACCCTACCTCGGCTTAGGCCGAGGTTGCCAGAGGTGTTAATAATCATCAGCATGCCCAGCCTCGGCTCAGCCCGACACCGACATATACCTCGGCTGATATCAGGCCGAGACTCCTCATGACACTCCGCGGATTGAGCGGACGACCAACCTTTATAGCTCGGCCTCATCTAGGCCGAGGCCATTCACCAACATGACTGCCGAGCATCTGTTGACACTTGGATAAGGACACCTGGGCATAAATCAGTTATAACAATATTATTCTCCACATGTGGGGGAATATTTCATCATCATTACCTACATATGGCCATGACAGGTGGCACACCCCCATTGGTGAGGAAAATACACCCATGCACATTACATGCATAGGGGGTACATTATACCCCTTAGACACTATATACAGGGATCATTCCCTACCTTGCAAAGGGATCCAGATATAAAAAAAAAAACTAGCTGAAACTCTGTCTAAAGACACACAGTATAGAGAGAGAAAGCTTGAGTGAATTGTACCCATGGCCATTAGTGCCATTGTTCAGTGGTATTATTCACACACACACTCACAGTGGACGTAGGCCAGATTGGCTGAACCACCTATATTCCTGTGTTCATTCCTCATATCCTCGCCTCCTTCTCTTGTCCCCTTTTTATAGCTGTGCTACCATTGTTATACTTGTATTGAGCTCGGGAGCATCTCACTTGGTGGTGCTGATTCTCAGCATTATCATTTTGGCGCCGTCTGTGGGAATCGAGAGGCTATCTCTTCCTCTTTTTCTGCTTTACCTCACCGGAGACTCTGGTGGTGAACCAGGAACCACCCCTTGTGTGGAGGTGTTTCACCATTGAAAGAGGTCCTTTCAGGTATTAAGCTCACCTGCAACTAAAGCTCTATACAGTCTAACACATGGCACCAGACTTGCTGCCGCCTCTTCCGCCGCCCGGAGGTGGAGGAGCTAGCTCCAGTCAGGCTCCTCCCCAGTCCGAAATGGCGGAGGTGGCAGCTGCCTTGAAATCTTTGGCTGCAACACATCAAGCGATGAAGGAGCAATTTGTACAGCTCAGCCAAACCATGATGATGAGACCGCCTGGGGCCTCACCGGATATGATCACTCCGGCGGCGGTTCATCCACAGCCAGACGCCAGGGGACCACCCCAGGCACCGATGAAGGACCAACCTGTACCTCAGCGGTGGAGGGATGTTGCTGACCCTAGGCGCTTGCGCCTGGGGAGGCAAGGAAACCCTTGACCGGAGGACAGGTATGATGACCTAGGAGCAGAAGAGGCCCCAGAAGACTGCTGGGAGCCATATGAGGTGTCAGATAACACCGTACGAACTCTTAGGCAAAGCCAAGGATGTGTCGGCCGAAGAAGAGATGAGGCCCAATAGAGAGGGTCGGTCGTTGATAGGCAGATCCAAGGATGTGTCGGCCAAAGAAGAGATGAGGCCCAGCAGAGGGGGTCGGCCTTCAACAGGTTGAGCAGAGGCTCGGCCTTCGAGAGGCTGGGACCAGTTAATGACCTAAGACACAGGCTATCAAGGTCAAGGAGTGAAGCAGGCTCCCAAAGAGGGGATAGGCAGGCTCGGCCAGATCAAGGCCGACCCATGGAGAGAAGAGCCAGGGAGTAGGAAGAGGTCAACAGTCAGCGGGTCGCGGCTGGGGAACCCTCTGTCCACCGCAGAGAGGTGGCAGGGGATAACCTCAGCCAAGTTGATGAGAGAAGACCCTGGAATGACTCAATCTAACGTCTCGAGGAGAAGATAGGGGACCTCATGAAGAGTAGGGACCCATTACAAAGGGGCTACTCGGAGGGCTCCCCGTTTGTAGCTAGGATAGTGGGGTTCCCAACCCCCGCTAAGTTCAAGCCTCCTACGGTGACTCCTAAGTATGATGGCAGCACTAACCCAGTGCACCATATCGAGATGTATCAGTCAGCCGCAGATATTTACTCGATACCTGATGAGATGAAGTGCAGGGCCTTCTCAGGGACCTTAACAGGGGCCGCGCATAGCTGGTTCACCTCTCTTCCAAGGAATTCAATCGAAAACTTCAAGGGGTTGGCCGAGCAGTTCATACATAACTTATGCTTTGGGGTAAGACCTCAGAAGAAGACTACCCACCTCCTATATGTCAAACAGGCTAAGGGTGAAAGCCTAAGAGACTACATAGAAAGATTCAACAAGGAAAAGTTAGAGGTGGAGAACTATGAAGAGAGCATAGCCATGACCGCCCTTATAGGAGGCCTCCAGAAGGGAAAGCTACTATGGAAGCTGGCGGAAGACCCCCCCAAGTCTATGGCAGAGCTGTTGTCCACTGCAGGAAAAGTGATGAATGCGGAAGAGGCGATGGCCACCAAATTCGAGGAGGAGAACCGTGGTAGTGCTGGGAGGTCCCAGGGCAAGAAAGAAGGAAAGAAGCGGTCAGCAGATGACAAGTTCGCTCATTACACTCCTCTGACTGTGAGCTGTGAACACATTCTTAATGAGATCAAGAGTGACCAGGCTCTGAGGTGGCCAGAGAAGTTGAAGGCTCCGCCACATAAGAGGAATAAAAACCTCTGGTGTGAGTTCCATCAGGATCACGGCCATATCACAGACAGATGCTTTGCCCTGAAGGACGAGATTGAGAAGATGCTGAAATCTGGGAAGCTAAGAAAGTATGTGGATGGCAAGGCCCCAAAAGGTGGAAGAGAAGACCCTAGGAAGAGAAGAGACGACAGGTGCCGTGGTGATGTCCCGGCTACAAGGCATGATGATTCAGAGGGTGATGATGGAAATGACCCGGATCTCCCACCTAGGGATGACAACACCCCAGTGAAGAGGGTAGGAATGATGTCCTTTGGTGTTAGCACCATATGTGGGGGATTCGCAGGGGGTGGCTCTGAGGTATCCGATAGAAAGGCTCATGTAGAGGAGGCCAAGTCGGTGGTCAATCCTGAGATTGTGAACCTGACGTCTTCTGACGCTGTGCAGAAGAGAACAAAGGTGGACATGGACACCCTAGTGGTGGGGTTCTCCCGGCTCGACTTCAAGGGCATCTTAGCCCCCCATGATGACCCCTTGGTCATCACGACAAGGGTGCATGGGTGTGATGTAGGGAGAATCTTCATAGATGGAGGAAGCTCAGCAGATGTGATGTTCTGGCCTTGTTTCAAGATCTTGGGTCTTAGCAGATCAAGATTAGTGCCATACCACCACCCCTTGATAGGCTTTAGTGGTGAGAAAGTTCACCCATTGGGCATGTATGAGATGGATGTGCGCATGGGGGATGAGTGGCCTAAGAGGCTGACTAAGAAGATAAACTTTTTTGTTATAGACGAGAATGTCTTCTCGGCCTACAACCTCATAATCGGAAGAGTAGCCCTCAAGGAGTTTGAAGTCGTGCCGTCAACGGTCCATCAAATGCTAAAATTCCCGACTCCTTATGGGGTAGGGGAAGTGCAGGGGGATCAGACCACGGCACGGGAGTGTTACTTCAACTCAGCTGAAGAGAGGGAGGCCCATAAGAGAGCAACCGTCACCTACAACATAGACACTCTTGACCCAAGAGATGAAACAAAGCTAAAGAAGGGCGATGCCGCGAAAGAGGTAGAATCCATCGTCCTCAATGAGGACAAGCCGGAAAAAACCATCCAGATCGGCAAGGCCCTAGAACCAAATATTAAGGAAGAGCTGATAAGCCTTCTCAGGAAGAGGCAGAGTGTCTTCGCCTGGAGCCACACCGACATGCCTGATATAGACCCTGAGGTCATGACCCACAAACTCAACGTGGACAGGGATGCCAGGCCAATCAAGCAGAGGAGAAGAATTTACTCCAGAGAGAAGTATGAGGTCATTCGAGAAGAGGTGAAAAAGTTGGAAGAGGCCGAGTTTATACGAGAGGTCACCTATCCAGAGTGTCTCTCAAATGCAGTGATCGTGCCTAAGGCCAATGGAAAGTGGCGGATGTGTGTAGATTTCACAGACCTGAATAGGTCTTACCCGAAGGACAGCTATCCCCTACCTAGGATAGACCAGATGGTGGACGCAACAGCAGGGCATGAGCTCATGAGCTTCATGGATGCTTATTCAGGTTATAACCAAATCTTCATGAACGCCGAAGACTCCGAGAAGACAGCCTTCATCACTGACAAGGGGACGTACTGTTACAAGGTAATGCCCTTTGGTCTGAAAAATGCGGGGGCAACATATCAGCGTCTCGTCAATAGGATGTTTGAGGAACAGATAGGTAAGACCATGGAGGTGTACGTGGACGATATGCTAACGAAGAGCCTGAAGGCGTGTACACACGTGGCAGACCTTGAGAAGACGTTTGATGTCATGGACTCGTACAGAATGAAGCTCAACCCGGCGAAATGTGTCTTCGGGGTAGGAGCTGGGAAGTTCCTGGGGTTCATCGTTAATCAAAGGGGGATTGAGGCAAACCCTGAGAAAATCAAGGCATTGCTCGATATGAAGACGCCTAGGAGTATCAAGGATGTCCAAAGACTCACCGGAAGAGTGGCAGCTCTGAACAGGTTTGTTTCCAGGGCAACGTATAAGTGTCTTCCATTCTTTAGGGTTCTAAGGAAGGCCTTCCAGTGGGATGAAGAGTGTGAAAAAGCCTTTGATCAACTCAAGTCCTACTTAGGGTCTCCCTTGCTGCTGTCCCGGCCCATTGCGGGAGAAAGGTTGTTTGTGTATTTAGCAGTCTCTGAGTCGGCCATTAGCGCGGCCATCATACGAGAGGAAGGTGGAGTTCAGAGACATGTGTACTTGAATAGTAAGGCCCTTCAAGGGTCTGAACAAAACTATCCACGGATGGAGAAGCTGGCTTATGCCCTTATCCATGCTTCAAGAAAAATGAAGCCTTACTTTCAAGCTCACTCTATGATAGTCCTTACAGACTCACCACTAAGGCAGGTTCTGCACAAGCCTGTGAAGTCTGGCCGATTGATGGCCTGGGCCATTGAACTAGGAGAGTATGATCTTACTTACCAGCCCAGAACAGCCATTAAGGGGCAGGCCCTTACAGATTTTGTCGCAGAATTTACTTGGGAAGAGACTGAGTCAGAGAGGAGCTTGGATGGCGGCAAAGAGAAGAGCTAAGGTGTCTTTCGAGATTCAGAAGAAACAGACCCGTACGTCTTCCGGGGCCGAGAAGAGGTAGTCCTAAGTAAGGCTCGGAGGAGGGTAGAAGAAAACGAAGAGGATCGATACCTCTTCGAAAAAGGAGTAATGAGAGAAGGGGTCTTCTCTTCAGATGAAGACGTGTGGAGTCTCTTCGTGGATGGATCCTCGTGCGATGGTGGAAGCGGCGCGGGGCTGGTACTCTCGGCTCCAGATGGCGCCCACATTGAATATGCCTTGACATTCAACTTCCAGGCTTCAAACAACGAGTCAGAGTATGAGGCCATGATAGCAGGTCTCCTGCTGGAAATAACTCTTCGAGTAAAGCGGCTTCTACTCCATAGCGACTCGAGGCTGGTTGTCAACCAAGTGTTGGGGGCATATGAGGCCAAAGACGAAAGGATGGCCAGGTACTTAAAAAAGATAAGAGGGTTGCTAGAGTTTTTCGAAGAGGCCAAACTGAAGAGAGTGCCTAGACTGAGCAATAACCACGCTGATGCATTGGCAAGGCTGGCCTCAGCAATAAAGACAGATCTGAGAAGAACCATCCCAATTAAAGTCTTAGGAAAAGCAAGTATCGAGGAGGTCGAGGTATGTAACCCTTGTCACAATGTAAACCTAGGAGACTCGTGGATTGACCCGATTGTCAGATACCTAAGAGAGGGGGAGCTACCTGAGTCCAAGATAGAAAGAAAAAAGTTGAGATACAGGGCTACCAAGTTCTCATTGATAGGAGATGTCTTGTACAAAAAGGGGTTTCTCTTGCCCCTTCTCAGATGTGTGCACCCCATGGAGGTACCCCGGATATTACAGGAGGTTCATGAAGGCTCCTGCTCCAGCCACATAGGAGGAAGACCCTTAGCCAAAAGGATCATCACTCAAGGATACTGGTGGCCCACCTTATCTAGGGACGCTGCTGACTATGTGAAGAGGTGCGACAAATGTCAGAGGTTTGCCACTATCCCTCATCTACCCCATCAGCCTATGACGTCAATCTCGTCTCCATGGCCGTTTACGGTGTGGGGAATTGACCTAGTAGGACCTTTGCCAAGAGCAGTCAACAACTATAGATTCTTGATAGTTGCTATTGACTACTTTTCAAAGTGGGTAGAGGCGGAACCAATGATAACAATTACAGAGCAGAAGACCTTTCAGTTCATCTGGAAGAACATCATATGTAGATATGGCCTCCCAAACACGCTCATCTCGGATAATGGGACCCAGTTCAAGAATGCCTCCTTGGAGAAGTATTGCCAAAGTGTGGGGATCAGACAGTTCTTCTCATCCCCCGGTCGACCTCAAGCAAACGGCCAAACCGAGGTCACGAATAGAACCATCTTGGATGGAATCAAGAAGAGGTTAGAAGACGCGAAGGGGAGATGGATAGAAGAGGTCTACGCCGTGCTGTGGGCTTACAGGACTACGGTAAGGACACCTACAGGAGAAACCCCATTCATGCTGGCACATGGCTCGGAGGCAGTCATACCAACGGAGGTAGGATAACCAACTCATCGGATACAGACCTACGACCCTGACAGCAATGGGGAGAAGAGAAGGCTAGACATGGATCTCATTTAAGAAAGAAGAGAAGACACAGAGGTCAGGAAAGCAGCCTATCAGCATAGGGCAGCAAGATTCTACAATCAAAGGGTGAAGTCAAGGCCCATTGCGGTAGGAGACCTGGTGCTTAAGAAAACCCTATAGAAGGCAAACAAGCTACACCCGAACTGGCATGGCCCCTACAGAGTAACGGAAGAGGTTGTGCCTGGCACGTATTGGCTAGAGAACCTAGAGGGAGAACCCTTCACCAACCCGTGGAATGCCGACCATCTAAAGAGATATTTCATATGATGTTGCATCGATTTTGTAAATTGTAAATGTACCATCTTATCAAGAAGAGGTTGTTAATAAAGATCAGTTTCCCTGAAAAATTTTTGTTCCATTCTTAACATCATTAATTTGGTGATTCATTATGAGGCTAACCTCTTAGGTGATGACCTCAGACCCTCATAACATCACTCGGTGGTGACGAGGTCTGAGCTCAGACACCTGGGTTAGATGACCTCAGACCCTTAACATCATTAATCTGGTGATTTATTATGAGGCTTACCTCGGCCCAGGTGATGACCTCAGACCCTCATAACATCACTCGGTGGTGACGAGTTCTGAGCTCAGACCCCTGGGTTAGAGGACCTCAGACCCTTAACATCATTAATCTGGTGATTCATTATGAGGCTAACCTCTCAGGTGATGACCTCAGACCCTCATAACATCACTCGGTGGTGACGAGGTCTGAACTCAGACACCTGGGTTAGAGGACCTCAGACCCTTAACATCATTAATTTGGTGATTTATTATGAGGCTAACCTCTTAGGTGATGACCTCAGACCCTCATAACATCACTCGGTGGTGACGAGGTCTGAGCTCAGACACCTGGGTTAGATGACCTCAGACCCCTAACATCATTAATTTGGTGATTTATTACGAGGCTTACCTCGGCCCAGGTGATGACCTCAGACCCTCATAACATCACTCAGTGGTGACGAGGTCTGAGCTCAGACTCCTGGGTTAGAGGACCTCAGACCCTTAACATCATTAATTTGGTGATTTATTATGAGGCTTACCTCGGCCCAGGTGATGACCTCAGACCCTCATAACATCACTCGGTGGTGACGAGGTCTGAGCTCAGACCCCTGGGTTAGAGGACCTCAGACCCTTAACATCATTAATCTGGTGATTTATTATGAGGCTTACCTCGGCCCAGGTGATGACCTCAGACCCACATAACATCACTCGGTGGTGACGAGGTCTGAGCTCAGACCCCTGGGTTAGATGACCTCAGACCCTTAACATCATTAATTTGGTGATTTATTATGAGGCTTACCTCGGCCCAGGTGATGACCTCAGACCCTCATAACATCACTCGGTGGTGACGAGGTCTGAGCTCAAACCCCTGGGTTAGAGGACCTTAGACCCTTAACATCATTAATTTGGTGATTTATTATGAGGCTTACCTCGGCCCAGGTGATGACCTCAGACCCTCATAACATCACTCGGTGGTGACGAGGTCTGAGCTCAGACCCCTGGGTTAGAGGACCTCAGACCCTTAACATCATTTATTTGGTGATTTATTATGAGGCTAACCTCTTTTTGGAGGACCTCAGACTCTTAAGTAGTGGTTATGGCATCATATTAAGTAATGACTTCAGAGAGTGCACAGCATTCAAATACATTCACAGATCAAGATAAAGGAAGATCTTGGCATTAAATAGAAGAAATTACATAACATCTAAATGTCTCAGAAAAAATAGAGGTATAGAACATTTGTAAGCAAGGTTATAAGTAAAAAAAAAAAGCAGAGAAACAAAGGCCAAGTCAAGCATCTGAGGGAGGAACATTTGATGTCTCGTCTAGATTGGTCTACTCAGCATTGGTCACCTCAGCCACTTCATCTGCAGGGTCAACCCCTTCTAGATCAGTCTCTCCCAGAGTAACAGTCTGACCAGGGGCAGCAGCCTCGTCCTCTATCTCTTGCAAGGCCGAGGCCCACAAAGTCTGAGGCCTTTATGGTACCAACCTCGGCTTCCCTGACCTCGGCCCATTTGGTAGTGGCCTTGATACCCCTTTCAAGGTATTTAAGACCAAAACCTACAAACTCGTCGGAGACCTTGTAATCTGCAAGAGAGGCCTTCACAGCAGCATTAACCTTCCTCTGCAGGGCATCATCCTTGTCCTTCAGGGCCTTGGTGTGGCTTTGGACGAGTGCAGAGATGTCCTTTTCCAGAACTTGGGCTTTATTTTCAGCGGTCTGGGCCTTGGTCTCAGAATTCTGTAGCTCTGACCTCAGACGTTCAACCTCGGCCTTCAGGGTGCTCTCCACCTGCTCAGCCTCTTGCCCTTTCTGAATCAGAGGCAACTTCCTCAGAGCCCAGCTAGATAACTGGTACATGGCAGTCACAGTCTGCACAGACAATGAAGAGGTTAGAGGGAAAAATTCAGAGGTTGAACTCGCAAAATTATTGACAAAAAGATCAAACCATACCTGAGCGTCTCTGTCGAGGCCGAACTCAACCAGCATCTGAGTGTCCATGGCCCTGTAAAAGCTCTTATCGGCATCAGTCATCACGTTGGCAAGGGCATCCACGGCTTGTCTGTTGTTGCCGACCACGCTGTCGGTAAGCTTCAGCTGGTCCAGACGAGCAGCTAATGTGTCGGCTGTGATAGGGATCGCAGCATCTGGAGTCTTCCTTTGCCTGGAGCTCGGCCTCTGATCCTCAAGGGGAGGGACCTCAGGGGCCCTCTTCTTGGACTTGGACGATGAGGGAGCAGGTGGATGAGCATTTAAACCGGTCTTCTTGACAAGCCTATCCAAGCTTGGGGTTGCCATCTCCCACAACTCTTCTGAAATGCCTGAGGGTCTCTCTGTAAAAGTGAAGATAAGACTCAGAAATAAAGTATGTATGATAAGAGGCAACACTTTGAGAATAAAAAGAAAAATCCTTACCAAATTCAGCTAAGGGACTTCCACCCAAGCTCGTCCCCGAGAGATACTAGGGGGTCAGCAGATGCTCGAATTTGACAAACATCCCATGGGCCCCCTGGTCTTGCAGGGCCTTCACCTTTTTACCATTTTGAACACTTAGTCCAGGATCGGCCCTTGCAGACATGGTAACTTTTCCCCATTTAAGGGGTACTCTCGGCTCGTAAACAGAAGAGGGAATAGAGGAACCAAATTCCCACGGCCCTGAGGCAAAAAAGTACCTGGGTTTCCAATTATGATTGGAGGTCTGAGTGACCAGGAGCATCTTTTTCTCAGGCCTCCGAGCCACAAAGTGATAGTAGCTTGGATGATTCTTGGCCGAGGTGGGGACGTAACAACCAGCAAAGATCTGCACTGGGAGGTCAGAGTGGTGGACCGCCCTCCACAGGATGATGGCCCCTATAATAACTCTCCAAGCATTGGGAGAGAGCTGTGAGGGGGCCAAGTTAATGAAGGAAAGGATGGACCTGATAACAGGGTGAAAGGGAAGACGAAAACCCAACTTGAACATCTACTCGTACAAGCAGATTTCTCCCTCATGGCCATGGTAGGCCCTCTCCTCCCTCAGAGGTCTCCTTAAATGGATAGAGGGGCTGATGGAGTACAGGTACCTGAAATGCAATAAATCCACCTCAGTAACTGTGCTCTTATACTTGTCCACCTCAGATGTGTCAATATCACTTTCGTCATCCTCACTGTCGTCAGGCCCAACGTCGGCTGGAGCAGACGTGGACGGATTATCGGGGAACCTCTGAGCAAACTCAGCCTCAGAAACAGCCGACAGGGGAATAACATTTAGAATAGGAGGCACAGCCACACTCGGCCCAACAAGTTCAACCTCTGAAGAAGAACTTGAGGTACTTGTGCCATGTTGGGATGAGGCCCGGCTGGAAACCTCGGCCTGGTCAGGGCCCTGACCAGCCTGAGGAGTAAAGTCCATGGCCTCTTGGAAAGAGTCCACCGACATTGGGTCGGAGGTGGAAGACTCAGACTCCGACATCGGCAAGTTATTGGCAGAGACGTCTGTCTGATAGAAATTCTCAGGTGGACGAGGGTATACCACCTTGAGAGGGGGAGGAAAGAGAGGTCTGACAGGGAACTCCTGTGACCTATGAGCTTCTTCCTGAGCTTTCTCTATTTGCCTAATTTTCTCTAAGGTCTTTCCTCTAAGAGATGGTGAATCTTCAAGAAGTTGGTACAGGGGTCTAAGCATCAGGGGACGACCCAAAGCTTGGACAGACCCTAAACTTAAGGAAAACTCCTAAAAACTACAAACAAACTTGGCTGGAAAAGTTAGGGGGACCAAAGATCAAATCAAGGAATCTATGCAGAAAACCTGGCTCACCGGAAAACTCAAGTGTTCACCGGAAAACTCAAGTGCTTACCGGAAAATTCAAATTAAAAAGTACCAAAAATGAAGGAAATGGAGAGGGAGGATACTTGAGGGTGAGTTGATGAATAAGGTGGAAGAAATCACGCAGGAAATAAGGTATTCCCCAGCAAGAACAAGCACTGGAACAAGGGCTAGCTTCGGAGCGAAAAAAGTTGCAGAAAACAGTTGGGCGCTTGAACTGGAGAGAAAAGAAGAAGAAGAAGAAGAAGAAGAAGAAGAAGAAGAAGAAGAAGAAGAAGAAGAAGAAGAAGAAGAAGAAAGGTTTTTAACCTTTAAATACTTGGGCTCGATTCCCAAGGCTCATCATTGCCTTGGGAAGCCCAAGAAACAACTGACAACATGTGCCAACCAAATGGGCACGCCTTGGCTTAGGACAAGTGTCATGCAGGTGTTGGCCTTGGGATGAATAGACCTCGGAAGCAAGAATCCCCTAGCCACCTGCTCTCGCAAATGACTAAGGGCTGGGGTGTGATTGATATACCCAAATATGACCTCGGCCTAGGGACACCTACCTCGGCCGAAATAAGAGCCGAGACAATGACCAACCCACCAGTGGGTGGGGGCCCGCGATATCATCCCTCGGCCAGGACTACCACGGCCTCGGCCGACACTACTGTATGAACCTCCCCAAGGACACTTCACACGTCGCAGATATCAACATCGACCTCGTGTACCGAGGAATAGTAACCTCGGCCAACAGTAGGCCGAGATAACAAGAAACTCTATGCGTTCATCTTCAACATGGACCCTACCTCGGCTTAGGCCGAGGTTGCCAGAGGTGTTAATAATCATCAGCATGCCCAGCCTCGGCTCAGGCCGACACCGACATATACCTCGGCTAATATCAGGCCGAGACTCCTCATGACACTCCGCGGATTGAGCGGACGACCAACCTTTATAGCTCGGCCTCATCTAGGCCGAGGCCATTCACCAACATGACTGCCGAGCATCTGTTGACACTTGGATAAGGACACCTGGGCATAAATCAGTTATAACAATATTATTCTCCACATGTGGGGGAATATTTCATCATCATTACCTACATATGGCCATGACAGGTGGCACACCCCCATTGGTGAGGAAACTACACCCATGCACATTACATGCATAGGGGGTACATTACACCCCTTAGACACTATATATAGGGATCATCCCCTACCTTGCAAAGGGATCCAGATATAAAAAAACCCTAGTTGAAACTCTGTCTAAAGACGCACAGTAGAGAGAGAGAAAGCTTGAGTGAATTGTACCCATGGCCATTAGTGCCATTGTTCAGTGGTATTATTCACACACATACTCACAGTGGACGTAGGCCAGATTGGCTGAACCACCTATATTCCTGTGTTCATTCCTCATATCCTCGCCTCCTTCTCTTGTCCCCTTTTTATAGCTGTGCTACCATTGTTATACTTGTATTGAGCTCGGGAGCATCTCACTTGGTGGTGCTGATTCTCAGCATTATCAATGCGTTTCGTAAAGAAGGGGAAGTTGGCACCGAGGTATGTGGGTTCGTTTCCCATTATTGAGAGGATCGGACCGGTTGCGTATAGACTCGGGTTACCGGAGCATTTGCATCGGATTCACGATGTGTTTCATATTTCCTCGTTGAGGAAATACCTTAGAGATAATTTGGCTCATTCTCACATTGCTGTGGAGAACATCGATCTCCAGCCGGATAGCTCCTACGAGGAGGGGCCAATTTCTATTTTGGACCGAAGTGAGAGGAAACTGCGGTCAAAGATAGTTCCGTTAGTGCGTGTTCAGTGGCGACATCACAATGTCGAGGAGTCCACATGGGAGTGCGAGGATGAGATGCGCGAACGTTATCCAGAGCTGTTTTTAGCAGGTACTTTCTAGTTTCGAATTTCGGGACGAAATTCAGTTATTAGGGGGGGAGTATGTAATACCCCGTACTTTTGGCTATATTTATTTTTGGGATTAATTAATTAAATGCGTATTAATTGGAAATTAATCCGAGTTATAAATACAAACGAGATGTGAGTTGGTATTTAATTCTGTACATATATGAGTATATATGAAATTGGAATTATGAAAGTTGTCATGAGATTTATATACGGCATTTTAGAAATTCTGTTGAGACGCGTGGGACCGCCGCGTCACGGTGTAATATTTTGACTATAATAGTGAATTTAAAATCTATAATCCGTATGGTCGTTTTTAGTGCGCCAACGCGTCCGGAAGGGTCGAGATAGTCAGAAAACACTAGCCGGGGGTGTAGTTTGGGTTCCGGGGTATTTTTAGGCTATACCGGCAACTTAAAGGGTATTTTAGTAATTTTACATTTTTAGGAATTAAAAGTGACGAAAATTGGTTAATTACATCTGATGTGGATTTGACCCACTAAGCCCCTAACCAACCCATATTAACCTAGAAGGCTACGTAGGTTATTAGAAGAGTTTTCTAAGTTCCCCAAAACAAACCATAGCCACCTTAAGCCACCATTGGAGGAGAAGCTTGGAAAGAGGAAATTCTGCAGAAATCTTCACCAAACCAACACCAAAATCAGAAATCCAATCAAGGCAAGTGTTTTAATCATATTTAAATTCGTAGAATGTTTCTTCCATGTTAGAAAATTGATGAATTATAACTGTTCTTGAGAGATAATGAAAACCCATGTAGTTTGGAGCTTAGAACTTGAAAATATTGAGGAGAATTGCATGTAGAATGATAGGTAGATAATTATTCTCATGATATCTTTGATAGGAAGGAATTAAAACGGATTTATAGTGAGTTAATTCATGATTCAAAAGTTAGGGTTCATGTTCTTGAAATAATTGGGGAAAAAGTGTAGAGATTTATATTTTGATTGATGTTAAAGAGATTTAATCCTTGAAAACATGTTAGGAGTTGACTTGAATATGTTTAGGATGAATTAGAGACCCTAAAACGTTGTTGGGATGAACTTTGGAAGAGATTAGGAGTGATAAAATGGATAAAAAACGAGATGGGGAAAATTCTGGGCCGAAACTGGTCCCTCGTTAGAAGACCTTCCCAGGTCGTTCGAACGAGCTTCTAACGAGTTGACCAGTCGCTTTTAACGAAAAGGAATTTCGTTCGATACTTCGTTCGAACGAGATCTCGTTAGAAGGTACAGTTCGTTCGAACGAACTGGAATCTCGTTCGAACAGTCTCGTTCGAACGAGACTTCTAACGAGCTGACATTCCAATCTCGTTCGAACAGCCTCGTTCGAACGAGACTTCTAACGAGCTGGCAGTCTGGGCCTTGTTGGACTGTTTTGATTTTTGGAGTCCCGTAAACTTGTTCGAGGATATAGATATCATTCCGTTGATGTTGTAATGATAGAATTGGGGCATTTGGGTAATTATGATAAGGAAATTATATACGAGAGTTAAATTAAATGGACGGTTTGGGTTGAGACGTGAGTGTCTACTACGACGTGATAATAGATTATGGCGCGTATGATTATAAACCGGAATCATATAAAGTGTGTAAATTATATATTGGTACGGGAATGAGAATAGTACTATAATTAAACTACGGAATTACTAAGACGTGTGTTTACTTAGTATTGGTATATGAATTGTGTGTATGACATACCTACCATACATGCTATCACGGGAGGTTTGCGTTCGCTTAGGGCCCTCTAATCCTTGTGTTTCCCGGATTTAGACTGGTTACCTCGATGAACATAGGACAGAGAAAGACTTATTGGGATGTTAATAAGTCCGCTGATCGTGGGAGCGTAGGTATGTACGTGACCCATGTGATGTGACTGTGTTCGCCTCCACTATTTGTGATTTGTGTTATCTGATCTATTCCTGAGAGATTCAGAATATGTGATCCTTATGTACGTGATGTACCGGGATGGATAGCAGAGTATGTGTGCACCACAGCTTAGTTCTCGGGGTGCTTGTATTGTATATTTATGATGTGAATAATATACGTTTAATTAATAAGAACCTTCATGATTAATGTTGTGAATATAATCACGGTATTGTTTCAAGAAAAATATAACGAGTTAACTAATAGTGATATATATATATTGCATATTGAGCATCTGAGTTTGCGTTAAACCCCTATTTAATTACGAGCGTTATAATGTTAATAGAACCGAGTAATAAGGGTAGGACCTATGACAGTCTAGCTAGATATGATGGCACTTAGCTAGTGGTTTGTGTTGTTATAGATGGGTACTTTCGTTAGGAGTGCACAGTTAGACGAGAGGTGAGAATATCATGTGAGTGCACGTCCTAACATGTACTTTGCATTTAATGTTTTAAATGTTTTTAAAGCACTTGCAGGTTTTTAAAATATAACTCCACATTCGGGCTCTGACCCGTTTGCTTTTCAAATCTTTTCTTGTAAAACCATTTTAGGTACCCAGCCACAAGGACACCAAGCATAGGATACTCATTCAGGTGACGAGCTGTAGCTGTTTGTGGAAGCTACAGGGATTTGCTTGTAGACGCTTCTATATTTTGGATTCCAGAGTCACTATCTATCAGTTGTAGGGCATGTTGCCCATTTCTATTAGAGTCATCTTTTACATTTCAGTTTTTCAGACTTTGGCATGTATTATTTCAATATTCAGTTTAGTTATTTCAGTGGTGGGTTTGTAGTGAGGAGTTTTCCTCCAGGCTTTATTTACATTATGTGATGGTTATTCGTTTTACTTCAGTATGGTGAATGGTGTTATTTATTTCTTCATTACACTTGTTGCATGTTAATCAGACTTTAATTAAAATTTGGCAACTTACTTTTTAAATACTAGGTGGTTAGTAATAATAAATGTCTTCGACAGTGATGCTATTAACTGAGCCAACTTGGCATTTTGAATTAATTTAATAAAGGAGTAGCTACCCGGTATTTAATTAGTCGGGGTGTTACAATGTTCTTGAAAAATTGGGGAAAAGAGTAGAGACTTGTGATTTCATGATGTGTAGGAAGAATTAATCCTTTAAAATACGTTAGTATGTGACTTTAACATGTTTAGGGACGATTAGAGACCTTAAACAATGGTTAGATTGAGGTTTGGATGAGATTTGAGGTGTAGAGAAATTGGAAAAACGAATATAAGAATTTATGGGCTTGATTTAGGTCACTCGTTAGAAGACCTACCCAGGTCGTTCGAACGAGCTCGTTCGAACGAGCTTCTAACGAGTTGACAGTTTGGGGTTCTGACGAGAGGGATGTTCGTTCGATAATCTCGTTCGAATGAGATCTCGTTAGATAGCCCAGTTCGTTCGAACGAACTCTCGGTCGAACAGCCTCGTTCGAACGAGACTTCTAACGAGCTGGCAGTTTAGGCCTTTTTGGCCTGTTTTGATTTTGGGAGTCCCGTAAGCTTGTTCGAGGATAGAGATAACACCCTTTGATGATATATTGATAGATTTGGGACATTTGGGTTATTATGAGGAGTAAAGTATATACGAGTGATTTAAATAATGGTTAATATGGGATTGAGACGTGAGTGTTTACCACGACGTGAGAATAAATTATGGAGCGTGTAAATATGGACAGGGATTATATAAGTTGTATATATATTAAGTTGGTACGAGAATATGATAAGTACTACAATTAAACTACGGGATTACTAAGATGTGTGCTTACTTAGTATTGGTATATGAATTGTGTGTATGACATACCTACCATACTTGCTATCACGGGAGGTTTGCGTTCGCTTAGGGCCCTCTAATCCTTGTGTTTCCCGGATTTAGACTGGTTACCTCGATGAACATAGGTCAGAGAAAGACGTATTGGGATGTTAATAAGTCCGCTAATCGTGGGAGCGTAGGTATGTGCGTGATCCATGTGATGTGACTGTGTTCACCTCCATTATTTGTGATGTTATTATCTGTGAACTATTCCTGAGAGATTCGGAATATGTGATCCTTATGTACGTGATGTACCGGGATGGATAGCAGAGTATGTGTGCACCGCAGCTTAGTCTCGGGGTGCCTATATTGTATATTTATGTTGTGGAAAATATACGCTTAATAAACTGGGAACTTTAATATGGTATTGTGTGTATAACTATGGAATAACAAAAAGGGATGATCTACAATGAGTTGTATTACTTTTACGTGAGAACCTGAATTTAAGTTAAGCCCCTATTTTAATTGCGAGAGTTATTATGTTAATGGGAACCGAGTAATAAGGGTAGAACCTATGACAGTCTAGCTAGATATGATGTCACTTAGCTAGTGGGTTGTGTCATTTTAGATGGGTACTTACGTTAGGAGTGCACAGTTAGACGAGAGGATAGAATTTCATGTGAGTGCACGTCCTATAATGTACCTTGCATTTAATGTTTTAAATATTTTTAAAGCACTTGCAGGTTTTTAAAATATCTCCACATTCGGGCTCTGACCCGTTTGCTTTCAAATCTATTTTTCTTGTAAAACCATTTTACGTGCCCAGCCACAAGGACACCATGCATAGGATACTCATTCAGGTGACGAGATGTAGCTGTTTGTGGAAGCTACAGGGATTTGCTTTTAGACGCTTCTATCCTTTGGATTCTATATTCAGTATTCTTCAGTTGTAGGGAATGTTGCCCAAATTCTATTAGAGACTTTTCCGTTTCAGTTTTCAGACTTGGCTTGTATTGATTTAATACTCAGTATTCAGTTTAATTATTTCAGTTTGTGGAATTGTAGTGAGGAGTTTTCCTCCAGACTTTATTTACATTATGTGATGGTTATTCTATTTACTTCGGTATGGTGAATGGTGTTATTATTCTTCATTACACTTGTTGCATGTTAATCAGACTTTAATTAAAATTTGGCAACTTACTTTTTAAATACTAGGTGGTTAGTAATAATAAAATGTTTTCGACAGTGATGCTATTAACTGGACCAACTTGGCATTTTGAATTAATTTAATAAAGGAGTAGCTACCCGGTATTTAATTAGTCGGGGTGTCACACTGGTGTGATTAGTTCTTTGGCTATCGAGGGCGTAATGGACCTCAACGACCAACCTTGCCAAGGAGTAGTGTATCGGAGGGTTCCTTGTTTGGATTTCTCTTGCGAAACGTCCCACGCACGAAACGCAGTGTAATGTTAGGAGTGAGGAGAAGTTAGTCCTTAATGCTCATATTTATATATCGTATATCTCGACGATCGATAGTACCAGGAGTAGTGTATCGGGGGGGTTCCTTGTTTGGATTTCGCTTGCGAGACGTCCCACGCACGAAACGTCGTGTACTGTTGAAAATTGAGACTAATTAATTAATTTGGATAATAAGAATTTGGGTTATACGCATCATGCGTTGAGGGAATAATTAATCTCGAAAATCAATACTTCCAAGGAGTAGTGTAACGGGGGGTTCCTTGTTTGGATTTCGCTTTGCGAGACCTCCCACGCACGAAACGTAGTGCGGTATTAAGAACAGGGATAAGTTTAGTCCTTATCACTTGGATGCTATTAACTCATACATATTTATGTATATGCATGTCATAACTATAAAATGAGAACTTCTAGTAAAAGAGAATGTTTATTGATAATTCACTTGTGCAGATAGGGACGTTTATTATAGATTGGAAATAGTAGTAATTAGAGAGATAATTTAAAAGGGTTTTAAATGGAGTATAGAAATTGGGAATAAGTCAGGTTCCTTTGCCCTTAGGTGGAATTGGGCATTTATTTGGAGATCACGTGCATACGATTAGTTGCGCGCTTTAGTTAAGAGGTGAGTTGGATTATTATGGAGAGTGCGACTCCACCTTAATCATATAATAATGCAATTATAATTATTATGCATTTTAATGCACTTGCTATAAAATGTTTTCAACTTGGGCTCTGACCCATTTATATTTTCCCCTGCCATGCATATATATTGTATTACTTTAGGTGTTCCCCCGCACGGACGCCATTGATGTTTGTTCATCCAGTGTATTCGTGGAGTTGTGGCAGTAGCGGACTGTTACAGCATTTTGCTTTAGTCGATTCCAACCTTTTGTACATCTAGATCAGGATTCAGTGTGTATATTTGGGTTTATACTCAAGTGTTGTAGATTAACAGTTTTGTATTTTCTTTTCCAGAATTCTATATTGTCTGTGACCCGATAGCATATTCGGGTATTTTACTTTGTACATTGTTTTGTATTCATTCATGTTATTGGAGTTTATATGTATCACTCATCATAGTTAGATGTAGTATTATTGTTATGTGGTTGCATGGTTTGTTTTTATTGGTGCTAAATAAAAGTTTTAAATTTTTGGCGATCCGCTTTTAATAGTTTCGGGTAGTTAGCCTTATATTATTTAGTATTGTCAGTTGATGTTGAGACTGAGCCATCTGAGACACCTGATTTAATGTGGTATAGGGTTGGCCACCCATTATTATTTTGAGTGGGTTATCACAGATGGTATCAGAGCATCAGGTTCTAGTGTCTTTAGGATCTGTGTGGGTTTATTATGATCTTCCGTAAGCGTTCTTGGCGTAGATCCTTATTATTAGGACTGTTGTGATCATACGTCCACATTTTCTTCTGTGATGAGAAAACATTTGAAAGGCATTCTGATACAATTGTTCTTGTTTCAGATGCCACCTAAAAGAAGTCGATCAGACAAGGCAAATAAAGGGGCTGAGGGTGTAGAACCCCAAATGCCTCAAAGGACTATGACTACAGATGAAGTCGCCAGTATTGTGGTATAAGCAGTAACTGCTTCCATTTCTACGATGGCGCAACAACCTGCATTTCAAGCATCCCAAGACCCACCAGGATTGTCCACGTGGGAAAGAGTGAAGGAAGATTTTAGTAAGGGGCATCCTCCAGAGTTCTCAGGTGGAGTTAAGGGGATGGCTGCAAGTCAATAGAATAATAGTACACAAAGGCGCCTCCGTATGGTTGAGTGTAATGAGGTGCAGAAGAAATTCCTCGCCACCTTTAAGTTAACGGGAGCATCTCTCCAGTGGTCGGAGTCTGTCACCACATCTGAACAGAGACATACATTGTCTATTATAGATTTTTGGGAACTTTTTAATCAAAGGTATTTTCCTTTCGAGATTCAGAAGGAAATAAGGAGGAAACTGATAGATCTATTTCAAGGTAATAGAACGGTGGCCGAGTATGAAGAGGAGTTTACTCGATTAGCGAACTTAGTACCTGATGAGGTAAATACGGAAGAGAAGCGTATATCGAAGTTCATGTGAGGTTTAAATGAGAAGAATCGACAACAATTGTTAGAGAATCCACCGTTAGTGACTTTCTTCGAGGTAGTAAATGCGGCACTGTTGGAGTGCCATGAATATCGTCTTCGTTCGTAAGGGGGTAAGAACTTTAGAGATTAGAGTTCATCAAGTTGGTTTGGTGAAGAGAATACCAGTAATGACAGAAGGTATAGGCAGGATTTTTGAGGGTCGCAACAGCGTTTTGTTTCCCACGATGAGAAGAGAGGATTTGCGGGTAGATGTTTCTTTTGTAAAGAACTTGGTCATAGGAAGGGAGATTGTCCTAAAAGAGGTAAAGTACCATATTTTGAGGAAGTTTTGAATGTGAATCCCCTACAACAAATTCGAGGTCATTTTTGGCTAGGGGACTTTGAGTGGGAACCTAATGATGAGGAGAAGAAATCGGACTAGATATTTATGATGTAAGTTATTTTCCTTTGAGAATAGGATTATACTATATGAAGTTTTTGGAATATCGTATGAGAGATAGTTATGAGAGGGTAGTGCTATAACCCTATTATATATGGAATAACTCGGAAGAGAATTTTGAGAAAGTGAGGCTCTTATGTTATTATCTTTTGAGGGAATAGATAATTTTGTAATGTGCTCGTAAGAGAGCTATAACTTTGTTATGAATGGAAGAATTGATGTAATGTGTTAAGTAGTAATGATAAAGCTACTTATTTTATATAGTCGTGATTAGACTTATATAATTATTGTATTCTTGTTATGGAAGAGGCTAGTAAATGGCAATATATGTTAATATGATGTATGAAATTATTTCTGAAAAGAATTCAGAATTTTGTGGCCTAGTGTGGGGCAAGAGATTTTAGCTCATAATTATGCTATGTTTTGTGAGCTATATGTTATTATGTATATGATGATTATTAAGACCTTGTGTCATGGACATAGGGTATTATATATATGTCGAAGGACATAAACCATTTTTATATAATAAATTATTTTCAAAATAAAACTTTTTCTAAGCCTTTAGGCCATATCAAAATGATTTTCACAAAAATATTTTAAACTCTAGTCCCGATCTAACACTCTCAATCCCCGACATAACCACATATTAGTGTATTGGGAGGGTTCCTTGTTTGGATTTCGCTTGCGAGACCTCCCACGCATGAAAGTGGTGAATGTCACGAATTGAGAGGAGTTATTTCTTTGGACCTTTTAAAATTTTTCTTCTATTAATATGCTAGGATTATTTATATATATTTCTATTTATGGCACTATAGAGGCAAGTGAAGCCTAATTATATTGATTCGAGTAAAGCTCGAATAAAGGGTGTATGTGTGTCCTAGTAGTTAAAAGTGGTTTTATAATAAAGTAAAATAAACCGTCGTGAGAAGTGGGAGGCTTGGGTATAGTGTTAGTGAAGATAAGTATAGTAGGACTACTTGAGCTTTGGAGAATTAGGCTTAGCTTAATTTCGAGGACGAAATTCTTGTAAGTGGGGAAGTTTGTAACAACTCGAGGTCTTAGAATGACAATTTATTTATTTTTGGGAGAAATAAATATTAATTTGATTCGAGAATAATTAAATTGGCATTTTAGGTCAAAATTTGAAGTTGTTAGAAAGTTGGTCGGATGAAAATTCTGAGGGTGCCATTGTTTTCGGAAGGGTCGAGATAGTCGAAATGACTGTACTTGGGGTCTATTTGGGTTCCAAAATATTTTTAAGTTCATTTGGCTCGAATTCTGAGTCATTTAAAGAGTGTATTATCATTTAACGCTGTGTATTTTGGGAGACAAGGCTTAAAAAGCTGACGGGAGATTTAATCTCCTTAGAAAGAAAGATAAAGAAAGAGAGAAATAGAGAGAAGAAGAAAGAAGAGGAGAAAGAGAGAGAAAGTGGAACTTCCGGCCATTACGCGATCTCGAGGCGGATTCAGACCCTACGAACCTGAGGCAAGTGATTAAACTTTATAAATAATTATTGTGTACCGTTTATTTCATGATTTGTGGATTAAGTTTATGGGTTTTAGGTTTAGTTTGTTAAAACCTAACTTTTGCGTAAAACCTTAGATTTGTTGTGTAGATAATGGATTTGAGGTTAGAAATAAGTTAAAATGTGTTTTTTTAATGAATATTAATGATGTATATATGTTTGGGTTGAAGAGAAATGGGTAGTAGATGATTAAAATATATTTTGGAAATTTTTAGCTTTGAAGAAATAGTCATTTTCGTAGCCCCAGAACAGGCCGAATCGATTCGGTCCCAACCAGAATCGATTCGGAATGCTCCAGCTTGATAGGTCTGAGTGACCAAATTGATTCGGATCTCAGTCGAATCGATTCGGCCTGAGACAGAAGCCCAGGTCTAATGACCCGAATCGATTCGCCTTGGAGTCCGAATCGATTCGCAGGGCCGAATCGATTCAGATTTGACCCGAATCGATTCGGAAACACGGGAATTCCGAGGATGTTTTTCTAAGGAGAATTTCATTTCCATTTCGTTTAAGGTTATCGATTGGGAACCTCTATAGGAGTTAGGAGGAGTTTGTTTTGGAGATTTTTAGGGAGTTTCCCTTATAAGAAATTGTATGGGTCATATGGATTTATTTTGAGAAATACCTATTAGGGAATATCGGATATACTAAGTGGGGAAGCCCACTACCTTTGTGATTTCTCTTTGGAGATAATTATGGAAATATAAGAAAGAGAGAGAATTGGCTTAGTGATATGGGATTTTAGAATCAAAACCTAAATGGGTTAAATTGAAAGGTTCATATCATTGATTGAACCATAATTCGAATTGAGAATATAAATGCTAATTAACGTGCATACGGAAGTAGAAAATATCCTTAACGATGATTAACTTGGGAGATGTCTCACATAAATGAGAAATACTAATTGAAGTGCATTAGGATATAGAGAATATCCTCTACGTAAATAGAATCGAAAGACGATTCATATACACAGAAGTGATGTGTGAACTTCAAGTGAGAAATAGTATAGTGTATACTAAGTTTGGTAGTTATGTGAGAATTGTCGATTATTATATCGAGAGAGAAATGTACTAAATAATGATGTTAATTCAACTACGCCTAAGAGCGTACTATGATTATGGAACAGTATGACATATATACCTTATATGATGGTATATATTTATGTGATGCGATGATGTATGTATGCCTTATGTAAATGGTATATATATATATATATATAAGTGAAGCATACCCCCTCCTTGATATCACTGGGAAGTTGCGCGATGAGGGTGAGCATCCTTGCTCGATGAGCACGGTGTGGATATTCCCCGGGTCATAGTCGTCCATTGCGTTTTATGTGATATACATTATATTTTGGGGGTGAGAAGTCGTGGTTATGTGTCGTTCTCACTTGTTGGTTAGGAACTATGACCGCTTCCTAGACGTTGTGTGTGTGTGGCCGCGATGTCGGTGATATTGAGTCCGACCGCTGGTCCCCAGCATGAGATATGAGTAATGCCCTGGAAGATGATTGCATTGAGAACCTGCGTCCTCAAGTTATAGCTTGTTTGGATGGTTATTATATTACTAGTGTGATTAGTTCTTTGGGTATCGAGGTCGTAATGGACCTCAACGACCAACATTGCCAAGGAGTAGTGTATCGGGGGGTTCCTTGTTTGGATTTCGCTTGCGAGACGTCCCACGCATGAAACGCAATGTAATGTTGGGAGTGAGGAGAAGTTAGTCCTTAATGCTCATATTTATATATAGTATATCTCGACGATCGACAGTACCAGGAGTAGTGTATCGGGGGGTTCCTTGTTTGGATTTCGTTTGCGAGACGTCCCAAGTACAAAATGTCGTGTACGGTTGAAAATTGAGCCTAATTAATTAATTTCGATAATAAGAATTTGGGTTATACGCATCATGCATTGAGGGCATAATGAATCTCGAAAATCAATACTGCCAAAGAGTAGTGTAACGGGGGGTTCCTTGTTTGGATTTCGCTTTGCGAGACCTCCCGCGCACGAAACGTAGTGCGGTATTAAGAACAGGGATAAGTTTAGTCCTTATCACTTGGATGCTATTAACTCATACATATTTATGTATATGCATGTCATAACTAGAAAATGAGAACTTCTAGTAAAAGAGAATGTTTATTTATAATTAACTTGTGCAGATAGTGACGCTTATTATAGATTGGAAATAGTAGTATTGGAGAGATAATTTAAAAGGGTTTTAAATGGAGTATAAAAATTAGGAATAAGTCAGGTTATTTTGCCCTTAGGTAGAATTGTTTTTTTTTTTTTGAGATCACGTGCATACGATTAGTTGCGCGCTTTAGTTGAGAGGTGAGTTGGATTATTATGGAGAGTGCGACTCCACCTTAATAATTTAATAATGCATTTATAATTATTATTCATTTTAATGCACTCGCTATAAAATGTTTTCAATTTGGGATCTGACCCGTTTATATTTTCCCCTGCTATGCATATATATTGTATTACTTTAGGTGTTCCCCCACAAGGACGCCATTGATGTTTGTTCATCCCGTGTATTCGTGGAGCTGTGGCAGTAGCGGACTGTTGTGGCATTTTGCATTAGTCAATTCCTACCTTTTGTATATCTAGATCAGGATCCACTTTGTATATTTAGGTTTATACTAAAGTGTTGTAGATTAACACTTTTATATTTTCTTTCCCAGAATTTTGTATTGTTTGTGACCCGACAGCATATTCGGGTATTTTACTTTGTACATTGTTTTGTACTCATTCATGTTATTAGAGTTTGTATGTATCACTCATCATAGTTAGATGTAGTATTGTTGTTATATGGTTGCATGGTTGGTTTTATTGGTGTTAAATAAATGTTTTAAATTTTTGGCAATCCACTTTTAATAGTTTCGGGTAGTTTGCCTTATATTACTTAGTATTGTTAGTTGATGTTGAGACTGAGCCATCAGAGACACCTGATTTAATGTAGTATAGGGCTAGCCACCCGTTATTATTTTGAGCGGGTTGTCACATCAGGAGAGGATAATATTTACACAAATGTTGCAAGTTACGTAAACATAAATTATTGTAGAAAATAAACTGGAAAAAAATATGCATAACATAGTATAAAAATCTAATTAATACATAACAAAGTACAAAAAAATATGCGTAACACAGTACAAAAAAAATATGAGTAACACAAATGGTGCTCCATCACTTTTAAGTCCCCATAAGCCTCTTCTGTTACACTTTTTCTTGTAGTAAATCTAAATAATGATCTTGTGTCCATGCTTGTTAAATACAACTAATTAAAATGATCCTACCTAGAAAAAAATAAATGTTTGTTAGGATTTCAGACACATTATAATTAACATGAATAAGAAAAAATGCAATTCTCATTGAATAAATAATTTCTAAATAAACATTAAAAAATTAACATTTGTTACAGTATTAAAAAAATCTCTAAAAAACTCAAGTAAAAAATTATTTATCTTTACCAACAATCACATATTCCTTCATAAAAAATCAATACTACACAATACAAATGATAATTTGCACCTAGAAAAACAATGAAATGAAAAGCAGAAAAACATTATGTAAATGTGTTTGACATAAAAGAATGAAGGAGTGATTGTGCAAGAAAAATGAAGTATTATTCTTTTCTACGGATGTCTTCCAATATATAGAAATGAAATTATATGACTTTTCGCACCTGGATCGTGAAAATAAATCATAAAAATGTTAATTTCCATACATTCGTCACTCTTGAGATTCAACCGAGATTCTGGTCATCACTCTTGAGGTTGCCCCATTTACGGGGATCGTATACATCAAAATGGGTAAAAGTGCCACTGATATAAACAGAGGATCAGTAAAATTGCCACCGATATAAACAAATCAGTCAAAATGGGTTTTGACTCATCACCGGAGATCTGAAAAAGATCTTATCACCGGAGATCTCGAAAAAAAATCAGCACCGGAGATCTGAAATAAGGAAGAGATACAAATAAAAAATCAGAGATACAAATCGTAAATTAGAGAGACAAATCGAAAATCCAAAAACTAACTTTGTAGCAAAAATTAGTTCACATCAAATCCAAAATCGAAAATCAAATAGACAAACACCTGTGGAGATATTTATGTTATGTTCCAGTAAGGAAAACACATATGAAGAGACCAAAATGTCAACTACATTAAAAATCATCTTAATTCCCAACATAAATCTCAAGAAAAGACGTCAAAAACAAAACTAGTGTATACCCATTGCTATGATGTGTTTGAGTTTGATGTCCGTTGTGGTTTACTATGATGTGTTTGAGTTTGATGTCCGCTGTGATTTACGACCCCTGTTCTTGGGATGCTATGCTCTATTTGAGCTTGGTTGGGCCTTTCCTAAGATCGGTGGTTTGTTTGCTCAACGTCCCCAAAGCATGGTGAAACCTCCATAAATCTCAATGATTTTTATCCCAAAAATCTGAGATATAGGAGGCCATTGGAAGGGACCTTGAGTTCTGAGAGAGATAGAAGCATCTGCGTGTATGTGGGTGGGTGGGGACTGAATATTAGAGTTGGTTGTATGCGTGTGTTCTTTGCTCTATTAAATAGAGAGAAGCCTCTGCGTGTGAACTGTCCTTGTATTATATTAGAGACGCCTGTATTGTATTTTTTGAGACCTGTGAAATGTCCTTGTGCTGTCATTTTATGACAACAAAATATTTTATTGAGATTGTCTTGATGTATCAGAGATTCGAGAGAGTGTATTCAATCTCAACCCTTCATTTCGTGTCAAGGTGGCATTGATCTCAACCCTTAATTATGTTATCATCTTATTGAACAGTAAAAACCCCATTACTCCTTATATATATATATATATGGGACAATGGTGTTATGAATAGTAACATTTTATCTTATCTTATCAATGTAATCAAATGGTCAACATTTTGCCACGTGTAAAATCTAAGGTGCTCATACAATAACAACTTAAGAATATACTATACACTCCTAGGGCAAAATTAAGAGCCCCCAAACACAACCCGTCGACTCATTATCTTCCTCTCAAGTCTCTATCCCCCTTTCAACAAAAACCTTCCCCAAAAAAACCCTAGCCGCTGCCTTACTTCGTCCCACCCACCCGTCGATGCCTCCCTCAGGTAACCACTACCGCTAACTCCTATTCTAACTGTGGGTTTGATTTTGGGATTTATATTTTAGGTGATGAAGTATGGGTTTGATTTTGGGGTTTCGATTTTACATTATATATTCATGTTTTTTTTTTTGCAGATCCATCAGGTAAACCTTCTCTCTTTCTTCGAATAGTAACATCTTATCTTATCTTATCTTATCAAAGAGTTTTTTTTATTCTAATTTTTGGTTGTATTGCTTGATGTCAATCGTTGATAATTTGGTTTTAGATTTAAGAGTTCTATGGTAGGAGTTTTATCTGAATTATAATTTTTTTGATACTTTGTTGTGCTAATACATTGCTATTTGGATTTTTTTGCATAGGTGGAATGTTTGAACTTTGTTTATTCGGTTTAGTGTATAAATTAACTTTTTTGTTGGCCTAAAAGGTGTGATGTAGCTCACAATTTGTGTTTTATTGTCCTAAAATGTATTTTGGGGCGGAAGTCTCAAGAAGAGAAGTAAAAAGGGTTCAACCACACAAAGGGGTTCAATATGATTTGGAATTTGGTGAGTGACATGAAAAACTCTTTGATATCTATTTCTACAATTATCTATTTAAGCTCTTTATTTTATTTATACATGAGGCAAAGGTACTGTCACAAACATGACTGTAATTGTGCTCATGTCCACATGCATTTACACCGTACATGCATGGAAATCAAGTCTGCAGGGCTACCCTACGCCGACTACAAACACGAGCGTGTGTATATGGAACAATACATCCGTATAACATACACATTTCTTCTTACTCTAATTACTTCTTTCTCTTTTATGATCGATTTTTCAGATTTAGGCCTTTCATTTTGAGGTGCGAAATCAAATAAATGGACCTCTTTATGTTATGTTTTTTATGTTTAAGTTCATGAATTTTAGTATTATTTTAAATAACATGATGTAGCTTTAGATCTTATTTATGTTTATTGAGCACGCGGCACCGAGAAATTGTTTTGTCGAGCTTGGTATTTGTCCCTCTCTTTTAGTAAGGTTCTTATTTGTGCATTTCACCATCTATATTCGTGCATTTCTTCCATAATTGGAATGAATGAAATCAAATGTTGGTTTAGTTTGTTCGAAAAGTATTTCACTTATAAAAATTTCTTTTCATATATTTTTTATGTCTATGGTTAAACGCTACCTCAAAATTGTATTTTAGCACTATAAAACCCTTTCAAAGTTACAACTTTGAACTCAAGTTCTTTCATAATTTAGAGTTCTCACATGTAGGTTGTGTCTACTATCTTCTCATGTTTTTTCTTCTTTAAAACTCCTTTTACATCTGTAGTAGTTGTATCTTATTTAGAAAATATGTATTTGGTATATTATACTTATAAAATTTTGGCATATTTATGGGGAGCACCTAGACTTGCAATATGGTTGTATGTAACTTATTTCTCTTTTTAGTAGATACTGTTTTAATTTCACCATGCATGAATGTGGGATGACTTGAAAGTAAAATAATTCAGCCAATTGCACGATTTTTACTTCTTAGTTATCTTTCTTAGTATAATAATAACATGATTTTCTTTGTTGAGTTGAGTATCTTGGTTGATATATTTTTTCGGTAGGGTACCATTGATTTTCCATGCTTCAATGCAACTTCATTTTCATCTATTTTCTTTGGTTTTTCATGCTTCATTACAATCTAAGAATTAAAAACATTGCAATCTGTTCGTCGACATATGAAAACTCTTACAAGTTTGTTCAGTTTATCAATACGAGAATTAAATACACATGTTTGGTAATGGTGGAAGGTTCTGAAAACAGTTCGAAAGGCTACAAACTAGGCATGGTGAAAACAGTTCAGTTTATCAATCTGTTCTTTAGTTATGGTAATTAAATTCTGTTGTCATCCCCATAAACATATCCAGAAGCTATGAATTTGGTACGGAGCTTGAGGATTCTCCTTTCTCTATATGAACCTAAGCTTAGGGTTGCTCTGTCAACCTATGCATGTGAGAAGAGGTATGGGCAACAAAGTAGGTTAGTGGTTCAATTTTGAAGCAGATAGGAAATTTCATTTTGCTATTATGTGCATAGGTCTCATTATTTCTTAATGGAATGTGTTGAAAAATTGATGGTTTAATTGCAAACTCAATAATAAATGATCCAATTTATGTACGTGTTCACTTCATGCACGGGTTTGGTGATGCCGATGTCTTCACATTGGTGATATAATTTTAAAAAAGTTAGTTTTTGCTTACATCATGTTCATTTAAAACCTATAATTTGATATGCTTTTTAATTCATTTTGCGATGTGATTATCAAAATTACATTCAAGTAGGTTCTCACCAATTTGTACCGTTGCTTTTCCTTTGATTGCAGCCCTACTTTGCACAGATTGCAGCCCAAATTTACCTTTAATTGAAGCCCTACTTTGCACATTTTATAACTAACATAAAAAGTGCAAATGTTACCAAGTTAGTGGATGGTTTCTGGCAGCCCTACTTTTCACATTTTATTTTTTGATTCTAACTAATAAATCTGCATTTTGTTTTATCTTTCCCATTTTATTTTATGGATACATTAATATATGGATTGAGGAGGGACTTTCGAGTTCGGGTTCTATTATACAACTATGAGGTATACCTTTTTACTATTTGTGTCTTCTTTCTTTATAATTTCGACTTTCGGATTAGGATCTAACCTTCTTTCTTTATCATAATCAGGTTGATATTTTGGTGTAATCACTTGGAATAGTCAGTGAAGAGAATGAGAGTTTATTATAATGAGATTGATACTTTCGGATTTGGATCTAACGAAGAGAATGAGAGTTTAGTTTTGGCTGAAGATAGAGGTTGCTTCTCAAGAAGTCATTGAAAGGTTTGGAGACTGCTTCGATGGTAACCACTGAATGGTTCACTGATAGTCATAGTCACAAAGAGGTACTCATAACTGCTAAGGGTAGAATAGTTCACTAACATTCTACCCTCACTCGCAAACGCAGCCCCTGCTGCCGAAGCAGACCAGTGACGACAGCACACATGCAGAGTGGTATGTTTTTTTTTCCCTATCTCATCTTATTAGTTACTTTTTTCAATAGATTAGTTAGTTAGTTTTAGTTTAGTTGTTAGTATGCTAAAATTTATTTGAGTATGCTAGTATGCTGAAATTATTATTGTTGCTAAAAAAATAGTCCCCAAAATCAGTTGTTAGTATGCTGAAATTTTGATTAATTATTGTTGTTAAAAAATAATTTGTTGCTAAAATTTTAATTTTTCCCTAAAATTAGTTGTTGCTGAAATGTGGGATGACCTCAATTGATATATATGTAAATTTTTTTAACAAGTTTGTTTTGTTGTAGTTATTGGATGAATTTGTTTTGTTGTAGTAGTTATTGGCGAAGAGCATCAAGAAATGAGAGGAAAAGGAAAGAAAATTGGTGTTAACATGGATGGATTTTGAATATGAATAAGTGAGATTATTTTAAATTTTTATTTATATTATCAAATTGACTATTGAATCTTGAATTAAACTTCAATAATACTCATGTAGTCTGTTGTTTTTTGTGTAAAGGTCTAGCTAAACTGCCCTTGCTATAGTTAAATTTGCCCATATAACCTGTATAGTTATTGATTACTTCCATTGAAACAGATATCAGGGCTTCCCAAGAAGTGAAAGCCTATAGAAAGAATGGCATTGCCCCATCTCAATGTGGTCACGTAGTAATGTTACCAGACAAAATTTAAATTCAAATTCAAAATTCCATTTCAGTTTAGTCAAATTCAAATTCAAATTCCATGTGTTTATATTGATTTGACTAATAATGTTGGTGGAGGTTCTTGTGGTGGTGGTCAAATTCAAATGCAAATGATGTCTCTATTGTGGATTATTAGGAGTTTTTAATAAGGCAAATGATGTGATCTTTCTCTAATATCTGTCAGTGGTGTCAAAGGATGAATGACCTTTTGAGGATGCAATTCGAAGGGCCGTCGACTTCGTATTTAGTGGACTAAGCAAGAACGTGGAATTAGGTGGCCTGAGATCAATAAGGTCATTCCAATCTCTTCATATATTTGGTCAATTTGCAATTTATTTCATAGAGTTTTTTTTATTTCATTCATCTCCATAGTTTTGTTCATTCATATGTGAATTAAAAAATTAGTTTTGATTCCATTAATAATTAGTTTTAATACTATAAAGTTTAGGAGTTACTATAAAGTTTGAGTTTTTTATCAGAGGGAGTCAAATTGCTGTGAAATGGTAATGTATGCATCCAATTGCTACAAGACATTGGTACATCATCCCTCCTTATGTCGTGAGGTGTGTTTGTTTTCTTATTTTGTTCTGAGTGTATGTGTTTTTACAGGTAATAACTTCATTACTTCGTACTAGAAATGGTGGAAACTAAAGAAACCCGTGTCTGACGCAAATGAGTTCTTACAGGTTTGCACTAAAGCTAATGGTTAATGTCAAATATTTTTATGTATCGTTGCTGTCTATATGTGGGTTATTTAGAGTGGGGATGGGTAGACTGGGTCGCTGACTTACTATGTTTGGGTTTTAGTGTGGGGTTGAACTTAGAGATTAACGAAGTTGGTGAAAAATATAAACATTTTCTTCCAATAATAAATCTAGATAACCAATTGCAATTGAAATTTTTATGAGTGCTATTGTTATTTCCATGTGTATAATAGCTAGTACTCTTCTTAACTTTGTTTGTATTATTTCCATGTGTATAACTCTATCATAATAACGTAAGGTTATTTGAATTGAGCATGATCAAAATGGGTATTAACTTAACTTTGCCCATATAATTTTTTATATGAATATTTTGTTCTTCATGTATAGAATTATATTATTACATACGATAAAATATGTATTGTTGAAATTTGTATAGTGCAAGTTTTATTGCATGTAGGTCTGCTTGAGAGAGAAAATATGATTATGATTTACTGAATTATGCTTTACTGAATTATGTTTAGTGAATTATGATTTACTGAATTAAGATTTACTGAATTATTTCATATAGGGTCTTCTATGAAATTCTCATGTTTATGATTTACTGAATTATGCGAAGCATCCTCAACTACGGATTATAACTCACACTTTTTGAGTCATTTGGGGAACCTTCAGTGGTACTGAATTGTGTTTTGTGCAGTGTGCAACGTCCGTTAGTGGCGCTAGAGTTTTAGGCTTCTCATTATCAAATAAATTCTTAGTTTATCTGCCAACTGAAGCTTCTATCCATGGCTTCTTCTGCAGGAAAAATCAATTCTTTAGTGCCTGAATTTTGGAAAACATTGGTGTTTTTGGAATGTTGGTGGGTGGTTATAAGGCCAAAGAGGATGTTGAAGGGAAAATACTTTCCATTGCAGGGCTCACTTCTCGAGGTACGAAGCAAGATGCAAGAGTTTTCTCCGTTGATGATACGTTATTAGAGAATGGACAACATAACAGTGCATGTTTAATTACATGTTTCGTCAGATGGAAAAATGTATTGTCAACTACATGTTTAATCATGTTTATTTTACTAAACTATTTGTTAATGTTTTCCAGATGGAGTTTAAAATTTCAATGTCCCGCGATAGGACGTCTCACCATGAATACATCACGGAAAGGTCGAATATGAGCTATGTTTAACGTAGGATTTCAAGAAAATGCTCACTTTTTGAAGTAGCAGTGTCAAGACTCCAGAAGGCTTTACGTGGATTCAGCAATGCACGAGTATACCTCACGGTAGGAGAACCATTTGGGGAACTCACACTTTGTAATTACACACTACAGAATTTCCAAATTTTGTGACCAAAGAGGTGCTGGCATGAAATAGTGAATTGGACTGTATACTAAAGACATATTTTGGGAATTTTTTATTTGATGCTCTGTTATTGGTATATCATTATGCACAACTTTTTATTTGATGCTCTGTTGTGTATGTGTAGGTCAAATGATAGATATGCATAATTATTTGCATTAGCTTAAGGGATGAGGAGAGTTCGCATACTGCCAAGCAGTAGTAAGTAGGCAGTAGCCACGGAGAAATAGCACTGAGAAATAGTTTTTCATATTTGTTTTTTAAACTTAAGTATCTTATTTCTATTTGTGGGGGTTTAAAGTCAAGTTGATTGAGGTCTCTCGACTTATCTCTTAGTTGTGGTTTGTAGTCATTGTGGAGTGCGGTACTTGTTTAAGTACGTGCATGTGTTTATCTATTTAAGTACGACACTGAAATTAAAATGGTTATTCATTTATTCTCTGTGTGTAAATATGTGCAGGTTTAAATTATTGTGACCATGTCACGTGGCTTGGACCAAGAACTCGACACATGTGGCATGCTCTTGGTGTTAATCATATGCACTAATGTTTTTTATGCTATTGGTGTTGTATGTGCGTGTGTGCATGTGTATCTATGTGTTTAGTATTAATTTTTTATTTTATCTCACTGATTAGGCACGTGTGCCCACTCTCTACATAAGTGTTAAATGATCTGGAAACTATGAAATGTAACTGTAGAACAATGAATATAATGTGAAATGTAATAATACAACAAATTCGAGGCATGTTCCCTTTTTGTTTTTAATTTGAATATGCAATCTGAAAAGATATCTGCATGCAATAATCTATCTTTAGGCATCAACTAGTTCACTAGAGACCTTCTTTGTTTGAAATCCATTTTTTTTAAATTCAATAATGCTCTCGGTTTGAATATTGAACAAAGTATAGATATACTCGGATTACATGATATTACATGCTATTTTTCCTATTTATGTTCTTATTTCTTTTTAGTATCTGTTTAGGACTGGGAGTAACATGAAGAACGAAAATATTTACATGTTGTTGTAAAAATTTTGTAGGTAAGTTTGATAGTATTAATGGACTTATGTATGTTTGCTACATGTTATTTTTATGAATTAAATTTACATGATTCTATTCTTTGAAAATTTACACTTCTAATATATAAAACATTTATTATTTACATTATACACGACTTCATACTTTTCAAAATTATAAGCGTTCCTTAGACACAATGTGAATTCAGTTAATGATTATTCTATACGTCAAGTTATATGTGAATTTGTTCGATGAATTTAACAATTTTTTAAAATTACATTTATTTATCGGGGAATGAAATTTTTGTCGTTTTGTAATGATGTACTTTTAAAATTTTCATCGCTTTGCGATTACATACTTTGGAAAAGTTTTGCCGTTTTGCAATTATATATTTTGGAAAAGAAATTATGTGCCTTCAGGCACGGGCATATACTAGTGTGTGTGTATATATATATATATATATATATATATATATATATATATATATATATATATATATATATATATGTAGTTCTGTTCTTGTGCGGACTAGTTCACATTTTAAGAGTGCGGACCTGATATGTGTCACCTGGCAGTGAGCCAAGAAAGGAGAGAGAAAGTGTGCCTATAATTTAGGCGATAATTTCTAGGCGCACCGTTAGGTGACACATGCCCGATCCGCATTCTTAAAATGCGGACTAGTCTCCACAAAAGCATTATATATATATATATATATATATATATATATATATATATATATATATATAAAATAAAGTAGGACAATTTTTGAATTGTCTACACATTTTAACGGTAAAGATGTATGCTACATTCTTACACATTTGAATAGTTGAGATCACATCTCTTCATTTTTTACAAATCTACCCATAAAATATTTGGTTTCCCTCCTATTTTTACTCATCAAACTTGCCCCTTAATTCAAAAATAGGGATGTTTTGGTAACATTCTCCTTCCTTCCAAACTTACACATCAAAGACATTTTTTCTACCTCCCCGTCTCCTCTCCCATTCAATCTTCTCCTTCTCCCTCTCTCTCTCTCTCCCTCATCTTCTCCCCCTCCCCCACCCCCCTCCACAGCCCCCTCATCTTATCCCCACTCACACACATGCACACACTGACCTCACACATGCTCACACTGAAATGCCCCCCTGCCGCCCCTAATATGCCCCCTCCTCCGCCCCTTCCCCACTCTCACACACGCAAAGGCACACACATAGGAACACACTGACCTCACACGCACACACTGAAACGCCCCCTCTGCTTAAGAATGTTTTTTTGTAAATATCATGTTTTTTTACAGATATATAAGAAAAAATGACTTTTTTTTTGTGTTGTGTACAAATTTTCAGCCAAGTTACATTGAAGGTAAATAATTCTATCCTCTATTTTTCTTTTTTCTTTTTCCAATTTTCTTTTTTTATTTTTTTGTACACATTATTGGTACTCTAGGATTTATGGAATTATGGTATTCGATCTGTGTTTATGGTGGGGGTTTTGTAGTGATTTCTTTGGGGTTTTATTTATATATAAAAAAAGATTTCTTTGGGTTTGGTTTCACAGATTGGTTTTACTTTATGTTTTTGGGCATGAATTGTTCACATTATTGGTATTCGATATGTGTATATGGTGAGATTTGTTTGGGTTTTGGTTCACGACAATAGTTGACACAAAGTTTTGTTTGGGTTTTGGTTCACAGATACATGGAGTGACATCTTTAGGTTTTTATTTATATATATAAAAAGATTTCTTTGGGTTTGGTTTCAAAGATTGGTTTTATTTTGTGTTTTTGGGCATGAACTTTGTGGGTGTCAATTGACTCCGGCATTTGAAATTATATGTTTGCATAGTCGTTTGGGTTTGCTATGTTCGTCTTTCTCACATTCTCTATAACATTATACACACTTTTTCCAACTTGGTATTTACATAAGGTTTCAAATTGAAATATTATAGTTTTTATGGGCATAATGGTATTGTTGAATGGGCGTGATGGTATTATTTCTCCTATTTAAAATGTTCGCTCATTTCATCGTAATTGTTTTGATAATATGATGTGGAGCATTAGGAGCATTTGTTGAAAATTTTGAATTCTTTAGTTGAAAATCATTACAGTCGTTGTTTCTTTTCCTTCTCATTTATATTTATAATTTAATTCAATTGTCAAATAAACAATTGATTTGAGGTCTTTGAAACCTATTTCAACAAAAAAGCGGGGTATTCCTTATGTGTACTTACATGGAAGGATCCCTCAATGTGACGTCTATCATCGATAATTTTGTAAATTCTAAATTTGTGTATATGCATAGTTCCTACTTTTGTTAATTTACTTAGGATCGTTGTTGGTGCGCCTCTTTGACTACACTCTTCTTTTCAAACTCTTTTTATGTGCAATTCGTTGATGCATTAGACAATGTGCAATCCGTATCAATACTTAAATAACGGATTAAACTAATATTGTTATTGAAGAGATGAAAATCATTGTGGTAATTGGTTATGATATAGGTACTTAATAATATTATTTTTTCATTATAACTAGGGTTTTGATGCTTCATTTTGTTATAATATGGCAGTCTCATATGCATTACTCTGGCAGTCTCATATGTTTCTTCCAATTTCGTATATAATTTATATTGTATAGTTAATTTTGTTTTGACACGTGTTTTTATATGTGGGTGAACTTATTTAATTCTCTCTATTGACAAGTTTCTAAATGATTAATTTTATTGATAAAATTTTCATTTTTAGTCGTCGTTGCTTTTTATAGTTTGAAATGAATGCTATGTGTCTTTTAAAATTAATGTTCAATCGGGTATGCTTTAATGTTCAATCAGGTATGCTCTTTATAAATTTTTAGTCACCATGAAATTAGTAATTGAGATGAAACAGAACCAATTAAGTGGGCGCTTAGACTTAATTGGAATGAGGTATGATACACTTGAATAGGCAATATCCATATCTCCATTTTATCAACTGTGAATACAATTAACTTCGTTTGAATCACAGATTGCAGGAAATATGCATAAACTTTAATATAAAATGTCAACAATGGCCATAGATCACAGTGGATCATTTATGGGGTGCGTAGGACTTTAAGGGAGCATTACGAGGTAGTTGTGAATTGTTCAAAATACAGGTAAGCTGATATCTCACTCCATTTATTCAATTATTTGAACCATTAGAATCACTGTTTGCGGCAACTAAAGAGGCTTTCATAAACATTCGTTTCACATGGATTTACCATTCAATGGAATTCATTTGTTATTTACGCACCATTCGTTCAAATTCCATCTTTCAACATTTTATATATACATTGCGTATTCCATAACACATGCCATTTCCTGCTATATTTCTA
Source organism: Sambucus nigra (assembly GCA_949130495.1). Taxonomy (NCBI): domain Eukaryota; kingdom Viridiplantae; phylum Streptophyta; class Magnoliopsida; order Dipsacales; family Adoxaceae; genus Sambucus; species Sambucus nigra. The sequence goes on from OX422208.1 coordinate 649,327,872, forward strand.
TTCGTTTTACGTGGATTCCATAACAAATACTATCTCCCCCGTTTCCCCTCACTCATCTTGACTCCTTCATTCTGTCCCCATACCTCTCCCTCATTCTCCCCTTCTCCATTCCCCATCTGTCGTAGCCTCCCGCATTCTCTCCTTCAGGTAATCTCCTTCATCCCAACCCCTAATCTCCTGCATCCCACACACACTCACACGTACACACACATAAGCACATATATGTCCTTTTGAAGGTTTTTTGGCTTAAGTTTTTATGGTTTAAGCTTTTTTGATTTTGTATGCCTCTTTCTTCGATTGATATTTTTTGCTGCTTTTTTAGTTCATTTTAATATTTTGTGAACCCTAATTTTTGGGGGATTTTGGATCTACATGTCAAAATAATTTTAAGTATTTTTTTCATAGTTATATAATGTCCAAATCTTTGATTTCTCTCATCCACTTAACCCTTCACTCATAATTTTTTGGGGAGTTTTAAAGTTTGCAGATCTGACATTTTGGGGTTTTGAAGCTTGCAGGTTTGGCGTCCGAAGAAAAATAAAAACATACCAAGTTTAAGGGTTTAGTTTGTATGTTCTTTTGGTTTGAAAATTTTATGAGTTTTGTTACATATTGCAGGTAGAGTTTTTGGGCATAAATCGAAAAGGTTTGTGCATTAATTTTGAGTTGGATTTTTATTTGGTGGTTTGTTTTTGTGTTTGGTTTAAATGGTATATGAATTAATTATGAGTTGGATTTAAATCATGCAGATTCTCTACATTTTGGGGTTTGTATATATAAGGTTTATAGATAGAGATTTTTCAATTTTAGATTTTTCACCGACTTTTATTTTCTCTACTAATTTCGTGTAAACTAAATGTGATGATTATGTTATAATTATTAGTTGTGAAATTTTCATGGTGACTATTAATCTTCTTATTTATGGTGACTATAACACATGTATTGGTTTTCATTTCACCACTGTTCAAACATTTTCAGAATCATAAATATATATATGCGTGTCCATGGCCATAAAAAGTTACAATTTACATTATTGATGGAGCTGAATTGTTGAATTGCTGATTTTTTTGAAAATGGAAACTTTTCTTTTTCTTTTTACTTTCTTTCTTTTAGTAGTATAATGTTTCGTGCCATTGTTTACGTTGTACAAACACACACGCACACACGTGCCCCCTACCCCGTCCCTGCCCCCCTTCCCCACTCACACACGCGCACACAAACACACACACAAATACACAAACACGCACACACGCGCACTGCATATATGCACTGGCATATATGCTGCAATACGCATATATGCATGTGAATATATGAAGATTACATATATGCACTGCATATATGCATACACGCACACACGCCCCCTGCCCCGTCTTCTCCCCCCTTCCCCACTCACACACGCACACAAACACACACACACACACAAACACGCACACACGCGCCCTGCATATATGCTGCCTTCTTGGAGTATAGATCTTCTAATTTTCGTTTGCGACTCATAATGCGTTTGTGTCTCTCACATGTTGTATAGATCTTCTAATTTTTTTGACTCATAGTACCTGTTTGGAGTTGATTTTTACATGTATATATGAGTCGATTTTATAGATACATAACTGATGGAAGAACCTTCATTTCAGTCGATTTCCAAGTATATACCTTTGTTGAGCTGCTTCCCTCATCCTTACCCATCAATCTAGGTCGGGTGATATTGCATAAGTTGCGTGTTTTGTTGTCTTCATAATTAATCTCTCTTTCTAAATTCTTGCAGTGTCCTCAATTGTTACTGTATGAATTAATCTTTTGTTCTCCAAATAGGGGGAAAACAACACATCACTCATTGAACACGAAGCCAGCACCTCAAAAATTGGCGAAGATCAACTATTCTACTTCCAACATAGAGGAATTAACTACGAGAAAGCCATGACAGCCATGATTTCTGGGTTCTGCAGAGATGTTAGGTTGAAATTTCAAGTTCATTTCCATAAAGATCTCTTTTTTTTACAGAGTAATTTTCGAGGTTCAAGATTTCTCTTTTTTTGCAAGTTTTGGACTGTGTGAACTCAGACAATAAGAAGCGTGGGCCTCACGTGAGGTTGAGAGAAGTGCATAATCTGGGAGTGGTGGATTCGGCCTTCATGTGGGCCTCACATGAGGCTCATCACATGGACATAATAGAGTGGGTTAATCAATGGCCTGAAAATCTTTTGGAGTTAAGGTTCGTATCTCACTTTGTCGATTATATTCATTCAACCATATTTACTGATCAATTAATTACATCTATACTTAAACAAAGAGTTTTATCAAATAATAACTTCTTTTATTGTTCCTTATTTTGTTCACATATTAACCGATCTTACGGTTGCCTAGAAGTGTCGTGGCAAGTGAATTGCAAGAATCTCGATCGGGAACTAAGATTTGTATGTCATGCTATGCAAAAAGTGGATGTCAAATTAAAGATATAAGGTTGGCTTTTATTTTTAATGGAATGGTTTGAGATATATTTTAGTTAATTTCATGTATTATTTTAGTCTGTTTCTAATGTTATTCTAATACAATTACATAGGTTATTCTAATGTTGTTTTTTTTGTTATGTTTTTTTTGCCATTATGTGATATGTAGTGCTCAATAGCTGTCGAAAAAATTCGGCAGCACGTATCCATTTCAACAGTTGGACATAGCTGAATTGATGGGAAGAATGTAACCATTTCGCAGTGGCTGCATCAACTTGTGGGGGTGGTACTGCTGCACCTGACCGAAGGGCTGGATAGGCAGGCCTACAGCATGAGGTCGTAGCATAACGAAAGGAGGCACGGGGGGGTTGATTTAGGTTGAGGTTTGATTCCTTATTCATATACTCTGGCCATTTTTCAATGGTTTTGGCTTCGCTCCTCTTAATCAACATTGCATTGGATTGTGTATAGTAGTTTAAAATCCATAGTATACATTCTTTTAACATCAATTTGTTCACACTAAAAATGTACTTGCTCTGCTGCCATTGAGAGAACTCAGTCTCGCATCACTAGCAAGCAGCATATTGGTTATCGATTGTATATTTACTTATGTGATTGATACTTTGTTCGAAAAACTGATTAATTATGTTTATTGTTTGTCAAATCGTACGGAAAACCAAGAGGGAGAGAGTGATAATGGCTATAGGTGGGAAGAATGATGGGAAGACAGCAGTAGCAGCACCTAATCCAGAAGCAAATGAGTGCAAAAGATCTAAAAGAATTGCAATTTCCAAAAACATGCTCCCCGATGCTCTTGCAAAGGCCTGCTCAATTCCCATCTCCGAATTTCGGATTTTTTTTTTAATTGTTGGATTTGTTGTTACCCGTAAATAGGGTGGGTAGTCCAATAAACAAATGAGACTATGCCCAATTTTTTTTAAAAATTTAACACTTTGTTTTTTTGAGACAATGTGAATTCGATGGATGGATATTGTATATTTCGTATTATATGTGAATTTATTTGATAATTTAAACTATTTGAATGTTATTGGACTATTTGTTGTTTGTTAAGCATGGTAAATAGTCCTATAAATAAAGGATATTATGGCCAATTGTTTTAAAATTACACTTTGAAATTTTTGCGCTTTGCTATTACGTACTTTGAAAAATTGTTGTCGTTTCGCGATTATGTACTTTGGAAAATTTCGTCGTCCCTTCAAGCACGGGGATACGCTAGTGTGTGTATATATATATATATATATATATATATATATATATATATATATATATATATATATATATATATATATACAGTTCTGCTCTTGTGCGAACTAGTCCGCATTTTAAAAATGCGGACCGAACATGTGTCACCTGACGGTGAGCCAGAAAAAAGAGAGAGTGTACCTATAATTTAGGCGATACTTTCTCGGCGTACCGTTAGATGACACATGTTCAGTCCGCATTCTTAAAATGCGGATTAGTCCGCACAGGAGCATTATATATATATATATCGTGACCATTTCGTGACGAAAAAATGTAATGTTCCCGTCCCAACATGCGTACATTGTGACGTTATACCCGATCACGTCACTGAACTATCTCTACTACTTAAAAAGAGGGAAGTTCCTTTTCAAATCTCAAAGTACTAAACTACCCTCATTAAATTAACATTTCCTATCATACCCTTAATATTAGTCTCACACATTCATTAAATTAAAATCATTTTATGAATCTTAACTTGATACGTTCTCTCTCCTAATACATTCATCTAACAAAACTTCCAAATACATTCATCTTGAAATCCTAAAAATCAAAAGTCAGCTGTTCAAATTTTTTCATCTTCCCATCAGATTTATATTTGCCAACAAAAGTATGCATTTGTTAATTTCAAAGCAAATACATAATTTTTTTGTAATTATATCTATTTCATTCATGAATGTTGTCTCTCTTTTGTGCTCAAATTTTGTATTTTTAATTATATTCATGTTTTATAATAATTCTAAATTCAATGTTAATTTCAGAAAAATTATATATATTTCATACCCTTAATATTAGTCTCACACATTCATTAAATTAAAATCATTTCATGAATCTTAACTTGATACGTTCCCTCTCTTAATACATTCATCTAACAAAACTTTCAAATACATTCATCTTGAAACCCTAAAAATCAAATGTCAGCTGCCCAAATTTCTTTATCTTCATATCAAATTCATATTTGCCATCAAAAGTATGCATTTGTTAATTTCAAAGCAAATACATAATTTTTGTAATTATATCTATTTTATTCATGAATGTTGTCTCTTTTGTGCTCAAAATTTGTATTTTCCATTCTATTCATGTTTTATAATAATTCTAAATTCAATGTTAATTTCAGAAAAATTATATATATTTTTTAAGTTAAGAAATTACCAAGTTCCCACCTTAGTAGATTATTGTTTTTTATGTTTGTATTCATGTTTATTTCTTAAAGATTCTAAAAATTCTTAAAACACTCCAATTACTTTTTAAAACACAAACTTGCCATTTGCTCTAACGATCAAAAAAATGCTTTTTTATTTGTTAATTTAAATAAAAACAGTATTTTATACTGTTTTTAAAATATTTTTTTATTTTTAAAAATTAAAAAATAATTGTTTTTTATAAAAACTGTTAAAAAACTTTTATGATAGTTTTAAAAATCCTTTTTTATTTAAATTTTTTTTATGATACTTTTATATAAGCTTTTTTTAAGAAATATTTAAAAATTGTTTTTTTTTCCAAAAAAAATATTTTTTTACATAAAATTGGGAAAAAAAATGACCAAATAAAAAACTATTTTTTAAATTGAAAATTGTTTTTATAACCGAACACGACACGACAAATTTTTTTTTAACCAAATATGAACACGATCCTAATAAAAGTGACACGACACAACACGAAATATTATTTTTTTACAAAACACTAATACGACCCAAGTAAAACTGTCACGCAATAATATATGTTATTTTTTTAACCAAACACGAACCCAACCAGAATAAAATGACACGACACGACACGCCTCAAAATCTTATTTTTACCTATAAAGGTAATATGACACAACATGAAATCTCATTTTTTACCAAATACTAACACAACCCACTTAAAATGCAACACGACAAGTGAGCCGTGTTCGCATTTCGTAAAAAATGGATTTTGTGTCATGCCATGTCACTTTCATATTTGTCATATTCACTTTACGTAAAATTAAGATTTTGAGTTATGCCGTGCCATGTCGTGTTTATTTTATTTTGGTCACATATTATAAAACATTTTAAATAAAATGTACAAAAAAAAACAGTTTTAAATAAACAGTTTTAAATAATTTTTTGAGTGCCTAAAGAATTTATTTAAAAAGAATTAAGATTCTAATAGTTACTATTTTGGAACTACTGCCTTTTTATTTTTATAAAACAATTTTTGCAAATATTAGAATTTTTGTTACAATTTTTGTAACTAATAGAATTTTTGTAATAATTTTCTTAAAACACTCTCATGCTTGGATTTTACTTGAAACAATTTTTTAAAATAAAATCTTTAAGCACTTAAAAAATTGTTTAAACTGTTTTTTTTTTACATTTTATTTAAAATGTCTTATAATACGGCATATACATATCACTGGCGCATACCAATATACTAAAAAAATGGTAACAACTTTTTAAATAAAAAAAGGTTTTTAAAACTATCATAACAATTTTGATAAAAAACGGTTATTCTTTAATTTTAAAAAATAAAAAAAAATATTTTCAAAAACAGTTTAAAATACTATTCTTTATTAAAAAAAATTAACAAATAAAAAAGTATTAGTCGAATATATGTTTTTTGAACCTAAATTTTTCAAACTATTTTCATTATGTCATAATTGTTGGATTCATATATATGGGAGACTAGATGGATACATATATATATAGAGAGAGAATAAGGATGGGTTTGGCATTGGTTTTATAGGTTACGACCTAAACTGTTGAGTATAATGAAGATTGTGGCACATATTGTCCCATTTATTTTGTCCTGAAAATTTTGCACTTGGCAAAATACTATCGTCTTTCGCCTATATTGGAGAGAAGATTTTTTTTCCACGTGATTAGTGTAGGGTACATCTGATTGGTAAGTTATAAAAATGGTGAATAACATTTTAATTTTTTATGGTAATAAGAAAAAAAAACAAGTGGTTAGGTACCCAATTAATAGTCAATGATGAGAATCCTATTTCTTTGGTACGGTAAAAAAGTAGACCAATATCAAGTCGAAAACGTTAGAAAACAATCCACCAACTTAACGAAAAATAATGCAGCCAATGGTTTCGACTGTAACATTTGCCTAAAAATGGTTCAAGACCCTGTAACCACCTCTATTGTTTCCCCTGTATTTACAAATGGATTCATTACCTAAGTGTATCTGCTGAAATCCAAGCTCACCAACAACCTTAATGCCATGTGTGCAAGGCTGAAATTACAGAATAAACCTTAGCACCACTCTACGGCTACAGTCAAACAGAAAAATCATCCGAAGACAAAGTTCCACACGCGAATTTAGTCATACCACAAAGGCCTTAGAGTCCTAAATATGATTTAGTCATTAGTCGATATCGCCCACATGCATGACAGGGTGGCAACAGCAGCGGCTGCTACTGTTGCTTACAAATACCTGTTAGTTGGTTGCTACAGAGGAGTAAACACGGATGAATGACTAAGCAAGAATAGGAATATCTTGTATAGTTTACACTTGAATGGAGGTTTGGTTTTTGGGGTAATGATTGATACTTCGTACTAGGTACTTTATGTTATATTTTAACAAAACAGATTCTACATAATATGTTGCAAGCATTTTTATTACTTTGTCCTTCACAGATTTACAGTGAAAGATTAATATCTGGAAACGGCCATACGTGCAAAGCACGTGGGCACAACTAGTAAACACAAAACATGCAACATAAACGGCAATTATTGATATTGACTGAAAATTTAACAACATTGTTTTGTCTATAGCAGTCATTAGTTGAAGAACTATTAGGCTGGAAATGAGAGATGATAATCTACCAGATTTAATGTGTGGTGGCGAACAGCATCAAAAAATGTGACAAATAACACCAAAAAACAACCTACAGAAATTTCAAAAAGTTATAAATGGAAGAATAGGGAAATGCATGTTTAAAAAAGGGCTAGGCTATCCCCACACCAACCAAGTCTTCCACTACACCATTTTGGTGCCAAAAGACAATTATACCCTTACACATTTATAAAATCTAAATGTTTCAACTAGAATAAATGCATTTCAAAAGTAATTAAAATTTTGTATTTTCAATAAAAAATATTTTTTTTATAAAAAAATTGTTTTTAATAAGAAACTGTTTTAATTTTTTTTAACTTTTCATAAATGATTTAAAAAACATTTAAACTGTTTAAAAAAAATTTATATGTTTTTTAAATTAAAAAATTGTTTATAAAACATAAAAAATGTTTTATATAAAATAAAAAATGTTTTTACAAAATAGTACCTTTATGTAAATAGTGCTATTATGTAAGTGTAAAATAAAAAAAAACGAAAATTATAAAGCTTTATTTAAAAATTCAAAAAAATACAAAAAAAATTCTACAAAATAGAAAAACGAAAAAAAAAACTCTGAAAAATACTAATAGATATTAAAAAAAATAATGTCTATCAGGAAAAAAAAATGTTTCTCGCCCAAAAAATTATTTCCAACAACAACAAAAAATCAGTAACAAAATGCAGTTCAAAAAGAAAGAAAAATTGTTTTCAACCAAAAAACGAATTCCAACAAATCAAAAAACTATTTTCCACTCAAAAAATGGCATCCAAGAGAAAAATAATAATTTCCAACAAAAACAAATTATTTAAAAAATAATAATTTCTGAACTAAAAATTATTAAAAAAATTATTTCAAAACAAAAATTTAATTTTTTTAATATCTACTAGTATTTTTCAGAGTTTTTTTTGGTAAAAAACAATTTTAATATTTATTAGTATTTTTGGGTGAAAAATAGTATTTTTTTTGGGGTGAAAAACAGTTTTGATTTTTGGGTGAAAAACAGTTTTTTACTGTTGGAAATCATTTTTTTTGGTAAGAAGCAGTTGTTTTTTCCTGCAAGACATTATTTTTTAAAGGCACACTACTTACTTTTCAAATGTACATAAAGGTACTATTTTGTAAAAGCAATTTTTATTTTATATAAAACAATTTTTATGTTAGAATTCTTTTTTTGGTTGAAAACAGTTATTTTCTTCATTATTTTTTAATATCTATTAGTATTTTTCAGAGTTTTTTTTTTGTATTTTTCAATTTTATAGAATTACTTTTTTTGTAATTTTTAAAATTTTTAAATAAAGCTTTATAATTTCCTTTTTTTTATTTTACACTTATATAAAGGCACTATTTAGTTTCCATATGTACATAATAAAGGTACTATTTTGTAAAAACAGTTTTTATTTTATTTAAAACAATTTTTTATGTGTTATAAACAATTTTTCAATTAAGAAAACATATAACAAATTTGTTAAAACAATTTAAATGTTTTTTTAAATCATTTATGAAAAGTTTAAAAAAAATATTTTTAAAACGGATTCTTATTAAAAACAATTTTAAGAAAAATATATTTATTGAAAATATAAAATTTTAATTGTTTTTCAAAGGCATTTATTTTAGTTGAAAGCAAAAAAATAAAGGTTTAAATTTTGTAAATGTATAAGGGTATAATTGTACTTTGACACCAAAATGGTGTGGGGGAAGACTTAGATAGCCACTCCCTTAAAAAATTACTGGAAATCAATATAGAACCCACTAGGTTGTATATCAAGAATGTTGCCTTTTTAAAACAGTCCATCGTCATCATATGGTTTTGGTTGTAGTTTGGAAAATAAGAACATAGAAGCCCTCCAAATTACAAAGGCAAAACAAATATGGACATTATCGAGACCTAACGTCAATGAAATGAAAAATTATATAACCAGTTAAACACCAATGCAGTTAATGGTCAACTAGATACTGATTCCTTAGAAAATGAAGATTTTTTTCTTCCCCTTTTCTTCTTTTTGTTTTCATTTGGCTTGTTCAAGCAATTGGCTAGGAACCAGTTCCATTCATCAAGGAATAGTTGTTTGCTTAATATCTTGCTTGGGTTCAAGGGCTCGGCCTGATGAAATCCTTTTTAAAATTTGGGAAAATTGTGTACATTTAATTTTACGGAAGATGCCAAACGGATCCTCCTGGAAAACTTCCCTTCAAAAATATTTCTTAAATTGATCCACAATAACGAATTATTTTTAAAAAAACCTCGATCTCCTACAAGTGGCCGTTAGAGCATCCGTAGTGGTGGAGGAAATGGACACTAAAATTTGTAAACTTCCAAACTCAGACCGCTACAATGGTGGAGTGAAACCAACAAATTTTGTAAGAGTAAAGGTATTGGATTTGTAACTTTGCTGAACGACTACTGAATTTGCAAATGGTTCCTACGAACTTCATTTGTTCGTTGGAATTCCTACGAACAAATGAAGTTCGTAGGAACTCGTATCAGATATAAATAATTATTTTTTATTATATATTTGGGTTCTTAAACACTTCCTACGAACTAATGTTGTTCGTAGGAAATATCAAAATACTTCCTACGAACAACATTAGTTCGTAGGAAGTGTTTTGACAATTATTTCCTCTCCACCACTGTAGTCTTTACTGATGACGAAAGGTAAGTATTACTTTTGGTAAGGCAAGTTTAACATATATGAGCATCCACCAGTGTGGATGCTCTTAGAGGAACTTAAAAGAAAATGTCTAATATTTTTCAAACCTATCCTCACTCGTGGATCCATTGGAGGTTAATTTTTTTTTGTAAAAGCGTGTTGTAGAATTATATTTTTGAAATTAACCCAAATTTAAATGGCCTTAGTTGTAAAATAAAGTTCGAAGTTTGAGGTGATTTCCGATGTCTCTTTAATGTCTTAATTATTTCAAATTGCAAGTGAGTCAATGTTGACATCCACTAAATGTCTGTCTCCTCAAACTAATAGAATGCTGAATCAACCGCTTATTATTATTATTATTATTATTATTATTATTATTATTATTATTATCTTGAGAAGACATAGTTATGTAAAGGTCAACATTCAATTGTTTTAAAATGAATCAGTGAGAGAAAGGAAATCACCGTAAAATACCTTAGTAAAAGTTCGTCACTAATATATTGAAATGTATATGTATGTACACTTTCCCCCTCAGACATGTTTTTTATGAACTGTTTCATTATGTAGGCTTTGTTGTCCATACTTTACGTATGAAAACACTCCCATTTTTTATGTTTTATTTTTCTTTGAAAGATGTGCTTTTATAATCTATTGTTTTAGGTTGCGTTTGTTTTTTCATCTGAATTTGAAGTCTGAATCTGAAATTTGAAGACTGAATCTGAGGTGTGAAATCTGAATCTGAAATATATGTTTATTTTTATGTCTGAATATACCTCTGAATGAATGTATTTAGACTGATTCAAACTTCAGATTCAGACGTAATTTTACCTTTTAATCATTAATAGTCAAATATAACCGTTAGCCTCTTAATCATTTAAAAAAAAACATTTTTTGGTACCTTTTAAGTCCAAATTATTGACTGCATTAAAAAGTCTGCATTTAACAACGTTAGCCTCTTAATCATTTAAAAAAACAAATATTTTTTGGTACCTCTTAAATCCAAATTATTGACTGCATTAAAAAGTCTGCATTTAACAACGTTTTAAGGAATCACATCAATACTGTAAGATAAAGGAGTCCATTTATCACCACCGATAATCAAAAGGAAGAGGTTGATTTATAATTTGATAGATATTTTGAGGAATAGTATCTTAAAGAGTGTGGGTGCACATATGTTCTCCCATTTAAATGATTACATATAGCCTATATGATATAGGAATAGAATGTGTCATTCCTTGGGCATCAAAAATCAAACTTTCAATTTCAATGTCTCCCACTACCAAAATGCAGTATCTTGTGTAGAATTCTTCACATAAATTTGCAGCACCTTTGTCATCCCTGCTAAAAAGGAACTTAATATTTTCTATAAAAACTTTGGGATTTTTCTTTATATTCCTGGTGCATCAATCTAAAGGTTTTTTATTTCCATTTTCTGGTGCTACAATCCAAACTTTTTTCATTTATTTTCTATTTTTTTCCCATTGCTAAGGGACGAAATAAAAATAATAAAAATCAGAAACATGGTGCAGTAGAGCGTATAACATAGGTATATAATTATTTGGTACCCCCTGCTAGTGTTTTCATAGAAAGAAGAAAGATAAGGAAATCGGGATTGAAACTGTAAAAACCATCAACTTAATGGGCAAAATTATATTTATATAAACATAACACAAGTCTACCATTGCCTGCCATTACTAACCTTCATGTCAATAACAGCCTAGATGGTTATCTGGCTTACAATCACAATCAAAACGTGGTTTGTCTTATTCAAAGAATGATTTCATTTAAGTTGTACATAAGAGTGAAGTTTCATGAACGGTTTGATGTTATAAAGGAATTTTCAAATACAACTTTTTAAAACTATTTCTTTTGGCATTTAAAATTGCGATGGCTTTGAGGTTCTCATACAAAATTAATAGTGAATCTGAGGGTCTGAATACCATAAAGAATTGGCTTTTAGTCCATTTTTTGTGGTTTAAATTTGTTTGATTTAAAATATAATTGATTCTGTTGGATATTATGAATAAAAATACAGAAATGGAACTCTTCATATATCACAATAATATCAACTTCAATACAAAAATGTAACTTCTGAATAGATAGTAGAAAGCTTCAAGGCGTGATGTCACTTTCCTAAATACAGTATTTGCCCCACACGAATAATTTCGGTATACAAACGAGAATCCGCAAATCCGTACTCAAGATACAATGAAGCAACTTGCACTGCCTGCAACTTGTATATTTGAAGACAGCCTTTGGATGTAGCAGCGAAGAAAAGTCAATCAAGTTCTTATTCTGTTTATGTGCACAAAACAGAATAAGATAATTTATATCTTCTGAAAATTGTAAGAGAGTAATAGCAAGGGTTGAAAATTTCGGAACTGGGTAATATCTGTTATATGTGCAATTTCATTTTAGGCAGCCTTTATTTATAGATAATGAAAGGCTTTGTCTTCAAGAGTCATGACTGTTGGATTAACAGTCTTAATCAATTCCGAAATGGTATGACTGTTAATTACCAACAGTCTTAAGTCATTTCCGAACAGGTACAATTAATACCGAATCAGTTTTGCACGGGTCAACCAAAAATGACCAAGCCCGAGCTACCGCGATCCGACCCGGATGAATCCCGGCAACCCGCTACCACTGCGGACATGCGAAGTGCAAAGTGCGCCACTAGCGCCTCTACAGCCCACTGCCCCGCACCCGCACGCGCGCGCGCGCGTGCGCGTGTGCGTACGGTGCTTCGCACCATATTGAGGTCTCTTGAATAGCCTCTTAAATGCTAGATGAATTAACTATTCATCTTCCATTTGTCCTTATTAACAAATTCTTAATATTTTTTCAATGTGGTACTCAAAGGTTGCCCACTCCTTTTATAGCTTAGTGGTAACACTTAGCTTTGTACATTTTCCAATGAGGGGCGCTATCCCTTTTTATATTTGGGTTAGCTTCCCACCTCTTCCTCACACTTCCAATGTGGGACAAGCTCTTACACCCAAAAAACTCTTACTGACTTATTTTAAAAATCACCAACATTCCTCCACCATTTTCAAAATAAGTTTTGTAAATCTTAGATTGTCTGTAAGACTGTGTATAAGCATTGGTGTCTCACGACTTGAACAAATACCCTGTGAAGGTTCGTCAAAGTTAACCACGAAAGTATAGTAGACTTGTCTTTGAACTATCAATCTATATTGATTATCCGGATTTGTCTTCACATACAAATCTTTTAGTCACTGATTATCCATATAAGTCGACACATGTATTAGGCCTTGTGTCTGTACTTTGATTTCATGAGTGCTTTAGAGTCAAGCCCAATTCTCATAGGAAGCGACACCACTTTCACACTCATATAGGTAGATTATCATAGGTTTCCATGTAACTTAAAACACCATAAATCTATTAAGGTTAAACGTTTCCTCTTTCATTATTCATTACATGTTCTAAGCACTTATCCTTGGGATGTTAAATTTTATAGTGCTTACAATCACGTCGTATGATGTACTTTAATCATTGAAATTGAGACTTGATTATATCAAGTTTCAAGTTGAGTTTCCATCAAGAGTGATTATTATTAATGGGCTTTAGTCCCATCCCTATTGATGTCTTAGACACCAGTCCTCTTGCAAGACCTTTCGTAAAAGGATCTGCTAAATTTTGACTTGATTTTACATAATCCACTGTGATTACACTATCTGTAATCATTTGTCTGACATAACTATGTCTCAGGACAATATGTCTAGATTTTCTATTTTACACTTTACTATAAGCTCTGGAAAGTGTAGACTCACTATCACAATGTATAGATATTGGAGGCATTGGTTTTGGCCAAACTGGAATTTCGATTAATGAATTCCTTAACCATTCTGCCTCTTTACTAGTTGCAGCTAATGCTACAAACTCAGCTGCCATAGTAGAATCAGCTATACAAGTTTGTTTCTTTGATCCCCAAGAAACATCATCCACCAAGAGTGAAAATCCATCCACTTGTTGAGGAATGATCCTCCCGCTCAGTTATCCCACTGGCATCAGAAAACCCTTCTAATACTGAAGGATATCCACTATAGTATATACCATAGTCCATAATTCCTTTCAAATATTTTAATATTCTATTGACAGCATGTCAATGCAATAAACTTGGATTACTAGTATATCTACTTAATTTACCAACAGCATAAGCAATATCAGGTCGAGTACATGTCATGGCATACATTAAACTACCAATTACTCATGCATATTCCAATTGTGAAATAGCTCTACCATTATTAGGGATCATCTTTAGCTGTGGTTCAAAAGGTGTACTAACAGGTGTGCAATCAAACTGATTAAATTTCTTTAAAATTTTCTCAACATAATGAGATTGAGTGGGAATTATATTTTTATCTTTCCTTATTATTCTCATTCCTAATATGACATCAGCTACACCCATATCTTTCATATCAAATTTAGAAGATATAAAACTCTTTATATTATTAATGCTTTCTAAATCAGTACCAAGAATTAACATGTCATCTACATATAAACAAATGATCACACCATTACCATTAGCAAATTTACTATAAACACACTTATCAGATTCATGAATTTTAAAACCATAAGAAATAATGACTTTATCAAATTTTTCATGCCATTGTTTGGGTGCTTGTTTTAGGCCATATAAGGACTTAATAAATTTACATACTTTATTTTCTTGTCGAGGCATAACAAACCCTTCAGGTTGTTCCATGTAAATTTCTTCTTCTAAGTCGCCATTTAAAAAGGCAGTTTTCACATCCATTTGATGAATCTCAAAATTATATATAAATTATAATGCAATTAAAATTCTAATAGTGGCGGTTCTAGCAACAGGTGCATAGGTATCAAAATAATCAATTCCTTCTTTTTGTGTAAAACCTTTAGCAACCAATCTAGCCTTGAATTTGTCAATTGTTCCATCTATTTTCATTTTATTTTTAAAAATCCATCTACACTTAATGGGTTTAGACCAAGGAGGTAAATCTACTAACTTTCAAGTTTTATTTCCCAAGATTGAATCCATTTTATCATTTATAGCTTCTTTCCAAAATGCTGAATCTACAGACTTAATTGCCTCACTATAAGTTTGTGGCTCTGTTTCAACGCTAAGAGTCAAAGCATATTGATTACAAGATGTGTCTCTAGTTCCTTCAACAAGATAGATTACAAAGTCAGGACCAAAGCTTTTTTCTTTCCTAGGTCTTTTACTTTTTCTAATCTTTTCTTGTTCTATTGGTGGAGTTTCAGGTAACTGTGAAGGAGTGCTTACTTCTTTTTCATTATTAATTCTAGGAATAGAAGAAAACCTTTGTTCATAAAAAATTGCATCTCTCGATTCAATTATTGTATTTACCTCAACAGAATCATTAGGTTCACTAAACAAAAATCTATAGGCTTTACTATGTTGTGCATAACCTATAAAAATACACTCAACACCTTTGCTTCCTAATTTCTTTCTCTTAGTTTCAGGTAGTCTTACAATAGCTCTACAACCCCAAACTTTAAGATAACCTAAATTAGGTTTTCTATTCTTCCATAATTTATAAGGAGTTTTCTTATTATCTTTAACAGGTATTCTATTCAGAATATGACATGCAGTTAAAAGTGCTTCTCCCCAAAACCCTTTACTTAAACCAGAATAAGAAAGCATAGCGTTAACCATTTCAGTTAGTGTTCTATTTTTTCTTTCTTTTACTCCATTTTGTTGTGGTGTATAAGGTGCAGTAACTTCATGTATAATTCCCATATCTTCACAAAATTGAGGAAAGTGATATTCACCACCTCTATCAGATCTAAGACAATTTATTTTAGAATCACATTGATTTTTAACTTCATTTTTGTATGCCTTAAATTTATTAAGCACATTATCCTTGGAGTTTAAAAGATATACGTAACAATATTTTGAAAAGTCATCAATAAATATAGCAAAATATTTACTACCACCTCTAGTAGGTGTTCCATGCAAATCACAAACATCACTATGTGCTAATTGCAACAAAGATGTAGTTTTTTCTATTTTTGGAAAAGGCAATCTTGTTATTTTTGTTTGCATGCATATTTTACACTTTTCATTCATATCATTCTCATATTTAGGAATTAAATTTAAATTAACCATGAAATGAATTTTCTTTGTATTAACATGTCCTAAACGACTATGCCATAATGAAAGACAATCAACGATATAAGCAGAAGAATCTTTTTCATTGATATTGAGCTTAAACACGCCCTCATACAAATATCCTTTGCCTACAAAGGTACCATTCTTAGTCAGAATAAATTTGTCTGACTCAAATACAAGCTTAAAGCCAAATATGTTAAGAAGACTTCCAGAAAATAAATTTTTCCTAACATCAGGAACATGAAAAACATTGGTGAGGCTAAGGATTTTCCCGGAAGTGAATTCGAGATCCACTGTCCCTTTGCCTTTAACCGTAGCAGTAGATGAATTTCCCATGTAGAGAACATCTCCTTCCACTGTTTCATAGGCAGAGAACAAGTTCTTGTCCTTACAAACATGCCTTGTGGCACCAGAATCAACCCACCAAGAGTTGTCTTCTCCAAGCATATTAGCCTCGGATATCATAGCAGCAAATTTTTGCTTTGTGTCTGATGTCTCTCATTTTTTCTTTAGTTTCTTGAACTCACGACAATCCTTCTTGAAGTGACCTGGTTTGCTGCAATGGAAACAATTTCCTTTCTTCTTTTTGTTTTCTTTAGAATTATTTGAAAAATTCTTCCGCTTGCTATTTTTTCCATGATTGCCATATTTTTGCTCCTTTCCTTCCTCCACCACATGGACCTTAGAAACAGAATTTTCTTGTTCCTCTTTACCATCTAGAATTCGAGACTCTTGTTCAATTCTTAAATGAGTCTCTAATTCTTCAAGTGAAAGATCCTCCTTTTTGTGTTTGAGTTCTTTCTTATAATCTTTCCAAGAAGGAGGAAGTTTTTCAATTATGGTAGCAATAATTACATTATCATCCATATTTAATTTTTTCAGTTTGCAATGATTTATGATGCGTTGGATGTCATGAAATTGTTCTAGCACATGCCTATTATCATGCATTTTAAAACTTAAAAACTGACCGATTAGGAACTTCTCACTTGTAGCGTCTTCCGTAAGATATTTGGTCTCCAATGTTTCCCACAAAGTTTTTGCAGTCCCAACATTTTGGTACAAGTCGAACAAATTATCAGCAAGTGCATTGAGAATGTGACCACGACACAAGTAATCATCGGTCTCCCATTTTGTGTGTTGCCTAGTCTGTTCCACGGTTTCATCTTCATCTTCATTTGGTTTCGATTGTGATAAGACATATACAATCTTCAATGTTGTTAGAAGAAAATGAACCTTTTTCTGCCAACGCAGAAAATTACCACCATCAAAACGGTCCAATTTGACAAAAGCTTTCTGTTATTTGTCGAAGTGATTTGGAAGAGTCGGCCATTTCTGATAATACTGTATTTAGATTGTTGGATATTATGAATGAAAATACAGAAATGTAACTCTGTATATATCACAATAATGTAAACTTCAATACAAAAATGTAACTTCTGAATAGATAGTAGAAAGCTTCAAGGTGTGATGTCACTTTCCTAAATACAGTCTTTTCCCCACACGAATAATTTCGGTATATAAACGGAAATCCGCAAATCCATACTCAAGATACAATGAAGAAACTTGCACTGCCTGCAACTTGTATATTTGAAGACAGCCTTTGGATGCAGTAGCGAATAACAGTCAATCAAGTTCTTATTCTGTTTATGTGCACAAAACAGAATAAGATAACTTATATCTCCTGAAAATTATAAGAGAGTAATAGCAAGGGTTGGAAATTTCGGAACTGGGTAATATCTGTTATATGTGCAATTTCATTTTAGGAAGCCTTTATTTATAGATAATGAAAGACTTTGTCTTCAAGATTCATGACTGTTGGATTAACAGTCTTAATCAATTTCGAAATGGTATGATTATTAATTACCAACAGTCTTAAGTGATTTACGAACAGGTAAAATTAATACCGAATCGGTTTTGCACGAGTCAACCAAAAAGTGATCGCGCCTGAGCTACCGTGATCCGACCCGGACGAATTCCGGCAACCTGCTACCACTGCGGACACGCGAAGTGAAAAGTGCGCCACTAGCGCCTCTACAACCTACTGCTCCGCACCCGCACGCGTGCGCGCGCGTGTAGAGATGGCAATTTTCCCCGAAAACCCGAAAACCCGCGGATACCCGAAAAATCCCCAAACATTTGGGGATCGGGGGGGGGGGGGTTCGGGGACTTAAAAAATTCCCCGAAAAAGTTCGGGTCGATTTCGGGGATTGCCTCGGGTCTCCACGGGGATACCCAAAATATTAATATATTATAATATATATATATCTATCAAAGAATAAATGAGAAGCTTAGAGAGGATATAATAATATCTCATTCTGTCCAACCCTCCCTCTCTCCCATCGTTTAGGCAAAACGATTTAGCGCCTCCGCCTCCTTCCCAATCCCTCGCTCAAAATCTCTCATGCGCCGGACGCTCCCTCCCACCGCTGTGAGCTGCGCCTCCACAGCCTTAAAATCTCTCTTGCGCCGACCAACCCTGCTCCTCCTTGTTCTTCTTCTCGTCGCCGACCAGCCCTGCTCCTCCTTGTTCTTCTTCATCTTATTTCATTTTTTAATTCTGCCATGGATTACAGGTTTGAAGCTATTGTATGGTAGCGGCAGTGGTAGTCGACAGCTATAAAACCCATTTTGAGGTTAGATTTATTGATTTTTGCTGATAATTTCTTCCTCTGATATATATATATATATATATATATATATATATATATATATATATATATATATATATATATATATATATATATATATATATCACTTTTGTTCTAATGATATTTAAAAGAAAAAATTTCCCCTGGATTTTGATTTTTTTAATTCTCTTCATTTCCATGTTAGTATGCAGTAATATTCGTGGACTTGTTTGTTCCAATTGCAATTTCAGTACTGATTGTAATTTATTTGTTCCAGTTCTTTTATTTGTTTCAGTTGCAAAATAATATATTATAGGTATTTGTTATAAATTTAATAAATGTTGATAGAAGAAAAATATTTAGATGAAATAAATTTTTTATATTAAAAAAAAGAAATGAATTTTTTTATATTCAAAAAATTGAAACGGGTTCCCCGCGGGGAAACCGATACCCGTTTTAAACGGGGACGGGGATCCCCAAACCCGTTATAACGGGGAATGGGGCGGGGACGGGGAATGGTATTTCCAATGGGGACAGGGGGATGGGGAGTTAAAACCCGACCCCGAACCGACCCGTTGCCATCCCTACGCGCGTGTGCATCTGCTTACGGTGCTTCGCATCGTATTGAGGTCTCTTGATTAGCCTCTTAAATGCTAGATGAGTTAACTCTGCATCTTCCATTTGTACTTATTAAGTGTACAAATTCTTAATATTTTTCCAATGTGGGACTCAAAGGTTGCCCACTCCTTTTATAGCTTAGTGGTAACACTTAGCTTTGTACATTTTCCAATGTGGAACACTATCCCTTTTTATATTTGGGTTAGCTTCCCACCTCTTCCTCATACTTCCAATGTGGAACAAGCTCTTAAAGCTCTTACACCCAAAAAACTCTTACTCACCTATTTTAAAAATCACCAATAGATTCTATAATTTAAGAGCAACATTACAACTCCCAATATATTCTGGAATCTATTTTATAACTATAAAATGGAGGACTCCAATAAAGGCGTCTCAGATCTTAAGTTGTCCACACAGGATTCAATATTGAAATCGGCTATTCCAAAAATACTCTCTCCTTCTTTCATTTCACAACTGTTCGGCTCCCTCCAAACTACAACGACCCTTAAGTTGTCGTCAACAATCAATTCTCTACCCCATCCATCTTCTATAAAGGAATACGTAAAGTTTGATAACCCTCCGTTAGAGACCATTCATTTCAATCCACCTGAAGAGGATTATGGACAATCTATCTATCGAGCAGCATACCTTCGATTTTTCCTCATTTTCGGCCACCACGCTTTGTTCCAGGTAAAGATCTTCTATTATTGTTCTTTTTCGATGTAGTTTATTTAAAGGTTTTAATGCCGGGTAGGTATGAAATAAAACATTTTTGTATTTTGTTTATGTTTAATGACAAAGATTGTGTACATAATCAATGATAAAAGCATGTATGATTCTGTATGTATGGTACATGATAAAAATTTTATGCGAATATTTTGTTTGGTCAGATTAATATCAAAGGTATGTTAAACCCAAAATTTAGTACATATTTTTTTAGACGAAATTTTTTATTAATAAAGAGGAGAAAAAGCCTCCCCCGGGGCTCTTACAGGCGCTAAAACGAAAATAAAATTAAGAACATTTACGAACTCTTGAACGAGTAGCAACTGGCCTTAAATTATATTTAAGAGCCGATTTCTCCTCCGCAGATAAATATGGAAATGAATCAATTTCCTTATTTCTTTTTCGATAAGATCCCTTTAGCTTTACTGATTTATTAGAGTCTTCCATGTTGCCTAGAACCTCGAACGAATTACTGATAGTAGTAATTTGAGTAAGGTTATTGCCACAGTTTCTCTTTACCGAGCCCGTCCTAAAATCCTTAGCTTTAACCGACTTAGTAGACCTTTCAAAATCAAATTTAGGGATCTCCACATATAAATTAATTTTCGGACCTATATTTTTCTCTAAAGAATCATCGGACATGTTTGGGATGGCTTCAAGAGGAGGCATATCCCCATTAGAATTTTCTTTATCCGAAATATCTCCCCATAAATTATCACCTTTTTTCACCTGATTTGAGATAACCGACTTAATAGGGTAAGCTCTTTGACCTTTTTTAATTATCTGTATGGGAGAAATAGCCTTCACGTGTTGCATTTGACTCGAAATATCCGCATTCAAAATTTTTTCCCCAGTGGATTCGGAGATAATCACGGTCTGTTTAGGATTTGTCGGAGTTCTCTCATCACTGAAACTATCACATCCTCCGGTTTCCATCGGAATAGAAATTCAATTTTTTGCTAAAAATCGTACTCGTCCAACAGGTATACTACGGCAGCTACTAGCTGGTGATGTTGAAGTTTGTACTATATGAACAGGAGCTTTATGGAGATGTTCCATCTCATTTAGTGGTAATGTTTCTTAGTAGAGGTCATGAAGACATATAGATGGAACTTGTCCTTTCTTTGCAGACTTACACTCTTGAAAGTCAATAATTGTGTCCACTATACATACATTACCTCCAACAGTAACAACAAATTGATTATCAACCGTACCAACTTGATTTTCTTTTACTATTTCCTCTGATTCTTTATCGTTGGGAAGGTCTTGACTATCATTATTTAAATGACTTTTTGGGTTAGGCATTTTTGAAGAAACATGATCCAACTTCTCCTCCTGATCTTTTATAGAATTTTAGAAATTTGATGATGTCGTTTATTGACATTGTTCTTTGGAGGCAATTTATTTGAAGGATTCTTGAAGAAAAATTAGTTTTTTAAATGACCTTTTTTCATGCAATATTGGCAAAAAGGAGGTATATTCTCATAAGAGACTGCTTGCCAAAATCCTTTGGATACACAACCAATCCATATTCTTTTTGGAAATTCTTCAAGGAGATTAGCTTCTACACACACACGAGCAATGCTAGGTCTAGTAATATCAACAGTTGATGAGTCCATCTTCAAAGGTTTTCCCACAAGTTGGGCTATGGAGTAAAGAGATGATTTTGCATAAAAGTGGATGGGTAGATTTGGAAAAATAATCCACACTGGTGCAATGGAGCTCTCCTCATCATGATGAAAGTCTGTTGTCCATTTAAACATGCACATAGGATATTTGCCTATGTACCACTGATCACGAAGCCACAATCGAACATAATCTTCCTCACAATTGAGTCTGATTAGTATATGCTTTGAATCTATTAAACCAATAGAATATGATGCCTTTGAGGAAAAGGAAAAAAAGGTTTTACGAATTATATCAATGGAAGGTCTTCCATGGTAAAACTTGCCCACTATGGAGTGCTTGAAAGGTGCGGCCAAAATGGCTATGTCTTCTTCAGAAAATCGGACTGTCGGCTCTCCTTTGAACATGTTTGGGGGTTTTAGGTTAAGTTCTTGAGTGTTGTTATTGGTTAAGATACTTGCAAACGATTTGGCCCAATTGTTTGATGGATCAGGGGGCTTAGGAGGGTTTGATTGGTTTTCAACATGAGCAGCCATGTAAACCTAAGGGACCCTAGGTCTCCCTAGAGAGAGAGATGTTAAAACTTTAATACATAAAACATCAACTTATCCGAGTCTATGTGACTAAACAAGGGAGATTATACGATATCAGCATGACTAAGACTCTCACACATATGTTTTGATGCTTATCGTAACTGGACACATTTCACGAGCTTCAATAGATTTCACATGCTCATGTGTACTGAGCACACAGGTGTTTTGATGCTATGGCAAATGAAACCCAAAATTTAGGTAATTTTACGTTCAATGTGAAAGATTGTGTGTATAACCAATGATAAAGGCATATATGATTGTGTATGTACGATGTGGGATAAAATGTTTGCAAATAATTTTTTGGTATGTCCACCCAAAATTTAACTAATTATCTTCACTTCGTGACTAAGAACATTAAAATATATTTTTTACGTTGAATTTATAGGGTTTTCGGAGCATGATTAGATATTCAGAAATTGGCATAATCTTAAATATTATGAAGCCACCAACATTTGTGTTTCTTTATTCATTTAGAATATTATTTATGGTCTTTTTAAGCCTTTTTTTTCAACAGCTAAGACAATATGAGCTGTAGTGAAATCGGCATACTTTTAAATTCTTTCATTTTAGCTTAGATTTTTTACTTACCCTTCCTAATAGTGAGAATCACTATTATGACCATGTTGATAATTTCATAAAGTATTCAAAATATTTTATGGTTTCCTTCCATATGAAGAAGTATAATAACTTTAGTAGGAAAGGACACCTTAATATCGACCTTCACATATAACTTTTCATCACTCATCTATATATAGTATTAAGCCACATGCAAATTAATATACGTATAGTTTCTCAATCGACGAGACATACCCAAGATATATTCTATATTTAGAATTACTTACTTGGTTATCATTAATATGATTTTCACTTTACTATTCTCAACCAATTACTTAACTATCGATCGTAACATTATATTGTGTGTGTGTGTGTAGGGGGAATATGGCTTGAAATTAACGACCAATCTAATCCAAGCCAACCAAATTTATTCTTGAAAAGATGTTATTGACTTGGATAACCCCACCTCTCTAGAGTTAGATATCCAATCAAGTCTCCGAGCGAGGGAACTAGATGCCTTTATCAAGTACTAAAAGAACGTAAAAAGACTAGGTCTGAGAAGCTTTTTGATATTTTTAAGTATTTAGGCAAGGTCCGGGAAATTAAAACACTTGATAAATACGAAAATATTGTTTCATCAAAGTATAGTTATAAGTTTAAAGAGGAAATCAATTTGTCGTTTCCATTCAGTATTGTTGATTCCATTGGAGGAAGCAAAGGTCATGCTAAAAATGAATATTTCTTCATCAACGAAGAAGGAGAAGAAGTAGGATATAAGAGTCTACATGTGCGTTTCGGTTACCATATTGTATAGAGTGGGAAAAGTTTTTAAGCATTTGGGATATGTGGTTTGTTTATTTTGTTTTTTAGGGTGGGAATAATTATTTCTATCACGTTGAGTAATATTTTACATGTGTTTTAAATTCTTAAATATGTTTAGCTTCAAGATAGACGACAATATATCAAATAGAGTATTGTGTTCTTTAGAGTTGGAATAATAAATTCTGTGACAACCCGCCTACTAAAATAATTGGTGGCCAGCCCAATACTCTAATAATCACAGGAATCATAGATGGTCCATTCTCAGCATCACTGTAGATTAAAATAATAGTATGAGATAACCACTAATCATTTTAGAAAACGGACTGTCAAATTTAAAATTTTAAAAATAAAAGAAAAAAACTTAGACAATCCCATTTGCAAAATCGGTGGATATCAAAAATCAATGGATAAAGAATGATAATATAATAAATATCACCAAATAAGCTGTCGGTGAACAGACCAATACAAATAATTACATCGAGTATTACATTTCAATATTTACAATATAATGAATGAGTGCAATACCTTGGGCAAAACACGCCCGAATAAATATACTGAACATAACTAGAGTACAATCGAAAGAAGCGTCTAATACAAGTAACCTACAACATCCGCAATATGCTGTAGCTCCATGACAACTGAAATGGAAATGTAATCACGGGTGTCCATGCGGTAGAGCACCTGTAACGACAAAGAATATGCAGAAACAAAGAATATAGGTATGGGTCAGGGCCCGGTTTGATATGATTACCATGTGACTAAAATGCATGACAGTTAAGTGTGTAATTCTCTCGCAGATAACAGTAACATTTCTCACCTCTCAATCTAGAAGCAACCTAGCGCAATAACATGGTGATGATCTAGTTAACCCAAGTACTAAGGGCTAACTTCTCCCCAGTCTCAACACTATGCCCTATTCGTGTGTGGGGCGTCTCGCAAAGCGAAATCCAAACAAGGAACCCCCCCGATACACTACTACTTAGGCAAGGTTGATCGTCGAGGTCCATTAGATCCTTAGCACGAAATAATCAATAAATGTATGTGTGTGCATAAGTGTGGGAGGTCACATCTACAGCTACTCAAGGATTATAAAAATAAACCCATCGATCATCTAATGGCACAATTCCTAATTCTTCTTTAGGAACATATATAAATGGTACAACATTTTACCAAATTACTTTCATCATATACTATTTCATTTCGAAATTCTATTCCTTATCAGGAAATATAATCATAGTTTCTATGCGCTTTGCGGCATTTTATCTCAATTATACATTTTGTAAAAATCTCTTCCTTATCAGGAATATAATCATCATTATATGCTCTTTATGGCATTTCATCGTGCTCTTTATGGCACTTTCTCATGCTCTTTATGGCATTCATCATACATCAAGTCCAACTTGATTTAGAATAGTTATAATCATATATATATATATATAACGATTCTAAGACCGCGCGTCCGGGTTTCCCCACTGTGCGCGCCCCTAAATGGCTATCATCTTCCAGGGCCTATCATCAAGACAACATGGGATCCTATCGAAACGTCGGGAAGCGTCCATATGCCTGCGGGATAGTCAAGACCACACCCGGAATCTCCTAACCATCGCAGAAAAATATACAACAAACGCTCATATGGCCTAGGTACTATATCCACCCTGCATTCATTAGCCAGGGGGCTTCACCACAATGCGCGCAACTTCCCTTATGATAGCGATTTAGAGAGGTGTGTATCCATATTTTAACATTTATGAAAAACATTACTTTTTTCATTTTGAAAACTTCATATTTTACATTTCCAAAAATCATCCATTTGTACTTATTCATTTAGTACCATATTTTATAATATGCATTCTTTATTCATTAAGTCATGTTTATTAATGACCTAAGATCCAAAGGGCCACTAACCTCAAAATAGCCTCCAAGAGTTCATATAAGTTCATAAACCCTCAAAGTGAGTCTCCATAAAGGAGTGTCTCCCAAAAGCTCAACATTAATATTTTAACTTCCAATTTATCTTTATGTTAATCTCCTATATCAATCGGACATTAACCTATACAAACTGGCCCTCGGTTAAGCCCAAATATCCACTCTTAACCTAGGACATTAGTCTACCCAATACAACCCTCTAGGACTCCATATTACTTCCCAAAGGAAGGTTCCTAAACCTCGAACCTAAAAGAAATGGGCTAAAACAAAACTATAAAAATCTCACATTTTTAGAAGGGGTCGATCGATCGACCCCTGGCCGTCGATCGATCGAAGGCTTCGATCGATCTATCCCCAAGGCTCGATCGATCCTGGCGGACAGCTTCTTCTCCGAGAAGCTGTTTCGGCCATTAACGAGCTCCCAAGCTTTTTATTCACTATGTAACCCAACAACAACAACAATAAATGCTACCCAATCACTTCTAAACATCATACAATTAATTATTTCACCTCAAATCAAATTAAAACACAAGATTAAGGGATTAAACACCAAAATATACAAAAACCCATTTGTGGTTTAAATCTTCCCAAAACTTAACTACACATGCAGATTTATCACATTAAATCAATATCTAGCAAGTAAAAAACTTGCCTCGAGGTTCGTAGTCTCGGATCACCTCCGGTAGAGACGAAATCCAGCCCAAATCTTCCATTTCTCCCAACTCTCTCTTCTCTCTCTCTCTCTCTCTCTCCTTCGGCTTTGTAATACCCCGTATTTTTGGCTATATTTATTTTTGGGAATAATTAATTAAATGTGTATTAATTGATAATTAATCCGGGTTATAAATACTAATGAGATGCGAATTGGTATTTGATTAGGTGCATATATGATTATATATGTATTTGGTATTATAAAATTTGTCGTGAGATTTATATACGGCATTTTAGAAATTTTGTTGAGACGCGTGGGACCGCCGCGTCACGGTATAATATTTTGATAATATAAAAGTGAATTTAAAATCTATAATCCGTATGGTCGTTTTGAGTGCGCCAACGCGTCCGGAAGGGTCGAGATAGTCCGAAAACACTAGCTGGGGGTATAGTTTGGGTCCCGGGGTATTTTTAGGCCATACCGGTAACTTAAAGGGTATTTTGGTAATTTTACATTTTGAGGAATTAAAAGTGACGAAAATTGGTTAATTAAATCTGATGTGGATATTGACCCAATAAGCCCATAACCAACCCATAGTAACCCTTTAAGCTACGGAGGCTAACATTAGGTTTACAATCTTCCCCAAATCAAACCCTAGCCACCTTGAGCCACCATTGGAGAAGGAACTTAGAGAGAGAGGAAACTCTGCAGAATCTTCACCAAACCTACACCAAATCAGAAATCAAACCAAGGCAAGTGGTTTAATTATGTTTAATTTCAGCAGATGTTCTTTCCATGTTAGAAAATTCGGATTTATGGTTTGTTCTTGATAAATATGAAAACCCATGTAGTTTAGATCATAGAACTTGAGAAATTGTGAAGAGAATTGCATGGAGAATAGTTTGGAGACAATTAATCTGATGTTAATACATGATTGGGTGAAAGAAAAACGAATTAAATTCTGGAATTTGATGTTGATATATATCTAGGGTTCATGTTCTTGAAGATATTGGGGAAAAGTATAAAATCTTGGGATTTAATGATGTTTAGGATGCCTTATTGCCTTAAAAGACGTTAGTTTATGACCTAAGCATGTTTTAGTATGATTAGAGGACTTAAATCATTGTTAGAATGAACTTTGGAGAAGGATTGAAGTGATAAAAATGGTGAAAAACGAGATGGGAAAATTCTGGGCCGAAGCTGGAAGCTCGTTAGAAGCAGCCCCCAGGTCGTTCGAACGAACTCGTTCGAACGAGCTTCTAACGAGTTGACCAGTCGTTACTAACGAGTAGTGATCTCGTTCGATATTTCGTTCGAACGAGATATCGTTAGAAGGGACAGTTCGTTCGAACGAACTGGATCTCGTTCGAACAGCCTCGTTCGAACGAGACTTCTAACGACCTGACAGTCAAAACTCGTTCGAAGTCTCGTTCGAACGAGACTTCTAACGAGTTGACAGTTTGGTCCTTTTTGGACTGTTTTGATTTTTGGAGTCCCGTAAACTTGTTCGAGGATATAGATGACCTTCCTTTATTGATGTGAGGTTAGATTTGGGACTTTTGGGTTATTGAGAGGAGTAAATTATACACGAGAGTTATATTCAATGAACCATTTGGGTTGAGACGTGAGTGTCTTCTACGACGTGAGGATGAATTATAGCGCGTACAATTACAAACCGGAATAGTACGAATTGTGATAATTATAGTTAGTACGAGAATGCGATATGTACTACGATTAAAATACGGTATTACTAAGACGTGTATTTACTTAGTATTGGTATATGGATTGTTTGTATGACATACCTACCATACTTGCTATCACGGGAGGTTGCGTTCGCTTAGGACCCTCTAATCCTTGTGTGCCTACGGGGGGGATATAGACTGGTACCTCGATGAACATAGGTCATAGAAAGACTTATTGTGATATTAATAAGTCTGCTGACCGTGGGAGCGTAGGTATGTGCGTGACCCACGTGATGGTGACTGTGTTCGCCTCCACTATTTGTGATTTGTGTTATCTGAACTATTCCTGAGAGATTCGGAATGTGTGATCCTTATGTACGTGATGTACTGGGATGGATAGCAGAGTATGTGTGCACCATAGCTTAGATTGCGGGGTGCTTGTATCGTATATTTATGATATGAATAATATACATTAAATTAATGGGAATCCTCATGTTAATGTTGTAAAAATATTACGTTATTGTTTCGAGATATATAATGAGTTAACTGATAGTTATATCAATGGCATATTTAGTAACTGAGTTCACGTTAAACCTCTATTTAATTACGAGCGTTGTTATGTTAAATGGAACTGAGTAATATGGGTAGAACCTTTGGCAGTCTAGCTAGTTATGTTGTCAGTTAGCTAGTAGTATGGGTCGTTATAGATGGGTACTTACGTTAGGAGTGCACAGTTAGACGAGAGGTGAGGATATCACGCGGGTGTACGTCCTAACATGTACTTTGCATTTAATGTTTTAAATGTTTTTAAAGCACTTGCAGGTTTTTAAAATATAACTCTACATTCGGGCTCTGACCCGTTTGCTTTTCAAATCTCTTTTCTCTGTAAAACCATTTTAGGTGCCCAGCCACAAGGACACCAAGCATAGGATACTCATTCAGGTGACGAGCTGTAGCTGCTTGTGAAAGCTACAGGGATTTACATGTAGACGCTTCTATCTTTTGGATTCCAGAGTCACCATCTATCAGTTGTAGGGCATGTTGCCCATTTCTTTAGAGACATCTTTTATATTTCAGTCTTCAGACTTAAGCATGTATTGTTTCAGTTTATCTATTTCAGTTATGGGATTGTAGTGAGGAGTTTTTCCTCCAGACTTTATTTACTGTTATGTGATGATTATTCAGTTTACTTCAGTATGGTGAATGATGTTATTCATTTCTTCATTTTACTTATTGTATGTTAATCAGACTTAAATTAAAATTTGGCAACTTGCTTTTTAAATACTAGGTGGTTAGTAATAATAAAATGTTTTCGACAGTGATGCTATTAACTGAGCCAACTTGGCATTTTGAATTGATTTTATAATGGAGTAGCTACCCGGTATTTAATTAGTCGGGGTGTCACAGGTGGTATCAGAGCATCAGGTTCTAGTGTCTTTAGGATCTGTACGGCTATTATGTTTCCGCTACGTTTCTTTGATATAGAGCCCTATATTATGACTGTTGTACTCTTTTTGTGTATGCTTCGTTCTTCAGCTATTTTAAGTTTATAACCGTGAACTTCTAAACTTTTTTCTTATTTCAGATGCCTCCACGACGTGCACGACGAGTTCCCAGGAATGCAATGCCCGAACCCCAGCCCGCTCCAGTTCAGGGCATGATGAACGCCGCTGAGGTTGCTGCTATAGTAGCCCAAGCGGTAAATTCCGCGATTGCCGTGATTCAGCAGGCACCACCTCAGGCGCCGGTTGCCGCGCCAGTACAGGTTAATGCATTCCCGTCTGCTTGGGAGCGTGTACGTGACGCTTTTCAGAAAGCGCATCCGCCAGAGTTTGCGGGTAGCTCAGATGTAGTAGTCTCGAGCCAATGGAAGAAGGACATGCAGAGGCATTTGAGGATGCATGAGTGCACAGATGTTTAGAAACAGGTGCTAGCTACTTTCAAGCTAGTGGGATCTGCACTACAGTGCTGGGAGTCTATTACCACCGCGGAGGAGAGGGATACTCTCACGATTCAGGAGTTCTGGGTGCGGTTCGACCGCAAGTACTTTCCGTCCGCAGTTCATACAGAGATGAGGAGGAAGCTGATGAGTTTGAAGCAGGAGGGCAAGACAGTGGCCGAGTATGAGGCCGAGTTCACTAACCTGTTGAATATCGTTCCAGACGAGATTCCAACAGAGAAGAAGAAGATAGAGAAGTTCACCGACGGGTTGAATTGGAGGATCCGTCAGCATCTGCTAGGGAACCTATCGTTGGCCACGTATTCTGATGTGGTTAACGCTGCATTATTGCACTTCCAGGACCACCGTTTTCATATGGCCGAGGGCAAGCGGTCGGGGGAGTCTAGCCATCAGGGCAGGACCGGAGGACATGGTGCCAGCGGGGCACAATCGGGTCAGGGGCAGAGACAGAATGAGCAGGATACCCAGCAGGGGGATAATAAGAGGTTCCGGTCAGGGAACGACAGGCAGGGACAGGGAGGTTTCCGCCAGGGTCATCAGGGTCCAAACGGCCATCAGGGCCAACAGGGACAGAATGGGCAGCAGTTTCATCAGGGTCAGCAGGGCCAAGGGAGGAATGGTAACGGCCACCAGGGCCGGGGACAGCAGGGGCAGAGGGGAGGGAACTTTCCAGGGAAGTGCTTTACTTGTGGCAAGACTGGCCATAAGAAGCAGGATTGTCCTGATAAGGGAAGGGCCCCACAGCAGCAGCAGCAGGGTGCTCGCCAGGAGCCACAGAGGCCTATGTTTCCAGCCGCTCTTCCAGCACCGCCACAGATGGCAGCTTTGCCACCCATTCCAGCAGTCCCAGTTCAGCAGGGTCAGCTACAGTATGGACGTGTCTACAACGTTCACCAGGCTGCAGTTCCACAGGCACCGCCCGCGATCGAGGGTACGTTTCCTATCCATGGCACTATGGTTCGGGTGTTATTTGATACGGGTGCTACACACTGTTTTATAGCTACACACTTCACGAAAGCTTTAGGATTGTTAGCTACGGCAGAGAGCACAGTGACGTGTGTCGACTCACCATTAGGGAGTGGGTCACTTATTTTCTTTATATGCCGGGGAGTGGGGGTAGAGATTGGTGGTTTGGTATTACCTGCAGACATGTTAGTGTTAGACATGCATGTTCATGATGTGATCATCGGTATGGATTGGCTCGTAGCATATAGGGCCATGATTGATTGCTTCAGCGGGAGCATTGTTTTTGCCATTCCGGGGCAAGAGATGTTTATAGTGGCGATGCCTCGCCCAGAGGGAGGATCGACCGCTCATCTGTATTACATTGAGGAGGATACCTCTAAGGAGGTTGTGATTCCTATAGATTCGATCCCAGTCGTCAGGGATTATTCGGATGTGTTTCAGGAGATACCAGGCTTACCACCCAGTCGAGAGATAGATTTCGTTATAGATTTGCTACCGGGTACGAGACCTATAGCACGTGCACCGTACCGTATGGCTCCAGCTGAGATGCGAGAGTTACGGGATCAGATAGAGCAGCTGTTAGGACAGGGCTTTATTCGTAGGAGTACCTCACCTTGGAGCGCTCCGGTTTTGTTTGTGAAGAAGAGGGACGGTTCACTGAGATTGTGTGTGGACTACCGAGAGTTGAATAAGGTCACGATACGGAATAAGTATCCGTTGCCTCGAATCGATGACTTATTCGACCAGTTGAGAGGAGCTTCTTTCTTCTCGAAGATTGACTTGAGGTCGGGATACCATCAGTTGCGTATCAGGAAGGAGGATGTCTCGAAGACCGCGTTCTTGTCAAGATATGGTTCTTACGAGTTTCGGGTTATGCCTTTCGGCTTGACCAACGCTCCAGCAGTGTTTATGGACTTGATGAACAGGGTGTTCAGGGATTTCCTAGATCAGTTTGTCATTGTCTTCATTGATGATATTCTGGTCTACTCTCAGACGGAGGAGGAGCACGCCGAGCATTTGAGGCAGGTTTTGCAGACACTCCGTCAGAACGAATTGTATGCAAAATATGAGAAGTGCGGGTTTTGGCTGAAGGAAGTCCAATTTTTGGGACATATCATTTCCGACCAGGGAATATCTGTTGATCTGGGGAAGGTGTCAGCGGCGAGGGAGTGGGGACAGCCCACGACACCAACGGAGATTCGTAGTTTCTTGGGCTTAGCAGGATACTACAGGAGATTTATTCGGGGTTTCTCGGAGATAGAAGGTCCTTTGACACATCTTACTCGTAAGGGTGTGCCATATATCTGGAGTGATGCCTGTCAGTTGGCATTCGATGAACTGAAGGACAAATTGACCTCAGCACCTGTGTTAGCATTGCCGAGACCGGGAGTTGAGTATTTGGTTTACACCGATGCATCTTTGCAAGGGCTTAGAGGTGTATTGCAGCAGGAGAGACAGGCCATAGATTATGCTTCCCGTAAGCTTAAACCTCATGAGAAGAATTACCCCACGCATGATTTGGAGTTGGCAGCAGTGGTATTTGCCTTACGGATTTGGAGGCACTATCTGTTGGGGGAGAAGTTTTAGTTGTTCACGGACCACAAGTCACTACAGTATCTATTCACGCAGAAGGAATTGAATATGCGGCAGCGTAGGTGGCTTGAATTTGTGAAGGACTACCAGTTCGACATCCAGTACCACCCGGGTAAGGCTAACGTGGTAGCAGACGCGTTGAGCCGCAAACCAGCAGATGAGGTGGCAGAGGTGTGGAAAGCTAAGTGGAAGGAATTGGGACACCAGGATGCAGTGGCTCGATCTTTCATGTCTGTGATGACTGTTACACCGCAGATTGTCACGAAGGTAGTACGGGCACAGGCTAATGACTCGTTCTGTCGGGAGCAGATAGTTCGATTACTTGCAGAGGGAGCCGAGTCCTATACCGTTAGCTCAGACGGGGGATTGCGCTTCAATGGGAGATTGGTAGTTCCGGAAGGGGAAGAATTGCGGCACGAAGTGATGGCAGAGTCGCACGGCTCACGGTTCGCGGTACATCCCGGAGGGGACAAAATGCACCAAGACATGAGACGGCAATATTGGTGGAGCTGTATGAAGAGAGATATCGCTGAGTTTGTCTCGAAATGCGCCACTTGTCAGCTTGTAAAAGTGGATCATCAGAGACCAGCAGGATTGCTACAGCCGTTGGAGGTTCCGGTGTGGATGTGGGAGAGCATATCCATGGATTTTGTCACGGGGTTGCCTACGTCGCAGAGGGGTCACGACTCCGTTTGGGTAATTGTGGACAGGTTGTCCAAGGTCGCTCACTTCTTACCCGTAAGGACTGATTACACTACGGGACAGTATGCCCAGCTCTTCATTTCAGAGATTGTGAGACTTCACGGTGTGCCCCTAAATATCGTGTCTGACAGAGACAAGATATTTGTTTCGAGGTTTTGGAAGAGTTTCCAGGAGGCCATGGGCACGGAATTGCGGTTGAGTACGGCTTATTATCCGCAGACTGATGGGCAGACAGAGCGCACCAATCAGATGTTGGAGGACATGCTACGCATGTGCATTATTGATTTCGGGGGTGGATGGGAGCAGTACCTTCCACTGGTAGAGTTTGCTTACAACAACTCCTATCAGTTCACGATTGGCATGGCTCCGTTTGAGGCATTGTACGGTAGGCCTTGCCGTTCCCCAGCATGTTGGTTGGAGGTGGGGGACAACAAACTACTTGGGCCGGAAGTGATTCAGGATACTTCGGCAAGGATTGAGTTGATTCGGAGTCGCATTCGGGTAGCTCAAGACAGGCAGAAGAGTTATGCTGATGCGAAGAGGTTTTTCAGGGAGTTCCAAGTGGGGGACCAGGTTTTGCTCAGGGTTTCTTCGATGAAGGGGATTATGCGATTCGGGAAGAAGGGGAAGTTGGCACCGAGGTATGTGGGGCCGTTTCCTATTATTGAGCGGATCGAACCCGTTGCGTATAGATTTGGACTACCGGAGCACTTGCATCGAATTCACGACGTGTTCCATATTTCCTCGCTGAGGAAATACCTTAGAGATAATTTGACTCATTCTCACATTGCTGTGGAGGACATCGATCTCCAGCCGGATAGCTCCTACGAGGAGGGGCCAATTGCTATTTTGGACCGAAGTGAGAGGAAACTGCGGTCAAAGATAGTCCCGTTAGTGCGTGTTCAGTGGCGACATCACAATGTCGAGGAGTCCACATGGGAGCACGAGGATGAGATGCGCGAGCGTTATCCAGAGCTGTTTTTAGCAGGTACTTTCTAGTTTCGAATTTCGGGACGAAATTCAGTTATTAGGGGGGAAGTATGTAATACCCCGTATTTTTGGCTATATTTATTTTTGGGATTAATTAATTAAATGTGTATTAATTGATAATTAATCCGGGTTATAAATACTAATGAGATGCGAATTGGTATTTGATTAGGTGCATATATGATTATATATGTATTTGGTATTATAAAATTTGTCGTGAGATTTATATACGACATTTTAGAAATTTTGTTGAGACGCGTGGGACCGCCGCGTCACGGTATAATATTTTGATAATATAAAAGTGAATTTAAAATCTATAATCCGTATGGTTGTTTTGAGTGCGCCAACGCGTCCGGAAGGGTCGAGATAGTCAGAAAACACTAGCCGGGGGTATAGTTTGGGTCCCGGGGTATTTTTAGGCCATACCGGTAACTTAAAGGGTATTTTGGTAATTGTACATTTTGAGGAATTAAAAGTGACGAAAATTGGTTAATTAAATCTGATGTGGATATTGACCCAATAAGCCCATAACCAACCCATAGTAACCCTTTAAGCTACGGAGGCTAACATTAGGTTTACAATCTTCCCCAAATCAAACCCTAGCCACCTTGAGCCACCATTGGAGAAGGAACTTAGAGAGAGAGGAAACTCTGCAGAATCTTCACCAAACCTACACCAAATCAGAAATCAAACCAAGGCAAGTGGTTTAATTATGTTTAATTTCAGCAGATGTTCTTTCCACGTTAGAAAATTTGGATTTATGGTTTGTTCTTGATAAATATGAAAACCCATGTAGTTTAGATCATAGAACTTGAGAAATTGTGAAGAGAATTGCATGTAGAATAGTTTGGAGACAATTAATCTGATGTTAATACATGATTGGGTGAAAGAAAAACGAATTAAATTCTGGAATTTGATGTTGATATATATCTAGGGTTCATGTTCTTGAAGATATTGGGGAAAAGTATAAAATCTTGGGATTTAATGATGTTTAGGATGCCTTATTGCCTTAAAAGACGTTAGTTTATGACCTAAGCATGTTTTAGTATGATTAGAAGACTTAAATCATTGTTAGAACGAACTTTGGAGAAGAATTGAAGTGATAAAAATGGTGAAAAACGAGATGGGAAAATTCTGGGCCGAAGCTGGAAGCTCGTTAGAAGCAGCCCCCAGGTCGTTCGAACGAACTCGTTCGAACGAGCTTCTAACGAGTTGACCAGTCGTTACTAACGAGTAGTGATCTCATTCGATATTTCGTTCGAACGAGATATCGTTAGAAGGGACAGTTCGTTCGAACGAACTGGATCTCGTTCGAACAGCCTCGTTCGAACGAGACTTCTAACGACCTGACAGTCCAAACTCGTTCGAAGTCTCGTTCGAACGAGACTTCTAACGAGTTGACAGTTTGGTCCTTTTTGGACTGTTTTGATTTTTGGAGTCCCGTAAACTTGTTCGAGGATATAGATGACCTTCCTTTATTGATGTGAGGTTAGATTTGGGACTTTTGGGTTATTGAGAGGAGTAAATTATACACGAGAGTTATATTCAATGAACCATTTAGGTTGAGACGTGAGTGTCTTCTACGACGTGAGGATGAATTATAGCGCGTACAATTACAAACCGGAATAGTACGAATTGTGATAATTATAGTTAGTACGAGAATGCGATATGTACTACGA
Source organism: Sambucus nigra (assembly GCA_949130495.1). Lineage (NCBI taxonomy): Eukaryota > Viridiplantae > Streptophyta > Magnoliopsida > Dipsacales > Adoxaceae > Sambucus > Sambucus nigra. Next base: position 649,363,885 of record OX422208.1, read on the forward strand.
TTAAAATACGGTATTACTAAGACGTGTATTTACTTAGTATTGGTATATGGATTGTTTGTATGACATACCTACCATACTTGCTATCACGGGAGGTTGCGTTCGCTTAGGACCCTCTAATCCTTGTGTGCCTACGGGGGGGATATAGACTGGTACCTCGATGAACATAGGTCATAGAAAGACTTATTGTGATATTAATAAGTCCGCTGACCGTGGGAGCGTAGGTATGTGCGTGACCCACGTGATGGTGACTGTGTTCGCCTCCACTATTTGTGATTTGTGTTATCTGAACTATTCCTGAGAGATTCGGAATGTGTGATCCTTATGTACGTGATGTACCGGGATGGATAGCAGAGTATGTGTGCACCATAGCTTAGATTGTGGGGTGCTTGTATCATATATTTATGATATGAATAATATACATTAAATTAATGGGAATCCTCATGTTAATGTTGTAAAAATATTACGTTATTGTTTCGAGATATATAATGAGTTAACTGATAGTTATATCAATGGCATATTTAGTAACTGAGTTCACGTTAAACCTCTATTTAATTACGAGCGTTGTTATGTTAAATGGAACTGAGTAATATGGGTAGAACCTTTGGCAGTCTAGCTAGTTATGTTGTCAGCTAGCTAGTAGTATGGGTCGTTATAGATGGATACTTACGTTAGGAGTGCACAGTTAGACGAGAGGTGAGGATATCACGCGAGTGTACGTCCTAACATGTACTTTGCATTTAATGTTTTAAATGTTTTTAAACCACTTGCAGGTTTTTAAAATATAACTCCACATTCGGGATCTGACCTGTTTGCTTTTCAAATCTCTTTTCTTTGTAAAACCATTTTAGGTGCCCAGCCACAAGGACACCAAGCATAGGATACTCATTCAGGTGACGAGCTGTAGCTGCTTGTGGAAGCTACAGGGATTTGCATGTAGACGCTTCTATCTTTTGGATTCCAGAGTCACCATCTATCAGTTGTAGGGCATGTTGCCCATTTCTTTAGAGACATCTTTTATATTTCAGTCTTCAGACTTAAGCATGTATTGTTTCAGTTTATCTATTTCAGTTATGGGATTGTAGTGAGGAGTTTTTCCTCCAGACTTTATTTACTGTTATGTGATGATTATTCAGTTTACTTCAGTATGGTGAATGATGTTATTCATTTCTTCATTTTACTTATTGTATGTTAATCAGACTTAAATTAAAATTTGGCAACTTTCTTTTTAAATACTAGGTGGTTAGTAATAATAAAATGTTTTCGACAGTGATGCTATTAACTGATCCAACTTGGCATTTTGAATTGCTATATGTATTTGAATTATAATACAATAAGAAATATTGTTTGGTGCCACATTTGTTGCTTATTTTATTCACTTTTGATCTTTTATTATTTTGTCTTTCGCTACTATCTTGTTGTTATTTCTCAATTGTTATAGGTTGATGATTTTTACAATTATGAGTGCTATTGATTTAATAATTATATATTGATTTCTATCCTATAGCTATTATTTATTGTTAAATGGTTTGGGTACGGAAGAAAATTAATAATAATTATACAAATTTGATTCATTTAACGTGAGAAAATCATTTTGAAATAACTTGAATCTACCGAAAATCTACAATTCTACCACATTTTCTTATATATTAAATAATATGCTTTTTCCATTGCTAGAATGTGGTATTTGTCTTCCTAAGTTTTAAAGAATAAATATTCCTGTTGTTCCCTATTTAGGTGAACCTGATAATAAGAGCTAGAATAGCTAGATTACGACGTAGACTCATTAGAGTTGAGAGGCTTGTTAAACTTTGCAATCATTCAAGACATTAACGTCATGGTATATGACAAAAAATATGCAATAGTCCTTACCCACCCATGGGGAAGGACTCCTAAGTTGAGAATAATCATCCTTACTGTCACATCTTAATGAAAAGGGACAAAATAAACCCATAAAAAGAACTTTTATTACCTCCCATTCTATTGTTTCAAGGTGATGGATAAGTCATTTTCTAACCCATGTTGGCTAGCCATTGTCTACTGCAAAGACTAATAGTATTGTGGGTATAACATTTCGTCTATTAGACACGCTATTTACACCATAAATGTTTTGCAAACCATAAGTAAGTTACGCAATAATACATATATAATGATATTATTATAATGAATAAAAAATATATTTTGTTACAAGTGATATATTGATATTGATGATAAACACGACTAATGTAACAAATTAAAATTCTATATCTATGAGATACGATCTCCATAAAAGAATCAAGTGAGTTACATAGCCGATCAACCGTTTTTCTACACAGTAAGCCTTTCATCTAGACTATTTAAGTAAATAAGTAGGCTCAACAAAATATCCCAAATTTAAATTTGTTGAGAATAATTAATAATGTCTCCCATTGTATACGGATTATCTTCAACCGAGAGATTTTGGAGAGCCAACTTTGTTTGCCCAAATTATTCAGCAATTCTTTTTTATGAAGAGAGGAATAACAAGTGTAGAATACCCATGAACCCTAAAATTTCATTGTTTTATCCAAGAAAGAAAAGTGAAACTTCCGCTCTTGAAGGATCCACCTCCTCTTTTAAATGATCAACTAACATATGAAAACCGAAGAAAAATCTCGAGGTTTAATGTGAATATTAGAGCATGATACTCGGAGTTTGCATTTACCTTTGTTGGTGCCATATAAATAATGAAGAAGCATCATACTTTTATCGCATTAGTGGTTAAAATCACCATATGATTGGTTCATTATTCCCTGTAATAGGATAAAGATTAAAATTTGCACAACAAAATATCTACGATTGCGCCAATGAGTTAAATAATCAAATGGTGTCATTCGGCGAGGATATAATTTCATCGAGATTAGACACTGAAGTGGTTTCAAGTTTGTTGAAAATGCATGACGATCAAAACAAACTAGCTAAAGCATTTAGCAAAGTGTGTGATCATTTTAATAATCAAATATCCTATCCATAAGAATACGATTGGCTAGAATCGAAGGACCCTTCGATATACAATGTGCGGAACACATCCGAAGTTGTTGCACTTATTGTCAGTTATCTAAGTGAAGTTAATATTAAGAGAGATGTTGTTGAACATAATTCAAATGGATTGCAAATGATTAGCGATCTTCATCCTTCATTTATGGCCATTCTATATTTATTATTATTCCCACATGGGGAGGAGGGCTTCCAGTTGGGTGTCAAATAACAAATGAACATTGGCAAGCAACTACTAAAAGGAATTGTGTCACTAAGTATTATGCATATCGGATCCAGCATATAACAAATAATGCCAAATGTCTATTAGTGGGAGGAATATTGATCCATCAGTATGTCGTCAATGCATATACATGCATAATAGAAGAAAGGTTGTGGTGGGATCACTCTAACCAGCCCAAGTTACAATCGAAATTATATAAAGCGATTAAATATGTTGCCCTACAAGGAGATTCAACTCCACCACTTGTTGGGAAACGAGTAGTGCTGCCATCCATCTTTATTAGAGGTCCATGATCAACGACTCCAAACTTCCAAGATACAATAGATATTTGTTGATGGTTTGGTAGCATATATTTATTCGTCATGTTCACATGAAATCTAAAATGGCTAGAATTATAGAGTTCTTTTAGCTCAACTAACCAAAGTTTTAATAAAAGACCAGATATTGTGTCAAGAGTTTTGTAAATCAAGCTTCATTATCTTATGAATGAGTAGATAAAGCTAAGACATTTCGGCAAAGTATTAGAAAGTGTGTATATTTCAATTTAATTTAATGAATAGTACAAAACAAAGCATATTATTAGTTATCCATCACCAAATAAGATGATTTATATTTAAATCTATAAATTTTTTTACAACAATATAAACAATTGAATTAAAAAATAGAGGGCTTCCGCGTGTGCATATAATTCTATTTTTGCATCCCCATGATAAACAACCAACACCTAATGAGGTTGACAAAATCATCTTTGCCGAAATTCCTGATTGTAAAAATTATCCCATTGACTACGCAGCTATTTCTCAGTTTATGATTCATGGGCCTTGCGATTATGACAACATAAACTCACCATGTATGTCACGAGGAGGTTTCTCAAAGGACTTTCCATAAATATTCATCAATCGAACAATAATATATGAAAATGGTTTCCCCGTGTATAAATGAAGGGATGAGGGTTGATAAGTTGAGAAAATGTGTGTGAAGTTTGATAATAGATTTGTTATTCCGCATACTATTTACTTAGTTACCAAATATCAGGCTCATATAAATGTAGAATGGTGGAGAAAGTCTAGGAGGAGTACCTATTTAAGTATTAATAAAGACCTCGATATAATAAGAATGGTACAGGAGGAGACCCCAATGAAAAGATGTCAGATGGAGAATAAAGAGGTCTTGGATATTGATGAAGTATAAACATCTTTGGATTGTCATTATTTATCTGCATGTGAAGCGTATTGGGGGATATATCAATTTGATAAATAATATCGGAGTGTTGGTACTTAAGGAGCATATAATGACTTTCAAAGAATCGGACCATTTAAACATAGTAATTGATATAATAGATTTAAAGCAGACTATGATTGTAGAATGGATGGCTATAAATGCCATGAATGAAGATTTTAGACAATTAACTTATGTTTAATTTCCAATGAAGTGGGTTTGGCAATCACTAGAGAAACAGTCCTTCAAGAAAAATGATTGGTACATGCCTCGATCGTATCGTATATGCACTCCAACATCAGCTAAAATATTTTACCTTTGAATTTTATTAAACGTAGTTTGAGCACCTAGAAACTATGACAAAGTGAAAATTATGAATGGAATTGCATATCCAACGTGAAAAGCTAAATGTCATAAATAAAGTGTCATAGTGGAGTACATAACTTCAATTACTTGATCTATTTACGATAATTTTGATGTTTTATGAGGTCAGTCATACTTTGAGACTTTGGGAAGACAATTGGGGAGCCTTATCAGCTTACATACTTCACCTGAAAATATATATTTTTTAATTTCCCTGAACTCATATTGGTCAAAACACAAATAAAGAATTACACCCCTTATGATAAAGATGCTATATTTATAAAAAATGGGAAGAGTATGAAGGACTTTAACCACTTCACCTTTCAGATCATTCCCTAATTCATGAACATAATAATCGTCTATTAAGGGAGGATCTCTCATACAACATTGAGGAGTTATAGCGTGAACATATATATCTTTTGAAAGGTTTACATGAAGACCAATTAAATGTGTACAATGTTCTCCTGCAGTCAGTTTAAGAAGAAAGAAAAGGTTTCTACTTTGTTCGTGGCGCTGGTGGAATGGGGAAAACCTATTTATAAACAATAATTCTTGACCATTTAAGGTCGGAAGGGAAATTTGTTCTAGTGCTTTAGCATTGATTGCCTTTTTGTTATTACCAGTTGTCCGGACAACCCATTATAGGTTTGTTATTCCCATTGATATTAACGCTAAATCAACCTATAATATTCACCAAGGGATATATTTTACTTAATTAATAAAAAGAACCAGTTTTATCATATGGGATGAAGCACCTATGGACCATCGCCACAGATTTGATTTCATGGATAAAACATTAAAAAATCTAAAAAGTTTTGAAGACGAAAACTAACCAAAATGACCTTTCGGGGAATTACCATGCTTCGAGAAGGAGATTTTACACAAAAATTACCAGTTTTACATAAAGGAATGAGATAAGACATTATAAAGGCTTCAATTAACAAGTCACGTCAACGGGTATCACGTGAATTTTTTTCGCTTATACAAAACATGCGCATACAAAATTTAGCTTCCTTTACAGAATGGGTGATTTCCTTTGGTGATGGGAGTTTATGTGTTATGGCTTTAGATGCCGATGAATATCTTTGTTGGATTAAAATACCAAATTAATATCTTATAAATCATTCAGATGAACCCATTGCTGATATTGTATCCAATGCATATCATGATTTTCTTAACAAATACAAAGATCCCGAGTCCTTAAGAGACCAAGCAATTTTAACATTTGACTAATCAAACTTTCGATGAAATGAGTAATTCTAGAGGACTCTAAAACATACCCGAGCTTTGATTATGTTTGAAAACTTACTGGAACAATTCAAGATCGAGGTACCATTTTTCCAACTGAGTTTCTAAATATTTTAAAATTCTTCGAAATACCGAACCATGAGCGGGAATTAAAGGTTCGGTTCTTCAGTTATGCTTCTGAAATACATAAATCAATATTTCAAACTTTTTAATGGAACGCGGGTAAGTGTAACTCGTATTTCCCCATTGGTAATTAAAAGAAAAATTATAACAGGATCTGATATACCAATAAAAGTTTTCATATCTGTAATAGTAATGTCTGCCTATGATTTAAAATGACCTTTTATTATGCGATGTAAACAATTCTCTATTCACATTTCCCTTTCAATTAATATAAACAAAACCCAAGGCCAAACATTTGAGCATGTTTGCATTTATCTGCCAAAGCCCGTATTCAGTCATGGGAGCTCTATACGGCTATTTCATGAGTTAAATCTTAGGATGGATTGAAGTTTTTCATTAAAAATGATGTCCCGAATCATTAAAACGACAACAAGTTATTTACTATAAATTTCTCTTCTCCACATCAACTGGTACACTTAAACTTACAAACTACTCTTTAACTATTTTTCTACACATCTTTAATTGTGCCGTATAGAAATCTCATATTTATAATATTATTCCAACCCATGTTAACTCTAATATTATTTCAACTCAATAATGGCCATGGTGAACAATTATAGTACTCTTTTGGGGTTGTGAAATGGAAATGATGATTGGAAACTCTTACTGTGTATTATTAGAACATGGGAATCAAGAAATTTAATAAATAATAATGAAGTCATTTCTATCGATATGTTCTTGATCGGTGAAAATTTAATATATTACATTCCTTTACTAAATGTAGATTTTTATCTACTCTATTTCCCCACTTAATTGTATCAATCTATTGCTTCAAGTTATGTTTTATTTAATAATCCGAATTTTTATCTTTCTCTCAGGGTGATGTCCTACATGCTTGTATTAAAAGTTAGTTTCTCGAAAAGTTCTCAAATCTCTTAGGTGAGGGGAGAATTTACTCGGTATTAAACACTAGGGTGTTGGAAAACACACTGAGTTACCGTTTCGTACATCACAAATTCATTCTACAATTCCTACCAAAAACTTCCATCAAGAAATTACAGGAAGACAACTTGATAATACCTATAAATCACTTCCTCTTGGTGGAATTTGATGATATGCATATCATCTAGATAATAACACTCATCTAATAAGTACATATTTCATCGTATTCTTTATACATGCATTTGTAATCCTTAAATAGCAATTTATATTACATTTTAAATTTACATATGTCATAGGACACATGACAAGCATCACACCATTGAACGATCAATTCTCTAATGGTCGAATGGTTGATAGAAGTGTTATACATCTGGAGAACAACAAGTAACATAAGACATAAAAATATTATTTCTTTATTTTCTTCATGTGCCAAAATGTTAATAAACAACTTCGAGATACACGATAAATAAATTATCAATAGGGAGAAATGATCAACATCACTCTTTATGTATATCGAGCCACAAAACTCAATGAGAAGATATGCAAATATATACAAAACTGTTTATTGTAATTGTCACCTCAAATATTGTCAAAATGTTCAATGGTAATATCATTCTCATGAATGCATGCAACTAAAATTCAAAATTTACTCATTCGACTACTATTTACATTCCTAAAAATATATATTCCAAATATACTAACCGATTTACATAATAAGGCGTATTCTCTGTCTACAACAAATACGTTAAGGATTTTTGTAAACCTTGTCATTCCATATGTGGAAGAATTTAAAGAAAATTCTTACCTCTCCTAGATAGATTTAATTGCTTATATGCGAAATATTAATTAACATTATGTAGTACACTCAACCTTACAAGATTTTGGGCAAAATTCAAGACATCCTATTTGCACACACTAAAAACTCCTATAAGGAAGGAACAAAACTGTTTCAATTAAAATGACAAGGATTGTTGAGATACTAAACTTGTGTTCAAATTAGATAGATTACGTAGACATTTCACATAACCACATATAAATAGTCTAACTATGATAGACAAACAACTTAAAATACTTAGAATGCATTTCCTCAATATGATTAGTTAAGAATAGTGAGATTCAAGGCGACCATCAGAGCAAATGAGAGGAAACATGGATGGTACTACACCTCATGCACACTATGAAATAAAAAAATCCAAACCAAAAGTACACCAATGTGGTGTGAAACATGTAACGGGGAAGTCCAATACCCTAGGAAACAGTAAACAAAATATCCTTAATATTTCAAATCAAAATCATGCAAACATACACAACATAATTTTTTTAATAAACCCAAACATTATATGCATATTAGCATCTTCAACTAAAGAAACACATAAATTCAATTATGTCATAACAATTACAAAATACAAGTACGGGTCAATAATGACTCCCCATGCATAATATCGTAATCATTGGCAAGGTAGGAGAGAATCTACTTCACCTACAAATCTTCAATGTTGTAAAATTAAGTACTGATGTCAATGTAAGTACATTTCATTTGTATACATAATAACGTATTCTCCTACTAATTACATAGGAAAAACTTTCATAACCTTACACCATTTAATTACAGGTTGAGAATGTATTGTCCCCCATAATAATCAATAACTTTTTCCCATTTTTACCAACGAAAATTCTTACGATAACGTAGTCCTAAACTGGCCAAATTGTACAATCAGCAACATTTTGAATCACAATATTATATCAATAAAAAAACAATGGATAAATCAGATAATGAGGTATACTTACCAACATTTATTTCACATTTAATTCTTAGACATCGACAATCTACTTATGTTCAAAATATTTACATTGTCCAGGCATCTGCATTGGTAACGAGTCCAATCAAAAATCAATTGTTGAAAGTAAGGTATGTACTTTTTATGACCTCTAAGACTAAAACATCTTGGGATTATAAAAGACTTAAATCATGTATGTACTTCATATGACCTCTACTAATTTATCATATTCTTAATTTGAAAATACTTTATTTTTATTACAACATCGTCTTTTTTCATTACGCCTCCTATCATCAAGTTATTTTTTTCGTCATTACAATGAAGAGATAAATAATTACTTAACTATCAACTTTTTTCCCTGTCACTTTCCCTACATCATGTACTTTATATATATTGTTATAGTATCTCACATACAAACATCGACTACATCACCATTGATTTATTTGTACAATTAATATATTTTGCTCTGTTTTTTTTATAGTAGTGGAGTGATGCTATTTAATTATGATATTTATACTTCTTTGTCAAGTTTAAATCAAATTAACATATGGATGCTGAGCTTAGACATTAATCCATGGTAACAAAATTATTCTTTGTTATTGGCCAAAGTAGTGTAGTGTAGTTATTCTATTTAATTAGTTTTATATATTGCTTCGGTCTAATTTAAATCGTATTTGGACCTAGATAAATCAAATTAATATTTGGTTGATGTTAAGGTTACTGAAATGTTAAAAAGGAAGTCAACCCTCTTAATTTCAAACACATGAAGTGTACTATGTTTTATAATTTCGTCAAAGGCTAACTATTTCTTGCACATGAATTGACAAACTAGTGTATATATCCACAACATAATTGAAAATATACTGAATGTTATACTTCAAATGAAAATAACACTTTTACCTTAAAACCTTGTCGATTATGATTTTTTCCTATTAAAATACATCCTAATGTATGGTTTTATGACCCTTTTTTTAACCTTTTTATCTTAAAATCAAAGACAATAGGAGTTGTAATACATACGTTGTTTGTTAATGATTTATATCAAATTGTTTTTAGTACACTATTTTATTCAACATCGCCTTATGATTTATAAATTCATTTTTGTTTCTCCTACTGATTTCTGAATTCATTTTCATTTCTTATTTTATAAAACATATTTATTTTTCCTCCATGTAGGAACAAAACCACGGAGAGTGAAAAATAAATATTACACCGCATGCATCAAATAAAAAAAGCATCATTTCTTAAGATATTTTATGAGGTTGGTTGTTTTAATGTTTTTCTTTTGGAATTTTTAACCACTTTTTATTCAAATTGATACTTTACTATGCCTTCCACTGTTTTAGAAATATTTTGCTCCATGCTTCAATTGGAATGTTTGCAACAAAATAAACTTTTATTTATGTGTGAGTCTTTTGGGGCAATAAGACTTATGCTTCAACCTTGGTTTTCCAATTGAAATAATGGTTAGATACGTAAGTTTATGTTATGAATTTCTATCCTTTTCTATTTTTACAACATCATATCATGCTATTCAACAAGATAAGTGCAAATGGAATGTTTTATATTTACTTACACTGCCATGTTTACAATTTGTTAAAAAGTAGGCATCTACAAACATTCCAAAAATTAGTTGTAGGTGCTTCCACAGACCATAAAATCTACACAAATTAAATATGTAAAACATTATATTTACGCATTTTTCTTATGAATACCATTTTCAAATGCCCTCACATCGTGAGGGTTGCATTCTTGTTTTACATAAAGTTCTTCAAGATACATGGTGCAAACATTTATTATATTCATGGGACAATGTGGTGGATATAGTATATTCAGTATTTTATATAATGGATTATGGGTTTCTTTAGAATTAGAGTAGAGATGGTTTATGGGGAGACAACACATAATCTTTCAAAAAAATCAAACACGCAAAAATAAATGGGTATTTTGAATCATTTTCCTAGTATATTTAGGTCTTAAGGCGATAATTTTTTTGAGCTTCATAAATAATTCTTTTTGGCAATAAGAGATCTATTTATTGAGAGTTAAACATTGGTTGTAAAGAAGGAATCATATCTTTGTTCTTTCTCAAATGTTTTTGGTTCTATAAATCTGACCATTATACCATGTTTTCTCAAATGTTTAAATTGTTCTTTCTCCTTTATATGTAGGCAATGTAATTTTTTCGAATCACATTAACTCTGCTTTGTTAATTTTTGTCAATTTGAAGTTGTTTACATTTCCATCACCCCATATATATATATATATATATATATATATATATATATATATATATATATATATATATATATATATATATATATATATATATATATATATATAGTAGTAGTAGTAGTAGTAGTGATCCCAATCTATAACCATTGAGGCGGTCACCCCTGGGGCCCCAAATGTAAAAAAAAATGTTTTTATAAGACAATTTTTAAGTATAACATGATATAAAATAATGAAGATAACATAGTTAAGGTTCCAAATATTTAAAATTAAAAGGGCCCTAATTATAACTTAAAAAGGTCAAAATAATATTTTGAACTTTTCGTGTTTTTTTTATCTCAACTTTAACAGTCAATTTTTATTTGATTTCTAATCTCTCTCCCTCCCTTCTCTCTTTAAATACACATGTGAACATAGACGCACACTCATAAACACACAAAATGTAACTAGAACATCTAATTTTGAGAATTTAATTCTATATAGAGGGGCCTCAATTCTTGATGAAAAGAAGTGATGTTTGTACTCTACAATTAGTACTATCAATTTATGGATTTTTTATCATTAAAACATGCCCCATTGAGTTCGATTCATCCTTATGAAATATACAAGGGCTCAATTTTTATTTTTTTTATAAAAATGGGGTTTAATGGGGTAGTCCGGTTATATGTAAAAATCGAATATTAGGTCGCACAGAACCCAAGCTAAATTTACTCCAATTTTATATGGATTAATTAGGTGAACATGAATATAAATTGAAGAAAATAAACAACAATAATAAAGAGATAAGGAAAAAATCCCTTTCGAAAAAAACTTTATTTTTTTATGACTATTGCATCTAGGTATTATAGAATGACATGGACATATTTATAGATTTAGACATCACTAAGTATTGCAGTTATGTATTCCATCCTTATTGTTGACATAAGGCAATATAGATCCAATAATTCCCCACTCACCAAGCTCCACTTGGTGTCCACCGACCAACATTGGAAAACTTTTTCCTATCGTTAATAGTTAAAAATTAACTCCACATGGATTAGAACATATGACGTGTTCTTCAAGTGATCACAAAATGTCCAAGGGGTTTGGATTTGAGAAAAACGAAGTGTTTGAAGAAAAAAGGATATCTAAAAGGCTTGATAAAAATGGCAAGTTCATATCTCTATATAAGCAAAGAAGCATCTCCAAGTGATAAACCTAAAAGATCGAATTTAAAATCAGGTGAAAAAAAAATTTAACTCATTGGAACACGATATATCTCGTTGGAAGGAAGAACTTGATCTCGTTCAAACATCCATCAAATGATATATCTTACTACATAACATACTAGGCTAAATGTTGCCAAAATCGATCTCATTCGACGTTTGTTTGAAGTTGTTCTATTGAGATACATATACTTATTCAAACGACATCCAATGTCGTTGTAATGATATTGCATTTTTTCAAAAAATATTTTAGGAAAGCATTTTATGTTTTCAAACACTTTTAAAATACCCCTAAATAAATTGATTACACAAAATCAACCTCATATACATTCTCTACATGCTTGTAGTGACGATCCCAACTTTTCGATCTTCGATTGTTGCATTCGATCATTTAATTGTCCTCACTTGAACCACTCGAGAATGTCAATTATAATGAAGAGGTGTAATGGAGTATGAAAAACTTAAAAAAGTAATTAGTAATTATAAATCTTGATCTTACAAGTACCCCCTTTGGCTATTTCGATAAAAAATACAAAATTGAAAAAAAAAATACTCCTTAAGACAAGTTCTATTAATGTCCCTCTTAAACCCGAAAAGCAAAAAATGCTTTTGAAATTGTCTATGTAAATTTTTTTCATCATGTTGTCCATGATATCATCAATACGGAGAAAGAGTGACACATATTAAATAAAGGAAAAAATAGTGTGATGCATGGAGTTCAAAACTAAAGAGAAACTCCCCCTCAGCATGTTCTCCCCTTTTTTGTTTGAAATAGACAAAGGGTTAGGAGTTAAACTTGAAAACTTAGCATCACGAGGAAAGAAATATGGCATATCATCCTAAAGTATAAACAATTAGGAATAAGCGATGAAACTTCAACAAATCAACAAACTATTTTTTAATTTTTTTAAAAATTTTGAGTATACAAATATACATATTAATAGAAATAGAAATAATCACACCATGGAGTGGCACAAAAATATTCGAATCATAAATAAGGAATAAAATTGTATGAAATAATTACGTGAGGAAGTCAACATGGGCATGCCTAGCGATGATGCACAAAGTGAAAGAAACACTCATAAAGAAAGAATTTAATTCAACCTCTCATGTAAAAGAATTGAACAAATTGAAAATTGACTCAACTCGTACAAAATCTCATGAATTTCCATGGTTCTCACGTCAATAACGCCAAACTATTTCATGTTGTTGAAGGAATTTTATTGTGCAAACCCATTGATTTTCAACTTGTAACACCCTCAATATCTCACATTTTAATCATAAACTCTCAAAAAGTTTGGAAGAATAATGTTGCTCATTTTTAATGAAGCATCAATGAATCAAAATTGGCCTTGGAAATTATATTTTTATGTGTCGATATCGTCTTTTAATCTCTTGCCAGTGGTGGCCTTAAATGCAAAGAAGACTGCTTCTTTCGCAGCCCTTTTTCGTTGCATAAACATAAACCAATTTTTTGATAAAAAAATTCGGACAATGGGTTTTACATGCACAATTAGTTTTTAGTACATTTGGTTCATAACTAAGCATGATGGAGATGAAAACATTGTATTCAACATATTGCAATCAAGTAAAATGTTCAAAAGTTTATGTACGTCGACACTCAAGGCGATATAATGGGTCTAGCATGAAGGTAGTAATCAACACTGAACAATACAAAACTAAACATGCATATTTAAGTGCAAAAAACATGAAGCTAAGTCAACTAACACGATGACTACGTCACCTGATTGGATGTAATGAAATTGTAATTTGAATGTCTTAAATGCGTATAAGGTGTAAAATAAAATGTAAAAAAAAAATATATTTTTGTGTTTTTTAAAATTTTTATCAAAATATAAAACCTTTTTAAAAATCTTTGATTTTTTCTTAAAAAAGATTTTTTTTGGGGATTTTTCAAGATATTCAAATAAGAATACAATTTAGTTATAGGGATAAATGATAGAAATATGAAAATCACACTAAACTAGAAACATTACCCAAACTCAATCAATGGAACAAATACCCAAAGACTTACTATGATCCTTAAATCTAAGTGCATCTAAAGGTTTAGTGAAATCTTGGTCAATTAATGTTCGGTAATCACAAATCCCAAAGAAACATTCTTCCCCTCAACATGATCACAAATTAAATGCTCATGAATCCTAATATGCTTCGTACGAGAATGTTATATGGGATTACGGGATATTATCTCAAGAAATAATCATTGTTCCATGAGTAATCCGATTATATTCCAACATTTTCTTCATCCATAAGTGTTGTATACAACGAGTCCCAATGGATATGTACTGAGCCTTTACTATGGACAAAGAAATGGAGTTTTGCTTCTTGCTCAACCAAAAGCCAAGATCAATCCCAAATTAAAAGCATCCACCCAATGTCCTTTTACAATTGTCAACATCCCCAGCCCAACCAATAAAATAATAAGTCAAAAATGGTCACGATGTCAAAGGAATACTAAATTCCATAAGAAAGAGTGACACTCACGTATTTGATGATACATTTAAGTGTAAGCAAGTGTGAACCTTTTGGCGACTCTTGGTAACATGCATAAACTCCAACACTAAAGGCGATATGAAGTTGACTTGTAGTCAAGTGTAGGATACTACATGTGGTGACAATTATATTCAACACACATAAATAAGAAAAGCGCAATCACCAAGGAAAATAAAGAACATAAAATGCCAATCACACAACACGGTTGATGAGTGCATTATTTTGTATATTTTATACCCAAATTTATACTTTGTTAGTCCCATTTTAGTGTATTTAATAAGTTCTTAGGACTATTTTGTTAAAAAGAGGAAAAAATGCGAGAATGATTGAATTCATAGTTAAAATGTCAATTTTAAGTAAAAAATGGTCACTTCGATAATTTTATAATATTCTTGTGCTAATTTGTGAAAAAAGTTGCCTAATGAAATTTTTGCAGATAATGATGGAATTTGGTGCAAATTGATGATCAATTCAAAAAAGGCGCGAAAAAGCTGATTTTTACGGTCGTTCGAAAAAATTCTGTTGGAAATTTTTATTCTCTGATTTGGACGAAACTTGGCATGCGTGTTCAACAAGAAAATATAAGAGTTTTCGAGTGGGGGGAAATTTCGTCCCTTATCACGATCCAAAGATTAAAGAGGTGGAGAGATAGCTACCAACACTATTCGGCCAATCAAAAAGAGTCCCACCACAACTCAAATACCTCACCACTTGTCCTATAAAAAGGACCCTTGGGATCATAATTTGAGAGACAATTAGAGAGGACTTTCGTGGAGGATTTCGGGGAGCAACTTTGAGTGATTGTAATCAATTTGAGGGCCAAGTTTTTATCATTTTTTAGAGGATTCAAGATTGTTGTGAGAGAACTATTTGTAAGTTTGGTTTATTAATGAAGATCTCTACTCATTCTTGCAATTTCTCTTTCATTATGGTAGCTTGATTCTTATATTAGGAGTAGGGTGAAGTTTATCATAATTAACTAATATTGTCACGTTAATTTTATCGTTGTTTATTCCCTACTTGTTTTAATTGTTATTAAAGATTCGGTATTCATTTTAAAGCGACACGAGAGTGTGTTTTAGAACCTTCAAGATTGTTTTGTCAAATCAAGTTTTGAGATTTAAAAATAGTAATTTTTGATGGATTATGCTTGCACTTTGATTGTTTTGATAGTCCATGCTTAAATACATTTGCGAATTTTAAAACTTGTATTTTCTAAGGGAATAGGAATTTTCGCCGTCTATTAGAGACGTTAAAAATATTTTGATCATAACCGTCATATTTTCCGAATTAAACACGACGAGAGTCGGTTTAATTTGAGTTATAAAAAGGGAATGATAACATTAAATTAGTGTGCAATATTAGTTACGTGATAAATGGACCCCGAATCCTAATTATTTCCTAATTGTTTAGAAATCTCTTGCGTTACTCTCATTTATCGTAGTTGATTTTATTTTGTATAATTTATAATTATTATCTACCCCATTAGATCTAGTTGGACAGTTGTAATTATTTTAATAATTAAAATTGACAAATCCTCGTGGGTTCGACCCGTACTTACACTCGTTATTCTATAATAGCCCGTGCACTTGCGATATTTTATAAATTGACAACCTAAACTTTGCTAGTCCTCGAGCAAAACTAAATTTTTTAAAATTTAACTCACTTTCGTAGGAATCACGATTGCACTTAGCATGTGCAACAAGCCGTTAAACCTCTAGGTTACCCTAGTGGACGAGTTTTGTCTCGTGAGGGTTTGCAGTGAATATACCCACAAAATTCAAAAGCTTGACTCAATACAAATGACGAAAAGTAATATAACCAAGTTTGAATGCAAACTTCATAAATATAGTAGAACTTCATTTCTCAATCTCAACTTATTGTGTCTGTGTGTGCATAGCCAATATAACCGTCAATTTCAAAAGATTTGATCGTTGCATTTCTTATCCGAAAGTTCTTTTTGATTTCAAAATCTCACAGAATGCACTCACAATCGAACACTCGAAAATGGATTATTTTCTCTCGGTATATGTGAATAAAAGAGTAAATTTATATGAACAAATTTCACATATACATAATCAAAAATGGATTTTTATACAATGGATGAATATGAACTCATGACCAGAAAATCGATTACTTGTTGAAAACATTGAATCACACCATAGATCCTATTCGTCTTCTCTCCACACTATAACTAACTTCCCATGAGATCTATTAGCACTTTCTTTGGTTGTATTGTAGGCTCGAATTTTGGCTAGAAAGAATGGCTGTTTTTGGAGTTCAAAATTTCTGAGAATATAGAGGTTTTTCGATATTTTGACTTTTAGGCACTTTTCTTCCAACATCCATTTTTCTTTTTCTTTCGCTTTTTCTTTTCGAAATCACATTTTTTTTTCACCTTTTTTTTCTTCCCCTTTTTTCCGACACATCAATCTTTTGCGATTTTTATTTCTTTTATTTCTTTTTTTTTGGCCCTTTTTTTCAACCGTAATGTTACCCCAGTATTCTCCGATAATGTGTATGACTTCTTTTTATGGGTTTCAAACTTTCAGTTGGAGTTAGGTAGGACAATGGGTTTTCAATAAAAGACATATTTTCTTTTTGGCTCAAATGGTCTTGCAACGGAATAATGTAAAAAGGTTGGATTTTAGGCTTAATTTTGGGCTTTCAAACGATGGCCTAATCTCATTTCTCAAGTTTCGTTCAGTTGATTTGTGTCTCAAGACGACTTACTAAGACTTCTAGTGCTTAAGATTCACATTTTGACTTTTTGTTTTCAGTAATCGAACAAAACAAAGAATTTGATATCATCAACGAATTTATCACTGAAGGAAAGATTGAGTAATTTTAACTCGGACTGATTTAAATCTCTGGAAAACGATGAATGACACAAAATCTCATCGGGTTAAAATCTCCACATTTATTCGTTAAGCATATTAGCTTTCGCCTCAATATCCATTTTCGATCACATTATATGGCTAATGTGTAAAAATTTCATAAGATGAGAGATCCATGAATTAATTCTATATTAAGAAATCGTTTCAAAACTCAATTATATTGAAAATCTTTTTGAATTTTTGAAATCTGTTTTTTTTTTCAAAAATATCATCCTTACCCCCAAACCTAAATTTTACATTGTCCTCAATGTATGCTCAAATAAAAATATGGACATAGAAAATAAAGTAACGAAGTAGAAAGATGATACATGTTAACTAAAAAAAATAACAAAATATATATATATATATATATATATATATATATATATATACACAAATAATATACAAACGCATGACAATTACCATCCTCACCATAAATTAATAATCGAAATAGTTGTGGGTCATTCCAATTAACAAACTTTATATCACTAAGTGCCAAAATATCATAAATTTGAGAGCATGACCGCACAACACAAATTTTAATCTTAAATTTATGGTCATAATGGTGAGTACCGACATCATCAATAATAAATAAATTTGAATCGCCTAAATCATATGTCGATGCATCACATGGAGGTAATAAATTGCAATAAGGATCTAAATATTTATTATCCCTTTTTCGAAAATAGTCAAGTAAAATTGGGGATGCATACTCTACTCCTAAATGTGAGATTTCATGAAAAGCGTGGGAAGAAGATCTATCACTGGGTGATACACTTTCTTCATCAAAAACAGAAGGATCGTCATAAATACTTGAAGTATCAGTAAAATCGGATGACAAATCCTCAAATAAATTTTCCCACATATAAAAAGAAGCAGCATTCTGCTCAATTAAATTAGGAGAAAAATCTTGACAAACATCCAAATCATCACAAGTATTGCACGTGTCAAGATTGTCAATTTTTTTCTCCTCACAAAATTGATTATCCCCAATTAATTCATGGTTATTTTTAGAAATAGCATCATTATACCGTTTGTTCACCTCTCTCCAATTGATACACTTTGGTGGACCGATAGTAATTACAGGGGTTGGAGTCTCATCCATACCTTCTTTAATTTTTAAAATGACTACTGACCCATCTGAATTAAATTGAAATATGTAGTCATCTGGATTTTCAGTATTTTGTAAAAATACGTTCACAGGATCCATTGAGGAATATGAGAAAGATGACGGGATAACAATATGAGGATCACCCATTGTAATTTACAACACATGCATTTATTTATTTATTTTGGATAGCTTCTACCCTTTGACAATTTTTTTTTTTTTATTTTTTATGAAATTTTTACTAAAAAAATGCAAAAAGTAAAACAAACTAGTCCGAAAGTCACAACTTCTTTTAAGAAAAAAAATTTGTCAAATCCCCGGCAACGGCGCCAAAAACTTGTTGTCAATTTATAAAATACCGCAAGTGCACGGGCTATTATAGAATAGCGAGTGTAAGTACGGGTCGAACCCACGAGGATTTGTCAATTTTAATTATTAAAAGAATTACAACTGTCCAACTAGATCAAATGGGGTAGAGAATAATTATAAATTATACAAAATAAAAGCAACTACGATAAATGAGAGTAACGCAAGAGATTTGTAAACAATTAGGAAATAATTAGGATTCGGGGTCCATTTATCACGTAACTAATATTGCACACTAATTTAATGTTGTCATTCCCTTTTTATAACTCAAATTAAACCGACTCTCGCCGTGTTTAATTCGGATAATATGACGGTTATGATCAAAATATTTTTAACGTCTCTAATAGACGGCTAAAATCCCTATTCCCTTAGAAAATCCAAGTTTTAAAATTCGCAAATGTATTTAAGCATGGACTATCAAAACAATCAAAGTGCAAGCATAATCCATCAAAAATTACTATTTTTAAATCTCAAAACTTGATTTTGACAAAACAATCTTGAAGGTTCTAAAACACACTCTCGTGTCGCTTTAAAATGAATACCGAATCTTTAATAACAATTAAAACAAGTAGGGAATAAACAACGATAAAATTAACGTGACAATATTAGTTAATTATGATAAACTTCACCCTACTCCTAATATAAGAATCAAGCTACCATAATGAAAGAGAAATTGCAAGAATGAGTAGAGATCTTCATTATTAAACCAAACTTACAAATATTTCTCTCACAACAATCTTTAATCCTCTAAAAAAAATGATAAAAACTTGGCCCTCAAATTGATTACAATCACTCAAAGTTGCTCCCCGAAATGAATAAATAAGAAAAGCGCAATCACCAAGGAAAATAAAGAACATAAAATGCCAATCACACAACACGGTATATACGTGGTTCAGCAAGAATGCCTATGTCCACGGTGGTGTAGTCAATATTATTTCTATATACTCCGGGGAGAATTTACAGAGAATACAGTGCGTGCCTCTTGCCCCAAGCTTAGGGTTTATTATATACATATTTATCTTCGGGGAATGGGGGTGTTGGACTGCCCCACGTCCATCTTTCTCTCCTGGAATATCTCTATATGAGATTTTAGGAGAGGACTAAGTCATAACTTAATTTGGTTAAGGTGCTAGGGTCTCGAACTTTGGGCCGTTTTTATTAGGCTATTCGTCTGGGCCCATGATGGAAAACCCGGGTACCCACAATTTCCCCTAAAGTTGTTGGGCCATAATTTGGGCTCAATAAATTTAAATGATTTTCCATAATGGATCTTTTGTAAATTGTGTAACTCTTCCCAATGTTTAGAACTGATTTAGGCTACAGTTTCTTCGTGTCCTGTGCACGATGATTGGGAGCATTTAAAAGATATTTGAAGCAGCGTTTCATAGTTGTCGTTTCAAACTTCTTAGTGTTCCCTCATCTTCTGCGAGTTTTAGCTATTGTGCCCTCTTCTCCAGGTCTTCAATTTATTCGCTTTCAATCTCCCTCGTCATCTGGGCTTGTGATTTTGCATCGCCTAAGTCAAACTTTTATCTCGTAAGTCCCCTTTGCTCTCTCTTTGTGCTTCCTCGTTGAGTTTTCTTTGAATTTGTAATTTAGGGTTTACACATGACAAAGATAGGTAATAGATCACTGTCTAAGTTTAGGAAGTTTTATAATATCCTAGAATGGGTAGAGATTGAGTGCGCCTCTATCCCAAAGAATGTTAGAGGGATGGAGGGCGCTCATTGGATTCATGTCTTGTTGCTTTCCCAAGGGGGCTTACTTTTCCTCCAAATAATTTGTTCCCATATTTCTTTGAATATTTCAACATTGTCCCTGCACAGTGTTCGGCCAACATTTGGAAGATAGTCAATGGTGTCCATATAATAAATCAACTTTATGGAACTAAATTAGGGCTCGCTGAAGTTTATTTTTGTTATTCCTTCTCTCGAACGAGCTCTCGTCTTTTTTACCTCAAGGCCAGGAGTCCTGACAGGGTATTGGTAGTAAATTTACCTGATTCCCACAAGGAATATTAACATGATGGCTTTCTTGCTAGGAATTAGCAGTTCTCCCCCCAGACCGAGGGGACGAGGTCTGATAGGTTCACTATTCCCTTTCATTGCGAAGGGTACATAGGTAGTCTTCGCCCTGATCTTTCGATCTCCTTATTAATGTGTGATTTTTCTGACACTTTCCTATATTCTTTTTAGTGAGGACAAAGAACTTGGAACCTATCCTTGGCAAGGTTCAAGCTGCCGAGCTGATTAAAGCTTGGAATATCAGGGAATATTTGGCTGAAGGTGCACATCCCCGGTCCGCTGCTTTCCTGCTCAAGTACAAGAACATCGGGTCCAATTTCATTGCGAGGCCTGTGGATAGCATTCCTGACTTGATATTTTTGAAGAAGCTGCTATTGATCCCATCCAGTTGGGTGAGGAGGAGAGAAGTTCTGAGAGTGATATTAGAGGAGGTACTGAAGGTGGTTCGGGTGAGGCGAGCTCAATTAGTGAAAGTTCTTCCAGCTCAGAAGAGGTTTTCTGAGGCTCAAGAGTCTTTAAGTACATCTAGTAGTTCTAGCGAGAAAATGGTTCCCCCTAGGAGGACTTGATCCGTGATGATGATGATGAGGATGATGTTCTTCTCGCTCAAAGGTCGAAGAAGAAAGAATCCAGCAGTGGGGCTATTGCCACTGGTTCTGAGTCTGCTTCTCAGGAGCAGGAGAATAAGAGAAAAGAGGAAGAGCAGTTGAGAGAGAGAGAGAGAGAGAGAGAAAGAGAGAAGAGGAGAGGAAGAAGAGTGAAAAGAAAAAGAAGGTGGAGGAGAGGAAGGGGGCAGAGAAGGAGAAGGAGAGAGAGGAGGAGAGGAGAAGAGTGTAAGAGAGGATGAAGGCTGGGCAAGCTCTAGTGCCCGTGTCTGCATTGCTAGAGGGGACCTCAGTTGCCATTTCTCCTCAACTAGTCCCCTGCATTACTCGAGAGAGTAGTCCTTCGTGCTGATCACCAAAAGGCAATGGGAACTCACTAGGTAGCCTTGTAAGCCAGTTAGAGGCTAGCCTTGGTAATTCTATTTCTCTTTTCTAATACTTTGTAAATCTTTTCTTCTCTGCTCTCATATAATGCCTTCTTTTTGTTTACAGTTTGTGACTGACTTCGCCACACTCTACCGCTGTCACGACGAGCTAGTGAATAAGAATGATGAGTTGGAGAAATAGAATATTGCTCTGAAGAGGAAGAGTATTGATCTTGAGGTGAGCTTGAAGGCTGTTGACACTGCTCGGATGTCCTCTGATCTTGCCCTTGTTGAAGCCAATCGGGCAAAGGAGGCAGCGATCAAGGGTCTGACAAGCTGCAATAGGCTTATGATTTAGTCTGCTCGAGCGAGCTAGCGGTGGCAGAGGAGAATAAAGTGCTGGTGGAGAAGATGAATGATAAGGAGTCTGAGGAAACTTCTCTGAAGGAGAGTTCTTACAATGATGGTTGGGCTGCGGCGTATGAAGATGTCGATGTTTAGATTGGCTACATCAGCCAACTGAACTTCAAGAAGGGCTGGAACAAGGCTTTTCCGGTTGTTGGGGTGGATACTGACTCACCATTATTTGAGCAGCATGACCTAGGCCCAAAACCTATTATAGATGAAGCCCCTTCCCCAATCATTGAAGGTGTTTCCCCTACCTCACAGACTATTCTTGGTGGTGCTCTTCCTGCTCAGGGAACAGTGGTTGTTCCCTCTGAGGGTGAAGCTCCTACTGCTGCTGATAAGGGAAAACATCTGACTTCCTCCGAATAAGCTGAGGTTGTTATTTAGACTTCTTTTAGAATTTCTTTTGTATTTTGATTTGTTTGTAATGTTCCTTTCTGATTATCAATGTACTTTGATCCTTTATGTATGAATGAAATGAAAAGACCTTTTCCCTCAGTGTACTGATTCATTTTATCCTTTACTGCTCCTTTATGGCCTGCAGTCAATTGATATAAATGAATATATACCAGCCATTTCTCAATTGGGAATAATGCTTGGTCCTGATGTGATTCCTCAAGTTCACCAGACCTTTATAAGAATTTGTAAATGACTGTGATCGAGGAATAAGAGTTTCATAGATCAGACGGATCTCATTGTAAAATCGAAAGACAGGCTTCAGGAAATGGAAGAAGTTGGAGCTTCTATTTAAGAGGAAGTAAACACTCTTAGAGCAAGACTCCTAGATGCTATTGAGATTAACCAAGTCGAAGAAGTTATACAATAGGAAAATGAGTCCTTGAGGAGGGTAGTGTTTTGCCTCAAGGAGCATGCGCCATGCATTGTGCCTCGTGTTTTAAGGGGTTCCTCCTCATCACGAGATGACGCAGGACCAAGCGATGCTCCTCTGGTGGTGTGAGGTTCTACCCCATCGACTGTTTCGTGAGCTGGTACAAATGGAAAAGGCCCAGCTAGGGAAATGGATGATCTCCGTGAAGATGTCCATCGAGCATACGTGATTACTGCTGGGATCCAAAGGGATGTCACACGATTGAGGCATCTTTTTAAGATAGGACCTCGGCGAGTATGGGCTGATGGTTATGACCAAGGTTGGGTAGATGCTCCGACGAGGCTGACAGAGTTTGAGGAACTCGTATTTATTAGGGGATGGTTGAGTGCCCTCATGGAGGTGCAAGTTCTAAGGAACTCATTACTCTAGTACCATCATGAGATCTCTCCTTCCACTTTAAGGCCTAACGCCTTTAGGAGGGATAATCAGTGGATCCCTATCGTTGCCATCCCACGACAACTGTTGGAGTCAGATGCGAATGGGGTTGAGGGAGAATTAGCTCCTCATCCGGATGACGGTCGAAGAGCATAAGTGGCTGATTATCTTGTTCAGAGGCCTCATCCTCATTAGGATTTTACCAGGTGTAACTCTGTATACATATGTAATGAAGTATTATAACATTGATGTTTTGGGCGAACTCGTCGACTAAACATGTGTTCTATATATTTTTTACGTCATTTATTCTTCGCTTAATAATCTTGGGCCTCTCATGTCTGACTAGATTGGTATGTTTGCATTGTTGAGTAAGTGTCCCTCGAGTCGAGTATGCTTATAAGATACAATTCTGCCTTACTTTACCTTTTAGGTCCTGTCATCACACTCCCTTAGGCCTAAGTGTGGCAATTGGCGAGGACACACCTGGGGTTGGATGCTCTATCCGATCGAGGTTTTGTTAACCAAACATTATTTGGCCACCAATTTGACTTTGTCGGATTGCCTAAGGATCCCCTGTAAGGCTTCATATATTGCCTGGGGCAATGCTAAGAGGTTGTTCGTACTTCATAACGAAAACCTGAGGAGGGTGTTTTCCCTGCTATCGTGTAATGAGTAGTGTTCCTGTCACTTGGAAAGGGTGTGGAAGTTATAAAGTTCATATATTAGTTAATTAACAGCTCATAGAATGCAACTGCCAAATAACTTTTATTAAACACAAGTAAATGAGTTGCCAGTTTCATAAATCTGGTAAAAGATGAAAGAGAAAACTAGAAATATAATTTCTTAAGATGGGGTGCATTCCATTCTCGGGGTATCTTTCGGCCCTTCAATGTTTCTAAGTGATAGGATCCTTGCAGATCATCTCTTATTATCTTGAATGGTCCTTCCCAGTTTGGCCCCAACTTACCGTTTGATGGTTTTACTGCGCTGCCAAGGACTTTCCTTAGGACATAATCTCCAACTCGAAACTCCCTTTGATTGAACTTCTTGTTATAGTGTTTTACGAGCTGTTGCTAATAGCTCGCTAGTTTCGCTAAGGCAAGTTCTTTGCATTCATCGGCTAGGTCGAGTTCAGGGAGCAATGTTGCATCATTCTGGCCCTGGTCGATAAGGGTGGACCTCATAATTGGTAGGCCTGCTTCCAATGGGATGAACTCTTCCATTCCATACGTTAGTGAGAATGGGGTTTCCCCCGTTGCTCGACGTGGGGTAGTGTGGTAAGCCCACAAAATATGCGGTAGTTCATTCACCCATGCGCCTGCTTGATCTAATCATTTCTTTAACCCATCTATCACCATTTTATTGGAAGTTTCGTCTTGATCGTTGCTCTAAGGATACACCACCGAGCTAAAATAGTGATTGATCCCGTGTTCATTGCAGAAGTTCAGAAAAGTGCCACTCTCGAACTGTGTTCCATTTTCAGTGATGATGGTTCTGGGGATTTCAAAATGGGTAATTATATTTTTCCATATGAATCTAATTATATCTGCATCTCGAATGTTTGTGAGTGGCTCTGCCTCGACCCATTTGGTGATGTAATCCATTACGACCAACAGATACTTGAGGTTGCCGGCGGTAGTAGGAAGTAGTCCTACGATGTCCATTCCCCATTGGGCGAAAGGCCAGGGGTTGGTGAGTGATCTTAGGTCGTTGGCAGGTTGGTGAACCACAAGAGCATGTCGTTGACATTTCTTGCATTTATGAGCGTACACTGCTGAATATTTTTACATATATGGCCACCAGTATCCTTCCTTCAAAACTCGAAAATCTAGTGATCTTACTCCAATATGGCTTTCTTAAATTCCTTCGTGGAGCTCGTGTAGAATTTTCTCGACATCCTTCGGGTGAACACATTATAGGTAAGGGCCGGAGAATGATCTCTTATACAGCTTGACCTCAGGAGATAAGTGAAAGTAAGCATATTTGACTCTTATCCAATGAGCGGTCTTCCTATCATTTGGAAGTGCACCATCTTTCAAATAGTCCCTTAAAGGGTCTATCCAACTGGGTGCTGACTCAATCTGGAGCACATATTCCACGCTTGGCAGCTCATCGCTCTAGTTGATGCTCGGATGAGAGAGGAAGTCAATGGGGATCGTTCTTTTCAAGTCAGAATTGATTCTCAAACTCAGGGCTACCACGACGTTAGGATGGCTGTTCTGTCCTCTAGGAAATTGCTGGACACTGACTTCCTCGAAGCTGTCCATTAGCCTCTTTACTAAGGTGAGGTAGGCTGCCATTCTTTCTTATTTTCCATTGTAGTCCCCACTTATCTGATTGGAGACTAATTATGAGTCGCTGAACACCTGTAACTGCTTCGCCCCCAAAGTGTGTGACTTCTGGAGGCCAGCTATCAAAGCCTCATACTCTGCCTCATTATTGGAGGCTTCAAATCGAAGCCTGATTCCCTGTTCAAGGATTGTATCTTCTGGCGTAACAAGCATAATGCCTACTCCTGCCCCCTTTGAGTTGGAGGCTCTATCAATAAATAATTACCAAACTCCCTCTATTGCGCGATTCTCTCTTTGCTTCATGGGTTAAAGTTGGTCGAGAGGATGATCGCCTGTGAATTCAGCTTTGAAATCAGCAAGGCCTTGTCCTTTGATTGCATTCCTTTGTTTAAATTGGATGTCAAATCTTCCAAGCTCGATCGACCATTTAGTTAGTCTGCTTGACAAATCTTCTTTCCTCAGGATTTCTTTAAAGGGGTGCGATGTAAGAACGATGATGGTGTGAGCTTTAAAGTAGTGATTCAACATCCTTGAAGCTACTATTAGTGAAAAGGCGAGCTTCTTTAATGGTAGGTACCGCTGCTCAGGATCTAATAAGGTCTTGCTCGCATAATAAACGGGGTGCTGGATTCCTGCTTTCTCGCACATCAACGCAAAATTGACGGCGTGGTTGGAAACAGCGAGGTATAAGTACAAGGAATCTCTTTCTTGAGGTATGATGATCAGGGTGGTGAGCTAAGGTAAGACTTAAGCTCGTTCAATGCTTGCGAGCAATCTTGATTCCATTCTAATGTCTTGTTTCCCTTCAAGAGCTGGAAGAATGGTTTGCATTTCTCGGAGGACTTAGAGATGAAACGGTTCAAGGCAGCGAGCATACCGATGAGCTTCTGTATGTACCATATTGTGCGAGGGGGCTGTACCTTATTAATTGCATCGATCTGGTCTGGATTAGCCTCGATGCCTCTCTTACCGACCAAGTACCCAAGAAATTGTCCTGACTGTACATCGAAAGAACACTTGCTCACATTGAGCTTCATTCGGTATTTTCAGAGGATTTCGAAGGTTCTTGATAGGTCTGAGAGGTGGTCTTATTTGTTCCTTCTCTTGATGAGCATATCATCGATGTAGACTTCCATGGTGTCTTCCATTTGGTCTTTGAATATCTTGGTGACCAGCTGCTAGTAGGTTTCCCCTGCATTTTTTAGCCCAAAGGGCATGACTTTGTAACAGTATAATCCAACGGTGGTCATGAATGCTATCTTGTCCCAGTCTGGTGCATACAGAGGGATCTGATGATACCCCCAATATGCATCCAAAAAACTCATTTTTTCGTGAGCTGCTATGGCGTCCACCAATTGGTCATTTTTTAGGAGAGGGAAACTGTCCTTAAGGCATGCTCTGTTAAGGTCAGTGAAGTCAATGCAGACTTTCCATTTCCCATTACTCTTTGGGACTACTACTGGGTTGGATAACCATTTAGGGAATTGAACCTCCCATATGGATCCTACATCTAGTAAATTTTCAACTTCTTTTTCTACGGCTTTTGCCTTCTCGAGCGCAATTTGCCGTGCCTTCTGCGTGATAGGTTTGAAAGTGGGGTCGACATGCAACTGATGACAAACCACACTGGAATCAATTCCAGGCATCTCGTATGGTTACCACACGAAAATGTCTACATTATTTCTCAACAGAATCATTAATTCCTTATTTTCTTGATCTGTGAGAGAAGCTCCAATCAAGAATATCCTGTCTTTCTCGCTACCACCAACTATAACTTCCTCCAGGTGTTTGATGACCCGCTCAAAGGGGAGGAGGCTGGTCTCTTCCAATTCGAGTCTTTCGTACCTTAAATACTATTTTGAAGGTATCAGACCTTCTTGTTCCTCAACCTTCTCATTGGGATTTTTGGCCTTCTTCTCTGGTCTTGGGCGGATGGCCACTATGAAGCACCTTCTTGACATCGCTTGATCGCCATGGATCTCCATTACTCCTCGCTCAGTCCCATATTTGAGTTTCTATTGGTAGGTCGAGGGAACTGCCTTCATCGCATGTAGCCACCCTCTACTGAGGATAGCTTGTTATGGCGGGTCAATCTTGACTACTAGAAACTCAATCATCTTGGAGATACTTCCTGCCCTTACTGTTAGCACAATCTTTCCCAATGTAATAGTCACTTTTCCAGTGAAGCCAACTAGAGCGACATTGGTTTCCTTTAGGTCGGTGACGCTCAACTTCAATTTTCTGAACATGTTGAGACAAATTACCTAAAATGCGCTTCCTTGGCCGATGAGCGACTTGTCGACGTCGTAGTTGGCTATCCTGACCTAATCATCAAAGCGTCATGATGTGGGGTTATAACTCCCACCAGATCTTCATCTGTGAACACAATATGTTTGCTATAGTAGATGTCATCTGCTCGTCGACGCTTTCCTGATTGTGTCTTTATCGGATCGATCTGAAACGCTTGCATTACTGCTGTAAGTTGTTTTACCTCCATCCGAGCTGAATTCCCCTAAATCTGCTTCATATCAGATGCCCTATGAATTACCATGAATTCATGGCCATCATCGTGTTTGAGTACGTTGTCAGGTCTTATTTCTCCATTAGAAGAAACTTTCTTTGCCTTCTTCTCCACAAACTCGTTCAGGTGCCCAAACTGGGCCTGTTCTTCGAGGTGAGACTTAAGAGCTTTGCAGTGCTCAATCTTATGTCCACCCTCTTTATGAAAATCACATCTCAGTGCATTGTTTCTCTTCCAGGGATCTCCTCCCATATTTCTGGACCACTTAATAAATGGTTCGTCTTTGATCTTCGCCAGAATCTTATAAATTAGTTCTTTGATGACAGTGTTAACTGCTTGAAATTCTTTTGAAACATTGTTCCTACCTCCGTTCTTGAAGCCATTCTTGCTCCCATTCTTGCCTCCTTTCTTTTGGTTCTCATCTTTGTCGTTGCCTTTGGCAGCGAGCTTAGTTCAACCATTTTCCCCTGTGCTGAGGCGAGTCACATCCTCCACTTTGGTGTACTTATCGATGCGAGCCATTAGGTCGTCGATGGTCGTGGCCTCTTTCTTCGTAAGCGATTGGTGCAGAAGGCAAGAGATGGGTAGCCCAATTTTGAAAGAGGACACTTATACCTTCTCCGAGCAGTCCTCGACCTCATTGAACAACTCCCAGTACCTCTTTGCATAGTCTTAGAGGCACTCTTGAGGCGTCGTTTTCATTGTTAGTAAAGCATCCATCCTTTTGGGATGGGAGCTACTAGTAATGAAGAGGGACGTAAATAGATCGCCCAGGGAATCAAAGCTCCTGATAGACCTATGAGGGAGTCTCTTGAACTATTTCTACACCACGTCATGCAGGCTCAAGGGAAAAATTCGGCACATCAGTGCATCCCGGTGGTTCTAGAGAGTCATGACTTGCCTGTACTGCCTAACATGATCAATGGGGTCAGTTTTTCCATTATAAATCTTGAATCTCGAAATAGAAAATTTCTTGGTGTCATCCCCTCCTTCTATCTCTCTTGAGAAAGGGGATTTCATCTAGGTCTTGAGAGCTCATCTAATAAGCTCCCTGGTCAATCTTGCGCCGTGATGTGGTGGGTGTTGGTCCATCTCCCTTCAGACCAAATTTAGTATGTTCTCATTGCTGTGAGCTGGGCTCCTGTAATGGTGAGCTAGTCGTTGGTGCTTGAGACAGTCGTCCCTTGAATCGTGCTTTTCACTCTTTTGGGATCCACGCTTAGGGCTCCTTTCTCGGCTACGAGACTTGCTCGCCTAAGGACTAGGAGTGCGATATGGACGTCGCCTAGTGCTGCGATGGAGCTCTTTCTCCATCCTTTATAATTTCCTTTTAAGGCGAGCATTCTCAGCCTCTTTCTTGCGAGTGGACTCCCTTTGCTCTTGGAGCCTTGCCTCATAGGCATCAATCAGTCTGGAGATTTGTGTGGACTTTGTTGGTCCTTGGCTCTCCTCTGTGGCTGGCCTCTCTGGGCGAGCCCTCTGATCTAAACGTCGAACTTCAGATCTGATTCTGCGAGGAGCAGGTTGTTCTTGGATATCTCTTGCCTGAGGGTCATTACTATTGTGACCAGACATTTCAAACTTCTTTGTTGGTGTAGGCTTTCTCAGGGAAGAAAAACGTTCCCACAGACGGCGCCAATTATGGTGACAATTATATTCAACACAAATAAATAAGAAAAGGGCAATCACCAAGGAAAATAAAGAACATAAAATTCCAATCACACAACACAGTATCTACATGGTTCAGCAAGAATGCCTACGTCCATGGTGGTGCAGTCAATATTATATCTATATACTCCGAGGAGCATTTACAGAGAATACAGTGCATGCCTCTTGCCCCAGGCTTAGGGTTTATTATATAAATCTTTATCTTCGGGGAGTGGTGGTGCTGGACTCACCCACGTCCATATTTCTCTCCTGGAATATCTCTATACGAGAGTTTAGGAGAGAACTAAGTCATAACTGAATTTGGTTAAGGTTCTAGGGGCTCAGACTTTGGGGCGTTTTTATTAGGCTACTCGTCTGGGACCATGATGGAAAACCCGGGTACCCACACTACATATCACATTCCCATAGAATGTTTGACCTATGTACTTACCTAAAGTGTCTTTGCTAAAATTTCTCAACGAACTCATGGGTGTGCGAGAGTGCTTAACACAATGCAAACCAAACTTCTTCATAAGGTTATTAGCATATTTAGATTGAGAAATAAATATCCCATTTTATAGCTGACTCACTTGAAGACCTAGGATGAAAATAAGTTCACCAACTATGCTCATCTCAAATTCACTCTTCATCTCCTCATCAAAAGTATGAGCATGTTAGGACCATGTGGATCCAAAGACTATCCACATAAACCTTGGCAACCAAGATAGCACCAGCCTATCTCTTAACATACAGCATCATATCAACTCCCCCTTTAAACCCATGAGTTAAGAGATGATAAGTTAGCCTTTTGTACCAATCATGACGTGCTTACTTCAAACCATATAAGGCATTCTTTAGATAAAAGACGTGTTCTAAGTGCTTTGGGTGTTCAAACCCATTTAGTTGTTCGATATACCTCCTGAAGAATGCAATTAAGAAAGTCATTCTTGACATCTGTTTGGTAAATCTTAATCCTTAGATGAAATGATATGGCGAGTAGTAAGGGGATGGACTTAATCCTAGCAACATGAATGAATGTCTTGTCAAAGTTTACGCCCTCACTTGTGTGTAATCTTGAGTGACCAACCTAGAATTATTGTGAACTATGGTACCATTCTCATCCATCCTGTTGTTATATATCCACATGCTACTAATCACAGTAGTTTCTCTAGGTAAAGGGATTAGTTCCCAAATATAATTTTTCTGGAAATTAAAGTAACTCATCTTGCATAGCTCTTAGCCAATGCTCATCTTGGAGTGCCTCATTTACATTATTGGTCTATACCAAAGAAGTGCTAATAAAGTGACTAACCTCATACTCTATTTAAGAGCGATTCTTGACAATTAGTGTGGGATCACTAAGTATGTCAGTATGATCATAACTATTTCAAACGTAAGAGGATCCCTATTTGTCAAGAGAGGGGGCCACCATAGTTGTGTGGGGAACAATGAGATCATCACCGATGGTGCATTGTTCTCACAAGTACGATTATGATCAATAAATGTATTCTAATCGCAATGTTTATGAATTCCATAACATTGGAGATTTTAAGGTTATACACCCTATAGACTCTTCTAGTCTATGAATATCCTAAAAGTATTCCCACATCGTTTATGGAGTCAAATTTCCCTAAGTTCTCTCTACCTCTAAGGATATAGCAAGTACTCCCAATTTTTTTGAATTATTATAGGTTGGGTTTCAGATCGGTCCATAACTCATATGGAGTGTGAAGTGTGTGTGGATGAAGACAAACCCTATTAATCTCGTGGTGAGCGATGCTAATCGCCTATGCCCCAAAACATATCGACACTTTCCTTCTAAGAATCATGGACATTCCCATCTATTGAATTCTTTGATTCTTTCTCTCAACTATTCCACTTTGGTGAGGAGTACGAACGACGGAAAACTCATGTTTGATGCCAACTTAATCACATAAATTGTGAACTCCATCATTTTTAAATTCAATGTCATTGTCACTACGAATAAAATTTATAGTGACACCATGTTGATTTTTTAGACCATGAAACTTGATGGTTAGAAACACAACATCATCGAACTTTTCTATAAGAAATCCAACGATAGAGTATCTGAAAAAATCAACAACGATCACTAGAATATACTTCCTACCACCAATACTCTTCAAACGTGTGGGACCCATGATATCCATGTGTATCAAATCTAAAAGACAATAGTTGGTAATGGTAATCAACTTAGTATGTTCACTCTTGATTTGTTTCCCTTGTTGGGAAGACCATAAATAGAGAAAGTTGGTTTTCTAAGTTATAGTAATCAACGAACTAGGTGTTTGTTAACTAACCTCACAAGATCTCGACCTAGTCATTGATACCAAATGTCCATGGTGGATACCTTAGCACTATAGCACACTAAAGAGTAATTTGGAATGATACTTTAGAAATCAGAGGTAGTCCTCATACGTTCTAGCAAAAGTTCACCAGATTGATAAAAATGTTACACTACGACTAGTCAAAATTTATCACAAAGTTAACACTACAAAGTTGGCTTATGATTATTAATTTAGATTTCAATCCTTCAACACACAACACATTGTTTGTCTTAGGAAAGACAAAAATAAGTATACAACCTCATCCTAATATGCTAGATCTACCCCTGTCCCCAAAGACGACTTTTCCTTCCATGTGATCCACAAAGTTGGTAAAATGTGACATGTCACTGGTCATGTCCCTAGATCACACATTATCAAAATACCATTGAGAATTATTGTGAACCTTAAAATCAACATGAACAATAAGGGCTTTCTCGTTACTTATTGGTACCAAGGTTATGGTAAACTTTTACTTCCCCTTATCATTGTTGGCACTAGTCATTGTGTGTGAAGTGTTCTCAAAAGGCATAGACATCCTTTGAAATTCTTTAATTAAACTTTTTAAGTAGTGACTAGGAATCAACTTTCTCTCTAGAATATTCTTCCTAGCTTATAGCAAAACTCCTGAAGGTAACCTCTTAATTTTCAATGGGCAGAAACACAGATATTTTTGGGCCTACCTTTATTAAAAGTCATAGGATGATTTATCCTTGGTAGTTAGGTCGAGGCCCATAAGGATCCATCAAAAACATCCGAATCGATTTGGGTGCGATATCAGAAGTGGGTTCACCTTCATACTTATCTGTTGCCTCTGTTTAAAACATAAAGAAGGACCATGGAAAATCTTTCCAACCTTTTTAGATGTAACCTTCTTAGATGTGTACTCTATAGTTACTTTGACCACCTAGGCTCATTCGAGATCTTTCTCGAGTTCGTAAACATGGGCTTTAAGTTTCTCACGAATATCTAATTATGTTTGAATATCTCTCATATGACTAGCCACTTTGTCGGTCAAGTCATTCTTATCCTTTCCCATCGAAACAAGTTACCCACTCAAAGTTATCCTCACTGAAGTATCACGATCTCTCAAAACTTTTAACTCCTTATCTGAACACAACACCCTAAGATTCAAAATTTTCTTTTTCTTTTTGGTTTTTAATGATTAGATGTAAATTTCAGAGTATGATGCATGTTGAAGACTTTGTTCTCATTCACTCAAATCATCACCCTAAAACTCTCCGAGATGATTTGACTCAAATCATCTCCACGCCCATTTTATTTTTAAGGTTACCATGCTAAATTCGTTAGGAATCCTCGATACTCTTAGGTTAGAAGAGATATTTTATGAGTGTGAGGGCAAGGGACACAAAGTTCATGAGTGTACAAATAGGTTAAAGAGATAGGGGAAAGGCAAAGTTGCCTTAAACGTCATGCTTAGCAGTAATGAAGTTGAATCGATGAGTTCAGGGGATAAATCACCGCATGCATGTAACTTCACTGAATTCATGGGTAGTCATTTTAGTACTTCTATTACACCTCATGACAATGAAGAAGATATTAAACATGGACACCTCAGTAGTGAGTCCAGTCGTTCCTAGGAGAGTGAGGGAAAGAATGCTTTAGGTGGGAGTAATAGTGACCTACAACACACCTATGTTAATGTTTATGCCGAGTCCTTTAAAACATAAAAGAAAAGAAAAGGTTCAGCTATGACAGTTTTAGAACTAGAGAAAGAATTAAGAGAGGTGAGACATAGTGATTCCTTGGTGAGAGAAGCTTTGTGAGAGAGGCGAAAGGGGACTTGATCAACAAGGTGGGTAGTCTTATAAGAGATCTCCAAGCATCTATGGAGACTCGTGAGAAACTTTAAGCCCATATCCCAACTCGAGAAAGATATCGAACGTGATAGGGAGGTCAAGGTAACCATCGAGGACACATTAAAAAAGCTTAGTAAGATGATCCTTAGCTTTGATTTAAGTTTTGTGATAGGCATTGAATAGGTTATGATGATGCATCGACTTCCCACACTGCACCAGAACCCGTTCCTAAATTTATGATTAATCCTTATGGCCCTCAACCTAAATCATAAAAGAGAGTTCAACCTAAAAAACGAACTGAGATAGATCCAAACCTGTCTATGTTTTCAATTTTTGTTAAATAAGACATTACCTTAAAGAGTTTTGCTATAAATAGGTCGAAGTAAGCGTAAACATACTCCCATGCACCGCTCTAGTGAGTTTTCTAGTCTTAGAGAAAAAGTTGAGTTCTTATTCATGACTTCGCTTATCTTGATGGAAGAATATCAATGGATTTCTTTGTTATTTGAAAACTCTTCCAACGCTTCGACTAGAGATAACAACGACAAGGACAAACGAAAGGTTACCTCCAATTGGCTACCTAAGCAAGTCATCAAAGCCCTTGTTGTTCATATTGATCTCAAGGTTCAAAATACTTCCCAATGGTATTTTTATAGTGGGTGCTCTAAGCACATGACAAGTGACATCTCATTATTTTATCCACATTGAGGGTGTAGGCTTTGATGAGACATTTGATCCTGTTACTAGGTTTGAGTCCATATGTTTACTACTCTCCATAGCATGTCATCTGCGCTTTAAGTTATATAAGATGAATGTCAAGAGTGACTTTCTTAATGGCATTCTATGGGAGGAGGATTATATAGAACAACTAAAAGGATTTGAATACCCTAAGAAATAGGTACACGTCTATTTTCTGAAGAACGCCTTGTATGGTTTAAAGTAATTACCCTGTGCTTGGTTCGAGAGTCTCTCTTCTTATCTTTTAGCTCACGATTTTAAGTGAGGAAGAGTGGATAAGACATTGTTTTTAAGGAGATAATGTGTGCTATTTTAGTTTCCCAAGTATATGTGGAAGACAGAGTCTTTGGATCCGCGTGCTCTCGCTATGTTCACACATTTTAGGAGGAGATGAAGAGTGAGTTTGTACGAGAATAATAGGTGAGCTTACGTTCTTCCTGGGTCTCCAGGCTCGTCGACTTAAGGATGAGATATTCATATCTCAATCCAAATATGCAAGATACCTAGTGAAGATGGTTGGTCTTGACTCTACTAATCACTCACACACCTCTATGAGTACATCGATAAAGCTTAGCAAATATGTTTTAAGCAAGGACATAGAGCGGACCATTTACTTAATCGCTAGTTGTCCCGATACTACCATTAGTGTTGGAGTTTGTGCACAATATTAGGCTTTCCCAAAAGAGTCACACTTACACGCACTTAAATGTATCATCAAATACGTGAGTGGAACTGTTTCATAAGTATTTGGTATTTCTTTGATATCGATGACCGGTTGTCCACCTATTCAAATGCCGATTGGGTTGGGGATGTAGATGGTGGTAGGAAAACGTTGGATGTGTGTTTTTATTATGGGAGTGCTCTTGTCTCGTGTAGAGCAATAAGTAAAACTCAATATCTTTGTCCACGATGGAGGCTGAGTATATCATCATTGGGAGTTATTGCATGCAACTGTTATGAATGAAGCAAATATTGGAGGATTATGGTATTTCACAAGGCACTATGACAATTTCTTGTGATAATATGAGTGAGATCCATATTGCCCATAATACATCCCGACATGCACGCACAAAGCACATTAGGATACGCGAACACTTTACTCATGATCTTATTGAGGAGAAAGTCGTGTCCACGAGCTTTGTGATCACCGATCGTCACTTAGATGATATATTCATCAAAATTTTAGATGCACTTCGATTTAAGGATCTTAGGCAATCTTTAGGTATTTGCACTGTTGATTGAGTTCGGGTATTTTACCTAGTGTAAGATGATTATAATGTTTATATTTTTAGTCCTGTTGCTAGATTGCACTATTATTGTTTTACCTTTGTATCTATATTTTTCATTTTGCTATTTTTTTTTTGAAAAACCCCAAAAGAACTTTGCTTTTATTTAAAAGTTTTGAAAAATATAAAAAGATTTTGATTTTATTAAGAAAAAGTTGTAAAAGGTAAAAAAAAATAATATTTTGATAAAAAAATTTGGGAAAAAAGGACAAAAAAAGGTTTTTTATTTTTTTGTCACCACATATGGATGAACATTTAAAATGTCCGGATCACCCATTCATTCTCTTAATCACCTTTAATGAACTCATACAATGAACTTGGTTGAACATTGTACGTACCTATCACTTGTCGAATACATTGTTCTCATCTAATTTTTTTTTATAATGAACCAAGTGTAAAAAGTGACAAAGTTGTGCATACAAGAACCATTGCCTGAATTTAAATCATTTTTTTGCAAAATTATGTTCTATGTTAATCAATG
The DNA here is from genome assembly GCA_949130495.1 of Sambucus nigra. Taxonomy (NCBI): domain Eukaryota; kingdom Viridiplantae; phylum Streptophyta; class Magnoliopsida; order Dipsacales; family Adoxaceae; genus Sambucus; species Sambucus nigra. The sequence continues at coordinate 649,400,885 of OX422208.1, forward strand.
GAAAGGGGATAAAAGTTAAAAAAAATATTCAATGCGTCAAAAGCCACCATTTGCATAAAAGAACCTAAAAATATTAGAGGCACATAAAAATAGAAGTTCCAAGGCAATTTTTGAGCATTGATGCTTTGCTACATATAAGAATTATTTCTTCACAAATAATTGAGGGTTTATCATCACATGTGAGATTTTAATGGATTTAGAGTTGAATACAAATGGGTTTGCACAAACTAAAGATTCTCCAAAAATATTATATAATTTGGCGCCATTGGGGTGAGAATCATTTATGTTCATGACATGTTGATTAAGTTGAGTCAATTTCACCTAAGTCCACCACTTTTACACCTAAGGTAGACTTTCAGATATTTCGTTAGACGTATCTCAAAATTCATGCACACGTTTTATGAATATATATGTTGATTAACCTATGGAAAATGTTCACACCCTTACATTTCGTATCCATGATTCAAATATTTTCCTGCTAGTCCATGTTGTGTTGTTTTTTGTGTATTTTATATTTTTTCGCAAAGAAATTGAATTTTTTTCAAAAGTAGTTGGTTATGACTTTGAGATTATCATCACCTATGATTATTTGGCTATTAACTGTAACACCCCGCACTTTTAGGGATAATTAAATTTCGTAAGTGGGCGAAATTTAGAGATTAAGGGAAATTATGTGAATAGTAATTTTGGGATTTATGAACATTTGATTATTGCTGGTGTGTGTTAAATTTACTTTGAGACTAAGTAAATGAGTTAGATTATTTTAATTACCTATCTCAATTAGGTAAAGCGACAAAAGGTAATATTTTAATTGGAAAACCCGTATTAAGATGTATGGGGTCTAATTAGTGAATTGCGGGTAAGTAACTCGGATGGAGATTTCAAGTGCAAGGTTGGTTCCAGAATGGCCGAGATAGTCATAATAGAGTATCCGGGAGTAGTGTCAGGGTTTCGGGAATTTTTGAACTAATATGGACTCATAATTGAGTAAACGAGTCATTTTTGGGTTTAATAAGGGTTAAACCCTTTCTCTCCTATAAAAGACACGAGAGAGTGGGAGAAAGGAAACAAAAGGAATGAAAAGAATAAGGAAAGAAGGAAGAGAGAAATAGGAAGAAAAATGGAGATTCTGTCCAAACTCTACGGGATTTGACTCGAGTTCGTCAAATTTTATCCACAAGGCAAGTGTTTACTTGCTTATTTCCTTTAAAGCATAAATCTCATATTATAGTTGGTAGAAATAAACCAAAAGGATTTTGGGCAGGGCTTTCATGAATCAAAACGGGTTTTCGAAAGTTTAACGAACAAACCCCGAATAATATCCAAATTGGGACTTAGAAATTTATTGAAATAAATTGTTGATTCTTGGTTCTAGGATGATTAGAACCAATTTCTCTTGAATAAAATTAGTTGGTTATGGTTAAATAAGGTTAGGAGAAGGAGCAAAGAGCTTAATGGTATTTCAATGGCCGAAACATAGTCTCGGGGAAGAAGATCCCCTGAACGATCGATCGATCGATGACCAGAGGTCGCTTGATCGATCCTTCAGCAAAATTGACAATTTCAGTTTGTTTTATTTAAATGGGATAAATTCCTAATTTCATTATTTCTAGATTATTAAATTAAGGAAATAGAGATTCATTTAGGGAATCAATAGCTAGCCACTTGAGGAAATTATGGGGGTTAGGAGGGTGCTATAATCGTGTGGCACTAAAAGTCTATTTTCGAGGAAAATATATAGATTGAGGAATTAAATGTTTAGGGTTCCTAAAATAGAGTGGGGATCTCCATATTAATGTGACACCCCGACTAATGAAATACCAGGTAGCTACTCCTTTATTAAATTAATTCAAAATGCCAAGTTGGCTCAGTTAATAGCATCACTGTCGAAAACATTTTATTATTACTAACCACCTAGTATTTTAAAAGTAAGTTGTCAAATTTTAATTAAAGTCTGATTAACATGCAACAAAGATAAAGAAGAAATAAGTAACACCATTCACCATACTGAAGTAAAACGAATAACCATCACATAATGTAAATAAAGTCTGGAGGAAAACTCCTCACTACTAACCCTCAACTGAAAAGTAAACTGAATACTAAAACAATACATGCTAAAGTCTGAAACAAAACTGAAATGTAAAAGATGACTCTAAATAGAAATGGGCAACATGCCCTACAACTGATAGATAGTGACTCTGGAATCCAAAAGATAGAAGCGTCTACAAGCAAATCCCTGTAGCTTCCACAAACAGCTACAGCTCGTCACCTGAATGAGTATCCTATGCTTGGTGTCCTTGTGGCTGGGCACCTAAAATGGTTTTACAAGAAAAGTAGATTTGAAAAGCAAACGGGTCAGAGCCCGAATGTGGAGTTATATTTTAAAAACCTCCAAGTGCTTTAAAAACATTTAAAACATTAAATGCAAAGTACATGTTAGGACGTGCACTCACATGATATTCTCACCTCTCGTCTAACTGTGCACTCCTAACGTAAGTACCCATCTATAACAACACAAACCACTAGCTAAGTACCATCATATCTAGCTAGACTGTCATAGGTCCTACCCTTATTACTCGGTTCTATTAACATTAATACGCTCGTAATTAAGTAGGGGTTTAACGTAAGCTCAGATGTTCAATATGCAATATATATCTCTACCAGTTAACTCGTTATATTTTTCTCGAAACAATACCGTGATTATATTCACAACATTAATCATGAAGGTTCTTATTAATTAAACGTATATTATTCACATCATAAATATACAATACAAGCACCCCGAGAACTAAGCTGTGGTGCACACATACTCTGCTATCCATCCCGGTACATCACGTACATAAGGATTACATATTTCGAATCTCTCAGGAATAGTTCACAGATAACAACATCACAAATAATGGAGGCGAACACAGTCACATCACATGGGTCACGCACATACCTACGCTCCCACGATCAGCGGACTTATTAACATCCCAATAAGTCTTTCTCTGACCTAAGTTCATCGAGGTAACCAGTCTAAATCCGGGCAACATAAGGATTAGAGGGCCCTAAGCGAACGCAAACCTCCCATGATAGCATGTATAGTAGGTATGTCATACACACAATTCATATACCAATACTAAGTAAACACACGTCTTAGTAATACCGTAGTTTAATCATAGTACATATAGCATTCTCGTACTAACTATAATTATCACAATTTATACTATTCCGGTTTATAATCATACGCACCATAATTTTCTCACGTCGTAGTAGACACTCACGTCTCAACCCAAACCGTCCATTTAATTTAACTCTCGTATATAATCTCCTTATCATAAATACCCAAATGTCCCAATTCTATCATTACAACATCAACGGAATGATATCTATATCCTCGAACAAGTTTACGGGACTCCAAAAATCAAAACAGTCCAAAAAGGCCCAGACTGCCAGCTCGTTAGAAGTCTCGTTCGAACGAGGCTATTCGAACGAGATTGGACTGTTAGCTCGTTAGAAGTCTCGTTCGAACGAGACTGTTAGAACGAGATTCCAGTTCGTTCGAACGAACTGTACCTTCTAACGAGATCTCGTTCGAACGAAGTATCGAACGAAATTCCTTTTCGTTAGAAGCGACTGGTCAACTCGTTAGAAGCTCGTTCGAACGAGCTCGTTCGAACGACCTGGGCAGGTCTTCTAACGAGGGACCAGTTTCGGCCCAGAATTTTCCCCATCTCGTTTTTTCTCCATTTTATCACTCCTAATCTCTTCCAAAGTTCATCCCAACAACGTTTTAGGGTCTCTAATTCATCCTAAACATATTCAAATCAACTCCTAACATGTTTTCAAGGATTAAATCTCTTTAACATCAATCAAAATATAAATCTCTACACTTTTTCCCCAATTATTTCAAGAACATGAACCCTAACTTTTGAATCATGAATTAACTCACTATAAATCCGTTTTAATTCCTTCCTATCACAGATATCATGAGAATAATTATCTACCTATCATTCTACATGCAATTCTCCTCAATATTTTCAAGTTCTAAGCTCCAAACTACATGGGTTTTCATTATCTTTCAAGAACAAACCATAAATTCGAATTATCTAACATGGAGAGAACATTCTCTGAAATTAAATGGAATAAAGTCACTTGCCTTGGTTGTTTCTGAGTTTGGTGTAGGTTTGATGAAGTTTTTCTGCAGAATTTCTTATCTTCCCCAAGCTTCTTCTCTAATGGTGGCTTAAGGTGGCTAGGGTTTTCTTTTGGGAAAGTTGTAAACCTAATGATAGCCTCCGTAGCTTAATGGGTTAATATGGGTTGGTTAGTGGGTTTAGTGGGTTAAATCCACATCAGATTAAAACTCCCAATTTTCGTCACTTTTAATTCCTCAAAATGTAAAATTACCAAAATGCCCTTTAAGTTGCCGGTATGGCCTAAAAATACCCCGGAACCCAAACTACACCCCCGGCTAGTGTTTTCTGACTATCTCGATCCTTCCGAACGCGTTGGCGCACTCAAAATGACCATACGGATTATAGATTTTAAATTAGCTTTTTATAATTAAAATAATATACCATGACGTGGCGGTCACACGCGTCTCAACAAAATTTCCAAAATTGCCGTATATAAATCTCACGACAAATTTTATAATTCCAAATTCATATATAATCATATATGCACATAATCAAATACCAATTCGCATCTCGTTAGTATTTATAACCCGGATTAATTTCCAATTAATACGCATTTAATTAATTAATCCCAAAAATAAATATAGCCAAAAGTACGGGGTATTACAATTAATTTTTGAGCGATATGTAAACTTTGGGTTCATGGGAAATGGGATCCATGACTTACTTAATTAGGGGTGTTTGGGATGAATAACACTCGAGGAAGTATTTCGGTGAACGATTATATATAGATAATTGGCGAGTAGATAATGTAATTGTATGCCGACTATAATTAAGTGTATCCTACGTGCGACTAGGATGGAATTTGGGTTAGGCTAAAGGTAAGTTGAGGGTATACTTTTTAAATGGTTATGAATTGGGATATTCAGAGGGTTTATAGAAAATTTATGGGATTGGTATTTAAGTAGGAGAACACTTAAATATTATTATGTATATATATATATATATATATATATATATATATACGATGGGATTACAGTATATATATTACGATACGTATAAATATATTTGTATGTGATTGATATGTTTGTACCTTAGAGGCTGGTTCCGCGGGCTTTCCTTCGGCGTAGGGTTGGAACAGCCAAATTATATATTTTCTCTAGTGCGATCTAGGGAGGTTGCGTGATGTGGGTGGATCCCCTGGCTTGAGGAGTAAGGAGAGTATATCCCTAGGTCATCTCATTTCACGTTCGAGTGCGATGTGTGTGTACTCCACTTGCAGAGGGAAAATGACCGCCTCCACCATTGGGTATATTTTTACCATGACCATGAGAGAGTCTGGCTTGGTACCATTTTATAGTGAGTCAACCCGAGCTCAGATAGGCACTATGAGACAACATCCTCGAGTTATAGATCGGTGGGATGTTTATTGTGCTTGTGATTATAATCAGTATAATTATATTCGTTGAGATATTATATAAGGTGAAAAGAATGGTAGGGTATTATCCCCTTTTCGGTAGATTATTTTTATCCGGATTTATATGAATTATAGTGTGACACCCCGCTCAAAATAATAATGGGTGGCCAACCCTATACTAAAATAATCAGGAGTCTTAAGTGGATCATTCTCAACATCTACTAACGATTCTAAAATAAACACGACTAATAACCCATTACTACAAAAAGAGGGTGACAAAAAAAAATTTAAAACATTTTATTTACAAACTAAAACAATCCAAGAAACAACTCACCAACGACATAACATCTATATATGATAAGAGACATACATATGCTCAATTAATGTAAAAGAGACTAATATAAGAGTACAACAAAATGTACAAAATAAAACACCCCAATATGTTTTCAGGTCACAAACAATACAATAATCTCAGAAGAGAAATATTAAAGTGGTACACTACAACACTTGGGTATAAACCCGATATACATACTGAATCCTGATCTAGATACACGAAAGATAGGAAATGACTATAACAAAATACCGCAACAGTCCGCTACTGCCACAGCTCCACGAATAAAATGGATGGATAACATCAATGGCGTCAAGAGAAAATAATAAAATATATATGCACATCAAGAGAATAATACAATATAATAATATAATATATATGCACAGCAAGAGAAAATATAAATGGGTCAGAGCCCGAGGTGTGAAAACATTTATAGCAAGTGCATTAAAATGCATAATGATTATAAATGCATTATAAAATGATTAAAGTTGAGTCGCACTCTCCATAAGATTCAACTCACCTCTCAACTAAAGCATGCGACTAAACGTATGCATATGATCCACAAATAATTGCCCAAAACTATCTAGGCAATATTCAAACCAACCCCCAAATTTAGACTCATCTAACATCCATCTAAATCATAATCCTCAACTTCTACTACTTTCAATCCCAATTAATCGTACTCTTACATAACCTAAAAATCTACATAAACATTCTCTTTTACTAGAATTTCTCATATTCTAGCTATGACATAAATATATATGAGTTAATATCATATAAGTGCTAAGGACTAAACTTCTCCCAATTCTCAATACTGAACTGCGTTTCATGCGTGGGACATCTCGCAAGAGAAATCCGAACATGTAACCACCCCAATATACCACTCCTTGGAAGTATTGATTATCAAGATTCATTATGCCCTCAATGTATGACGCATATAACCCAATTATTATATAATGTAAATGATTAATTAATTATTCTCAATTCTCAACAGTGCACGACGTTTCGTGCGTGGGGCGTCTCGCTAGCGAAATCCAAACAAGGAACCTCCCCAATACACTACTCCTCGGCAATGTTGATCGTTGAGGTCCATTATGCCCTCGATCCCCAAAGTACTTTATATAGTCATATATTCATCACAATTTGTCTGGATAAAATCTCCCTCAATGAGATTCAATCAATATTTTTATATCTCTTTACTCTAGAGATAAATGATATTACATAATCAAATAAAATTAATATACTATTCACACAAGTATAAAAATAACCATCCAAGCGAGAAATAACTCGGGGATGCTGGTTCTCAACGCTATCATCTACTAGGGAATCACTCACATATCATCCTAGGTACCAACGGTCGGAATCTCACATCGCCTTGGCAAAAACCATATCACAACGTACGGGAAACGATCATATTTCCTCCCCGAAAATGAGATGAAGCATACCCACCACGTCTCACCCCTAATAAAAATCATACAATAATAAATGGACGGTATGACCTGGGGACTATAGACGCCCTGTTCCTCAAGCCAGGGGCCTCACCCACATCGCGCAACTTCCCATGATACCATAAAGGGGCTATGCTTCACACACACACACACACATATATATATATCTCTCTCTCTCTCTCTCTCTATATATATATATATATCATTCACATAAGATATACATATACTATCACATCATGTAAATGTATGCCATCACACAAAGTATATACATATCACACTATTTACATACTCTTTTTATGCTCTTAGGCGTAAATGAAATAATATCATTATTAGTATATTTTACTCTCGATATACTATTCATCAACAACTCTCATAACTTCCCCACTTTCTATACACTATACTATTTCTCACTTGAAATTTACACCTCACTTCTATTAGTATGAATCATCTCTCAATTCTAATTACGTTAAGGATATTCTCTATATCCCTATGCACCTCGATCAACATTTAATATTCTCAAGTCAAAATATGGTTCAGTCAATCATATCAACCTTTAAAATGATACCATTTGGGATTCAATTCTAAAATCCATTATAACTAAGAGCATCCTATATCACTCTTATAAATCCATAATTATCTCCACACATAATTCTCAATGGTAGTGGGCTTCCTCACTTTGTCGACACGATACTCTCTAATCGGTATTCTCTCGAATTAAGTCAATATGACTCCAAGAATTTCTCATAATGGAAAATCCCTAAAAGTCTCCAAAACACACTTCTCATAACTCATATAGAGATTCCCAATCGATAAACTCAAACGAAACCGGACGAAACTCACTCGAGAAAAACTCCCCCAAAATAACCCTGATTCCGAATCGATTCGGCCCATCCGAATTGATTCGGTCGCAACAGCGAATCGATTCGGCCCTTCTGAATCGATTTGACCCAAAGGAACCTGTAAGTGTGCTATCTACCGAATCGATTCGGCCCTAAGGACCTGTAGGTTCTGCAGCAAGCCGAATCAATTCGGTATGTTTAGCAAGCTACGAAATGGTTTAATTTCTTAAAAACCCAAAATTCCCAAAAATCATTTTAATCATCTTCTAACCCTTTCTATTCAACCCAAACATATATATATATATATATATATATATATAGCATAAAAACTCATCAAATAACACACCTCAACTAATTTGTGACCTCAAATCCATTATATACACAACAAATGTAAGATTTTATCCAAAATCTAGGTTTTAACATTTCTATCCCAAAATCCACAATTTTGTCCACAAATCATGAAATAAATGATACACAACAATTATTTAGCAAGTTTAATCACTTGCCTCAAATTTGTAGAGTCTGATTCGTCCTCGAAATCACATAATGGCCGAAAATCCCAAGATTTCTCTCTTCCTCTTATTCTTTTCTTCTTCTCTTTCTTTTTCTCTTTCTCTCTAAGGAGAACTGTTTCTCCCATAGGATTTTAAGCCTTAGCTCCCAAAATACACAACTTTAAATAATAATACACACTTTAAATGACTCGGTCACTCTAATTCGAGCCAAACGAATTTAAAAATATTTCAAAACCTAAATAATCCCCAAGTACAGTCATTTCGACTATTTCAACCCTTCCGAAAACAGCCGCACCCTCAGAATCATCATTCGAATCACTTTCTAACATCTTCAAATTTTTTACCTCAAATGCCAATTTAATTATTCTCCAATTAAATTAATATTTATTTCTCCCAAAAATAAATAAATTATTGTTCAAAAAATCTTAGGTTATTACAGATTTCGCCACTTTCAAGAATTTCTCCCTCAAAATTAAGCTAAGCCCAATAATCCAAAGCTCAACTAATTCCTACTACACTTACCCCTACTAACATTATACCCAATCCTCTAACTTCCCACGACGAATTATTTTAGATTTATAAAACCAATTATAATAAATAGGGTGTCCATACACCCTTTATTCGAGCTCTACTCCTATTAACATAATTAGGCTTCACTTGCCTTAAATAGTACAATAACTCTAAAAATATATTAAATTATACTAACATACAACTAATATAACAATTTTGAAAGGTCCAAGGATTTAACTCCTCTCAATTCCTGACATTTGCTACTTTCATGCGGGGGAGGTCTCGCAAGCGAAATCTAAACAAGGAACCCTCCCAATACACTAATATATAGCGACGCCGGGGATTGAGAGTTTGTTATATCGGGACTAAAGTTTAAAAATATTTTTGTGTAAATAATTTTTGATATGGCCCAAAGGCCTATAAAAAGTTTTATTTTGAAAACAGTTTATTTTAAAACAATTTATGTCTTTCGACATTTAAATAAAATACCTTATGCCCATGACACAAGGTTTTAATAATTATCATACTCATACTAATATATAGTTTTCAAAATTAACATAATTATGAGCTAAAATCTCTCGCTAAAAAACAATCCACTAAATTCTGAATTCTTATCAGTAATAATCTCTCACATCATAATAATATATTGCATACACTAGGCTCTTCCATAGCTGGAATACAAAAAATATATAAGTCTAGCACGACTATAAAACAAATAACTTATCATACTACTTAACACATTACAACAATTCTTACATTCAAAACAAAGTTATAACTCTCTTTCTAGCACATTACAAAATAATATATTCTCTCAAAAGACAATAATATAAGAGCCTCACTTGCTCAACATTACCTTTCGGGTCATTCCATATATAATAGGGTTATAGCAGTAGCCTAACGTAACTATCTTTCATACGATACTTCCAAAGCTTCATATAGCATAATCCTATTCACATAGGAAAATAACTTACATCATACCTCTCTAGTCAGATTTCATCTCCTCATCAATGGGTTCCCACACAAAGTCCCCTGGACTAAAATAACCTTGAATCTGCTGTGGGGCTACACATCCAAAACTTCCTCAAAACGTGTTACTTTAACTCTTTTAGGACAATCTCTCTTTCTATGACCTATTTCTTTATAAAAGAAACATCTACCCGCAAATCCTCCCTGCCCATCTTCAGGAACATGACGTTGTTGTGACCCTTTATAGTTCTACTTATACCTACGAGCATTACTGGTAATACGTCAACCAGACCTACTTGATGAACTAAAATCTCTAAAGTTCTTACCCCCTTGCGAACGAAGACGATATTGGTGACACTGTAACAGTGCCTCATTCACTACCTCCGTGAAAGTCACTAACGCTGGGTTCCCTAATAAATGCTACTGAACTTTCCAATTTAACCCTCGCATGAACTTCGATAGTCGTTTCTCTTCTGTATTTACCTCATTAGGTACTAAATTCGCCAATCGAGTAAATTCTTCTTCATACTCGGTCACCGTTCTATTACCTTGAAACAAATCCATCAATTTCTTCCTCATTTCCTTTTGAATTGCGGAAGGAAAATACCTTCGATCAAAAAGTTCCCAAAAATTTGTTATGGGGAATGTATCTCTCTATTCTGATGTGGTGACAGACTCCCACCATTGGAGAGCTTCTCCTGTTAACTTAAAGGTGGCAAGAAATTGCTTCTTCACTTCACTACACTCAACGATACGAAGGTGCCTTTGCATACTATTCTTCCATTGACTTACAACCATCACATCAAATCCCCCTGAAAACTATGGAGGATGCCCTTTCCAAAAATCTTCCCGCACTCTTTCCCACAAAGACGGTCCTGAATGGGTTTAGGTTGCTTGAACTGCAGGTTGATGCACCATCGAAAAAATGGCAATAGTTACTTCTTTATGACACAATACTCGCAACTTCATCTGTAGTCATAGTACTTAGAGGCAATTGGGGTTCCACACTTTCATCCCCTTTATTTGCCCTGCTTGAACGACTTCTCTTTGGTGGCATCTGAAACAAGAACAATTGTATCAGAACGACTTTCAAATGTTTTCTCATCACAGAAGAAAATATGAATGTTGGAACACAACAGTCCTAATAATAGGGTTCTACTTCAAGAAAGCTTACGAAAGATTGCAGTAAACCCACACAGATCCTAAAGATACTAGAACCTGGTACTCTGATACCACCTGTAACACCCCTGTCAAAATAATAAAGGGTGGCCAGCCCTATACTAAAATAATCAGGATCTCAAGTGGATCATTCTCAGCATCTACTGATGATTCTAAAATAAACACGGCTAATAACCCATTACTACAAAAAGAGGGAGATAATTTTTTTTAAAACATTTTATTTACAAACTAAAACAAACCATGCAACATCTAACCAACGACATAACATCTAAATATGATAAGAGACACACATATTCTCAATTAATTTAAAAGAGACTAATATAAGAGTACAACAAAATGTACAAAATAAAATACCCGAATATGTTGTCGGGTCACAAACAATACAATAATTTGAGAAGAAAAATATAAAAGTGCTACACTACAACACTTGGGTATAAACCCGATATACATACTGAATCCTAATCTAGATACACGAAAGATAGGAAACAACTATAACAAAATACCGCAACAGTCTCCTACTTCAATTTCTCCACAAATACGCTTGATGGATAACATCAATGGCGTCCTTGCGGAGGAACACCTAGAATAATACAATATATATACACAACAAGAGAACATATAAACGGGTCAGATCCCGAGGTGTGAAAATATTTATAGCAAGTGCATTAAAATGCATAATAATTATAAATGCATTATAACATGATTAAAGTGGAGTCGCACTCTCCATAAAATTCAACTCACCTCTAAACTAAAGCGCACTACTAAACGTATCCATATGAACCTCAAATAATTTCCCAAAACTATCTAGGGAAATAATCTAACCTACCCCCAAATTTATAATTATCTATCATCCATCTAAATCATAATCCTCAACTTCTACTACTTTCAATCCCAATTAATCGTACTCTTACATAACCTAAAAATCTAAATAAACATTCTCTTTTACTAGAATTTCTCATATTCTAGCTATGACATAAATATATATATGAGTTAATAGGATCTAAGTGCTCAGGACTAAACTTCTCCCAATTCTCAATACTGAACTGCGTTTCGTGCGTGGGACATCTCACAAGCAAAATCCAAACATGTAACCACCCCAATACACTACTCCTTGGCAGTATTGATTATCAAGATTCATTATTCCCTCAATGCATGACGCATATAACCCAATTCTTATATAATGTAAATGATTAATTAATTATTCTCAATTCTCAACAGTGCACGGCGTTTCGTGTGTGGGACGTCTCGAAAGTGAAATCCAAACAAGGAACCCCCCAATACATAACTCCTCTACAATGTTGGTCATTGAGGTCCATTATGCCCTCGATACCCAAAGTATTATATATACTCATATAATTATCTACGCTTTATTTTTACTTTAGTATATTCATCACAATTTTGTCCGGATAAAATCTCCCGGAATGAGATTCAATCAATCATTTAATCTCTTTACTCTAGAGATAATTGATATCACATAATTATATACAATTAATATACTATTCACACAAGTGTAATAATAACCATCGAAGCAAGCGATAACTCGAGGATACAGGTTCTCAATGCTATCATCTACTAGGGAATCACTCACATATCATCATGGGTACCAACCATCGGAATCTCACATCGCCTTTCTAAAAACCATATAACAATGTATGGGAAACGGTCATAGTTCCTCCCCGGAAATGAGACGAAACATACCCACCACGTCTCACCCCTAATAAAAATCGCCATGTTCCTCAAGCTAGGGGCCTCACCTACATCGCACAACTTTCGATGATAGCATAGAGGGGCTATGCTTCACACACACACAAACACACACACACACACACACACACACACACACACACACACATATATATATATATATATATATATATATATATATATACACACACTAGGGTATGCCGTGCCTGAAGGCACAACGCAAATTTCTAAAGTGCGTAATTGCAAAACGGAAAAAATTTTGTTCCCCAACAAAACTAAGAATAATTTTAAAAAGATTGATCAGAATTTCCAAAGTATAAGGATCTCCATTTCAAATAAAAATCATATACAATCAGGAGAGTGGAAACACATACTCAGAACTCACACAAAACATATGGATGATAAAAAACATTGTAGACAAATAATGATACCCAATCCAAGTTACAGAATAAATTTGGTGTTCCAAATATACATGTCTATATATATAAGATAATATAATTCCAGGCAAAAAATTTGCGTCATAGAATGAGAGTTGAGATGAGATTTTGGCCTTTGTGATATACATGTCTATATCATCAGTGGTGTTCAATTCGCAACTTAGCATGTAGTGAAAATATAAGAGATGTTATCGACCATCAGAGCAGTTATAGAGGCACCATGGTATACATGGGTATGCTGATGAACAACATCCAGAATGTTCCCATCTCCACAATTCATTTGCACTTGAAAAATAGATACATGTATCTCCTGTTTCATCCTACCATAAATTGACAAAGCATAGCAGAATCTGAAATCACCTAAATTGCAAATGAATCTAGCCGACTTGTAAGGATCCGGGGGTGGAAAGCTAGAGTTCAAGTCGTTCAATAACTGGCAAACCCGAGAATGTATACAAAACTGAAAGTGTATAAATTTGTATTAGATGTTGTATAAAGTTAGTAACCCAAGAGTGTATACAAAACGACAACTCAAATTACCTCAAATCAATAACTTTCTAATAATCTCCAAGCTCATATGAAATAAATCTTAATTAGTAATAATAATTAACACCCCCTCCCAAATCAAATAAATCTATTTTTAAAAAATCCCTGTTTCTCTACGTGTTATTTTTCACCTTAAAGTGTAGTAAACAATTAGTATTTTTTAAATGAGAACATAATTTACCAAAAACAATAAATAATTCTATCAGCTCTAGTTACTGCCCTTTATATGCCAAATAAGTACTTTACCGATGATGAACTAAACACATAATTTTTAAGTATCAAATACTAAAACACAACAACACAACATTCCAATAAACACATAAAGAGGAGATACAAACTCGTGTGGCCGTTTTAAGTGCGTCAACATTCTTTTGACAAATTTTTTAGATTTGCTCGTATGATTCAGCACCTTTCTAATAATCTCCAAGCTCAAATCCACATGCACAATGAAATCCATGTATGTTGATAATACTTGTAGATTAAATATTAAATTTTAAATCGCAAAATTTTCATAATACGTAATCGCAAAACGATAAAAAATTTCAAAATATGTACCTACAAAACAACAAAAGTTTCGCTCCCCGACAAAAAACATGTAATTTTAAAAGTATTATCTATAATATCCTTTATTTATAGAACTATTCACCCATTTAAGAAATAATAAATAGTCAATAAAATAATAAAGTGTGGTTAAATTTTTTCCAATCATAAAAAATTCAATTATATAATTATATTAAATTGTTAATTTTAATTTGACAGTGAAATAGTCTTTGTAACCTTTACAATATTTTTTTCACTACTCTTTTGTTTACCAAAATGTTTGTTCATGTCCCCCATTATCCGACAACTGTTACTGGTCACCACTTGCTTTCAAAGCTCATGAGATGTGGCCCGAATCAGTTACTCTACCCTTACATTTCTTTTCTTTCAAGTAGATGAGATATGACCCCATGTACGTTGAAGATTTCATGGCCATCCATTCTTGTCTTGTTGGCTTTTCCATACATTGAAGATTTTTTTGACAAAATCTTTATGGGGATGAAGGAGGATCTAATAAATGATATCCGATTTTTACTAATTTTGGAATTTAAATACAAATTTACACTACAATTTTTCTGCTCATTAGAAGTTGAAAGAAAAGAAATTTAACGTCAAATTTTCAGCTCATTAGAATGTGAAAAAAAAATGTAAGGGTGTTTTTGTTAGAAAATACAAAAATGGAATCACAGTTGAGATCCTAAAAATACAAAATTGTTATTCCAAAATTAAGGAATCACACTTGAGATCCTAAAAATTTAAAAGCATGGAAATAAAACATGTCACTTGGCATTCACTAAATAAAAAAATAATTTAAAAGCATATGTAAGTTCGAAAATAAAACATTCACAACTCAAATAGTATTAATTTTGAGTAGAAAATCAAAACTTGAACAGTTAATCTATAACGAGTATGGTTAATTTGCCTCATAATATGTACCAACTCAATAGTCTAAGTAGGTACTCCTCCAAGTGGGGGTTGGTTTATATTGCAAGTAGAAGCAATCACATTTTGTCTAGCCTAAGTAATGAAAGACTGGTTAACAAAATGTTCACCAAAGTATCTTCCCACTGCATAATGGGTTCAACTTCTTTCTTGATTTTCAGGATTCAAAATTTCCTGCAGGTCATTAGAGTATGGTGTGTGATTAGGGTCTATTACGAAACATACGGTATTGAGATTAGGATATTGAAATAAATCAAACACCACCCATCAAATCCATAATTTAATAGGAAAACAAATATTTTACAAACAGCCCATAGACACTGTAGAAAAAAAATCATTACAGAGCCACCAAATGCATACCACTTAAGTCATCGAAATTAATAAGAGTAATGAAAAATGACATCAAAATATGTTCCCACAAAAATAAAAGATTTGAAAATGACTACAAAACGGTCAATTTGACAATGCTTAAAGAATAAGAATAACCAACATCCAACAAATTATAAAGGAAATCTAAAAAAACTGGAGTAACACAAATCATCGTAGACATTAACTGAAACACAAATCATCATAGACATTTCATGCAAATAGTGTTTCGTTTATGTATTTACTCCACTAGAGACTCACACTATTTGTTAATGTCTATGATGCTTGCTACTTTTATGTCTATACTCCACCAATAAAGTATATTATGATCCAAAAATACCATAAAATCCAAAATATAAGCCAACCAAATCTAAAAATCATCCCCCCCACCCTATTTCATGCAAAAAAAATTTCACAAAAAGGAACTAAGAAAAATACTCCGTAAGCATGTGGCCATAATCACAGTTAGAAAAACCAAAGGCCTGGTACATATGCAAGCTAACTGGGTTAATATAATGGAGCAAGAAAAAGTTCAAACCTATTGGGTGTCAAATGTACAAACCAAAGCACCTTACCAAAAATATATATGAAGACTTCCTCCAAGAACTTCCTTCATCAAAGCACCTTACGAAAAATGAAAGTTAATTTAAAAATCACGTTAACAAAATCTGGAATCCTAAATTTCAAGAATATACTTATTTGGGTGTCAAATTGCCAATAATTACAAAATTGGCAAAAAAATCTTAAACTTACACAACAAATACCTACAACAAGTTCATAAAACACAAAACGCATGTCAATAATTTTATTAAATCATACAAAATCAATCTCAGACAACATTTTATCACAAAATGCATGTCAAAAACTATCCAAACCCCTGTTAATTCTCCTATTCAATATATATAAACACAAAAATCAATACCAAAAAGGAGTGGCATATTATAAAACCCACAAAATTATTATTAAAAACCTCAAATGTCAGACATGAAAAAAAAACAGGATTTAGGTATACCTAACCATGTGGGAAATAGGAGAAAAAATACCTGCAATAAAAAAAATAATGAATTTAGACCACATATTATGAAAAATGATACACTTACCAAAAAGTGTATACCGAATTTACCGAATGTTCTTTAAGTGTTAATGATACAGCTGCCGAAAAATGATACATGCACAATTTATACAGCCAAAACCAAAATACTTTATGATCAAACACAATTAGAGCAATTTGAAACTTAAAATTCAATATATTTTAGCAATACACATAAATGTAAGTAATATTACCCAACCGACATGCCAAATAACTCATAAATTTCTGAGTTGTACCTAAAAGTGTGTTAAATAGTATAAGTGAGTACATGTAACATCAAAACTTAATATTAGTAAATGCCTCAAATATTGATAACAATAAATGGAAAAATTATGGCAAATGTCCTTAGAAAATGCCCAAAAAACATAAATAAAATCCATGACAAAACCCAGAACCCATAAAATAACTATTTACCAACAAACAAAAACTTGTGCAAAATCCAAACTAAAAATATATAATCCTGACCCAAAAACCGTATTGCAAAACCCCACTAAACAAAAATTGTGCTTTAGAGAGTGAGATGAGATACCCCAGTGAACCGTATGCCCTCGAGAAACCTGGAAAGCGAAAAATAAATCAAGGAGTAATAGATCTAGATCTCAACAGTATAAATACACATCTCTACTCATAGGTCTGGAAAAAAAATCGTAGCTGTATCAAATGAAATTTGGAGCATCGTAGATGTATAAAAAAATCGTAGATCTATAAAATCGTGAGGGCGTCATATGGAATCGGAGAATGGTGTGGGAGGGGTGATGGGAGTGGGGTTGGCAACCACTGAGCAAGTTTGGAGCATCGTGTGGTAGCTTGTTTTTATTGATTGTGTGTGGGAAGTGAAATAAGGGTTTGGTTTGAAAATAAGGATTTGGTTGGGAACGGGTTTCTCATCGAGGTTTTGTTTGATTTTTTCGATGATGGTTCACTTATTGTGGTGATTCAAACCTCTCATATCTGGTATACGAAGCAAATCTCGCAAAAATCTCGTAAGAGATAAATCGCAGAAATCCCGTAGGAGATAAAATGGAAAATCACTACCTGTTGATGAAAGCAAGAATTTACCTGTTGAGATTGTATCTGATATAACCCCGTTAAGGTTGTAGATGATATAACACTGTTGGGGTTGTAGCTGATGCTTTGTGAAGGTCCGTGGATGAATTTGAAACAGACGGAGTGTGGAGGAATGAAGAAAAATGTTAAAAATGTGGAGATTGAAAAACTATGAGAGTCAAATGGGTTTTTACCTTAAAATCCATACGTCGTGCATGGTGGCGGGTTCAATGGTAGATGAAGATGGTGTAGGTGGTTTGCAAGAGAGAGAGAGAGTTAGACGGGTTGGGTGTCTCACCCAATTGATAGAGAAAGAGGCACAAAAGTGTACTCTAGTAGAAAAAAAAGGGGTCCAACTATGTAATTTCCTATTCTAACCCTTGTTTTTGATTTTTGGATAAGAGGTTGAAAGGATATATAGTGTTAAAAAAGAGGGTTAAAGGAAATAACAAAGTATAAAAAAAGGAAAATAGGGTCTTTTAATCTTAACCCTCCATTTCTAGCCTAGGTGGCTTTAATCTCAACCACAAAGTATGTCCCCAACTTATGAATAGTAAAAACACCACTTTATATACACTATACTATTTCTCACTTAAAATTCACACCTGGCTTCAATTTGTACTAATCGTCTCTCAATTTTATTTACGTTGAGGATATTCTCTATATCCCTATGCACCTCGATCAACATTTAATATTCTCAATCCGAAATATGGTTCAGTCAAACATATGAACCTTTAAAGTTATCCCATTTGGGATTCAATTGTAAAATCCATTAGCACTAAGCGCATCCTAACTCCCTCTTATGAATCCATAATTATCTCCACATAGAATTCTCAATGATAGTGGGCTTCCCCAGTTTGTCGACACGATACTCTCTAATAGGTGTTCTCTCAAATTAAGTCAATATGACTCCAATAAGTTCTCATAAGGGAAACTACCTAAAAGTCTCCAAAACACACTTCTCATAACTCATATTGATATTACCAATCGATAAACTCAAACGAAGCTGGACGAAACTCACTCGAGAAAAACTCCCCCCAAACATCCCTGATTCTGAATTGATTCAGCCCATCCGAATCGATTCGACCCCAATAGAGAATCAATTCAGCCCTTCTAAATCGATTCGGCCCAAAGGGACCTGTAAGTCTGCTACCTACCGAATAGATTTGCAAGGGGATAATAGATTCGACCCTAAGGACCTATAGGTTTTACAACAAGCCGAATCGATTCGGATGGGGCGAATCGATTCGGTATGTTCAACAATCTACGAAATTGTTTGATTTCTTCAAAACCAAAAATACCCAAAAAATCATTTTAATCATCTTCTAACCCTTTCTCTTCAACCCCAACATATATATAGCATTAAAACTCATCAAATAACACACCTCAACTAATTTGTAACCTCAAATCCATTATATACACAACAAAACTAAGATTTTTCCCAAAATCTAGGTTTTAACATTTTTATCCCAAAATCCGTAATTTTGTCCAGAAATCATGAAATAAATGAAACACAAAAATTATTTGGAAAGTTTAATCACTTGCCTCAAAGTTGTAGAGTCTGATTCGTCCTCGAAATCGCGTAATGCCCGAAAATCCCAAGCTTTCCCTCTTTCTCTTCTTCTTCTCTTTATTTTTCTCTTTCTCTCTAGGAAGAATTGTTTCTCCTGTAGGATTTTAAGCCTTAACTCCCAAAATACACAACTTTAAATGATAATAGACACTATAAATGACTCGATCACTCTAATTCAAACCAAACGAACTTCCAAATATTTTAGAACCTAAATAAGCCTCAAGTACAATCATTTCGACTATCTCGACCCTTCCGGAAACAATCGTACCCTCAGAATCATCATTCGAATCACTTTCTAACATCTTCAAATTTTTTACCTCAAATGCCAATTTAATTATTCTCCAATTAAATTAACATTTATTTCTCCCAAAAATTAATAAATTATTGTCCCAAAAATCTCGGGTTGTTACATATATGTTTTATTGAAAATTATATATATATCTATATAATAAGGAGTAAGGGTGTTTTCACTGTTCAATAAGTTTTTAAGACATTTAAGGGTTGAGATTGAGACCACCTAGACAGAAAATGGAGGGCTGAGATTGAATACACTTTCTCTCGAATCTCTTATATATCAAAACAATCTCAGTTAAAAGATTTTTGTTGTCATAAAATGGACGGCACAAGGACAGTTCACAGGTCTCAAAAAATACAATAAAACTTATTGAACAGATGGCACAAGGATTTTTGTTGTCGTAAAATGGACGGCACAAGGACAATAAAGCAAGGAATACACCTGTAGCTTCTCTCTCTCTAATAGATCAAATAATAACGAATACACACCCAACTCTAATATTCAGTCCCCCCACTCCATACACGCAGACGCTTCTCTCTCTCTAGAGCCAAGATCTTATGGAGGTATTTTGCTTCACTCCCATTCTTTTTATATCATATCACTCCCAGATAAAATGTACACTCTCATCAAGATTTTTATGGAGTTTTCACCGTGTTTTCCTTATTAAATATACAGCTAATGAGGTTTGAATTTTTTTTTTGCCCCTTCACTCTTCCGGTGGCCGGAGCTGATCTTCTTCATATCTGTGCTGAAAAATGTATCTGAAGAGGTATGGTTTCATGCATTTGTTTTTTCCCCAAAAAATGAATTTTTTTTAAAAAAAATGCTTCGTCTTCCCCATTTTAGTCTATTTAACTATGATGTCTTCAATACTTTTGAAGAGAAAATGTTCTAAACGTTGTCCCCTTCACTCTTCTGGTCGCTGGAGCTGATCTTCTTCATATCTGTGCTGAAAAATGCATCTGAAGAGGTATGGATTAATGCATTTGTTTTTTCCCCAAAAAATGATTTTTTTTTAAATGCTTCGTCTTCCCCATTTTAGTCTATTTACTATGATGTCTTCAATGCTTTTGAAGAGGAAAGGATCTACGCGTTGCCCCTGTTTGGTTCAGTGCATTTGTTTTTTGCGTCACAAATTAATTTAAAAAAAAAGGCTTCGTTTTCCCCATTTTAATCTTCTTTAACTGTGATGTCTTCAATGGTTTTGAAGAAGGCTCAATACATTTCCCCGGTTCTTTAATTCATATGGTTCATGAACAAGAAAATAATTATGTATACGTTCTCTCCATCTCTCTCTCACTCTGATTTGGATTTTATTGTTATGTTTTGTTTTACAAATCCTTTTTTTTTTCCAGATTGACAAACTATTCAGGTTTGTTGGATCGACTTTTGACATCTCAGCTATTGGGATTCAAATTAAATTTAGAGCTTATTTTAAATTTTTTTTGGATGTCTTGAAGTACCAAATTCGTAGATATAAAGGATTTCATTGTTGATTTATCTTTTGGTTCACCCTACATTTCTATTTTTCTATTTATTAACGCGTTTTTTTATCTGTTCTCTAATGCATTTTTTGGTCTGATTTACTTATGTCATATTATTTGGAGTTTTTACTTTTGAAAGTTTCAGTGATCATATTCCATTTATCCAAGACCTAAACATATTATTTGACTTTTCATCTTCAAATTACGCTATTGATTGTATATATGAGGGTAATTAATTTTTCTCAATATTTTTCAATTGATTTCACTTATTAGTTATGTGAGTTTTGGTATGTCTTACTACATCTGATTCCTTTAAGAAATATACATTGGACAAATTAGTTATTTGGCCTGTGTGGGCCACTACAAGATTGTAAACAGATATAGTCAATAGGTTATCTACTCATAAAAAAAGTACCAGACATGGCTTCATCCTGTAAGTGATAATCATGGTACTTTGTTTAAGTTTTCTACTCAAAAACAAAGTACCAAACATGGATTTTTTCCAAAGATGTTGGGGTCTGTCTGAAGCAAAGAAGTTACGGGTTTTCTCACAACTCTCATCCCTCACCCTTCGAGCTCCAAAATGATTCATAATTTCCTTTTCCGTTTAAATTATTTTTTTCATTTTTATTTAGGATCTTTATTGTTTGATTTACATGTTTAGAAATTTATTTTTACTTTACAGATTGTCCAAGTTGTGCAATTCATTTTACACAAGTGAGCATGCATAAATTTATATTCATTTATTAAAGTTATGAGTTCAAATTTATGTAATTACTTGATTTTTTTTCGCAGATCTAACACAAATTAAATCTAATCTCCTAGAGAATGGGGTTCCTCTTATGGATCTAGAGATTAATGGGGCTTCTCTATTGCTTGAGTGGTGGATGGAAAGTAATTACGTTTTGTGCATTTGGTTTATACGCTTATGCTCTACTTTTCTTCTTATTTTCCCTTTGAAAGTTGTTTTTCTGTAATCCATTATGAGGCAAGAGAAACATAGTAGTCTTTTGTTGGGGAATGGAATTTTTGCCATTTAGTAATTACGCACTTTGAAAATTTTTATTGTTTCGTGATAACGTACTTTGAAAAATTTTCGTTGGTTTGCAATTACGTGCCTTAGAAGATTTTCGTCGTGCCTTCATTCAATTTAGAAAGATGCTTAGAAAAATCTTATGGCCTCACCAAATGAAGCGCGTTGTTATTTCTCCAACCATCTTAAACTACGTTCAACCTTTTTTCTCTTGAAAAACTTAATGTTTCTATCATTGATTTTAAAATAGACAAGTGCATGTTCAAACTGAGCTCTGCATTTGTCATTTTCAGTAGCAACAGTCCTTCCATCACTTCCTATTCTTATCCACTAATCCTAAATTTAATATTCATTGAGGTGAGACTAAAGGTACCTGTCCAATAACTGACTTGAGGTGAATGTGGTAAAATCAACCAACAGTTATTCATGTCTGAATTTCGATATGCTTGAGCGATCTTAGAATTTAGTAATATGCTTAAGTGATCTTAGAATTTAATGTAATATACTACTGTTTATATGTACTATGCTTGAGTGTTTTTTCTATTGTTTGTTGGCGTAGATCTCAGTTGTGTCCATTTGGTATATGAAAAACAACTTTAATATTATTTTTGTCATTTTTGGTTTATGTTGAATTTATATTCTCTCAAATTCAATTTCTTTGAAACTAGGTACTGCTGTTTATATGTAATGCTGCCAGTTTGCCAAGCAAGCATTTGATAAACCTATATCATAATTGGATACATTCGGAGGAATCATATAAAGATAGCACATAATTGGATACTCTCAGAACTGTGATGCCCATATTTGTCAGTAAAGTTCTGCTTTTTTCACAACTGTTGGTAATGATACACGTTCAAGATGTGATTGCTTTGTCGCTCAGAACTGTGATGCCCATGTGCATATTACAGTTGAGCGTGAGTCGTGCAATGGTCCTCGCCGTAATAACTGATGTGTTCTCTCCATCAGGTGTGATATTTCTCACCTGACTATAGCAACCAGAGTATCTCAATTTTGATAACCTGATGTAAGCATACGATGAGTATTTTAAAATGATTCAACCATCTTCTGTAGTTGTCTAGCGCTAACTGACCTTTCACAATTAGCAGGCTTCTCCAAAAATCCTCAACAAATAATTCATAAATTTTAGCCAGCCACATCATGCTTCTTTCTATGCCTTTCCGTTGTTCAAATTACATGATTTTCATGTCCTAATTGTAAGATCGAATTTGAAGTTTTGAGTTATAAGAGCTGAATCTTTGAGTAATGTCTATGTTTCTTCTTAATTGTAGTTTTGGGGACAAAATAAAAGGCCTATCAAATCTGATGAATGGATATTCTATAAGACTAACTTTGATTCATGTTTTTAGGAGGTAATATGTATATTTTACATTTACTCTACTGTTCCAATTTTTTCATATATCTGATTTAGTGTTGCAGATATCTGTTTATGTATACTTTTTATTGAGTTCCATGAGTTAAATGTTAGTGTTGTGTTACAATGCATTGATGATGGAGAGTTCATTGTGTACTTAAATTATTTAATTTGAATAATTGAGAGTTCATTGTGTACCCTTAAGTTTGGTAACACTTGCTTCAATTTGCATCTTATTTTTTTCACTGCATGACTCATGTTTTAATGCTTCTTAATGCCATTTTTCTAATAGTATGATGCTATCGAGTGTTTTGACCAGTTTTCAACTACTCCAGGATTATCTGAATTTAATGAATACAAAGCAGTACAAGCGTGCTACAACATGTTGAAAGCGATATTGAATTCAAAGTGATCTTTAGCGTTGTTTAAATTAAAGGGATACGTCTCTACTGCTACGTGGTCGAAAATAAAAAGTCTCCAATCCAAGCCATTTCCTAAAGAAAGTGAAAAATGGATGGGCATGACGCCGATGATCCAAAGCAGAGCACTGCCAACATGATAGTATTTGTGCAAGATCTTCTTCAGCAAATGCAATCCGAATTCCAGACAATGTCCCATTCCATTATTTCAAAAATTGATGAGATGGGAAACAGGATAGATGAGTTAGAGCAGAGCATCAATGACCTCAAAGCCATCTGATGAGTTAGAGCAGAGCATCCATCACCTTCAGTCTCTTTGAAGACAAGATGAAACAAAGCCATCTGATGATTCCACATAAGATTAACCCCAATATGATGTATGTTTCTTATTGGGATCATTCTCTTCCCCATATTTTTGCTTATGATTTTCATGTTTGGAAACGATGTTTTATTATGAGATCATCTGAACTTCAACAACATTTGTAATTTAGGCATTGTTTTAGTATCTTTTATTTTGTAGAATTGGTATTAGGCATCCAAAAAAATACCTCTACCGATCAAATCCAATGGTTGGCTGCAGGTTTATATATGTTTCAGTTTAAAGAGTATGTGGGGGACAGAGCCACAACAGTTCAGCGGGTTCGTGGTTGAGACGATGTCTCAACCTACTTGGATGCTTTTACATTTTCTTATCCAATTATTACTTTTACATTCTATTCGTAAAGAAGATTAGATTTCTCTTACTACAGTACCTTACAATATCTATATGGTTGGTTTACGATGATTATATTTAGTGATATTTTAAATATCCTCACTATTAAAGTTGTTGGCTGGATTTGCTATTACAATACACTTGATTGGATTAATATTTACATTGTGAATTATATTTTGTTATGTGGTATTAATGCGATAAACGTGACATGTAGAAATCGTCCCAACACAATTGTCATCGCCATCTTTACACATGTAATAAGCGCGTACTTCAATTTTTTTTGCCATTTTACATTATCAGCGTGCCTTCAGGCACGGGCATATCCTAGTATATATATATATATATATATATATATATAGAGAGAGAGAGAGAGAGAGAGCGGATCAAGTGAGGTCCCCGAGTTTGAGGTCCCAAAATGAGGTCCATTTGTTTAAAATAGTAAAACAAATATTTTGGGGCTGATTTTTTTTGTATGGTTCTTAAACATTTCAGTAGGACCATAAAAAAATAATCAGCTCAAAATGAATTTTTTTACTATTTAAAAGAAATCGGTCAAACTTTGTCAGTTTTCAAAATAGTAAAAAAATTGACACAGTTTGACCGATTTTTTTAAAATAGTAAAAAAATTCATTTTGAGTTGATTATTTTTTTATGGTCCTACTGAAATGTTTAAGAAGCATACAAAAAAAATCAGCCCCAAAATATTTGTTTTACTATTTTAAAAAAATGGACCTCATTCAAGGACCTCAAATTGGGACCTCACTTGATCCTCTCTCTCTCTCTCTCTCTCTCTCTCTCTCTGTATATATATATATATATATATGTTGTATTCTGAGGGCGTTGTTGGTCTCGACGAACAACATTGCCAGGTAGTGTATCGGGGGGTTCCTTGTTTGGATTTCACTTTGCGAGAGACCCCATAAACGAACGTAGCAGAGTGTTGGGAAGGGAGAGAAGTTTATCTCTTAGTACTCAGGTTAATTAGGATTTTTAGAGATTGGGTGGTATCGTTTAGTTGGGCTGGGTAGTTTAAGTAGGATGTAAAAGGTATGCGTTAGGTGCGCACTACTAGAACAGGGGCGATGAGTGTCTCATAGGAGTGCGATACCAATTTAAATATGAGATAAAAAATATTTTAAAATATTGCATTTATGCACTTGCAAAATATTTTCACAACTCGGGTTCTGACCCATTTCTTTATCTTTTCCCTATCTTGCTATATATATATATATATATACTAGCATAATGCCCGTGCATAAAGTCACAGTGAAAATTTTGAAAATACATAATCGCAAAATGATAAAAGTTTCTAATGTACATAATTGCAAAACGGCACAAAATTTGTTCCCCAACAAAACAAAGTATAATTTTTAAAGAAATTAACCATAATACCCTTTATTAGACTATTCACCCTGCTTAGCAAATAATAAATAGTCCAGCAACATTCTTTTAAATAGTCTAAAATCATCAAACAAATTTACATATAGCATGAAATTCGCATTGTGCCTAAAATGAACAAAGTGGTAATTTAAAAAAAATGGACATAATCTCCTTTGTTTATTGGACTATCCACGCTTTTAAGGGATGATAACCAATCAAACCAATCTAACCAATCCAACAATAAAAAAAATTTAAGCATAGTTTCCTCTTCAAATCAAAGCACAAATATAGTACCTGCAACAAGCAGGTCTAAAGAACATATGAGTAAAACATGTAGTATACTAAAGAAAATGGTGGTTTTATTTCAACCCTCCACATGGATCAAATATGATTCAAAAACATGACATGAGTTTCCTCTACAAAGTAAATTTATAAATCGTCAATGGCATATACCAAACTAAAAAAATACATCAATGAAACCATAGTTTGGGTATATTTTGGGTACAATTATGCAACATTCAAATAATGGCCATTCTCACAAAGTCCTTGGATGCATCTTCATCTTTCACCCTAGCCCTTATTCGCATAATAATTGAGAAATCACCAGTGTTACATCAGTGTAGAACCTATCAAAGGTCATTAAAATTTAAGTTAGTTTCAAAGAAGAACAAATCCTAGAATTAATTAACCCCATGGGTGCTAAATTATTAACAACGTCATGTCACACAACTTTAATATCTTCATGAATGTCCACATTTGTGAACTCAATAGTTCATATAGGAATCACAACAAACATGAAATCATATGAACAAACAGATATTAAAAGTGGTGTAGTTAATACTAAGAGAATTTCTATTATGAGAACATTTTGATCACCATAAAATTTTGTTTTTACTATTTGCATAGACACTGTTTGCATAGACTAACAGTTAGTCAATACTATTTGCATAGATAAATAGTTAGTCAATGTTCTTAGAATAGAAATGTTAATCGATTGACCAAATTGAAGTTGCTATTTTCTCCACAACAATCAACTTTAAGGATTCTTCTAAGGTCTTTTAATTTTTCAATATCCAACTTCGGTTATAGTAACGCAATAAAAGGAAGATTATGAAACTTACAAAGTTTTTCAGTCTCTATAGAATAACTGTTAGAATGCCGATTGTATATCTTTACACACTACATTATCCAAATTAAAAAAAAAAACTATATATCATGAGACAACAGTGAGGCTACAACACAAAAGTTCACTGTATAAAAACAACTATATATTGTAATTTCTTAAAACCAAAACAGAAACAATATAACTGACACCATATAATAGTTCACGGTTTTACCATATATTGAACACTCCTAATGTTGTATAATTGCTATAAGTTTCGAATGACCAAGAACAATGGTACTATTATAATAATATGGGTCCCGAAGGTTTCTTTTACAACCGTATTAAGTCCTTGTTTAAATTAAAAACAAATGGGGTCCACCAGAGATATACATGATCCACAGTTTCCTCACACATAAGACCAATTAAAATTAGTGAATTATGAGGAGAGAAACATCGAAATAACATAACATGTCGTTTGGAGTTGGCACATGATCAAATCGATAACATAACTGTTGAATAAAAGATAAAAACTGATTAGTTTTTTTTCATTTAGTGGAACTAAAAATTATATCAATAGAGTTGGACCATATCACATATCTTATTCTACTAAAATGTATATTAATACTCTTAATTTCCCTAATATTAATATGGGAAAACTAAAAATAAAATTGAAAAACTTATAACTAAGAAGTACATACAATTAATTGAAGGAGATGTCTTTTTGTAAGAGTATGTCGAATATCAACACCTCTAGGATGCGCTTGAACATGATTTAATATTCCTTTGATTTCAAAGATTTTATCAACACCTTTTGAATCACTTCCTAAACAAACTCGGTCTCATAAGGAGCAGAGTACGACAAAATACATAGATACACACTTTTATATGCAAAAACTTATTATAATACAATTTTCCACATGAAGAGAAAAAGTATAAAAATAAGGAAAAAATCATCTTTCGCATAAAGCACCAAACTAAACTGTTATTTATAAAAAGGAAAAAAAATCAAATAAGCAAAATGGAAAAAAAATCATGCTTCAATTAATAAAAACCATGAAAAACACATCAAAATCCCAACTAAACTGTTATTTGTAATACAAATCAGCAAAGCAAACAAACCAATCTAAGAAAAAGGATTAAGATAAAAAAAATTACCTTTATTATCAAAGATTTCGGATCTCTCTCGCAAGCCCTAAGTACCTGATTTCTTCCTATTGTGAACTTCCCAAGCCATCTACCTAGATTTTTAAGTAAAGAGCGCTCTTCCAAACTTGAATTTATTAACTCTGATCTTAAAAGAACGTAGACATTTTATATTAATCACAATATTTCTCCACCAACCAATGGTACCAAGGAACAAAAAAGATTTCGATAAAAAACCTTGCAATTTTCATACGCAACATTGACAACACAGAGCTACCATTGGGCTCAATGCTTGCTTTGGTGAGAAGTTTGTTTTAGACATAACATAGATCTACCAATGGTTAGTTGAAATAAGTAAGGCAATACCACCACTATAATATTCAAACTTAATCTAAAAGTTTTGATAAATTTATAACCCAACCTTTTCATCACCAGGTATTATGCAAACCAAGAATAGTAATCTTCTTTCAGAATCTCACTAAATTCCTTTGCTTTGGCTTCAACGTTTGATGTTGAAATATTATTTATCAAAAATAATATCTTGTCCTGAATATCTGATTCCAGTACTTGCATCCAGAAAGTAAATCTAAAAGCATTGTACAAATAGACCAACGAGCAAGGATTATGAAATGCAGATAAACTATAGTATAAAGCTCGATAAGCATAGCATCTTAAACAATAACAAAGTCAATTCTTCAACCAAAAACGTAAAATAAGATGACTACATATACCAGAAGCTTAATTAAGATTACCATAGGGAAAAATATGGTCACTATAGAGAATGAAAACCTGCAAAATGTAGGACTAGTTTGAAATGTAAAACAGATAATGGCAACTAAAATGAACAAATGTTGATTTTACTCACCACATAAATTTCATTACCATAAAAATGAAGTCTCAATTTGCTTGGTATTTGATCAACACCTGAAATGAAGAAGATACTGATGTGAAGGTCAATATATCATGTCTGACATATAACAAACACGGATAACTGCATTCAATTTGGAGAAGATACTGATATGAAGGTCAATCATTAGATACCAATAAGTTTATTGATGTCCAATTAAATTCATCAAAGTGAAAAACACAGAGTGATAGAGAAAGAACAAATATTTTTCACCCGATTTCAATTTTCAGCTTTGTCCTCAAGGAGATAAACAAATAATGACCTGCAAATAAGCAGGGGAAAGACAACCGTTAAGTTTTAATAGCGTATAATAAAAATAAAACAATAAAATTTAAATTCAACAACACATAGATGGCCATAAGGATCCATGGGGTGGAACGTGCCAACCGAAGCGTATTGGCAGGCAC
Organism: Sambucus nigra; assembly: GCA_949130495.1. Taxonomy (NCBI): domain Eukaryota; kingdom Viridiplantae; phylum Streptophyta; class Magnoliopsida; order Dipsacales; family Adoxaceae; genus Sambucus; species Sambucus nigra. The sequence continues at coordinate 649,430,710 of OX422208.1, forward strand.
TCAGCCTCTATGTAGTCTTGATGGCATCACTAATTCTAAATCATCACGTATGATGGCTTATTGTGTCTTATTGTGGTGATAAGATATGAAAGACATGAAAGCTTGAAGTAGAACATTCTCATATGTCAGTTCCAACACATGTTTTCCATAATAGAACATGGGAATAAGTCTCTAACGTCGAACTAATTTTAAAATGAGATAATTAACTAAGGTATAATTGAAATAACAATTGCAGAATAATTTAAGCATTGTTATGTCATATAATGTAAAATTTATAGGTGCAAAAAAGAGTAGTACAAAAACTTAAAACCTAAGAGGAGAAAGTCTCATAGTGGACAACTTCAAACAAAGTGAATATGTTACACTATAGTACCAATTATTGAAGTCATGAATAAGTAGGACAAATGTACAAATGATAGAATGATATTTCATTTTTAATCATACCATAGAAACCCTTATATCAAAACTGGACTCCACTATTTAAACAAAACAGATTTGGAGTTTGATACCATCAAATCTGATCTACAAATAAAACAAATAATGGTAATAGAAAAATAGGAAGTAATTGAATAGAGGTATTTTAGACCCAAACAAAGTTATTGTGTGTATATCTCTTTCACATATAAAAGAGGAAGGGAGAGGATTGGACCCAGAAAATCCAGCACGAAGAGTGAATTGTGTGTCTTATGGCGTTACTTATAGTTCTCATCTTTAGTCCTGCAAAACATATTCCACATCTGTTCAATGTATCTAATCAAATGTATCCTATGATAGATCATGCAATATATAAGAGATAAAGAGAAATTTATTTTGATAAATTGTATCGAGTCAAATGCACATGCCTAAATGTAATTACAAACCAATTATAGAATACTGAATAAAATCGTCAAAATGAGAAAGGTTGTTTAAAAACTTTGATAAAATTCAAAACCTAAGCACAACCATAAATCAAACCCCAAACGCAGAAGACCACCAACAGAAAACCTAAAACAAAAAAAAAAAAAAAATAGTATTGTAGAAAACCTCAAACAAAAGTTTTCAGATTTTACAACAGTTTTTGAATTTTTCTTCAAGAAATTACATTATTGAAATAAATTTGATTTTGATACTGTAATTAAGATTTAATGTTTTTGACAGGAGAAGATTCAATTGTTCTCTCTTAATTGATTGTAGTTCATATGAAATAAATATATCCTCTGAATATTTTGGTCTATTTAGCGGATAATAGATAGGCAAATTAATTGGAGGCTGGCACCGAAGTATACAACCTCTCCCCCCAATGTACTTCTAAGGCTCATATTCGTATACAACGGAAGTAACACACTCAAAGCTATTCGAACTTCCAAATGTCAATACAAAAAATCAAACGTCTCCTGTAGTGGAATCCGCCACCGCTCAAATCAAATCTCGATTTTTCGGGAAAAGAATCTTCCTCAATTCATGCGTGGCCTCGATTGCCTCACATTCTATTCGCTCCAAATTAGGGATGTTTCCCATAATTAATTTTCCAATTACATCGAATCCTTTTAATAGTAGTGTCCGAATATCATCTGCTCATGTGAAATTAACAAAGAGTTGAGTAGAGTTGTAAATAGATAATGACCACATGACTACTTGATTCTTTGAAGTGATGTGGAGTGTGGATGCATTTGAAGGTGGAGATGATCATGAGTGGAGGGAAGAAGGGGGAGCCGATGAGCCAGTAGAAGCTTGGTTCGTTCTTTCTCATCACAGTTTACAACACAAAACTTGAATGGTGGTGCTCTCTTTGTCCTTGGATTTGAATAGAGCACTCTCAACATAAACTGAACATTGTTACTTCTCAAGTGCTGCATTCGCATCATAAGGATGTAATTTGAAAGTTATTTGGATATCGGAAGTATCATCGATTACTTTCTCCCTCCGTGGCACATCCCTTGACATCTCATGATTTACTGACCTGAGTGATGCTTTAGAAATTAATTTTGAGGGCTCATAATGGTATACCAATTTTGAGATAAGAAATTGACACAAAAAAATAAGCATAAAGCATAACAATACCTTTTGACTCGAAGGTTAATAATCCATTCCCAGCAGTATGTCACAAAAATAACCCCGCCACCCTGGAGGCAACAAATAGAAATTCATCTAAGACACTTTAAATACATGGTATGAAATATTTTTGACACACATCAACCTTGAGACAAACCCCCTATATATTCCAGAACCCAAATATACGAAATACCTTAATTTTTAGAGCACATTTGCTTTAATTGTCTGGAATGCAAGAAGCAAATAAAAACACTAAATTATTAAGAGCAAACCCAAATAAACATAAATATATACACGAATAAGCACTGAAGCAGATTCAAACCTAAAAAATACCTAGAGTTAAAATAGTATAATAGGTGCCTCAACCATTTTTTAAATGAAGTCAGTTCAACAACTTCCTAATGTAGTTTCTCAATCATCCATGTATCCTCTCCCAACCATTGACACAAATGATTAGCACACCTTTTTTCCTCTAAGGCCTTCCTCCTATTGAGTTCTCCAAGCTTTCTTTACTCCTCCGCCTTGGACATTTATGAATCTCCACATTTTTTTGCCTCTTTAGACTTTACCAAAATTTTCACAACTAGGTGGTGTGACCTATTTGTTTACTGGGAAACTGAAAAAAATACAAAAGAACTAAGTGTCAAACCAATTAGAGTCAATATAATAAAATAAAAAATGATAAAAGAAACAAAGTGATGTATATTTTAACAACAAACAATACACAAAACATGTTTAAATCTTGCAAACATATTAGCAAATAACTCATAATCACACCCAAAGAGATGGTCCACAGAGGATAATAAAACACAAACATGTGTAACATATATGCGTAAGATAATAAAAGCAAACAAATTGAAGAAAATATGAGTAAAAGCAAACACATTGAAGAAAATATGAGTAACCATGGTTTAAATTCAATACAAATAATATCTAGTCCCTTTGGTTTATAACTAAAATGGATGAATCATTTTATAAAGATTTACACACCCTTCAAAAAAACCCTGTGTTACTCGAAAAATTACAACTCATACACTTTCTTTAAATGGTTCATACCTAAATCTACACACATGTAATTTCCAACAACTAAATATCATTATGAAAATCATTCATGGATAACTTCTTGTTGAGTAAAGTATATTTAAAACAGTATTTATGAGAAACCATGGCTTTTGTTTTACTCTTGTTTCTTTTTCAACTGAGCTCCCAGAAATATCGGTGTACCTTAGGTAGATCTTAAGGGATGCTTGCAGTGCACTTTGATAGGTAAGAGCCATCAATGTTATAGGGCCATAATCCACGGTTACTAATACCCGCTGTAGGTTTTCCAGTTGCAGGATAGCAATTTTTTTGTGTGCCAAAATATGATCCTAGCCAGTGCATCATTCAAGATATTGAGCTTTGAATTAAGAACCAAAAATCACCAATAAAAATATTGACAAATATCCAATAATCACCAATAAAAATATTGATTAATAATCACCAATGAAAGTTTCAAGTTAAAAGTATAAGTTAAGATGAGTAAATCTCACATTGACATTTTTTCAAACAACTGACACCCAACTGAGAAAACACAAAATTTCTGAAAAATCAAAATCTAACTTTTCTATATCGAAAACAAATTGACAAAAAATGAGATATATTACCTGATAAAAATAGTGTGGGAAAATTTAATAAATCTCTAGTCAAATTTCAAAGTCAGTACCTAGATTGTCTAAACATTAAAAAAAACTTCAACAAATGTTTGTAGTAAGAGAGATAGGTGCATACCTTTGAGCCACTAAAATTTGTAGTATTATATAGTGGGTATTTACAAAACAATTAAAAAATGAAACAATAATATAACTACCCATGTTTAATTCAATCGATTGGAAAAAGAACAAAACTCATAACCTTAACTTCAAGTTTTACGGAAAGACAAAATGGTGTGTTGGCTCACATCCAAAATGAATGGAGATGGTCATGGTTCTTGAGCGAACATGTGAGATTCCAACGCAGACATCATTGTTGAGAGAGGGAACATGTGAGAGAGAGAGAGCGACTAGTGAGACAGAGAAAAAGTAGATAGATTATCGAGGGTAGTTCAAATTAAAGTAAGAGAGAGGACAAATTTTTGGGTGGGATGTTGATAAGGGAAAAACTGAAGTTGGTAAGAGGGAGAGAGGTGTTCAAACTCAGCCATTGAATTCTTTCACGAGAGGGAGAGAGAGAGAGAGAGAGAGAGAGAGAGAAATACGTGAGTGATTGATGGGTATGATAATACTGGGTAGAATTTCAAATTAAAGGTGAAATAAGATTGGGTTGTACTATAGTACATTCTATTAGTGTGTAAGTGAGAATCTAACCTTTCATTTAGTTATGGATGATTTTGATGATTCAATCCTAGCCTCTACTTGTGTTATCCCTTTATTGAATAGTGTCAATATTTTTACTTTTATATATATATATATATATATATATATATTAGGTGTACAGACACAGGGATGCCTGGATGAAGATTCTTTCGAGTCAGACGCTCGCTGCAACAGCTGTGGATGCATGCAAGTTTACTGTAGACGCTTCTATCCTTGTAATATAGATAGGAAGTATTGTAGTATCACTCGGGCCGAAATCCTAATTGTATTTAATTATTCTTTTACTGCCTTTTAGTGCGACTTTTGATTTGGTTCTAATATGTTAAACCAAATGTTCGGTTATTTTTATTTCATTTTAGCTTCATATATTTAATCTGTGTATGTGTTTTAATTGAAAGTCTTGTTTAAAAAGATTAGTTAAATAAAATTTTGATGCCAGCCTAATAGGTTATTTGTAATTAATTTGGTTTTCGACAGTGATGCTGAGAATGAACCATATGAGACTCCTGTTTTATTTGGTACATGATTGATAGCCCTGTATTTTATTAGGCGAGGTGTCATAGATGATATCAGAGCATCAAGTTCTAGTGTCCTTAGGAATCTGTGAGGACGTACTACCTTTTAAGCACTGCTCTCGATTGATATAGAGCCTTAGGATTAGGATTGTTAATTTCTCTTGTGATATTTCATTCTCCTCCCAATATATAAGATTACAGTAAATCTTTTGCGCGCTCATTTGAGCTCGTGTGTTGATCGAGAATGAGCGACCAGAGAAGGTTGTGATGAGGGCAACAGAAGGCGGGGCTTATTTGGAGTTGTAAGTTCAAGTGGGGGGAAAGGGTTGTAGTCGAGGTCCCTCCCATTGTGACATTGTCAAGGATTGCTATGATGACTACTAAAGTATAGTAGTTATAATTATCCAAGTACTGCTATAGCAGAGAGTGGTGCTAAACTTGAATTACCTAGTGAAGTTGAATTGGAATGGTTCGAAAGGTATTTGATAAGGACCATACATTGAAGTTAAGTCATACGGAGTAAGCGTAACATTACTCAGGGGAAATAAAAGGCTCATAAGCTTTGGATTAGAGCAGGGTATGGAAATACCCATATGTGTACATGTGAGGAAAAATTTTCACTCGTGGGAGAAATATTGAAATGGTGGGAACGACGGTCACCATATTTCGGGGAGTAGGATGTTTTGTTCATAGAGGAATCTCACGAATGGTTTTAACTGTAAGTTCCTTTGTTTTATTAGAAATGAAGAGAATGTAGTTCCTAACTTATTCACCTAAAGATCGGTTAGAGACCGATAGTGAATAAAGAGATATGGAATAGTGAACTTTATACCGAATGAAGGTAAGAACAATGAAGGTAGAATCCTTTCGAGGAATGATATGTTCACTAGTAAGTGCTGCTAACACTTATGAAGAATGCGTGTGTTCGTGGACCCCATTGGTGGACATCCACCCGGGGAATTCATTGAAACATGGTTGTTGAGGCCGGTAGTGGAGTTTCCTTTTCTCGAAGAAGTTAAGGGAACTATGAAGACAATTGTCAGGATCGGGACTATAGGGTCCAAGATACTGATAACCTTAACATGGTCAGGGTGGCTAGAGATGGGGAATATTGAAATATGGACCGTAGAACCACGCAGTTAATCCTTGATCGGTAGGAGTTAAAGGACAAGAGTAGGGTGCCTAGAGGGGGAAATAATTAACGTATTTTTTTATTCAATAACGTCAAGTATACCATGTCCAAGAACCATTTGGAGTATCCAAGGAAATTGGCAAGAAGGTTGTTACAAGTTTTTCCTCAGTTGAAGGAGATATATTTTGTGTGGTTGTATAGTGTCACCGTAATTTTGTTAGTATATATTCGTGTGTGTGATTCGAGCTTTGTGGTAGTACCAATAACCTTATATAGTGTATGTCTATATGTTTTCTGCGGTGGCGGGGCTCAATTTTCTTCATTCGTTATGAAGACGAATGTTGGCATATCGATCTTATATTTTGTTTGCACTGCTTGTTTTATATGTGATATATGAGTATGGTATTATTTTGAGTATAATATGTTCTTAGTTGATCGCAGAAATAGTATGCTAATGATTGAAGGACTATCGTATCTGCTATTCCAGGGTAGAACAGGTTGTTGTTGTGATATCTCACCTGGATACAGGTTGAGCTCGTCTTTGTTATGTGCATAGATGAAACTTTGGTGATCAGATGTTTCATTATCGTGACTTAAGTGTGTGGCGACGTTATAGATATGATTTAAGGTATATAGGGTTTATTGTTGAGCTGTGAGTTTAAGCTCATTATTGTTTGCGCTAAGGACTAGTGCTAGTACAAGCGCTTAGTGGTGTGGCTCCTGTAAAGAAATAGGATTTTAAACCGCATTCTGTCGATAGGTGGGATGGGATTATCCCAGTGGCATATTTGAAGCTAACAGACCTCCATGAACGACAATGTTAAGAAATAGTGTATAGGAGGGGTTCCTTATTTGTATTTCTCTTACGAGATGCTCTACGCACAAACATTAAAGACGTCGGGAGTGGAGAGATGTTATGGGATGCAAGGATGATAGTTTCGATGATAAGTCACCTAGTGTAGAGAAAACACGATAGACCGAGAGTCATGAGATGATTTCATGTTTATGAAAATGAATTTCCTATGGAAAGAGCACTGAAATGGTTCTCTTACCGCAAGTATGTGTGTGAGGCAAGGTAAAAGAGAATTGATTAAGGCTTATAGCCAAACCTTGAATAAAAGGCAAAATTGGAGGTAGTATATTTTGGGTGTGATGTTCGTAACACATTTGTAGAGAATAGGCTCCCCGATTAGTTAGACTTTCCATTTTTCCAAGGTGGAAGGGTAGAGTGTTATAGTTTCCTTAGTAGGTTAGGGAGGTAGGATATAGGACGTCCCACTGGTGTGACTTAGGCCGTTATATCTGGACGATCGAAGATGCAAGGAAGTAGTGTAATGGGAGGTTTCCTTTTCTGGATTTCTCTTTACGAGATGTCCCATGCATGAAACTGAGAAAATGTTGGAAATTGAGAAAGGTCTTGGGCACTCGGGACATGGTTACGGTAGTACTCATCTCACATAGGTAGGAAACGAATTGACCTTAGGATTATTAGGAAGTAAGGTTAGTAGGACTAATGGCGTCGATATAAGGCGATAGTGTGAGTTAACCACTAGAAGATTGGTGGGTTAACCTCAAGTAGGATTGAAGTTCGAAAATTTTCAGGTTAGGAAAACCCATGTGTTAGTATCGGGCCGAGGAAGTGACGTCTGTTTGTAGAGAGAGTGTTATGTGTGTGATCTTTACAATAATTATGCAGATCGACACGGGTCAAAAGGTGTATGGGAATCTTGGTAAGTTGATTTTATATATCGCCTGAGGTAGAAGAGGCGTATTATGCAAGCTAAAGGTTATGCTGCGAGGCAGTTCTCAATGGATTTGAAGCGTGTTGGACAGAAAGTCGCAGAAGTCGCATGATAATATAATTGTATGGGTGCAATAAGAGTTTACACACACTCAAGCTAATCGAGAATACTGACGGGAGTAGTCAAGTGGTAGGGTAGTTTCCCTTTTTCAGGGAAATTCGAAGTCTAGATAGAGATGAGTGGACACCCAGAGTAGCGAATCTCCAATAGGATCAATAAGTTAGAGCGGTGGTTATGGGCTCATTTTGTGCGATTATAGAAGCACTAGGTACGATGTGATGTTAGAGTCAACCTTATAACCGAGGCAACATGGTAGATCATGGAGATCTAGATAAGATAGTAGTAGAGTACTGAACGAGTGTATGGTTTAGTGCCATTGATTAGTACCATTCCACTTTTATGCGTTAAGAGGTGGAGTAATTCACGATCCTATGTTAGCATCAGTTATATTTGAATTTAGGGGGAAAAATTCCATTGTAAGGGGGGGAGTATGTAACACCCCGCACTTTTAGGGATAATTAAATTTTATAAGTGGGAGAAATTTGGAGATTAAGGGGAATTCTGTGAACAATAATTTTAGGATTTATGAACATTTGATTATCGCTTGTGTGTGTTACATTTACTTTGAGACTAATTAAATGAGTTAGATTATTTTAATTACCTATCGCAATTGGGTAAAGCGACAAAAGGTAATATTTTAATTGGAAAACTCATATTAAGATGTATTTGGTCTAATTAGTGAATTGTGAGTAAGTGACTCAGATGGAGATTTTGAGTACGCAGTTGGTTCTGGAATGGCCGAGATAGTCAGAATAGAGTATCCAGGAGTAGTGTTACGGTTACGGGAATTTTTGGACTAATAGGGACTCTTAATTGAGTAAACGAGTCATTTTTGGTTTTAATAAGGGATAAACCATTTTCTCTCATATAAAATACATGAGAGAGTGGGAGAAGGGAAAAAAAGGGAGAAAGGAAGAAGGAAAGAAAAGAAGAGAGAAAGATGAAAACAAAGGGAGATTCCGGCCAAACTTCGCGGGATTTGACTCGAGGTTGTCGGATTTTATCCAAGAGGCAAGTGTTTACTTTCTTATTTCGTTCAAAGCATAAATCTCATATTATAGTTGGTACAAATAAACCACAAAGATTTTGGGTTGGGTTTTCGTGAATGAAAACGGGTTTTCGGAAGTTTAACGTACAAACCCCAGATAATATCCAAATTGGGAGACTTAGAAATTTATTGAAATAAATTGTTGATTCTTGGTTCTAGGATGATTAGAACCAATTTCTCTTGAATAAAATGGTTGGTTGTGGTTAAATAAGGTTGGGAGAAGGAGTAGAAAGCTTAATGGTATTTCAATGGCTGAAATAGAGTTTCGGGGAAAAAGATCCCCTAATCAATCGATGACCAGAGGTCGATCGATCGATCCTTCAGCAAAACTGACAATTTCGGCTTGTTTTATTTAAATGGCATAAATTACTAATTTTATTGTTTCTAGCTTTTTAAATTGAGGAAATAGAGATTCATTTAGGGAATCATTATCTAGACACTTGAGGAAATTATGGGGGTTAGTAGGGTATTATGATCGTGTGGTACTAAAAGTCTATTTTCGAGGAAAATAAATAGATTGAGGAATTAAATGTTTAGGGTTCCTAAAATAGAGTGGGGACCTCCAAATTAATTTTTGAGCGATATGTAAACTTTGGGTTAATGGTAAATGGTATCCATGACTTACTTAATTAGGGGTTTTTGGGATCAAAAACACTCGAGGTAGTATTTCGACGAACGATTATATATAGATAATTGTGCGAGTAGATAATGTAATTATGTGCCGACTATAATTAAGTGAATCCTACATGGCGACTATAATGGAATTTGGGTTAGTCTAAAGGTAAGTTGAGGGTATACTTATTAAATGGTTATGAATTAGGATATTCGGAGAGTGTATAAATCCCTAAAGGTGATCAAGGTGCGAGGCATATTTATGTAAGAGAAAATTTATAGGATTAGTATTTAAGTAGGAGAATACTTAAATATTATTACGAGATTGGCAATGATAGTCTAATATACATTTGAGTAGTGATATATATATATATATATATATATATATATATATATATATACACGTTGTGTGCTGAGAGCTTAGTGGATCTCAACGAACAACATTGCCAGTTAGTAGTGTATCGGGGGGCTTCCTTATTTGGATTTCGGTTAGCGAGACACCCCATGCACGAATGTAGCGCAATGTTGGGAATGGAGAGAAGTTTAGCCCTTAGTACTCATGTTAATTAGGATTTTTAGAGATTGGGTGGTATCATTTAGTTGGGCTGGGTAATTTTACTTGGATGTAAAAGGTATGCGATAGGTGCGCACTTCTAGAAGAGGGGTGAGGGGTATCTCGTGGCAGTGTGATACCAATTTAAATATGAGATAAAACATATTTTAAAATATTGCATTTATGCACTTGCAAAATATTTTCACAACTCGGGCTCTCACCCGTTTCTATATTTTTTCCCTCTCTTGCTATTGCAAAATATTTTCTGGATGAAGATTCTTTCGAGTCAGACACTTGCTATTGCAGCTGTGGATGCATGTAGGTTTACAATAAACGCTTCTATCCTTGGAATCTAGATAGGAAGTCTTCTAGTATCACTCGGTCCGAAATCCCAATTGTATTTATTTATTCTTTTATCGCCTTTTAGTGCGGCTTTAGATTTGGTTGTAACATGTTAATCCGAGTGTTCGGTTATTTTTATTTCATTTCAGCTTCATATATTTAATCTTTGTGAATTTTTTATTTGAATGATTTGTTTAAAAATATTAGTTAAATAAAATTTTGATGCTAGCCTAATAGGTTATTAGTAATTAATTTGGTTTTCGACAGTGATGATGAGAATGAACCACATGAGACTCTTGTTTTAATTTGGTACAAGATTGATTGCCCGGTATTTTATTAGGTGGGGTGTCACATTAAACATGTTGATATCTTACTTCTTCATCTGATTCCAATACTTAATGCATAGTTTCGACTTCTTTGTCTATTATGAACAAAAAAGGGGAGAATAAATTGAGGGGGATTTTTCATTTTCCATTTAAAACTCTATGCATCACGACAGTATCCTTATTTGTCTCATGTATGTAGGAAAATCCATTGGGACGATGATCATTTCGACACACATAAGATGAAGACAATGTTTTCTAGTGTCAACTTCCAGTTTCATAATTGAAGACTTACAAATGTTCTATTCTATTTTTATTTATATTTTGGAACCGTAGAATATTGTATTAAATAATAGGATTCAGTTTTTCTTAGGATGGTGTTTAATACCCGAATAGCCAAAGGGGAAGATTTGTAAGAGCAAAATTAATGAATAATCACATTTTTATTTTAGTTTGGCATATTCTCTTACACAAACACGTCACCTAAAAACGTCTTTGATACCACTTCTTGGTATTTGAAGATTACAGTGAAGACAATCAAAGAATGCAAGATTTGGCCACTTAACAATCATGGAAGAAGTATGAGTTTGGTGAGGTAAAAAGGTTCTGAAGTATTTTCTAGGGTTTACCTAGTATTTTATCAGGTAATATTTTCTTACAGGAGCTCAAAATTTTTATAATTTTTGTTTGGAAATCTTGACAATTCATTCAAAAAAAGCAGACCCTCGAATTTCTTGTTATGTCATAATGAGATCTTAGTAGAAGGGATCATTTGAACAAGTTTGATGTTGTTTCAAACAAGAACCATTTATGATTTTACTATAATCTCATTACAATTTTTTATTCTACTGTCATTTGAACAAGATTCAATGTCATTTGAACAACTTACCCCTTCACTCGCCGACGAATACAAATTTTTTTTTTTAAATATTTTCTTCCTAAAATCTTTTATGTCTATCATTTTTATTTTTCCTTCTTATAAAAAGACTAAAGTGGATCAGCCTTCTTAAGAACTCTTTTTCATAAAGAAAGACATCTTTTGAGTTATCTTTTTATGATCAAACACCCCTTATCATATTCCTCACCCCCAGGAATTATTCAACATAACTATTATCTACATCAATAAGGATTATTGATAGGTTACCTTTGTAGACACTTTTCTCTACAGCTGTTTTTGTGGCACAAGAGTCCACTACTGAAGAAAAAAGAAAGCCGAATCGGTTGATACCAAGGGTAGGCCTCTACCGGTGGACGATTATGGAGCTAAATCGTATATGTTGGCATTTTTCAGACTCTGTGCATCTAACCTAGTTTTACTATGTGTTTTGTAAGTCAATTGAATTCAAGACTGTCAATAGTGATGAATAAAAAGTTTTGCCCTGCAAATGGATTTTTTCCTCATCTCAATTGTGTTTTTGCATGTTTGGATAAAAAATTGCAAATCTATATTTATACCCAATTCGCATGGACAAAGTAATTAATTGAAGATTAAAATATGTATTTGTATGTTGGTGCATTTAATTAAATAAATTGATCCGTTAATTCGTCCACACTCTCAATAAAGCTGTTCGGAGAACTTTTTGATTGGACTCAAACTGCGTTTTGTAAAATGAAATGTTAGAATCCAAATGACTTGGTACATATGAGTATACATATAATCTTACACTCTTCATTCTAAAATATCTAATATTTAAATTTGTTCAATCATCACAAGGATGATGGTTATATATCTCCTAAGTTTCATTGACTATGAAACCAAATTGTACCATTACGAACGCTCGATGTAAAACTGTTGAAATATATAAATCAATAATCTTGCTACACATAATAAGTTAAAAATTATATAAATAATTTTTTTTCATTTCCACATTAAATCCAAGTCTCTGCATTTGTGACTATATTAAAAGAAATTTCACGAATCAAATAAATGCGTTTATAATGAACATTTTGCATAATAATCCATGAATAAAATTTTAAGTTACGTATATGAGACAAACCAGTCTCTACAAACACCAACAATTCGTTAAGAAAAGAGTATCATTGAAATGTTGTAACACCCCGTCCTCCCGGGGAGAGTGAACGGAGCGCCACTCATCTTGTAACACCCCATCCATCCGGGGAGTGCGAACGGAGCGACACTCATCGATAAAATTAAACTAATCCACAATCACAAGGTATAGAGCATCTAAATCCCACAACAACAAGAGTGGAAACCACTAATCTCAAATCTCTTCAAATAAATACAACAAATCTCTCGAATTAAATACAACATCTAACTCGAAATAAAATAAATCCCAATGCTCTATACATCAAAATAAATAAATACAAGTCTTCTCAAAAGTATTAAAAATTCTTACCAAAATATCCAAGATAAAATCAATCTCCAATAATTCATAGCGCCCAAATCCACGCTAACCTGCCACTAAAAGAAAATATGGGGAAGTACACAATACGACAGGAAAGATGCTCAACAAATATATGCTAGCGATGAATAAAGCATAACAAAACGAGTACGAATATTCAAATCAAATACAAATCTCAATAGCATTTTATCAATATAATTTCTCAACAACAAATTAACCAGGTCACAAGGCCTCACCCTATCCACATATGCTTTATTAAGACATAGCCCGGGAAGCAGGAATTTTGGCGGGTTCCCTAACCTCCGTGCCATATTAAAATCTCATGACAACGTGCTCAATTACAACATGAATAATTCCACATGAATCGAAATAATTTCAACAATTATTTTTCTAGATTTCCAAGAATTTATCAATTCAAACATGAGTTTAATTAACAAGAATTGAACGGAATAGCACTCGCGAGATTAAGGAGCATATTGTGTAAAACCCCATACCTCAAACCATGATGAGAAACCAATGATCACATCCTCAAGATCAACACAAAATATCTACAGAAGATCCTTCAAGAACCTCCAACAAAAATAGCCCCAAGAACACCTTTATTCTAAGGTTGGAACTCCTAAATCTCAAGGGCCAAAGTATAATTAAAAATGAGAGGAAAATAAAATATATTTTCTGCCAAAAGTTGTGCCAAAAGTACGTTAAAAAGGTTTGCCCATGACTACTTTTATAATGCAAATAAATGAAGAGTTGGAAGACAAAAGACTCCTTTAAATATGGCAAAGAAATGAAGAGTTGGAAGCCAAAACAACTCTTGAAAATTACTTCTTGTTCACAAAATCTAGGGAGGTCGATCGATCGACTCCTAGGATCGATCGATCGATCCTTCAGGAGTTTTGACAGTTGTCGACTAAGAATTCCAAAAGTTAAAAACATTTAAAAATAATTTTAAAATCCGTTACCGTTTGAAATTCTTGCCTTAAAAAATAATAACCAACATCTTTGAGCAATAAAAATAATTTTATCAAAAACTTTATTTTTCCACTATATTTTGAAAATACCCCAAAAATTACGCGGGTTTTTACAAATGCATTTTGAATCTCTTGAAAATTCTTAAAGATTGGATATAAGAGTTTGCATTTGCTATTGACATGAAGAAAACACGATCCGATATAGAATGACTACGTCTAATACACTAGGATTAAGAGAATGTTATCAAAATCTTCTAGCATATTTTGTAGGGATAGTTAACTATGTCTAATACACTAAGGATTCTTTATAATGCCCGACATATTTTGATATCAGGGTTGATCAAGTCCACATATTAGAATATACAATTTGATATAGTTTAAAATATAGTTCCTAGCATGTGACATAAATCTAAGATAATTTAAAACTTTTCCAACAATATAAGATGCAGGAAATAACAATAAGAATAATCACCAATAGTGTAGTATAATGCACATTAACTTCCAATAACCCAATAATATAAAAAAATAAAAAATAATATTCAAAGTACCATATTGTGGTAACAAGTGACCCATCAGTAGAATACAAGATGGTAAGGAAGATACACCATAGATAAAATAAATCTCCAAAGTCCAAGCCTGTTCTCTAAGATCTAACCACAACTAGAAACTCAAAACTAACTAGAGATCTTATTCAATTGAATTAAGGAACACTGTAAAGATAATAGCTACATTTCCTAAATAGGGTATACATAACTCAGTTCGAAGTACTAAATGAAACAAATACAATAATAAAGACTTTTATATAACAATAACATTAACTCTTAAATTTTTGTATCAATGTTAACTATATAAAATAATCAACTATTTAATTAACAATATGATCTAACAATTCATATGATTTCAAGAGTTAAAAAAAACTATCAAGTTACGAATAAGGTTTAACATCTAACCACATAATATTATATTTTCCACAACTATCTACTCATTAGCAAAAATTAATAACATTTCTTATCGACGATGGATCTCAAGAACTATCAGGTTATAAACGATACAAAAAATTAGATAATATTTAATCCAATATATCATTAAAAACCTTATGTTAACATTTATAAGAGTATAGCATACTCAAGTGCCCCGTGACATTATGAATTTTCTTATACCTTGATACAAAATACATTTTTAGTCTAGTTCTTGAAGTCTTCGAAAAGATCTATCAAACTCATAACTGATCATGCATGTCGTTTTCTTCGGTTTAATCATGTAGGATGAATTTATATGTCTGGCACACTTATATTCTTCCTCGGTTAAACTGTTTTGGTAATTGGAAAATCTTTCTTATTTAACGTTGTAGTTATTTTGACCTGAGATTACCAAATCCAAAGATGCTGTATTCTTTTCATAACAAAACTATTTTTTTTGTACATCTTTACATTTAGAGTTTTTCTAGTCCTTGGTTGAAAATGTTAAAATTTTATGTTTTGTAAAATTATCAAGACAAGGCATTTTTTATTTTCATTTAAGACATTGCTCACCGAAGGTTTGCTAAAGTGACATAAAACTTTGCTTTACCGAAGGTCTAGTTTGATGGTCATGAATATATGGAAACTAAGTCGATTTACAAGTCTTGAACATTTTGCGACCTTCATCGCTAGTGGCTGACATCAGCGAAGGTACCAACTTACTTGTCATAACGTATGGTAACCATACTTAAAAATATATGCTTATATCTGTGAACTACTTCACCGACCCTTAGTGTTATAGGTTGTGAAGCATCTAAGGTACCCACGATTTATACCGAACTTCTTCAATTTTTGAGATCTTTTAATTAGGATTTCATTAGAACTTAGATCTAGACACAATTTTTGTTTGTAGACAATAAATATTGCTTCTTATCTAATTGGAGTGAGTCACTTGAGTGTTTACCCACTTCTCTTCATACACACATCTTATACATACTCTTCCACGAATTCTTCTCCCCTGTTTACTTTAAGGGAGAAATGTTTAATGAAGAAAAAATATTTAATATATTTTTTTATTCTTATCTTGTGTGGTTTTCAAGATTTTTGATTCTTGAAAGAAATAATTTTTTACTCAAGCAATATTTGACTAATAATTTTCCAAATATTATTTATTATTAAGTACGAACTTCTTAGCATGATATTTCGATGGAACATATTTACTTGTTGTATGACATTGGATATGATCCTTATAGTTTGGATTTGATGAGCATGATGTTTGATCATATTGTGCCTTATTTAAAGGATGAGACGGAGTCTCATGCACTTCCCTTCGGTCCTATGATCAAACTCTTGATTTTAAAATTGAGGGCTCCTATTCTTCTAGATGAAGTGACAAAAAATCCTCAGGAAATGATCTCAATTCATCTATATTATAATTACACTACTCATTTGGGCAACTATATCAGATTGTCTGTCGCACCGAATATCGGGCAACTATATCGGATTGTCTATTCCACCATATATTGTGCCTCCTAATCTTCATGCTCCATGCTATTTTTGTACATGTCAAAGGTTGGGCGTGAATACTACATATTGTGGGTACCCGGAATTAGGATGATGGGCCTAGACGAGTAGCCCAATTATATAGGACCAAAGTCCAGAACCCCCATATATTAATCGGTTATGATTTAGTCTTCTCCCATGTTCCCGTCAAGAGGGGTTCTAGGAGAAGATGGAAAATGTGGGGGAGTCCAACACCCCCACTCCCTGAAATGGACATGTATATAATAAACCCTAGGTCCGGGGAAAAGGACACATTGTATTCTCTATAATCGCTCTCCGAAGTATATAGAAATAATACTGACTGAACCACGTACATCTCTTATTGTGTGATTTAGACATTTTTTTTTCTTTTTATGCTTGGTGATTGAGATTCTCTTATCTCTTTGTTTTGTATAATAATTTTCACCACAATTGGCGCCATATGTGGGAATCGTTTATCTTCCCTGAGAAAGCCCACACCCAGAAAAAAAGCTCGAAATGTCTGGTCATAGTAGTAATGCTCCCCAAGCAGGAGATATGCAAGAACCATTTGCTCCTCGCAGGATTAGATCTGAAGTTTGACGTTTTGATCCAAGGGCTCACTTAGAAAGGACAGCCTCAAAATAAATCCAAGGACCAGTGAGGTCCACACAGATATCCAGGTTGATTGATGCATATGAGGCGAGGCTCCACGAGCAAAGGGAGTCTTCTCGCAGGCATGAGGCTGAGAATGATCGCCTGAAAAGAAGATTAGAAAGAATGGAGAGATAGCTCTATCGTGGTACCAAAAGCGCCCATACCTCACTCCTAGGCCTCAGGGGAGAAAGTCTCGCAGCCAAGGAAGGAGCCCCAGGTGCGGATCCCAAAAAGTTAAGGGAAACGAGTCAGAGGATGACCTGCTCGAGAAATTGCGACTAACTCGCAATCATAGGAGCCCAAATTGCAGCAACAAGAACATACGAAGTATGTTCCGAAGGGAGATGGACCAACACCCTGCACATCACGGTACCAGATCGACCTATGAACTCGCAAGGCGAGCTCTCAAAACTTAGGTGAAATCACCTTTCTCGAGGGAAATAAAAGAAGAGGAATCCCACAAGAATTTTTCTATTCTAAGGTTTAAGATTTATGATGGTAAGACTGATCCCATTGATCACATTAGGGAGTACCGACAAGCCATGACTCTCTGTAATATTCGAGACGCACTAATGTGCCGAATTTTTCCCTCGAGCTTACATGATGTGGCACAGAAATGGTTCAAAAATCTCCCCCACTGGTCCATTAGGAGTTTCAAGTCCCTGCCGAGATCTTTACGGCCCGATTCATTACCAGTAGCTTCCCATCCCAAAAGGATGGATGCTTCGCTGAAAATGAAAAAGATGCCTTAAGAGACCCTCCGAGACTACGAGAAGTGGTACTGGGAGTTATTCAATGAGGTCGAGGACTGCTTAGAGCAAGTGTCAGTGGACTCTTTCAAAATTAGGCTACCCAACTCTTCCCTTCTTTACCACTCCTGATGAAGAAGGAGGCCATGACCATCGACGACCT
Organism: Sambucus nigra; assembly: GCA_949130495.1. Lineage (NCBI taxonomy): Eukaryota > Viridiplantae > Streptophyta > Magnoliopsida > Dipsacales > Adoxaceae > Sambucus > Sambucus nigra. Next base: position 649,448,865 of record OX422208.1, read on the forward strand.
AAAGGCCCACATAGAGAAATATGCCAAGGTGGAAGATGTCACCTGTCTCAGCAGAGGGGAAAACGGTCGAGCTAAGCTCGCTGCCAAGGGCAGTGAAAAAATCGAGAACCAGAAGAAAGGAGGAATGAACGGGGGTAAAAATGGCTCCAAGAATAGAGGCAACACTGATGTGTCAAAAGCATTTAAGGCGGTAAACACAGTCTTTAGAGAACTAATTTACAAAATTTTTGCAAAAATCAAAGACGAACCATTCATCAACTAGCCCAGGAAAATGGGAGGAGATCCCTCTAAGAGAAATAATGCACTGAGATGTGCTTTTCACAAAGAGGGATGGCATAAGACTGAGCATTGCAAAGATCTTAAGTCCCACCTCGAAGAGCTGGCCCAGTCTGGACATCTGAATGATTTCGTGGAAAAAAAGACTGAGAAAGTTACTGCCCATAGAGAGGCAAGGCCCGATAATGCGCTTAAAGACGATGTCAGCCACAAATTTGCAGTAATTCATGTGGTATCTGACGTGAAGCAGATTTAGGGAAATTCATCTCGAATGGAGGTAAAAAATCTTACTGCAATGATGCAAGCTTTTCAGAACGATCGAGTGAAAACACAGTCAGGAAGCCGTCGACGAGTAGATGCTGTCGACTATAGTAAGCATATCGTATTTACAGATGAAGATCTGGTGGGAGTGAGAACCCCACATCATGATGCTTTAATCATTACTGTCAAGATAGCAAACTATGACATCGACAAATTGCTCGTCGACCAAGGAAGCTCATCCGAGGTGATGTATCTCGACCTGTTCAGAAAATTGAAATTTAGCACTTTCCCTTTAGTTGGCTTTGCTGGAAAGATGACTATGCCCTTGGGAAAGATAGTGCTTCCAGTAAGGGCAGGAAATGTTTCTAAAATGATCAAATTTCTGATGGTCGACATTGACTCACCATATCAGGCTATCCTCGGTAGAGGGTGGTTACACGCAATGAAGGCATTCTCCTCGACCTACCGTTAGAAACTCAAGTATGTGACCGAGCGAGTAGTAATAAAGATCCATGGCAATCAAGCGATGGCGAGAAGATGCTTCATAGCAGCTATCTGCCCAAAACCAGAGAAGAAGGTCGACAAGCACAACGAGAAGGTTGAAGAACAAGGAGGTCTGATACCTTCTAAATAGCAATTAAAATATGAAAGGCCTGGAGTAGAGGAGACTAGGATCCTCCCATCTGAACATTTCATCGAGGACCTGGAAGAAATCACAGCTGGAGATTGCGATGATAGAAGGATCTTCTTGATTGGAGCTTCTCTCATAGATTAGGAGAAGAAGGAATTGACAACCCTGCTAAGGAACAATATAGACGTATTTGCTTGGGATCTATAGGAGCTGCCTGTAATTGATCCTAGTATGGTTTGTCACTAGCTGCACATCGATCCCACCTTCAAACCAATCGTGCAGAAGGCACGATGAACTGCACCCGAGAAGGCAAAAGCCTTGGAAAAAGAATTAGAAAAACTATTGGATGTAGGATCCATATGGGATGTACAATTCCCTAAATGGTTATCCAACCCAATAGTAGTTATAAAAAGAAACGGGAAGTGGAGAGTTTGCATCGACTTCACTGACCTCAATAGAGCGTTCCCTAAGGACATTTTCCCCTCCCAAAAATTGAACAACTGGTAGACGCCACTGCAGCTCACGAGAGAATGAGTTTTCTGGACGCACACTCAGGGTATCATCAAATACCTCTGTATACCCCAGACTAGGACAAAACAACATTCATCACCACAGTTGGGTTATACAACTACAAGGTCATGCCCTTCGGGGTAAAAACGCAGGGGCAACCTACCAGCGGCTGGTCACTAAGATGTTTAAGGACCAGATAGGAGACACCATGGAGGTCTACATTAATGACATGCTCGTCAAAAGAAAGAAGAAAGAAGACCACCTCTCAGACTTATCAAGCACCTTCGAAATCCTCAGGAAGTTTCGGATGAAACTTAATGCGAGAAAGTGTTCTTTCGGTGTCCATTCAGGAAAATTTCTTGGGTACTTGGTCAGTAAGAGAGGCATTGAGGCTAATCCAGACCCGATCGATGAAATAAATGAGGTACAACCTCCTCGCACAATCCAGTACATACAGAAGCTCACTGATATGCTCTCCGCCTTAAACCGCTTTATCTCTAAGTCCTCCGAGAAGTGCAAGCCTTTCTTCCAGCTTCTAAATGGAAACAAAATGGTAGAATGGAACCAAGTTTTCTCGCGGGCATTGGATGTTCTCAAGACTTACCTCAGCTCCCCACCACTGCTCGTCATACCACAGTAAACAAATTACTTATACTTATACCTCTCCGTTTCTAACCACACTGTCAGTTTTGCATTAATGTGCGAAGTTGCAGGAATCTAGCACCCCATTTACTATGCGAGTAGGACCTTACTAGACGCCGAGCAGAGGTACCTACCACTGGAGAAGCTCTCCTTTGCACTAGTAGTGGCTTCGAGAAAGATGAAGAACTATTTCGAAGCCCACACCATAATCTTCCTTACCTCGCACCCTTTTAAAGCAATCCTAAGGAAGGAGGATTTGTTGGGCAGACTGTCTAAATAGTCAATCGAGCTCAAAAAATTTGATATCCAATTTCAACCAAGGAACACAATCAAGGGGGAGGTCCTTAATGATTTCATAGATGAATTCACAGGCGAGAAACCTTCTAACCAACCTCAACCAGCAAGATAAAAGGGAACCACGTGATAGAGGGAACCTGAAAATTGTTCGTTGATGGAGTCTCCAACTCAAAGGGGGCAGGAGTAGGCATTGTCCTCATTACTCCAGAGGATACAATCCTTGAACAAGGAATTAGGATTGGATTTGCAGCCTCCAATAACAAAGCAGAATACGAAGCCTTAATAGCCAGCCTCCAGAAGCGCACACTATGGGAGCAAAACAATTACAAGTGTTCGGCGATTCTCAATTAGTCTCCAATCCGATAAGTGGAGACTACAATGCAAAAGATGAAAGAATGGCAGCTTGCCTAGCCTTAGTAAAAAGACTAATGGCTAGCTTCGAAGAGATCAGTGTCCAGTAGTTTCCCAGAGGAAAGAATAGCCATGCTGACGCCCTAGCAGCCCTGAGTTCTGCAGTTGATTTTGACCTAAAAAGAACAATCCCCATCGATTTCCTCGCTCATTTGAGCATTAATCGTAATAGTAAGCCGCTAGGCGCGGAGCAGATACTCCAAGTGGAGTCAGCACCCAGCTGGATGGACCCTTTAAGGAACTATTTGAAGGATGGAACGATCCTAGATGACAAGAAGATTACCCACCAGATAAGTGTTAAAGCTGCTCGATTTCACTTATCACCAGAGTTAAAGCTATATAGGATATCATTTTCCGATCCATACCTTCAATGCATTCACCTAAGGAATGTCGAGCAGGTTCTACATGAGCTTCATGAGGGAATATATGGAAGCCATATTGGAGGAAGGTCTCTGGCTTTCTGAGTAATGAAGGAAGGCTATTGGTGGCCATATATGCAAAGGGACTCTGCGATGTATGTTCGCAAGTGCCTGAAATGCCAACTTCATACTCCTATGGTCCACCAACCTGCTAGCAACCTAAAATCACTGTCCAGTCCATGGCCATTCGCCAATGGGAAATGGACATCGTAGAGCCACTTCCTACCACCATCGATAATCGCAAATATCTGTCGGTCGCAACTGACTACTTCACCAAGTGGATCGAGGCGGAACCCCTAGCGAACATATGAGATACAAATATGATAAGGTTCATATGGAAAAATATAATCATCCATTTTGGCATCCATAGAACCATCATCCTTGACAATGGAATGCAGTTTAAAAGAGGCTCTTTTTAGAGTTTCTGTAACGAACCTGGAATCAGACACCATTTCAGCTCGGTGGCCTATCCTCATAGCAATGGCCAAGTCGAGGCTTTCAACAAAACGGTGATTGACGTATTAAAGAAATGATTAGAGAAAGACAAAGGAGCATTGGTAAATGAGCTACCACATATTCTATTGGCTTACCGTACTACTCCACGACGAGTGATAGGGGAAACACCATTCTCATTGACGTACGGGACGGAAGCAGTCATCCCCTTGGAATCAGGCTTGCCAATAATGAGGACCAGCCTTGTCGATCAGGGAAATAATAATGCATCATTGCTCGCCAAACTCGACCTAGCTGATGAATGCCGCGAGTTGGACCTAGTGAAACTAGAAATCTATTAGCAGCAGCTGGCAAGGCACTACAACAAGAAGGACAATCTAAGGAAATTCCGAATTAGGGACTATGTCCTGAGGAAAGTCCTAGGCAGTGCGGTAAAACCATTAGACGGTAAGCTAGGGACAAACTGGGAAGGACTATTCAAGATAACTAGAGACGATCTACAAGGAGCCTATCACTTGGAAACGATGGAAGGAAGAGAGATACCCCGAGCGTGGAATGCACCCAACCTTAAGAAATTCTATTTCTAGATTATTCTTTTCATCTTTAATTATGAAATTGGTAGTTCATTTCCTTATCATTAATAAAAAGTTGTTTGGCAGTTGCATTCTATGAAGTATCAGTTAACTAATTTGTGTTTGATGAGATATCAATGAATAAATTTTATCACCCACACACCTTTTCCATGTAACAGGCACATTGATCATTACGCTATAGCAGGGAAATAACCCTCGTCAGGTTTTCATTATGAAATATGAAAGACCTCTTAGCATTGCCCCTGTTAATATTTGAAGCCCTACAGGAGATCCTTAGGCAATATGACTGATGATGCTAAGAATCAGCACAACCAGATAAGGTGTTTCCAAGCTCAATATATGAATAACAATGGAAGTACAGTTATACAAAGTGAAAAGATAATGGGATGAGTATAAGAGGAGAAGGCACAAGTATATAAGTGGTTCAGCCAATCTGGCTTACGTCCACTGTGAGTGTGTGAGTAATATCACTGAAAGAAGGCACTAATGGCCATGGATACAATCTCTCAAGCTTTCTTTCTCTACTGTGAATTTAGACAGAGTTTTAGCTAGGGTTTTATAACTGGGATCCCTTTGCAAGGTAGGGGATGATCCCTATATATAGTGCCTAGGGGGTGTAATGTACCCCCCATGCATGTAATGAGCATGTAGGTGGTAGCCTCAACAATGTGGGAGCGCCATCTGTCACTGTCACATGTAAGTAATGATGATGGAATATTCTCCCACTTGTGGAGAATAATCTTGTTACAACTGATTTGTGCCCAGGTGTCCTTATCCAAAAGTCAACAGATGCTCGACAGTCATATTTGGTGAATGACCTCGGCCTGGGAGAGGCCGAGCTGTAAAGGCTTGATGTCCGTTCAATCCGAGATGTGTCATAAGGAGTCTCGGCCTGATCTCAGCCGAGACATATGCTGGGGTCAGCCCGATCCGAGGTTGGACATATAGCATGCTGATGATTATTAATTCTTCTTGTCACCTCGGCCCAAGCCGAGGTAGGACTCGTTCCATGTTGAAGGTTACCAAGGCTCCTTGTCACCTCGGCCTACTCTCGGCCGAGGTTGCTATACCCAGGTACATGAGGATGCTGTTGATGCCTGTGATGCGCGCAGGGTCCATTAAAGTGTATATGGTAGTGTCGGCCTGGGACGACCCAGGTCTAGCTGAGGGATGATACCGTGGGCCCATGGCCTACATAGGGTCGATCAATGTCTCGGACATCATCTCGGCCGAGGTTGGTGTCTCTGGGTCGAGGTTACACTTGGGCATATCAATCACCCCCCAGCCCTTAGTCATATGCGAGAGCAAGTGGCTAGGGGATTGCTTCACCTCTGAGGCCTGTCCGTCCCAAGTTAATACTTATATGACATCTGTCCCAAGCTAGAGCATGCAAATTTGGCTGGCGTGTGTTGTCAGTTGTCCCTTGGGTTTACCAAGGTAATGACGAGCCTTGGGAAGTGTGCCCAAGTACTTAAGGGTTTAAACCCTTCCTTTTTCTTTATTCTTCTTCATTTCGTTCCCGCGCACACTGTTCTTAGGAATTTTCTCTCTCTAAGCTCCTCCACTCAATCGTTCTTCTGCAAAGGATTTCGTCGATTTTCTTGCGAGTTTCCTTCATTTCACTCATCGATTCATTCTCCAGGTACTTCTTTCTTTATATTTCCTTTATTTCTGGTATTCGGTTTGTATTTTTCGGTGAAGTTCTAAGTTTTTCGGCGAGCTCCATTAACTCCGACGAACTGTGTTTTCTATAAACTTCTAAGTTTTGATCTTTAAACTCCTCTATTTTATAAGTCAATCGTGTTTGTAGTTTTAGGAGCTTTTCTCAAGTTTAGGGTCGTCCTCTGATGCTCAGACCCCTATACTAGCTTCTTGAGGATTTCCCTTCTCTAAGAGAGAAGACCCTAGAAAAGATTAGGCAAATAGATAGAGCTCAAGAGGAAGCTCGTAGGTCACAGGAGTTTCCTATTAGAACTATCTTTCCCCCACCTCTCAAGGTGGTATATCCTGATCCTCCTGAGAACTTCTATCAGACAGATGTCTCTGCCAACCCATTACCGATGTCTGAGTCTGAGTCTTCCACCTCAGACCCCATGTCCGTGGACTCTTTCGAAGAAGCCATGGATTTTACACCTCGGCCTGATCAGGACCCTAATCAAGCCAAGGTATCCAGTCAAGCTTCATCCCAAAATGGCTCAAGAACCTCAGATTCTTCTTCAGAGGTTGAACTTATTGAGCCGAGTGTGGCTGTGCCTCCTATTCTTGATGCCATACTTCTGTCGGCCGTTACAGGGGTTGAGTTCACTCAGAGATTCCCTGGTCACCCATCTACGTCTGCTCTAGCCGACGTTGAGCCTGACGAGGATGAGGATGCTGAAAGTGATGTTGACATCTCTGAAGCAGCCGAGTTCGAGAGCACAGCCACTAAAGTGGATCTTTTGCACTTCAGATATTTATACTCCATCAGTCCCTCAATCAAATTAAGGAGACCTATAAGGGAAGAGAGGGTCTATCATCGACGAGATGGAGAAATCTGCTTGTACGAGCAGATGTTTAAGTTAGGGTTTCGCCTACCCATTCATCCTATCATAAGATCCATTCTCTCTTTTATCAACTTGTCCCCCTCGCAGCTCTCTCCTAATGCCTGGAGAGTCATTATAGGGGTCATTATCTTGTGGAGGGCAATCCACCACTCTGACCTCCCAGTTCAGGTCTTTGCTGGTTGCTATGTCCCAACCTCATCCAAAAACCATCCGAGCTACTATCATTTCGTGGCTCAAAGTCCTGAGAAGAAGATGCTCCAGGTGACTCAGAACTCAAATCACAATTGGAAGCCCCGATATTTTTTCGCCTCAGGGCCATGGGAATTCGACTCATCCGTTACCTCTTCCACTCTTGGGCCGAGGATACCCCTCAGATGGAGTAAGGTAACCATGTCTTCAAGGGCCGATCCCGGTCTAAGTCTTCAGAATATCAAAAAGGTGAAGGCCCTTCAAGACCAAGGGGCACATGGTCTGTTTGTCAAGTTTGAACATCTAGTGACCCCCTAGTATCTCTCGGGAACGAGCCTGGGTGGGAGTCCCCTTTCCGACTTTGGTAAGGATTTTTCTTTTCAAGTCTAACCTCTGACCTCATTCATACCTGATCTCTAACCCTTATCTTTTAACTTTTGCAGAGAGACCACCAGGTATCCCAGACGAACTGTGGGAGATGGCAGCTCCGAGTTTGGCAAGGCTTGCAAAGAAGGCTGGTCTGAACGCTCCCCCTCCATCTCCCACTACATCCAAATCCCAGGCCTCCAAGAAGAGTGCCCCTGAGGTCCCGGCCTCTGAGGATCAGAGGCCGATCTCGAGACAAAATAAGACCTCAGACGCTGCGATCCCAATCTCGACTGACACCCTGACGGTTCGTCTGGATCAACTGAAGTTAACTGACAACGTGGTCGGCAACAGCAGACAGGCCATGGACGCACTCGCCTCTATAATGATCGAGGTAGACACGCGTTTCTATAGAGCCATGGACACCTTCGTGCTGGTTGAGTTCGGCCTTCACAGAGTCGTCCATGTATGAATTGTTCCTTTGTCAATTTTATGTGTAACATCTGACTTTTCTCCCACTTAACCTATTCATTAAATGTGCAGGGAGTGACTGCCATGTATCAATTATCTAACTGGGCCATGAGGAAATTGTCCCTCATCCAGAAGGGGTAGGAGGCCGAGAAGGTTGAAAGCGCCCTGAATGCTGAGGTTGACCGTCTGAAGTCAGAGTTGCAGAATTCTGAAAATAAGGCTAAGGGGATGGAAAAAGACATGTCCCTGCTCGTCAAGAATCATGCCAAGGCTCTGAAAGACAAAGATGACGTCCTTCAGCAAAAGGTCAATGCGGCTGTGAAAGCTTCCCTTGCAGATGCCTCGGACAAAATAATTTCTGATTACAAAGGCTCAGAGGAGTTCATGGGTTTTGGCTTTGAATACCTCGAAAGAGGTATCAAGGCCACTACCAAATGGGCTGAGGTCAGAGAGAAGGAGGTCGGCACTCTAAAGGCCTCCGACTTTGTGGGTCTCGGCTATTCCGACCCTCAATTTGCTCAAGCACTGCAAGAGGTAGAAGACGAGGCCACTGCCCCAGCCGATACTGCAACTCTGGGAGGAACCGAGCTCGGAGGGATAGATCATGTTGATGAGGTGGCCGAGGTTAATAATGCTGAGCAGACTAATCAGGCCGAGACTGTCAATGTCCCCCCCCCCAAACCAGGATTGATTTGTAACTTAGAACATTTTTTAATTTGTAATTTGTAATACCTCTGAATGCTATGTAATCTCTTCTTTTTACTGAATGCCAATCTCTTCTCTATTTTGACCTCTGAATGCCTTTGAATGATATATTATATCTGAATGCTATTGGGCTCTGAAGTCATTACCCAATATGTTGTTCTCATAGCCAACACCAAATTAATGATGTTCAGGGTCTGAGGTCATCTAACCAAGGTGTCTGAGCTCAGACCTCGTCACCACCGAGTGATGTTATGAGGGTCTGAGGTCATCACCTAAGAGGTTTGCCTCATAATAAGTATCACCAAATTAATGATGTTAAGGTTATGAGGTCATCTAGGAAGGTGTCTGAGCTCAGACCTTATCACCACCGAGTGATGTTATGAGGGTCTGAGGTCATCACTTCTGATGTTAGCCTCATAATAATTTCTCCAAATTAATGATGTTCAGGGTCTGAGGTCATCTAACCAAGGTGTCTGAGCTCAGACCTCGTCACCACCGAGTGATATTATGAGGGTCTGAGGTCATCACCTAAGAGGTTAGCCTCATAATAAGTATCACCAAATTAATGAGGTTAAGGGTCTGAGGTCATCTAGGAAGGTGTCTGAGCTCAGACCTCGTCACCACCGAGTGATGTTATGAGGATCTGAGGTCATCACTTCTGATGTTAGCCTCATAATAATTTCACCAAATTAATGATGTTCAGGGTCTGAGGTCATCTAACCAAGGTGTCTGAGCTCAGACCTCGTCACCACCGAGTGATGTTATGAGGGTTTGAGGTTATCAACTAAAAGGTTAGCCTCATAATAAGTATCACCAAATTAATGATGTTAAGGGTCTGAGGTCATCTAGGAAGGTGTCTGAGCTCCGACCTCGTCATCACCGAGTGATGTTATGAGGGTATGAGGTCATCACCTAAGAGTTTAGCCTCATAATAAGTATCACCAAATTAATGATGTTAAGGGTCTGAGGTCATCTAGGAAGGTGTCTGAGCTCAGACCTCGTCACCACCGAGTGATGTTATGAGGGTCTGAGGTCATCACTTATGATGTTAGCCTCAGAATAATTTCACCAAATTAATGATGTTCAGGGTCTGAGGTCATCTAACCAAGGTGTCTGAGCTCAGACCTCATCACCACCGAGTGATGTTATGAGGGTCTGAGGTCATCACCTAAGAGGTTAGCCTCATAATAAGTATCACCAAATTAATGATATTAAGGGTCTGAGGTCATCTAGGAAGGTGTTTGAGCTCAGACCTCGTCACCACTGAGTGATGTTATGAGGGTCTAAGGTCATCACTTCTGATGTTATCCCCATAATAATTATCATCAAATTAATGATGTTCAGGGTCTGAGGTCATCTAACCAAGGTGTCTGAGCTCAGACCTCGTCACCACCGAGTGATGTTATGAGGGTCTGAGGTCATCACCTTAAGAGGTTAGCCTCATAATAAGTATCACTAAATTAATGATGTTCAGGGTCTGAGGTTGTCTAGGAAGGTGTCTGAGCTCAGACCTCGTCACCACCGAGTGATGTTATGAGGGTCTGAGGTCATCACCTAAGAGGTTAGCCTCATAATAAGTATCACCAAATTAATGATATTAAGGGTCTGAGGTCATCTAGGAAGGTGTTTGAGCTCAGACCTCGTCACCACCGAGTGATGTTATGAGGGTCTAAGGTCATCACTTCTGATGTTATCCCCATAATAAGTATCACCAAATTAATGACGTTCAGGGTCTGAGGTCATCTAGGAAGGTGTCTGAGCTCAGAGCTCGTCACCACCGAGTGATGTTATGAGGGTCTGAGGTCATCACCTAAGAGGTTAGCCTCATAATAAGTATCACTAAATTAATGATGTTCAGGGTCTGAGGTTGTCTAGGAAGGTGTCTGAGCTCAGACCTCGTCACCACCGAGTGATGTTATGAGGGTCGGAGGTCATCACTTCTAATGTTATCCCCATAATAATTATCACCAAATTAATGATGTTCAGGGTCTGAGGTCATCTAACCAAGGTGTCTGAGCTCAAACCTCGTCACCACCGAGTGATGTTATGAGGGTCTGAGGTCATCACATAAGAGGTTAGCCTCATAATAAGTATCACCAAATTAATGACGTTCAGGGTCTGAGGTCATCTAGGAAGGTGTCTGAGCTCAGACCTCGTCACCACCGAGTGATGTTATGAGGGTCTGAGGTCATCACTTTTGATGTTATCCCCATAATAATTATCACCAAATTAATGATGTTTAGGGTCTTAGGTCATCTAGGAAGGTGTCTGAGCTCAGACCTCGTCACCACCGAGTGTTGTTATAAGGGTCTGAGGTCATCACTTCTGATGTTAGCCTCATAATAAGTATCACCAAATTAATGATGTTCAGGGTCTGAGGTCATCTAACCAAGGTGTCTGAGCTCAGACCTCGTCACCACCGAGTGATGTTATGAGGGTCTGAGGTCATCACCTAAGAGGTTATCCCCATAATCAATATCTTCTCTAAGAATGAAGCAAGAACTGTCATGGAAACTGATCTTTATTAATAACCTCTTCTCAATAGGATGATACATTTACGTAAATTTACACATTCTATGCAACATCATATGTAATATCTCTTCAGGTGGTCAGCATTCCATGGGTTAGCGAAAGGTTCTCCTTCTTGATTTTCTAGTCTGTAAGTGCCGGGCACAACCTCTTCTGTTACTTTGTAGGGGCCGTGCCAGTTTGGGTGTAGCTTGTTTGCCTTCTGTAGGGTCTTCTTTAGCACCAGGTATCCCACTGCAATGGGTCTTGACTTCACCCTCTGGTTGTAGAATCTCGCTGCCCTCTACTGGTAAGATGCTTTTCTGACCTATGCGTCTTCTCTTCTCTCTTTAATAAGATCCAGGTCTAGCCTCCTCTTTTCCCCATTTTTGTCAGGGTTGTAGGTTTGAATCCGATGAGTTGGTAGTCCTACTTCCGTTGGTATGACAACCTTAGAGCCATGTGCCAACATAAATGGGGTTTCCCCTGTTGGTGTCCTTGTCGTGGTTCTGTAGGCCCACAACACTGCGTATACCTCTTTTGTCCATCTCCCCTTAGCGTCTTCTAACCTCTTCTTGATTCCATCCAAGATGGTTCTGTTCGTGAACTCGGTCTGGCCATTTGCCTGAGTTCGACCAGGAGATGAGAAGAACTATTTAATCCCCACACTTCGGCAATACTTCTCCAAGGAGGAGTTCTTGAACTGGGTCCCATTATCCGAGATGAGCGTATTTAGGAGGCCATATCTACATATGATGTTCTTCCAGATGAACTGGAAGGTCTTCTGCTCTGTAATTATTACCATCGGTTCTGCCTCTACCCACTTTGAAAAGTAGTCAATAGAAACTATCAAGAATTTATAGTTATTGATAGCTCTTGGCAAAGGTCCTACTAAGTCCATTCCCCATACCGCAAATGGCCATGGATAAGAGATTGACGTCATAGGCTGATGGGGTTGATGAGGGATAGTGGCGAACCTTTGACATTTGTCGCACCTCTTCACATAGTCTGTAGCATCCTTAGACAAGGTAGGCCACCAGTATCCCTGAGTGATGATCCTCTTGGCTAAGGGCCTTCCCCCTTATGTGGCTAGAGCAGGAACCCTCATGAACCTCCTATAAGACCTGGGGTACTTCAATGGGATGGACACATCTGAGAAGAGGCAATAGAAACCCCTTTTTGTATAAGACATCTCCTACTATTGAGAACTTGTCAGCCCTGTATCTTAACTTTCTCCTCTCCATCTTGGACTCAGGTAGCTCTCCATCTCTTAGGTATCTGACGAGCGGATCCATCCACGAGTCTCCCAGGTTCACATTATGACAAGGGCTACATACCTCATCATCCTCGATGCTTGCTTTTCCTAAGACCTCGATTGGGATGGTTCTTCCCAAATCTGTCTTCATTGCCGAGGCCAGCCTTGCCAATGCATCAGCGTGATTGTTGCTCAGTTGTGGCACTCTCTTCAGTTTTTCTTCTTCAAAGTATTCTAGCAACCCTCTAACCTTCTAATTACTTGGACATCCTTTCGTCTTTGGCCTCGTACACCCCCAACACTTGATTGACAACCAACCTTGAGTCGCTATGGAGTAGGAGTCACCTTACTCGAAGAGTTGTTGCTAATAAGAGACCTGCTATCATGGCCTCATACTCAGACTCGTTGTTTGAAGCCTGGAAGTTGAATCTCAAGGCTTATTGAATGTTGGCGCCATCTAGAGCCGAGAGTATTAGCCCCGCGCCGCTTCCACTGTCACAAGATAAGCCATCAACGAAGAGACTCTAGACGTCTGCATCTGCTGAGAAGACCCCTTCTCTCATAACCCCTTTCTCGAAGAGGTATCGATCCTCTTCATTCTCTTCTACTCTGCTCCGAGTTTTGCCTGGGATGATCTCTTCTCAGCCTCAGAAGACGTTCGGTGCAGTCTCTTCCAAATTTTAAAAGACACTACAATTCGTCTCTTTGTCGTCATCTACACCTTTCTCTGTCTTGGCCTCTTCCAAACCTCTATCGGCCTCTTTACAGGTGAACTCTGCGACGAAGTCTGCGAGGGCCTGCCCCTTGATGGCTGTCCTAGGCTGGTAGGTAAGGTCATACTCTCCTAGTTCAATGGCCCAGCTCATCAATCTTCCGGACTTCTCAGGTTTGTGCAGAACCTGTCTTAGTGGGGAGTCTGTAAGGACTACCATGGAGTGAGCTTGGAAGTAAGGCTTCATTTTCCTTGAGGCATGTATTAGGGCATAAGCCAACTTCTCCATATGGGGATAATTTTTTTCAGACCCTTGCAGGGCCTTACTGTTGAAGTACACAGGCCTCTGAACCCCATCCTCTTCCCGTATGATGGTCTCGCTAATGGCTGACTCAGAGACTGCCAGATACACAAATAACCTTTCCCCCGCGATGGGCCGTGACAGCAACAAGGGAGACCCCAAGTAGGACTTGAGTTGATCAAAGGCTTTTTCACACTCTTCGTCCCATTAGAAGGCCTTCCTTAAAATTTTAAAGAATGGAAGACACTTATCCGTTGCCCTAGAAACAAACCTGTTAAGGGCCGCCACTCTTCGAGTGAGTCTCTGGACATCTTTGATACTCCTAGGAGTCTTTATATCGAGCAAGGCCTAGATCTTCTCAGGGTTTACCTCAATCCCCCTCTGATTAACGATGAACCCCAGGAACTTCCCGTCTCCTACCCCGAAGACACACTTCGCTCGGTTGAGCTTCATTCTATACGAGTCCATGACATCAAAGGTCTTCTCAAGGTCTGCTACGTGAGTACACGCTTTCAGGCTCTTCGTTAGCATATCGTCCATATACACCTCCATGGTCTTACCTATATGCTCCTCGAACATCTTACTGACAAGACGTTGATACGTTGCCCCCGCATTTTTCAGACCAAAGGGCATCACCTTGTAACAGTACGTCCCCTTGTCAGTAATGAAGGCTATTTTCTTAGAGTCTTCGGCATCCATGAAGATTTGGTTATAACCTGAATAAGCATCCATGAAACTCATGAGCTCGCTCCCTACCGTTGCATCCACCATCTGGTCTATCCTAGGTAAGGGATAGTTGTCCTTCGGGAAAGACTTGTTTAGGTCTGTGAAATCTATACACATTCGCCACTTTCCATTGGCCTTAGGCACAATGACTGCATTTGAGAGCCACTCCGGATAGGTAACCTCTCCTATGAACTCGGCCTCTTCCAACTTTTTCACCTCTTCCCGGATGACCTCATACTTCTCCCTGGAGTAGACTCTTCGCCTCTGCTTGATAGGCCTGGCATCTCTGTCCATGTTGAGCTTGTGGGTCATGATCTCAGGGTCAATACCAGGAATGTCTGCGTGATTCCATTCGAAGACACTCTGCCTCCTCCTGAGGAAGTTTATCAGCTCTTCCTTGATAATTGGGTCTAGGGCTTTGCCGACCTGGACGGTTTTTTTTGGCTCATCCTCATTGAGGATAATGGATTCTACCTCTTTCGTGGCCTCGCCCATCTTCAATTTTGTTTCATCTCTCGGGTCAAGAGTGTCAATGCTGTAAGTTGTGGTTGCTCTCTTATGGGCCCTTCTCTCTTCGATCGAGTTAAAGTAACACTCCCGCGCCATGGTCTGGTCCCCTTGCACTTCCCCTACTCCATAAGGAGTCGGGAATTTTTTCATCTGATGGACCGTCGACGACACGGCTTTAAACTCTTTGAGGGCCACTCTTCCGATGATGTGGTTGTAGGCCGAGAAGACATTTTCGTCCATAACAAAAAAGTTGATCTTCTTGGTCAGCCTCTTAGGCCATTCATCCCCCATCCGTACATCCATTTCATACATGCCCAATGGGTGCACCTTCTCACCACTGAAGCCTATCAATGGGTGATGGTAGGGCACCAACCTTGCCCTGTTAAGACCCAGACTCTTAAAACAAAACCAGAACATCACATCTGCTGAGCTTCCACCATCTATGAGGATTCTCCCTACATCGTACCCATGAACCCTTGTTGTTATGACTAAAGGGTCATCATGGGGGGCTAAGATGCCCTTGAAGTCGAGTTTGGAGAACCCCACTACGAGGGTGTCCATGTCCACCTTCTTCCTCTTCTGTACGGCGTCGAAAGATGTTAGATTCACAACCTCAGGCTTGACTACTGACCTGGCCTCTGCTACATGAGCCTTCCTATCGGCTACCTCAGAGACACCTCCTGTAAATCCCCCACATATGGTGCTAACACCAAAGGAGATCATTTCGACCCTCTTCACCGGGGTGTTGTCATCCTTTGGCAGGAGATCCGGGTTATCTCCATCGTCACCCTCTGAATCATCATGACTTCTAATCGGGACATTGCCACGGCACCTGTCATTTCTTCTCTTCTTAGGGTCTTCTCTTCCACCCTTTGGGGCCTTGCCATCCACATACTTTCTCAGCTTCCCAGATTTCAGCATCTTCTCAATCTCATCCGTTAAAGCGAAGCATATATCTGTGACATGGCCATGATCCTGATGGAACTCACACCAGAGGTTTTTGTTCCTCTTATGTGGTGGGGCCTTCAGCTTCTCTAGCCACCTCAGAGTCTGATCAGTCTTAATCTCATTAAGGATGTGTTCACAGCTCACAGTCAGAGGAATGTAATGAGCGAATTTGTCATCACCTGACCACTTCTTCCCCTCTTTCTTACTTTGGGACCTCCCAGCGCTGTTCTCTTCCTCATATTTGGCGGCCATTGCCTCTTTCGCATTCATCACTTTCCCTGCCGTTGCCAGTAGCTCCGCCATAGACCTGGGGGGTCTTCTGCCAATTTCCATAGTAGCTTCCCCTTCTGGAGGCCTCCTATAAGGGCGGTCATGTCTATGCTCTCTTCATAGTCTTCCACTTCCAACTTCTCTTTGCTGAATCTTGCTATGTAGTTTCTTAGGCTTTCACCCTTGGCCTGTTTGACGTACAACAAGTGGGTAGTCTTCTTTTGTGGTCTTACCCCAAAGCAGAAGTTGTGTATGAACTGCTCTGCCAGGCCTTTAAAGTTCTCAATTGAGTTCTTCGAAAGGGAGGTAAACCAACTATGAGCTGCCCCTGTCAATGTCCCCGAGAAGTCCCTACACTTCATCTCATCGGGTATCGAGTAAATATCTACTGCAGACTGATACATCTTGATATGGTGCACATGGTTAGTTCTTCCATCATACTTAGGAGTCACTGTAGGAGGCTTGAACTTGGCTGGGGTTGGGAACCCCACTATCCTAGCCACAAACGGGGAGCCCTCGGAGTAACCCCTTTGTAATGGGTCCCTGCTTTTGATGAGGTCCCCAATCTTCTCTTCAAGGCATTAGATAGAATCATTCCAGGGTCTTCTGTCATCAACTTGGCCGAGGTTATCCCCTGCCACCTCCCTGCGATGGACAGAGGGTTCCCCAACCACAACACATTGACTGTTGACCTCTTCCTGTTCCCTGGTTCTTCCTTCACAGGGTCGGCCTTGGTCTGGCCGACCTTACCTACCCCCTCTCTAAGAGCCTGCTGCGCTCCTCGACCTTGATTGCCTGTGTCTTAGGTCATTCACCGAGCCCAGCCTCTTGAAGGCCGACCCTCTACTCAACCTGTCAAAGGACGTCCCTCTTTGTTGGGCCTCTTCTCTTCTTCGGCCGACACATCCCTGACTCTGCCTAAGAGGTCGTATAGTGTCATTTGACACCTCATACGTCTCCCAACAGTATTCTGGGGCCTCCTCAGCTTCTAGGTCATCATACCTGTCCTCTGGGCAAGGGTTTCCTTGCCTCCCCAGGCCCAAGCGCCTAGGGACAGCAACGTCCCTCCTCCGCTGGGGTGCAAGCTGGTCCTTCATTAGCACATGGGGTGGTCCCCTGGGGTCAAGAAGAGGCTGAACTGCCACCGAAGTGATCATGTCCGGTGAGACTTCAGGTGGTCTCATCATCATGGTTTGACTGAGATGGGAGAATTGCTCCTTCATGGCTTGTTGTGTTGTAGCTAAAGATTTCAAGGCTACTGCCACCTCCACCATTTCGTACTGGGGAGGAGCCTAACTGGAACTAGCCCCTCCACCTCCGGGCGGCGAAAGAGGCAGTGGTAATTCTGGTGCCATGTGTTAACAATAAAGAGCTTGAACAGCAAGTGAGCTTAATACCTTAAAGGACCTATTTCAATGGTGAAATAGATCCACGCAAGGGGTGGTTCCTGGTTCACCACCAGAGTCTCCGGTGAGGTTAAGTAGAAAAAGAGGAAGAGATAGCTTCTCGAATTCCCACAGACGGCGCCAAAATGATGATGCTAAGAATCAACACCATCAGATAAGGTGTTTCCAAGCTCAATATATGAATAATAATGGCAGCATAGTTATACAAAGTGAAAAGAGAATGGGATGAGTATAAGAGGAGAAGGCACAAGTATATAAGTGGTTCAGCCAATCTGGCTTACGTCCACTGTGAGTGTGTGAGTAATATCACTGAAAGAAGGCACTAATGGCCATGGATACAATCTCTCAAACTTTCTCTCTCTACTGTGAATTTAGACAGAGTTTTAGCTAGGGTTTTATAACTGGGATTCCTTTGCAAGGTAGGGGATGATCCCTATATATAGTGCCTAGGGGGTGTAATGTACCACCCATGCATGTAATGAGCATGTGGGTGGTAGCCTCACCAATGTGGGAGCGCCATCTATCACTGTCACATGTAAGTAATGACGATGGAATGTTCTCCCACATATGGAGAATAATCTTATTACAACTGATTTGTGCCCAGTTGTCCTTATCCAAAAGTCAACAGATGCTCGGCAGTCATATTTGGTGAATGACCTCGGCCTGGGAGAGGCCGAGCTGTAAAGGCTTGATGTCCGTTCATTCCGAGATGTTTCATAAGGAGTCTCGACCTGATCTCAGTCGAGACATATGCTGGGGTCGGCCTGAGCCGAGGTTGGACATATATCATGCTGATGATTATTAATGCTTCTTGTCACCTCGGCCCAAGCCGAGGTAGGACTGGTTCCATGTTGAAGGTTACCAAGGATCCTTGTCACCCCGGCCTACTCTCGGCCGAGGTTGCTATACCCAGGTACATGAGGATGCTGTTGATGCCTGTGATGCAAGCAGGGTCCATTGAAGTGTATATGGTATTGTCGGCCTGGGCCGACCCTTGTCTGGCCGAGGGATGATACCGTGGGCCCATGGCCTACATAGGGTCGATCAATGTCTCGGCCATCATCTCGGCCGAGGTTGGTGTCTCTAGGTCGAGGTTACACTTGGGCATATCAATGACCAAGTCAAAATTGGTCACCAAATGATGTTTGGTTGAATAAAACCTGATCGGATAGAGCATCCAACACTAGGTGTGTCCTCATTAATTGTCACACTTAGGCCTAAGGGAGTGTGACGACACAACCTAAAAAGTAAAATGAGGAAGAATGGTATCTCGTTGGCGTACTGGACTGGAAGGCCACTTACTTGATAATGCGAACATACAAATCTAGTTAGCCAAGATAGGCTCAAGACTTTTTGAGCAAAGATATGGAAAATATAAGAAACTTGTTTAGTCGACAAATTTTCCCAAAACATAAATTTTATATTAATTCATCACATTTACAACAAATACAATACATGTTTAGTCGTCGAGCTCGCCTAAAACATTAACTTTGCATCACTTTAATACAAAATACACAGAGTTACTACTGAGAGAATCTTAGTGAGGGTGAGCCCTCCGAACAAGATAATCAGCGACTTGAGCTCTTCGGCCATCATCGAGAAGGGGAACTAACTCT
This sequence comes from Sambucus nigra, assembly GCA_949130495.1. NCBI lineage: Eukaryota > Viridiplantae > Streptophyta > Magnoliopsida > Dipsacales > Adoxaceae > Sambucus > Sambucus nigra. The sequence continues at coordinate 649,467,884 of OX422208.1, forward strand.
TCCTCGTCTTTGTTAGCATCCGACTCCAATAGTTGCTGAGGGATGACATCAATGGGTATCCACTGATCATCTCTCCGTAAGGGGTTAGGCATTCAAGTGGAAGGAGATATTTCATGGCGATACCAAAGCATTGAGTTCCTTGGAACTTGCATCTCCCTCAAGGCACTCAACCACCCCCTGATGAAGGTGAGCTCTTCAAACTCTGTCAGCCTCGTGGGAGCATCTAACCAACCCCGGTCTTAACCGTCGGCCCAGACTCACCGAGGTCCTTTTTTAAACAGGTTCCAAAGCCGAGTAACATCCCTTTGAAGCCCGATAACAATCACATATGCTCGTTGGACATTATCACGAAGCTCTTCCATTTCCCTAGCTGGGCCCCTAGCACTTGTACCAGCTCGTGGAACAGTCGACGAGGTAGAACCTGTCACCACCAGAGGAACATCGCTTGATCCAGATCCAACTCGTGATGATGAAAAACTTTGCAATACTGCATGAGCAGTGCTCAGAGCATGCTCCCTAAGTCGTAAAACCTCTCTCCTCAAAGCCTCGTTCTCTTACTCGAGAATTTCCCCAACCCGGTTGATCTCAAAAGCATCTAAAAGCTTTGCTCTCAGTGTATTCACCTCTTCTTGCACTGAAGCACCAACTTCTTCCATCTCTTGTAGCATGTCCTTCAACTTGGCCACAAGATTAGACTGATCCTTATACTTATGATTCCTTAACCTAAGAGATTTATAAAGCTTAACAAAGGCTTGGTGCACCTGGGGACTTGCATTTGGACCAAGGGTCCTGCCCAATTGAGATGTGGCAGGAATATACTCTTCTACATCAATCAACTACAAGACATAAGAGGGAAATGAAAAGAAATATAAACCAGTGCACTAGGGAGAAGAAAACTTTTCATTTTATTAATAAGGGTCAAAGTACATGGATAAGTAAAAAGGTAAATTACAAGCGAATATACAAAAGTAACCCTATAAGTTAATTAACTAGCAACCTCAGGCTGCTCAGAGGTAGCAGGCTGCTTCCCCTTGTCAACGACAGTAGAAGAAACCCCCTCGACAGGGGTAACCTCTGTCACTTAAGGAGGGAGAACCTCAGTAGGAATTGTATGGGAGGAAGGATCAACGCCTTCGATGGCTGGGGCAGGGGCTTCTTCATCCACAGTTGGCTTCGGGCCCGAGTCGTGCTCATCGAACAGAGGAGAGTCGGCATCGACACCAGCAGCTAAAAGGGCCTTGTTCCATCCCTTCTTGAAGTACAGATGGTTGATGTAGCCTATCTAAACCTCAACGTCTTCATATGCAGCAGCCCACCCAGAGTTGTATGAATCCTCCTTGATGGTGGCTGCTTGGGACTCTTTCTCCTTCAGCTGCTCAGCCAACACCTTGCTCTCCTCTACAATGGCCAACATGCTCGAGCAGACCAGGTCATAGGCCTGCCTTAGCTCGTTCAGATCTTTAACCACCGTATCCCTCTCTCGGTTAGAATTGATGAGGTCCAGGTTGGAAGAAGCTCGAGCGTCATCAGTAGTCTTCAGATCAACCTCTAGTTGAGTTCCCCTAACTTTCAAGGCAGCATTCTTCTGCTCCAGCTCGCTGTTCCTGCTCACCAGCTCATCACAAGAGCGATAGAGCACGGCAAAGTCAGTCACAAACTGTAAAAACAAAGAAGACATCAAGAAAAGGAAACAACTAAACCTCATTAAAGCATTAGAGAAAATACAAAGAGAAGGCACAGGAGACTTACAAGATGAAAGTTCCACTCGAACGATGAAGAATGACAAGACCAAATGACAAGGAAGATTAAAAGTAATAAGAATGAAGACCCGGAGAAGAGAACGTGAATATCTAGAGCTCGCAGAAAATGGGAGAGTACTGAGAAGCTTGAAACGACGACTAAGAAATGACTGCTCTGGATAACTTTTGAGTGTTACTAATCATAATGCACGATCCATGAAGTGAGTGCCGCCAAAATCAGTCCTCAAATTATGGGGAGAGCTGCACGACGTACAAAGGATCCATTATGACAAATCATTTAAATTTATTGAGCCCAAAGTATGGCCTAACAAACTTAGGGGCAATTGTGGGTACCCGAAATTAGGATGGTGGGCCTAGACGAGTAGCCCAATTGTAGCGGCCCAAAGTTCAGAACCCCCATATATTAATCGGTTATGATTTAGTCTTCTCCCATGTTCCCGTCAGGAGGGGTTCTAGGAGAAGATGGAAAACGTGGGGGAGTCCAACACCCCCACTCCCTGAAATGGACATGTATATAATAAACCCTAGGTCCAGGACAAAGGACACATTGTATTCTCTATAATCGCTCTCCGGAGTATATAGAAATAATACTGACTGCACCACCATGGACGTAGGCATTTTTACTGAACCACGTACATCTCTTGTTGTGTGATTTAGACATTTTGTATTTATTTTTCTGCTCGGTGATTGCGCTTCTCTTATCTCTTTGTGTTGAATAATAATTGTCACCACACATACGATGGAGATTTGGATTGGATTGCTAATTAGTTGTCTTTCTATTTTTGATTTCATCTTTTATCATCTTTTCGTTCTTACTCTTCTCAGTCTTCTAAAGAATAAAAATGTGATATAAAGGTTCAACTAGATTTAGTTAGATATTCATTAAATGAAGTCGAGACAAATTTTAGGATTTATGAGCTTCATCGACAATAGGATAGGGTTTTGAGATGTTACCTTTTTTATTATATTTTTTGGGGTTTTAAGAGAGAATATTTTTCTTTAAATGCTTGTATATTTTATAAATTGTGTAATCTTGTTTTATTTTTAATTCTTATCAAGTTTCATAATGATTTTATTTTGTATATTTGATTAGATATATTGTGTATCTCCATGTGTAGTTATTGATACTATATCTTAGACTTGTGTATCACATCTTTTATATCTAGACTAGATTGTTGTATCAATTTCTCACTCACTCTATGGTTCTCTCTAATTTTCATGGTTTGGTTAGTATTTTTACTCAAGTTGGTTGCTTAACTCTATTTCTCTCATGATATACTTAATTGTTTCTGTTTTCTCACTACATGACAATAATGGGGAGATAATTGTAGATAAGGAGTACATAGTATTTACTATGTTATATTATAGTAAGCATTTGTATGCTATTACATGTTTATTGAGATAGATTGGATAGTTAGGGGGGTTGTTTTAGTAATTTATTATTCATACGTACACATAGTGATGTCCACTTATATCATCTTATTACCCTATTATTTTTTGTCTTAACCTTACACATTTGTAATTGATATGTTTGTTAATGTGTGATAGGAAATAGGCACAAGAATCTTTTTGAAGCGTCTTGTCTTTGGTTACATGTTATTGAGTTATATCCATCTCACGCCTTTGGCCATGCAAGTCATGTCGTAGGTGATAAATTTGATCCAGTTGTATGTAATTTTTGTTTTTATGTATTTTTCACGCAATATGTGAATTTAAAGATTGTAAGAGTATAGTATACTCATGTGCCCTACTACATTATCAACTGTCTTATTCTTTTTTACAAAATACATTAAACTCTTACCAGATCATGCATGTTGTTTGCACCCGAGTTAATATCTCAAAAGAAAGACATATGTTTACTGCATAATTTGTAAGAGTATTCATAAGACTAAAAGTTTCTCATTGGATTAGGTTGTCTTATAATGTTGACCAAAACACACTTTGTGTCTATAATCCGAAAGGTCATTCTGACGAAGCTTCTGGTCAAAACTTTTTCACTGGACTTGATCAACTTCATTCCGACATCATTCACTTTCACATCCATGAGAATGACAGTTTGGGATAAGGTAAAATGACTTAGATAGTATAGTACCCCCATAATTTCTTAAATTGAAAAATGTATTAAAGGTTTGTGTGTATTTTTTGGAATTTTATTGTTTACATACGCCATATGTTTTTTTATATAAACATATTTGAAATGGGAATTACATATTCTTAAGAGATTTGGTTTTAGTCCGAAATTAACTTTTTTTATCCGCGCATAAACTAGCAAATTCTCTGTCCGACTCAACGAATTTTCTTTGTCATTGGCATTCCTGCAATAACGAATTTCTTTGTTACAACAATGATTTTTTCGCTCTAATGGTGACTTTTTTGCTACACTGAAGGATACTAAACAAAAACCAAAATTCTATGGAACTTTACACAACCTATCTTCAAATCCAGTTTAATTACAACGGCGCATTTCTTCGCTACAACGAAGATCTAGTGAATGTACCAGATCTAGTGCAGAAAAGGGATCTTTTCAAAAGATTATCTTTAAAACATGTTGATTCTCTTTTCTTCCATATATTTTGGTGTTTTGTGATGAAACTTATTTGTGTGGACAAGAGTTGATTAGGTACTCCTAGACTCGTGTCTATAAGCTTAAAATGGTTATTTAGTTATTCTTCTTCTACAAACGAGTTAAGGTTTTTTAAAATTTTTTTCCTCAACCTTCTATCATAATAATTTCTAGAGAGAAAAACCATATTAGTATTTAATATCCATTATTATAATCTTTATTTAAAAGACATTTGAAGTTTGATTACATCTTCTCAATACTTGAATAAAGAATTGTAAAATTTACTCTTGAGAGATTATAAATATTTTTTATATCTCAAAAATACTTGTGTGTTTGTTTTTTATTAGACAAATACTTTAAAAAAAAATTCAACCTTTAGAACTTTCACATATTAGGAATTAAAAAATTAATCTATGGATTCTCATAGTTCCACTCCATTGGAACACACAATTTAGTTCAAACTTTAAAAGAATATTTGTTGGCCATGATTCTTTCACATTGGTCGCAGTCCAAAACCAATGACGATTGTGTGGCGCTCTGCAACTATCGGTGGCCTCCTTAGAGGATATGGTGGTAAAGAGTTTGTAATCTATCATAGCATTGTGCGATTATAAATCTATGTCTTCTAGATATAATAATCTACCATTGTACATTTGTCGCTCTGTTGGCCTGAATTTTTTTCCTGTTATGGGCTTTTCCCTGTACGACTTGGTGTTGTGTTATATTATTTACCATTTCAACACTTTAATTAAATCATCTAATATTGAAGATAAAATTTGGTGTAATCTACTTGGTAAATAATTTCTCCTGTAGGCCTTAGGTGTGAGTTTTACCCACAGTAAGAAATTAAAGGAAAACATTGTCTCTTTTTGACAAGAATTTATAATTGGGAATTCTCTGCCCATATTAGTTTCGAGAAAACGCACTCTCATCTTCAAACCTTCTAAATCCTTAATGATTTATAAATTTAAATTATAATTCTTTTTTAAAATGATTTTTTTCTAATTCAGGTGTCTTTAACGTTATAAGTCTCTATCTTTTAGGTGTAATAATCTGCCATAATACATTTGTCTTTCTATCAGCCCGAGGTGTTTTACCATTGTGGGGTTTTCCTAGTACACCTTGGTGTTGTGCTATATTGTTTATCTTTTTTGTACTTAAATTAAATCACTTAAAATTGAAGATAAAATTTGGTGCAATCTACTTGGTAAATCATTTTTCACATAGACCTTAGTTGTTGTATTATACAAATAACAAAAAATCAAAGGAAAATCTTATCTGTGTTTTACAAGAAATTTTAATTGGGTATTCTCTGTCCATCTTGGTTTTGTGCACATTTACTCTCAATTGGTATCAGAGCTAGACATAAGTTTTGCAGGTTTAATTATCTTTAGTTAGATCGTGTATTTGTTGTAATCGAATTTGGTATTGAAATTTTTGAAGATTTACCTTTGGAGAAAAATCACAAATTTACCGGACTTGTTACTTCATTCGATTTCACTAGTAGTCGTCATCTCGAACATAAAAACGATTAAAGATGTTGGTATTGTTTATGATTTTACTTGATTTGTTTTTTCATTCGGTATTATTAGTTGTTCTTTTCCAGATAATGAACACGAATATAGTAACAAAGAATTTGACCATCAAGCTTCTTCAAATCTTGAATCTAGATATTTTAAACTTTATGAAGAATTGTTGAGACTTGCAAAAGAATTTTTTTTATTGTACTATAATCTATATATGTATAAAAATGAAAAAAATTAATTACAACATAAATCTAACAATGTTGTCCAACTTCAAGTTGATCGTGCTCATATGTGTGAGAACATTAATTTATTAAAAAAAGAGTTCTCAAGTTTTGATTTGGATTGAATGAAAGTTTTGAAAGAGAAAAATGAATCTCTTTGTCAAGAGGTCAAAACTCTCTAAAATTAAAATTTAGATTTTTATAATTAGCTTTGACTTTTCAAAGATGAAAATGAATTTGTATGTGCTATAGAATCTCAAGGACCTATCCTCTTTGAAAAGCTAAAAGTTGTTGATGTCTTTTTTTAGTTCTTTTAAACTATTTAGATCTATTAAAAAATAAGAGCATTGCGTAAAAATAAGGGGATTAAAGTTCTACCATCTTTCAACAAGAAAGAAAATGTTTTATTTTATCTCTTGAAAAGGATAAAAATGATCTTCTTTTTTTGTGATAAGTCCAATTGTTTTGGAATTGAAGGTTAAAATTCTTCAAAATGATTTGATCTTGGTCAAAGAAATGAAAATAAACTTAAATTCACTATCACAAAAACTTGGGAAAATGTTATAGACACCAACCTAAGGTTAGAATAATAAAAGGGGGTTAAGTTTTAACAAATTTGATGTTTCAACTTCCAAAAGGAAACCATTTTTGTGAAAGCGTCTTATCAACATGAAAGAAGAAATATTAAAATAGATACCTTGATATTTCAAGGTAAATGGAAATATGTTTCCAATCATTTTGAAAAGAAGAAATATTCTGTTGGCTCTAAGTTTAATAAAAAAAATCATCTACTTAATATCAAAAGACCTAAAAAGGATTTTATTTATTCTTATTGTCATAAGAAATGTCACCTAAGATATTTTTGTTACGAGTTGAATAAAGTTAAAATTTTTGAAAAGGTTGTTCCTAAAATCAAAATGACTAGACCCAAAACATTTTAATGTGATCATTGCAGCAAATTTGGTCATTTGAGGGAGTTTTACTTTTTACTCAAACCTAACTTACCATTTCACTATGGTAAGGGTGGTAAGACTTTTGTGAGGTGCAAAAAGGTTCATAAAGTTTTTTATTCAAAGAAATTTTCTTGTAAACCAATTGAAAAAAATTTGATTACAAATAATCAAAATGTTTTTGGGAAAAAAAGACCGTAGAAAGAGAGGCAAATGAAAGAAAATGTGCATAATAACCCAACTAAACTCGAGGGTCCTTGTGTGAATCAAAAATGGGTAAAAAGTGACATTTTGGATAGGATTATATTAAGACTAAGAAGATTTCAAAATATATCCCCTTAACCTCTAAATGTTAAACTTGGTTTATTTTAGCAATAGTTTGTGTTAACCTTTAATTTCATATATCTTATGCTAGACTATGTTCTTTTTATTCATGTATGAGTTTGTATATCGTTTTTATAATCTTTGATAACTTATATGCGACTATTTATCTTCTTGATATGTTCTTGCTTCATACCTTGAATAATTCCAAAATTTCATTTTTTAGTATGTCTTGTTTTTGTTCATCAAACATATACCTTTAGGATTGTCACCAATCATAGGTATCTTTATTAAGCCATGTATATTTTATCATAATGTTATTAAAATTGTTTTCATTTGTGCCTTGGATCGATATTCATATTATATGCTTATTATCCTTGGATATCTCCCATTTTTGTATTTAGGTTTTACATGCTCTCTTAGTCTTAAACTTGTTATTTCTCTCGATCGATTATCTTAGGTCTTCATTGGTTATTTTTATGATTGATTCAGTTCATAGGAACATGTTTAGGACTATGTGCTTCATGCATATTTTTCAATGATATATCATGCTCTTTTATAGTTGCGTATTTTTCTATTTTAAAATCCAAAAGACTTTTAGTACAATCATGTTGATGCATTTTTAGATGATCTACTCCATTACATATTTTGTATATAAAACAAAATTATTTAATCATTTTATTTATTTATTTGGGAATATGACACATACTTCATGTCACTAATTCAAATTTTTTTTTTATGTCTTACAAACTATGATAAAATTTATTCTTTAGAATACATTATCATATATTATCTAACATTATACCACATTGCACATTGGTTTAATGCATCTTCATAAGGAGTTCTAAATACTTATAATCCTCTACAAAGTATCTGAAACTTCATTAGAGATGTGATAGCGTGTTTAACTCATATATGTGTATTTGATTATTTTTGTTCATGATTTGGGGTAGTTGAAAAGGCTTACGATATCTAAAAAATCATGAGTGATAATGTGGTTAGGGCTAAATATTTGAATTAATTCTACTATCTTTGAATATTATAAATAGCATCCCATCTTTGAGCTTGAGTGAAAGCCTCCACATGCAAAATAATTTGAACATATCAATAGCTTAAAGATTTTCGTATATCTGAAATTAGGTAACAATAGAGATATGAGGCAAAAGGTTTTAATCAATTGTTAATTTGAGGAGGAAAAGTGGTAGTTGAAAATGTTCCTAAAAAGGGTATTAGGGATTTCTCTTGAGTCAATGCTTTATGTTCTTTATTTTACGATTCCTTATATTAATTGACCTTAAGCTTGGACCTTAATATCAATGGTGTTCATTTATTTTCTGTTTTTCACAATCGAGAAATGATCTTATGTTCTTGGTTAGTCGTGTCATCATGTTATTAACCGTTTATAGATAATCTTTTCTCAATTATGATATTGGACATAGTACTTGAATTTTGGTAAGTGTTCTACTATTGGCTATAATTTTTACATATAAAAAAATGGGTCTTGGTGTTGTTCTCCTATTGCATAAATGTTTATTGTGCCATGTAAAATCCTACACTTGAGATAAGTTACTAGACGCATAAATTCGTATAATTTTTTATATCTTATTTTATTTCCCGATGCAATATATCTTGCACATTTCTTAGACGAATTTATTTAGAATGAATGATTGGGGATATTTATCTTTGTTGAGTAATAAAAATTTAGTATACACTTTCTCTTGTTTATTCTTAATTTAATTTTCACTTGATATTTCTTATTCATGTCACTAGAGTACATGGTATTATCTTAGTTAATATCATATGTTGATATCACTGTTTTCAAATTTGGGATAAATATGCCACAATATATCCATTTGGTCTTTTATCATCTTTGTCTTGATGATTTCATTTTTAGGGTGTTATGAGAAATTGTTATATCTTATTTTTGGTGTATTCAATATCCTTTGTGGTTGTTATATATGATATTAACATTGCTTTACCTTAAGATGCTTTTGTGACCAAGACCTTGTCTTGTTAATAATTTTGAACATATTTCATAGATGCTTGATTTATAATGCCTTATCATCTGGTTTTTACTAATATGAATTATATGTCTATATTTCAGTACTTGAAATTAGAAACTTTGATTTCTCATCTGGTATCTCATTTATGTCACATACTTTTTTTCTCGATGTTTTTAACTTAATGTTTAGTACATTTTGAGTGTTTATGCTAAAATATTCATGATGATTTATAAATTTGTTATATTATGTCATTATTAATTATTTGTTCCTTTATATGTTATATCATGTATTACTATTGTAGGTCGTAAAATATTACTATGATAAGTGCCGCACAATTGAGTCCAGCAAAAAATGAAATCGTAACCACACAACACAAAATATACGCAAATCGATAAGGTGACTATGTCCATAGGGTATCTATCTCTTTCTTTATTGATCAGTTCTTGATAAAAAAAAAAGATTACATGCCATTTTTCGCACGGGTGTGGGTTACATTTTAGATAACCAAAAGGTAATGAATCAGGCGGGATACTATGGCCTTGGAATGTTGTTGCGATTTGGTCGAATGAATCCAAGATCATGACTTTTGTTGATTGACTTCTCTATTATTCTTATCTTTAAGCAACGATCACTTATCAAGACAGACATATATATGTCATATTATCCCATTAGGTCGTATAATTCCTCAATGATTACCCCCCAAATCTTTTTATCCTAGTCTACAATGATGTTTGATATCAACACTTGTTGTCTTTTAAGAAGAAACTATCTTTGTTCTACCCATTGAAATTTGAGGTCATGCTTGTAATTTTCCTTTGAGGGGTACATTATTAATTATGCAATCATAAGACTAATAGTTCGTTTTAAATGATGAATTTTCTTTGAAGTTGCACTAAACAGTTCAATGAATTTTCTCATAGCCATATTGCAATGCATTTGATCCTTCAATCATTTCAAAATCAAACTGAAGTTATTTTCCTTCTTCACTTGTTGCAAGTCTCTTTTTTTCTTATCTCTCATTTCTCTATAAAGTTTCTTTCCATTTTATTCTGTAGTTTTTCTTCTTTGAATTGTGAAATGGTATAGACGATGTGAAAAAGATCCATTCGCGAGTCTAAAACTCATTTTTTATTCCTTACAAGGTATTGATTGATTTTAGAGAAAAATCAATTGATTATAACAACATACATGGAGGACATTGGATCTTTTACCAATTCATTCATGACGTTTGAGTGACCTTCCCTATGCCCTAATTATTTCTTGCATTTTGTGAGTACGATAATGTAGTGCCTATCCAATGTACCCCAAACACTTGGAGGAAAATTAATGGGGTACATAGGATCAAGGAGCTGTATGTAACAACCCGCCTAATGGGATACCGGGCGATCACTCCTATATATAATTATAACAGGAGTTACATATGGATCATTCTTAGCATCAGTGTAGAAAATCCATTTAATTACTAATATCCTATTAGGCGAGCGTTCAAATTTTAACTTAACTACTCTTTTTAATCAATTAAAATAAAAAATCCACAATTTAGTGCGTAAATAAAACTGAAATGAAAATGAAAAAAAATTAAAATAACCGAACACTCGGTTCAAATTATACAACTATATCGAATAACATGCGAAGAATAAATAAAATCAGTTGGACCATTGGCCCGAATGTTTGTACAATATCTCCTATCTAGAGTACAAGGAAAGAAGCGTCTACCGATAACCCGCAAGCATCCACAGCTGCTGCAGCAGACGTCTGACTCGAAATAATGCCATCCAGGCGTCCCTGTGTCTGGACACCTATGTATATATATAATATATAGCAAGAAAGGAAAAGTAGATAAACGGGTCAGAGCCCGAATTTTGAAAATATTTTGCAAGTGCATAAATGCTTTATTTTTTTTAAATAGTTTTATCTCATATTTAAGTTTCGTATCACACTCCCATGAGATACCCCTCACCTCTCCTCTAACAGTGCACTCCTAGCGCATCCCTCTAAACATCCTAGTCTAGCGACCCTGCTAAACAAGTCTATCATGCAACTACTATCTACCCCAGATAATCCAAGTGCTAATGGCTAAACTTCCCTCCATTCTCAACACTGCACTAAGTTCGTGCGTGGGGTGTCTCGCAAAGCGAAATCCAAACAAGAAACCCCCCAGATACACTACTACTTGGCAGGGTTAATGGTAGAGATCCATTAGGCCCGTAGCACGAACAAATGTATAATTACATATATATATATATATACATCTAAAATTATATCCGGATAATATCTCCCGGACTGAGGTTTATAATACACATCCGGATCTACCTCCCGGACTGAGGTGTATTCGATACACAGAGTATTTATCATTTTTATTTCAAAACTTTCCATTTCCCTTCTGATATCCAGGAACTGTATTTAAAAGCCAATTCATTAGCAAGCATTGCTATACCAAAACATATATCTTTTTAAAAGCCAATTTTATTAATATAAAAATGCTTTTCCTTTTTTAATTATCCCATTTCCTCCCATTTCCCTTTTTATACTCAGGAAATGTAATTAAAAGCCATTTTTATTATCATAAAAATTCTTTTACCATATCATATGCTTCCACATCCTTTCTTCCATCCGGGAGTGTTACCGAAGCTAAACATATAACCCATTTCCCTTCCTATATCCAGGAAATGTAATTAAAGCCAAACCATTATCATGAATTGCTTTAATATAACACGTTCTAAGACCGCCCGTCCGGGTTTCCCCACTGTGCGCGCCCCTAAATGGCTATCATCTTCCAGGGCCTATCATCAAGACAACCTGGGATCCTACATCGTAAGACGTCGAGAAGCGGCCATGTGCCTGCGGGATAGTCAAGACCACACCCGGAATCTCCTAACCAGTGCAGAAAAATATATATCAACAAACGCTCACATGGCCTATATGACTATATCCACCCTGCATTCATTAGCCAGGTGGCTTCACCATACGTACGCAACTTCCCTTATGATAGCGATTTAGAGAGGTGTGTAAGCCATATTTTATCAATTATGAAAATCTTTTATTTACCATCTTGAAAATATTAATTTTTATATTTTCAAAATCTTTTCCATCATAACATATATATATACCTAAATCACACAGTATATACAAATCCTATATATTCTTCCTAGAATATATATAAACGACCATAGTGGCCTATATAATCTAGCGATGACCAATAATCCCAAAGATTCCCTCCAGGAATCATAATCATGCATTCATATTAGCATGATCCTAAATCCAAACTGTTTCCTTACTTTGACAAATAATAATTACCTTAGTCATCTCTTAAGGATTTATTTATCCTCAACACCCTCCTTCAGGAATCCCCCATATCACAATTAGGTCCCTCATACAAGTCTCCAAATATAATTTAACTCCCCATAACCACAAGAGGAGAAAACTGGCAATTCTGCCCAAGGCGAATCGATTCGCCCCTTTTGCGAATGGATTCGGGGAGGCGAATCGATTCGGTTCCCCATCCGAATTGATTCGGAAATGGTTCTGCAAACATGTACCTAAATGGAGAATCGATTCGGCCTAAACCCGAATCGATTCGGCCCACCGCAGAAACCCAAATCCCCTTAGGCGAATCGATTCGGCCTGTACCCGAATCGATTCGGCCTGTTCGAGGGTCACAATTTGGGCGATTTCTCAAACTCCAAAATACCCTAAAATCAATCCAAATTCATTTTCATGGTTTCTAATCTACACCAAAAATCATCCCAAACATCTAGACAATAAATTCTAGCGTTTATTTTTCTAATTTCCGATTTGATTTCCGAGTTGGTACTTTCAACCCGGAGCTGACATCTTGTAAAAATCATATCAAATCGTAGAAAAATCAGAAAAATACACGGTCAGTGCCCACACGACCGTATCGAAAATATCTACAACTTTAGTGTTTTGGACAAAATCTAAATAAATTATCTTCCTAGTAAAAAATGACCCCAAAGGCTACGGGTTACTATTCATCACCTTCTTCAAGAAGGTTTCGGCCATTAAAGGTTCTCCCAAGCTTTTGTCGCCTCACCCAATGTCCTACAACCTCAACCAACTACAAATACACCTATATTATGGGTTCTAAACATCCTAGAACCTGGAATCACCAATAAATTTCAGTTAAAACCTAAGTTTCTCCAATTTGCCATTTTTAGGAGTTTATTCGTTTTAACTCCCAAAAACCCGTTTTATCCATGAAACCCCAACCCAAAATATTTAGGGTTTGATTATACCAAACTACGGTATGAGATATTTGTGCAAAAAGAGAAATAAAGCAAGTAAACACTTGCCTGGTGGATACAATCCGACGTCCTCGAGCCGAATCTCGCGGAGGCTGACCGGAATCTCCCCCTTTTTCCTCTTTTCTTCCTCCTCTATCTCTTCTCTCTCTTTCTTTTCTTTTCTTTCTATTTTTCTCCCTCTCTTCCTCTTTATATAGAGAGAAAAGGGTTTTAATCCCTTAAAACCAAAAAACGACTTGTTTACCCAATTACGAGTTACTTTTACCTCTAAAATCACCCGAAACTTAATTTCGAAAATCGGACACTCTTTTCCGACTATCACGGACATTTCGAGACTCATGGAGCAGTCGAAATTTCCATCCAAGGTACTTGACCGCAAATCACTATTCTAACCCAAAATAATTAAGTGCAGTGTTCTACTCAAAATCTTACCTCTTTTGTCGCTATACTCCACGGCGACATATAATTAAATTACTTCGACCTATATAGTCCCAAAATAATATATAAAACCCTTCGAAAATTATTAAATCCTCGAAAATCCCAAAAATTACTATTTCGAGAAATTCTCCAAATTCCAAATTATACTTAATTATGGAATTTAATTGTCTCCAAAAGGACAGGTTATTACATGCTCCCCCCCTTACAACGGAATTTCGTCCTCGAAATTCAGATATATCTAGGATCACTACAAATCCTAAAACTCGAGGGAAAGATACTAACCTAATGGTTCCAAACCATATGGTACACAACTATCATGATCGTAAAGTGACTCTTATACATCACATAATACCCATCCTCTATGATGCCTCTCGACATGAATTTTCAACCTTATATATTATGCGATATATAAAACCCTCTCAACAAGGTGCCCATAAACCTTTCTAACTTGTGCACATCTGCACAACCATAGCGAACGTTCAACACGTTACACTCTCTCCCAATAAGGGTCTCCTTTCCTCGGTGTAATACTCACCTATGGGTCCTTCCAACCCGCGAAATTTTAATCCTCCTAACCTCGGCACCACTAACTCAATCAAACTTACATCCTACAAATGCTACTATCTATGTGTTATTCTACCTAAGCGAAAACGAGTATCCTAATTATATCCCTAGTGCCCAAGGCCTCTCTCAACTCCCAACATTTGCTTGGTTTCGTGTGTGGGACGTCTCGGAAAAGCGAAATCCAGACAAGGAACCCTCCCGTTACACTACTCTCTCACGTTGTCGGTTATCGAGATATAACGACCTAAGGCACACCAGCGGGACGTCCTAAATCTTAATAAACTAACCTACAAACGCATTCCTAGTATCTTATCCTTCCGCCCATACGAAAGGAAACCTAATTAATAAAAGTGCCTACTTTCTGTAGGAACACTTCTAACATCACACCGATCAAAGATTTTCTCCAAATTTGCCTTCTTATTAAGGCCTGGCTATTATCCTCAAATCAATTTCTCTAAGTCCTACTCCACCCAACTACTTGTGGTGAGAGGACCACTTTATTGATTTTCCATAGCACAATATTTCCATAAGCGTACCATCATCACAGGGCTCATAGTCTATAGTGGTTCATCCACACTATAATACTAAGCCACATCCTTGCATCCCATAACAGCTCTCCATGCACATCGCTGTTAAGAGTCATGTGTGGAGTGTCTCGCAAAGAGAAATCCAAACAAGGAACCCCTCCACACATTAAAACTTGACTTCGTCGGTCACGGAGTCCCGTTATCTCAAATATGCAACCGGGATAATCCTATCCCTTATCATCGAAAGGTTGTATAAACTCCTATCTCTAACTAAGAGTCACACCACCCAGCGCTCGCACTATTTCTAAGTCCTTGAGCAAACCAGTACTCAGCTAAATCTTACAGCTCAACAATGATCCTGTGGGCCTTAAATTATATCTATAAGGTTGCCACATATAACAACCAAAAATAAGGAAGCCTATACTCATCGAGGTTCCATCAATACATAGTAACAAAGGTGTACTCAACCTGTATCCAGGTGAGACACCGCAACCACAATCTGTTCCCTCCAGGAACCATGGACACGATAGTCTTGCCATCATTAGCCTGATATCGCTCCGATATACCATATACCTCATACGTGTATATACAAAATATAATCACCCGCCTCTATGGAGAGTGAAAGAAAACAAAATTCCGCTATCGCGGAAAACACACAAGCCTATATTATTATGTTATCGAGACCGAATACAAAGCTCAAATTACAGACACGAGTCTAGGGTTATCAAACGCCATAGCTTCCTCTGGCCACACCTCTTACCAAAATTCCTTAACTCTAGGCCCCATCCGGGCACCCTAACCTTGTCCTTTATTCCTACCGAAAAAGACTATCCATGTGGCTCCGCACTACATAACAGCATTTTCATCACTGGTCTTCCTGACCATATTGGAGTTGTCAACACCATCTGACACTATAACCTCGCTCCTTACAATCACCTTATTCATCCTCTTAACTTCTTTGTTAAAAGGAAACTCCACCATCGGTTCCAACAATCCTATTTCAACAAATCTCCCCATGTGGATGTCCCCTCAGGGGCACCTGAACACACCCACATTCTTCGTAAGTGTTAACAACACTTCTCTAGTGAGCCTATCCTTCCTGGAAAGGGCTCATTATTCATTGTAACTACCTCACCTCGGTACAAAGTTCACTTCTCCATAATGTTCTTTATTCACTGTCTGTCTTTGGCCGACCCTTATGTGAATAATTACGAAACGGAATTCTTCTCCTTCCTGCAGAATTATGGGGACTCACGGTTAAAACTATCCGTAAGATCCCTTTGGAACCCTTGTCTCCACGGGGTAATTCAATCTTGAGTACCACTTTCTACCACAGTAGTACTTGGTTGCTCATAACTACTATACTTTAATAGCCGTTGCAACAATCCTTAGCAATTTGCCACAAGGAGAGTGGCCTCTACCAAGGTCCTCGTCCCCACTTCTATCAGCTTCCCCAGCTAAGCTCCACCTCCTACTGCCCTCCAAGCTCCGCACACGATTCTCAACGAGTGCATAAAATATTTCTATAATCTTCTAACATGGCAAGAGAACGCAATCTCATAAGAGAAATCAACAATCCTAATCCTGGGGCTCTATAACAAATCGAGAGCAACGCTGAAAGCGTAGTACGTCCGCACAGATTCCTAAGGACACTAGAACCTGATGCTCTAATACCATCTATAACAACCCGCCTAATGGGATACCAGGCGATCACTCCTATATCAAATTATAATAGGAGTCACATATGGATCATTCTTAGCATCAGTGTCGAAAATCCATTTAATTACTAATATCCTATTAGGCGAGCGTTCAAATTTTAACTTAACTACTCTTTTTAATCAATTAAAATAAAACATCCACAATTTAGTGCGTAAAAAAAACTGAAATGAAACTGAAATAAATTAAAATAACTGAACACTCGGTTCAAATTATACAACCATATCGAATAACGTGCGAAGAATAAATAAAATCAGTTGGACCATTAGCCCGAATGTTTGTACAATATCTTCTATCTAGAGTACAAGGAAAGAAGCATCTACCGATAACTCGCAAGCATCCACAACTGCTGCAGCAGACGTCTGACTCAAAAGAATGCCATCCAGGCGTCCCTGTGTCTGGACACCTATGTATATATATAATATATAGCAAGAAAGGAAAAGTAGATAAACGGGTCAGAGCTCGAATTTTGAAAATATTTTGCAAGTGCATAAATGCTTTATTTAAAAAAAAAGATAGTTTTATCTCATATTTATGTTTGGTATCGCACTCCCATGAGATACCCCTCACCTCTCCTCTAACAGTGCACTCCTAGCGCATCCCTCTAAACATCCTAGTTTAGCTACCCTGCTAAACTAGTCTATCACCCAACTACTATCTACCCAAGATAATCCAAGTGCTAAGGGCCAAACTTCTCTCCATTCTCAACACTGCACTAAGTTCCTGCGTGGGGTGTCTCGCAAAGCGAAATCCAAACAAGGAACCCCCCCGATACACTACTACTTCGCAGGGTTAATGGTAGAGATCCATTAGTCCCATAGCACGCACAAATGTATAATTACATATATATATATATATATATATATATATACATCTACAATTATATCCGGATAATATCTCCCGGACTGAGGTTTACCAATGCAATTTTATCTTTATAATACACATCCGGATCTACCTCCCGGACTGAGGTGTATTCGATACATAAAGTCTTTATCACTTTTATTTCAAAACTTTCCATTTCCCTTCTCATATCCAGGAAATGTATTTAAAAACCAATTCATTAGCATGGATTGTTATACCAAAACATATATCTTTTTAAAAGCCAATTTTATTAATATAAAAATGCTTTTCCTTTTTCAATTATCCCATTTCACTTTTTATACTCAGGAAATGTAATTAAAAGCCATTTTTATTATCATAAAAATTCTTTTACCATATCATATGCTTCCACATCCCTTCTTCCATCCGGGAGTGTTACCGAAGCTAAACATATAACCCATTTCCCTTCCTATATCCAGGAAATGTAATTCAAGCCAATCCATTATCATGAATTGCTTTAATATAACACGTTCTAAGAACGCCCGTCAGGGTTTCCCCACAGTGCGCGCCCCTAAATGGCTATCATCTTTCAGGGCCTATCATCAAGACAACCTGGGATCCTACATCGCAAGACGTCGGGAAGCGGCCATGTGCCTGCGGGATAGTCAAGACCACACCCGGAATCTCCTAACTAGCGCAGAAAAATATATAACAACAAATGCTCACATGGCTTATAGGACTATATCCACCCTGCATTCATTATCCAAGTGGCTTCACCATACGTACGCAACTTCCCTTATGATAGAGATTTAGAGAGGTGTGTAATCCATATTTTATCAATTATGAAAATCATTTATTTACCGTTTTGAAAATATTCATTTTTATATTTTCAAAATCATTTCCATCATAACATATATATACACCTAAATCACACAGTATATACATATCCTATATATTCTTCCTAGAATATATATAAACGGACATAGTGGCCTATAGCATCTAGAGATGACTAATTATCCCAAAGATTCCCTCCAGGAATCATAATTATGCATTCATATTAGCATGATCCAAAATCCAAAGTGTTTTCTTACTTTGACAAATAATAATTACCTTAGTCATCTCTTAAGGATTTATTTATACTCAACACCCTCATTTAGGAATCCCCCATATCACAACTAGGTCCCTGATACAAGTCTCCAAATATAATTTAACTCCCCGTAACCACAAGAGGAGAAAACTGGCAATTCTGCCCAAGGCGAATCGATTCGCCCCTTTTGCGAATCGATTCGGGCAGGCGAATCGATTCGGTTCCCCATCTGAATCGATTCGGAAATGTTTCTGCAAATAGGTACCTAAATGGAGAATCGATTCGGCCTAAACCCGAATCGATTCAGCCCACTGCAGAAACCGAAATCCCCTTAGGCGAATCGATTCGGCCTGTTCGAGGGTCACAGTTTGGGCGATTTCTCAAACTCCAAAATACCCAAAAATCAATCCAAATTCATTTTCATGGTTTCTAATCTACACCAAAAATCATCCCAAACATCTACACAATAAATGCTAGCCTTTATTTTTCCAATTTCCGATTTGATTTCCGAGTGGGTACTTTCAACCCGGTGCTGCCATCTTGTAAAAAGCATATCAAATCGTAGAAAAATCAGAAAAATACGCGGTCAGCGGCCACACCACCGTATCGAAAATATATACAACTTTTGTGTTTTGGATGAAAGATAAATCAATTATATTCCTAGTCAAAAATGACCCCAAAGGCTATGGGTTACTATTCATCACCTTCTTCAAGAAGGTTTCGACCATTAAAGCTTCTCCCAAGCTTTTGTCGCCTCACCCAACGTCCTACAACCTCAACCAACTACAAATACATCTATATTAAGGGTTCTAAACATCTTAGAACCTCGAATCACCAATAAATTTCAGTGAAAACCTAAGTTTCTCCAATTTACCATTTTTAGGGGTTTATTCGTTTTATCTCCCAAAAACCCGTTTTATCCAGGAAACCCCAACCCAAAATCTTTAGGGTTTGATTATACGAAACTACGGTATGAGATATTTATGAAAAAAGAGAAATAAAGCAAGTAAACACTTGCTTGGTAGATACAATCCGACGTCCTCGTGCTGAATCTCGAGGAGGCTGACCGGAATCTCCCCCTTTTTCCTCGTTTCTTCCTCCTCTCTCCCTTCTCTCTATTTATATACTTTTCTTTCTATTTTTCTCCCTCTCTTCCTCTTTATATATAGATAAAAGGGTTTTAACCCCTTAAAACCCAAAAATGACTCGTTTACCCAATTACGAGTTATTTTATTAAATATTGTAATATCCCTTTTTGTAAATGCAGAAGCGTTAGGAAGATGATGGTTCAATAAAATTAATCAAGTAATGTATTCACTTAAACCGATTCATTAATCAAAGCAAGTCCTAGAATTTGCCTAAGTCATAATTATCAATTATCCAAAGTTAGGCGAAACCAATTTTAGCAAATGACTTGAATAAGCCAAATTTTACCCAATATTTAATTTAGTCCCAAATTAAATGAGTGTGATAAATTAAACCAAATTTTATCTTGACTTATGCTACGCATGCGTTCTAAATAAATTATGCAAGATAAAATAAACCAATCACACTACGCCACGATGTACGAGGAAAAACCCAAGACGGGAAAAAACCTCGGACGACCCTAGCCACAAGTCCACTAGATATGGAATTATAATTACAAGACAGATAGACTTACAATGACTCACTCGATCCCTCTCAAGCCACGACGCTTCTTCTTGTAGACACCTCTTCCTAGCGGACACCTCAGAACTCCACCGCGGCCTCCGAATCCACCGAAGGGGCTTTCTATGGTCACCGTCACCCGAGCAAGGAGCCTTTCTCCAAGTGGGTAGAATCGCAACAAAAAGTCTTCTTCTTTGATGGATGTACAAGCAAACCAAAACTTCTCTTCAATTTGAAATTCGGTAGAGATAAACCGGTGCCAAACTCTAAGCAATTTAATATGTATATGTGAACTTGGAACAAACTCAATTGGGTGTAAACACTAGAGTGATGAAAATATTTCTCTAAAAATCTCACTCAAAACATGAACATTTTCCTAAACCATTTTTGTTCTCAAACTCTCTCTAAGAGATAAACTAGAATGGAAAAGTTATGGAAATGTTAAGTTGGAAAATTTCATTCCCGCACATATTAAAGTCAGTAAAAGATGGTTAAAAACCAAGTGGGGAAGTGGGTGAAAAACTGCCAAAAACTGCCAAAAACTGTTCCCGCCTGACAGCTCGTTCGAACGACATTTCGTTCGAACGAAGTCTCGTTCGAACGCGACTTCTAACGACGCTCCAGAATCGACTTGTTAGATGCTCATTGGAAATCTCGTTAGAACGACAATCTTGTTCGAACGACATTTCTAACGACGGACCAGTATGCCTTAGTGGGAACTCGTTGGCAGGTTCATTCGAACGACATCTGGTTCGAACGAAAAAACTCGTTCGAACGACATATCTAACGAACGACCAAAAAGATTGAAAAATTCGATTTTGGTCCAAAAAACTTTATGAACTTATTTTATAGTTTTATATAATTTCGTTCTTAAAACGAAACGCAGTTTTTATAAAACCTAACACCCAATAAACTTTGTTCCAAGCTCCTATATAAATATAATTGCATTCATACCTTGGGAGCATGGAACCATAGTTGATGACGTAGAAACGAGGAACGCAAACAGGCACATTTGATGAAGCTTTATACTCTTTGCCGCTACGTCTTCAACACACACTTCATAGGCTTGAGAGTATTACAATAACATACTATCCTATGAATAGATGTTTTTGTCCGGAATTGAGCCAAAACTATATATGGACTCAATTGGAAATTTGTGTCCTTACAAATCTCCTCCTTTGGCTATTCCGGGACAAAAATCAAACAAAAATCCTAAAGGGCCGTCAAGCTCAACTAGACTCAAACATAACCCACCCAAACTTGACTCAACCCAAGGATCAAACGCTTTGCCATTGAAAGATGCCGAGAATTCCTGCACACTTAAGCAAACTCATCAAATGCATAGGGAATATCGAAGTATTAAATGCAATTAATTAATTACTCCCCCTAAATTAATTCTCCCCCTTTATCAAACACATGACCTACTTAGAAAGACGTCTCCCCCTAAGATAAATCTCCACCAAACTAAGATACGATAACAATAGGATTAGATACCATTTCTCCCAAACTAAGATACGATAAGAATAGGATTAGATACCATTTCTCCCCCTATCATCATTCTCCCCCTTTTTGTTCAGGAATAGACAAAGGCTTAAATAATCAAAACATAAACGCATGTTGAAGCTTAAAGTGATAAGACATGAAAGCATATGGGCAAAAAAAGCAAAAGAAAGACAAACAAATATCATATATATATATATATAAACTAGAAATATACCAATGAAGTAATGGCATATATATATAGATATAAACACACACATGACACAAAATACAATAAGTTTGCACACTCGTATGGCAAAAATGTGTCATATGGAAACGGAAGTGTTGGGGTGTGAACTAGCAACAATTAAATTTAGACCCAAACACTTAATAAACATTCACGGAGTTCTCATTTGATTGCAAACTTTATCACATTTAAATATAACCTCATGTGACAATATGAAGATTGAACTCAATGAACAAACATACACAATGCATACAAGCCTAGCATGATGATGATTCTACAAACCAAATAGAGTCATGACATTAAAAACAACTAGGATAAACGGACATTGTGCAAACCGTTGATATACCATCCAATTATCCCTCAATAAACATATATATTATTTTGCTTTTGAATGAATATATCAAACAAACATGGGCCGTGGTAATTGTTTTTCTTTTTAATGCCAAATATTCTGTTTTTAGGCCTTTGGATCACGTATTTCTTTTAGATCCAATAAACGGTGGCTTACTATTGCAAAGGATTTAATTCATCCTTTCGGAGCCCTTCCCCGTGCACATTTTTAGTTATCATGTTTTCATTTTTCACACAAATCTCACATGCAATGGATTTTGACATGCACTAGTCCTCATAGGTCATAGATATGTAGATGACTAGATTGGTAGGAGAACACCTCAAAAAGCTCAAATATAACATGTGACATTAAGATTCCAATAGAGCTTGTGCATGTGTGAATAGAGGCATATAAAAATAGAATCCATTTAAACAATAAAAAATCCAATTACTCCAAATAAAACATGGTAAAGAACATTTTAAGGATTGAAAATCTAAACCAAAAGTTCTAGCCACGTGGAAGCGTGAAAGTTGGGATTCAAACACAAGTATATGCCACTTAAAGTGTGTCAAACTAAAATACACACATAAAAAATCTTTTTGAGTTTGTAACATTTTTCACCAAAAATAAATATATATATACTCAAAAGAATAAATAAAAATCATTTGTATTTTTCATTAAGCTTAAATGAAATAAATAAAACACAAATGATAAACAAAAATCTTTTTATATTTTTCAATTAATTCAAACACAAAATATAATACAAAAAGATAAACAAGTCATAATTTCTAGCATATGATATGAAATAAGGCAATGACTAGAAAATGACTAAACATGCATACATTTAGCATGTGAATATAGCATGAAGTACAAACGCTAAAGTATGAAAATACTAACACATTCATCCTTTAGATTTAGCAAGGGAGGAAGCATGTGAAAGTAAATGAGAATCAAAAACCCTATTTTGCAACGCAACCAAGTCGGATTTCCTAACCCAAATTAATGAAGAATGGCTATCTTGGGGTGTAGGAACTTTAACTACTGTGGTTACGTACTATGGAATTTTCTAGGAATTCATTTAAGATCAAATTTTTTTTTCCTAAGATGACCTTGTCGACCACAATGTGTACATGTGAGAACATGTCGAAAAGATTTACTTAAAGAGTGATCTTTAAATGTATTCCTAGAAGATTCTCCTAAAACATTGGTTTGGGCATTATGAGTAAATTCATTACAAGTATCGAAGCCTAAACCACAAGTGTCATTTTTAATTTGGACCGTTCCTAACATTTTATCTAGTTTTTCCGAACAACACTCCAAATCAAATTTGACATTACTAGAATCTTTTAATTTATTTTTCAATTATGCAATGTTAGATTCTAGTAAAACATTTCGCTCTTCAAAAGTAAGAAGCTCCTTTTTCAAGGATTCCATTAAACCCCTAAGGCTATCTCTTTCGCCTTCTACATATTCAAGCTTCTCTTGAAGAGTCCTCACATGTGTCATAAGGTCTTCTATTAAAACATTTTCATCAATGACTTTGACACTTTCTCTGACACTAGATTCTAACTTCAAATTATCTCTTTTCAATTTAATTGATTCTTTATAAAGTTCTTGAAAAGCATTTTGAAGTTCACTCACATTAACCTCTTCTTCATTTTCACTCTCTCTTTCTTCTTCACTCTTACTGTCATCAAAAACAAGAGAATCATGTACAATGACCTTGGAAGTGGCATGTGCTATCGTTTCATCAATCGATGAGTTCTCACTATCACTCACATGACTAGCCATAAAAGCCACAAAATTTTTCTTAGTGGGGGAATCGGGCTTCTCTTCCTTATCACTATCACTAAGGGTTGCATTATATCAAATGGGTCGCTTACCATCTTTCCTTAGTTTAGTGGGGCACTCATAAGCCCTATGGCCATAACCTTGACAACCAAAACACTTATTAGACTCGTCCCTATCTAAATTTTCATTACTAGGTTTAGGGATTTTCTCGGCTTTAGAAATCTTCTCGCTTTTATCATGTTTAGAAGTATCAAATTTCTTAAAATCATTTTTCAATTTATCTTTGTTAATTTTAAGAAATTTTCTAAATTTACGAGCAAACAAAGCCATGTCTTCCGAGTCACTATCACTATCGCTCTCTACTACTTGTTTAACCTCTTTTCGGGCTTTTAAAGCAACGCCCTTTTCGATTTGATTGTCATTTTTAGAGGGAAACATATCCAGTTCATAGGTTTGTAAATCACCTACAAGCTCTTCTAATTTCGTAGAGGCTAAAGTGGGTAAAGAATTTAACACAGTCACCTTTGGAATAAATCTATCGGGTAGGGACCTTAAAATTTTCTTTACAACACGGTCGTCAGGTATTTCCTCTCCCAAGTTAAATGATGAATTAACAATATCAGAAAGTCTAGAATAAAATTCATCAAACGTTTCTTTTTCATTCATTTTGATAGTTTCAAATTGAGTGGTGAGGTTTTGGAGTTTTGAAGCTTTAACGACACTAGTTCCTTCATGAGTTAATTGTAAAATATCCCAAGCTTCTTTAGCGGTTTCACACGTCATAATACGACGGAATTCATCCGGTGTGACAGCGCTAAATAAGGAATTTAAACCACGGGAATTGAAATTAGCAAGTTTAAACTCATTTTCAGTCCATCTATCGGCGGGTTTGATAACAGGTTCATTTTCAACTAAGTAAGTTGGTGGGGATCACCCGTTAACAACAGACATCCAAACTCTTTCGTCGATAGATTTTAGTGCCGATCTCATACGTGCTTTCCAATACGCGCAGTTTGAACCATCGAAAAGAGGAAATTTTGAAAATGGGGAAAAATCCATTTTAGCCAAAAATTATTTAAAAGATCGTTAACGAAATAATTTATCGCTTTGGCTCTGATACCAATTTGTAAAAGCTTGTAATATTACTTTTTGTAAATGCGGAAGCATTAGGAAGATGATGGTTCAATAAAATTAATCAAGTAATGTATTCACTTAAACTGATTCATTAATCAAAGCAAGTCCTAGAATTTGCCTAAGTCATAATTATCAATTATCCAAAGTTAGGCGAAACCAATTTTAGCAAATGACTTGAATAAACCAAATTTTACCCAATATTTAATTTAGTCCCAAATTAAATTAGTGTGATAAATTAAACCGAATTTTATATTGACTTATGCTACGCATGCGTTCTAAATAAATTATGCAAGATAAAATAAACCAATCACACTACGCCGCGATGTACGAGGAAAAACCCAAGATGGGAAAAAACCTCAGACGGCCCTAGCCACAAGTCCACTAGATATGGAATTACAATTACAAGACAGATAGACTTACAACGACTGACTCGATCCCTATCAAGCCTCAAAGCTTCTTCTTGTAGACACCTTTTCCTAGCGGACAACCTTGGAACTCCACCGCGGTCTCGAAATCTATCGATGAGGCTTTCTATGGTCACCGTCACTCGAGTAAGGAGCCTTTCTCCAAGTGGGTAGAATCGCAATAGAAAGTCTTCTTCTTTGATGGATGTAGAATCAAACCAAAACTTCTCTTCAATTTGAAATTCGGTAGAGATAAACCGGTGCCAAACTCCAAGCAATTTAATATGTATATGTGAACTTGGAACAAACTCAATTGGGTGTAAACACTAGAGTGATGAAAATATTTCTCTAAAAATCTCACTCAAAACATGAACATTTTCCTAAACCATTTTTGCTCTCAAACTCTCTCTAAGAGATAAACTAGAATGGAAAAGTTATGGAAATGTTAAGTTGGAAAATTTCATTCCCGCACATATTAAAGTCAGTAAAAGATGGTTAAAAACCAAGTGGGGAAGTGGGTGAAAAACTGCCAAAAACTGCCAAAAACTGTTCCCGCCTGACAGCTCGTTCGAACGACATTTCGTTCGAACGAAGTCTCGTTCGAACGCGACTTCTAACGACGCTCCAGAATCGACTCGTTAGATGCTCGTTGGAAATCTCGTTAGAACGACAATCTCGTTCGAATGGAATTTCTAATGACGGACCAATATGCCTTAGTGGGAACTCGTTGGCAGGTTCGTTCGAACGACATCTGGTTCGAACGAAAAAACTCGTTCGAACGACATATCTAACGAACGACCAGAAAGATTGAAAAATTCGATTTTGGTCCAGAAAACTTTATGAACTTATTTTATAGTTTTATATAATTTCTTTCTTAAAACAAAACGCAGTTTTTGTAAAACCTAACACCCAATAAATTTTGTTCCAAGCTCCTATATAAATATAATTGCATTCATACCTTGGGAGCATGGAACCATAGTTGATGACGTAGAAATGAGGAACGCAAACAGGCACATTTGATGAAGCTTTATACTCTTTGCCGCTACGTCTTCAAAACACACTTCATAGGCTTGAGAGTATTACAATAACATACTATCCTATGAATAGATGTTTTTGTCCGGAATTGAGCCAAAACTATATATGGACTCAATTGAAAATTTGTGTCCTTACAAATCACCCGAAACTTAATTTCGACAATTGGACACTCTTTTCCGACTATCTCAGACATTCCGAGACTCATGACGCAGTTGAAATTTCCATCCGAGGTACTTGACCGCAAATCACTATTCTAACCCAAAATAATTAAGTGCGGTGTTCTACTCAAAATCTTACCTCTTTTGTCGCTATACTACACGACGACATATAATTAAATTACTTCGACCTATATAGTCCCAAAATAATTTATAACACCCTTAGAAAATTATTAAATCCTCGAAAATCCCAAAAATTACTATTTTGAGAAATTCTCCAAATTCCAAATTATACTTAATTATGGAATTTAATTGGCTCCAAAAGGACAGGTTATTACACTGTATCGAACTCTTTTTTGGATAGTAAAAATAATATATTTTTACTCATGCGTATGAACAAATGAGGATACCTTCCATTTGAAGGAAATGATAGGTAGAGAATTTTGGTTGTGAGCCTGTCCGATTCCAATAGAGGCTATTGCCTCATGTATTTGTTGTAAATCAATGTCCACATCCACCAATTTATGAGGGTAGTGAACCATACTAGGGCTTTTGTTGTCCCAATACAGTAAATGACATAGGTTAATTTTTATTTTTGGATATTTTTCATTTTGGATGACCATACTTAACATTATTATTTGTTAATGTTTCAATTCTTAGTTCTGTGGAGATTATTCCAAGAAAAAAGAGCTCTATTAAGCACTCATCAATTTTGCTGAGCTACACAAGGTTTCGAACCTTAAGATAACTTTCTCGTCTAGTGCCAACCATCAGATATCGCCATATTTATTATTAGAGTACATCAACACTCCCATTACTTCGTTTCAAAGATAGTGGATAGAGAATCAGAGATCCCTATTCTTAGTAATGGTATTTAAGTGACACTACTATAGGCTCTTTTGAGTTTATATAAATTTCTTCCATCCATTCTATCACTCCCTCTACCTCAGAGGAATAAATTCCTATGAGAAAAAACAATTCCGTATCTGTTGGATGAGTCTGGTGTCCACATCTCCTTGAAATCGCAGTACTCTAAGATGAAGGAGTTCGGGGGATCGTTAGACCCTGTAAACTGGGGGGATTACCCTAAAAAGTCGCAAGCTTAACATGTCAAAAAAATGAAGACTAGTAACATTCTTGTTCTTATTTCTATACACACTAAGAAAGTGGATGCCCCTGGAAAGTGTAAGGCCCCAATTTTGACGTCCGTAGAAAGAAATCCTGATTTATCCCCCACGCTACTAAGGGGGTCCACTTATAACAATACAAGAAAGAGATTGAAAAGATGTTGATCCTTCAACTTTTCTCTCATGCCGCTCAGACGTCGCCTATAGTGAGGTTTTAAGATATTATGGACTTTTACTTATATATATATATTTTTTTGCACTAACTTTTTTGATCGACCTTTTCCTTACATCTCCTAATGAATTTTATCGACATACTGAAAAAATATGTCGAACAATACAAAGATAACACCAACTTGGGGCGTGCTTTGGATGAAACCCATAAGGGATTGAAGGCTCATACGAAGACCTACAATGTTAAGAAGATGGATAGAGATCTGTATTTATCTAATATAGTGTCTGAGAATGACCAACTCAAGAAGGTATCTGAAGAATTTGCCCACACTTTATCGGCAAAGGACTAATCTTATGACCAAGGCTGGAGAAAAGCCTTTGGCTAGACTAAGAAGAAGAAGGACAACATCCGTAAATCTAATTTTAAGAAAAGCTAGAATGGGGTCTTAGTAAAAGAAGGAGTCCTTCTTGAGTCCATACTCTTTAATGAGAATGATCGAGGATACCCTTGCAAAGATAGATGAGGCGGAGGGTGAGGATTCAGGCATTGGACAAGGGAAATATGTAATACCCCATATTTTCATGGTTTTTAAAATTGGGGATTTATTAAATTTAATTGAGATATTAATTTATTATTAATCCGAATTTTCATTTTAAATATTTTCTAGGGTGATGAGAGTTAGTAATTATTAGGAATTTTTTGAATATTACTAGATGAGTAAAGTAATATATGAGATTGATTTTATTAGTATTGTCACAAGTGAATAATATGGCAATTATGAAAATTAAAGTCGGAATGCGCTTGTGTCGTATCTGAACTAAATTATTATTATAAAAGTGAATATACTATAAGTCGCCCGTATGGTCGTTTCGAGTCCGCCAAATTGTTTGGAAGGGTCAAGATAGTCAGAAAAGTGTACTGGGGGGTTTAGTTTGGGTCTTGGGGCGTTTTTAGGCCTAATTGACATCCTAGGAGGGTATTATATATACTTTGTATTTTTGGGTAATTAAACCCAAGAATTTTCTTAGTATATATTAGCCATTTGGAGTTGTCTCTTAGGGTTAACAAACACAAAACCTAATCCCAACCATTAGAGAAGAAGGTGAAGAGATTAAAGCAGAAGGTGAAGAGTTTCCAAGCA
The DNA here is from genome assembly GCA_949130495.1 of Sambucus nigra. Taxonomy (NCBI): domain Eukaryota; kingdom Viridiplantae; phylum Streptophyta; class Magnoliopsida; order Dipsacales; family Adoxaceae; genus Sambucus; species Sambucus nigra. The sequence goes on from OX422208.1 coordinate 649,497,307, forward strand.
ATCCGAGGCCTAGAACTCACCCGATTGCACCATCACCACCACCAAAACGTTGATCGCACGACGAGGAATGCAAGCATATAATTTTCATCAATAAATCAGATCCTTGAATCCCAGACAAGTATCTATCTAGATAATTTCCAAGTTAATATACCTTCCATGTTAGTCTAGGAATGAAAATCATATGTTTTAAATGAAGAATTATATATTTTAGAGGAGAATTTATATGTGTTATAGGGAGAATACTTGTAGTCTAAAATCTTGATCATATGTAGAGGATTAACCACGAGTTTAGTATGATATTTGGGAAGAAAATCTGTATTTAAATAGAGGTTTATGATTATTCATGCTAAATTTTGTTTTATAAAGAAATCAAAGATTAAACCCCTTTTTGATTGATTCGTTGTGGATTTATTGATGTCGTTACATTGGAACTTGTTTATATACATTGCTTATACATTTGGATAATTTTGATGGGAGTTTGGGATGAAATTATAGAGGTTTGGAGGGTTTATAATGATAGAACCTATAGGTTGAAAATTGCGGAAAACTGGGCATGAACTGCTGGATCGACTGATCGAGCAAGAGTATCGATCGATCGATCGATGATCGATCAATCGACCCCATTCAATGATTGATCGATCCCTCCTAGAAATCACATGTTTTTTCCCTTTTTGTTTAATGAGAATAAAATACATGGGAACCCTTGAATATCTGTTAAATACTATAACAGGTACGAAGAGGACGAGTAGGGTGTAAGTAGACTCTGTTGAGTGAAATTAATATTGGATGAAATCATAGGTTAATGAGGAGTTCATGGGTTAATATTACATGATGAGTAAAGTAATATATGATATTGATTTTATTAATATTGTCACGAGTGAATTATATGGCAATTATGAAAATTAAAGTCGGGACACACCTGTGTCGTGTTAGGACTAAATTATTATTATAAAATTGAATATATTATAAGTTGCCCGTATGGTAATTTCGAGTGCACTAAAGTGTCCGGAAGGGTCGAGATAGTTAGAAAAGTGTACCCGGGGGTTTAGTTTGGGTCTCAGGGCATTTTTAGGCCTAATTGACATCCCGGGAGGGTATTTTTGAGTTTTATCTTAGGTTTAACAAACAAAAAACCTAAGACCATCCATTGGAGAAGAAGGTGAAGATTTTCCAAGCAATTGAAGGCCTAGAACTCACCCGATTGCATCACCACCACCACCAAAATGTAGATCGAAAGATGAGGAACGCATCCATATAGTTTTCATCAACAAATCAAATCCTTGAATCCCAGGAAAGTATCAATCTTGCTAATTTATATGTTAATATACCTTACATGTTAGTCTAGGAATGAAAATCATATGTTTTCATTGAAGAATTATATGTTTTGGAGGAGAATGTATATGTGTTGTAGGGATAATCCATTTAGTCTGGAATCTTGATCATATGTAGAGGATTAACCACTGGTTTAGTATGATATTTGGGAAGAAAATATATATTTAAATTGAGGTTTGGTATTATTCATGTAAAATTTGGTTTTATAAAGAAATCTAAGATTAAACCCCCTTTTGATTGATTCGTTGAGGATTTATTAATGACGTTACGTTAGAAGTTGTTTATATACATTGCTTATATAATTGGATAATTTTGATGGGAGTTGGGGATGAAATTATAGAGGTTTGGATGGGTTAGATTGATTAAACCCGCAGGTTGGAAATTGTAGAAACTATAGATCGATCGACGATCGATCGATCCATCCTGGAAAAGTGCATATTTGTCTCCTTTTGGTTAAATCCGGTTAAAATACGTGGGAACCCTTCAGTATATTTTAAATAGTATAATGGGTTATGAAGAGGACCAGTAGGGTTTAATTAGACTTTGTTGAGTGAAATTATTATGAGATGCATTTGTGGGTTAATAGGGAGTTATTCATACATTAGAAATTGTGCATACGTTTACTAAACGATGGAGACTCGTGAACGGGTTAGACTAGAAGGTAATTGAGGGTATACCTACTGAAATTATACTTAGTGTGATAAAATACTTCTTGGAGTGAAGTAATTCTGAAATAAATTATAAATGAGAAGAAAAGAGACGAATCCGTTATGTGAGATAATCGAGTAATTTGCGCTAAGAACCGAGAATTATAATTATGGGTCGTGGGCGCACCTAATTTAGAAAATGTGAATATTTATATATATAACTGTGTGACTGTACATATATTATGTATCTGTGTAAAAATCATACCCGTGCTACTTGCTATCACAGGGGATTTTGCTCCGGGATAGTCTTCTCTCGATTGGACCTTTATGGGGGATATTGACTCATACCCTAAAACATAGGATTCCTTTGTACAGGCTATATGATAATGATAGTCAGACGGTCCAAAGTGACGTGAGGGGTATGTGTTGACCTCTTAGTGACTTGGAACTATGCTTCGCCTCCATTTGTATGTGTATTATGTTAATACCATTAGAGAGTTATTCCGAACTAGTATTTCCCTTAGTTTGAGTGATACGAGGACTTGATAGTAGAGTATGTCAGCGCCATAGATTTATGTGGGGTGCTGATAGTATATATATATTATATGAGTGATTGATATATTTACACACACACACACACACCCACTTATATATGGAAACTTTCTACGGTGTGTATATTTAGTTAAGTAATGAATAAATGCTTTAGCTGTATAACAAGTGTTCGTGAATTTGGTAACGGTACTAAGTGGTTCTAAGTAACGTAAGAATATGGAAGAGAATGATTTCGAAAACTAAATATTATGGACTTGGTACTTCTCGGGATAAAACTTTATGGAATATAAGTTAGATGGAATTATGAGATTAGTAGAACGGTAGGAGTGCACACTAGATGAGAGGTGAGGATTATCAAGAGAGTGTTGCATATTAACATGGTTGTGATATTAGCCGGTAAGCATTTTAAATACTGCTAAATTATTTTTAAAATAGTTTTACACTCGATCTCTGAACCATTTTCTGTCATTTCTTTCTCTCTTGTATATATATGTATGTATTACACGTGCCGAACCATAGGGGCATTTTTCATAGGTTCTCTGGATTGGACGTGCTGTAGCTTTTGTGGAAGTTGCAGGCCCTTGCTTTAGATGACCTCTTCATTGATTCAGTTCTTGCTATAGTTCTTCACGGTTAGGGCATGTGTCGCTCAATTTCCTATTCTGGTTGGATTTATTATAGGTTTACATACATTTCAATTTCCAGTATTCAGTACTCCTTGGGAGTTAACTATTGTCAGGATGATTTCATTTATGGTTCTTAACAAGGTTTTGATTATCGAGATGGTTCAATTATTGTGTGTTGACTGCCATCCTTAGTATGAATGTGATTCTTAGCTGTTGGGTATTAAAAATATTTTCATATTGGTATTTAATAAAAGAAAATGAGACTTTAAATTGTTTTGACACTTAGCTTAATTATTTAGGGTGTTTAAATTGGAAAATTTTATTTTGCGACAGTGATGCTGAGAATGAGCCAACCGTTAACCTTGATTTTAATTTAATAAAGAACTGATCACTCGGTATTCAATTAGGCGGGTTGTTATAGGTGGTATCAGAGAATCACGTTTAGTGTCCTTTAGGATCTGTACGACTTATTATGCTTCCAGCGTTGCTTTGTTTGATATAGAGCCCAATGTTTAGGATTGTTTATTTTTATGGTGAGGTTCCGTTCGCCTGCTATAACATATATATATATATATATATATATATATATATATATATATATATATATATATATATATATATATATATATATATATATATATATATATTAGTGAATTCTATTTGCATTTGGATGTGTACGTGTGATGAGAAATAAAGGATGTTAGACGAGGGCCGTTAGGTGGATAGCAGGAGGCAGGGCTTAATGAGGTTGTGTAGTATATTCGAGGATGATGACCATAGTCGAGGTCACGCCTATTATGGCATGAGAGGCTAAGACTATAAAGACGGCCAAGATGCAACCTACAAATTCCAAATGCTGTTGTAGTCAAATGAGAAGTCGAATTAGACTCACCCAACGTAGTACGCTTGGGATAGGGTCAATGGAAAATTGAGGAGAGTCATCAGCAAAAATTCTATGTATCAGGGAATTGTGTGTGTTACCCAACGAAGGTAATATATTAAAAGGCTTGGACATGTAGTGGAGTGTGGTTAACTAGAAATGAAAATTTGGGGTAAAAATTTTCTTGACCCAGCGGAGCAAAGTTACAATAGTGGGAGTCAACCACCACCGTTAGTAGTGAAATATTGCATCAATGGGAGGGCCTTAGGTAGAGTTTAATCGCACATTCATTCATCAATTGTTCAGACTAAGACGTGAAGGTTGTTCTGAACCCATTATGAAAGGGCCGGACAGGGATCCATTTGTAAATGAATTTATAATTTTAGAAGCTTTTGTATCAGCGAAAGTGGATACTAATGGTAGAGAATATTTCAAGTGGGAGATCAACTCATAAGGAAAGTTGACAACACGTAAAGAGCATTATGTTGGACAGTCAATCCATATGGTGTTAGTGTCACGCATTTTCCATAGATATGTTAACACTCTTATGAAAAAGGAGATATAGTAATCAGAAGATTTATTAGAGAGTGAGTCTAGATGAAAAGTAGTTAGTAAAACACCGCAAGGGGGAGACCAACATGGGGATCATTTAAATGGGTCGGATACCTGTATTCTCACAAAGTGATGGTGAATTCAGTAAGTGTTATTAAAAACTGTAGCATGTTCCTCATGGCCAACAAAGATAAGGGAACGATGGGGGTAGCCCTAAGGATCAAGACTATTTAAGTCTGAGAGAAGGACAACCCTAATAAGGTTAGTATGACAAGAGATAAGTGGGTATGTGTTGAGGTATTTTGTGGAGATCAAAACCACAAGAGTTAACATTTTCTGAAGCGATAAAAGGGACAAGGGTATGGTGCTTCCAAGGGGAAATGGTTAATGTAATTTTCAATTTGGTTCAGAAAAACGCGTTATGTCCGGAAGACCTTTAAGTAGACAAGGCAATTGGCTAAGTAGAAGTACGAGTTTTATTCTCGGAGAATGAAGCGTGTTTTAAGTGACACAAGCGAGTCATTTCACTTTTGTTTATTTCTAGATTAACATGTGAGAAGAATTTAGTGCATATATCTATAGCGTTATTATTATGTATATGGTTTCCCTTGTATAGCGGGGTTGTCTACAGTGATATCCGCGGAGGAAAAATAGGTGCATTGTTTGTGTTATATAATTTTTTGTGATTACTCATTTTAGTGATGTGATATGTGAGTATATTATTGTACTGATTATGGATTTATAAAAATGGTTAAAACATTAGTAAGCAGTGATTGTAAGGTTATCGGGGTTGCTGCCTTACTAAAGTATGTTCTGTTCTGACAAAACCTTACCTGCTAGAGGGTTGGGCTCGCACTCATATTTTATATATTATAGCGACTTCAAAGGGTATAGTGGTACGAAAATGTTTAATCCCAGGGGGCTTAAGGACTTTGTTATTGTGAGTCAGTGTGTATTGGGTTTACCGTTGGGTGAAAAGAGTTCACTCATTATTATATGTAACGCTCAGGACTTAGTGGTAGGAGGAGCGCATTGTTATATCTATCCTTTGGGAATGTGAAAGTTAGGACTTATATTCTTATGTTTGGGAATGGGATTTTTGAGAGTACCAATTATATGTATAAGAGTTTTATGGAATGTGATTACCACCAATACTAATTGATTGTGCAATTGGCGAAATGTTCTTTGTTTAAGTGTAATTATGGGAGGAGATGTAACTTTTCTATCAAGAGACGAAATAAAAGGGAACATGCCATGGATGAAGGGCCTAACGGATTTCGATAACCGACTATGCTAGGTAGTAGTGTATCAGGGGGGTTCCTTGTTTGGATTTCGCTTTGCGAGACATCCCACGTATGAAACTTAGCATAAGGTTTAAAGTAGAGAGATGTTTGGTCATTAGTCCCTGAGTTTAGTACCTCAGTTATCGTAAGAGCCGGTGATATTGATTGTAAGTTAAAGTTAAGTGATGATTTAAGGCCAGTGGGGCCAGTTGTATGGTAAGGAAACTTTGGAAGTTTTGCTAAAAAAATTGAGATTCAAAGAACTAACAAGAGTGGTCAATTCTTCGTATGGTTTCTCTCATAAAGGGAGTTTTGTGATTTAGTAAATACGAGTAATTGTTACGTAGTGAGGTGCGACCTCCCAATAGTATTTGGACTATGGGGTCAATGATGTGTAGGTTCGTCTTACGAGAATAACAATTGATTGGAGCACAATGTGAACTGCCATTATTAAGGTGTGACTCTATAACTGCTAGTATTGAGAGTGTTAAATAAGCTTATTGTAAAGCGGGGGGACTATATAAATCCACCTTACCTAGAAGTCCGCTTTCAGTATTGATAAAGTATCCAGATCTATTTTTTCCAGACATACCATATTTTCTGAATTTCTGGATGAAATTCCGTTATTAGGGTGGAAGTATGTAATGCCCCGTATTTTCATGGCTTTTAAAATTGGGGATTTATTAAATTTAATTGAGATATTAATTTATTATTAATCCAAATTTTCATTTTAAATATTTACTAGCATGATGAGAGTTAGTAATTATTTGGAATTTTTTGAATATTACTGGATGAGTAAACTAATATATGAAATTGATTTTACTAGTATTATCACAAGTGAATAATATGGCAATTATGAAAATTAAAGTCAGGACACGCCTGTGTCGTTTCAAAACTAAATTATTATTATAAAAGTGAATATATTATAAGTCTCTCCTATGGTCATTTGGACCACGACAAAGTATTCATAAGGATCGAGATAGTCAGAAAATTGTACTCGATGGTTTCGTTTGGGTCTCGGGGTGTTTTTAGGTCTAATTGACATCACGGGAGGGTATTATAGACATTTTGTATTTTTGGGTAATTAAACCCACAAATTTTCTCAGTATATCTTAGACATTTGGAGTTGTCTCTTATGGTTAACAAACACAAAACATAAGCCCAACCATTAGGGAAGAAGGTGAAGAGATTAAAGAAGAATGTGAAGAGATTAGGGAAGAAGGTGAAGAGTTTCCAAGAAATCCGAGGACTAGAACTCACCCGATTGCACCCCCACCACCACCAAAACTTAGATCGCATGAAAAGGAACACAACCATATATTTTTCATCAACAAATCATATCCTTGAATACCAGTCAAGTATCTATCTTGCTAATTTTAAAGTTAATATTCCTTCCATGTTAGTCTAGGAATGAAAATCATATGTTTTGGAGGAGAATGTATATGTGTTATAGGGAGAATCCATGTAGTATAAAATCTTGATCATATGTAGATGATTAAGCACGATTTTAGTATGATATTTGGGAAGAAAATCAGGATTTAAATAGAGGTTTGCGATTATTCATGCAAAATTTGGTTATATAAAGAACTCTGAGATTAAACCCCCTTTTGATTGATTCGTTGAGGATTTATTGATGGTGCTACGTTGTAACTTGTTTATATACACTGCTTATAAATTTGGATAATTTTGATGGGAGTTTGGGATAAAATTATAGAGGGTTGGATGGGTTAGAATGATTGAACCCATAGGTTGAAAATTGCAGAGAAATGGGTATGAACTTCTTGATCGATCGATCGACCCGATTCCATGATCAATCGATCCCTCCTGGAAATCGCATGTTTTCCCCCTTTTGTTTAAAGTGGATAAAATAGGTGGGAACCCTTGAATGTATTTTAAATAGTATAATGGGTTAAGAAGAGGACCAGTAGGGTCTAAGTAGACTCCGTTGAGTGAAATTATATGGGATGAAATCGTGGGTTAACAGGGAGTTCATACATTGGAAATTATGCATACGTTTACTAAAAGATGGATACCCGTGAATGATTTATACTAGTAGGTAAGTGAGGGTATACGTACTGAAATTATACTTATTGAGATAGAATACTTCTAGAGGTGAGAAATAAGTTTGAAATATATTATAAATGAGAATAAAAGAGACGAATCCATTTTGTGATATAATCGAGTAATTTTTTCTAAGAATGGATAATTATAATTATGGCTCGTGGGCGCACCTAATTTAGAAAATGTGAATATTTATATATGTGACTGTGTGACTGTGCATATATATTATGTATCTGTGTAAAAATAATACTCGGGCTACTTGCTATTACGGAAGTTTTCGTGTCGGGAGAGTCTTATCTCGATTGAACCTTTGTGGGGGATATTGACTCGTACCCTAGAACATAGGATTCCTTGGTACAGGCTAACTAAGAATGATAGTCAGACGGTCCTAAGAGATGTGAGGGGTATGTGCTGACCTCTTAGTGACTTGGAACTATGCTTCGCCTCCATTTGTATGTGTATTATGTTAATACAGTTCGAGAGTGATTATAAACTAGTATTTCCCTTAGTTTGAGTGATACGAAACTTGATAGCAGAGTACGCCAACACCATAGAGTATGTGGGGTGTCGAGAGTATATATATATATATATATATATATATATATATATATATATATATATATATATATATATATATTATATGAGTGATTGATATATACACACTTATCTATGGAAACTTTTTACTGTGTGTATAAGTAGATAAGTAATGAATAAATGCTAAAGCTATATTATAAGTGCTCGTGAATTTGGTAACGATACTAAGTGGTTCTAAGTAACAATATGGACAAGAATGATTTTTAAAACAAAATATTATAGCCTTAGTACTTCTCGGGATAAAAATTTATGAAATATAAGTTAGATAGACTTATGAGATCAGTAGAACAGTAGGAGTGCACACTAGATGAGAGGTGAGGATTCTTAAGAGAGTGTCGCATATTAACATGGTTGTGATATTAGCTGGTAAGCATTTTAAATACATGGTAAAAAAAATTTTAAACTGTTTTACACTCGAGCTCTGATCAACTATCTGTCATTTCTTTCTCTCTTGTGTATATATGTAGGTATTACAGGTGCCCAGTAACAGGGGCGTTTTGCATAGGTTCTCTGGATTAGTCGTGTTGTAGCTTTTGTTGAAGTTGCAGGCCCTTGCTTTGGACGACCTCTTCATTGATTCAATTCTTACTTTAGTTATTCATAGTTAGGGCATGTGTCGCCTGATTTCCTCTTCCGGTTTGATTTTCCAGAAGTTTATGCACATTTATATTTTCGATATTCAGTACCCTTTAGGAGTTAACTATTGTCTGGATGATTTCATTTATGGTTCTTAACTTGGTTTTGATTATCGAGATGGTTCAATTCTTGTGTGTTGATTTCCATCCTTAGTATGTATGTGATTCTTAACTTTTGGGTATTAAAAAGGTTTTCATATTGGTATATAATTAAGGAAATGAGACTTTAAATTATTTTGACATATAGCTTAATTATTTAGGGTGTTCAAATTGGGAAATTTTATTTTGTGACAATGATGCTGAGAATGAACCAACCGTTCACCTTGATTTTAATTTAATAAAGGAACGATCACTAAGTATTTAATTAGGTGGGGTGTTAAAAAATATGGAACCTAGGAGGAAACAAAGGTGACATACTCAAACAAGGGCTTAGCTGATCAAGAGCAGGTGAATGAAAGGGAAGTCCAAGCCAGTTAGATTTTCTTTAGGACCTTCTATTCTCTTTATTATACTATATTTTGTGTATTTTTCATTGTTAGAGATTTCACATCCTTATTATTTAGTGAAAAAGTTATGTTTTGGCTATGATATTCTCTTATCATTTTCTTTTTATTGTTAGTGAATACTTTTTATGTGATCATGATTCAGTGTCTTTTATCTTGATCTTTGTAGTGTTATTATAACTTGGCACTGGTCCTAGTGACTTAAGAAGATGTAGATCTAGACTTGATCCTTGGTAGGGAATATCCTAGCCAAGCTCATGAGGCATTTATATATGTTTGGAGTGAATTTTGAAAGATGACAAGTGCTTATGGTGAGAAGACTCATATTTTTGCATCCTTACAAGATGAAGTCAAAGATGTAGACAATGTGTCCAGCTCGATAAGGTCGAATAAACTATTAGATAACACCAGATCACTAAAGAGATTTTAAGCCAAAAAGGTGAGGATACTAGGATATCAGTTTTGTCTTAGTTCTCGCATGGTTTGGTCGTATGGTTATGAAAAACGTTGGAAGAATTCTCTGCCTCATATGCACGAAGTCAATTAGGTCTCATATAAGAACTGATGGTTGAACACCTTGGATGTTATTAGATTTTTTCGTGACTCCCAATTTGGCACGAATATGGGTAAATTACCCATGTTTTTACTTCCCCCTCTTGGGAGTGTGGACTGCTAGATACCTACATATGTCATCCCAATTACATTGATAAAGGACTATATTATCTATCATGATAGTAATGACGAATTTCATCCTAATCTAGACGATAGTCACCATGCTTGAATGATTGTCGAGCTAGAGCACCGAAGTTGAAATAGTTCTATTTCTGTATCTTAGCTTTTGTATTTCACTAAGCTGGCTACTTGTAATTTAAATGAATATGAATGAAACTAATTATTGTCTTGCACTTTCCCATTTTCTATGTCGAACATATTTTACTAGTTTCCTTATCTTTTAGGATAAGTGTCGTCACACCACCTTCGACTTAGGACCAACTATGGCAAAAATGCACCATGTCGTAGGGCAATCCACTCGTTCACGATTTTGGCAGACCAAAATTTGAAACTTGGAACTTAAGGATCTTTTTTGGTCTTTTCCTTTCTTGAGAAATTCTTGATGTTTTCATGTTTATTAGTGACGAAATCATTCAACCTTAATATTTTATTAAATGTAATATCATCGGGGAATTTAAACTGGTGATCAAAACTTGATGAAATAAATTTATAATAATAGTTTTTCCATTATGATAAATTGGAATTAATTGAGTTGGCCTTCCATTTGGAATAATATGAAAGACACTATCATTAATTAAATCATCCATGAAACAAAAGCCTAAAACTTGGAAAAAGATAAATGATTTTAAAAATATTTTTTTGCAAAGGTTGGTCACATTCTTGGCCTAAGAATCTACTAGCCCCCTATTGCTTCCAAAGGGTATGATTTTTCGAGGTGGTCCTTGATGACTTTGAAAGGTCTTTCTGAGTTATGACCTAACTTTCCATCTGATGGCTTCCTCGCACTCCTGATAACCTTTTTGATGATGTAATATCTAACCTGAGACTCTATCAAATTTATCCTTTGTTGTAGTACATCGCTAAATACTATTGGTTAGAATACATTTTGATTAAGGCTTCGTCTCTCCTTTCTTCAGCTAGGTTGAGTTCAGTCCTTATGATTTATTCGTTTAGGCTTTGATCTATAATAGTTATCTTCATGGTTGTTAAGACAACTTCCAGTGGAATTACGGCCTCCACTCCATTACGTAAGGCAAATGGCATTTCCACAATTTGCCTCTGGGGCGATGTTCAATATGCTTAGAGGACATGGGGAAGCTAATCCACCCAAGAACCATTGGCTTTTTCCAACCTATTTTTTAACCAGTTAAGAACTATCTTGTTAGAATCCTCAACCTGACCTTTTTTTGGGATAAGCCAATTAGATGTATTAGTGCTTATGTTATCACTGTTGTAAAAATATTTGAATGGTTCTCTTTCAAATTGCGTGGTATTGTTGGAGATAATTGTTCTCATCGTGCCAAAATAGGTCATAGTGTTCCTCTAGATAAATCTGATCATATCTTTGTCCTTTATTTTTGCCAAATGTTCAATTTATAACTATTCTATGAGATAATCCATGCCAACTATGAAATACTTATGATTCCCGGTTAATGTAGGCACGGGAACTATAATATACAATACCTATTAAGCGAAAGGACATGGACTCATAAATGAATTCAAGTCACTTGCTGGTTGGTGAAGTATGTGCGAGAACTCTTGACACTTCTTGTACTTTTTGATGAGACTGCATGCTTTTCTATATACGACCATCAGTAACCTTCTTTGACATCTTTGAATGCTAAGAACCTTCTTCTAACATGGCTTCCACATATTCCATTTTGTAGATCATATATTTTTTGGTCAACATCACTTGAGTGCACATACATTTTGCAGATCATATGTGCCTTTGAAAGATAACATGTAAAGCTTCCCCTCCGGTGATAGGTAAAACTGAGAAGTTTCACCTCGGTTTGATGGGCAGACTTTTTGTCGATAGGCATTCCATCCTCTTATAGGTATACGATGATATAGTCCATCTAGATGGGACCTCTTTGAATGGTGAGAACTTATTCGGTGAGCTTTGGCTACATGATATGCTTGGCAGGGCAAGGTAATCAACCATAATTATTATTTTGAGTTTGAAATTAATAGTTGAACCCAAAATCGAGAGAGCATATGCATGGCTGTTATGTCCTCAATGAAAGGATTGAATATGAACATTTTAAACCAAGGAACTAGGTTTTGGACAACCTGTAAGTATTCTAACATACAATCATTGATAATTCGAGAAAATTGCATTTAGTACCCTTTATTCTTGCAAATCTAGCATTTTCGTGAGCATTATGGATGCATAGTGTGAAGTTGGATGCATTTTGAGATTGTTTCTTCGCAAGACAGAATTTTAAGGGATATTTGGTCCTTCCAACTCCCTATTTTGTATGGTATAAAAGTACCAACACGCATATTATGAAATTATCTTCTCTTGGCCAGTGGTCGTTCATCATTCTGACCCCGAATGAGGAAGTTATGATCATTTTCAGATGGTTTTGGCATTTTCTTCTACTTCAAGGGAATTTTGGTAATATCATACTACAAAATTTGGAGGATTTCAAAATACAATCATGTGGATAATAGAATTATCTTTGCATAGATTTTGACCACACATCATTCCAATTCCGTATGAAAAATTTATATCCATTTTTGTGAGACATGCCGAGAATTGGTTCAGAGCAGATTTAGGACTGCTAGATTGCAAATCAATTTAGAATTTTTTGAATCGATTCCGAATGTGTAATTTTCCACAATTTTTTATTTTTTGGTGGTTTTTTGTTGGGTTATTTATGAGAAAACATTCCCTTAAGTGGGAGACTTCATTTTTTACACTCGTAGGGTTACAATTACGAGAATTTTGTGGAGCATTCCCCTCTCCTCTATTTCTTTGGGTGTATACACCTTTTAGGTATGTTAACTTTACTATTTATCATTTTCTTTGTGTACTACATGATTTAATTCCTTTTTGTATTTAATTTCCATGCCTAGTTAAGTATTTTCGTTCATTTAATTCTTGTTTTCCTTAGTTAATTAGTTTTATTTAGTGTTTTAATTATGTATTGTCCTTAGTTTAAGGGTTGAGGTCATGTGTCCGCCATTAATGGGTCTTGCGCTCCGGAAGTTAGGTTATGTGTAAAATTGCGTTTAATTGAAATGTCGTTTATTAAAATTGGAATATTATGCGTTTAACTTTCTTTGCCACGCAACGTTAGTGTTTAAAGTCATATTTCGAATTTAATCCACATGTGACCTTTTTTTATTAAATATTTTATTTCACATTTTTTGATTCATTTCCTTCATGGGTAATATTTATGATTTATTGAATATTCTCGGTTCAATGATTTTGAACCAAAATTTGAATTATGCGTGTTTAGCCCATGGCGGGGATGTGACATTAACTCTCGTTTTTATTAATTCTTATTTAGTTTTAACTTCTTATTTTCCCCCTTTTCCCGTTTTAAACCCATCACCTTTTACGCTTTTATTTTAGAAGTAATAAATTTATTAGAATCTCTACAAAATTCCCTGTGGATTTTTAATACCCAGACTAGAAGTTATACTCCATTTGTCGAGTGTAGTTAGAGTTTAGTATTTTTAAATCACTTTGGGAAGTCGATAACAACGACCAACGTGTCTACACGGAGGCTCGATTTTAATGCATTTTTCGAACCAATTAGGTTTTGTGTAAATTCACATTTAATTGAAACCTTGTGTATTAATGTTGAAATATGAAGTGTTTAACTTTCTTTGTCACAAAAGGTTAGTGTTTAAAGCGATATATCGGATTTAATCCATGTGTGACCATTTTTGATTTCATATTTTTGGATTAATTTCCATCATGGGTAATGTTTATGATTAATTGAATATGCTCGGTTGAATGTTTTTGAACAAAAATTCTAATTATGCATTGTTTACCACATGTCAGGGATATGACCCTAACTCTCATTTTATTCATTCTTTTTTAGTTTTAATTTCTTATTTCCACCCCTTTTCCCATTCTAAACCCATCACATTTTATACTTTTATTGTCGAAGTAATAAATCGATTACAATCTGTCCAACATTCCCTATATATTTTCGATACCCGAACTTACCGCTATACTCCATTTGAGTGTAGTTAGTGTTTAGTTTTTTTTATTGCGGAGGTGAACCGAAAACAAACACAATGTTCTTACACAAACACATGATTCGTGCACGATCATTCATCTTTGGAATTATAGTCTCTTGATACTTGATTAGATACCAACCTTTACTCATATAAAAATCAATGTGCCCTGTGTCTAGAGATGGGCCCTTCTTCAATCCGATAATAATGGCCTCGTATTTAGCCTCATTATTTGATTCTTCAAAGAAAAGTTTTATTACTTGCTCAAATTTGGTTTTTTCATTGTCTATGAATATAATTCTCACTTCTACCCCCTTTTCAGTTACGACTCTGTCAACATAGAGCGTCCAATTGTTAAGCTCATCAGATTCTTCAAATCTATCATATTCGATTGTGACACTCCGCCTAATTAAATTTGGGTGATCAGTCCGTTATGAGTTAATATACGAAACCATTTTTTTATGAACACAGATAATAATATTGAATACCAAACAATCCAAGTGGAATAAATAGGATATAGTAATCATTCCAAATAAAATATCCTAAATCGAAGGAGTATGTAATATTTGAAACAATCTCAACAAAAACTGAATAAATAAATAAAGAGTAAAAATTCACTCGAAACTAAATAAAAACTAGAAATGGGCGACACATACCCTATCTAAAATGACTATGTGAAGAGCTGAGATGATAAGGATGATGTCGCCTAATGCAAGATCGGGCAACACCCACACAAGCTGCAGCACGTCAACAGTCCAAAGATCTAAGTCTGACACCCTTGTGGCTGGGCACCATAGCGCACACACACACACACACACACACACACACACACACATATAGACATATTCCTATGCAAATTAAGTTTGCACATCATTTTTTTTAAATAGTAAAAAAAATATTTTTGAGTTGATTTTTTTTGTCTGATATTTAAACAATTCAAGGGATCTATATATAAAAACCAGCTAAAAAAATCGATCAAACTTTCGCTGTTTTTAAGCACGTTAAAAGCTGCGAAGGTTTGACCCAATTTTTACAAATAACAAAAAATGTTTTTTTTGTGCTGATTTTTTTACTAGGGCCCGTTGAAATGTTTAAATATCACAAAAAAAATCAATTCAAAAATATTTTTTTAATATTTTAAAAAAATCGTGTGTGCCAGTATGTGTGCAAACTTAGTGTGCATAGGAGTCTTCATCTCTCTCTCTCTCTCTCTCTATATATATATATATATATATATATATATATATATATATATACACACACACACAAGAAAAGAGGAAATGACAAGAAACGGGTCAGAGCCCGAGTATAAAATAACTTTTATAACAGTTTAGCAAGTACATAAAATGATCACCAATTGATATTACATAATTCCCACTAACTCGTGTGCATGCCTAACGTACCACTAAACCATCCTAGTTAATACAAACCCAGTTTACTGGTCTAATCCAATCTCCTCTCATTAATCCTGATTCACGTGATCGCATAACTATAATTTATCCACAATAACTTTATTCTCTTAGGAATTTACCAAGCCAGCTATGTATATCTCAATACAGCCTTACATTCTCAAACACTTAATTTATTTAATGTCAATTATTCATTTTTATCTACTTACAAGTACAGTAGATGAATCACAAGTACATATATTTATCACTCATAATATATATACTAATAGGTCACCCCACATAAAATCTATGGTGCCAGTATACTGTGCTATCAAGTCCCTGTACCTCTCGTATAAATGAGGGAAATACTAGTTCGAACTCACTCTCAAACTGTATTAACACAAAATACACATATTGGAGGTGAAGCATAGTTCTAAGTCACTAAGAGGTCAGAATATACCCTCAGGTCTCTTCAGACCGTCTGACAATCATTCTCAGATTGCCTATACCAAGAATCCTATGCTCTACGGTACGACTAAATATCCCCCATAAAGGTCGCATCAGAATAAGACTGTCCCGACGCAGAACCTCCATGATAGCAAGTAGCACGGGAATGATTAAACATATATATTCATATAATATATATACATGCACTCATATATATATTTACATTATTCCAGTAGGTGCATCCACGACCTATAACATGTTCTACCCATAGACGACATGTAACACCCAATTTTTTACGAATAATTAGTTCATTCTTTTTATATTCCCTTTTCATCGCAGGTTCCCAAATACTTCTCGGGACCATTTTGATAATTATAATATGAGTAGGTGTACTCACTCTACCCTACTGGTCTAAGTCATCCTGAATTTCTCAAAAGACCTAATTTAACATGCACACGATTATCACCCCATTCTATACCCTCGCGATGTCATGGTTAAATCTCATATAAAAATTATACTACCCGAACCTTGCCTACCACCCTATTGGTCCTCCTCAAGTCTGATCATGGTATTTAAGTTATGTCTAATGGTCCTTATATATTGGGGTTGAATTAACATTAAAAAGGAAAGAAGATTCAAATTCCAAGAGGAGTCGATCGATCGAAAGGAAGGGTCGATCGATCATTTATTGGCCCAAAAATTCTGCACGTAATACCTACAGGTTTCTTCCATTTTAATTATCAAAACCTCCATTAAAATGTCCCAAACTCCCAATCAAACATCATGAACATTATTTCAGCAGGTATTAACAATTTCGTACGTAAAATCTTGAGGAATTCATTAAGGGATCATCATCAAATGGTTACAATTCATTATTTGATATTTCCAGATTGCCTCCTCTAATCATCATTAAAATTCACGATTGATGTTTAACATGTAATAAGGATACTAGCCTAACATGATTTCCATTGAAATATATGAATTTTAGTCGTCCAATTACATCAAATCTCCATAAAAACTTATAATTATATTTCCTACTCTAATATGGATGATATATCAACTCAAGGACAACAAGATAGATACTTTATTGGAAATCAAAGTCCTGATCCGATGAATTTGAGTGGTATAGGAACGATCATCTTGTTCTGATATATGCTTTGGTGGCAATGGTGTAAAATGGGTGGTTCTTGGCCTTGAACACCTTGGAAAGCTCTCTACTTCTTCTTCCTATAGTTTTCCCCAGTTTTTGATTCTCAGAACCCTAACTTCCCCATTTTAATTTCTAATAAAATCTCAAGTTTCTAAAAAAAAAAAAAAGAACCCTAACTTCCTCGATACACCATCTGATATAACCTCTTAATTATAGTCATTAATTAAGGCCCAAAATTACAAATTATTAAAATGCCCTCTCGGGTTGTCCGTTAAGCCTAGAATTGTCCCGAGACCCAAATTAAACCCCCAGGTACACTTTTCTGACTATCTCAACCCTTCCGGACACATTGGCCCACTCGAAATGACCATGCGGGTGGCTTAGAATTAATTCACTTTTTTTATTTATTAAATCAGTCCTGATACGATTGGTATGCGTGTCCTAACTTAATTTCCATAACTGTCATATTTTTCACTCACGAGAACTTTAATATTTCATAATCATATATTACTTTACTCACTAAGTAATATTCAATAAATACTAACTCTCATCACGCTAGTAATTATTTAATTAAATTCGAATTAATTATAGATAAATTTACTTTATTTAAAATTATTAATCTTAGTCCCATAATTAAAATAACATAGGGGGTATTAAAAACTTCCCCCCTAATAACGGAATTTCATCCCAGAATTAAGATACAACCACTATTAAGACTGTGGATCTTACAACACCACATCATCTAGTACTAAAAATAAATTTGGAGTAAGGCACTCAATCACTATATCCCCTGCCTCAAAGCAAGCTTGTTCAACACTCTTGACACTTTATCAGTTTTAGGGTCACACCTCAATAACGACACATCACATTGTGCTCCTACCATACGTCATTCGAATAAGACGAGCCTATAAATCATTGGCCCTATTATCTCAATATTATTGGGAGGTCGTATCTCACTACATGTCAACTACTCGTATTTATCTAAACATAGATCTCCCATCCTAAGAGATACCATATGAACATCCGACCACTCTTATTAGTTCTTCGAATCTCAATTTTCGGCGACATAACTCTTACGACAGTCAAAATCCACCTAAGACAGTCTGTGGTTATTCCACTTTAGTTATCGGACTCTAACTCTTGACCAATCCAAAATTTTGATTATCCGCTCATCTCTAAACAAATAGGTGGAGAATTGTTAAGGTATTTCCACACAAAGGCTCAATAAGCACTTTATCCACAATAAACAGGTATGAGTGCTTACACACCACTCTACCATTTGGTAATATCTTCTCGCAATTACCGCACTATACTTCACTTACCAGCTATATCTTTTGCAAAAATAAAATGACAACACTGAGTCCAAAATTACTTTCATACAACTCCACTAGTCATTAATCACTTTTTTCCTAATCCTCATGCTATAGGCGATACAACTTTCTCAACATGAAATTTCATCGCCACTGCTTCCTGAAATCCTATATTAAAAGTGAGGTTCAAAGATCTCATCCTAGTTCAGAATAATACCGAGCATGAACATTTATCGACATGATCCTTCTTGTCAAAGAAAGACTAGGGCACACTATCTAATGATGTAAATCACTGAGCGAAATATCAATTGTTTTCTTTAAGGTCAAATTGTACCACACATTCGAAGGAACTCATGACCTTATCTCGATGTTAGTAACCCATCAAAGAAATTTACCAATTTGACTACCCTCTTCCATTACAGCAATCGTCATCTTGCTACAAAACTTTTTGGGTGATCCTCTTGCCCCAACTGATTTCTATCTATGAGTGGTGCATGCAGAGACTACTTACTATGTTCTGCTCAACCCTATTAGCACTTGTAATATCTCACATTAATTGATACTTAATACTCCCTTTCTTTCCTCGGCGTATACCGAAAGTTCCAACCCGTGCACTTTTCGCCACGATGTGCACTTTTAGACACCTTACAAACATCATCATTCTATGTACGCGAAATTCACTCTCAACATATGATTGGGTAAAAATACATTCCAAATTTTTCCATAATAGTTAAATTTTACTCTTCTAAAGGAATACCCTTTTTTAAATGGCTTCCCACAGGCTTTCAACTAAATTCGGGTGTGCTACTCTAATCGCAAGCATATATATGTATTATCTTTCTTCTCATACGACACTTAATCCACTCTACCATTTCTACTTCGTTTTATTATTCCCACATGCATATATTTCACACATATATTCCCACGTCCCTTTAGCCCAGACAATTCTAACATCAGCTAACCAGGATGCCCACACACCCTATAAACCGTGCATACTTGCATGAACATTACATACGCTTCACACATAACACTCAATCCTTTATTGACCATGTATTCACAACATAGCTATAACACTTGGGTATTCTCAATCACCCTAAAAATCAAAATTTTAAATCCTCCTTAACATCATTCCACCCTTCAACTTGTGGTGATAAAGCAAAATTTTCAATGCTTCCTCACCACATAACCTACTCCATTGGCCTTAAATCGTAACTTCACCTTCAACTTATAGTTATAACTACATACTTCTATAACGAATGAGGAACCAAACTCATGGACTAATGACCAAACATATCCCTACTTGAATCCTTATGCTAAGTTTCATGTGTAGGATGTCTCACAAAGCGAAATCCAAATAAGGAACCGCCTCCCCCCCCCCCCCCCCACCCCCCCGATACATTAATACCTAGAATTATCGGTTATCTAAATCCATTAGGCCCTCCATACATAACACGTATCCCTATATTCCCTTCTCTTGACATAAAAGCTACATCTCTTCCCGCAATTTTAGTTAAATAAGGAACTTTTCACCAATTATACCATCATTCAGCATTGGTGGTGATCACATTCCATAAGCCTCGTACAAATAAAATCGTAACTCTCAAAATACTGGCCCCAAACATTAGAATATAATTCTTAACTCCCGCGTCTCTAAAGGAGTGATATAACAATGCGCTCTTCCTATCACCAAGTCCTGAGCACTGAGCATAATAATGAGATAAATCTTTTCGCTCAATAGTAAACTCAATACACACCGACTCATATGAGTAAAGTCCCTACATACACCAAGATTAAACCTCTCAATACCACTATACCCTTCGAAGTCTCTATAATATATGATATAATATATGATATAAATGGGAGCCCGACCCTCTTGCGTGTGAGGATTTTCCAGAACAAAACATGTTGCACTAGAGCAACAACCCTGATAGACTAACGATATCCACACATAATCGGTCTAATTATTACCATAAAACCATAATCAAGATAATATCATACTTGTATAACACAACTATAATGATTAATCTCAATAAGGTATATAACACTATCAATAGACCCATTCATCCTCCGCAGATAACTCTAAAGATAACCCTGCTATACCATGTAGAACATCCACATAATAATAATGTTATCGATATACATACTAACTCGTCTCACATGCAAATCTAGAAATAATAAAAATGTAGTGACTCACTCGAGTTACATAAAACATGCCTCATCCTCCGAGGGTAAAACTCATACTTCTACCTTGCCAATCACCATGGCTGATCAAATGGTTTTCGGACATAACAAGCATGTCCTAACCAAAAAAAAAAACTACTTTAATCATTTCCCCTTTCTAGGAACCATACTCTTATCCCTTTACTCACTTCTGGCAAAACTAATGCATACGGTCATACTCTCCACAAAATACTTCTATCTTTAATCCATTTATCTTCCACCCTACTAACCATATTAAGGTTTCCCTTCTCTCGAAATCTGGTAGTCTCAACTTTGATGCCTACCCCTATTGTTTCCTTACTTTCGTTGGTGCTAAGGAATGCATTGCTAGTCTGAACAGTCCTGACTGAATTCACCATCACTTGGTACAAATTTAGCTCTCTGAATTATTTAAATAGTTCCCCTAATGGGTCCACTCCTTGTGTTGTTTCACTAACAAAGTTTCATCCAATCTTACTCACAGAATAAATCTTTCGATTCTTTTTACTCCATTAAAAAAGAAGCATTAACATCTCTACTGACAAAGCGTGACATTATCACCATATGGATCGACAGTCCAGTAGAATTTTACTTGAGTACAGTCAACTTTTCTTATGAGTCGATCTCCCAATTAGAATCCTCATCTTCATTTGTATTTACTTTATCCGGTACAAGATTCGCTAAATAATTAAATTCATTTTCACACAAGGACCTCTGTTCGGCCCTCTTGTGATGAGTTCAGAACAACGTATAGGTCTAATGAAGGAACTTGCAGTTAAATTGTACCTAAGATCCTTCCATTAAAAAACCATTAACTTCTAAATGTGGTGGTTGACTCCCACCATTATAAGTTTGCTCCTACGAGCCAAGAATTTTTTTTTACCCTAAATTTTCACTTCCGAGTAACCACACTTAGCCATATGCCCAAGACTTTGGACATTCTACCTTCGTTGGATAATCAAACACAATCTCCGCATTTCTAAAATTTCCACTAATGGTTATCTTCAATGTTTCATTTGACTTTATCCCAATCCAATCACGTTGAGTGAGTATAATTCGGCACCACTTTTTACTATAGAGTTACTTGAAAATAATATGCTGCTCCCCAGCTGTCTTTCCAGTCCTAGCTTCCCCTGTCACAATAGGGGTGACCTCGAATATGCTCATCATCCTCGAATATATTCTACAATCTCAACTAAGCCCTGCCTCCTATTGTCTGCCCAACAACCATCGCACGATATACTTCATTGTTTGTCACATGAAAACACCCTAACATAATTAAGATCCACTAATACATACGTTACAGTAGGAGAACAAAATCTCACCATAGAAATCAATAATCCAAAATATAGGGCTCTATATCAAAGAAAGTTAAGCCTGAAGCATAATAAGCCGTAAAGATCGTAAAGGACTCTAGAACCTGATGCTTTAATACCACCTGTGACACCCCACCTAATTAAATATCAGGTGATCTGTCCTTTATTAAATTAAATCAAAGCGTCCGGTTGGTTCATTCTTAGCATCTCGGTCGAAAACAACTTTCTTTATTTATCACCTAATAAATAATTAAGCTAAGTGTCAAAATATTTAATTTTATAAATTAAGTCGCATTATTATGAGTTAATATACGAAACCATTTTTTATGAAAACAAATAATAATATTGAATACCAAACCATCCAAGTGGAATAAACATGATAGAATAATGATGCCAAATAAAATGTCCCAAAATTAAAGGACTATGTAATAATTAAAACAATCTCAACTTAAACTGAAGACTAAAATAAATAAAGAGTACGAAGTCAATCTGAACTAAATAAAAACTGGAAATGGGAGACAGATGTCCTATCAAAATGACTAAGTGAAGATCCGAGATGACAAGTATGAAGTCGTCCAAATGCAAGATCCTGCAACTCCCACACTAGCTGCAGCACGTCAACAATCCAAAGATCTAAGTCTGACGCCCCTGTGGCTGCGCACCTACAATACATACATACAATATATATATATATATATATATATATAAAATAAAGAAAGAGGGTGTTTTGCCACATCATACAAGTTTTGCCACATCATATAGCCACTTCATACAACTTTTGCCCTCCTCCTTTATTATTGCCACATCATATAAATTTATACACAAAACCTATATAAATATGTTTTGTATCTATTTATACAGGCTAACTCACGACCGTGATTTAATCTTTGGGGTATGTATCTTATGGTTGTCCAACCGAACTCACGGCTCATATTAAATAAGAGAGTTGTGTCAGTCAAATGCTGCGAGCCTTTGAGGTTTTTTTAAAAAATGGGTGTACAATACGTTAGAGTGTTGTCCACTTCGATGAGAGAAAAGTACATCTTATTAGACTGTCGGTCAGAAATCCAGATTTAAAGTCTATACACAGCACAAGGCTCAAGAAATTTCAAATTCATTTTGAACCTCTTCATATCGGAGAGGCTTCATGCGGTTAGGTCATTTCATTCTCTCTCTCTCTCTCTCTCTCTCTCTAACATTTTATTCGGTGCCTCAAACTCTCACATTTTACCCCGCCCCATTTCACAATATTGAATTGGGGTTTTACAGAACAACCAATTATCTGGGGTTTCTAGATGTTTGAGTCGGTCATAAAGAAAAGTCCCAACCCAACTCCTGTATTCGTGGGGGCGTCGAGTTCCAATGGTCGACCAGGGGAACGAAATGCTACCGTTTTGATGGAGAAAATTTTAAAAGAGATGAGAGATGACGCGCCTTCGGAGGACGAAAAATCCTCCGTCGGTGGTGGTGTTGAGGACATGCACGGTGAGGATAACTCCACCATTGGTGGTGGTGTTGAGGACGTGTACGGTGAAGATCCCCTTTAAACTTCTGGGTATCACTCTAATCTTATGGGTCTTAGCGGTTTCAAGTTGGTTTTAACTCTCGTATTACAAAAAATGGAGTATGTTCATGAACAGGTATTTTCTGTTAGCGTTTTTTCCTCTGTTGTACATTGAAGATCCCAACTTCCCAAGTGTATCCAATGATCTTTGAATTCCATTTAACAATTTTGGAGTAGGAATTTATAGTATTCACATTCTTTGTTGTTGTAGATTATGAGGTTTGCTTATTGTTGATAATTTATTTTATTTCCTTGCAGATTTAGTAAGGCAATGGATCATCCTATTGGAACCACCTAAGTATGAGTTGTGGAAGATTTTATAGTTGAAAAAAATGGATTACAGTACGAGATCCATTTAACAAGGTGTCACTTTTATGTTACTATTGTGACGAAATAATAAAAGGATCAAACATAAAAAAGATTCTCGAACATTTTTTTAATATACATTTATTTCAATTTTTTTTTTTATTTTGTATCAAAAAAACCCCAAAACATTCATTTAAGCAACATCCTCTTATTTTTATAGTTCGCGCTAGCGGTACATTGAGGGATTTTTTCAAACAATAAAAAACTTTGGACTAACCGTGTATTAAAAAAATGTTCGAGGGACTATTTGGTATATCGCCCATAATAAAATACAAAGCTATTAATAGTTAAAAACTAGACGAACTCAGATGGATGAAATGTGTGTCCTTGGCGTCAAATGCATTTTCTTTTCTACCCTATATATCTCATGTTTAGAAACTTTTATTTAGTTCTGAACTCTCCCATTTTATTTCGGATCCGATATTGATTGTTTTAAGTTGATGTCAGATTTAGTTGATGACTATGAAGTGGAGAAGCATTTTTTATTCAGTTCATAGTAGTTTGCTTATTGCTATAGCGTGTAGTAGTTTAAAAAATGTAGTTTAGTGGGTTGGTGGCGTTTGGAAGTGTGCCAGTTGCATGTAAAAACAAAGTTTCTTTGTCAGTTGTACCCTTAAACAGTGGTGATGTTGATATTGATTTAGAATTATATAGTCTTAGAAATATTTGATATTGAATTTTAAATCGTGAATTTATGAAATATGGTGAAAAAAATTTATTTGGTTTGTTTTTGTGTGACATTTGGTAAATTCCAGAAGTTTTTTTTTGTTGCTTTGGGAGTGTGAGGTGGTGAAAGGATAGTTGAGTTAGTTTTTAATGAAAGAGTATTTTTTACTTTGGTTTTGAGAACGCTTTGGGGGAAACCAAAGAATTTACCAACATCCACCTTTTCAGAATTATTGTCCATTTTATAGATATTTTTTATATATTATATTTTTTATGACACACGGAGAGTGCACCATAGTAAAGTGGTAATTTTGATGCCAGGAATTTTTTTCCATTTGTGAGTAAAGTAACTGAAAAAATAAAATAAAATACCTTTAACCAAAAAATATGAGGAGTTTATTTTGAAATAGTAACAAAATGTTAAATTTAGTGTAGACATACTCATAACAAAAATTGCAAATTATCATGTTAAGTATATTTTGTGTTGTGTATGAAAATAGTCAAAACGCATGTGCAATCCTGTCGTCGCGTCATTTCAAATGATGTTATTGTATTCGGCATCCTGTTAATACCCTCACAAAAATTTATTATTCACTATAATTCCATGAAAAGCCTCAATTGATTTACTTTCAAACAATTATTCGCAAGGTTTAGTTTGATGCACTTCTAACAATTAAATAAAATTAATTATTGATTTTTTTAAAAAAAAATTAACTTTGTAACAATTTCCCTAAATGACATTTCAAGGTCCTATCTAAGTATTAAAGACACTTATATTGAGAGTCTATCCAAATAATTATTTATTGTGAAGACATTTAGGAGAACAAATAAATTTTAATTGTTTGATTTACTCTCTCAATTTAGAAAACATATACTTGACAAGCACTGTTCATAAATAAAAAAGAAATGACACGACATTATTTTATTTAACTGATATAACTAACACGATCAATAATTTTTACACTAGTTGTAGACACGAGTAACTAGGGAAATGTTAGTGTGAGGGAACATTTTCATCAACACCATGTGTAATGTCATTGTGGCAAATGAAATTTTGTAGACACAGTTGAGATATAATGCCTTACAACCGAGCACAACCGAGATGGAGTAGAGATGGCTTAAGTGATACAAGTAGTCTAAATTTAAATGTAACTTAGTGATACAAGTGACATACATGGGTTAAACACTTTTTTGTAGCTTATATAGTGTTAAAAGACGTGTGTAATAAATAAGATGAAATTTTATCAGTATTTTTAAGTCTTTTTGAAAGTGACATTAACATGTTGATGTATAGTGTTACAAAGATGTCAAATGAATAATACTATACATGAAATTGTAATGTTTTTTAAAAGAAAAAACAACATGTTTTGTAGGTATGAGTATGTTATAACAAATACCCGGGAGAAAATTTATCACCGTGCCATCGGCACGGTTACACCCTAGTATATATATATACAAGAGAAAGAGGAAATGACAAGAAACGGGTCAGAGCCTGAGTATAAAATAACTTTTAAAATAGTTTAGAAAGTACATAAAATGCTCACCAATTGATATTACATACATGTTAGTATTTCGACACTCAATTGTGAATCTCACCCCTCAACTAGTGTGCACACCTAACACACAACTAAACCATCTTAGTTGATACTAACCGAGTTAAGTGGTTTAACCCAATCTCCTCTCATAAATCGTGATTCAGGTGATCGCATAACTATAATTTATGCACGATAATTTTTCTCTCTTAGGAATTTACCAAGCCAGCTATGTATATCTCAATACAGCCTTACGTTCTCAAACAATTAATTTATTTAATATCAATTATTCAATTTTATCTACTTACAAGTACTGTAGATGAGTCACAAGTATATAAATTTATCACTTATAATATATATACTGATAGGGCACCCCACATAAAATCTATGGTGCTGGGATAATCTTCTATCAAGTACCTGTACCTCTCGTATAAATGAGGGAAATACTATTCCGGACTCACTCTATAATTGTCACTACACCAAATCTGTCGAATTATCATGGTCATTGACCTTGATAAGTTAGACTTGTCAAGGTCAATGACTGTGACAATTCTAGGGGTGACAACTTTTGTTATCAAGTACTTATCACGGTCATTGACCATGAAAAGTTCATTAGAATTGTCACGATCTATAACCTTGACAAGTGTTGTCATGGTCATAAACCATGACAAACCCGTGACTTTAAATAAAAAATTGTCACGGTCATTGACCGTGACAATTCTGGGCAAAATTGAATAAAATTCTGCTGGGCAGTATGGCCACTGCCACTGCCAGTAGTATATTTGTACCTTTTATAGCAATGTTGTACCTATTCAAACATTATATATTCAAATAAAATAGAGATAATGCAAATATAAATTCAAAACAATATGCATAATGATATAATCCAAATATAATTCAAATTTAACAACTTAAAACAATTCAATTCAAATAATGTCACAACATGTCCGGGGTGAGGTTAACTCTTAGGAAGTGAGTAGGCCACACGATATACGAATTGACACACCCAGCAATATACATTGTACAGTATTGTTTGCGTAACCACAAGCGAGAGTTCTCCTTCCTCGGTATCACATGTGTGACGAGCACCTTAGACTCGATGTCTTGGAGCGAACGTCCATGAACTGACACACCCTGGATGGTATTCGGGTCCCTCAACCCCGCCCTATCCGCTAGCCATCAAATATTTCTAGTAAAAACATGCTCGGCTAAATAGGTGTCGACATCGCTCGGTCGAAGGTATCTAAACAGGGGAGTGGATCATCAAAGTCCGCACGTGTCGGCGATGAAGCAACGAGGTCCACATTCTCATCATCCTGCACCTCGTCCTCTTGCAGCTCCTCCTCCACCACCTTCTACTTCCCTTTCCACTTACGATTTCCTCCTAACAAACGCTTCATAAATGAGAACATATCTTGGACCATTGCCTCCATACGGGACATCTTCGTATCATGCGAGTCCACCGTTGAGCCAACCCAGTGTCGCTCACGATCCTAGATTTGGCCACCCGCGAGCTCACCCCCGTTGTCCTACCCTTGCGATTATCACCAAGAACTTGGATGAGTGTGTCTGTGGACAAAGATGAATTATCGACATCAAACTGCGACTCATGTAGTTCCTTACGCTTTGCCTAAAACGATAAAAAGACCATGATTTGTAAAATAAGTAAATAAAAAAATTATAACGTAATTAATAAAAAGTAAACTATCGATTACTTACAATCATGGACGCGATGCTCGAGGACACCTCCTTATCCTTAACCTTCCTCTTCTGAATATCCACATAAGTATCGAGCCTATGTGGCCTACCCCAGGGCCACTTCCTGTCCCCTGAAATAAAATAAAGAAAAATTAGTAGCATCCTTGCAAAGTAAAATAATGCAAAATAATATATTTTTGTATTTATAGAAAAATTAAATCTTACCATCATCCTATGTTCCACCTCGGTGTAAGACGTCCATCCGAAGTAGTGCACGTCCGTCGTTTTGCCCAATTTCCTCCCCAGTGGGTGAGATGCCAATTGTCTCTCCCCGGTCTCATTGTCAATGAATGTTTGCCATTGTGCCAATGAGATCGGCTCCTTCGATGGGATGGATTCACGCATTTGGATAACTAACTCTCGGGTTTTACTAGAGTACCAGGTCCGCATATTTTTCTTCCACGTCTTATATTTCTCCCTCAACTTCTCCAAGACGGAATCACGTAGCTTTGGATCCATGCTGAATTGTTCCTGTCCAACAAATACAATGTTAGTTGCGAATAAATATAAATATAAATATAAATATAAACATAAATATAAAATGAAATTGAAATCGAAATCGAAATCGAAATTAAAATATTCATATAAATATAAATATAAATATAAATACATTACCTGTACCGCCACCCAAATAACTAACTTGAGCGCATTTGGCACCTCCCTCCAACTAGTGTACCCTGGGCCGATGATTGTTTTTAACAACTCGAGGGATCTCGCTAATAGCCCAAATTTGTTCTCGATGGCTATCCTCAATTTTCCATATTTGGGTAGCCTAGGAGCCGAGGATCCCTCGTCACCTCCGCTGCCACCGAGGCCAAACGACATCATCATAATCAACATCATCATCCTTGCCTTAATACTTGAAGGAGAAATTTTTTATAAAAAAATATTGTTATTAGTACAAATCAAAATGAATTAGAAGAAGAAATGCAAATATGTACAATTACTACAAATCCAAATGAATTGTTATTATTACAAATCATAATATGCACAATTACTAAAAATTCGAAACATCCCCACCCCACCCCTACTGCCCACACACACGCACACTACACAAGAGTGAAAATGATAAAGTGAAAATCAATTAAAAGATTTAAAAATGGATTGATAAAGTACAAATTGGAATATTTATTACAAATTGATTTTTTTTTTCAAATTCGGCTTAGCATAAAAAATGAATTGATATTCGGTACGAGTAACCAAGTCATCAACACTACTATTTAGACGTTTTGGCACGTATAGGAAAATTGACCACGACTCATTGTTGATATACTCCGAGTAAAAAACTTGGTTAACCTTTTGAAATGCACAAAAAAATGAGTCATCGCTAACGTGGTCGTTCCTCTTTAACATGGACAAGTCAACCCTGATCAAATTAGTGACATGATCAACTTTACAAGCATTTTTATCCTACTCTCTTACCCAGTCACAGTAAAATACAACCTCTTTGAAGCTAATATAATCCAATTCAAATATATTTCGAATTACACCATAATAAGTGATTTCAGCTTCAACGATGTTTTTATCTTTTGTGCTCGCTCGAAAGAAAGTAAGAGCCTTGTATGAACTGCCCGAGTTCTATACATTTGTACTTTCCTTGTACACTTTTTCGCTGAATACGTAACCGTTCAATCGATACTTTTGGTACTCTTGTTCCACGAATAAGGGTCCAGTGTCTAGACGAGTAAGCCTTGATGTCGCATCAACCATCTTTAAGAGATGAGAATATAGATAAACTAATTACATGGGTTTTAAAGTTTGAGTGTAAGGGAAGGTTATATAACGGCCATTTTCATTATAATTACCTCATGTGACAACCACAGCCTAAATTCTTTGTCTGTTTGTACCATTATTTTTCGTCTTTAATCATGTATAAAGTAATGTAAAATATTCTAAACTAATGTTAAACATTAAAATAATTTAAACTTACTTTTTCCATTCTTCGACATCTTCATGTGTGTCAAATAGATAACGAGCTACTTGTTCATGTTGCAAACTCATTAATTTCACTAGTTTTCCCATCACATGACCAGCATCATAGACTAACTCATCAGTGTCATCAACGCTGGTCGAGTCAGGCATATATTCCCGCTATCCATGGTACTATGAAAAATTGCTTTAATATAGGACCAACGGGAAAATATTTCAACACTTTTTGAGTCACTTTTGAGCTTGTTCCTTCCTTACCAGTAGATTGGACATATCTAGGTTCATCGCATACCGAACAATGATCGAGATTTTCATACTCGTTTTGGTATAGTATCTAGTCATACACATAAGCATGAATCGATTTATACTTCATTCCCAAACCTTTAAAATTGTTCTTCATCAGATGATATCTATTTGGAAGCGTATTCGTCTTGGGTAGTAAGCCCTTCACCCATTTCAGAATTCTTGTCACGCTATTGCTAGACAAACCGTATTGCGTCTTCAAACTGTACAAACTAACCATGGCATGTAAAGTTATTTGAACTTTCTCACAGCCAAAGTATAATGGTTGGGTCGCCTTAAATGTTAAACTTTGGTAGTCATCGTCAAGGTTTATTGTTATATCTTCACGAGCACTTGAACGTTGTACATCATCAGTAACCTCATTCTCCTGCGCTTCATAAACTCCGTACGCATCATCAACTAAATCCTCTAACATATTATGATCTACGTCATCCCCTTCTACATCTATCCTACTCATTGAAGGTTGTTAGGGGAAAAAATAAACTTTCAATTCATCTTAAAAACTCCAAAATTGATAATTATCTTGCATACCTGATCTTAACAAATGTAGTTCAAGTATTTTCCACCCAAACACTTTACCATTCTTACACCTAGCACACGGACACAAAAAATCTTCATCATTATGACATCTCTGTGTATTTCACAAATTTATTAGCACCGCTGCGAAAGACATCCCCCATTCTATTTGTCTCACCCATCCACACTTTGTATTTCGGATATCCCATCAAAGCTACCACAACTAATCACCTATTAAAGGTCAGAAACGTATATTCATGGATTAGTATAAACAAAACATAGATTTATAGTATGTTTTATTTAATTATGTCTTATTTATATTCGATTTTCAAATATCAAATTCAAATTCAATTTATAATAGAAATTCCTATTTCCTCGATCTCCTCTGAAGGGTGAGTGGTCCTATCCCATTCAAGATCGCCTATTTTTGTAATATACTTAACAACTCATGCACATTGTTACGATTTGAGAAAAAATTGACAGCATATCCCCGTAGTTCTCCAAGTACACGACGTAGATTGTCAAGTGTGAGTGTTATTTCAATTGATCAATTGAAATAACAGTCACACTTGTCAATCTAGTATGTGCCCAGAGAATATTAGGATACGACTGCAGAACTTACTCCAAAAGTAACAGCTTTAAGCCACTAATAATATTATTATAAATAAATTATGTAGTCCCAAACTGTCTAAACGGGACAATTCGAGAGATCCCATTACAGGGGTAATGACTCTCAAACAGGTCTAAGGGCTATTGAATGCGTACACATGAAAACTAGAAGGTTAGTATCTATGCCCACATTATGTCATTTCAAGTATGTTTCATTTAATTATCATACTATATATATATATATATATATATATATATATATATATATATATATATATATATATATATTGTTCATTATACAAAGTAATTTTCAATAAAAGTTGAAAATTCCCCCCCCCCCCCCCCCATATGGACAATAATCCAGTGGTTATGCCACTTTTAAAATTAACCAACCCAACATCCATCCACTATAATTCAACTGAAATGGCAACAACAAATGTATATCCCGTACTCCTTCTTATTCATCTACTCAATTAATTATTTTCATCAATTAAACTAACAATTAAAGTATACAATTATTAATTTACTAATTTACAATGAGGGACAATATTACTTGCATATGAAAGGGGCAGTAATTATTAATTTACAAAAAAATTAACAACCAATAAATATTAAATCAATCAATAACTTTACAAGGGGGACTACAATATAAGGGGCAATATCCAATAAACAAATAAAAATTTAATTGAAAAAACACACACAGCCCCACACCTCCTACCCCCCTACCCATCCCCTATCTCTGTCCCCTCCCCCCACTGTCGCTGCCCACCACACGCACACACGCACACATGCACATATACACACACGCATACATACACACACATATACACACACATACACGCACAAACACCCCCTCCCCCTCCCCCCGACCCTGCCCCTCCCCCTCCCCCACACGCATATATACACCACACACACACACATGCACATTTACACACATATATACATACACATATATATAAATTGAGGAGAAATAGAGAGAGAAAGCATACCAAAGTTGTAGAGAGAGAGAGAGTGTGCAGTCGCTAGAGAGAGAGAAATCGAGGGAATGAGAAATTGTGGGAAAAAAGAAGAGTTTTTTTTTACTGACATAATTGTCATGGACATGTCACGATCATTGACCGTAACAACTTTATATGATTGTCATGGTCAATTACCGTGGCAATGTATTGTCATGGCCTTATCACGATCATTGATCGTAACAAAAAACACGTGTTTTTTTATCACGGTCAATGACCGTGACAAGGCTGGTCGGTTGAAGGGTTCCAATTTGACCACTTTTGTGTAGTGTATATTAACACAAAATAGACATATTGGAGGCGAAACATAGTTCCAAGTCACTAAGAGTTCAGTACATACCCTCACATCTCTTAGGACCGTCTGACTATCATTCTCAGATAGCCTGTACCAAGGATCCTATGTTCTGGGGTACGAGTCAATATCCCCCATAAAGGTCATATCAGAATAAGACTGTACCGGGACGGAAATCTCCATGATAGCAAGTAGCACGGGTATGATAAAACACATTTATTCATATAAGATATATACATGCACTCATATATATATTTACATTATTCCGGTAGGTCCATCTGCGACCCATAACATGTTCTACCCATACACGTCATGTAAGCCCCGAATTTTTATGAATAATTAGTTCACTGATTATATCCCCTTTTCCTCGCAAATTCCCAAATACTTCTCGACCCTTGAAGTTTATCATTTTGATAATTACAATAACAGTAGGTTTACTCTCTCTACCCTACTGGTCTAAGTCCTCCTGAATTTCTCACAAGACCTAATTTAACATGCACATGATTATCACCCCATTCTATACACTCGTGACCTCACGTTTAAATCTCATATAAAAATTGTACTACCCGAACCTTGTCAACCACTCTACTGTTCCTGCTCAAGTCTTATCATGGTATTTAAGTTATTTCTAACGGTCCTTATATATTGGGGTTGGATTAACATTAAAAAGGAAATAATATTCAATTTCCAGTTGGATTCGATCGTTCGAAGGGAAGGGTCGATCGATAAGTTATTGGCCCCAAAATTCTGCACATAATGCCTACAACTTTCTTCCATTTTAATTATCAAAACCTCCATTAAAATATCCCAAACTCCCAATCAAACATCATGAACATTTTAACAGCAGGTATGAATAGTTTCTATTGTAAAATCTAGAGGAATTCATTGAGGGATCATCATCAAATGGTTATAATTGATGATTTGATCTCTAACCCCAGTTTAACATATTAATTCAGGAATCCCCGTGATATTTCCATATTTCCTCCTCTAATCATCATTAAAATTCTTGATAGATGTTCTACATGTATTAAGGATACCAACCTAACATGATTTCTGTGGTGACAGCTATTGTGCAACACAAATAAATATGAAAGAGGTAACAATCAAGAAAAGATAAATAAAATGCCAATCACACAACAATAGGTATACGTGGTTCAACAAATATGTGCCTACGTCCACGGTGGTTCAGTCAGTGTTATTTCTCTATATTCTGAAGAATAAGTACAGAGAGTACAACCTGTCCTTTTCCCCGGACTTAGGGTTTAATTTATACATGTATATGTTGGAGTAGTGGGAGTGATGGGTTCCTCCTTATCAGCCATCTCCCCTACATGGGATCGCGCTCCCTTACCACTTCTCTTCATGGGATCGTGGGGTAATCGAATGAGTACAAGATGAGATGGGCCTGGGCTTTGGGCCTCTAAGGGGAGTCTACTCGTCCAGGCCTTATGGCGCTGAATTCAGGGTACCCACAATTGCCCCTAAATTTGTTGGGCCATTTCTGTAGGTCCAATGAATTTAAATAATCAGCCATGATGGTCGATTTCTTTGAAAACTGTGAAGTTGCTTTGGCGGCACCCGCTTCGCTATCTGTGCATTATGATTAGTCTTGAAGGCTTGTTGGAATAAGACACATTATCTCTTCGTCGCTTCAGCTTTTCCAGCAATCTTCTATCTTCTGAGAACTCTTAAGCTTTGTACCTTCTATTTTCGGTCTCCACTCTCACCGCTTCTTCGCCATTTGACCTGATCTTTTGTCTTGTAAGTCTTTCGTGACCTTTTCTCGAGTTTATAGTTTTTCTTTTATTTTTCCAATGGCGAAGATTGGAAATAGGTCATTAACTGAGTTTAGAAAATTCTACAGTATTCCTGAGTGGGTAGAGATTGAGGGTTGTGCCTCGCCGCCTAGGAACGTTAGGGATATAGAGGATGCACATTGGATTCACGTCCTGTTGCTCTCCCAGGGGGGTCTTACCTTTCCCCCTAATGGTCTGTTTCTGCACTTCTTTAGCTATTTTGGTATTGTGCCTGCACAATGTTCGCCCAACGTATGGAAAATAGTGAACAGCTTTCATAGGATAAATCAATTGTACGGCACAAGGTTAGGGCTTGTCGAGGTATGCTTTTGTTATTCTTTTTCTCGAACGAGTTCAGGTGTCCTGTACCTTAAGGCTAGGAGTCCTGATAGGGTATTGGTAGTAAATTAACCTGATTCCCATAAGGACTACTGGCAAGAAGGTTTTCTTATTAGGAATTGGCAATTCTCCCCCCAATTTGAAGGGTCGAGGTCTGAGAGGTTCACTGTTCCCTTTTATGGGAAAGAATATATAGGTAGATGTTGTATTATTGTTTCAACCTTTGCTGACTTTATGATTTTTCTAACCTCTTCTTTCTTTCTCTTCTACAGCGAGGACAAAGAACTTGGAGCCTGCTCTCAACGAGGTTCGTATCTCAGAACTGGTGAAAGCTTGGAACATCAGGGAACCTTTGGGTGACGGCGAGCATCCTAGGTCTGCTGCTTTTTTGCTTGAATACAAGAACACAGGCTCCAGCTTCATAGCCCGACCTGTGGATAGTGTTCTGGACTTTGACTCTTTCGAAGATATTTCTGCTGAGCCCATCCAATTGGACGAAGAGGAGAGCAGCTCGGAGAGTGAGCCTGCAGGTGTTAGTAATTTGGGTTCAGGCAGTGTTGACAGTAGCAGTTCTTCGAGCACTACCAGCAGTTCTGGTGAAGAGATGACTCCCAGGAAGAATTTAATCAGAGATGATGATGATGATGATGTGCTTCTTGCCCAGAGGTTCAAGAAGTCGAAGACTGCCTCCGCGGCCATAGATACTGGTTCTCGGCCTTCTTCTCAGGAGCAAGAGAAGAAGAAGAGAGAGGAGGAGCAGGCGAGAGAGAGAGAGAAGAAAAAGGATGAGGAGAGGAAGAAGGTGGAAGAGAGAAAGAGAAGGGAGAGAGAAAAGGAGGAGGAGAGGAGGAAGATGGAACTAAGGACCAAAACTGGTCAAGCCTTGGTCCCAGTATCTGCCTTGACTGAGGGGGCTTTGGTGGCCACCTCTCCTCAGCTTGCCCCTGCGCTGCTCGAGAGAGCAGTCCTCCCTGCAGATCGTGAGAGGGCGTCGGGGTCCGATCAACTGGCTTTGTAAGCTAGCCAGAGGCTTGCCTTGGTAAGGTTCCTCTTTTAATTCTCAACTTCCTTCAATCCATTTTGATGGTTTCTTCTTTCTGATCTTTCCCTTATTTTTTGCAGTTTGTGATTGACTTTGCTGTGCTCTATCGCTCTCGCGACTCGCTGTTGAGAAGGAACAGCGAGCTGGAGCAGCAGAAGTCTACTCTGGTGGCCAGGGGTTCTCAGCTGGAGGCCGATCTGAAGGCTGCTGATGTGGCTCGAGCTTCATCTGCCTCGGCCCTTGCTAATTCTGCTCGCGAGAGAGATAATGCTGTTAGGGAGCTTGGCGAGCTGAGGAAGTCGTATGATCTGGTATGCTCGAGCAAGCTAGACTTTGTGGAGAAGAACAGGGTTCTTGCCGAGCAGCTGGAGGCGGAGAAAGCCCAGACAGCCACTCTCAAAGAAGATTCGTACAATTCTGGCTGGGCTGCTGCGTATGAGGACGCCGAGGTTCAGATAGGCTATATCAGCCGTCTGAACTTCAAGAAAGGGTGGAACAAGGCCCTCGTGGCTGCTGGGGTGGATGTTGCATCCCCACTCTTTGACGAGCATGATCCAGGGCCAAAGCCAGTCGTGGATGAGGACCCAACCCCAACTGCTGAAGGCGCCAATCCTATTTCTCAGGCGAGTCCTACTGATGCTCCCTTGGTCGAGGGGGTAGTGGACACCCCTGCAGAGGGTAATGCCCCTGCTGATGCTGATAAGGACAAGGGTCCATCCACTGAGGTTGCTAATTGATAGGGCTTCTTTATAACTTTTTTCTTTTTTGATCTGATGTAACTTCACTCATTATCAATGAAAAGACTTTATTTTTCTTTATGCCGATCTCTTTCTTCTCTCTTTCTTTTACTTGTAGTTGGTTGATGTGGATGACTATATTCCTGTTACCTCCCAATTAGGTAGGACTCTGGGTCCTAATGCAAGCCCTGCAGTTCTCCAGGCCTTTGCTAGGCTTTGCAGGTTTACTAAGTCAAGGAACCAGAAATATAAGGATCAGTCCGAGCTAGTGGCCAAATTGAAGGACAGGCTCCAGGAAATGGAAGAGATCGGGGCTTCAGTGCAAGAAGAAGTTAGCGAGCTGAGAGCAAAGTTACTGGAGGCCATCGAGATCAACCAAGTCGTGGAGTTTCTTCAGAGGGAGAATGAAGACCTGAGGCGGGAGGTCTCGAAGCTTAAGAAGCATTCGCCGAGCACCGCATCGGTAGTCCTACAAGGCTCTTCGTCGTCGCGAGCTTCTCGGCCTCCCCTCCCGTGTGCTGGTAGGAGTACAAGGGGTAGGAGTAGGGAAGCCGAGGAGCGGCGTGAGAGGGAGATGGAGGAGCTGCGTGGCGATGTTCGGCGAGCTTATGTGACTGCTGCTGGGCTCCAAAAGGACGTCACCCGACTGCGGCATTTATTCAAGAAGGGCCCTCGCCAAGTGTGGACTGATGGCTATGATCAGGGCTGGCTAGATGCTCCCACACGGTTATCAGATTTCGAGGATCTTTCCTTCATCAGGGGGTGGTTGAGTGCTCTCAGAGAGCTGCAGGTCCCGCTGAACTCGATATTGTGGTATCGGCATGAGATGTCCCCCTCTACTCTGATGCCCAATCCATTCAGGCGAGATGATCGATGGATCCCCATTGATGCTATCCCCCGGCAACTATTGGAGTTGGACGTAAGTGAGGTCGTGGAGGAGTTCGATCCTACTCCTAATGATGGGAGGAGAGCTAAAGTTGCTGACTATCTTGCTCGGAGGCTTCCACCTTCTTAATATTTTGTTTTTTAATAATTGTAAATGCTTTGGGCGAGCTTCGCCGACTAAACATGTACTATTATTGTTTGTAAATATAAAAGATTAATGGAAAGTTCGAGTTTTGGGCGATTTTGCCGACTAAACGTGTTCATCCAATCTTTTCATATTTTTGCAGCTTTACAATACTTTTTATCTTGTCATGTGAGTGTCCGACCAGTCCAGTATTAAGAATACCATTGTGCCCTTCCTTTACCTTTTAGGTCGTGTCGTCATACTCCCTTAGGCCTAAGTAGGGCAATTGGCGAGGACACACCTGTTATTGGAGGTCTTTATCAGGTCAGGATTTTGTTTCACCAAAGTAGGTTTGATGCCTAAGAATACTCTGTAGGGCTTCATATATTGCCATGGGCAATGCTATGAGGTCTGTCGTGCTTCATGACGATGACCTGAGGAGGGGTATCCCCCTGCTATGCCAACCATTATACCTGTGATTTGAAAAGGATGTGCAATAAGATATAATTGTTACTTTTTAGAGAGTGATCAACTGAGAGATTTTCATTGGTGAAATGAGAAATAAACTGTCTTTTCCCATAATGAGTACAATAAAAGATCTAACAATGTAACCCCTAAAAATAGAATTTCTTGAGATTAGCTGCGTTCCATGCTCGTGGTATCTCTCTGCCCTCCATTGTTTTCAAATGATAGGCACCTTGCAGATCGTTTCTAATTATCTCATAAGGTCCTTCCCAGTTTACCATCTGATGGTTTCACTGTGTTGCCCAGGACCTTTCTTAGAACATAGTCCCCCACTTCGAATTTCCTCGGATTGACCCTTTTGCTGTAGTGCTTTGTGAGCTGTTGCTGATAGCTCGCTAGTTTTACTAGGGCAAGTTCCCTACGCTCGTCGGCCAAATCGAGTTCAGCGAGCAAAGACTGATCGTTCTGACCCTGCTCGACAAGGTCGGATCTCATTGTAGGCAATCCTGTTTCTAGTGGGATGACTGCCTCCATACCATATGCTAGTGAGAATGGCGTTTCTCCTGTGGCTCGCCTAGGAGTCGTTCTGTACGCCCATAGGATATGAAGTAGCTCGGTTGTTCATGCGCCTTTGGCTTGTTCTAACCGCTTCTTCAATCCAGCGATCACTGTCTTGTTGGAAGCCTCAGCTTGTCCGTTTCTTTGAGGGTAAGCCACCGTGCTGAAGTGGTGCCTGATCCCGTGTTGGTCGCAGAAGTCCTAAAAAGGGCCACTCTCGAACTGTGTTCCATTGTCAGTGATGATGGTTCTGGGGATCCCGAATCGAGTGATTATATTTTTCCATATGAACCTCATCATGTCAGCATCCCGAATGTTCGCCAGTGGTTCTGCCTCGATCCACTTGGTAAAGTAATCAGTTGCGACCAACATGTATTTGCGATTGTCGGCAGCGGTGGGAAGTGGTCCCACGATGTCCATTCCCCACTGGGCGAAAGGACAGGGGCTGGTCAGGGATTTTAACTCGCTGGCGGGCTGGTGGACCATGGGGGCGTGAAGCTGGCATTTTAGGCATCTGCGGACATATACTGCGGAGTCCCTTTGCATATATAGCCACCAATAACCTTCCTTCATTGCTCGGAAGGCTAGAGACCTTCCTCCGACGTGACTCCCGCAGATTCCTTTGTGAAGCTCGTGAAGCACTGTCTTGACATCACCTGGGTGGACGCATCTAAGGTAGGGGCCAGAGAAAGATCTTTTATACAAGTCGCCTCCCGTGGAGAAGTGAAAGCGAGCAGCTTTGACTCTTATCTGGTGGGCAATCCTTTTATCCTCTGGGAGCGTTCCGTTCTTCAAATAGTCTCTTAAGGGATCCATCCAGCTGGGGGCTGGTTCCAATTGGAGTATTAGTTTCGCTTTGGTCAGCTCGCAGTTGGGGTAAATGCTCGGGCAGCTGAGGAAATCGATAGGGATGATCCTTTTAAGGCTAGAATCAACTGCCGAGCTCAGGGATGCCAAGGCATCAGCGTGACTGTTCTGTCCCCTGGGAAACTGTTGGATGTTGATTTCCTCAAAGTTCATCATTAAGTTTTTCACCAAGGAGAGGTAGGCTGCCATCCTCTCATCCTTCGCGTTATAGTCTCCACTTATCTGATTGGAAACTAGTTGCGAGTCTCCGAATACCTATAAATGCTTTGCTCCCAGAGTTTGCGCCCTTTGGAGACCTGCTATTAAGGCTTCGTATTCTGCTTCGTTGTTGGACGCTGCAAATCCCTGCCTGATCCCTTGCTCGAGGACTGTATTTTCTGGAGTGATGAGGATAATTCCTACTCCTGCCCCCTTTTAATTGGAGGCTCCATCAACGAATAGTTTCCAGCTTCCCCCTGTAGCCTGGCTGTTTTGTTCTGTTGGCTTAGGCTGGTTGAAGGGTTCTTCGCCTGTGAATTCAGCTATGAAGTCAGCAAGGATTTGACCCTTGATAGCTGTCCTTGGTTGAAATTGGATATCAAATCGGCCGAGCTCGACTGACCATTTAGACAGTCTACCCGACAAATCCGCCTTCCTTAGGACAACCTTAAGGGGGTGTGATGTGAGGACGGTGATCGTGTGAGCTTCGAAGTAATGCTTTAGTTTCCTCAAGGACATTACTAGGGCGAATGCGAGCTTTTCCAATGGCAGGTAGCGCTGCTCGGCCTCTAGTAAGGTTTTGCTCGCGTAATAGACTGGATGTTTGATCCCTGTAACTTCACACATTAGCGCTGAGATGATAGTATGGCTGGATACAGAGAGGTAGAGGTACAAAGGGTCCATTTGCTGTGGTGTGACAAGCAGTGGTGGGGAGCTTAGGTAGGAATTGAGCTCGTCTAATGCTTGTGAGAAACCTGGAGTCCATTCTACTGTTTTGCTGCCTTTTAAGAGTTGGAAGAAGGGCTTGCATCTCTCGGAGGATTTAGAAATGAAACGATTTAGAGAAGCGAGCATTCCAGTGAGCTTCTGTACATCGCGGATTGTGCGAGGAGGTTGCACCCGTTTTATTGCATCAATCTGGTCCGGATTAGCCTCTATGCCATGCTTGCTGACTAAATACCCAAGGAACTTTCCTGAATGGACACCAAAGGAACACTTGCTCACATTGAGTTTCATTCGGTACTTCCTGAGGATTTCGAAGGTACTTGACAGGTCCGAGAGGTGATTTTCCTTTTCCTTACTCTTGACGAGCATGTCATCGATGTAGACCTCCATCGTGTCTCCCATCTGATTCTTGAAAATTTTAGTAACCAGCCGCTGATAGGTTGACCCTGCATTTTTAAGCCCAAAAGGCATGACCTTGTAACAGTATAAACCAACCGTCGTGATAAATGCCATTTTTTCCTGATCTGGGGCATACAGGGGAATCTGGTGATAACCTGAGTATGCGTCCAGGAAACTCATTCGTTCGTGAGCTGCAGTGGCGTCTACTAGTTGGTCTATTTTCGGAAGAGGGAAGCTATCCTTGGGGCAGGCTTTGTTGAGGTCAGTGAAGTCTATGCAAACTCTCCACTTCCCATTGCTTTTTGGAACTACCACTGGGTTGGATAACCATTTGGGGAATTGCACTTCCCGTATGGACCCTGCATCCAACAGTTTTTCGACTTCTTTTTCTATTGCTCTGGCCTTCTCAGGAGCAGTTCATCGTGCCTTTTGTGCTATCGGTTTGAATGTGGGACTGGCGTGCAACTGATTGCAGACCATATTGGGATCAATTCTTGGCAGCTCATAGGGTTCCCAAGCGAAAACATCTATGTTGTTTCTGAGTAAGGCTAACAAATCCTTTTGCTCTTGGTCAGTGAGTGAGGTCCCGATCATAAAAACTCTGCTGTTGTCGCCTTCTTTAGCAATTACTTCTACCAGGTCCTCTACAACACGCTCAGAGGGGAGGAGCCTGGTCTCTTCCACTCCGGGCCTTCCATATTTTAATTGCTATTTGGAAGGGATTGCACCTTCCTCCACTTTCTCGCTGGTTTAAACGGCTTTCTTCTCTGGCTTTGGTCGGATGGCCGCTATGAAGCACTTTCTCGCCATCGCCTGGTCGCCATGTATCTCCATCACTCCCCGCTCGGTGACATACTTGAGTTTCTGGTGGTAGGTCGAGGAG
The DNA here is from genome assembly GCA_949130495.1 of Sambucus nigra. NCBI lineage: Eukaryota > Viridiplantae > Streptophyta > Magnoliopsida > Dipsacales > Adoxaceae > Sambucus > Sambucus nigra. The sequence continues at coordinate 649,539,062 of OX422208.1, forward strand.
ACTGCCTTCATTGCGTGAAGCCATCCCCGGCCGAGGATGGCTTGATATGGTGAATCGATGTCGACCACTAAGAATTCAATCATTTTTGAAACATTTCCAGCGAGCACTGGTAGTACAATCTTGCCCAGAGACATGGTCATTTTCCCAGCGAAGCCGACTAGAGGAACAGTTGTTCCCTTTAGATCGGCGACGTTCAACTTCAATTTTCTGAACAGGTCGATGTACATTACATCGGATGAGCTCCCTTGATCGACGAGCAGCCTGTCGATATCAAAGTTGGCTATCCTGAGTGTAATGACAAAGGCATCGTGGTGTGGGGTCCTCACTCCCACAAGATCTTCGTCCGTGAAAACAATATGCTTGTTGTAGTTGATGTCCTCTGCTCGCCGACGTTTTCCTGCCTGTGATTTTGCTGGATCAATCTGAAAAGCTTGCATTACTGCTGTCAGCTTCTTTACCTCCATTCGAGCTGAGTTACCTTGGATTTTCTTAACATCGGATGCTCCATGGATTACTGTGAATTCGTGTCCGGCGTCGTCTTCCAATACGTTGTCGGGTTTTGCCTCCTTGTGGACAGTCACTCTTTCTACCTTCCTTTCCATGAAGTCATTCAAATGTCTGGATTGGGCCAATTCCTCGAGGTGGGACTTAAGAGCCTTGCAGTGCTCGGTCTTATTCCCTTCCTCTTTGTGGAAGGTGCATCTCAGTGCATTATTTCTTTTCGATGGGTCTCCTCCCATTTTCCGGGGCCATTTGATGAACGACTCATCCTTGATCTTCGCGAGAATTTTGTAAATTGGTTCTTTGAAGATGGTGTTAATTGCCTGGAATGACTTTGCAATGTCAGGTTTTCCTCCGTTCTTGGAGCCATTCTTGCTCCCATTCTTTCCTCCTTTTTTTGGTTATCAACTTTCTCACTTCCCTTGGTAGCGATCTTGGCTCGACCGTTTTCTCCTACGTTAAGGTGGGTGACATCTTCCACCTTTGCGTATTTCTCAATCCGGGCCATCAGGTCATCAATGGTGGTTTCTTCCTTCTTTTTCAAGGACTGGTAAAGGAGGGAAGAGCTAGGTAGCCCAATTTTGAATGAAGCCACTGCTACCTCTTCCGCGCAGTCCTCAACTTCGTTGAATAACTCCCAGTACCTCTTCGCGTAGTCTCGGAGTGTCTCCTGAGGAGTTTTTTTCATCGTTAATAGAGCATCCATCCTTTTGGGATGGGAGCTGCTGGTGATGAACCGGGCCGTAAAGAGCTCGGCCAGGGATTTGAAATTTCTGATGAATCGGTGAGGGAGTTTCTCGAACCATTTCTGGGCCACGTCATGAAGGCTCGAGGGAAAAATACGGCACATCAGTGCATCTCGGTGATTCCAGAGGGTCATAGCTTGCCGATACTGCCTGACATGATCAATGGGATTAGTCTTTCCGTCATAAATCTTGAACCTTAAAATAGCAAACTTTTTGGGAGCTTCTTCTTCTTCAATTTCCCTCGTGAAGGGAGATTTCGTCTGGGTCTTGAGGGCTCTCCTGGCGAGTTCTATGGTCTACCTGGTGCCGCGGTGAGCTGGATGTTGGTCCATTTCTCTTCGGACTAGGTTCCGTATGTTGTCTTCACTGCGAGCAGGACTCTGATAGCGGCGAGCTTTTCTCAATTGCTCGCGAAGGTCGTCGTCTGAGTCGCCACCTTCGAACCCTTGATATTGCCGCCTAGGGCTCCTTCCTCGGCTGCGAGATTTGCTCGCCTGAGGGCTAGGAGTGCGATAGGGGCGTCTCCTGGTATCAGGACATAGTTCTTTCTCCAGTTTTTCCAGTCTTCTTTTCAAGCGAGCATTCTCAGCCTCATACCTAAGAGAGGACTCCCTCTGCTCGTGGAGCCTTGCTTCGTATGCATCGATCAATCTGGATATCTGAGTGGACCTTGCTGGTCCTTGACTTTCTTCTGAGGCTGGCCTTTCTAAGCGAGCCCCTTGATCTGAACGTCGAACTTCAGACCTAATCCTGCGAGGAACGGGTGGTTCCTGAATATCTCCTGCTTGAGGAGCGTTGCTGCTGTGACTAGACATCTTAGATTTCTCTTTCTCGGAATGGGCTCTTCTCAGGGAAAGATAAACGTTTCCCACAGATGGCGCCAGTTGTGGTGACAGTTATTGTGCAACACAAATAAATATGAAAGAGGTAACAATCAAGAAAAGATAAATAAAATGCCAATCACACAACAACGGGTATACGTGGTTCAACAAATATGTGCCTACGTCCATAGTGGTTCAGTCAGTGTTATTTCTCTATATTCTGAAGAATAAGTACAGAGAATACAACCTGTCCTTTGCCCCGGACTTAGGGTTTAATTTATACATGTATATGTTGGAGTAGTGGGGGTGATGGGTTCCTCCTTATCAGCCATCTCCCCTACATGGGGTCGCGCTCCCTTACCACTTCTCTTCATGGGATCGTGGGGTAATCGGATGAGTGCAAGAGGTGATGGGCCTGGGCTTTGGGCCGCTAAGGGGAGGCTACTCGTCCAGGCCTTATGGCGCTAAATTCAGGGTACCCACAATTTCCATTCAAATATATGAATTTTAGTCTTCCAATTACATCAAATTTCCATAAAAACGTATACTTATATTTCCTACTTTAACATGGATGAAATATCAACTCAAGAACAATAAGATAGATACTTTCCTAAAAATCAAAGGTCTGACCCGATGAATTTGAGTGGTATAGGAATGATCATCTTCTTTCGATCTATGCTTTGGTGGTGGTGGAGGTGTAAAACGAGTTGTTCTTAGCGTTGAACACCTTGGAAAGTTTTCTCCTTATTCTTCCTATAGTTTTCCTCACTTTTTGATCTCAAAACCCTAACTTCCTCGACACACCATTTGATATAACCTCTTAATTTTCGTCACTAATTAAGGCCCAAAGTTAGAAATTATTACAATGCCCTCCCGGGTTGCCTGTTAGGCCTAAAAATCTCCTGAGACCCAAACTAAACCCCCGGGTACACTTTTCTGTCTATCTCGACCTTTCTGAACACATTGGGGCACTGAAAATGACCATACGGGTGACTTAGAATTCATTTACTTTTTTTATTTCATTAAATTAGTCTCGACACGACTGACACACGTGTCCCGACTTAATTTTCATAACTTTCGAATTTTTCACTCACGACAACTTTAATATTTTATAATCATATATTACATTATTCACTAAGTAATATTCAACATAATTATCACTAATAAATACTAACTCTCATCACACTCGTAATTATTTAATTAAATCCGGATCAAATGTAAATAAATTTACTCCATTTAATTAAGTAATCCCAATCCCATAATTAAAACAAAATACGTTAAAAAATATGTGGTATTACATCGACATGTTCCCCTTCACTAAGCTCTTGCCCTTTGATAAATTCAGTAATGAAATACGCTAACACATTCCTTTTTATTGCAGCTTTTGGATGATAATGGATATCAAACCTCTCTAATTCCACCAACTACTTAGACATACATCCAGAGAGGTCACCTTTTATAAAAATTGCCTTATGCGGGAATGAGGTAATAACTACGACTCAGTAGGATTCAATATAGTGATTTAACTTTTGTGAGCCAATTATTAGAGAGTAATCTATCTTCTCTAGAGGAAAGTGGCATTATTAGCGTCTAATATCATCTTGCTAACATGACAGATCAAGACTTGGTGCCGACAAGGATTTTCCTCCATTAGAAAATCACTCTAAAAGATGAAAAGTGCTTATAGTGAGCATAACCATTTGTTGTCTTATCTTTGGGATGAGATCAAATACGTTAGCGACATTTCTGTTATATTACTGGATAATAATAGTTCTCTACAACATAAGATAGATAGAGTTGACTAAACTTTTAAAGAAGACTAAGTGACCAAGAAGAGTTTTAAACAAAATGTGGTGAGACTGAGGGATCGATTTCGTCATGGACCTCGCGTAGTTTGGTTAGAGGTATATGATGAGCAATGGATGGATGCCTTTCCTTACCGGGACAAAGTGAGGCATGTCACTTATAATAATATGTGGATTAGTGTTTTGGCAGTCATGAGAGTTCCCTATGATTCCCAATTTTGGTATTAGTATGGGGCTGACTTTCGCTTCATTTACCTCTGTCCACATGGAAGGTAGGAATCATGGGTCCCTGTAGATGCCATTCTTATTTAGTTGATAAAGTCCTTGATCATGAAAAAAGTTGACGAATTCTATCCAGACCCACACAATAGTCATTGTGCTACAATGATTACTGAGCTTAATCATTGAAAAGGAAGAAACTATAGTCAACTTTCTCTATTTTTATTTTGTAATCTTCCAATTTAGATAGTTGTAATTCAGTTCATATGAATGAAATTATATAGTTAATTCAATGACTTTTATTTTCCCAATTCTTATGTAGAGCGTGTTTTTATCTATTGCCTTACCTTTTAGGATAGTGTCATCACACCGCCTTAGGCATAGGACAAACTAGGGAGAAAATTCACGTAGTTGTAGGACCATCCACAAGTTCAGGATTTTTGCCAACCAAAGTTGTGAAACTTAGTGCCTAGGGATCCCCCGTAGATATTTTTCTTTCTTGGGAAATTATATATGTTTTCATTTTTATTAATGATGAAAGCGTGTAACCTTAAGATATGATTGAGTGTAGTCTTACTAAGGCATTAATCGGGGGATTATAACTTTATCGTCGAAATTTAAATAAAATTGCGGTAATAATGGCACGCCATAATGAAATATTTAAATTAGCAATTACAGACTCCTTTTTGGAATAATAAGAAAGATAGTTGAGCTTAAATCATCTAAGAAGTTGGCATAATAAATATTAAAATTTGCATAAATCTTAAAATTTTTGGATATAAAATCTCTTAAGGTTGGCCACATTTTAGGCCCTAGGTAACTCCCGGACCCCCATCGTTTCCCGATGGTAGGATCCTCAGATTTTTTCCTTGATAGTTTAAATGGCCCTTCCTTGTTATGAACCAACGTTCCATCTGATGACTTCCTATCATTGTCGATAACCGTTCTCAACACACAATCTTTAACTTGGAACTTCCTCAGATTGAAGCCTTTCTTGAAGTTCTTGGTGAACTACAATTGGCAGGAAGCCATTTTCAAAATGTCTTGCTCTCTTGTTTCCTCAATTAGGTTGAACTCAGTCATTTTTATTTTTTCATTCATCGATTGATCGTCAATGGTCATACTCATTGTTGGCAAGCAGCCTTCTAGTAGAAATATTTCTTCCCTTCTATAAGCCAAGGTGAATGGCCTTTCCCAAATTGACCTCTTGGGAATTTCTTGGTTTGCCCAAAGGACATGGGGAAGCTCGTCCACCCAAGTCAATTTTACAAGGGGAAGCTCGTCCACCCAAGTCAATTTTACTTTCTTCAACCTTTATAAGGACGTATTTCTAATCGAGACAATTTTTATGTAATTGGCATTATTTAAAAAAAAAACATTTGAGTCATAGGATAGACGGCATCTTCGTGATCCCATGAGATTATGCCATTATTTGATGAATACATAGAAGCCAAGCTTCAAAGATTGATATATCTTTCCATGATTAGTGCCAAGTTTTCTTCACATTTATCGAGAATCTCACATGTATGAATGCGTATTAACTATGAGTCTTTGGAAACATTCTTGTTAACATTGTTTATTTTTAAAATATTTGAATTTTTTAAATTTTTTTTAAAAGAAAGATAATTCTTGAATAAACTCATTCCAACTAGTTTCTTTCTTATTAGAATGACTTTTTCAACTTGTTAGAAATGACTATCAAACGAACAACAAACGAGGGTCCACTGCTTAGAAAAACACACCTAGTTAGAAGCTCGCTATAACGATCTGAGGTTTTCTTTAAAAGAAGGTGCTATTAACATTCGAAGGACTTCAATTTTCGTTCGAACAAGTTTACCACTTCAACATTCATGGTTTTTTTATTTAAGGAGTTTAAACTCATAATTTTTAAGTACTTTTGGCGAAATACAATTCCAGACCTGTTTATCAAAGTTCCAAACCTTTTGTTTCACCCTTTATGTTTCAAGATCCAAGATTCATAATTCATATGCTTTATGGTCTTGTTGGACACCTTAGTTTGTTTCTTTCATATGGAAAGAATGCGTTTCATGTGGGGGACTATGTACCTGCGACGTTCGGTGTAGGTTGGATGCTGAGCCTCATCAATGTATACCGAGGTTCACATAGACTTGTGGGCTATGATAGATCACGTGGGTGGACTCCCACGTTTCATTGTGGAGAAGTGGTTGAAGTAGAAAAGTGGCAAGACTTGTGGGGGATCGAGTCGTTGTGTAAGTCTACTATCTATGCTTTGTAGAACCATATCATAGTGAATTGTTGGATGGGCCATATGAGGTTTTTCCCTCTGTGTTTTTCCTCGTATATCGGTGTCTTGTGGGTTGATTTACTTATTTTTATCTTATATCACCTAGATATCTGTTAGGATAAAAAGATAAAATATGATGAATTAGTTTTCCACAAAAATGATTTAATTGGTTTTAAATTTAATTCGGCTAGTTGGTCTAAAGTTCAATCTTTAAAACTTGAAAAAAATACAAAACAATTTTTTTTTTATTGTAACTATCCTTTCCAAACGTGTTCATGAGCTTACAAGTGGTATCAAAGCAATGTTTCACTAAGTTATTGTGTGAGATCCTTGGTTATGCAGTTTAAGTCGGTTATTTTTTCTTATCTCATGAAGTTTTTTTCTTCTCAATGGATTTCCGTAGTTATAAGTTGTTCCCTGTGTTTTATGATGACGATTTGGATATTTGAGAGGAGTTTAATTAGCTTTGTAATTGTGCTAAAAAATTAAATCATTTGAAGTTGATGTTTGCTAAACGAATTAAAATTCTTGGAAAAGAAAATTTTCGATTTAAAGGTGTTATGGAACTTCTGCAAACTATTCAAACTCAAAGAGATTTCTTTCTTGAAAAACTTATGGACATGGACAGTGATTTTAAAATTTTACAACTATCCATGAAAGAGAGTAAGGATAGCGCCCGGTTTTTAGAGAAAGAATTAGATGACTCAAAAATTTCTAATGCTTGTTTACTTGCCAATGGGGATAGTGATAAATTGATTTTAGATTTGAGGCCACATGAGAAGACTCTTATGGATAAGTTTGCTTACATTGAGGAGGAGCGACATAACTTTCTAGGAATGATTCAAAATTTGAAGAAGGGTTTGCTAAAACTTGAAAAGCCTTATTCTTCTCTTGACTCCAAAATTTTGAAGTTAAATGATGATAAAAAATACATGAGTAGTAGTGTTAGTGATGGTGTTGAATCCCACTATTCTATTGCTTTTGTCTCCAAAGTCGAGAACATTATTTGTTTTAAAAGGTCAACCATGTCCCAAGGTATTAAAAAAGGTCAACCTGAAGGTCTCGTTCCTCCTCGCATCTACACATCCATACACTGCGGTAGGAAAGGTAACCCTAGAAATTTTTCCATGATCCTAGAAAAGACACTAGGAAGTTGAAGTCTAGCGTCCCTTCGGTTACCAAAACTCAACTCGTTAAGTTTACATTTATTTGGGTTATAAAATCCATTTTTAAGATGCTAAATGTTAGGTTGGTTGATTCCCATTTGTTTTCACATGGCACTTCACATGCTATATCTTATGGATGATTTCTGAATGTGTTTATTTTTCATACTCTAGTTGTTCTTCATAATATACGTTTTCTAGTGGTGTGACATGTGTATATTTTGTATTTTTTTATTTTCCTTTATATTCATAATGAAAAATACAAAAATATTTTATTTGTCTTTTAAGTTAGAGCAGCATTTTTCAAAATTTTGTACTTTCTTTTAAATGTTTTTAGAAAACTTAAAAAGATTTTTTTTGTGTGTATTTTAGTTTTATACATTTGATATGGAATATTGGTGTGTTTAAATCCAATTCACTCTGCACTTACCTGCTGGCTTGGACATTTTGTTATGATTTTAGATACTTAGATTGTTCTTAAGCATGTTTGCATAGAGTTGTTTCAAACTTGATTTTCTTAATGGATTCGACTTTGTATATTTCACACACATGTACAAGCTTTTTGAACGTTAAATTCACATCTATATTTGAGCTTTGTGATATGTTCTCCAATTAATTTTGTTATTTACGTATTTTGTGACTATGGGTGATTTGTGCATGTAAGAGTCATTGCCCGTAAAATTTATTTGAATAGTATTAAAAAAATATGAGGGTATATGGGAAAGGGACACGAAGGAGAAAATATCCTTTTGCGGGGTAGCCACCATTGGCAAGTACCTAATGAAAACGATTAAAGGCAATAAAATAGAAAAATTGCCCAAAGTCTAACATAGTTTAGTTTATGTGATCTTTCAAAAGAATCGAGAAAATAAAAGAAAAAAAGTATGTTATATATTTATCTTCTGAGATTGTTTAATCGAAGATCAACGGGATTGCACTATGAATTGTAGTTATGCTTATTTTTTCATGGAGCTATTGATTTGTAGAATCATCAAAATTCTAGAATTGTGTGCATTATGCTTGTTTGTTCATCAAGTTCAGTTGTACTTGTCACCTGAGCCTAAATATTATTTTTGAGGTTAATTAGAACTTTTTGAACATATTTGAGTCATTGCATTATAATTCATTTGTATCCAGTGCAATACCCCGTATTTTTATGGATTTTAAAATTGTCGATTTATTAAATTTAATTTGAGATATTAATTTGATAATACTCCGAAGATTAATTTTTCATATTTACTAGTGTGACGTGAGTTAGTAATAATTCAGAATTTGTATAATATTACAGGATGAGTAAAGTAATATATGATATTGATTTTATTAATATTGTCACGAGTGAATAATATGGCAATTATGAAAATTAAAGTCGGGACGCGCCTGTGTCGTGTTAGGACTAAATTATTATTATAAAAGTGAATATATTATAAGTTGCCCGTATGGTAATTTCGAGTGCACTAAAGTGTCCGGAAGGGTCGAGATAGTTAGAAAAGTGTACCCGGGGGTTTAGTTTGGGTCTCAGGGAATTTTTAGGCCTAATTGACATCCCAGGAGGGTATTTTTGAGTTGTCTCTTAGTTTTAACAAACACAAAACCTAAGCCCATCCATTAGAGAAGAAGGTGAAGATTTTCCAAGCAATCGAAGGCCTAGAACTCACCCGATTGCATCACCACCACCACCAAAATGTAGATCGAAAGATGAGGAACGCAGCCATATAATTTTCATCAACAAATCAGATCCTTGAATCCCAGGCAAGTATCTATCTTGCTAATTTCTAAGTTAATATACCTTACATGTTAGTCTAGGAATGAAAATCATATGTTTTAATTGAAGAATTATATGTTTTGGAGGAGAATGTATATGTGTTGTAGGGATAATCCATTTAGTCTGAAATCTTGATCATATGTAGAGGATTAACCACGGGTTTAGTATGATATTTGGGAATAAAATCTATATTTAAATTGAGGTTTGTGATTATTCATGTAAAATTTGGTTTTATAAAGAAATCTGAGATTAAACCCCCTTTTGATTGATTCGTTGAGGATTTATTGATGTCGTTACGTTAGAACTTATTTATATAATTGGATAATTTTGATGGGAGTTGGGGATGAAATTATAGAGGTTTGGATGGGTTAGATTGATTAAACCCGCAGGTTGGAAATTGTAGAAACTATGGATCGATCGACGATCGATCGATCCATCCTGGAAAAGTGCATATTTTTCTCCTTTTGGTTAAATCAGGTTAAAATACGTGGGAACCCTTCAGTATATTTTAAATTGTATAATGGGTTATGAAGAGGACCAGTAGGGTTTAATTAGACTTTGTTGAGTTAAATTAATATGTGATGAAATTGTGGGTTAATGGGGAGTTATTCATACATTAGAAATTGTGCGTACATTTACTAAAAGATTGAGACTCATGAAAGATTTAGACTAGAAGGTATGTGAGGGTATACTTACTAAAATTATACTTCACGAGATAGAATGATTCGATAGATGAGTAGTATGTATGAAATAAATTATAAATGAGGATAAAACAGGCGAATCTGTTATGAGAGATAATTAAGTAATTTGTGCTAAGAACAGATAATTATAATTATGGGTCGTGGGCACACCTAATTTAGAAAATGTGAATATTTATATATATGACTACGTGACTATGCATATATTGTGTATCTGTGTAAAAATCATACCCAGGCTACTTTCTATCATGGAGGTTTTCACGTAGGGACAATCTTATCTCGATTGGATCTTTATAGGGGATATTGACTCATACCCAAGAAGATAGTGTCCTCGATACAGGCTATCTGAGAATGATAGTCTGATGTTGTAAGAGAAGTGAGGGTATGTGATGACCTCTTAGGACCTATAACTATGCTTCGCCTCCATTTGTTTGTGTATTGTGTTAATAAAGTTTGAGAGTGATTCCAAACTAGTATTTTCCCTTAGTTTGAGTGATACGGGGACTTCATCGCAGAGTATGCGAGCATCATAGATTTTTGTGGGGTGCCGATAGTATATATATACATTATATGAGTGATTGATATATATATATATATATATATATATATATATATATATATATATATATATATATACTTATATATGGAAAATTTCTATTGTGTGTATAAGTAGTTAAGTAATGAATAAATGCTTCAGCTTCATAACAACATTCAGTCCCAAGCATGGTGATAGTTTCAAATTGAGTTGTTAAATTTTTCAGTTTATACTCTTTCACAGCATTAGTTCCTTCATGGGTAAGTTGTAAAACATCCCATGCCTCTTTTGACATGGTTCACATCATAATACGTCGAAACTCGTCAGGTGTGACGGATCCAGAAATAGCACTTAAATCCTTAGAATTTAAAGATGACCATTTAAATTCGTCTTCAGTCCATTCAGTCACAGATTTTAAATTAGTCACGTTATCAGCACTGACGGAGGAAGGCGTCCACCCACTTTCAACCAAAATCCAAACACGTTCATCAATGGCTTTTAAAGAAGATTTCATGCGGGCTTTCCAGTAAGCATAGTTTGTCCCGTCAAAAACTTGCATTTTATTATATAATTTCTCCATTGAACACGCCCTTTTTCAAAACTCAAATTTTCAGAAAATTGATATCTTAGAAAAATTTTGCTGAAAATTACACGATATATTATGCAATTGCATCTGATACCAGTTTGAATAGTGTACTTTTGTTCAAATGAAGGAATTATTTAATTAAACACAGTTTTTCTATTAAATCCTAAAAACATGTATCTAGATGATGTATTAAATAAAATAAATATAGCATGTGACAAAACATATCAGGAAAAATCCCCGCAGGGCAAAACCATATTATTTTCACTATAATTTGTAAAGAACGGTTACACGAATTATAATGAAAATAAGTGTGACATTCGAAAATACCTGTAGGTGTCGGTTCCGACGTCGTCGGCTGGAATCTCCCGCAAGAATTTCAAATGGGAAGCAATGAAGAAGATACCGACTTCTCCACAAAATACTCCAAAATGAGTAAGAATAATCTCTTAAAGGTTTATGATGTGCACTTGATAAATGGGAGAGATATTTACTTATACACGAAAACAAAATGGCCTAAAAAACATTTTTATAAAAAGATGGCTGAATAAGGGCCCATTTTTCCTCAACATGTTGCAAAAGTGTTTTGACCACTAAGAAGTGGTTACAACATTTAACATAGAAATCGAGGTCAGCGGCATTGTTCGAACGACATTGGATATTGCTCGAATGAGGACACGTGTCGTTCAAACGACATCCCACGAGATGTCTATGTCGTTTGAACGAGCATGCCTTCCAAAAAAGTCCGTTTCATCTTAGAAAAAATTCTGCATTTGATAAAAAAATAATTTCAGACTTCTAAAAAAATATTTTCTAAAAAATTACCAAATATTTATGCAAATATAAACAACTCCAATTAATAATTTTACTGATAATGTGTCGTGGAGTTTGTGGGAAACGATTGAACAATATGTAGCATGTATAGCTTGATGCACGAGTGAAGATGATGGATGCATGGATTTTGATAAAGGCCTTCGATGATGATCGTGATGATGTGCCAAAAGTAGGGGTATCAAACATACAAACTGTGATCTAGGGAACATAGAAATCTATGCCGGTACATACATAAAAAATCCGAATTATGAAAACTCCCAAAAACAAATGACATATAAGATAATATCCCCATTAAACCCTCAAACTGAGAATATTAAGTGACATGTCTTCAATCAAACTTCAACATCTTCAAATCTTCAACTCTTCAGAAACTCCCAAAACTTTTTTCATTAGGGTGTGCAATCCAATAGATATCAACTTTGAACCTACACACAAGAGAAAAAGCAGATACGCGTGACATGCAACAGTTTGAAATATAATGATATGCAGAAATCAAAGATCGAATTTTCGTAAGAAAATCACAGATAAATCAAAAAGATTTTCTCCCCCATAATTCATTCTCCCCCTTTTTATGATGTCCCCAAATAGACAGATATGAAAAACATAAATATGGTAAATGTCACAAAAAAATATCTAATTTTGAATTTTTCAAAATTTTTACTGAAAATATACAACAAAGAATTAAAGAATCTTCTATTTTTGAATTTATCAAAATTTTTACACATAATATACAACAAAGAATTAAAGAATGTTCTATTTTTTTTTTGTTTTTTTTTAATTTTTACTCAAAGTATACAACAAGGAATCACACCATGAAAGAAGACAAAAACAACGAAGTTGATGATAGTGTATATGTAGGGGTGTGAACATATTCGATAGGTAAATAAACTCAATCAATCATAAGTGCACGATGCATACGTGTACTCCTAATGAATGAACATCAAAGGTATCCTTAGGTGTAAAAATTGTTGGATTTAGATGACACTGTCTTAAACAAATCAACAAATCAAAGTCAAAGTGATTTCAACACCAATAACATCCAAAACTATTTAGCGCTTTTTTAAGATTTTCAAGGACGTGCAAACCCGTTTAAGTTTTCCAACCAAACTCCCTCAAATTTATATTTTGAATAGAGCTTATCTAAATTCTCAATCTTTGGAGAATTAATGCTGAAACCTAATGGCCCATATTTGGCATGTATTTCTTTTTATTGCCTTTAAAAAAAATTCGGGCTCTTTTAACCTCTTTGGACCCCGAATAATAAAATTCCTCAATTTTTTAGGTCCGTTTTAATGGTGGCTTTAGCGCAAAGGATAGATAATTACCTTTTGTGCCCCTCCTCATTTTTTAAATACGACACAATCTCACCAAACGATCTTTACATGCACACCTTTCTTATCAAGTTTTATCACGCTTAGATTGTTTTAAGGACATGATTAACGTGAAAACACCCAACCAACATGTGATAAGACAAGTAAAATAATCAAATAAATCCTTGAATGTGTGCAATAAAGGAAATCATGAGTCAAACATGTAGGAAGTAACACTTAATTACGTCTTAATGACCCCAAACATTATAAAACACAAAGATGACATGATATATTGTCTCGAAACACTATCAAATAGTCACATGAATAAATGGAATGAAATTGTGACTTGGCTATCTTAAATGCTCATCCATAAAAGGTGTAAATAAAATACAAAAATATTTTTGTTCTTTTCTAAAATTTTTATAATAAGAAAATATTTTTATTCTTTTCTAAAAATTTTATAAAACGAAAATCTTTTTGTTCTTTTCTATTTTTTTAAGAAAAAAATATATACACATGATACAATCTAGCAACATAAATCATTTTTTATGAACATGACAAAACATCATATCCTAGACACGGACCAACCCCTCAGTCAACTGTAAAAATACCTAAAGACTTCCTAAGACTTTCGAATGTAAGGGAATCTAAAGGTTTCGTAAAAATATCGACTAACTGGCGGTTAGTGGGTATGTAACTCAGGGATACAACTTTCTCCTCCACTAGTTGTCGTATAAAATGCTCACATATCCTGATTTGCTTTGTGTGCGAATGCTGGAATAAATTGCAGGATATGGGTACCGCGCTCGTGTTATCACATCAAATGGTCATGGTGTCCTGTGAAATCCCATAATCCTCCATCATCTGTTTCATCCATAAGAGTTGCGTGTAACAACTCCCATCGATATGTACTTAGCCTCTGTAGAGGACAATGAGATGGTGTTTTGCTTCTTTTTCAACCAGGAGACAAGAGCAGAACCAAAATAAAAACACCCACCAGAAGTGCTCATAAATTAATATACATCCCCGACCCAATCGACATCTTAATAGGCGGACAAATGATCATCTGTATCAGAGGAATACCAAATACCGTATGAGAGAGTCCCACTCACGTATTTGATAATACATTTTAGAGAGAGTAGGTGCGACTCTTTTGGGGATGCCTGATATCACGCAAAAACTCAAACACTAAAGGCTATGTCGGGACAGCTGGCAGTCAAGTAGATAAGACTACCTATCATACTCCGATACAAGGTTTTCTTTACATCCTTACCTAAAGTGTCCTGACTAAGATTGATAGAAGTACTCATAGGTGTACAAGCATGCTTAGTGGGGTCTAAACCAAATTTCTTCACTAGGTCTCTAGCATACTTGGATTGGGAGATGAACATCCCATCCTCTAGCTGGCAAACCTGGAGACCAAGGAAGAAAGTAAGATCACCTACCTTTATTATCTCAAACTCACTTTTCATCTCCTCCTCAAAGTGGTGATCATGTGGATCCAAAGACTATGTCGCCCACATAGACCTGGGTAACCAAAATAGCACCATTATCTTTCCAGACGAACAACATCATATTAACCCCCCTCTTGAAGCCACGATCTAAGAGATATGATGTATGCCTCTCGTACCAAGCATAGGGTTCTTACTTCAAACCATACAAGTCTTTCCTCAGATAGTAGACGTGGTTCGAGTGCATAGGGTCTTGAAACCCTTTTGGTTGTACCACATAACCCTCCTTCTGCAAAATTCCATTTAGAAAGGCACACTTGACATCCATATAATATAACTTGAAGCGCAGATGACATGCTATGGCGAGTAGTAAGAGAACGGACTCAAGTCTCACAACAGGAGCAAATGTCTCCCCAAAGTCTACTCCCTCAATTTGTGTGTAGCCCTCAGCGACCAACCTAGCCTTATATCTGATTATGGTACCATTTTCATCCATTTTATTCTTGAAAATCCACCTGGTACCAATCACATTAGTCTCACTAGGTCGGGGGACAAGTTCCTAGACATTATTCTTTTTAAATTGAAGCAACTCATCCTGCATGGAATATTTCCAGTGTTCATCCTTGAGTGCTTCTTTGTGATTCTTGGTCTCAACTGTGGGCGTGTAACAAAAATGACTAACAATGTTCTCTAGCTGAGCACGAGTCTTGACCCCTAAAGTGGGATCGCCAACAATGGAAGAAGGAACTTAACTCTTGTGAACCCAAGAAGGTGTGTCCCTTAACACAGGAGTAGAGTCCATAGAGTGTGGGTGAGGGACAAGCAAGTCGCTGCCAGAAAAGTCCTCATCCTCACACTGAAGGCTAGGATCAATAAATGTCGAAGGTTCATCATCTTTCATGGTGACGTTTATTCAGTCCATAACCCGAGAGCTCTTCAAGTTAAAAATTCATCATTCTTTACTATTTGATGAATACCCTAGCAATATTCCCTCGTCGCTCCGGGAGTCAAACTTTCCTAGTTGCTCTCTATCCTGTAGGATGTTGCATTTACTCCTAAAGATATGGAAATATGCAAGGTTGGGTTTCTTGCGAGTCCATAATTCATAAGGCATTTTAAGAGTGTGTGGACGCAGATATAACCTATTCACCGTATGGCATGCAGTAGACACTGCCTCTGCCGAAAATCTCCTAGCAACCTTACGACCTAGAAGCATAGATCTAGCCATTTCTTGAATCGTCCTATTCTTTTTTTGAACAATCCCATTTTGCTGAGGATTATTCATAGCAGAAAACTCATGTTTTGATTACTAGGCTATCACACTAAAGATCTACCTTTGCTTCTTTAAATTTCGTGCCATTGTCACTACATATCTTGTTAATAGTGACTCCGTGTTGATTTTGCAGGATACGACACTTGGTCATTAAAAACTCTACAACATCGGATTTCTCTCTTAAAAATCTAGAATCGAATATCTGGAGAAATAATCAACCATCACAAGGATATACCTTTTACCACCCATACTCTCAGTACGAGTAGGACCCATGAGATCCATATGAATCAACTCAAGCACACGGGAGGTTGTAATGGAATGCAACATCCGGTGGGGGATACGAATTTGTTTTTCGGACTCACATGGTCCAAAAATCGTGAAAGTTAAATTTCCAAGATATGGTAAGCCGCATACTAGGTCCTTTTTCGCAAAATATGCCAAATCTCTAACGTTGACATGACCTAGGCATTGCTGCCATTAATCCATTGGAGTGATCGTGGTATTGTTGCAGACAATTGAGGATGTGGGAACATCCCCATAGCAATTATCTTTTATCCTCACCCATTCAACTAAAAGTTTACCAGATTGATTATAGACATTACACACATCCTGATCAAACTTTAAGGCAAAGTCAGCATCGCACAACTGGCTAATGCTGAGAAGGTTTGCCTTCAAACCTTTGACGTACAAACATTCTCTAGCTTACGAAATCCTGGTAACAAACTGCACCTCTTCCTACAATTCTATACTTGCTTTCGTATCCAAATGTGACTCTACCATCCTTATAATCCTCTAGGTAGGTAAAGAATGAGACATCACCTGTCATATGTCTGGAGCACCCACTATTAAAATACCACTGTGAGGTATTATATGCTTTGAGAGCGACATGAAAAATTAGGACCTTTTCGCCATTCATAGGTACCCCAGACGTGGTAACCTTTTGTGTACCCTTGTTGTTATTGGTTTTAGCTGGGATACGAGAAGCATTTACTGATGGCAAAGATATCTGTTGAAATTCCTCCATCAAACTCTATGATGTGGATGCTAAAAACTCAACACACTCTCTTAGACTGGAAAAATCATTAGTATGATGTGGTGGAGTAGTAGTACATCGTGTCCGACCCAAACTATAGCAAAAATCCCTGAGGTGGCCTTTTCTTTTGCAGTACATACAAAGGAACACAGTCTTAGGTGGACCTCCGTTTGTTTTCTTGGTCGAACTCTCCTTCGTGGTTTTTGACGATGGCCATATGAAGTCATAGTAAACTCAGGAACTGGTCCAGGTGCAATTTGAGACGTTGTGGCACCATCATAACCTATTCCCTGCCTATCACCAAAACCTAAAGCGGCACTGAGGAGCATTTTTCCCATCTTTCCAGATCTGTCCTCGATTTGAAACTTGACTTCCCGTGCTCGCTCAAGTTCATGAGTAATCTGGATAACATGGGCTTCATGTTTCTTTCGAGTCTCCAGGGAGGAATGGAGATCACTCGTAAGACTCGCCACTTGTCTAGTCAAGTCCCCTTTCTCTTTATCAAAATCACTCTCTCTCTCTCTCCAAACAGTCTTTCTTTCTGAACACAAGCACACTCGCTTTCTCTCAAGTTAGTCCAGGTTGATGATTCTCTCTCTCTCTCCCTTCTTTTAAATCTTCCTTTAAAGCGGTGATCCTAAGAACTAGCACGTTGTTACGCTTTTTGGTTTTAAATGACTCATTATATAACTCAGCATAGGCACGTTGAAGATTACATTCGCTCTCACTTGCATCACCCTCCCCCTGACGCACATCGTTCTCACTGTCAAGGAGTCCCTATGAAGTAGCATCCTCAATGTCGTGAGGAGCACAAGAAGTATGACTAGACATGAATGCGGTGACTCGTATCTAGAATCCACCGACTCGACCTCACTGTCGTCACTAAGGGTAGCATTAAAGATAGCTCTACCCTTTTCTTTTGCAAGTCTGTTCAGCCTAGTAGAACATTCAAAAGCTCTATGACGATTACCGTCACACTCATAGCATCTCTCACTATCTTTAGGAAGGTATTAAAAACCTTTTTCATTTTTTTCAAAAAACTTTTTATCTTTGAAATTTTCATCTCTCTAGAATTTGATAATTTTCTTGAAATTTTTAATGAATAGGGTCAAATCATCTAAATCAAAATCACACTCAGAATCTGACGTGTCTATCTCCCTTTCTCTAGATGACTCAACTCTCTTTCTTGCCGACCCCTCTGTTTTTCTAGCATGGGCATTAAGTGCAATACCTTTATCTTTAGGTTTGAAGGATTTAAGAAACTTATCAATTTCATACGTTTCTAAGTTTCCTATAAGTTTCTCCAATTTAAGCATATTTAAATTACCAATAGAATTTAGCACAGTGACTTTAGGGATAAAATACTTAGGAAGTGATCTTAGAATCTTTTTAATAACTCTAGCATTAGGAATGTGTTCACCAAGATTAAAACTAGTGTCAACAATATCAGATAACCTAGCATAAAATTCATCAAAATATTCAGTCTCAAGCATGGTGATAGTTTCAAATTGAGTTGTTAAATTTTGTAGTTTAGACTCTTTCACAGCATTAGTTCCTTCATGGGTAAGTTGTAAAACATCCCATGCCTATTTTGATGTGGTGCACGTCATAATACGTCCGAACTCATTAGGTGTGTTGGATCCATAAATAGCACTTAAACCCTTAGAATTAAAAGATGACCATTTAAATTCGTCTTCAGCCCATTCACTCACAGATTTTAAATTAGTCACGTTATTAGTAGTGATGGAGGGAGGTGTCCACCCTCTTTCAACCAAAATCCAAACACGTTCATCAATGGCTTTTAAAGAAGATTTCATGCAGGCTTTCCAGTAAGAATAGTTTGTTCCCTAAAAAACTGGCATTTTATTATATAATCTCTCCATTAAACACGCCCTTTTTCAAAAATCAATTTTTTCAGAAAATTGATATCTTAGAAAAAATTTGCAAAAAATTACACAGTATATTGTGTAATTGGCTCTGCTACCAATTTTAAGAGTGAGCTTTGGTTCAAATAAAGGAATTATTTAATTAAACACAGTTTTTCAATTAAATCCTAAAAACATGCATGTAGATGATTTAAATAAATATAGCACGTGACACAACATATCAGGAAAAAATCCTCGCAAGGAAAAACCATATTATTTTCATTATAATTTTTAAATAACGGTTACACGGATTATAATGAAAATAAGCGTGACATTCGAAAATACCCATAGGTGTCGGTTTCGATGTTGTCGGCTGGAATGTCCCACAAGAATTCCAGATGGACAACAATGAAGAAGATACCGACGTCTCCAAAAAATACTCCAAAATGAGTAAGAATAATCTCTTGAAGGTTTATGATGTGCACTTGATAAATGGGAGAGATATTTCCTTATATAAGGAAAGAAAATGGCCTAAAAACATTTTTATTAAAAGATGGCAGAATAAGGGCCTTTTGCTTAGCATTTTGCAAAAGTTCTTTGACCACTAAGAAGTGGTGACACCATTTGGCACAGAAATTGAGGTCGATCGCATTATTCGAATATCATTGGATGTCTCTCTAACGAGGACACGTGTATTTCGAACGACATTGCACGAGATGTCTATGTCGTTTGAACGACAGTGACATCTCATTTGAACGAGCACGCCTAAAAAAATCCGTTTTAGCTTAGAAAAAACTCCGAATTTGATAAAACATAACTTCAGGCTTTAAAAAAATTATTTTCTACAAAAATCCCTAATATTTATGCAAATATAAACAACTATAATTAATCATTTTACTGATAATGTGTCGTGGAGTTTGTGGGAAACGATTGAGCAGTACTTAGCATGTAGCTTGATGCACGAGTGAAGATGATGGATGCATGGATTTGGATAAAGGCCATTGAAGATGATCGTGATGACGTGTTGAATGTAGCAGTATCAAGCATACAAACTGTGATCTAGGGAAAACAGAAAATTCCTAGATTCTACCTGGACATTTATAAAATTATGTTGTTACGGACAGTGACGCTATGAATGAAACAACGGGTCATGTTGATGATAATTTAATAAAGGGCTGATCACCCGGTATTTAATTAGGCGGGGTGTTACAGGTGGTATCAGATCATCAGGTTCTAGTGTCCTTTAGGATATGTGCGGCTTATTATGCTTCTAGCGTTGCTTTGTTTTATATAGAGCCCTATGTTTAAGATTGCTGATTTCTATAGTGAGATTTTGTTCTCCTGCTATAATGTATGTATATTAGTGAATTCTATTTGCGTTCAGATGTGTGCGTGTGCCGAGCGATGAAGGATGTCAAACGAGGGACGTTAGGCGGACAACAAAAGGCAGGGCTTAGTTGAGGTTGTAAAGTATATTCGAGGATGATGACCGTAGTCGAGGTCACCCCTATTGTGGCACGAGAGTCTAGGACTCTAAAGACGTCTAGTATGCAGGCTACAAATTTTGAGCGCTGCTATAGTCGAAAGTACTGCCAAATTAGACTCACCAAATGTGGTGCGCTTGGGAGAGGGTCAAAATGGAAAATTGTGGAAACTCATAACTGAAAATTCTAGACATGAGGTAATTGTGTGTGTTACCCAACAAAGGTAATATATTCAAACCCTTGGACAAATAGTGGAGTGTGGCTAACTAGAAATGAAAATTTGGGGTAAAAATTTCTTGACTCAGGGAAGCAAAGTTACAATAGTGGGAGTCAACCACCACCGTTAGTAGTAAAATGTTTCATCAATGGAAATGAACGTATATACAGTTTTACCGCACATTCTTTCATCAGTTGTTCAGAATAAGATGTGAACGTTGTTCTGAACCCATTATGGAAGGACAGTACAGGGGACAATTTGTAAATGGATTTAGACTTTTAGCAAATATTGTATCAATGGAAGTGGATACAAATGGTAGAGAAGATTTCAATTGGGAAATCAAACTCACGAGGAAAGATTGACAACACTTAAAGAGAATTATGTTGGACAGTCGATCCATATGGTGAAAATGTCACGTATTGTCCATAGAGATGTTAACTCTCTTATGTGAAGGCACCTAAAGTAATAGAAAGATTTATTAGAGAGTGAGACTAGATGAAACGCAGTTAGCAACGCACTGCAAGGGGGAGACCCATCAGGGGGCTCATTTAAATGATTTTGAAAGCTTAATTATTACCAAGTGATGGTGAATTCAGTAAGAGATATTGAAACCAGTATCACATTCCTTAGGGCTACAAAAAGCTAAGGGAACGATTGGGGTAGACATCAGGATTGAGACTATTTAAGTCCGAGAGAAGTAAAACCCTAATAGGGTCAGTATGATAGGAGATAAGTGGGTTATGTGTTGGGGTATTTTGTGGAGAGTAAAACCACAAGACTTAAAAAAAATTGAAGCGAGAAAAAGGGTAAGGGTATGGTGCTTACAAGGGAAATGGTTAATGTAATTTTCGATTTGGTTCAGACAAACGCGTTATGTCCGGAAGTCCATTAAGTAGCCAAGGCGATTGGAAAAGTAGAAGTATGATTTTTATTTTAGGAGGTTGAATCGTGTTTTATGTGACTCAATGGAGTCACTACATTTTTGTTTATTGCTATATTCACATGTGAGAAGAATTTAGTGCATATATCTATAGCACTATTATTATGTGTATGTTTTCCATGGTATAACGGGGTTGTCTTCAGTGATATCTGCAGAGGATTAATGGGTGCATTATTTGTGTTATATAATTTATTAGGTTTACTCATTTTAGTGATGTGATATGCGATTATATTATTGTACTGATTATGGTTTTATAAAAATTGTTAAAACATTAGTAAGCAGTGATTGTAAGGTTATCGAGGTTTCTGCCTTAGTGCAGTATGTTCTGTTCTGACAAAACCTCACCTGCGAGAGGGTCGGGCTCACACTCATTTTATATATATTATAGTGACTTCGAAGGGTATAGTGGTACAATAATGTTTAAACCCATGGTGTTTAGGGACTTTGTTATTATGATTCAATGTGTATTGGGTTAACAGTTGGGCGAAAAGATTTCACTCATTATTATATGTAACGCTCAGGACTTAGTGGTAGGAGGAGCGCATTGTTATATTTAACCTTTGGGAATGTTAATGTTAAGACTTATATTCATATGTTTGGAAATGGGATTTTGAGAGTCCCGATTGTATGTATACGAGGTTTATAGAATGTGATTACCACCAATACTAAGCAATAGTGCGCTTGGTAATAATTATTTGTTTCAGTACAAATTGCGAAAGGAGATCTAGTTTTTTTCTATCAAAAGACTGAATACAATAGTATAGGCTATGGATGGAGGACCCAACGGATTTCGATAACCGACTATCCTTGGTAGTAGTTCTTTGTTTGGATTTCTCTTTGCGAGACATCCCACGCATGAAACTTGGAGTAAGGTTAGAAGTAGAGAGATGTTTGGTCATTAGTCCATGAGTCTAGTACCTAGGTTGTCATAGGAGCCGATTATATTGATTATAAGTTAAAGTTAAGTGACTATTTAAGGTTAATGGGTCCATTTGTGTGCTAAGGAAACTTTGGAAGTTTTGTTTTCTCACCCAATAGAAGGGTGGAATGATGATAAGATGTTTTAGAGTACCCAAGTGTTGTGGAAAACATTGTGAGCACGAGGGAAACAAAGAATTGGGTGTTATGTGTGAAGCGTAAGTGATACTTACACTAGTATGCACGGTTTATAAGGTGTGTGGGCATCCTGGTTAACTGTTGCTTGAATCGTTCGAGTTGAAGAGATAGGGGAATAAACGCGTGGAATATATGTTTGTGAGAACGACATAACAAAGTGGAACTGGTATAGTGGATTCAGCATGTATTGTTTTGGGAAAAATATTGTTGGAAGATTTGTATTATTTTATTGTGTTGTATAGAGCATTGGTGATTTATATTATTTCGAGAGATATTATTGTATTAATTTAAAGAGATTGAGATTGGTGATTTCTCTTGTTTTATGGGATTTTATTTAGATTCTCTATATCTTGTTATATTGTGTATTAGTTTAGTTTTATCAAGTAACGCTTCATTTTCTCTCCCCGGGTGGGCGAGGTGTTACATATATACGTGTACGATCAGAGTAGCAAACACGAATTTAGTTGGAAGGCTATAGGGATCCATTTAAGGGTATTCCTTGAGAAGGATAAAATTTAACTATTATGGAAAACACTCTTAGAGGAGTTTTACCTAGTCAAGTGTGGCAAGCGACTTGTGCATAGGTTGAATTATGATGTTAGTAAGGTATAAAGGTTCAACAGTGAACATCGTTGAGAAAAGTGCATGGGTCAGAAATTTTGGTATACGCTAATGGAAGAAGGGGATTGTTAAGTGTCACTTATGTGAGTCATTACAAGTAGAAGTCGATGTTGAGAAGGACATAATGAGTAGTTTCCGCAGGCACCACTCATAGATAGAAATCGGTCGGAACTAGAGGATCAACTAGAGAATTTTGTAGCAAACTTACGATTCCTAAAATAAAAGAGAGAAATTGTGTGAAATTTCTTGGATGGGGTTCCAACTTCAAGGTAAGGTCACGAGTCCCTTAGAATGTATGGAACAAGTTAACATAAAAGAAAGTGATTATTATTCTTTTGGGTGGTATACATTATTAGACCGTGTTCCCCAACCTTTCTTTGAAAATAAGAATTGCGGCGGTAAGAGGTTCTTCTTTGTATTTTTTTGAACTAGAATGGGATCATTGAACTCGACAAGAGTGGTCAATTGTACGCATGGTTTCTCTCACAAAGGGAGTTTTGTGATTAGATAAATACGAGTGATTGTTACGTAGTGAGGTGCGGCCTCCCAATAATATTGAGACAATGGTGGCCAATGATGTGTAGGCTCATCTTATGCGTATAGAAACAAATTGGAGAACAATGTGAAGTGTTGTTATTAAGGTGTGACTTTATAACTGATGGTATTGAGAGTGTTTCATAAGATTATTGTGAGGCGGGGGACTACAGAAATTCGCCTTACCCGAAAGTCCATTTTGAGTATTGATATAGTATCCAGATCTATTTTTACCAGGCATACCTTATTTTTTGAATTTCGGGACGAAATTTCGTTATTAGGGGGGAAGTAAGTAATACCCCGTATTTTTATGGCCTTTAAAATTGGGGGTTTATTAAACTTAATTAGAGATATTAATTTAATATTAATCAGAAGATTTATTTTTCATATTTACTAGCGTGACGTGAGTTAGTAATAATTGGTAATTTGTTGAATATTACTGGATGAATAAAGTAATATATGAGATTTATTTTATTAATATCGTCACGAGTGAATAATATGGTAATTATGAAAATTAAAGTCGGGACACGCCTGTGTCTTGTCTGGACTAAATTTTTATTATAAAAGTGAATATATTAGAAGTCACCCATATGGTCATTTCGAGTGCGCCAAAGTGTTCGAAAGGGTCGCGATAGTCCAAAAAGTGAGCCCGGGGGTTTGGGTCTCGGGGCATTTTTAGGCCTAATTGACATCCCGGGAGGGTATTATAGACATTTTGTATTTTGGGTAATTAAACCCACATAATTTGTTAGTTTATATTAGCCATTTGGAGTTGTCTCTTAGGTTTAACAAACACAAAACCTAAGACCAACCATTAGAGAAGAAGGTGAAGAGTTTCCAAGCAATCCAAGGCCTAGAACTCACCCGATTGCATCGCCACCACCACTAAAACATAGATCGCATGACGATGAACGCAACCATATAATTTTCATAAACAAATTAGATCCTTGAATCCCAAGAAAGTCTCTATCTTTCTAATTTCTAAGTTAATATACCTTCCATGGTAGTCTAGGAATGAAAATCATATGTTTTAATTAAAGAATTGTATGTTTTGGAGGAGAATTTATATGTGTTGTAGGGAGAATCCATGTAGTCTAAAATCTGGCCACGAGTTTAGTATGATATTTGGAAGAAAATATGGATTTAAATTGAGGTTTGTGATTATTCTAGTAAAATTTGGTTTTATTAAGAAATCTGAGATTAAGCCCCCTTTTGATTGGTTCGTTGAGGATTTATTGATGTCGTTACATTAGAACTTTTATATATATATATTGCTTATACAATTGGATAATTTTGATGGGAGTTTGGGATGAAATTATAAAGGTTTGGAGGGTTTAGATTGATTGAACCCATACGTTGGAAATTTCAGAAACTGGGTAAGAATTGCTTGATCGATCGATCGACGAATAGCATCGATCGATCGTTGATCGATCGATCGACCCCATTCCACGATCGATCGATCCCTCTAAGAAAAATGCATATTTTTCTTCTTTTGTTTAAATCTGGTTAAAATACATCAGAACCCTTGAATATCTTTTAAATAGTATAAGGTGTTATGAAGAGGACCAGTAGGGTCTAAGTAGACTTCATTGAGTGAAATTAATATGAGATGAAATTGTGGGTTAACGGGGAGTTATTCATACATTAGAAATTATGCGTACATTTACTAAATGATTGAGACTCATGAAAGGTTTAGACTAGACGGTAAGTGAGGGTATACCTACTGAAATTATACTTAGTGAGATAGAATACTTCGAGAGATGAGTAGTATGTAAGAAATAAATTATAAATGAGAATAAAAGAGACAGATTCGTTATGAGAGATAATTAAGTAATTTGTGATAAGAACGGATAATTATAATTATGGGTCGTGGGCACACCTAATTTAGAAAATGTGAATATTTATATATATGACTTTGTGACTGTACATATAGCATGTATCTGTGTAAAAATCATACCCGGGATGCATGCTATGACGGAGGATTTCGTGTTTGGATAGTCTTATCTCGATTGGCGTTTATGGGGGATATTGACTCGTACCCTAGAAGATAGTATCCTCGATACAGGCTATCTGAGAATTATAGTCAGATGTTCTAAGAGACGTGAGGGTATGTGCTAACATCTTAGGACCTGGAACTATGCTTTGCCTCCATTTGTTTGTGTATTTCGTTATAATTGTTCGAGATTGATTTCGAACTAGTATTTTCCGTTAGTTTGAGTGATACGGGGACTTGATAGCAGAGTATGCCAGCACCATAGATTTACATGGGGTGCCGATAGTGTATATATATATATATATATATATACATATATATATTTATACTTATATATGAAAACTTTTTACTGTGTGTATAAGTAGTTAAGAAATGAATAAATGCTTCAGTTTCATAACAAGTGTTCGTGAATTTGGTAATGATACTAAGTGGTTCTAAGTAATGTAAGAATATGGAAGAGAATGATTTTTTTAACTAAACATCATGGCCTTAGTATTTCTCGAGATAAACTTCATGGGAATAAGTTAGATAGACTTATTATATCAGTAGAGAGGTAGGCGTGCACACTAGATAAGAGGTGAGAATTCTCAAGAGAGAGTCGCATACTAACATGGTTGTTATATTAGTCGATAATCATTTTATATACTTGATAAACTATTTTTAAAACATTTTTACACTCGGGCTCTGACCCGTTATCTATCATTTCTCTCTCTTGTATATATATGTATATATTACAGGTGCCCAGCCACAAGGGCGTCATGCTTAGGTTCTTTGGATTGGACGTTCTGCAGCTTGTCTGGAAGTTGCATGCCCTTGCTTTAGATGACATCTTCATTGATTCAGTTTCTATTGTAGTTCTTCATAGTTAGGGCATGTGTCACCCGATTTCCTATTCCATTTCGATTTTTCGGTGGTTTATGTACATTTATATTTCCGGTATTCAGTACTCCTTGGAGGTTAACTATTGTCAGTATGATTTCATTTATAGTTCTTAAACTTGGATTGGTTTATCTAGATGGTTTAAATTCTTGTGTGTTAATTGCCATCATTAGCATTTATGTGATTCTTAAACTGTTAGTTATTAAAAAGGTTTTATATTGGAATTTAATAAAATGAAAATAAGGCTTTAAATGATTTTGACAGTTAGCTTAATTTTTTGGGTGTTTAAATCGGAAATAATTGCATTGCGACAGTGATGCTAACAATGAACCAACCGGTCACCTTGATGATAGTTTAATAAAAGACCGATCACCTGATATTTAATTAGGCGGGGTGTTACATCCAGTTCGCGCCCATTCATTCTATCCCACATGTTTAGACACATAGATAATATGCTAGTTTGTAAAGCTTATGTATTTTGGGTAAAATTTTATGGTCATTTATACCTATGTATGTGTGTCAGATTTTCGTTGTTATATTTTGCATAAATTATATAAATTATTGTGTTTTTGAGTCTTTGCATCTCACATTTAGTCCATGGTTGTAATATACATGCTCATAGTTTGGATTATTTGTGCTTTAGTTTCCATATTATGCATTTTCTACACTTTACACCATTGCATGCGTTATTTCTCTCTCCTTATGCTCATATTTTATATCAAATTTTCCTAAGTTGGTTGACATGATCACTTATTTAGGGGGAGATTTGATTTTGGCAAAGTAATTATTTATGCGATCTTACTTTCTCTATTCCAGAACTAAAAAGGGGTGAAATGGTTTTTTTCTTGTGAATGATTAGGATATCTTTATCTTAGGAGATACATATTTACCTATGTTGAGATTATTTAGACATTATTAAATGTTTGTTCATTTTTAAATTTATACTCGTTAAATTCTCTTTGCATTTGAAGGTTTATTTGAGTGTGCAGGATTACAGGTTTTACATCAATGTGATCAAGTTTTCAAGAAAAGCAAGGCTACTCACGTTTATGTGTCTATCAACCGTTTGTACTCTTTTTCCTTTTTGGTGTATGAAACCAGTCTTTTTACAGAGCTTGATGGCCCATAAGATTTTTGTTTTGGTTTTGTCCTTGAAAAGTCAAAGGGGGAGATTTGTAAGGAAAAATTTCCAATCGAGTCAATTTGTATGTAACTTACATTATTTGAGACAAAACGTTTGAGTCATAGGATAGACTTTATCTTTGTGATCCCATGAGCCTATGATGTTATTTGATGAAGACGTAGCGTCCAAACTTCAAAGATTGATATATCATGTCGTGTTTAGTGCTATGTTTTTCTTCACATTTATTGAACATTTTAGAGATATGAATTCGTACTAATTATGAGTCATTGGAAACATTTTTATTAAGGGTGTTTGTTTTCAATATATTTGTGTGACACCCCGCCTAATTAAATACCGGGCGATCACTCCTATATCAAATTAAACAGGAGTCTCATATGGATCATTCTTAACATCACTGTCGAAAATCCATTTAATTACTAATAAGCTATTAGGCTGGTGTCAAAATTTTACTTTACTACTCTTTTTAATAATTACTAAATTAAAACATCCACACAGTTTTACGAAAATGAAACTGAAATGAAATAAAAATGACCGAACACTCGGTCAAAAATATACAACCATATCGAATGATGAACTAAAATAATAAATAAATGTTGTTGGGTTATTAACCCGAATGTTTATACAATACCTTCTATCTAGAGTACAAGGATAGAAGTGTCTATCGGGAACCCTGCACGCATCCACCGCTGCTGCAGCGGACGTCTGACTCGAAAGAAGTGCCATCCAAGCGTCCCTGTGTCTAGACACCTATATATATATATATATATATATGTAACAAGAAAGGAAAAGTAGGTAAACGGGTCAGAGCCCAAGTTTTGAAAATATTTAGCAAGTGCATAAATGCCTTATTTTTAGAAAAAGGTTTTATCTCATATTTAAGATTGGTATCGCACTCCCATGAGATACCCCTCACCTCTCCAATAACAGTGCACTCCTAGCGCATCTCTTTAAACATTCTAGTCAAGCTACCCTGCTAAACTAGTCTATCACCCAACCAGTTTAACCCTAGATTGTCCAAGTAATGTACTAAGGGGTAAACTTCACCCTAGTCTCAACGCTATGCCATGTTCGTGCGTGGGGTGTCTCGCAAAGCGAAATCCAAACAAGGAACCCCCTCGATACACTACTACGCGGCACGGTCGATCGTCGAGATCCGCTAGTCCCTCAGTACAGAATATATATCTATATATATTTACATCGTATAATAAATATCAATATAAGAGCACCAAGGATGAAACTTTTCCCGAGTCTTAACACATTGCCATATTCATGTGTGGGGTGTCTCGCGAAGTGAAATCCAAACAAGGAACCCCCCCGATACACTACTATGCAGCAAGGTCGATCGTTGGGATCCATTAGACCCTCGGTACTCGATTCATCCATATATAGATACATTTTACCATAAACATCTGGATCTATTTCCCGGACTGAGGGTTAATATATCAAGTATTTATCAATACTTTCATTTTCTCAAAACTTCCCATTTCCCTTTTTATACTCAGGAAATGTAAATATAAAAGGAAATTCATTATCATGAATTGCTTTAACAAATCATATACTTTTAAAAGCCAGTTTTATTATCATAAAAATTCTTTTTCGTTTTATATCATCCCATTTCCCTTTTCTTTCCTCTTTTCTCCTTCCTCGCTATCTTTCCTCTCTTCTTTCTTTCTCTTTTCTTTCTTTCTCGTTTCTCCCTCTCCCTCTCTTTATAAAGAAAGAAAAAGGGTTATACCCCTTAAAACCCAAAAAGGACTCTTTTACTCAATTAGGAGCCCATTTAACTCAAAAATTCCCCGCAACTTAGTTTCGACAATTGGACACTCTTTTCCGACTATCTCAGACATTC
Organism: Sambucus nigra; assembly: GCA_949130495.1. Classification (NCBI taxonomy): domain Eukaryota; kingdom Viridiplantae; phylum Streptophyta; class Magnoliopsida; order Dipsacales; family Adoxaceae; genus Sambucus; species Sambucus nigra. The sequence goes on from OX422208.1 coordinate 649,568,704, forward strand.
CGAGACTCATGGTGCAGTCAAAATACCCATCCGAGGTACTTGACCAGAAATCATTACTCTAACCCGTAAAATAAAATGCGGGTTTTCCAATTTAAAATCTGACCTTTTTGTCACTTTTCTCCACAGCAACATATAATTAAAATACCTTGACATATTTAATCCCAAAAATAATCATAACATCCTTCGAAAATCATTCAAATCCTCAAAAATCCCAAAAATTACTATTTAGGGAAATTCTCCAAATTCCAACTTATACTTAATTATGGAACTTAATTGTCTCCAAAAAGGCGGGTTGTTACATACTCCCCCCCTTACAATGGAATTTCGTCCTCGAAATTCAAATGCAATCTACACCACCAAACCTAGAATCGTTCCACATCCTAATACGTAAAAGGGAAACGATACTAACCCAATGGTTCCCAACCATATGTCATACGACTGCCAAGGTCATAAAGTGACTCAAATAACGTCACATTGTACACATCATCTATAATGCCTCTCGGTATAAATTTCAACTTTATATTCTACGCCCATCCTGTTTTAGGTGGTATATAAAATAACTTACTAAGGTGCCCATACACCTTTTCTAACCTGTGCACTTCTGTACAATCACAATGAATGTCAGACACGTAACACTCTCTCCCAATAAGGGTCTCCTTTCCTCGGTGTAATACTTAATTATGGGTCCTCCCAACCTGCAAAATTCAATTCTCCTAACCTTGGCGCCACTAACTCTACTAAACTTACATCCTAATAATACGACGGCCTAAGTATTATCCTACTTATGAGAAACGAACGAAATCCTAAGTATGTCCCTAGTGCCCAAGGCCTCTCTCAACTCCCGACATTTGCTTGGTTTCATGCGTGGGATGTCTCGCCAAAGATAAATCCAAACAAGGAACCCTACCGTTACACCACTCCCTCTCATAGTCGATCATCGAGATATAGCAACCTAAGGCACACCAACGGGACGTCCTAAATCCTACCTACGCTAACCTACGAACCCGTTTCTACTATCTTATCCTTCCTCCCATACGGAAGGAAACCTAACCAATCGAAGTGCCCACTTTCTGTAAAAATATCATGTACATAATACCTGAAACATATTTTTATCAAAGTTTTCCTTTTCATTAAGGTCGGTTATTATCCGCAAATCAATTTCTTTAAGTCCAACCTCACTCACCCACTTGTGGCGAGGGGACCACTTTAGTGCTTTTCCATATCACAATATTTCCATAAGTATATTAACATCATGTAGCTCATAGCCTATAGTGTTTCATCCACACTATAAGACCTTTCCACAAAATCAACATCCTTGCATCCTATAACAACTCTCCACTCCTGACGTGGTTAAGAGTCATGTGTGGAGTGTCTCGCAAAGCGAAATCCAAACAAGGAACACCTCCACACATTGAGACTTGAATTCATCGGTTATGGAGTTCCATTAATTTAACATGCCACCGGGATATCCCTATCCCATAATCCAACAAAAAGGGGGTCTGAACTTCTATCTCTAACTATAAGTCATACCACCCTGCGCTCGCACTAATTTTAAGTCTTTGCGCAAATAATAATGAGCTTTATCTTCAGCTCAACAATAATCCTGTGACCTTAAATCATATATATAAGGTTGCCATATACCCAAATCACGACAATGAAACCTCTGCTCATCGAAGTTTCGTATACCCACAATAAATAAGGTGAACTCAACCTATATCTAGGTGAGACATCACAACAACAACCCGTTCCCTCCAGGAACCATGGATACGATAGTCTTGCCATCATTAGCCTGATATCGCTCCAAAAATACACCATAATGTATTATATTCATCATATCACCATGCTCGTATAGACATATAAAATGAGCATCCCAAACCAGATATATACATACACACATATATATATATATATATATATATATATATATATATATATATATATATATATATATATATATATATATATATATCAACACCCGCCTCTAAGGAGAATGAAGGAAAATAAAATTCCGCTATCGCGGAAAACACATAGACATACATTAATGTTATCGAGACCGCTACAAAACTCAAAATACACACACGAGTCAAGGGCTAACGAACACCGCGACTTTATCTAGCCATGCCAGTTATACCTCCTCCTTCTAAGGTGAAACTCATAAAAATAACTTCGCCCTGCTCCTTACAATCATCTTACTAGTCCTCTTAACTTCTTCATTAAAAAGGAAACTCCACTACGAGCTTCAACCTCAAAGCTCCAACGAAGCCTCACCTCCTGCTACCATCCAAGCATTGCACAAGATTCTCAAACGAGGGCGCAAAAGATTTTTATAATCTTATAATATGGCAGGAGAACGAAATCTCACAAGAGAAATCAACAATCCTAATCCCCAGGCTCTATAATACATGAGAGCAATGCTGAAAGCGTAGTACATCCGAACAGATTCCTAAGGACACTAGAACCTGATGCTCTGATACCATCAATGACACCCCGCCTAATAAAATACCGGGCGATCACTCCTATATCAAATTAAACATGAGTATAATATTGATCATTCTTAGCATCACTGTCGAAAATCCATTTAATTACTAATAACCTATTAGGCCGGTGTCAAAATTTTACTTTACTACTATTTTTAATAATTACTAAATTAAAACACCCACACAGTTTTATGAAAATGAAAATGAAATGAAATAAAAATAATCGAACACTCGGTAAAAAATATACAACCATATCGAATGCTGAACTAAAAGAATAAATAAATGCTGTTGGGTTATTAACCCGAATGTTTATACAATACCTCCTATCTAGAGTACAAAGATAGAAGTGTCTATCGAGAACCCTACACGCATCCACAGCTGCTGCAGCGGACGTCTGACTCAAAAGAAGTGCCATCCAGGCGTCCCTGTGTCTGGACACCTATATAATAATAATAATAATAATAATAATAATAATAATAATAATAAGTTAGGAATGTTTTTGAATTATGTACACATTTTAACGGTCTAGATCGATGCCACCTCCTTACACATTTTTACACATTTTAATGGTTTAGATCACCTACCTTTCTTTTTTACCAACTTACCCCTCAATTATTTGGTTTCCCCCCATTTTTTTCCTTATCAAACTCACCCAAAATTCAAAAATTTGGTGTATTTTTGGAAGACACTACCCCAATTCTCTTTCTCCATATCTCCCATAACCCCGTAGCCCTTATTCTCTCTCCCTCGACCGACGCATCTTTGTATCATTCAACCTCTTGGGTTTTTATCAACATCTCCACGATTTTGATGAACCTCTAGGGATCATCAGGGCTTTGCAGTTTGATTTCTTTATACACTTGGCTCAGGTAATTACATTCTACATATTGGGGTTTTTGTTATTTAGATTTTGATTTGGGTTTGTATGCTTGGGATGCTTACATTATTGGCTCATGTATTTACATTCTAGGGTTTCGCTTGCTTGCTCTAAGTATGATTTGGCTAAGGTATTTACATTGTTGGGCTTCGTATGCGATACATTGTTGGCTCAGGTATTTTGATTTTGACATTGTTGGGTTTCGTATGCTTACTCTCAGTTTGCTATTTACTTATTTATTTTCGATGGGTTTGTAAAATTCCGATGCTTACATTTTTGGCTCATGTAATTACATTCTTGGATTTTATATGCTTATTCTCAGTTTGATTTGGATTAGGTATTTTCACTTTAGGGTTTATCATTATTTGTTTTAGTTTTGATTAACATCTCCACGATTTTCGTTTTGAACCTCTAGGGTTTTCATCAACATCTCCACGATTTTGATGAACCTCTAAGGAATATATAATTGAATTTTGGCATCAAGGCTTCACGTTGCGATTTGATTTCTTTAATGAGTCTTTATACTAAATTTATACATCCGGGCTTTGCAGTTTAGGGTAAGGTTTTGAACAAGTTTTTCATTTACACATTATAGATATAATTTCTGCATTAGGGCTTTGCATTTTTTTATTCTTCGATTACAGGTGTCTCACCCCATGGATCTCCTTATGGGTTTATACGTTTGGGGCTTAGAATATCATCAAGGACTTTTCATCATTTTATAAATTTATCACATCTGACTCCGACAAAATCTGGCGTGGTCTATGAAACAAGAGGTATGGTTACACTAACTAAGAAATTACTTTATTCTATTCTTTAGTACTAACACGTATATCTTGATTTCAGATTTATAGAGCTTCAAAAGTTGTTATTAAGTTTTCTTGGATTGATTACGAGGTATACACTCCTATTGTTCAAGTGTGAACTCGAGCATATGTACGTGTTAAAATTGATTCATTTGAGTAGTTCAAATAACTTTTTTTGAATTTATTCGTCCACCATTCAAGGTATCCTCTCATAAGAAATTTAACCATGTATAATGTTCGAGTTTGAACCATTATGTATTCTATCACAAATGCATACTTCAATGAGGTTTTCATACTCATCGTATTTTGGTGTGTGGTCCTCATGTAGTTAAAGAGAATGATATTGGACTTGGTTTAGTATTTAGCTTCTATGTAGAAATTTTTAAACTTGGCAGAATATAATAGTTCTACTTCAACTTAAAAAGATGGGGGTCATTTATTCACGTGTTCTTACATGGATGGTTGAATTATATCACGACATACAGTGGATTCTTCTACAATGGTTGAAGAATTCACCTAATGGATGAGGATGTACCTACGAAGAATGAGGAAGAGGAGTATGCATATACTCGGCCATTTTCTATACTCCATGTATGATAATATTTTTGTTATGATTCTTTTCCCTTTCCATTTGGTATGGATTAGGGAAATAATTTATATAGTCAAAGCAAGAATGTACATTGCGTAGATTGCACAAGTTTTTGTAACGTGTTTTTTTCTTTTGTTTTACAATTAACACATGTATACGGATACTATAGTTGGATAAGAGTTCGCTCAGCACACATATACATGTGGTCTCGAAGCTACAATGTTTGCTAAAAGTGTTTATTTTCTCACGTATTTTTGGTTCTAGTATTTACATGAGTTGTATACGTTTTCTACTCATGATGAATGTTTTAAATGCGGTTAAGTATTTATACGAAGGTAAATGATAAGCATATATAGGTAAAAAAAATCATTTATTCCTCTACTCACTATGTAATGCTGAATACTTGCACTTTATTTTAAGAATTATTTTTGTTGTTTAGTCATTCGTCTCTTTAGTTCATATTACTTTGATACTTTTTTTTCCTTTTACTTTATAAATAATTTAGTCTTTATCTTTTTCATTCGCTACTATTTGTAAACTATTAGAAATTTTATATTTTCTGTTGTTTCCAGAACTCTTACTCTATCAAACATGGGACATGTCTCGATGATACATATTTTTCATTACTCTATGACACATGGAATAGGGCTCGATGATACAAATTTTTCATTACTCATCATACATTATATTCCATTTTCAGACTTGCTGACCTGTAATTTTACCTGCTGTTAAAGAATTTTACACTGGTAATCTGTCTTAAGGCTTTATAGGTGTGAGAATTGATGCGGATCTTACCATGTACACAACGATGATGGCGAGGTTGGGTTCAGTTGGGAATTGAGGATTACAATGCGGTTATTTCCATTGAGTTCAGGATCATGTCTACTTTTTCCTTTCAGAAGATGTCCCCCCTTGCATTTTTGGGCCAATTGAGAAACATAGGTGGCCATACGCGTATGCAAAACAATTGGTTGAGAAGCTAATATATGATAAGGGAGCAGAGAATGGTCTTGAATTTTCTATTGTGAGGCCTTTTAATTGTTGGTCCAGGGAGGGTTTCCCGGGGTTTTGGCCTATTTTAGTTATAATCTACAACGGGGTGAGCCCCTGAAGCTCATAGACGGTCAGGTAGCTTGCTGAAATGATGATATAAGTGTATTCCAAACAAGGGAATAAAACTCATTGGTCTTCCATAATTCATTGAATGCTGATATATCTAGAATGGCAGGGACGAATATGGATCAATTCGAAGCCCTTTTTCGGAGAGCCGATTTGGATCATGACATAATAAATGTATCCTACAACATAGGAAATACCCTGCCACCCTTCAATAGTACTGCATAGGTATATGCATTTCATTATTAATCCATGTGCTATAGATTGAAACTGACTTCTATCTCCCAAAGATCATGACTTCTTCTACCATTTCATTCATCTAGAGACTACTACCAAGCCTTCATCCATTTTCATATCAGAAAATACGTTTTCAGAAAATCAATTTTCATATTGGTATGCATTTTCAGATCAGAAAATGCCTAGGTGTTTTTTTATTTGGCAATTTTTGTATAACAGATATTTGGTATACAATTTTCAGGATTTACCCCAGTATAGAACATGTAACTATGAAGTTTTCGTGATGAATGACAATATACTTTTCATTTTGTTACAAATGCGCCCTTATGGGAAGTCTCTAGAGACATCACAGTGACATGGTGTCTTCAGTATCATGGTCATGTGTTCAGTGTTGTCCTTTATGGCTTGCATTTTTTGCAAGGTATGAAATATTCTAAATATAATATTTTTTAATCTTTGTTTCATATAAGTTTTCTGCTTTGGGCATGACTGATTCCTTAAAATAGAGTAGTGTTTAGTATGAGCTTCTATATTGGGTTTTATCATGTGATAATTTTCATTTTTATGTTCTGGTAGAGTTCATTATGATTACATTGGCTACTGATTTGAAATTTAGATTTTGAATTTTAGGTAGCCAATGCTATGTTTCTTTTTCTATAAACTCATATCTCACACCAAAGATCTTATATCAGGTAGCCAACGTTATGTTTTTTTGTTCTTTCCTTATATCAACAATTTGCAAATGAGAACATTGAAAGAAGAAATTTTTTATGAGGTAATCTAAATGTATTTTTGTTTTCATTTTTATTTTCATTATTCAAATATTTGCAGGTGGAGCAACTTTGTATTTTTGTTTTTTTACTGTGTATACAGATCAGAAGTGATTAAAGAGGAAACTGCAACCCTTGATATTGAATCTAATGAATAGGTACAATTTGCTGTTTAATCTTTGATGCTAATATTTTATTTATTGTTTTCATTTGTACTAGGGCGTATTCGTGTGATAAGGTTTTTGCACATTGGGTCTCAAATAGGCTCGTTTACCTCAAATTGAGTGTGTTTGAATCTTATACAAGATCCGTATCCATGTGAGAAGCTTTTTTCTCTAATTATTCTTTTTTTCTCCTATTAGAGTTAGTAGTGCCCTCGCCTAGAGGTTTATGCGAGTCAATAGTTGGGTTGCAAGTCGTGTTTTATGCTGATGATAAGTATTATACTGATTACACTAATGATGAATTATCTTTTTGCTCCATTTGCATAATTCTTCATATAACATTAGGTATGAGCGCTGACGAGGAGGCCTCTTGATTGAGACGTTTGTCAATCCGTAATTATGTCCCATTGATGAACAAGGTGTGCCTTTGAATGTGAATGATTTGGACCTGTAGTGAAGATGAATGACTGCAGCAGCTGCTGTTACTTTTGAAATTACTTTTGAATGTTACTCAATATGCCTAACCGCATTTGTAATTCTGCTCAAGTGCATTTCATTTTAGCATACATAAGTAACATGAATATGAACTACTAAAGCATGATGGTGTTTATGGTTTTTAATGTTTTTTAGAAGTTTAGGATTCCAATAACTTCAAATCTGCTAACAATCCTCATATAGTGCTCATTTGGTAAAATACATAGATGGAAGTCAATCGCTTTATGGTTAATAACCCCTTTATACACCTTTATCTTCATTATTATGATTAATACTCTCATTGTTTGATGTTTCATTCTCATTACTTTAGTACTTTATGTCTGTTGGAAGTATTGATATTAGAAAAACACGAATGTCATTTTGTACAGAAGTTTGATGAGAACAACCCAAATGAAATTGGGATTATGTTTTAATGACCAATTTGGGATCTATCTTATTTAGGACTATTTAATGGATACACAATTTTTGCTTTTAGTCTATAATTTTTTTTCTTGGCTAATTCTTTGATGTGTGATTTACCATCTATTTCCTTAACATATTGAAATACAAATGTAGTTATCTGATCTGAGTTGTGTTTTATACCAATATACCATCAGTACTAAGGTATTCATTAACCAATAAACCATTAGTACTAAGGTATATTGTGTTTTATACTATTTTTTTCTGATCTGAGTTGAGGCATTACACCAATCATTTTTTGTTAGAGATTCATTCAATCAACTTTTTTAGAGATTCAAAACATGGGTAACTTTTTTAGAGATTCATTCATAGTCCGTGTCCTTTCCTGTAGCTGCTAATTTAGTCCCCCAACAATAATTTCGATGGGAGGGGACTGATAAAGACTATGAATATGAGAAGCTTCTAGGCAAAGTGTTTGTGAGGCCTGCACATGTTCTTCGTGAAGGGACAAAGAGAATGGTTTTTGTGAATTTTATGGACCTTTTCAAAACGATGCATAAGCAGCTAGAGCATGTCATGACCTTCTTGCCGGATCAATTTTGGGGGAAATTTTTGGTTCTTAAATACAGAGTATATTCATCTTTTGCTGGATCAGTGAGGGGTTTGTCGGGGGGAAAAGGGAGAGGTAAACATCAGATATGCATCTTTTCTTCTTCCAATTTTTAATAAATTTCCAAATATATTATATATCTTAACACACCAAGTATGTTTGATTTTTAGCATTACAAATATAATGAATAGTTGTTTCTTAAACCTCATTTCAAATAAGGGAAACCGAAGCAGATGATGGCTGAGATTGTGCAACTCAGCAAGGAGAAGAGCTTCAGGCATTTGCAGCAAGGAGCAGAGCTTTATGAGATGAGATCAGATTGTAGTGAAGTATGATAGTCCAGGGCTTTGTGATGCTACCGGGTGATAGGTAAGCTACCGGAGGTGTTCCAAGTTCATTTAAATGTCAAGCAAGCATTGCCACTGCTACTATATCCTGTAGGTTCCAAATACAAATAAAAATATATTTGCCCCTTTTTATAGGGTACTTTATAAGTGACATTGTCAATTTAACGACGAATTAAAATAGGTGGTTGTGGGTAGAGTCTCAAGGATTCATTTGTTACTCGGTTTGTATATCTAGGTTTCTTTATGTCTTCAATGGTGGGAAAGAGATCACCTAAAATCAAATCAACCTCATTTCGAAGCTTGGACACAATACTAGGTTCCTTGGAAAGAAGGTAAAATGTCCGTGTCAACATTGCAACAGTTGTTTCATGTCCATCTATAAGCATTGTCATCAGATCATCACAAAGTTGCTTGCTTTATATATCATGTCCATGTGACCAAAGAAAGTGGAGAATATTAGGATCAATCTCATTCATGTATTCCTCATGAAACTGTAATTCTTCTTCGTCAACCATCCTCTTACATATTGCAATCAGATCATCCAGTGTTCCATTGATCAACTTAAGGGTTGTGTTGACTTTTTTTGCTTTGGTGAGATGTCTTTCCGTATATGGATCTCCCGAAATGGAATTGGTGAAATACTTCGATCTTTTGCTTCTCGCAAGACAGTGTATACAACCTCGACTATCCCAGTATCATTTGGAAATAACGTGGCATATTACTTTACATTAGGCCTATCTTTTAATTCATTGCATGAAATATGTGTGGTTTTCATAATACTTTTTCCGTGTAACATGGGATTTGTGATATTGTTTATAATAAAAATCATTGCCTTTGCAGGCATGCTACCCACTCTACCACCAAGGGAACACATAGTTGAAGGACAACATTTGCTATATTTGGAGCTATAGGTTTCTTTCTTTCCATTTGGGTGACATTTTATAACCATTCTCAATTCATACACTATTATGTTTACACAACTATTATGTTTTGTTTGAGTAACTTTGGTATATACTTTGTTGAAAATTGAATATGTTATGTGTCAAATGTTTTATGACCTTATTTTACATATTTGTGAATTGCATATGGAATTCAAATGAGATATCTTCATTATGTTACTTCACTCCTGCGTGATTTTATATCCAATATGCACGATATAAATTGACAAACTAAAATTTGTATTAAAGTATCCATGAATTTTCTTTCAATGCATAGAATCACTACTCACCAATGTCAACTTTCTACGTAGCACCACTGGAACATCAATACTACCACCGCATATGACATATTTTGATTTGAAGACCTCTCAATAAAGTATATTATGTTTTATATTATTTTTTATGCCCTAAGTTAAGGTAATAGCCAATCAATTGTGTATGGTTAATTTTTTTTACTGTATATTAGTTATAGTTATAAAGTAAAATCCTTTTAATAATTTGTATTTTACACTGGTTCGAATTTTCTTATATACTTAATTTTTTTATTTCCTTGAGTTTAATATTAATTCTCCATCCTCAATTCAAAGTTTGATTTTTTCTTTTTTTTTTCAGGTAAAAGACTGTGCTTTGTGGAATTTACATCGCAGACGTGGTAGGATTTGCAATACTTGATGTCATCTTCAAGCGAAAACTCACTCGGACCCTTTGAAGGAATTGTTGATCACAAATTTAGTGTACATTGAACTAGATGTTCAGTTGATATTGTTTTTCGATTGTATAGTTGTGATTGTATTGTTTTTGTTAGATTATTTTTTTACAGGGTGGATAGTCCGATAAACCGAGGAAATTCTGCCCAATTTTTTTAAAAATATTTATAATTTTACGTCGTAAACAAATTTTTTATATTATAGTGATGTTTCATAATGGTATAATTGTGATCATTATGATGCTTATTCGAGGTCTAGGACAAACTTTTAGTATTGTTGTTGATATTTTTAACATGGTTGATAGTGCTATAAATAAAGGAAACTTTATCCAAATTTAATAAATTGTTCAAATTTTTGTTGTGATAAAACTCAACTTAAATTTTTTACACATTTCTATAGTGTTTTAAATAAGGGCATATTATGGACATTTTTTTAAAAAATTGCACTTTTTGTTGGGGAACAAAATTTTTTACGTTTTACAATTATGCACTTTGAAAATTTTATCCGTTTTACAATTATGTACTTTTGAAATTTTCGCCGTGCCTTCAGGCACGGGCATACGCTAGTATATATATATAACAAGAAAGGAAAAGTAGGTAAACGGGTCAGAGCCCCCGAGTTTTGAAAATATTTAGCAAGTGCATAAATGCCTTATTTTTAGAAAAAAAAAATTATCTTATATTTAAGTTTGGTATCACACTCCCATGAGATACCCCTCACCTCTCCACTAACAGTGCACTCCTAGCGCATCCCTCTAAACATTCTAGTCAAGCTACCCTGCTAAACTAGTCTATCACCCAACCACTATTAACCCTAGATAGTCCAAGTAATATACTAAGGGCTAAACTTCACCCCAGTCTCAACGCTATGCCATGTTCGTGTGTGGGGTGTCTCGCAAAGAGAAATCCAAACAAGGAACCCCCCGATACACTACTACGCGACACGGTCGATCGTCGAGATCCGCTAGTCCCTCAGTACAGAATATATATATATATATATATATATATATATATATATATATATATATATATATCAATATCAATATAAGAGCACCAAGGATGAAACTTCTCCCCAGTCTGAACACATTGCCATATTCATGCGTGGGGGGTCTCGCGATGTGAAATCCAAACACGGAACCCCCCCGATACACTACTATGCGGCAAGGTCGATCGTCGGGATGCATTAGACCCTCGGTACACGATTCATCCATATATATATACATTTTACCATAAACATCCGGATCTATCTCCCGAACTGAGGGTTCATATATCAAGTATTTATAAATACTTTCATTTTCTCAAAACTTTCGATTTCCCTTTTTATACTCAGGAAATGTAAATATAAAATCCAATTCATTATCATGAATTGCTTTAACAAATCATATACTTTTAAAGGCCAGTTTTATTATCATAAAAATTCTTTTCCGTTTTATATCATCCCATTTCCCTTTTCCTTCCTCTTTTCTCCTTCCTCTCTCTCTTCCCTCTCTTCTTTATTTCTCTTTTCTTTCTTCCCCTTTTCTCCCTCTCCCTCTCTTTGTAAAGAAAGAAAAAGGGTTACCCCTTAAAACCCAAAAAGTACTTGTTTACTCAATTATGAGCCCATTTAACTCAAAAATTCCCCACAACTTAGTTTCGACAATCGAACAATCTTTTCCGACTATCTCGGACAATCCGATACTCGTGGCAAAGTCAAAATTCCAATCCGAGGTACTTGACCGAAAATCATTACTCTAACCTGTAAAATAAAATGCGGGTTTTCCAATTTAAAATCTGACCTTTTTGTCACTTTTCTCCACGGCGACATATAATTAAAATACCTCAACATATTTAATCCCAAAAATAATCATAACATCCTTCTAAAATCATTCAAATCCTCAAAAATTACTATTTAGGGAAATTTTCCAAATTCCAACTTATACTTAATTATGGAACTTAATTGTCTCCAAAAAGGCGGGTTGTTACAATTTGGAACTTTCTTTTAAAGTTTTAAAATAAAGATAATATTTTTAAAACTCATTCGAATGAGTTTATGTTCCGTTAGAATAATTATTTGAACTTGTTACAAATGATTATCAAACGAACATCAAACGAGGCTCCATTGTCAAGAAAAGAACAACTCATTAGAAGATCGTTTGAAGCTGGTTGAAACAATACTGCAGTATCTTTCCAATGGATGAAGGTTTTCATTCAAACGAGATGCTATTCTTATTTGAATGACATCGATTTTCGTTTGAATGAATTGGGTGCTTCAAAATTCTTGTTTTCCTATTTAAGGAGTTTCAAACTCTAAATTTTTAAGAACTTTCGGCAAAAAATGATTTTAGACCGATTTACTAAAGTTCCAAACCTTTTGTTTCACTCTTTATGTTTAAAGATCCAAGATTCAGAATTAATATGCATTGAGATCTTATCGTACACATTTGTTTCCTTCTTTTATTTGGAAATAATGTGTGTCATAGGGTGGAATCCTTACTTGATACGCTCGGTGTATGATGGTTGTTGAGCCTGATCGGTGGATATCGAGGAGTGCATGGACTCATGTGTTGTGACAACTTGCATGGGTGGACTCATACGTTGAACTACGGAGGAGTTGTTTATGATATAAGAGCGCCTAGACTACTTGAGATCGAGTCATTGTGTAAGTCTACTATCTATGCTTTGTAAAACCACATCATAGTGAATTGATGGTTGGGTCGTCCGAGGTTTTTTCCTTTGTGATTTTCCTCTTACGTCGGCGTCTTGTGGGTTGATTAAATTTATTTTATCAATTATCACCTAAATTCTTTATTTGGGATAAAAAGATAATATTTGATAAACCGGTTTTCCAAAAGAATGCTTTAATTTGTACTAAGTTTATTTGTGTTAATTTTTTTTAAATTTCAATCCTTAAAACATGAAAAATACAAAAATTGATTTTTTTATCGTAATCATCCTTGTCGGGTGTGATCACTTGCTTACAAGTGGTATCAGATCTAGTTTACACTAAGTTATCGTGTGCGATACTTGTTAGTGCTGCTTTAGGGTGGTTATTTATTCTTCTCGCTTGAGGTTTCCTTTCTTCATGTATTTCCATAGTGATAAGTTATCTAGTGTGTTTTGTGATGAGGATTTTTATATTCGAGAGGAGTTTAATGATCTTCGTAATTGTGCTAAAAAATTAAATCATTTGAATTTGAAGTTTGCTAATCGAATTAAAATTATTGAAAAAGAAAACGTTCAGTTTAAAGCTGCTATGGAACTTTTGCAAACTATTCAAAATCAAAGAGATTTCTTCCCAATGAAGCTTGTGTACATGGGATGTGATTTTAAAATTTTAGAAATGTCCAATAAAGAGAGTGATGTTAGAGTCCTATTTTCGGTGAAAGAATTAGTGAAATGACAAATTTCTAAGTTTTCTTTATGTGCCAAGGAGGATAGTGATAAATTTATTTTATATTTGACGGAACGTGAGAAGACTCTTAGGGATAAGTTTTCTTGCATTGATGGGGAGTGATATAAACTTCTAGGAATGATTGAAAATTTGAAGAAGGAGTCCCTAAAACTTGAAGCGTATTCTTTACATGAGTCAAAATGTTGAAGTTAAAAGATTATAAGAAACACTCGAGTAGTGTTGGTAGTGATGGTACTGGCTCCCACGATTCTAATACTCCCATTACCAAAACCCAAATCATTATTTGTTTTAGTAGTTCAACCAAATCCCAAGGTATTAAAAAAAGTCAACCCGAAGGTTGCATTTCTAATCGCGTCTAAACATGCACATATCATGGTAGGAAATGTCAACCTAGGTAGTTTTTCTAAGATACTATAGAAGACCCAAGGAAGTTGAAGTCTAGTGTTCATTTGGTTCTTAAAACACGACGCGTTTTGAACACATCTATTTGGGTTATGAAATTAATTTTGGTGATGCTAAATGTTAGGTTGGGTGATTTATACATTCTTGCACATGTCACTTCACATGATATATCTTATGGGTGATTGCTTACATGTTTTTTTTGTCATACTCTAGTTGTGCTTCATAATATATGTTTGCCAGCGTTATAACATGTGTATATTTTGTATTTTGTTATTTTCCTTTATTGATTCATAATGAAAAATACAAAAATATTTTATTTGTCTTTTGAGTTATAGTATTTTTCAAAAATTAATATTTTCTTTTGAAATTTTTTAGAAAACTCACAATTTTTGTTTTTGTTTTTATGTATTTTAGCTTTACACATTTGGTATGGAATTGTGGTGTGTTTGAATCCAATTCACTCTGCACTTTGCACGTGGCTAGAACATTTTGTTATGATTGTAGATACTTACTTTATTATTTATCATGTTTGTGTGGAGTTGTTTCGAACAATATTGGCTTAATGGATTCGACTTTGTATTTTCCTCTGCACACACATGCATGAGATTTTTGAACGTTAACTTCACATGTATATTTGATATTTTTGATATCTTCTCCCATCAATTTTGTCATCTACATGTTTTGTGTTAGTAGGTGATTTGTACATGTAAGAACCATTCCCCGTAATATTTATTTGAATGGTATTAAAAAAACATGAGGGAGCATGGGAATGGGTTACAAAAGGAGAAAATCTCTTTTGCGGGAAAGCCATCCTTGGCAAGTGCCTAATGAAAAACATTAAAGGCAATAACAACAGAAAAATTTCCAAAGTCCAACATAGATTAGTTTAGGTGATCTTTCAAAAGAAATAGTTTTAAAATAATCAGGAAAAGAAAAGAAACGGAAATAAAGGAAAGAAAAATATTTTATAGGTTTATCTTTTGAGGGTGTTCAGTTGGAGACCAACGGGTTTGCATAATGAATCCTAGTTATGCTTATTTTTTCATGGAGATGTCGATTTTTAGAATCAGAAACATTCTAGGGTTGTGTGGACTGTGCCTGTGGGCATCCCTAAATCTCTCTTATCCTCACTCTCTGTCGCATGGCAGGCGAAAATGGTCTCGTTCCCTCATACTCTCTAGGATCACTTCGATAGCCATCGGTGTGGGGTGAATGTAAAGAGATGGAGTTTCTAGCCAATTTTGTACGAAACAGGCAAAAGAAAATGTGACCACTTCGAGAGAGAGAGAGGCATCAAAGACCAACTGATGCTTGCAAAACAAATAGTTCGATAGGTTCAGGGGCTAATATATAAAATGGGAAGTTATTAGGCACCCATCTAGCCCTTTCGGTCTCTCATGGAATTGTGTTGTTATTTTCCTTTATTTCTCCATGAAGTGTGTGCGTGTGTATATATAATGGGGATAGAAGTGGCCCAACTCATACAATGGAAGAGATAGAGTGAGGTCATCTATAGGAATGCTTGCAAAATAATATATGGAAAATACGATTTATGTGTTTATCACGGTATTGATCATTATGATGAAACAACAATACTTGCTGGACATAATGATAATAAAGATCTCAAACATAATATATATTAAAATAATTCAAGAATATGATAAATGCAGAATCAAGAAATTTGGAAAAATTACAAAATTTGAAAGTTGGACTCGAGTCTGGAGTTTTAATCCAAAATGCTTACGTAGCCTATAAAGGCATCAAAGTCCAAGTAGTTCACAAGGAACATAGGGGTGAAGTTTATACCATAGATTCGAACGGGATTTTATTATATGTGAGTGTAGAAAATGTGTCTTAGTTTTCAAAAAGTGTGATAGATAATCCCGCTTGAAGTTTATGGGCATAACCCTCCTTTTGCTTGTTTTGTTATCCTATAGAAAATAAAGTATGTGCAATATAATTAATAAAAATGTGAGATGTTAATGTTTATGAACTGAGGAAAAACTAGAATATGAATCTAATGTAATTAATGAAAAAATAAGAAATTTAAGAGAAAGGGAAGGATTTGGACCTTCTTTGGAGAATTGAAGCTTGTTCTTGATCTTGGGTGAACTCCTTTGAAGCTTGATATGAATGTTGGATAAGAGAGAATGAGTTTTGTTTTACCAAATTGGGTGTGAGAAGGATGGGAGTTTAAGATTGAATGAAATTTCACATGAGAAACTTGGCGGATTATAAGAGAATGTTGTCGAGATCACTGATGCTGATGGATCTAAGGTGTGATTTGGGAGTGTGGTCATGCCCTATATTTATAGGGTCAGGAGGTACTGATCGCCATGGTCCCAGCCCTGTCAATCGGTAGGTAACCCTAAGCACACTGTCGATAGGCTAGGAAATAGACCTGCTAATCGGAAATCTTGTGCAATATTTTTCAAAAAAAAGGTCGTAGAATGCAATTCGTTGGACCAAATCATGCACGAGACATACCATTAGAAAGTTAATTTAGAGACCTTCAAGTGTCATTGGGCCACTCCCAGGTCCGGGAGTTGACTATGGGCTAAACGTAACTCAGAAGCGCTCGTTGGTCTATTGGAGTGGAGATCATCTGCCGAAACTAGCTCGTTCATCCAAAAGATAAGTCAGAATCGCGCAAAGGGGTGGAACGTTGGAAATATTATGCGAGGTACTATGACATTCCAAAGAGAGTAGCTTGGTTTGAAAAGTTAACCTTTGTCAACTGGGGCCCAAAAGTGCCCGATGACCTCTCAAAGTGAAACAAATCATTCGTCCGTACTGTTAGGGTGATTTACACATGGGGCAGACCATCGACAATGGTATTCATTTCCCTTAAAGGATTCATTCAGTATAATTTAAGTTGAGGAATTAACCTTGGTCAAATGGATATCGGGAATGCCCGATGGCCTCCGAATTAATTTCAGGGGGAAACGGATCATTCATCTAAATGGTTATGTCATTTAAATCATGGGGTGGACCGTTAGAAAGGGGCAGTGTCCTTTGAATATTCAATAAGCTTTTTCTCTAACGATGAAGTTGATTAGGATCAAACTGGGGCACAGGAGGACCTACTGGCCTCCAAAGAGATTTTTGGTAGTAAAATGGTTCGTTTGTTCGAACCGTTATGCCGATTCATGAACCTGATAGGCCATTGAAAAGGGGATTTCGAGACCTTAAAAGATTCACTGAACTTTCCCTCGATGATAGAGTTGACTAGAGTCAAAAAATGCTTAGGAGTGCTTGATGGCCTCTAGATCGGTATGCGACGTATGACCTAGAGTTTATAGTTAAATGGGGAGGTTATAGGTACCTAAGGAGAGACTTAGGATGTCCTAAAATGTGGTTTCTACATAGCACCTCAACGGGTGAGCTTAGAACAAGTGACGACCGACAAATAGACACCACATGATGTTTGGGAAAGAAGTCGATTCTACAGACCTCTAAGACGAGGATAATCAATTCAGAGGGTTGAGGTATTTTTCTTAGGACCTAAGAAAATGCTAGAGATGGATGATTCTAAAGGCTGATGTCAATTTTAAGGGACTACGGTAGGAAGATAACAATTCTATGGGCTGAGGTCGATTCTGAAGACATAAGTTCAGATGACCAATTCTGCGGCTCGAAGCCAATTTCGAGGGCTTAAATAAAGATGGACAATTCTACGGGTCAAATCCAATCTTAAGTGCTTAAGTTGAAGTTAACAATTTTAAAAGCCGAACCCAATTCTGTAGGCCTAAGTAGAGATGACCAATTCTGAGGGTCACAACCAATTTCGAGGCCTTAATTTGTGATGACCAATTCTTCGGATCAAAGCCAATTCTGAGGGCTTAAGTTGAGATGACCAATTCTATGGGTCGAAGCCAATTTTCAGGGCTTAAGTACAGATGACCAATTCAGCTGGTCGAAGCCAATTCTGAGGGCTTAAATTTAAGATTTCTTGGGAAAATTTAAAGAGTACACTGGGGAAATCATCTGGTCGTTCCAATGGGGATCACTTAAATTCGTGTTTTTGGTTCCACTGGGAAAGAGGAATTAATCCAAGGATTGGATGTTTTCTCGCTTGGGAATTTTTTGATTGTTTTGGTTTCCTTTGGAGACATTGTTGGGGAAATATCCAATTGATTTTTAAAATTCTAGGGAGGGGGGTAAGTGTTTATCTGGGGAAATGAATGTGATAAAAAAAAAATTCTTGATGAAAAGAGTTCTAAAATTCATTTGGTAATTTTAGGAATTTTCTTTCGATTTTTCGGGATTTTTTAGCATTTTTTGGGAATTTTTGTAGGAAATTCCAGGAGGGTTTTTAGTGGCGACATCGTCCACTTATGTTTTTTTTCCATTTATGAGTTTATTTTAAAGAATTTTTTTACTAGGGTAATCTACCCTTGAAGACCCTTTCTTTTTCCTTGATTCATTCAGCTAGTGTTGTTGGCAGACCTTTACTGGCGCCACATATCTCTTGGAGTTATTCTTTATTTTGTGCATTTTTCTTTATGTATTTGCATTTTCCTTTATGAATTTTATTCTAGATTCCTTGAATTTTTTCTTCTGAATGTTTACCCTTCTCTTTTATGGATGTGGTTTCATAAGGTGATTGGGCTCAACGCCCAACTAATAGCTTTGAAGGACGGGTCTGTTAGGGACTTATGTTGGATGTATCGGTGGAAAAAATCCAACCGAAAATCGAGGAAGTCCCTCTCTTTGGGGGCGGTGCTTCAGGTCTTGAACGTCTTGACGAGTGATCAGGGAAATCCTTTTTTCTCCTTGAGACCAGTTTTCCTTGATGATCATTTCAAATATTTGATTTTTCTTTGGTAATTTTATAGGTCTCCTTATATCCCTAGGGATGGCCATTTAGCATATGGGGGTGATTGGGGGAATGCAGAAATGCAGCACTTCCTGGCGCATGAGTTTGGATACTCCTATTACCTCGGGGAGCGAGTAGTTTGACAAATAGTCGATGAGGAGGTGATTATGCCATCTGCGAGGCCCTTAAGATACATAAGGTGAGAGTGGGTGATGTCAAATGATGCAAGGGTAGAGGAAATGATGGGTGAGCCATACTCATCATATACCCACATAGTGGATACATGATTATCTAGATTTTGAGTCAAGCTGGTTGATGCCACCTAGCACATATGACGTGATGCCTTCCCCCCAGGCGGGTTTGAGTCATCCAGTGGGGTCCTCCCACAATGCAGGTGGTGGATCGACATCGATAATGGTGTCGAACTCAAAGGTTACCTTTGTATGATTAGCTACTCCTTCTTATAACATCCGACAGGCTGACGAAGGATCAATGCATATGATGCATCATCCTAATGCAATGGACCAGGAGGAGTTGGGACTGACGGGGGAGGTCCTTTAGCTAGCTGTATATTTTTCACATCTTTGTCTTTTGATTTTAATATTTCTTTCTTTGCCTCAGACTGAAAGATTTTCTCTTTTCTATTTTTATTGTAGCACATCTGGGTGTCAACCACTTGGCTAAAGAATATTCACTATTAGATATCTTCTATGACTGCCCACATTTAAGAATTAATCCCGATTCCATCTGTGTCTGTTGACGTCCACATCATCTGAGGAGGGATCAAGTTTGAGAATGGAGGTATGTCATCTCGTCACTTTGGGAAGTGAGTGCACCGTAGGGATGGATGTTCTTATGGGGAGAGTGAGAAAGAGAAGAGAGAAAAAGAAAAAGTGAGATAGAGAGAAAATGTGGGTTCGGGTGAGTCCCATTGTATTTTATTATTTTCCTGCAAAACTAATGTAACACAACAACAACTATGCAATAAAATGAAGTTTTTGTAAATTTTTGTTTTAGTGACTTAATGTGCATGCTCTTTTTACTTTGCCGCTATGACAGTAAAGAGAATTGAAAATTATTTGAGAGAGAGTTTATTTTAAAATGGGATAACTAAAATCGTAGGGATAAGGAAATTCGGAATTCCATATAATAAAAACTATTTTTATTGAGTTTTTTTATTTTGAAAAAAAAAGAAAAAGTGAATTTTCCAAAAATAGGGTGTTGTTGATCGGCATTCCCCTTGTCCTGCCTATCGGCATGTCAGTCCAATCCAATCAACCCAAGTATTTTATTTCACTTTCTTCAACTTCTTGGTACTTGGTGGGCTAAGTTTTTCTCTTATTTCAACAGGGTTCTTGTCTTTAGTTAAGTTTTCTCGTGTAGTATTTCCTTCACCCATCCACATTTCATCTCTCTTTGCATTCTTCTTGCTTTTATTCTCATCATTTTGCAGTATGGCTCTTTCCGGGAGTGTTTAATTTGTTACCTACTTCGAAACTTTAGAGGCGATGTGCTCATACAATGTTGAGTTTGATGCTTTCAACGTGCGTCTATTTTTATTATGGTGCAACTGACCCATAGAGTGGAACATGTTGATGGAAATGGTGGAATTCTGGTACCCTAAAGACCATGTTTTTTCTTTGAGTTGGACATAGTCTGTCTGACTTATGAAGATTTATCTGCCACGTTGGGGATAGATTTGAGTGTTGCTGTAGCATTGCCAAAAAATTTTGATCTCCTCTGGAGCTGCTAGTGGGACTTTTTCACATGTTTCCCTCAGCGGCTAGGTCACTGTTAATGGGAGGAATCATTTCTCTTCCAGTTGTGCTGCATTTTGTGCATTTTCAGGATGTTGGTGATGCTAGCTATGCTGAAGCCGTCATTCTAGGATGGATTTCAAAATTACTGTTGGTGACTATGAAACTGCTGGTGGACCCACAACTTGCAGCCATTGCTTCATGGATGGCGTACGGTTGAAATCCCGCGACAGTAATACTGGTGGTGACTCTGAATCGTCTGGATGAATGGTGGGAAGGTCGTTCTGACTTCTTGAGGGGTAGCCCCAAGACATTTTATATGGCTAGCAGATAGATTTCGTATGGAGGTCCCTCTTTAATATCCCTTTTCGGTTGTGACAAACTTCATTTCCTTTTACTTTATTAATGTAGGCCTAAACATTGAGCCTGGGATAACTAGTTTATGGAGAACAGGGCTCGAGGTTTTCATTGGTCACTGCCTTGGGGGGGGGGAGCTATTGCCCATTATAAAACTGGGGGAATACCAGTACGCTAGGTTGGTTGGGCTCAGACAAACCTCTTTCTACTTTCCCTAGTGGCTCTTGCACCAATTTGGTTGGGAACAGATTATTCCACCTCGGACACTAGACTTCTTTCTTGTGGAAGATTTGATACACTGCATGCGCATGCAGCTGGGCTCTTAGTGGGAGAATCGTCAATCGTTGACCTGTTCTTCCCAGTCTGTTCGTAGAGTCTGGCATATCTTCAGGGACTAAATGAAGTGGTTGTGGAGGAGTAATTTCAAAGATACTAGATGTAGAGATCGGACAAAGGTGGTTCAACATATCTGACACCATGGACTGAGGTGTTATTATTTTCCCTATGCTGGTCCAATCTTGCCATTTTATGGAGCATCTACGACATTCCATTTAGGTAGGGAAAGTTTCGGGACCCGAGGATGTGGATGATGATGGGGCCAGTTCCTATAGAAGCAGTGGGTAGAATGCCTGAGGGATTTATTTGTTAATCTTTTATGATGTGTTTTATTATATATGGAAATAAATTTAGAAGGGTTATTTTTAGGAGTAGTTGGCAAGGGAAGTTGTTTGGCTCCGTATGCCATTGTAGCTGTAACGGAATTTTTCATTAATGAAATAAAGAAAATTTTAATTATATTGTTGTGCCTATTGATGAGTTTTCGCATTTGAATTATCTATAACAATCATGAAGGAATACATAATCCTTTTCTTTAAGTATATGTTAAAATGAACTGTCATTCTCGGAGATAAGAAAATAATAGCATTTTGTGAAGAAGAATTGGGTTATGCTCATATGAATCATATGACATGCCTACATACGTATGATGGTTTTGAAAAAAAATACGAGTTTCATTTTTGAAAGTGAAAGTATTTTTAGAGGGTCAGCCCCCACATAGTTCTGAGTAGAAGATTTTTTTTTTATAATTTTTTAAGAGTAGAACGGAGATGAGAAGAGTCATAGCGTGCTGAGATTTAGGACTAGGGGTAAAATTTATCGAGGCGGTTTAGGTTCAATGGATGGTTCAGATCTTCCCTATCGAGGTTGATGAGCATAACAGCGCCGCCTGATATGATCTTCTTCACAATGTAGGGTTCAGTCAAATTGGTCTTGAATTTCCCTATGGGGTCCGAGATGGGCTCTAGAATTTGTTGATGTACTAAGTCACCTTTTTTAACACCACGATCCTTAACTCTTTTATTAAATGATCACGTTATTCGGTGATGGTGCCTTTGTATAAGATACAAATCCTTCAATCTCCTTTCATCCAAAAGTGCCGACTCGTCAAGACGGCTCCGATACTAGTCTTCCCTAATGACTTTGCTTTTACGTATGCCACGTAATGAAGGATTTTCAAGCTCAATGGGTAGGAATGCTTCCATGTCATACACTAGAAAGTAAGGGGTATCACTAGTAGATGTTCGAGCTAAAGTGTGGTAGCCCTAGAGGGCGTAAGGGATGCGATCGGCCAAATCCTGAAAAATTTTGATCATCTTATTGATGATGTCTTTGAGGTTTTTATTAACGACTTTGAATACTCTGTTGGTTTAAAGTCGACAGGGGAGAAGATTTGTGTCTTTAAATCCCATACCCGTCAACCTTTTCTGCGACCTTCGCTCCGAAATTCAACCCATTATCTGACACCAGCTCGTGGTGGGCCACATATCGACAAATGATATTTTTTTAAGTTAACTTAGCCACCTTCTTAGCATTCAGATCCATGTAAGATTCGACTTCAACCCATTTGGTAAAGTAGTCAATGGCAACTAGGATGAACTCGTTCCCATTGGAGGCTATTGGTGTAACTTTCCTTATGATATCAATTCCCCATATGAAAAATGGCCAGGGAGAAGTCCTGTTGTACATTTACCGCTGAGGAAAATTTTGTAGTTTGGAAAATTTCTGGAATTTTAGACATCTTTGAACATAGGAAGTGCAATCTTGAACCATAGTAGTCCTATATTAACCCTATCAGATGATTTTCTTGGCAAGCATATGACCATTCATGTGGGGTCCTCACTCCTCTCTATGGATTTTCTGTATCATAACTTCAATGTCAGCCCCTGCATGCAGTGTAAATGGATTCCATTGAAGTTCCTTTTGACCAGTGCTTTATCGTAGACAATGTATTGGGCATCCAATCCGCAGAGAGTTACTCAGCGTTTCTTGTCAGAACCTTGGGGAAACCTACCATGCTTAAGGAGGCACAAAATACCATAGTACCATAAATTAGTTATATTAGGATCTCTTATGATGACCTCAATGTAGTTGTAGTGGGCTGGTTTATCTTATTTTTAGACTAGGAACAAGGGCATCATTATTCCTTTGGGCATGTCCGACATGGAGGCTAAGGTAGCAAGGGCATTGGCTAGGTTGTTCTTTACTCGGGGCAGGTAGTGGAATGTGATATCTTGGAATTTGTATCCCTCCATCTCTTCTAGGTGATTATGGAAGTGTAAGAGTTCTCGTCCTTGACTTTTCATCTTCTGGATACTTGACCGATGATGAGGGTTGAATCCCTATAGAGATCTAGGTATTGAATTCCTTTCTTGAGAGTAACTTTAAGGCCTATCATGAATTCCACATATTCAATCATGTTTTTAGTGCAGGGAAAATCCAATTTGATGGAGATGGGAGTGTGAGTCATTAGGGGAAACTAGGAGTATCCCAATGTCGCATCCTTTATTGTTATCGGCGCCGTCAAAGAAAATTTTCCATCGGAGGTCTTCTTGGGAGGCAAAAAGTATATTCTCATCCGGGAATTTTGAAATCCAAACATCAATTTTTTTATAGGGTAGTCAATGTTGTAGTTAGAGATGGATCTTACTTCCACGGATTTCTGTGTGACATACATAATGTTAAATTTGACTAGCAGCATCAACCATCATGCCATTTAGGAAGATAGGGAAGGTTTCTCGAGTAGGTATTTTATGTAATCCATTTTAGATACAAGTTTGATGGGAAAGGCGAGCTTGTAGTTTTATGACTTTTGGGCAACCCAGATAGGGGAGACACCTTTTTTAACAAAGGAAGTGTAATTGACTTCGTACCTTGCCAAATTGTTACTGGCATAGTAGATGGCTCTCTCCATGCGATATTCTTAAAGGTACTGGGCTAGCAAAGCCCCAGATGCAGTATGTGTTACAGTCAGGTATATGATTAAGGGAAGACTAGGCTGCATAGGCATGAGTACCGTAGGTTGGTCAGATATTGCATGATTCAGTTAAAGGCTTCCTAGAAATCTTCATTCCAAACCTTGGTGGAATTCTTTTAGAGGATTTTGAAGAAGGGTTCATAGATAGAAGTCAATTGGCTGATGAACTGATGAATATATTATAATTTTTTAAGAAATCCCTGAACTTCCTTCTCCATCTAGGGTGGTGGCATCACGAGTATGGCTTTCATCTTAGCATGATCTTCTTCTATCCCTTTCTCACTAACCATGAATCTTAAGATTTTTCCTTTGGCAATAACAAAGACCCATTTATGTGCATTAAGCCGCATCTGATAATGTCGTAGTTTCTCAAAGAACTTTCATAGAGTGGGAACATGACCTTCCCTAGTCTTAGACATGATAATCATATCATCCATAATGAACTCGACTTCTTTGTGTATCAAATCACGCAAGATGGTAGTGGTATCCCTTACATTGTTTAGAACAAATGGGATAACGGCGTAGCAAATGGTTCCCCAAGGGTTAATGAATGTGGTTTTCTCTTGATTAATTTGGTGTGTCTTGATCTAATTATAATTTACAAGCCCATCAATGAATGACTTAAGAGCATGGCTGTTTGTGTTATCCACAATCATGTCAATATTGGGTAGTGAATAATCACCTTTTGGAGAGGCCTTGTTCAAGTCTCAGTAGTCAATGTGAATGTGAATCTTATATCCTAATTTTCTTATGGGTATGATATTGCCTATCCGTGAGGGATATTCGATCATACAAATGAAACCCATGCTTAATTATTTGACCCCTTCTTCCTTAACCTTGAGGTATTATTCGGTACACAACTTTTGTAGTTTCTATTTAACTATTTTGTATTCTTGGAGAGTTGGAATCTCATGCTGAGTTATCTCTGGATCAATTTTGGGAATCTCATCGTAGGAACATGCAAAGACATCCATAAATTTCTTCAGTAATTCTTCGAGTTGTGTTCACTCATGATCATCAAGGGTGGGCCCTATCCTAATCTCACGCAGTTGTCTATTACAATCGAGATTAATAATAATGGTTTAATCTTCATTAACTTGAATGAATTTATGTTTTTTGTTATTAATCTTAGTTAAGAATTGTTCATTTCTAGGATCATCATCATCAAGAGTTTGATTAGAATGAATACAATTAATGTAAGACAGAACAAGATACTCAGAATCTTTATTTATTTCATTGTACGGAAAAACATCGTTGAGAAACTCATCGAAGGAGGTCTCGATTACATCACAATAATGAAGAATAATAAAAAAGGAGAAATGGGATAAACATCTACATTGGGTTTAATTTCGGCAGACAAAACTGACACATCATTCCAGTTGAGGTGAGGTGCATCAGTAACTTTAGCCAGTAGGGATGGATCCGATTATGTATCTCTTGAATGGATCATGCAGAGTGTCAGCCCTAATATCTCCATGTAGAATGAATCTTTGAAGTCACATCCCTTAGAATCTCTGGTATTAGCTATGGCAATCTCAATGAGTGGTTTCACATAATTTAAGGAACTTTAGGCCCATGAGTAGATGTCTTAGAATAAGATTTCCGTTCATGGCTTCATCTTCTTATCCACATGATCATAACACCGTTCAAGAAAGCCACAAAGGGTAAATCTTCAACTTCTTTAATAAAGCTTCCATTCTCAAAATCTCTTGACATAGTCTTGACGCTTTCTAACCATCTCTTTAGTCGAGGATGGAGGATCATTCTAAGTTCTTCTATTGACGGTGTATAACCTAAACCGCAAGGATGAAAAGCCTTTTTCAACATAATGGGTCCAAGGATTCCCTGTTGTCATCATCCCAGACCTAGTCCAGGCATGAAGTGCATATTTTTGAACATCTGGATCATATTGATGTTACCATGAGGGTTATAATTTGAACAAACCCTATCATTAAAAACGTCCCCTATTGGGAGTAGAGTGGTTTAACTTGAAAAAAAAAAGAATATCATTTTCACCATGTTATATCTCAACTACTGAATTACTGGTGCTTGCATTCGTGTCATTGTCATTGTCTCCCAAGAGAGTGATGACCTATCCATTGGTGAAGAACTTCAGTTTCTGATTGAGGGAAAGAAGAAACCTTTGGTACTATGGAGCCACGGTCATCCAAGGAACAGATTAAAATAAGTTGGATGTCGATCACTTGGAATTTAACAACATGGTTTATAGGGCTAGACCCTATTATAAGATTTATGGATCCCATTACTTCCCACCATGTATTATCATAAGTGCTTAAGCGGCATAGGTTGGATGAAGGTGACTCACTTTCAGTCCGAACTAATTCGGGGTTCTCAATGGACAAACATTAAGAGTTAATCCATTATCGACAAGAGAAAGTGGGATAATCTTTCCCATGACTTCGATAAAGATATTGAGAACATAGTTATGATTTGGACCAATCTTTGGGATTTATTCTTCGGAGAAGTATAGCATTCTTTCATAGGTCAGGGATCCGACTAGATTCACTTCTTCGGGAATGGTAGAAAGAGGAACTATGGGCCCAATAGTATCTTGATCAAGGCATTCTGGTGTAGGTAGGAAGACATAAAAAGTTCCCAAATGTGATGTTAGCTTGGGTCTTCTTCAATTGATCGAGTATCTCACTCTTCTCAAGGGTGATTTTTGGAATAGGAAGGTTCTCAACACCTTTTCCTTTATCAATCGCAGATGGTTAAAGGTTCAAAATTTTGTAATGCCTCCTCGAACTGGTAGTATGGTTCACAAAAGAGTGGAAAAATAGAAACACTATTTTCTCATCAATCCTGGGGGTTTCGTCCACCTTGTTGATTTCTCCTGGCATCTCCTCAAATGTTATCATTCATCATAAGTTGACTATGGGGCCAATTTTTTCTGGGCTTTTCTCTTCATCTGAATCATATAATTCATCCCCCATCTGATGGCAACAACATCATATTTCCATGAAAAGTCAATACACTCTAATAACTCAATGGACTCATTGTATATATCCTCCCACTAAATGGTTGTATAGGTGTATAGGTGACTATGATAGATGTATAGGTGAATGGACCAGGTGCCCTTATAGTTTTAAAGTATCTTGTAGCTTAGACATACTTCAAATATCACCGGTCTTTCGAGATAAGGCTTCCATGCTCTAGACAACATGATCTAAACTGACTTCATTGGGAGGTACTACCCAACTGTCTGACTTTGGTCAAATTTTTGAGATTTTAAGAATAACGCAGTGAATCTATCATAGTCAATAGAATTTTTAGGGCAATTTCAGGCCAAACTCTAGGAGATAGTTCACCATTGCTTTCTCTAGCGAGGAGTGACATAATGGGTACAAAAAATAGTGCTGGCTCTAGCAAGGGGTGAAATATCTTGATTGGAAAAATATGTGGGATGAAGGAGAAATTATGAGCAAACTTGGAGAGGCTTAGGAGATGCATAATATGTGATTTAATGGGTATGATTTGGGTAGATGGATTAAATTCTGGGTTTTCTTCTAGGAAGATAGAATTTGTATGATTTGAGAGTGGATTATGGATAGTGTTTGGTTTGGTATTGTCCAGTGGGGCGATGACACCCCGATCGATCATACCTTGAATCCCATTTCGGAGGTGGAAACACTGGTCGGTGGTATGGTCGACAGTTTGGTGAAAATCGCAGTGGGCATCTAGTTTGAAATTTTTGGTAACTGGGTTTGGTAACGGATGAGGGTATAATATCTTGAAAATATTTTGAATTAAAATCTCTTGATAAACTCTGGAGAGGGGTGCGTAAAGCTCGTGTATTCCATATTAACAAGTTAGGGTGGATTCTGGCTCCCATGAAGTGGCAGGCTGAGAGATATTATTGATAAATGAAACTGTGGTATTGGCAGGCTTTTCATACTTTATGGGAGTGAACTGTCCAGGTGATTTCTTCCTCCTATCATTGCTCGAACATGGGGTAAGAAGTTCTTCTTCACAGTGCTAACTTTCTCCTCTTTGGAAGGTCGATTGGTCATGCTGGTTGCCTTCTCTCTCCACCTCGCTATGAAGTTACTGACTAATTTTCCATGATTTTGTTTGAGTAGTTCTAAATTATGGTACGTAACTTCTAATTATTCGTTGTACTTGTACTTTAACATGAATTCAAGGGAAACATCCTCCCAACTGCGGATCTTGGACTCCTCGGGAGATAAGAACAAGAGATGAGCGATATTCTTTAAACTATATTGGAACATTTGGGATATTCCTCAAAGGTTCCTATGAGAGTCTTGTCTTGATGGTAACTTCGAAGATGAATAATTAGGGGTCCACTACCCCCGAATTTATCGATGTTAGGTAACATTATTTTAGGATAGGGAGACACGTGGTGTAATCGATGTTATTTCTTGAGATTTGGACTTGGTCAAACTTCTTAGTCAACATTCTTAGGACATCCTTGACTTTGTTCAATTCTTCCACCTTCGGATCAATCAGTTAGGCAGGTTAACTCTAGGTTGGGAGAGATTCAACATAGGGAGTTAGGTTAGTGGTGTCCCATTAGTAGGTGGAGCATGTGGAGCGCGCTAATATTCCTTAAGGACCCAAATAATCTTGGGTGTGGGTGGACCCATATCATGAGGAAGGAGGACCTCGATCTTTTCGGGAATAGGGACCCTGTTTTGTTGAACTTTAGGAACCTCGATTTGAAGGTTATGAATCTTGGTAGTTATTTTGGCTAGGAGCATCATCAAATTCGGTTGCACATTCAGTGCTTGGTCTGTGTTCTCCATCGAAACTGGATGAAGATGAATTCTGGACTTGGAGGAAATAGCGAGGGAAATAACGAAGCCTCTAGGTGGTTTGATGGAAGAACGAAGCCAATAGGGAGGTGGGCCAAGGGTAGGGTGAAAAATCAACTAGATAAGGAGAAAAATTTAATTTATTTTTGAAAGAAACAAGGGGAAATTGTTATTTTTCAAAAGGAAGGAGAATTCTTTTGATATTTTTTTCGGCAAAGATGAAGACAAAATGTTTTTGGGAAAAGAGGGAGCAAATATAATTTTCGATTAAAAGAAGGAAAAAGATTTATGATAAGAAGTAAGGAAAAATTCTTTTTGGTATTTTTGATAAAAGAGGGAAAAATGTTTGTCGCCACTTTTGACAAAAAAAGAGGGAAAATGAGGCAAAGGGTCTCACCATTATTATTATTATATTTATTATATTCTCACATGTATCAGGTATACCTAAATGCTGAAAGAAATGTCCAACAAGCCTCGAGCCTAGGAAAATTTGGTTTGAAAAATTTATAAAATATGGTTGGACTTGTTTCTAGGCTCATGAGAGGGTCCCATTTTAAGAAACACGAAATTGTGCAAAAATTTGGCCGACATGTTATCCTGTCATTTCGGTAAAGTTTCGGGTAGAAACCAACAAAATAAATATGAGTGCCCTAGATCTGACACCTATATGTGGGTTTGCAGTTGTTGGGTTAATTGGAAGGGTTCCTCACTTTGGCATGACTTCCACAATATATGTTTTGCTTTTGAGGGATATCACTAAGTGTGGACAAGCCATTTGACATACATGAGGGTACGTGAATTTCCTCACTATATACCTCATGCGGACATTATGTGTTAAAGAAAATTTGATATACTCGATGTGCGTGAATGAGTTCCCTGCCATATACCTCATGTCATGACTTCGATCAAATGGTACGATGTGGTGGGCGCCGTTCGATATACATCAAAGGTACTTAGCCAATGGAAGTTGAGAGTCATGTCGCTTAGGCTAATTGCAACCTGCCAGATTAGCTCCCATCATGAAGTGACCCTTAATTACAGTACAAAATTTGGTCAATAGCCATGCTATTTGGTGTTGTAGTGTGAAAAATGCATGATTATTGATTACCATATTATGGAGGGAGTGTCTTTATTCGGCATGATGAGCATTATACTAACAAGGAAGAATGTACAAGTCTAAAAAGTGAATCTAACATGGATAATGAAGATTATACTAAGCATGGATATGTGACATTGGGATTATTTACGAGTGTGTGATAGTGATCCAAAGCATGGATAAACTACAAGTGGTGTGTGATAAGTGTGAGTGCGCATGGATATTTACCAGTGTGATAAGTGTAGGTGTGTGTTAGAGACACCTAAACATGGATATTTTAAGGGGTTTGTGAAACATGTTTATAGAAGTGATCCTAAATTCACGTAATGTGAAGTGCACATGGAGAATTTCTACAAGTTTGTGACTGAGTAGTATATATGTGTAAGAAATAATAGAGGAGAAACAAGTGAACATAAAGATTGGTGAATACGCACACAAGTAGAAAATGATGACACCCATGAGAGTAGAGTCTATCCCTCTTATGAAAAATAGTCCCCAGCAGAGTCGCCACTATGGCCATCCCCGGAATCTCTCTTATCTTCACTCTCTCCCATAGGGGGGGGGGGGGGGGAGTGAGGGGAGAAAAGGTATCGCCCCCTCATACTCTCTAGGATCACTTCAACCATCGTCGGTGTGGGGTGAATGTAAATATATGGAGTCGCCAGCTTATTTTGAACAAATCAGGCAAAAGAAGATGTTGTCCCTTGAGAGAGTGGAATCAAAGACAAACCGATGCTTACGAAACCAACAGTTAAATGGGTTCGGGGGCTAAGTTATGGAATGGAGAGGTGTTAAGAACCCATCCGGCCCTATTGGTCTCTCATGGACTTGTGTTATTGTTTTCCTTTATTTCTTCGTGAAGTGTGCGTCCGTTAATATATAATGGATATCGGAGTCGCCCAACGCATGCCATGGAAGAGATAGAGTGAGGTCATTTAGAGGAATGTTTCCAAAATAGTATATAAAAAATACGATTTATGTTTTTATCATGATATTGATCGTTATGATGAAACAATAATATTTGTTGCATAGAGCGCTAATAAGGATAAAAAATATAATATGTATTACAATAATGCAAGAATGTGATAAACGCAAAAAATGGGGAATTCGGGAAAATTGGAAAGTTGGACTCGAGCCTCGAGTTTTAATTTGAAACGCCTACATTGTCCATAAAGTCATCAAAGTCAACTTAGTTTGCATGTAACATAGGTGTGGGGTTTATTTCATAGATTCAGATGGGATTTTTATTATAGATCTGTGTAAAAAAATATGTTTTAGTTATCGAAACACATGATGGATAATCCCATTTGAAGTTTTGGGCATAACCCTCTTTTTTTGTTTTGGTTTTTTATAGAAAATAAAGT
Source organism: Sambucus nigra (assembly GCA_949130495.1). Taxonomy (NCBI): domain Eukaryota; kingdom Viridiplantae; phylum Streptophyta; class Magnoliopsida; order Dipsacales; family Adoxaceae; genus Sambucus; species Sambucus nigra. The sequence continues at coordinate 649,600,530 of OX422208.1, forward strand.
ATGTGCAATATTAGTCTTTAAAAGGTGAGATGTTGATGTGCACGAACTAAGGCAAAATGATATTATGAATATAGTGTAGTTATTGCAAAAATAAGAAATTTAAAGAAAGATGGAAGGATTTGAACCTTCTTTGGAGAATTAAAGCTTGTTCTTGATCTTAGATGAGAGAGAAAGAGTTTTTTTGGAAAATTGGGTGTGAAAAGTATGGGAATTTAAGATTGAATGGAATTTCACATGAGAAACTTCGCTAATTATAAGAGAATATTCCTGAGATTACTGATGTTGATGCATCTGAGGTGTTCTTTGGGAGTGAGGTTAATCCCTCTACTTATAGGGTCAGGGGGTGACGATCGGTATGGTACCATCATGGATAATAGACAAGTAACCCTAGGCACACTATCGATAGGCAGGAAAATAAACCTACCAATCTAGAGTCTCGTGCAAATTTTTCAAAAAATGATCGTAAAACGCAATGCGTTGATCTAAATCGAGCATGGGGCATATCATTAGAATAATAATTTTTAGAAATCCAAGAATCCTTTGGGCCATTCCCAGGTCCAAGAGTTTACCTTCGGTACAACATGGCTCGAAAGTGCTCATTGGTCCTTTGGACAGGAGATCATCGGACGGAAATGGATCATTCGTCCGAAGGATTAGTCAGAATTTTGCACGAGGCTGACCATTAGAATGGGTATGTGAAGTATTTCGACATTCCAAAGATCTTCACTTGGTTCAGAAAGTTCGCCTTGGTCAATCCGAGCCAGAAAACAACCGGTGACCTCTCCGAGTGAAACGGATCTTGCATTTTTACCGTAAGGGTGATTTACGCATGAGGTGAAATTGAAAAAGTGTATTCAGTTCCCTTAGAAGATTCACTGAAATTCATTCAATATGAGGAATTGACCTTGGTTAAATGGAGTCCGGGAGCGGCTGGTGGCCTCTGAATCAATTTTTAGGGGAAAACGGATCGTTAATCCGAACGGTTATGCCGTTTCACACACGGGGAAGACCTGTACAAAGGTTTTTCAATGACCTTTGAAGATTTAAATATCTTTTTCTATGATGATGAAGTTTATTGGGCTCGAATCAGAGGCCAGGATCCCCCGATGTCCTCCAAATCAATTTTTGATAATAAAATGGTTCGTTCGTCTGGACCGTTATGCCGATTCGCGAATGAGGAAAACCGTTCGAAAGATATTCATAGACCTTAAAGAAGTCATAGAACTTTTTCTCTGACAATAGAGTTGACTATTGTGAAACTATGCCCGGGAGTTCCAGATGGTCACTAGATCGGTACTCGACCTATGACCTAGGGTTTGTAGTAAAATGGGGAGGTACTAGGGACCTAAGGTGAGACATAGGGGCTCGTAGATTGTGGTGTATATAGTGATTAAGGATAAGTTATACTTTTGATACTGTTTTGTGGTCAATTAAAACTTCTTGTACATATTTGAGTGATTGGATCCTAATTCATTTTTATCTCGTTCATACACATTCATTCAACCCCACAAGTTTAGACTCATCGATACTATGCTAGTGTGTAAAGCTTATGTATTTTGCGTTAATTTTTAAGGCCTCTTATACCTACATATATATGGAGGAATTTCTTTCATAAATTATGCATATAGTATAAATGGTTCTGTGTTTTTGAGTCTTTGCCGTTCCATTTAGTCCATGGTTCTCTTATACTAAATGATAGTTTGAATTATTTTTGCTTGAGCTACCATATTATGCATTTTCTACACTTTACACCATTGCATGATTTATTTTCTTCTCCTCAAGCTCATTTTTGGTATCAAATTTTCTTAAGTTGGTATGATATGATCATGTATTTAGGCTGAGATTTGATTTCGAGGAGTAATTATTTATGCGATCTTGCTCTGTCTATTCCTGAACAAAATAGGGGAGAAATGGTATCTTTATTTTTCATGATGAGGATATCTTTATCTTAGGGGTGACTTCTTTTATTAGGTTGAGATTATTTAGACATTATTAAATGTTTATTCTATTTCGAATTTATACTTGTTAAATTCAATTTGCATTTAAAGGTGTGTTAAAGTGTGCAGGATTACATGTTTTCTCTCAACGCATCAAAGTTATCAAGCAAAGCAAAGCTACTCATGTTTTTGTGTTTGTCGAGCGTCTGTATTCTTTTTTCTTTTGGGGGTTATGAATCAGTCTTTTTTTAGAGCTTGATGGCCCATATGATTTTTTTAATGATTTGTCTTGGAATAATAAAAGGGGTAGATTTGTAAGGAAAAATTTCCAATCAAGGCCATTTATATATAATTTGCATTATTTCGGACAAAACATTTGAGTAATAGGATATATTGAATCTTAGTGGTCGCCAAGCTTCAAAGATTGATATATAGTGTCGTGTTTAGAGACAAGTTTATCTAATGTTTATCGAGGATCTCACCGATATGAATTCGTATTAATTATGAGTCATTGAAAACATTTTTATTGAGGGTTTTTATTTTTATGTTGTTTGGAACATTTTTTTTTCTAATTTTTACAAGAAAAATAATTTTTGCTTAAACTCGTTCAAAAAGTTTCTTTCTAGTTAGAATGACTTTTTGAAATCGTTAGAAACGATTATCAAATGAACATCAAAATAGGGGCCACTGCGAAGAAAAACACACCTCATTAGAAGTTCGTTAGAGGCTGGTTCAAATGTGATTGCTGTCTCGTTTGAACGAAATGAGGTTTTCATTTAGAGAAGATGCTATTCTCATTGGAACAATGTGACACCCCGACTAATTAAATACCGGGTAGCTACTCCTTTATTAAATTAATTCAAAATGCCAAGTTGGCTCAGTTAATAGCATCACTGTCGAAAACCTTTTAAAGATTACTAACCACCTAGTATTTAAAAAAGTAAGTTGCCAAAATTTAATTTAAGTCTGATTAACATGCAACAAGTGTAATGAAGAAATAAATAATACCATTCACCATACTGAAGTAAAACGAATAACCATCACAATAGAGTAAATAAAGTCTGGAGGAAAACTCCTCACTACAATCCCATAACTGAAATGAATAACCGAAAACTGAAATAATACATGCTAAATCTGAGGACTGAAACGTAAAGGATGTCTCTAAATAGAAATGGGCAACATGCCCTACAACTGATAGATAGTGACTCTGGAATCCAAAAGATAGAAGCGTCTACATGCAAATCCCTGTAGCTTCCACAAACAGCTACAGCTCGTCACCTGAATGAGTATCCTATGCTTGGTGTCCCTGTGGCTGGGCACCTAAAATGGTTTTACAAGAAAAAGATTTGAAAAGCAAACGGGTCAGAGCCCGAATGTGGAGTTATATTTTAAAAACCTGCAAGTGCTTTAAAAACATTTAAAACATTAAATGCAAAGTACATGTTAGGACGTACACTCACATGATATTCTCACCTCTCGTCTAACTGTGCACTCCTAACGTAAGTACCCATCTACAAAGATATAAACCACTAGCTAAGTGACATCATAACCAGCTAGACTGTAATAGTTCCTACCCTTATTACCCGATCCTATTAACATATAACGCTCGTAATTAAATAGGGATTTAATGTAAACTCAGATGCTCAATATGTAATGTATTTCTCTATCAGCTAACTCATTATGTTTCTCGGAACAATACCGTAATTATTTATACAACATTAACATGAATGTTCTCATTTATTTAAGTGTATATTATTCACATCATAAATATACAATACAAGCACCCTGAGAACTAAGCTGCGGTGTACACATACTCTGCTATCCATCCCGGTACATCACGTACATAAGGATCACACATTCCGAATCTCTCCGCAATAGTTCAGATAACACAAATCACAAATAGTGGAGGCGAACACAGTCACATCACATGGGTCACGCACATACCTACGCTCCCACGATCAGCAGACTTATTAACATCCCAATAAGTCTTTCTCTGACCTATGTTCATCGAGGTACCAGTCTATATCCCCCCCCGTAAGCACACAAGGATTAGAGGGTCCTAAGCGAACGCAACCTCCCATGATAGCAAGTATGGTAGGTATGTCATACACACAATTCATATACAAATACTAAGTAAACACACATCTTAGTAATACCGTATTTTAATCGTAGTACATATTGCACTCTCGTACTAACTATAATTATTACAATATGTACTATTCCGGTTGTAATCATACTCGTCATAATTTCTCACGTCGTAGTAGACACTCACGTCTCAACCCAAACCGTCCATGTAATACAACTCTCGTATGTAAATTTCCTTCTCATAATACCCAAATGTCCCAATTCTATCATTACTATATCTACGGAATGATATCTATATCCTCGAATAAGTTTACGGAACTCCAAAAATCAAAACAGTCCAAAATGGCCCAAACTGCCAGCTCGTTAGAAGTCTCGTTCGAACGAGACTGTTCGAACGAGTTTGGACTGTCAGCTCGTTAGAAGTCTCGTTCGAACGAGACTGTTCGAACGAGATTCAGTTCGTTCGAACGAACTGCACCTTCTAACGATATCTCGTTCGAACGAGATATCGAACGAAACTACCCCTCGTTAGAAGCGACTGGTCAATTCGTTAGAATATCGTTCGAACGAGCTCGTTCGAACGACCTGGGAATGGTTTCTAACGAACGACCAGTTCAAGCCCAGATTTTCCCAAAAATCGTTTTTCACCATTTTTACTCCTCAAGTCTCTTCTAAAATTTGTTCCAACAATGTATTAAGTCCTCTAATCATACTAAATCATGCTAAGGAGATATACTAACATCTTTTAAGGGTTTAATACCTTCTAAACATCAATAAATCACAAGTTTCTACATTATTCCCTAATTTTCTTCAAGAACATAAACCCTAGATTTTTCTCATCATAATTTCCCAGATTTTAATCCGTTTATACATCACATAGATATGAAATCTCTGAATTCAATCTTCAAACAATGTTTCTACATGCAAACCTATCCCAAAATTAAATAATAACTTCCAATTTCATGGGTTTTCTTTTAACTCTTATATAAGATTGATTATCAAGGTTTCTAACATGGAAGAAGCATTCACTGCTTAAGTAATGTAATTTAAATCACTTGACTTTGTTTGATTTCTGATTTTGGTGTAGGTTTGATGAAGTTTTCTGCAGAAATTCCTCTCTCCAAGCTCCTTCCCCAATGGTGGCTTAAGGTGGCTAGGGTTTGATTTGGGGAACTTAGAAAACCTAAATGATAACCTACGTAGCCTTCTAGGTTAATATGGGTTGGTTATGGTCTTAGTGGGTCAAATACACATCAGATTTAATTAACCAATTTTCGTCACTTTTAATTCCTCAAAATGTAAAATTACCAAAATACCCTTTAAGTTGCCGGTATGGCCTAAAAATACCCCGGAACCCAAACTATACCCCCGGCTAGTGTTTTCTGACTATATCGACCCTTACGGACGCGTTGGCGCACTCAAAACGACCATATGGATTATAGATTTTAAATTCACTTTTATTATCAAAATATTTCACCGTGACGCGGCGGTCCCACGCGTCTCAACAAAATTTATAAAATGTCGTATATAAATCTCACGACAACTTTTATAATACCAAATACATATATTAAAACACGTATGCACATAATCAAATACCAACTCGCATGTCATTAGTATTTATAACCCGGATTAATTTCCAATTAATGCGCATTTAATTAATTAAACCCAAAAATAAATATAGCCAAAAGTACGGGGTATTAAATACTCCCCCCTAATAACAGAATTTCGTCCCGAAATTCGAAACTAGAAAGTACCTGCTAAAAATAACTCTGGATAACGTTTGCGCATCTCATCCTCGCGCTCCCATGTGGACTCTTCGACATTGTGATGTCGCCACTGAACACGCACTAACGGGACTATCTTTGACCGCAGTTTCCTCTCGCTTCGGTCCAAAATAGCAATTGGCCCCTCCTCTTAGGAGCTATCCGGCTGGAGATAGATGTCCTCTAAAGCAATGTGAGAATGGGCCAAATTATCTCTAAGGTATTTCCTTAGCGAGGAAATATGGAACACGTCATGAATCCAATGCAAGTGCTCCGATAGTCCAAGTCTATATGCAACCGGTCTGATCCGCTCAATGATAGGAAACGACCCCACATACCTCGGTGCCAACTTCCCCTTCTTTACGAAACGCATAATCCCCTTCATCGGAGATACCCTGAGCAAAACCTGGTCGCCCACTTGGAACTCCCTGAAAAACCTCTTCGCATCAGCATAACTCTTCTGCCTGTCTTGAGCTACCCGAATGCGACTCCGAATCAACTCAATCCTTGTCGAAGTATCCTGAATCATTTCCGGCCCAAGTAGTTTGTTGTCCCCCACTTCTAAACAACATGCTGGGGAACGAAAAGGCCTACCGTACAATGCCTCAAACGGAGCCATGCCAATAGTGAACTAATAGGAGTTGTTGTAAGCAAACTCCACCAGTGAAAGGTACTGCTCCCATCCACCTGCGAAGTCAATAATGCACATGCGTAGCATGTCCTCCAACATCTGATTGGTGCGCTCTGTCTGCCCATCGGTCTGCGGATGATAAGTTGTACTCAACCGCAATTCCGTGCCCATGGCCTCCTGGAAACTCTCCTAAAACAGCGAAATAAATATTTTGTCTCTGTCAGACACGATATTTAGGGGCACACCGTGAAGTCTCACAATCTCTGAAACGAAGAGCTGGGCATACTGTCCCGTGGTGTAGTCAGTCCTTACGGGTAAGAAGTGAGCGACCTTGGACAACCTGTCCACAATTACCCAAACGGAGTCGTGACCCCTCTGCGACGTTGGTAACCCCGTGATAAAGTCCATGGATATGCTCTCCCACATCCACACCGGGACCTCCAACGGCTGTAGCAATCCTGCTGGTCTCTGATGATCCACTTTTACAAGCTGACAAGTGGCGCATTTTGAAACAAACTCAGCGATATCTCTCTTCATACCGCTCCACCAATACTGCCGTCTCATGTCTTGGTACATTTTGTCCCCTCCGGGATGTACCACGAACCGTGAGCCGTGCAACTCTGCCATCACTTCGTGTCGCAATTCCTCTCCTTCCGGAACCACCAATCTCTCATTGAAGCGTAATCCCCCATCTGAGCTAACGGTATAGGATTCGGCTCCCTCTACTAGTAATCGAACTATCTGCTCCTGACAGAACGAGTCATCGGCCTATGCCCATACTACCTTCGTGATAATCTGCGGTGTAACGGTCATCACAGACATGAAAGATCGGGCCACTGCATCCTGGTGTCCCAATTCCTTCCACTTTGCTTTCCACACCTCTGCTGGCCTACGGCTCAACGCGTTTGCTACCACGTTAGCCGTACCTGGGTGATACTGGATGTCGAACTGGTAGTCTTTCACAAACTCAAGCCACCTACGTTGCCGCATATTCAACTCTTTCTGCGTGAACAGGTACTGTAGGGACTTGTGGTCGATGAACAGTTGGAACTTCTCCCCCAAAAGATAGTGCCTCCAAATCCGTAGGGCAAATACCACCGCTGCCAACTCCAAATCATGCGTGGGATAATTATTCTCATGAGGCTTAAGCTTACGGGAAGCATAAGCTATGTCCTGTCTCTCCTGCTGCAATACACCTCCAAGTCCTTACAAAGATGCGTCGGTGTAAACCAAATACTCAACTCCCGGTCTCGGCAATGCTAACACAGGTGCTGAGGTCAATTTGTCCTTCAATTCATCAAATGCCAACTGACAGGCATCACTCCAGATGTATGGCACCCCCTTACGAGTAAGATGTGTCAAAGGACCTGCTATCTCCGAGAAACCCCGAATAAACCTCCTGTAGTATCCTGCTAGTCCCAAGAAACTACGAATCTCCATTGGTGTCGTGGGCTGTCCCCACTCCCTCACCGCTGATACTTTCCCAGGATCAACAGATATCCCTTGGTCGGAAATAATGTGACCCAAGAACTGGACTTCCTTCATCCAAAACCTGCACTTCTCATATTTTGCATACAACTCGTTCTGACGGAGTGTCTGCAAAACCTGCCTCAAATGCCCGGCGTGCTCCTCTTCTGTCTGAGAGTAAACCAGAATGTCATCAATGAAGACAATGACAAACTGATCTAGGAAATCCCGGAACACTCTGTTCATCAAGTCCATAAACACTGCTGGAGCGTTGGTCAAGCCGAAAGGCATAACCCGAAACTCGTAAGAACCATATCTCGATAAGAACGCAGTCTTCGAGACATCCTCCTCCCTGATACGCAACTGATGGTATCCCGATCTCAAGTCAATCTTCGAGAAGAAAGAAGCTCCTCTCAACTGGTCGAATAAGACATCGATTCGAGGCAACGGATACTTATTTCGTATCGTGACCTTATTCAACTCTCGGTAGTCCGCACACAATCTCAGTGAACCATCCCTCTTCTTCACAAACAAAACTGGAGCACCCCAAGGTGAGGTACTCCTTCGAATAAAGCCTTGTCCCAAAATCTGCTCTATCTGATCCCGTAACTCTCGCATCTCAGCTGGAGCCATACGGTACGGTGCGCGTGCTATAGGTCTCGTACCCGGTAGCAAATCTATAACGAAGTCTATCTCTCGACTGAGTGGTAAGCCTGGTATCTCCTGAAACACATCCGAATATTCCCTGACTACTGGGATAGAATCTAAAGGAATCACTACCTCCTTAGAGGTATCCTCCTCAATGTAATACAAATGAGCGGTCGATCCTCCCTTTGGGCGAGGCATCGCCACTACAAACATCTCTTGCCCCAGAATGGCAAAAACAATGCTCCCGCTGAAGCAATCAATCATGGCCCTATATGCTACGAGCCAATCCATACCGATGATCACATCGTGAACATGCATATCTAATACTAGCATGTTCGCAGGTAATACCAAACCACCAATCTCTACCCCCACTCCCCGGCATATAAAGAAAATAAGTGAACCACTCCCCAATGGTGAGTCGACACACGTCACTGTGCTCTCTGCCGTAGCTAACAATCCTAAAGCTTTTGCGAAGTGTGTAGCTATAAAACAGTGTGTAGCACCCGTATCAAATAACACCCGACCCATAGTGCCATGGATAGGAAACGTACCCTCGATCGCGGGCGGTGCCTGTGGAATTGCAGCCTGGTGGACATTGTAGACACGTCTATACTGTAGCTGCCCCTGCTGAGCTGGGACTACTGGAATGGGTGGCAGTGCTGCCATCTGTGGCGGTGCGGGAAGAGCGGCGGGAAACATAGGACTCTGTGGCTCTTGGCGAGCACCCTGCTGCTGCTGCTGTGGGGCCCTGCCCCTATCAGGACAATCCTGCTTTTTATGGCCAGTCTTGCCACAAACAAAGCATTTCCCTGGGAAGTTCCCTCCCCTCTACCCCTGCTGTCCCCGGCCCTGGTGGCCGTTACCGTTCCTCCCTTGGCCCTGCTGGCCCTGATGAAACTGCTGCCCATTCTGCCCCTGTTGGCCCTGATGGCTGTTTGGACCCTGATGGCCCTGACGGAAACCTCCCTGTCCCTGCCTGTAGTTCCCTGACCGGAACCTCTTATTATCCCCCTGCTGGGAGCCCTGCTCATTCTGTCTCTGCCCCTGACCCGATTGTGCCCCGCTGGCACCATGTCCTCCGGTCCTGCCCTGATGGCTAGACTCTCCCGACCTTTTACCCTCGGCCATATGAAAACGGTGGTCCTGGCAGTGCAACAATGCAGCGTTAACCACATCAGAATAGGTGTCCAACGATAGGTTCCCTAGCAGATGCTGATTGATCCTCCAAGTCAACCCGTCGGTGAACTTCTCAATTTTCTTCTTCTCTGTTGGTATCTCATCTGGAACGATGTTCAACAGATTCGTGAACTCGGCCTCATACTCGACCACTGTCTTACCCTCCTGCCTCAGACTCATCAGCTTCCTCCTCATTTCTGTATGAACTGTGGACGAAAAGTACTTGCGGTCGAACCGCACCCAGAACTCCGGAATCGTGAGAGCATCCCTCTCCTCCGCGATGGTAATGGACTCCCACCACTGCAGTGCAGATCCAACAAGCTTGAAAGTAGCTAGCACCTGCTTTTGAACATCAGTGCACTCATGCATTCTCAAGTGCCTCTGCATATCCTTCCTCCATTGGCTCGAGACTACCACATCTGAGCTACCTGCAAACTCTGGCGGATGCGCTTTCTGAAAAGCGTCACGTACACGCTCCCAAGCAGACGGGAATGCATTTGCCTGTACCGGTGCGACAACCGGCGCCTGAGGTGGTGCCTGCTGAATCACGGCAATCGCGGCATTTACCGCTTGGGCTACTATAGCTGCAACCTCAGCGGCGTTCATCATACCCTGAACTGGAGCGGGCTGGGGTTCGGGCGTTGCAACCCTGGGAACTCGTCGTGCACGTCGTGGAGGCATCTGAAATAAGAACAAAGTTTATAAGTTCGCTGTTTATAAACTTAAAATAGCTGAAGAACGAAGCACACACAAAAAGAATACACCAGTCCTAAAATATAGGGCTCTATATCAAAGAAACGTAGCGGAAACATAATAGCCGTACAGATCCTAAAGGACACTAGAACCTGATGCTCTGATACCACCTGTGACACCCCGACTAAATAAATACCGGGTAGCTACTCCTTTATTAAATTAATTCAAAATTCCAACTTGGCTCAGTTAATAGCATCACTGTCGAAAACCTTTTAAAGATTACTAACCACCTAGTATTTAAAAAAGTAAGTTGCCAAAATTTAATTTAAGTCTGATTAACATGCAACAAGTGTAATGAAGAAATAAATAACACCATTCACCATACTAAAGTAAAACGAATAACCATCACAATAGAGTAAATAAAGTCTGGAGGAAAACTCCTCACTACAATCCCATAACTGAAATGAATAACCGAAAACTGAAATAATACATGCTAAAGTCTGAGGACTGAAACGTAAAGGATGTCTCTAAATAGAAATGGGCAACATGCCCTACAACTGATAGATAGTGACTCTGGAATCCAAAAGATAGAAGCGTATACATGAAAATCCCTGTAGCTTCCACAAACAGCTACAGCTCGTCACCTGAATGAGTATCCTATGCTTGGTGTCCCTGTGGCTGGGCACCTAAAATGGTTTTACAAGAAAAAGATTTGAAAAGCAAACGGGTCAGAGCCCGAATGTGGAGTTATATTTTAAAAACCTGCAAGTGCTTTAAAAACATTTAAAACATTAAATGCAAAGTACATGTTAGGACGTACACTCACATGATATTCTCACCTCTCGTCTAACTGTGCACTCCTAACGTAAGTACCCATCTACAAAGATATAAACCACTAGCTAAGTGACATCATAACCAGCTAGACTGTAATAGTTCATACCCTTATTACCCGGTCCTATTAACATATAACGCTCGTAATTAGATAGGTATTTAATGTAAACTCAGATGCTCAATATGTAATGTATTTCTCTATCAGCTAACTCATTATGTTTCTCGGAACAATACCGTAATTATTTATACAACATTAACATGAATGTTCTCATTTATTTAAGTGTATATTATTCACATCATAAATATACAATACAAGCACCCTGAGAACTAAGCTGCGGTGCACACATACTCTGCTATCCATCCCGGTACATCACGTACATAAGGATCACACATTCCGAATCTCTCAGGAATAGTTTAGATAACAAAAATCACAAATAGTGGAGGCGAACACAGTCACATCACATGGGTCACGCACATACCTACGCTCCCACGATCAGCAGACTTATTAACATCCCAATAAGTCTTTCTCTGACCTATGTTCATCGATGTACCCGTCTATATCCCCTTCGTAAGCACACAAGGATTAGAGGGTCCTAAGCAAATGCAACCTCCCGTGATAGCAAGTATGGTAGGTATGTCATACACACAATTCATATACAAATACTAAGTAAACACACATCTTAGTAATACCGTATTTTAATCGTAGTACATATTGCACTCTCGTACTAACTATAATTATTACAATATGTACTATTCCGGTTGTAATCATACTCGTCATAATTTCTCACGTCGTAGTAGACACTCACGTCTCAACCCAAACCGTCCATGTAATACAACTCTCGTATGTAAATTTCCTTCTCATAATACCAAAATGTCCCAATTCTATCATTACTATATCTACGGAATGATATCTATATCCTCGAATAAGTTTACGGAACTCCAAAAATCAAAACAGTCCAAAATGGCCCAAACTGCCAGCTCGTTAGAAGTCTCGTTCGATCGAGACTGTTCGAACGAGTTTGGACTGTCAGCTCGTTAGAAGTCTCGTTCGAACGAGATCCAGTTCGTTCGAAGGAACTGCACCTTCTAACGATATCTCGTTCGAACGAGATATCGAACGAAACTACCCCTCGTTAGAAGCGACTGGTCAATTCGTTAGAAGCTCGTTCGAACGAGCTCATTCGAACGACCTGGGAATGGTTTCTAACGAACGACCAGTTCAAGCCCAAATTTTCCCAAAAATCGTTTTTCACCATTTTTACTCCTCAAGTCTCTTCTAAAATTCGTTCCAATAATGTATTAAGTCCTCTAATCATACTAAATCATGCTAAGGAGATATACTAACATCTTTTAAGGGTTTAATACCTTCTAAACATCAATAAATCACAAGTTTCTACATTATTCCCTAATTTTCTTCAAGAACATAAACCCTAGATTTTTCTCATCATAATTTCCCAGATTTTAATCCGTTTATACATCACATAGATATGAAATCTCTGAATTCAATCTTCAAACAATGTTTCTACATGCAAACCTATCCCAAAATTAAATAATAACTTCCAATTTCATGGGTTTTCTTTTAACTCTTATATAAGATTGATTTTCAAGGTTTCTAACATGGAAGAAGCACTCACTGCTTAAGTAATGTAATTTAAATCACTTGCCTTGGTTTGATTTCTGATTTTGGTGTAGGTTTGATGAAGTTTTCTGCAGAAATTCCTCTCTCCAAGCTCCTTCTCCAATGGTGGCTTAAGGTGGCTAGGGTTTAATTTGGGGAACTTAGAAAACCTAAATGATAACCTACGTAGCCTTCTTGGTTAATATGGGTTGGTTATGGGCTTAGTGGGTCAAATCCACATCAGATTTAATTAACCAATTTTCGTCACTTTTAATTCCTCAAAATGTAAAATTACCAAAATATCCTTTAAGTTGCCGGTATGGCCTAAAAATACCCCGGAACCCAAACTATACCCCCGGCTAGTGTTTTCTGACTATCTCGACCCTTCCGGACGCGTTGGCGCACTCAAAATGACCATACGGATTATAGATTTTAAATTTACTTTTATTATCAAAATATTTCACCGTGACGCGGCGGTCCCACGCGCCTCAACAAAATTTATAAAATGTCGTATATAAATCTCACGACAACTTTTATAATACCAAATACATATATTCAAACACGTATGCACATAATCAAATACCAACTCGCATCTCATTAGTATTTATAACCCGGATTAATTTCCAATTAATGCGCATTTAATTAATTAAACCCAAAAATAAATATAGCCAAAAGTACGGGGTATTACAAACAACTTCAATTTTCGTTTCAAAAAGTTTATCGCATCAAAATTTGTGCTTTTTATTTAAGGAAGTTTGAACTCATAATTTTTAAGAACTTTTGGGGAAGCATGATTGCAAACTTGTTTACCAAAGTTCCAAACATTTTTTCCACCTTTAATGTTTCAAGATCCAAATTCATAATTCATATGCTTTGAGATCTTGTCGATCACCTTAGTTTGTTTCTTTTTATCTAAAAAGAACATATTTTGTTCGGTGGACTTTGTAATTTCTACATTCAGTGTATGATAGTTGTTGAGCCTCATTGGTGGGTACCAAGGTGCGTCTGGACTCATGTTCTGTGACAGGTTGTCCGGGTTGACTCCTACATTACACTGTGGAGGATTGGTTGAAGATAGAAGAGCGTCAGACTTGTGGGGAATCGCGTCTTTTTGTAAGTCTACTGTCTATGCTTTGTAAACCATATGATGGTGATTTATTGGTTCGGCTATCAAGGAATTTTCCCTTTGTGATTGTCATCGTACATCATCATCTTGTGGGTTGATTTAATTTTTTTTTGTTATCACCTAGATGCATGTTTATTATAAAAATATAAAATTTGATAAATTGGTTTTCCAATAGAACGATTTAATTGGTGCTAAGTTTAATCCAGTTAATTTACTTAAAGGTTCAACCTTTAATGCTTGAAAAAAAATACAAAAATAGTATTTTTTTTATCTTAGCCATCCTTATCGAGCGTGTTCACACTCTTACAAGTGGCATATTCGGCATATGATGTTAAAAACTGATACATACTAACAAGTCGAACCGAACTCCAACATCTCTAATATTGAAGACACCTCTACATCTAATGAAGGTAAAAATATTTTTGGAGTTCATTATTATTCATAATTAGATCTTTGTGATGATATCTTACTTCTTACATGTGATGTTTTACATTTCATGTTTAGTTTCTACTCCTTTATTTATTTTGTACAAAAAGGGGGAGAACGAATTAAGGGCGAGATTTTAGGAGATTGGTTTATAGGGGAGAACACAATTCATGTATTAAAAGTTTCTAGTTTCTATTTCAAACTTTATGCATCATTATATTTTCTTTGCTTAATGCGTGTAGGTATCTAAGAGGAAGAACATATTACACCGGATGAAGACAAAGTTGCCCAAGCGAAGAACACGTTGAGATTGAAGACAAAGTTTTACTATGTCATTCCTTTAATAGGAGGAGGTGTTTTTATTGTTATTTGGGTTTCAATTTTGTTTGTATCGGAATATCCAAAGGGTGAGATTTGTAAGGGCCAGCATTTTAGTTTAGGCTTTTTATTTGTATTTATTTTCACTTTTGCATATTTGGAGTATCTAGTTACAAACCAACGCATACCAACACGTAGAACTAAGTCCAACATCTCCAGTATTGAAGGCACCTCTACATCCCATGAAGGTATAAATCTTTCAGAAGTTCATGATTATTCAAAATTATATTTGGGATGTGTTTTTGGAAAAATCGAGGTTGGATTTTTAAAAGATTCACATGAAGGTATAAATCTTTTAGGTGTTCATAATTATATTTGGGTTGTGTTTTTAGAAAATTTGAGGCTATATTTTCAAAATATTTATAAATAAAAAAACTTGGCCTCATTTAGTCGAGTTTTAAGCTCATTCTAACAAAATATCCATTTCGTTAGAAGTTCGTTAGATCTTTATTTTGAATGACCATCAAATCAGGGCATATGGTTTTATAGTGAACTTTCATTAAAAGCTCGTTAAATGTAGACATCGAATGAACTTCATTTATCATTTGAACGATAATTCTTCCTGGTTTGAATGAACTGTCATTCTCATTCGAACGACCTTCATTTTTGTTCGAACGAGCCGCCACCTCAAAATTTATGTCAGGTCTATAAATAACGATTTTGATTTCTTTTTTCATTAGAACTTTGAAAAAACATGATCATAAAATCTAAGCTAAAGCTTTTCCATCTTTTAAGTTTTCTAAAAGTTTTTTATTCACAAACTCTACATCCCCAAATTTTTTGTGAATACTTTTCAATATTTAGATGTTTTTATATCTTGGATACACCTTGTAGAGAAGATTTCTACAGCTAAACTTGAAAACCAAAAGTTCATTGCTAAAGAGGGAAGATGTTTGATCGATTGATACCGAGGGTGGATCACCGCCTGTAGACGGATCTGGACTGATCCATTTTCATTAGAAGTACTGTGAAGACTACGCATTATAGTAGTTATTTTAAGTTATTTGTAAGTCGATTGTCTTGAAAATCATTTTAAAGAGATGAGTATAGGTTTTTCCCTGGAAAGGGATTTTTCCTCATATTTGGGTGATTACATGCGTAGATTTTTTTTTATTGGAACATTGATCGTATACACACAACATTTAATTAAAAACTAAAATGTGGTAAAACTTAATTCATGTGTTTGGGGCATTTAATTAAATAAATTTATCGACTTGTTCTTGCGCAGTCTCAGCCTTTTATTTAATCCATCGAGCACTGTCTTTTTGGAAGTCTCACCTGTAGGCCACCGAATTGTAGTAGTGCTCGATCTTGTGATTGTTTCACAATTATTGGAATGGTCGATTTTTAAATTGCGTTCCGTTATCATTACTGGCCCTCCTTGGCATGCCAAAATGGATAATGATATTCCTCCGTATAAATATGATCGTAATGATATCCTTTATGTTTTCCAAAGACTCAACCTCTATTCGTTTGGTGAAGTAGTTTGCGACAAACAGAAGATGAGAGATGTACTTACAGAAATAACAACACAACATAAAACAATAAATATTTGAGAGAAAGATAAATAGAACCAGATGCACGCGCCCACGTGTTATGTTTTAATTTCTCCATGAGTAATCCCATATTTATGGTATAAAAATATTCCCCAAGATTTTGCTCACGATTACAGCTAGTAGCAGCTTCTCGAAAATGCCATGTCTCTTGGGTAGTTGCTAGGCAAATTGAGTGAATGGAATTTTAATTATAAGATATCACCAGCTCATGTTCTTATCGGCTTCGGATGTCTTTAGTAATTATTTAGCCAAGAACATTGACTTGTGATGTTTGTGAATTTTATTTTCCATTGGGGTTGGGACTACTACACGTCAAGCTCTGACCGTAGCGACAACTTTAATTAGTGAGTACATGTTTAGGGCAGTGAGCACATATTTCCAAGGCGTCAGTTGTCTTCCCAAGGCATGATCTCACGTTTATTTTAAGTAGGATTAATCATTACCACCTTGAAGGAATAAATAGGCTATTTTAAATCTATGAAAGTTTCCATATTTCATGTTCTTAATGTGCAATCCTTTTTGGAGAGAGAAACCTTCTCCGCTTTAGATTCCTGTAATACCCTGTTATTTTGATGGCATGTTTACGAATATAATATATGATTTCAATAATATCATTATTTTACTAATCGGGACATTTTATTTTTAAAAAAAAGTACTTATACTAATATTATATTTAAAAACAATTTGGTTTGGTTGAAATCGAATCAACCATTTAATTTTAAATTTAAATGGTATTTGGACATTTTTTAATGGTTTAAATATGTAAAGTATACATTTTTTAACCAAATGGAAATATAGTAATATGTGTTAGTTTAAGATCCAAGCTATGGCTTGAGAGAGTGTATCTATAAGAATGTTGGGGAAGATTTTAAGTGTGAGAAGAGAAAATAAAGAAGCCAGAAACAAAATCTAAAGAGGCAAAACCGAGAGGAATGGAAATAGTCACTTTGGAGTGTTTTAGATCTTCTTTTTGAGTTCTTTCAGATGAGATTTGGTAAAATCTCAAAACATATACCTAGCCCAAATTTTCATGCAAAAAAAATGTGAAGTTAGATTGGTGATTTGGATGATGTATAGATAACATTTTTTCAAATTTCTAAAACAAACCTACAATTGTGGGATTTGACTCGCTTGAGGTAATTTCATTAGTGTGCTACACATATTCAAACATGATTGTATTATTAAATTAATGCTATTTGTTGCATTTATATGTATTATATGCTCGTATAAAATATTCATCATTACACCCATTTTGTATATGTTATTTTCATGTCGTGTTGTCTGAGTAATGAAACTAGTATATTTTACAAGCATGTTGGGTTATTGAAATTCGGTAGAAACCATGTACATTTGATTTATGGGAATTTAATCTGAAATTTATTTGACTTGATATAATGATACCATGATGATTATAATTGAGGAATGCATAGGTGTTCCATTTCCAAACCACCCACTAAACGACGTGTGTTGTCGGCTATGATTTCATTTTTTATCCAAAGACTATGCCATGGAGCCCGATCTGCGAGTATATCAAGTGGTATTATGGGGGTGATGCTAGACGATGATGCCATATTATGATAGGCCATGTACCCGCATTATTTCATTTATTTTTGGGTTCCATTGGATTGTTCCGAGGATAATTGAAAGGATAGTGAAGCGTAGTCCATCGTGTACTGCGAAAAGTGCGACACGAATTTTGATATGGAGTCTTGGGGTGTGTAGTACCTAAGGTGAGTTTTTCTGTTATGACTATATTACCCAGATTTTAGTTGAGTGTTCATATTGCATACACTCTTTTATCTAATACACGCACACACGAGTATTTGTAGTTACACTTGGAGCATTTATACAAGCTACTGAGTTTCTCGCTTACCCCCCATAGTTTGGTGTATTTCAGCTTTGAATCCAGATGATATTTATGGCATCGTTGGGATTGTGATAGTCATTAGAGGCTCTGAATATTTATTCTCAAAATTTAAATGTATCCCTTTGTTTATTATAAATTGTTTTGTAAAAGGATAATTGAGGTATAAAAAAATTGAGACATTCCATTTAGTTTAATTATGTATTTCTCCTTCCATAATTTTATACACAATCAATTTTTTTTTTTAAATCGTTATTTCTCAATATTTTTAAGTAGCACCGCCCATAGTGTTTGAAACTGGTATCAGAGCATAGGTTATTCATATTGTTAGCCTAGGCGTTAATGGTTCATTATATGGTCCATTGAGAGAGATTTTGTTTATGTTTTCTCTTATTTGAGAAATGTTGGACATTATGTTTAAATTTTGTGGAAGGATATTTTGGGTGAATTTTGAGAACGAAATGTCTTTTGTAGGGGGAAGAATGTAATACCCCGTTGTTTTTAGGGCTTATTTTTTAATATTATGTCAGACTTTAGTAATATTGTTTTTTATTAATCGGGATATTCTATTTTAAATAAAAATATTTTTATTGATATTATATTTAAAAATAATTTAGTTTTGTTTGAAATGAAATCAAACATTTAATATTAAATTTAAATGGTATTTGGACATTTTGTAATGGTTTAAAGACGTAAAGTAGAAAATTTTGAATTAAAGAGCAATATATTAATATGCTTTAGCTCAGTCTTTACGTTAGGGTTCGAGAGAGGGGATATATGAGGAATGTTAGGGCTGATTTTAAGTGTGAGAAGAACAATTAAAAAGGCCAAAAATGAAATATAACGAGGCAAAAGTGAGAGGAATGAAAATAGTCACTTCTGAGTGTTCTTTATTCTAAGTGCTTCCGGATGAGATTTGAGAAAAACTCAAAACACATACCTGACCTATGTTTTGTGTAAAATCAAAATGTGAAATCAGATAGGTGATTTGCATGATGTTTGGATATGCTTATTTTGAATTTTCAAAATGGTCCTACAATTGTGCATTTTTACTCGCTTAAGGTAGTGCATTCTCGCGTTGTCAATTTAATGTGCTACATTTATTCAACCTTGAATGTATAGTTAAATCCATGCTATGTGTTGCATGGATATTTATTATGTGCTCATATATTGTATTCTTTACTGAGGCCATTTTTTACATGTTATTTTAATGTCACGTGGTTTTGGTAACGAAATTAGTTGATTTTACGAGCATGTTGGGTTATAGAAATTAGGTAGAGACTATGTACACTTGATTTATGGGAATTGAATTTTAAATTTATTTAAATTGAGAGAATGATACTATAGTGATTATAGAGAATGCATAGTCATTCCTTAGCCAAACCACTCACCGGACGACGTGTGATATCGGCTGCAATTTTCATTATTATCTAAAGAATATGCCATGGACCCTAATATGTGAGTATGCCAAGTGATATTATGGGGGTGATGTAAAGATTCTATGATGGTGATGTCATATTATGATGGGCCATGTACCCGTGTTATGTTATTTATTTTTAGGTTCCATTGGATTATTCCGAGAATAATTGACATGATAATGGACAATAGTCCATTCGTACTGCGAAAAACAAGACATGAATATTGATATGAGGTCTTAGGTTGTGTAGTACCCACTGTGTGATACTAGGCTATGGCTATATTATTGGGATTTTAGTTTTTTGTTCATATTGCATACACTCTTTTATATGATGCACGCACACACGAGTATTTGTAGTTACACTTAGAGCATTTATACGAGTTATTGAGTTTCTCGCTCACCTCCCATAGTTTGATTTATTTGAGGTTTGATGTTAGATGATTTTATGGCATCATTAGGATTGGGATAGTCATTAATTGATTTGGATGTTTATTCTCAAAATTTAAATGTATCTCTTTGTTTATTGTAAGTCTTAATATAAAAGGACATTTGATTTTTAATAATATTGAGACATTATATTCAGTTGATTTATGTATTTATGCTTCCACAATTTTATGCACAATCTATATGGTATTTGTTTTTAAAAAATTCTCTAATTTGTCAATATGTTTCAGTTGCACCTCTCGGGGTGTTACAAAGTGGTATCACAGCATAGGTTATTTGTATTATTGGGCTATGGGTTAGTGGTTCATTATGTTGTCCGTTGAGACATATTTTATTTGTGTTGTCTCTTATTTGGTTAATGTAGAAGTTTATGGTTAAATTTGATGGAAGAAAATTTTGGGTGAATTTCGAGGAAGAAATTTCTTTTGTTGGGGGAAGAATGTAATCCCCCTTTATTTTGAGGGAATATTTATGGATGTTATATAAGCTTTCAGTAATGTTTTTTTTTTTTAATCGGGATATTTTATTTAAAAAAAAAATATTTTTATTGATACTATATTTAAAAACAATTTAGTGTAGTTTGAAATCGAATCAAACATTTAATTTCAATTTAAATGGTATTTGGACATTTAGTAATTGTTTAAATATGTAACATAGAAAATTTTGAATTACAGGGAAATTAATAATATGTGTTAGCGTAGGCTCCAAGCTAGGGTTTGAGAGAGGGGGTATATAAGGAATTGTAGGGATGATCTTAAGTGTGAGAAGAACAAATAGAGAGGACAAAAATGAAATATAAATAGGCAAAAATGAGAGGAATGAAAAGAGTAACTTTGGAGTATTTTAGATCTTCTTTTTAAGTGCATTTAGATTATATTTGAGAAAAACTCTGAGCACATTCCTTATCCAATTTTTTGTATAGAATCAAAATCTAAAATTAGTTTGGATATTTGGATGAGGTCTGGATTCTTTTATGAATTTTTAAAACAGTCCTGCAATTGTGGAGTTTGACTCTCTTGAGGTAATATTATTCTCCTGTTGCTAATTTTGTGGTCTACATTTAGTAAACCTTGATTGTATAGCTATATCCATGATATGTGTTGTATGTAACTTTATTATATCTTTGTATAATGTATTCGTTACCGAAACCCTTTTTTACCTGATATTTTATTGTTATGTAGTTTTGGTAACGAAACTAGTTGATTTTACGAGCATGTTGGGTTATAGCAATTGAGTAGAAAACATGTACACTTAATTTATGGTAATTGAATCTAATTTTTTTTAATTGAGGGAATGATATTATGATGATTATTAATTGAGATTTCATAGGCGTTCCTTATCTAAACCACTCACTAGATGGGGTAAGCTGTCGGCTACAATTTTATTTATTATCCAAAGACTAGCACATGTAACTCTGTTAGGGAGTATGCCAAGTGTTACTATGGAGGTGATTCCAAAATTTTGTGGTGGTGATGTCATGTTATGATAGGCCATTTCTCTAAGTTATATTATTTATTTTTGGATGGCCATTAGATTGTTCAGAGGATAATTGATAGGATAGTGGACAGTAGTCCATACCGTATTACGAAAACTGCGACTAGAGTTTTGATATAGGGTCTTGTGTTGTGTATCACCCGTGGTATGATACTAGGTTATGAATATATTAATAGGATTTTAGTTGAGTGTTCATATCGCATGCACTCTTTTATATGATGCATGTAAATGCGAGTATGTGTAGTTACACTTGGAGTATTTTTACGAGCTACTGAGTTTCTGACTTACCCTCCATTATTTGTTGTATATTAGGTTTGATGTCAGATAATATTTATTGCATCTTTAGGTTTTGGATAGTATTATAGACTCTGGATATGTTATTCGTATTCTCGGGCTAGGGGTTAATGGTTCATTACATTGTCTATTGAGAGAGTTTATTTACACTGTCTCTTATTTGCGTGATGTCAAACATTATGTTTAAATTTGATGAAAAAACATTTGGGTGATTTTTGAAAACAAAATTACTTTTGTAGGGGGGAAGAATGTAATACCCCGTTATTTTTAGGGCTTATTTATGAATATTATATAATATTTCAGCAATATTGTTATTTTATTAATCGGGTTATTTTATTTTAAATAAAAAATATTTGTATTGATATTATATTTAAAAACAATTTAGTTTAGTTTGGAATGGAATCTGACATTTAATTTTAAATTTAAATGGTATTTAGATATTTTGTAATGGTTTAAATATGTAAAGTAGACAATTTTGAATTATAGGGCAATCTAATATTATGTGTTGGCTTAGGATCTAAGCTAAGGTTTGAGAGAGGGTTTAAATAAGGAATGTTAGAGATGATTTTAAGTGTCAGAAGAATGAATAAAGAGGCCAAAACGAAATAAAGTGGAAAAAATGAGTGGAATGAAAAGTGTCACTTTGGAGTTTTTAGATCTTCTTTTTGAGTGGTTTGAGATGAGATTTTAGAAAAACTCAGAACCCATACCTAACCCAATGTTTCGTGTAGAATCAAAATCTGAAGTTCGATTGGTTGTTTGGAGGATGTTTTGATCTGATTTTTATTAATTTCTAAATCAAACCTAGAATTATGGATTTTGACTTGCTTAAGGAAGTAAGTTATCTCTTTGTTAATTTATTGTGCTACATATATTCGACCTTGATTGTTTAGTTATATCCATACTATGTGTTTCATGTATACTTATTATATGCTCGTATATTTGACTTGTTATTGTACATATTTTTTACGTGTTATTTTCTTGCCATGTAGTTTTGGTAACGAAACTAGATGATTTTATGAGCATGCTGGGTTATAGAAAATGGGAAGAAAATAAGTACACTTGATTTGTGGGAATTGAATATAAAATTTATTTGAATTAATAGAATGATATTATGATTATTATGTGAGTACAAGAATTATCACAATAATGTTCCACAAAATAATCATAAATAATTGAATGCAAAATCACACACATAACAATGATATACGTGGTTCGAAAACTTGCCTATGTCCACAAAGAAGTTATTGTTTCATTATAGTGTTTCTCAATGCTAGAGAATACATCCCTTTGCCCCGGTTCGGGGTTTACATTGTATAGATACATAAAAGTAAGAGATTGAGTTGTACAAGAAACTCTATTAACACGTGAATAATTCATAGTGTACCTGAATATATCCTCCGAGATTGTTGGTAACTAATTTGAATGTATCCGTGAGTGTTCTAGAATTTTTCAAATACACATGAGTAAATTAAATTATGATTTGGGATGGGTAGCACTCTTGACAATGTAATACCCCGTACTTTTGACTATATTTATTTTTGGGATTAATTAATTAAATGCGTATTAATTGGAAATTAATCCGGGTTATAAATACTAACGAGATGCGAGTTAGTATTTGATTATGTGCATATATGTTTTGATATATGTATTTAGTATTATAAAATTTGTCGTGAGATCGATAGACGGCATTTTAGAAATTTTGTTGAGACGCGTGGGACCGCCGTGTCACTGTGTAATATTTTGATAATAAAAGTGAATTTAAAATCTATAAACCGTATGGTCATTTTGAGTGCGCCAACGCATCCGAAAGGGTCGAGATAGTCAGAAAACACTACCCGGGGGTGTAGTTTGGGTCCCGGGGTATTTTTAGGCCATACCGGCAACTTAAAGGGTATTTTGGTAATTTTACATTTTGAGGAATTAAAAGTGACGAAAATTAGAGATGTAAATCTGATGTGGATTAAACCCACTAAGCCCATTAAACAAACCACATTAACCTAGAAGGCTACGTAGGTTATTAGGAGAGTTTTCTAAAATTCCCAAATCAAAACCCTAGCCACCTTAAGCCACCATTGGAGGAGAGCTTGGAGAAAGGAAAAATCTGCAGAAATCTTCACCAAGCCAACTCCAAAATCATAAATCCAATCAAGGCAAGTGTTTTAATCATATTTAAATTCATAGAATGTTTCTTCCATGTTAGAAAATTGACGAATTACAACTGTTCTTGAAAGATTACGAAAACCCATGTAGTTTGGAGCTTAGAACTTGAAATTTTTTTAAGGAGAATTGCATGTAGAATGATAGGTAGATAATGATTCGCATGATATCTGTGTTAGGAAGGAATTAAAACGGATTTATAGTGAGTTAATTCATGATTGAAAAGTTAGGGTTCATGTTCTTGAAATAATTGGGGAAAAAGTGTAGAGATTTATATTTTGATTGATGTTAAAGAGATTTAATCCTTGAAAACATGTTAGGAGTTGACTTGAATATGTTTAGGATGAATTGGAGACCCTAAAAAGTTGTTGGGATGAACTTTGGAAGAGATTAGGAGTGATAAAATTGGATAAAAACGAGATGGGAAAAATCTGGGACGAATCTGGTAGCTCGTTAGAAGCCCCTACCCAGGTCGTTCGAACGAACTCGTTCGAACGAGCTTCTAACGAGTTGACCAGTCGCTGCTAACGAAAAGGGATTTCGTTCGATATCTCGTTCGAATGAGATATCGTTAGAAGGTGCAGTTCGTTCGAACGAATTGGAATCTCGTTCGAATAGCCTCGTTCGAACGAGACTTCTAACGAGTTGATAGAGGAATCTCGTTCGAACAGTCTCGTTCGAACGAGACTTCTAACGAGCTGACAGTTTGGGCTATTTTGAACTATTTTGAATTTTGGAGTCCCGTAAACTTGTTCGAGGATATAGTTAACCTTCCAATGATGATGTAGTGATAGGTTTGGGACATTTGGGTATTTATGAGAAGGAAATTATATACGAGAGTTATATTCAATGAACCATTTGGGTTGAGACGTGAGTGTCTACTACGACGTGAGGATGAATTATGGCGCGTAGGATTACAAACCGAAATAGTATAAATTGTGATAAGTATAAGTTAGTACAAGAATGCGATATGTACTACGATTAAAATACGGTATTACTAAGACGTGTGTTTACTTAGTATTGGTATATGAATTGTGTGTATGACATACCTACCATACTTGCTATCACGGGAGGTTGTGTTCGCTTAGGACTCTCTAATCCTTGTGTGCCTACGGGGGGGATATAGACTGGTACCTCGATGAACATAGGTCAGAGAAAGACTTATTGGGATGTTAATAAGTCCGCTGATCGTGGGAGCGTAGGTATGTACGTGACCCATGTGATATGACTGTGTTCGCCTCCACTATTTGTGATTTGTGTTATCTGAACTATTCCTGAGAGATTCGGAATATGTGATCCTTATGTACGTGATGTACCGGGATGGATAGCAGAGTATGTGTGCACCGCAGCTTAGTTCTCGGGGTGCTCGTATTGTATATTTATGATGTGAATAATATACACTTAATTAATGAGAACCTTCATGTTAATGATGTGAATATAATTACGGTATTGTTTCGAGAAATATAACGAGTTAACTGATAGTTATATGTATTGCATATTGAACATCTGAGTTACGTTAAACCCCTACTTAATTACGAGCGTTATTATGTTAATAGAACCGAGTAATAAGGGTAAGACCTATGATAGTCTAGCTAGATATGTTGTTACTTAGCTAGTAGTTTGTATCACTCTAGATGGGTACTTACGTTAGGAGTGCACAGTTAGACGAGAGGTGAGAATATCATGTGAGTGCACGTCCTAACATGTACTTTGCATTTAATGTTTTAAATGTTTTTAAAGAACTTGCAGGTTTTTAAAATATAACTCCACATTCGGGCTCTGACCTGTTTGCTTTTCAAATCTCTTTTTCTTGTAAAACCATTTTAGGTGTCTAGCCACAGGGACACCAAGCATAGGATTCTCATTCAGGTGACGAGTTGTAGCTGTTTGTGGAAGCTACAGGGATTTGCTTGTAGACGCTTCTATCTTTTGGAATCCAGAGTCACTATCTATCAGTTGTAGGGCATGTTGCCCATTTCTATTAGAGACATCTTTTGCATTACAGTTTTCAGACTTTGATTTGTATTGTTTTAGCATTCGGTTATTTATTTCAGTATGGGATTGTAGTGAGGAGTTTTCCTCCAGACTTTATTTATACTATGTGATGGTTATTCGTTTTACTTCAGTATGGTGAATGGTGTTATTTATTTCTTCATTATACTTGTTGCATGTTAATCAGGCTTAAATTAAAATTTGGCAACTTACTTTTTAAATACTAGGTGGTTAGTAATAATAAAATGTTTTCGACAGTGATGCTATTAACTGAGCCAACTTGGCATTTTGAATTAATTTAATAAAGGAGTAGCTACCCGGTATTTAATTAGTCGGGGTATCACAGGTGGTTTTAGAGCATCAGGTTCTAGTGTCCTTTAGGATCTGTACGGCTATTATGTTTCCGCTACGTTTCTTTGATATAGAGCCCTATATTTTAGGACTGTTGTACTCTTTTTGTGTATGCTTCGTTCTTCAGCTATATTAAGATTATAACCGTGAACTTATAAACTTTGTTCTTATTTCAGATGCCTCCACGACGTGCACGACGAGTTCCCTGGGATGCAATGCCCGAACCCCAGCCCGCTCCAGTTGAGGGCATGATGAACGCCACTGAGGTTGCAGCTATAGTAGCTCAAGCGGTAAATGCTGCCATTGCCGTTGTTCAGCAGGCACCACCCTAGGCGCCGGTTTCCGTGCCAGTACAGTTTAATGCATTCCCGTCTGCTTGGGAGCGTGTATGTGACGCTTTTCAGAAAGCGCATCCGCCAGAGTTTGCAGGTAGCTCAGATGTGGTAGTCTCGAGCCAATGGAGGAAGGATATGCAGAGGCACTTACGGATGTATGAGTGCACGGATATTCAGAAGCAGGTGCTAGCTACTTTCAAGCTAGTTGGATCTGCACTGCAGTGGTGGGAGTCTATTACCACCATGGAGGAGAGGGATACTCTCATGATTCAGGAGTTCTGGGTGCGGTTCGACCGCAAGTACTTTCCATCAGCTGTTCATACGGAAATGAGGAGGAGATTGATGAGTCTGAAGCAGGTTGGCAAGACAGTGTCCGAGTATGAGGCCGAGTTCACGAATCTGTTGAACATCGTTCCAGACGAGATACCAACAGAGAAGAAGAAAATTGAGAAGTTCATCGCCGGGTTGACTTGGAGGATCCGTCAGCATCTGCTAGGGAACCTATCGTTGGCCACTTATTCTGACGTAGTTAACGCTGCATTATTGCACTGCCATGACCACCGTTTTCATATGGCCGAGGGTAAGAGGTCGGGGGAGTCTAGCCATCAGGGTAGGACTGGAGGACATGGTGCCAGCGGGGCACAATCGGGTCAGGGGCAGAGACAGAATGAGCAGGGCTCCCAGCAGGGGGATAATAAGAGGTTCCAGTCAGGGAACTACAGGCAGGGACAGGGAGGTTTCCGTCAGGGCCATAAGGGTCCAAACGGCCATCAGGGCCAACAGGGGCAGAATGGGCAGCAGTTTCACGAGGGCCAGCAGGGCTAAGGAAGGAACGGTAATGGCCACCAGGGCCGGGGACAGCAGGGGCAGAGAGGGGGGAACTTCCCAGGGAAGTGCTTTGTTTGTGGCAAGACTGGCCATAAACGACAGGATTGTCCTGATAGGGGCAGGGCCCCACAGCAGCAGCAGCAGGGTGCTCGCCAGGAGCCACAGAGGCCTATGTTTCTCGCTGCTCTTCCCGCACCGCCACAGATGGAAGCATTGCCACCCATTCCAGCAGTCCCAGCTCAGCAGGGGAAGCTACAGTATGGACGTGTCTACAACGTCCACCAGGCTGCAGTTCCACAGGCACCGCCCGCGATCGAGGGTATGTTTCCTATCCATGGCACTATGGGTCGGGTATTATTCGATACGGGTGCTACACACTGTTTTATAGCTACACACTTCGCGAAAGCTTTAGGATTGTTAGCTACGGCAGAGAGCACAGTGACGTGTGTCGACTCACCATTGGGGAGTGGGTCACTTATTTTCTTTATATGCCGGGGAGTGGGGGTAGAGATTGGTGGTTTGGTATTGCCTGCAGACATGTTAGTGTTAGACATGCATGTTCACGATGTGATCATCGGTATGGATTGGCTCGTAGCATATAGGGCCATGATTGATTGCTTTAGCGGGAGCATTGTTTTTGCCATTCTGGGGCAAGAGATGTTTGTAGTGGCGATGCCTCGCCCAGAGGGAGGATCGACCGCTCATCTGTACTACATTGAGGAGGATACCTCTAAGGAGGTTGTGATTCCTTTAGACTCTATCCCAGTCGTCAGGGAGTATTCGGATGTGTTTCAGGAGATACCAGGCTTACCACCCAGTCGAGAGATAGACTTTGTTATAGATTTGCTACCGGGTACGAGACCTATAGCATGCGCACTGTACCATATGGCTCCAGCCGAGATGAGGGAGTTACGGGATCAGATAGAGCAGCTGTTAGGCCAGGGCTTTATTCGCAGGAGTACCTCACCTTGGGGCGCTCCAGTTTTGTTTGTGAAGAAGAGGGACGGTTCACTGAGATTGTGTGTGGACTACCGAGAGTTTAATAAGGTCACGATACGGAATAAGTATCCGTTGCCTCGAATCGATGACTTATTCGACCAGTTGAGAGGAGTTTCTTTCTTCTCGAAGATTGACTTGAGATCGGGATACCATCAGTTGCGTATTAGGGAGGAGGATGTCTCGAAGACCGCGTTCCTGTCGAGATATGGTTCTTACGAGTTTCGGGTTATGCCTTTTGGTTTGACCAATGCTCCAGCAGTGTTTATGGACTTGATGAACAGAGTGTTCAGGGATTTCCTAGATCAGTTTGTCATTGTCTTCATTGATGACATTCTGGTTTACTCTCAGACAGAGGAGGAGCACGCCGAGCATTTGAGGCAGGTTTTGCAGACACTTCGTCAGAACGAGTTGTATGCAAAATATGAGAAGTGCGGGTTTTGGCTGAAGGAAGTACAGTTTTTGGGGCATATCATTTCCGACCGGGGAATATCTGTTGATCCGGGGAAGGTATCAGCGGTGAGGGAGTGGGGACAGCCCACGACACCAACGAAGATTCATATTTTCTTGGGTCTAGCAGGATACTACAGGAGGTTTATTCGGGGTTTCTCGGAGATAGCAGGTCCTTTGACACATCTTACTCGTAAGGGTGTGCCCTACATATGGAGTGATGTCTGTCAGTTGGCATTTGATGAATTGAAGGACAAATTGACCTCAGCACCTGTGTTAGCATTGCCGAGACCGGGAGTTGAGTATTTGGTTTACACCGACGCGTCCTTGCAAGGACTTGGAGGTATATTACAGCAGGAGAGACAGGCCATAGCTTATGCTTCCCGTAAGCTTAAGCCTCATGAGAAGAATTACCCCACGCATGATTTGGAGTTGGCAGCAGTGGTATTTGCCCTACGAATTTGGAGGCACTATCTTTTGGGGGAGAAGTTCCAACTGTTCACGGACCACAAGTCTGTACAGTACTTGTTCACGTAGAAAGAGTTGAATATGCGACAACGTAGGTGGCTTGAGTTTGTGAAAGACTACCAGTTCGACATCCAGTACCACCCGGGTAAGGCTAACGTGGTAGCAAACGCGTTGAGCCGTAGACCAGCAGATGAGGTGGCAGAGGTGTGGAAAGCAAAGTGGAAGGAATTAGGACACCAGGATGCAGTGGCCCGATCTTTCATGTCTGTGATGACCGTTACACCGCAGATTGTCACGAAGGTAGTACGGCCACAGGCTAATGACTCGTTCTGTCAAGAGCAGATAGTTCGATTACTAGCAGAGGGAGCCGAGTCCTATACCGTTAGCTCAGACGGGGGATTACGTTTCAATGGAAGATTGGTAGTTCTGGAAGGAGAGGAATTGCAGCACGATGTGATGGCAGAGTCGCACGGCTCACGGTTCGCGATACATCCCGGAGGGGACAAAATGTACCAAGACATGAGACGGAAGTATTGGTGGAGCGGTATGAAGAGAGGTATCGCTGAGTTTGTTTCGAAATGCGCCACTTATCAACTTGTAAAAGTGGATCACCAGAGACCGGCAGGATTGCTACAGCCATTGGAGGTCCCGGTGTGGATGTGGGAGAGAATATCCATGGACTTTATCACGGGGTTGCCTACGTCGCAGAGGGGTCACGACACCGTTTGGGTAATTGTGGACAGGTTGTCCAAGGTCGCTCACTTTTTACCCGTAAGGACTGACTACACTACGAGACAGTATGCCCAGCTCTTCATCTCAGAGATTGTGAGACTTCACGATGTGCCCCTAAATATCGTGTCTGACAGAGACAAGATATTTGTTTCGCGGTTTTGGGAGAGTTTCCAGGAGGCCATGGGCACGGAATTGCGGTTGAGTACGTCTTATCATCAGCAGACTGATGGGCAGACAGAGCGCACTAATCAGATGTTGGAGGACATGCTACGCATGTGCATTATTGACTTCAGGGGTGGATGGGAGCAGTACCTCCCACTGGTGGAGTTTGCTTACAATAACTCCTACAAGTTCACTATTGGCATGGCTCTGTTTGAGGCATTGTACGCTAGGCCTTGTCGTTCCCCAGCATTTTGGTTAGAGGTCGGGGACAACAAACTATTTGGGCCGGAAGTAATTCAGGATACTTCGGCAAGGATTGAGTTGATTCGGAGTCGCATTCGGGTAGCTCAAGACAGGCAGAAGAGTTATGCTGATGCGAAGAGGTTTTTTAGGGAGTTCCAAGTGGGGGACTAGGTTTTGTTCAGAGTATCTCCTATGAAGGGGATTATGAGTTTCGGGAAGAATGGGAAGTTGGCACCGAGGTATGTGGGGCCGTTTCCTATTATTGAGCGGATCGGACCGGTTGCGTATAGACTAGGGCTACCGGAGCATTTGCATCGGATTCACGATGTGTTCCATATTTCCTCGCTGAGGAAATACCTTAGAGATAATTTTGCTCATTCTCACATTGCTGTGGAGGACATCGATCTCCAGCCGGATAGCTCCTACGAGGAGGGGCCGATTGCTATTTTGGACCGAAGTGAGAGGAAACTGCGGTCAAAGATAGTTCCGTTAGTGTGTGTTCAGTGGCGACATCACAATGTCGAGGAGTCCACATGGGAGCGCGAGGATGGGATGCGCGATCGTTATCCAGAGTTTTTTTTAGCAGGTACTTTCTAGTTTCGAATTTCGGGACGAAATTCAGTTATTAGGGGGGGAGTATGTAATACCCCGTACTTTTGACTATATTTATTTTTGGGATTAATTAATTAAATGCGTATTAATTGGAAATTAATCCGGGTTATAAATACTAACGAGATGCGAGTTTGTATTTGATTATGTGCATATATGTTTTGATATATGTATTTAGTATTATAAAATTTGTCGTGAGATCGATAGACGGCATTTTAGAAATTTTGTTGAGACGCGTGGGACCGTCGCGTCACGGTGTAATATTTTGATAATAAAAGTGAATTTAAAATCTATAAACCGTATGGTCGTTTTGAGTGTGCCAACGCGTCCGGAAGGGTCGAGATAGTCAGAAAACACTACCCGGGGGTGTAGTTTGGGTCCCAGGGTATTTTTAGGCCATACCGGCAACTTAAAGGGTATTTTGGTAATTTTACATTTTGAGGAATTAAAAGTGACGAAAATTAGAGATGTAAATCTGATGTGGATTAAACCCACTAAGCCCATTAAACAAACCACATTAACATAGAAGGCTACGTAGGTTATTAGGAGAGTTTTCTAAAATTCCCAAATGAAAACCCTAGCCACCTTAAGCCACCATTGGAGGAGAGCTTGGAGAAAGGAAAAATCTGCAGAAATCTTCACCAAGCCAACACCAAAATCAGAAATCCAATCAAGGCAAGTGTTTTAATCATATTTAAATTCGTAGAATGTTTCTTCCATGTTAGAAAATTGACGAATTACAACTGTTCTTGAAAGATTATGAAAACCCATGTAGTTTGGAGCTTAGAACTTGAAATTGTTTTAAGGAGAATTACATGTAGAATGATAGGTAGATAATGATTCGCATGATATCTGTGTTAGGAAGGAATTAAAATGGATTTATATTGAGTTAATTCATGATTCAAAAGTTAGGGTTCATGTTCTTGAAATAATTGGGGAAAAAGTGTAGAGATTTATATTTTGATTGATGTTAAAGAGATTTAATCCTTGAAAACATGTTAGGAGTTGACTTGAATATGTTTAGGATGAATTGGAGACCCTAAAACGTTGTTGAGATGAACTTTGGAAGAGATTAGGAGTGATAAAATTGGATAAAAACGAGATGGGAAAAATCTGGGACGAATCTGGTAGCTCGTTAGAAGCCCCTACCCAGGTCGTTCGAACGAACTCGTTCGAACGAGCTTCTAACGAGTTGACCAGTCGCTGCTAACGAAAAGGGATTTCGTTCGATATCTCGTTCGAACGAGATATCGTTAGAAGGTACAGTTCGTTCGAACGAACTGGAATCTCGTTCGAACAGCCTCGTTCGAACGAGACTTCTAACGAGTTGACAGAGGAATCTTGTTCGAACAGTCTCGTTCGAACGAGACTTCTAACGAGCTGACAGTTTGGGCTATTTTGAATTGTTTTGAATTTTGGAGTCCCGTAAACTTGTTCGAGGATATAGTTAACCTTCCAATGATGATGTAGTGATAGGTTTGGGACATTTGGGTATTTATGAGAAGGAAATTATATACGAGAGTTATATTCAATGAACCATTTGGGTTGAGACGTGAGTGTCTACTACGACGTGAGGATGAATTATGGCGCGTAGGATTACAAACCGAAATAGTATAAATTGTGATAAGTATAAGTTAGTACGAGAATGCGATATGTACTACGATTAAAATACGGTATTACTAAGACGTGTGTTTACTTAGTATTGGTATATGAATTGTGTGTATGACATACCTACCATACTTGCTATCACGGGAGGTTGCGTTCGCTTAGGACCCTCTAATCCTTGTGTGCCTACGGGGGGATATAGACTGGTACCTCGATCAACATAGGTCAGAGAAAGACTTATTGGGATGTTAATAAGTCCGCTGATCGTGGGAGCGTAGGTATGTACGTGACCCATGTGATGTGACTGTGTTCGCCTCCACTATTTGTGATTTGTGTTATCTGAACTATTCCTGAGAGATTCGGAATATGTGATCCTTATGTACGTGATGTACTGGGATGGATAGCAGAGTATGTGTGCACCGCAGCTTAGTTCTCGGGGTGCTCGTATTGTATATTTATGATGTGAATAATATACACTTAATTAATGAGAACCTTCATGTTAATGATGTGAATATAATTACGGTATTGTTTCGAGAAATATAACGAGTTAACTGATAGTTATATGTATTGCATATTGAACATCTGAGTCACGTTAAACCCCTACTTAATTACGAGCGTTATTATGTTAATAGAACCGAGTAATAAGGGTAAGACCTATGATAGTCTAGCTAGATATGTTGTTACTTAGCTAGTAGTTTGTATCACTCTTGATGGGTACTTACGTTAGGAGTGCACATTTAGACGAGAGGTGAGAATATCATGTGAGTGCACGTCCTAACATGTACTTTGCATTTAATGTTTTAAATGTTTTTAAAGCACTTGCAGGTTTTTAAAATATAACTCCATATTCGGGCTCTGACCCGTTTGCTTTTTAAATCTCTTTTTCTTGTAAAACCATTTTAGGTGCCCAGCCACAGGGACACCAAGCATAGGATTCTCATTCAGGTGACGAGCTGTAGCTGTTTGTGGAAGCTACAGGGATTTGCTTGTAGACGCTTCTATCTTTTGGAATCCAGAGTCACTATCTATCAGTTGTAGGGCATGTTGCCCATTTCTATTAGAGACATCTTTTGCATTACAGTTTTCAGACTTTGATTTGTATTGTTTTAGCATTGGGTTATTTATTTCAGTATGGGATTGTAGTGAGGAGTTTCCCTCCAGACTTTATTTATACTATGTGATGGTTATTCGTTTTACTTCAGTATGGTGAATGGTGTTATTTATTTCTTCATTATACTTGTTCCATGTTAATCAGGCTTAAATTAAAATTTGGCAACTTACTTTTTAAATACTAGGTGGTTAGTAATAATAAAATGTTTTCGACAGTGATGCTATTAACTGAGCAAACTTGGCATTTTGAATTAATTTAATAAAGGAGTAGCTACCTAGTATTTAATTTGTCGGGGTGTCACAGACAATTTAGGCAATTCGGTTATTTGTCCCAAATCATAGCACTCATTACCCTCGAACATAGGCATTTAAGCCCCCTCAGGTACTTTAAGGTCTATAATTATGTGCATTAATTAGCCAACCTTTGTTTTATATGCTGACATGTTATTTGAGGTATAATTGAGATTTTATAGGTATTAAAGTGCTCAATATGAAGTTTGTGTGCGTTTCGGTAAATTTTCGTCGCGATTCGCACGTTCAGGGGCAATTCCATAATTTCACGCCTCAGGATTTTTGCCCGAAGTATTCAAGAAAGTTGTAGCCCTCGGGCAAAGATCTGCATGGACACAAATGGTGCTCGAACTAGAGTCCAAACAAAGGAAACACAGACCTTTAATTGGAAAATAATTATAAGAAAAATAACAATTTCATTAATACCCACCTGTCCTTTTTCTCCTTCATTAACAATTTGATCAATTCCATATATGTCCCTAACTCATTTCTTGCAGCAAACTCAATTCCGAAATGGCGATTTTGTCCCTAGGCTCGGGTTTTGCTCGGCTTTTGGGTTTATCTCAAATTGAGGACATTTGTTTGAAATTATAACTCAATTTTGGTCCACACGCGCATATGGGTCTTGGACATATACAAATTGGAGGGTCTTGTTGTCCATTAATGGAGATTGAGCTTTGGCTATGGAGGTTGGGAAATGGGTCTTGGCATAAAGTTGTAGCTCTAGGATTATGATGTGTAGCATGATTTTTGTAGTTGTCTTTGGTTTTTGTTGCATAAAAGGGATTAGGTCTCAGCATTACCCAATTGGGTTATTGGTTCTTGGACACATTTTTTTAGCAAAGGAATTGAAAGTTCAGTTGCAGTAGCATCGGTCAACCGATCGCCAACTCGCGGTAAATCGGGTTTTCCATCTTTGTCATGGGTTGAGACCAGTTTGCTCCTCCATTTTCACGCAGTCGACCGTTTCTATGTTTCTCTTTGCCCCAAATTAGCTTCTAAGTTCCTTTTCTATTTTTATTTTCCTTTTCTATTTATTTTGTTTTTTTAATTGTGAGACTTATCCTTATTTCTTTTCTCCCACTTGGTATATAAGGGACGTTTTGTTTCTTTTGTAAGGGAGAATTATTTTTTTAGTTATTTTAAAAGCTAGGGTTAAAACTAGTCTAGATTTTATTCCCCATTTTTGTGTGTGTAAAACTACTATTCCTCCATCTCGATTAATTTAAGCTTCCCTTCACTATTCATTGTCTTTCTCATAGTTAAGCTCTGTGTTCCCTAGTTTTCCATGCTTTATTTATTATTTATTGCCTAGAGTAATTATGTAGTTAGTTTGCAGTGTTAATTTAATTATTTTCTTTAATTAATTAGTTAGTTTTGTTACTGCTTTTATTTATTTGTAGTGTCCAGTTTAATCTAGTATGTGTTGGATTGAACTCACCTGAATGGTTGCTTTGCTTTGGTGGTGGAGTTTTTACTCATTAATTTCCATTAGGTTGGCCTAGTTATTATGACTATGAGATTTAACGGGGTATATCACGTATTCCCCGTATTTACAACCTTGCATGCATAATTTCTATGGTATTTGTTGATGCCAAAATATTAGTAGGCTTTTATGCAAATTTAGGGGTGTGAAAACTCTTAATTTAATTAACTGTTGAAACGAGATGCAATCTTAATAACTCGTGAGCCCATGTAACCATTTATACCAATTAACTCGGGATGAGGGATATCCGATGCAATCGATATTTTTAATTCTTTTTGTTAATTACAGTTTAATTCACTCTCACCTAGAATAATATTTTCCTTTTTTCATCTTTTCTTTTTGGTTAGAAAAATTATCTTTTACACTTTTATTTTTGAAGTACTAAATCTATTAAATTCAAGCAACTCGTCTCTGTGGATTTTTTATACCAGGACTTGGCTGTTATACTCCCTTTTGAGTGTAGTCATAAGTTTAGGTTTTTGTATTAAGGTGGTGAACAGAAAACAACGATTGGTGTTCCCTCAATCAAATTGGCACCGTTGTTGAGGAATTGTTTATTTTAGAATTAATTTGATTTAATATTTCGTAGTATTTTCTTTGTATTTGTATTTTTGTGCTAACCTTTTTGTAGGACTTTTACATTTGATTGCCAAGAATCGTTTGAATTTTTCATTCGCACATATATTTGTGGAATTTTCCATCTCGAGCCTTTTTTGGGATAAGCATGTCTTATTCCAATTTTTATGGTAATCGTAATGATAATTCTCAAAATCCCCATAAACCTATGACTTTTTGTCAATACTTACAAGCCTAGAAAATTAAAACATCTAAAATGACACTAGGTCAGTATTACGAAAGTCAAAGTATGGATTACAAGAATTTTGGGAATGATCATTTCGATTTTGGGTCACAAGATCCTTATGACAAGAATTTTGAAATAGAGTGCAATAACTTTCAAAATTCTTATGTTTTTTTATTTATTTTGATAGTCCTTTCGATGATAATTTTCAAAATTATCATTTGCAAGAATCTACTCCACGCCTTATTACTTTCGGCGAGGGCTTGCGCATGATTGAAAATGAAAACTTTAAAATTATTATCGAGAAGGAAATCGTTGTTGGGAGCATGATTTATATTTAATATTTGAATCCGACGATGATTTTTTTGTCGAGATTTTTGAAGTCGAGGAATGTTTTGAACCAAATGAGGATTTTATGCCTACTTTGGAAGAAACCACTCTTGACTTGGACCATGGCATAATAGGGGATGAAATTGAGGATGAAATAGATGTGGTGTCCATTTGCAATGAAATGATTTCATCTTTGGATCCCAAAGAAGAAAGTTTCATTGAAAATGATCCAATATCCTTTGAAATTACAACTTTTAGTGATGATAACTCATTTATGAGTTTGAATTTATTTCCTCTCCTTTTCCATTCTCCGTTATCACACCGTCACAATACCTCATGAATCGGTTCCAAACATTAAAGTGTTAAACATTTTCACCGAGGAGTACGTGCTCGAGTCGACTTCCATGAAGGCATGTTTGCCTCCATGTATGCCACCTCCCATTCCAATTGAAAAATCTGTGGGAGATAATTGTATTTTACTTGGCCCCTTTGTGTATTTGTCACCCATTTATCCAAATCCCCCATCCACCCTCCAAATTTTAAATTGGGGATGGCTCATTTCTTCCACCTTACACATGCCTTCCATTGTTCGAATGAAAATCTTTATATTACGAAAGACATGCATGAAATGGAGGGTCTCCTATGGATCTTTCAAAGTCAAATCATGTTTTGGGTGGACACCAAAATATTTCAACTTCTAGTGAATCGTTAGTAAGAAGTTAAAATTGTAGGTTGTAAATAATTGGTTTTGTTTTTCTTATTTTATTTATTCTTACTTATTGTCAAGTGTAGTTAGTTAAAATTTTGTTATTTGTTTTTGTTATGCTTGGTACTAACATGTTTTGTAGAATCATTGGACTTTTTCTTTTACAAGATCGCTCCATTTTGGGTGATTTCTCTCTTTTCCTCTCTTTAACTTGGTTCTTAATTTACATTGAGGACAATGCCAGGTTTTAAGTTAGGGGTGTAGGATATTCTATCCATTCGTTGGTAGTTTCTTTGATTTGATTACATGTTATTTTCAAGCATGATTTTCTCGTAAAAAATTAAAAATTTCAAAAAGATTTTCTTTCTTTTTTCTCCTTTGTTGTCCATTTTGCCTTTGTTTCTAATGATAAATTTTAATAATTACCTTATCCAATAGACAATTCAATGGTTCATGTTCTCGATTTTAGAAGTTATTAGACTTTAGTCCTCAATTATTGATATTATGAATAACTTCATGAATTAAACTTTAATCCCATGAGCACATGCACTTTTCTTGATTTATTGATTTGTTTTAAGATTTTTATAACTCAGTAATCTTTTGTTTCATTGCATATTATTACACGGAGTGAGCTTTGTTCTTTTCCTCATTTGTGAGTGTTATACCCTTTTCTTTCCTCTCTGAAAACGTTACAATCGTTGGTAATCTTACTATTCTTTCATTGATCATTCATTAATTGAGTTCATTCTTGAAATTTATTACTTGAGCATGATTTTCAATGTGTGTTTTGACTCGAGAATTGCGTAAACTTTAGGAAATGATCATAGGACATCTTTGTTATATCACCCATATTGTCCTTCACCTCACCTTAAATGCTTCCCCTCGGCAACAACTTTGAGCCTAAATATAGCCTTTCGTTTCATTACCCAAAATCTCATAACCAACTCCAAATTGGAGTTATATACCATACATATCACCTTCCATACATTTTTCTAGAATGTTACTTGGGATTGAATGATGTTATTGTCTTGTGGTTGCACTTTAGGCACGTGAGGCTGAGAAAAGTAAAGAAAAGAAAGAAGTAAAAAAGAGAAGAAAAAGAGAAAGTATAAAAGAAAAGAAAAACAAA
The DNA here is from genome assembly GCA_949130495.1 of Sambucus nigra. NCBI lineage: Eukaryota > Viridiplantae > Streptophyta > Magnoliopsida > Dipsacales > Adoxaceae > Sambucus > Sambucus nigra. The sequence goes on from OX422208.1 coordinate 649,639,160, forward strand.
AGAAAAAGTGAGAAAAATAAGAAAATAAAAGAAAGAGAAATTTATATATGTTGTTTATAGTGTTCAATAAGCTCTGTTTACTCTTCCCGTTGTTATATTCAATGAATTTTATGGAAGTTATATTCCAATTTTTGTTATTACCCGTATTTTTTCCATTATCCCAAGTTTTCATCTTCGAACACTTTGAATCCGTACATATTTCCTTCATTTCATAACCCGAGCCTAACCTACATTACAACCTTATAAAGTCCTATGTGATCCAAGGGTGAATTGAATTTAAAAGTCATAATAGTTTTAATAATCTATGAAAATGCATTTCACTGTTTTAATGATCAGTATCTTTCACTGATATTACAAGTTTTCATTTTATATATAGCGTTATTCATTTGTTACATGTGCGCGGCCTAATTTCCATTTATACTTACTCTTTATGCCCGCATGTTCCGTGTGTTACCTCACCATTGGTAGTGATTTCATTGTTGAGTGTAATGCCTGGTGAGGATTGACTTATATGTACGCTTTATGTTTATCTGGTTTATTTATATTTTTCCAAATCACACTCTGAATGTTCTCTCTCCCCTTCCACTTTTTAAAGTTTCAATTCTATGAGGTGAATTCTATAATGTTAATAATATAGACATCTGTGTTAATTCATTCAATGTACTAATAATGCGTATGACATCTTTCCCGTATTGTTAGGATTTTCTCATGTTGTGTTGGGCATATTTTGAGGAAACCATATGATGTTTGTGGGTTTCATCCCTAAAAACCCTCACGAGACGACACTCGGCCACTAGGGTAACCTAGGGGTTTAACGGCATATTGCATACACTAAATGCAATCACTTGCCCATGAAAATTGGTTTTAAGTCTTTTGTATATATCTAGTGTTTTGGGTTTTCTTATAGTTCTTCTTTCTCTATATTTCATTACTAGGTACTAGCAATTTTTAAGTTAGGGGGTGTTATTCGTCCCGAATCATAGCACTCATTACCCTCGAACTTAGGCATTTTAGCCCCATTGGGTACTTTAATGTCTATAATTATGCTCGTTAATCAAACACCCTTTGTTTTATATGCTAACATGTTATTTGAGGTATAAATGAGATTTTATAGCTATTAAAGTGCTTAGTATGAAGATTGGGTGCGTTCCGAAAAAGTTTCGGCACGATTCGCACGTTCAGTGGCAATTCGATAACTTCACACTTCGGGATTTTTTTCCAAGTATTCACCAAAGTTGTAACCCTCGGGCCAAGCTTTGCATGGCCCCAAACGGTGCTCGAATTGGAGTCTTAAGGAAGGACACATGGACCTTTAATCGGAAAAGAATTATAAGAAAAATCACAATTTCATTAATACCCACCATGTCCCTTTTCTCTTTCATTAACAATTTCATAAATTCCCTATATGTCCCAAACTCACTTTTTGCAGCAAACTCAATTCAGAGATGGAGATTTTGGCCCTAGGCTTGGGTTTTGCTCGAGTTTTGGATGCGTCCCAAATTGAGGACTTTTGTCCAAAATTAGAACTCGATTTTGGTCCACTCGCGCATATGGGTCTTGGACATGTACAAATTGGAGGGTTTGGTCGGCCATTAATGGATCTTGAACTTTGGCTATGGAGGTTGGGAAATGGGTATTGGCATAAAGTTGAAGCTCTAGTCTAATGGTGTGTAGCACGATTTTGTAGTTCTCTTTGGGTTTTGCTGCATAAAAAGGATATGATCTCTGAATTACCCAATTGGGTTATTGGGCCTTGGACGCATTTTTGCAACAAAGGAATCATAGGTTGAGTTGTAGTATCACCGGTCGATCGACATCCAACTCGCGACCGATCAGGTTTTCCATTTTTACCTTGGGTTGAGACTAGTGTGCTCCTTCATTTTCATGTGGACGACCAGTCCTCTGTTTCTCTTTGCCACGATTTAGTTTCTAAGTTCCTTTATATTTTTATTTTATTTTCTTTTCGTTTTTCTTTTGTTATTCCATTGGAATAATTTTCCTTATTTCTTTTCTTATTTCTTTTTCTTTATTTCTTTTCTCCCACTTGGGATATAAGGGAGGCTTTATTTATTTTGTAAGGGACAATTATTTTTTTAGTAAGTTTAAAATGTAGGGTTAGAACTATTTTAGGTTTTCTTCCCCATTTTTGGGTGTGTTAAACTACTATTCCTCCATCTCTATCAATGTAAGCTTATTTTCACTATTCATTGTCTTTCTCTTAGTTAAGCTTTATATGCCATAATTTTCCATGCTTTATTTATTATTTCTTTCCAAGAGTAATTGTGTAGTTAGTTTGTAGTGTTAATTTAATTAGTTACTTTAATTAGTTAGTTACTTTAATTAATGATTTTATTTATTTGTAGTCGCTTGTTTAATCTAGGCTGTATTGGATTGAACTCGCCTAGGTTTGAATGGTTTATTTGCTTTGGTGTTGGAATTTTTACTCATTTATTTCGATTGGGTTGGACTAGTTGTTACGCCTAGGATATTTAACGGGATATATCACGAATGCCCCGTATTTACAACCTTGCGTGCATAATTCCTAGGGTATGTATTCACGAAAAAATCTTAGTAGGCCTTTATGCGCATTTGGGGGGGGGGGTGAAAACTCTTCATTTAATTAAGTGTCGAAAAGAGAAGTAATCTAAGTAACTCGTGAGCCCATGTAACAATTTATACCAATTAACTCGGCGTGAGCGATATCCGACGTAACCTATAGTTTTTATTCTCTTTGTTAATCATAGCTTAATTCACTCTCGCCTAGTATAATATTTTCCTTTTGTTATCTTTTGTTTTTAGTTAGCAAAATTATCTTTTACATTTCATTTTTGAAGTATTAAATCCATTAAATTCTAAGAACTTGTCTTTGTGGATTTTTGATACCCGGACATAGCCATTATACTCCATTTTTTTGTGTACTCATAAGTTTAGGTTTTTGTATTAAGGCGGTGAATAGAAAAGGACGGTCGGCATTTGACACGCACTACTTTTCACCCTTACTCATTCGGCTACTATCATGGGCCATATTAAATGGGTCCCCATAGTTGCCCGTTAAACTTTTAGGCCTTGTGAACTTTGGGCCAACGATTTTTAAAGGACTAATGGCTTGTAAACTGAAATTTTATTCATCTCTTTTATCACTTCAGTTCGAATGTCTTTCTTCGCCGCTAATAATTCCAGAGATTTTGTTCTTCAGCATTCCCTTTTTACTCAGCATTTTATCAATTCTTGCAAGTTCAACTCACCTTTTCTCAGTTTTCCTATTCTTCGAATTGTTTGGTTATTGTACCTAGGATTTATCTTCTTTTGGTTTGATCACAGAAAACCTTAATAGCAAATCGATAGATAAGTTTATTAAGTCCTATAACATTTTGTAATTGCGTGGAGGTCGACTATGCCCCCTGTTGATGTAAAAAACTAGACTAGGTCTAATTCTTTAGTCACAGATAAATATGAGTAAGTAAAAGAAATAGACAAAAAGGTTTTTAAAGTGGTTCGGCTATGAAGAAAATATTACGTCCAGTATACTTCTTTTTGGTCTGTGTTTGCCTTTCAATCACTTGCCCTTGATGAAATGATTATAACGTATTTATAGCCCAGTAGGGAGACAAAGATATGGAATGTTAAAGGATGGAATGCCTTTATAAATTAGGCATTTACATCAGTACATAATGTTTATATTATTTATGGTTGTTGGCATTTTACTAATAAAGTTGGTCGGCTTCCCTACTATTGGTCGGGCTTCCTACTGTTGGTTGGGCTTCCTGCTGTTGGTCAACCTTCCAGGCATCGGTCAGTGATTACGCCTCACTGACTATGAATATTTCCATAGTAGATGACACATGTATATCTATGATTGGTCCATGTAAGTGGGTAAGTTTTTGTATCAACGCAAGCCCCCAATGTTCCATGCTTGATGCTTGTTTGAAAGTATGGAGCATTTTGTTCTAGTAATGGGTAGAGCTACATTTCTGATTCATGATCGGTTTTTGACTTCCCACACTTGTAAAATTATTAGCTTTGCTGATAGCGTGTACTAGTGAAGGCATTTTTGTAAATATCCATAATTATAAAGAATCACCATGGGGCAAATACGTCTTTTCTACTTAGCTGGCATAATTTCAATCGTCGTTTCACTTACGTTCGTCAATTTTTGAGGCAATCTATAAAACGTGATAAAATCCCGATCATCTATTACCTCAAACCTTACAATTTTTTGCTGTAATTTCTTGAGCTTTTCATGTGATCATTTTTCCTAACCCAGAGTTCTTGATGAATCCTTAAGAATTTAAAAGAATTGTTTATCTTTTTTTTTCTCCATATTAGATCATGGTTTACTTCGTTGTTTCTCTGGATTAATTTAGAAACGAATGGAATATACCTACTTGGGTGGATTTAGATCTCCCCAGTCCTCCTATAAATCCTTTTTCTTTGTTTGAGGGTTATTGGATTCCCTCCCTATTTATTATTGAGCCTGGGTTTAGTTTTCCCCCAAACCCGTTTTCTCTGGAATTTTATCAATATTTCAATAGTCCCTGCTAGGGTAGCCCCCACTACTTGGAGGGTTATCAATGGTGTTCATAGGCTCAATCTACTCCATAGGACCCAAATAAGCCTTTTTTTAAATCATGTTTAGTTATAAGTGGGTCACTAGTGACAATACTTACTATTTAAAAACTACAGATGTAAATAGAGCTTTAGTTATTAACCTTCTCGCCAAAAATTGGCAATATGTACTCCTAATAGGGGGTGAAGTGTACAATGGGCCAAAGTTCCCTCGAGAGGGTCATGGCATAGGTAGTTTAAATTCTCATGTGACTTTATTAACAGTTTTTTTGCTGTAATACTAATTGATGTTATTATTATTTTTTTTTTATTGTAGTTGACCGAAAGATAAAGTGTCCCAATGAGAGTGTGGTTAAGCCTACTGAGCTTAAATTTCTTTGGGTTATTCACCAAAATATTGGGGAAGAGCATACTAGGTCAGCTTCTTAATTTTTTAATTACACGAATTCCAAAACCTCAATTATTGCTCGTCCTACCCCTGTTGTTCCTTAATTGAACTAGATCAAGACCAAATTTACATTTCCTCAACAACTGTATCTAGCATTGGTGAGCCTTCTTCAGGCCCTTCTTAATCCCTAGACTCTGACCTTCCTCTTGCTGCTAATATAATAGGAGATGTTACTACCCCCGGCTCCACCAAATATGCTACTAGTGGGGCCAGTAATAAAGAAGATGCTAGGAAAAATCCCCCTGCTAAGAAGTGTGAAGAGTATATTTTCAAACATTAAAAAAAAGGTCTTCCTTCTAGACTTTGTGATGGAACTGCTGCTACTACTAACTAATAGAACTGGGTCGATTTTCCTGTTGTTGATACCGGCTCTCTTATATCCATTGGTCCTGGCTTAGGAATGCAATTGATAAGGTCTGGTAATTTTTCTGATCTTAGGGGTTCTACGTCTGTTAAGCCCCATTTAAAAATTTCTAAAAGGGTTGCTCAAAGCCTTGCCTTAGTAATAACTCTTACTTCTTTACAGTCGTACTTTTTCATTGATTGCTTTCACTAAATTGGCCTTTATTTTTACAGTTCCTGGTTAATTTCAATCAGATATTAGAGGAGGATGAAGAACTTCATTCTTCTTCAAATGACATAAAAGAGGATTTTGTATGCCTAGAGAATTCCTTGCTTGACTACCAACAAGCATTAGTAAATGAAAAGAAATCTTGGGAGAACAAAATAAAAGTTGCTAAGGGATCTCAGAAAAAGGGTCAAGATGAGGTTGTTGGAGCTCGGGGACAAGTCTCTGAGTTGAAGAAGTTTTTGGTTACTTAGAAGGCCAAGAGGGTCAAGGATATGGAAGACTCTTCTAATAATGAATGGGAGAAATATATCACAGCTTCTTCTGTCCAGTTGGAATATGTAAATAAGAAGTTCTACAAGGATGGTTAGTTGGTTGTACTTATTGAGGTTTCTACTCCTTAAGAGTATAAACTCTTACTCTGACATGACCCTGGTTTCCCACCGAACCATGATGAGGAAGTTAAATATGACATGGGGTAAGGGGATTCCACCCTTGTTCTCGAGTCTGTTGCCGACCAACCGTAGAAAGTTGTTGAGTCTTCTCCCACCTACTTTCGAGCAAATCAATCCCCCTACTCCTGCCTCCAATCAATATGGAGTTGCTACTTATAGGGAGAAAGTGTAGAGTTATTCGACAATTATCTTTTTCCTTTTTTGTCTTTACTTCTTTTTTTAATTCCAAGCTACTTGTAACTTTGGTTTATGTCAATGAAAATGAGTATTTCCTTCACAAGCGATTGGTGCTTTATGCTCTTTATATTGTTGTTGATTGGATGTCTCTTTATTATTATAGTTCATGGACAAAATGGAACAACTATTTTCTAATAATCCAGATCTACTCAAGCACTGCAACAGTTTGTTCAAGGCTAGTCATATGGCTTTGTTCGAGGAAGATTTATCAAATTTTCTTCGGGCTGATGCTACTGATCAAGGTAAAGCTGTGTACATTTATCTCAAGTTTCTTCTTTATCTGGTTGTGTCTAATAATTTGGCTTACTTTGAGATGATTGAAGAACTTCAACAAGAGCATAATGAATCTAAGGCTCTCCTTCACGTTGAATATGAGGCCAAGTACAAGGCCTCAAGTGGAGCTCAAGGTTTTGACGAGAAATTAGAGAAGCACATTTCTGCTTTTGTAAAGGTTGACCAGAATAGTAAACTATGGTACTGGGATGATTCAGATCTTTTGGAGTGTCATGACCATCCCTTCAAACTGGATGTTAGAGAGAACCCTATTAATTTGATTCCCTAGTGCTTGATCTCCAAATACTTAGGGGATTATGGCCTATAAAAAAAGTTAGAAATAATTTGGCCTCCTTATTTGTTAGATGCTCTGAGAAGAAGCTATAGGATAATTCTTCAATATTTCAACTTTAATAACTCCCCATACACATTGGATGATCCCCAGTGGGCATGAAACTAGCACTGAGCTCCTCCAAAGATCAAGGAAACCCAGTAGGATAATTTATTCTTATACTGCCTTTGTAAATAATATCTGCATGTAATCGTTATTTATATAAATGAAAGGAATTTTAATAACAGATAATTTTGCTATAACCTCTAATTCCTTGTCTAGGTATCTTATCATTAGTTAACCTTTATCTCCATACAGATTCAAAATTTTATTTAGCAAGAACTGAGAATCACTATGTGCCATAACTTGCTCGACTTTCAATGATTGAGACAAACTCAATCCCATAATAAGAGCTTCATATTCTGCTTAATTATTTGAGGCTTGAAATTAGAATCTCAATGCATAATTAATATCTATCCCATCAAGGAGTGTTGAGTATAATACATGCTCCACTTCCTGTTGCACATGATGATCCATCAATAAATAAGTTCCATATTGGCATGTGGTTATTAAACCCTTGGTATGACAATATCCCATAATGGATACTTTATTCCTTGTTGCCTCATATCTTTTATCCATCTCCTACATCTTGGTTGATTATTCCAGTAGGTCATTAAAAACTTTTTTAAGCTCTTCGCTATCCGGGTCTGCTTGGCATGTTGGTCGATGATGACTGTTGTTGATCATTCCCCTATTGGGGTTTGTTCTGATTGAATTATTTATTACTTGGGGACCTCCAAATAAGAGAATTCTACAATGAAGTCTTCCATAGCTTGGCCCTTTAATGAGGACCTTAGCTCATATACAATATCATACTCCCCCAATTCTACTACCCAATACATTAATCTCCCAGACTTCTCAGGTTTACGCAGAACCTTTGAAAGAGGCATGTTAGTGTATACCACAATGGTATACAATTGGAAGTAAGATTTCATCCATCAGGATGCCTCAATCAACCCCAAAGCTAATTTCTCCAAAGTGGATATCTAATTTTTTCTTCTCGAAAGGCTTTTGCTGGTGTAGTAGACTGTCTTCTGAACTCCATTATCTTCTCATATCAAATCAAAACTTATATCTAACTCAGATACGCCTAAGTATAAATATAGTGTTTCTCCCAAAACTGGTTGAGAGAGCAATGAGGTTGATCCCAGATACTTATTTTACTCGAGAAAGGCCTACACGCATTCATTATTCCTGTAACACCCCATGATTTTTGAGACTGAGAAATTAAATTTTTGTGAAGATAAAATTTAATTAAATTGGAGAGTTTAAATTTGAAAATTGAGGTCCAAAAATAGAGGACTTTTTAAAGTATTTCGGATGATGATTTTGAGGGTACCATCGATCCCGGAAGGGTCGATATAGTCAAAATGACTGTCATTGGGTTTTATTTTGGCTCCGGGATATTTTAAGTTAGCTTGACTCGATTTGGAGTAAAGGAGTCATTGAAAATGTGTATTAACATTTAAAATTAGTTTTATTGTTTTAAAGGATTTAAGAGGCTTACGGATGAAGCCTTCTCATTTGAGAAAAAGAGAAGAAGAAAGAAAAGAGAAGAGAAGAGAGAAAATAAGAAGAAAGGGAGAGAGAGAAAGAAAGAAAAGCTTGGAGATTTCCGGAACAATCGCGACATCGAGGACGATCCAACCTCTACAAATCTAAGGCAAGTGTTTAATCTTGCTAAATAAGTCATTTGTGTATTTTATTTCATAATTTGTGGGTTAAATAATGGATTTTTGGGTATAAATATCAAAACCTAGATTTTTTGGGTTTAATCTTGAAATCAATGTTTAAATAAGGGTTTAATGGTGTAGAAATGGTTGAGATCAACTTTGGGTTGATTTATTTTGCTTGGAACCATGTTGTGATGCAGTTTATCGGCGCTATATATAGCCGGGTATTATTTGTGCATTGCCATTGTACATCAGATATAATATGTACTCTTGGCCATGGGTATGGATGATGATGGTATATATATATATATATATATATATGGCTAGATTAAATGCCTATATATATTTATATATATATCCTATAGATAAAAAGGATATGGTATCGTTGTGAAGTACATCTTGGATGATTATGGTGTACTAGATCGATGGGGGTTGATGTATCGCAATTAAGGAATATTTCTGTTACATCATCCCAAGGATATTATTGTACATTTTAGTTGTTTTCATATTGTAGTCTAAAAATTTAGTAGTAGTGGTAGTATTATATGGTAGGTATGGCATTATGGATCTCTAGGATCGACATTGTCAAAGAGTAGTGTAACAGTGTGCTTCCTTATTTGGATTTCGCTCTGCGAGACACCCCACACACGAAACATAGTGCATTATTGAGATTAGAGAGAAGTTATGCCACTATTTATGTGTGGCATAATGGATCTCTAGGATCGACGTTGACAAGGAGTAGTGTAACGTGGTGGTTCCTTGTTTGGATTTCGCTCTGCGAGACACCCCACGCACGAAACGCAGCGCAGCGTTGAAATTGGAGAGAAGTTTTGTCAATAATAATCTTGTATGCATGTTAATTCGAAATTAAATCATATGTTTCTACCCAAATACATATGGGTAAATCATTCAGATTTATAATTAATTAAATTATAAATCGGAATCCATTAAGCCTAGTATGGCATATATGTTTTTAAAAATACTTAAGTGTATTTAGAAAGAGTGGGTTCTGGGGTTAGGGTAGTAAGACAAATCTCGTGGGTGTAGGCTAGGCCTGTGACAAGTTAGGTTGTCCTTATAAATGGGGGTAATTTTAACTAATAAAATTAAGGACGCGAATAGGTGCACGCTGTTAGATGAGAGGTGAGTTGGAGTTCCACGAGAGGGCGATTCCACTTTAATTATGAAATATGTGCACCGATATTTCTTATGCACGGTTAACACACTTACTAAATATTTTCACAACTCGGTCTCTGACCCGTTTACTTTTCTCTCCTGCTTATATATATATATATATATATATATATATATATATATATATATATATATATATATATATATATATATATATATATATATATATTACTACAGGTGTCCTACCGCACCTTCTATCCAGAGTCTTGGGAGCCGTGACAGGTGCTGACTGTTGCGGGATGTATCTTGTAGCCCCTTCCTACTTCTTTAAAAAAATTCTAGGTAGGATTCATGTTGTATATCGGGCTTGTACCCATGGGATATTTATGTACATGTATATATTTATTCCATTCCAGCTATTGTATTAGTTCTGACCCGACAGCTTATTCGGGTCTACCTTTTGTAGTACGTTTTGTTGTAGTTATTTATTTCGTTTTATTCGAGTATTTCATTTCTCATAGTATTTCATGCATCTTTCTTTCTTGTATTAGTAGTGTTAGTTGGTTGTATGTTACACATTTTATTTAAATTTTAACATCTCGCTTATATGATATCGGGTAGTTAGTCCTATATTATATAGTATCGACAGTTGATGTTGAGACTGGACCATCTGAAACTCCTGATTTAATATAGTATAGGGTTGGCCACCCGTTTTTATTTTGAGCGGGTTGTTACAGTTCCATTAAAAAAATTCCCTCAAAACTTTAAAGAATGGTAAACATCTATCTGTAGCTCGGCACACAAATATGTTCACTACTACTACTTGCCTAGTAAGCCTTTTCACCTTGTTTTTATAGGTCGATGACTGTATTTCAATCAATGCCTTATTTTTTCCAGGGTTAGACTCAATTCCCCTCTGATTCACTATATACCCGAGAAATATGCCTTCTTGGACACCGAATACGCACTTGGTCGGATTCAACTTCATTCGGTGCTTCTATAGCTGATCAAAGGTTTGGTTGAGGTCAGCAATGCGATCATATATGCTTTTTCTCTTCGTTAGAATATCATCTACATATACCGCCATGTTTTTCCTATCTATTCCTAAAATACTTTGTTCACTAACCTATGGTAAGTAGTATTTTCATTTTTCAAACAAAATGGAATAACATTATGGCAATAAGTTCATCAGGGAGTAATGATGAAGTGTTTTCCCTACCTTCGAGATTCATCTTAAAGTAGCTATAACCTAGAATATTTATGCATAAAACTCAATAGTTCGTGGCCTGAAGTAGCATTACTAAGTTGATAAATCCTGGGCAAAGGAATGTGGTCCTTTGGTTAACGTTTATTCAAATCTGTGAAATCCACACACATTCTCCATTTGTTGTTTTTCTTTTTTACCATAACAACATTATCTAACCAATCTGAATATTTCACATCTTCAATGAATGAGGCTTTCTAAATCTTCTTAACCTCCTAGATAGCCTGGTTCTTCTCGAGGATAAATACTCTACACCTTTCCTTTAATGGATTGGATTCCTTATTGACGTTGAGCTCATGGAAAATGAGATTAGGATCAATAACAAGCATCTCCTCATGACTCCAAGAGAACACGTGTTTTCTCTATCCTAGGAATGCCACTAGCTCTTGTTTAGGAATAGGTTCTTGCGTTGATCCTACCTGTGTAATTCATTCTGGATTGCCATCGTCTAAGATGATATTCTCCATTGCTTCCATAATTTGGCCTTTTACCAACTTTGTCACCTCTCTTGGATCTAAGGTTTCCACCTTAGATTTTCTATTGGGATCAGTAATGTCCACTTAGTAAATGGTTATCTACTTCTTTATTTCATCCAGATCCTCTTGCTCAGTAAATTAGTAATAGCATTCTCGAGCTACTTTTTGATCACCCTTCACCACACCTAGTCCAAAGTTGGTCGAGAACTTCAAACACTGATGGACTGTTGAGGGAACTGCATTAAACTTCTTCAATCCTAGTCTGCTCATGATGACATTATAAGACGACTACACCTCCTTATCCATCACAAAGAAATGAACTTTCTCAGTTCGACTTGCTGGATAGGTGCCGAGAAACACCTACATCTTGATTGTGCCCAAAGGATAAACATTCTCACCAAAAAAGACGATAAAAGGTATATGGTATGGATCTAGTTGACTAAGCTTCAAATCCATCTTATGAAAATAGGAATTTAACATGATATCTCTTGAGCTACCATTGTCAATCAACATCTTGGAAAGAATTGTGTCATGGTAACTAAATTTGACCACTCGAGGGTCGTCATGGGGGTAGAGGACTCCTGACAAGTCAGTTTTGGAAAACCCAATTACTAACATTTCTTTATTCACCTTCCTTAGCCTATCTTCTTCAGTTAGATTGATCCTCTCGATGTAAGAACAATCTAGAGACTCATTGAGGTAATATTTTCCCTCATTAGTGTGATATCCACCTCTAACATATCCACATATAATCATCTAACAAGTGTAAATACCTCATGCTCTAGTTGCTTAGTTTTTTTAGGGAAGTCAAGATCATTTTCAGGATTATCTTAATGATTTATTTTCTTCTCTTCCGTTGGATTACATAGAGATTTTGACCTACACCGAGCTCCTCTGTCATCCTACCAATCAAGAAACTTGCCCAATTTTCCTCGTCGAATGAGGATTTCTATCTCATTTTGTAGAACAAAATAATGATCTGTAGTATGTCCATGGTCCTTATAAAATTCATAGTATGTGGATATGTTATTCACAGTAATATTTTTATTTTATTAATCAGGATATTTTATTTTATATAAAAAAAATTCAATTGATACTATATTTAAAAATATTTTAGTTTGGTTTGAAATCGAATAAAAAATTTAATTTAAAATTTAAATGGTACTTGGACATTTTGTAATGGTTTAACTATGTAAAGTTGACAATTTTGAATTAAAGTGGGATATAGTAATGTCTGTTAGATTATGCTCCAAGATAAGGTTTGAGAGAGAGTCTACGTAAGGAATATTAGGTTGATTTCAAGTGTGAGAAGAGCAAATAGACAGGCCAAAAACGAAATCTAAAGAGGTAAAAACAAGGAATGAAAAGAGTCACTTTATAGTTTTCTAGATCTTCATTTTGAGTGTTTTCAGATGACATTTGAGAAAAAATAAAATATATGCCTAACCCAATTTTTCATTTGGAATCAAAATCATAAGTCACATTGCTGATTTGGATTTTGTTTAAATCAAATTTTTCTAAATTTCTAAAATAGGCCTACAATTCTAGATTTTGTCTTACAGAAGGTAGTATCGTTATCCTGTTATTAATTTAGTGTGATACACATATTCAACCTTAATTGTATAGTTATATCCATGCTATGTGTCGCATGTATATTTAGTATATGCTCGTATAATGTTTTCGTTATTGAACCCGTTTTTAAGTGTTATTTCCGCGCCGTGAAGTTTTGGCAATGAAACTATTTGATTTTATAAGCATGTTGGGTTATAGAAACTGGGTAGAAAACATGTACATTTGATTTATGGGAATTGAATCTAAAATCTATTTGAATTGAGAATATGATATTATGATGAATATTATTGGAGAATGCATAAGTGTTCCTTAGGCAAACCACCGTCTAGATGGGGTGTTCTCTCTATGATTTTGTTGATTATCCAAAGACTAGACCATGGAGCCCAATTGTCGAGTATGAAAAGTATTACTATTGGGGTGATGACAAGATTTTATATTAGTGATTCCATGTTATGATAGGCCATGTAACCAAGTTATGTTATTTATTTTGGGGGGCCATTGGATTGTTTCTAGGATAATTGACTGGATAGTGGATGGTAGTCCATACCGTACTGTGAAAAGTGTGGTGGTAATTTTGATATGGGATCTTGAGTTGTGTAGAACATGTGGTGAGAAAATAAGTTATGATTACATTACTAGATTTTTAGTTGAGTGTTCATTTAACATACATTCTTTTATATGATGCACACTCACACGAGTATTTGTGGTTACACTTGGAGCATTTATAAAAGCTATTGAGTTTCTCGCTCACCACCATAGTTTGTTGTATTTCAGGTTTGATGTCGGGTGATATTTATGGCATAATTTGGATTGGGATAGTGATTAGGGGCTCTTGATATTTATTCTCAAAATTTAAATGGATCGCTTTGTTTATTATAAATTGTTTTGTAAAATGACGTTTGAGATTTAATAAAATAGAGACATTCTATTTGGTTGATTTATATATTTATGCTTCCACAAATTTATACGCAGTGTAAGTACTATATTTGCATAGAAAAATTCTCTAATTTATGAATATTTTTCAGTAACCCCTCACGGGGTGTCGCAAAGTGGTTTTAGAGCATAGGTTATTCGTGTTCTCGAGTTAAGGGGTAATGGTTCGTTACATTTTTCGTTGAGATATATTTTATTTATGTTGTTTCTTATTTGGGAGATGTCAAAATTTATGATTAAATTTAATGCAAGAAAATTTTGTGTGAATTTTGAGGACGAAATTCCTTTTGTAGGGGGAAGAATGTAATACCCCGTTATTTTGAGGGCTTATTTATGAATATTATATAATATTTCAGTAATATTATTTTTTTTATTAATCGAGATATTTTATATTTAGTATAAATATTTGTATTAATATTATATTTAAAAAAATTAGTTTGGTTTGAAATCGAATCAAACATTTAGTTTTAATTTTAAATGGTATTTGGACATTTTGCAATTGTTTATATATTGTAATTCGACAATTTTCAATTAAAGGGCAATATAATAAGATGTGTGAGCTTACAGCTACTAATCTTCTTCCTCCAAATTCATCCTTAGCTTCTTTATTTTGCTACTAATTCGTAGCTTCTTTAATTTAGGTTTGTCAACTTTAACAAAATCTTATTTTTCTGATATCATATGATCAGTCATGTGGTTTACAAATATAAATATACAAGTTTCTAACTTTCCACATTTCCAGCACCATTGGATAGAGAGTTAGAGAAATATTTAATCTATGTATAATCATAACTGATATTCTTATGTATTCACAAATACATAGGAATCTTTGTCATTGATATTAGAGCTTTGTTAAAAAGGTTAGTATGTGTGTTACGTTATTTTGAAAAACAAACATGCATGTTACTTTGTTTATTGAAGTTTAGTATGTTCTATTTATTTTTATATATGTGTGTTAAATTAGTTCTTATATAATTATTGTGTGCTACCACGAATTGAAACACTGATATTTTGAGCTTCGTTTTACTTTTCATAAAACCCCTATACCTATTATTGTTTCAAAATCCATACTTATGTTTGCCGTTAAAGCTATTTGATTAGCAAAAGGCGTTCATGAAACTGGTTTTATGCACCTAAAACAAAATAATAGTAGGTCTTAGGTACTAATGAAATATAAAAGGGAAGAACATAATGTTGACATTTCTTTTCAATGCTTAGCGCAATGGTCAGTTAAATACGAATCTATGTAAAATAATAATTTACATATTGATAAAAAATCAAAAAATGATATTAATAAAATTAGTTATACTTTAAATAGTTTAACTGGTATTATTTTTGGAAAGGTGAAGAGAAATGAAAAACATCTAATCATAAATTAAAACTATGTAGAAAAGAAATTAGACTGTATTGAATTCAGATCAAATAAAGTTGATCAAAAAATTAGTCAACTAGGATTAGTCTCAAATACAGACTTAAAAGAAGAAACGAAACAAAAATTAAAAATCTATTAATAAAAATAGATAATCATAATCAACCAGAACACCCTAGAATGAATCATGTAGGTGATAATGAAATCACTAGATTACATTATGGTACATAAGAAATTAAAACTCTTCAAACAGGAGAATTTAATTTCACTGAATATATAAACGTTATAGAAATACGAGACTAGTGGACATATTTATATAAACACCCTAGTTTAAATATCTCTAAATGTAATAAACTAATTGAACAAATAGAAACCATGTATTTGAAACATGGAAAAGTATTGCAACATTTTGAGTATGAAATAAACCAATATTCATCTGATGAAAAAGAAAATGATCTGCCACATATAGAAAACACTATAAGTGATGGAAAGAGAAAAGTTGAAGAACCACTAACAGAATTCCATAACATAGAGGAATTTGAACAATTTATGCAAAACCCTACAATAGAAAAAGAAGATTTTGTTAAAGTTGGCAATACTTATACAAGTGGAATTAAAGAAGAGGAACCGAATCCTTTTTTCCTAAAGAGAGATGATCTGAATAAACATAATGTATCACAAAATGGAATTTATCTTGATCAAAGGCATATACCTTTTAAGGATCAAGAATAAAACATTGATGAATGGGCAGAATCCATGTCCATACTCATCACACACTATAAAAAAAGGTGGTCTAAAGAATTTTTTTTAGACTACTTAGTTGCAACACTTGAAGGAGACGTGTTACAGTGGCTACAACAATGGGAAAAATGTGAAGAACGAAAATAGCAAAAAACTGAACTTCTACAAAATTTCAAAACTTTTGATGAAATATTAAAAGATTTTGTGAGATTAATAAAAGAAAATATAATAGGATATAGTCTGTAACAACCCGTACTTTTGGAGACGATTAAATTCCATAATTGGATATAAATTGGAATTTGGGGAATTTTCCTAAATAGTAATTTTTTGGGATTTTCAAGGATTGAATGATTTTCGATGGGTGCCGTAATTATTTTTGGGACTGTCTAGGTCGAAATATTTTAATTATATGTCGTTGTTGAGTAAAGCGACACGAGGTAAGATTTTTAATTGGAAAACCCGCATTTATTTATTTTAGGTTGGAATAGTGATTTGCGGTCAAGTACCTCATATGCGAATTTCGACTACGCCGTGAGTCTCGGAATGTCCGAGATAGTCGGAAAAGAGTGTCCGATTGTCGAAAATGAGTTTCGGGTAATTTTAGAGGTAAAAGTAACTCGTAATTGGGTAAACGAGTCGTTTTTGGGTTTTAAGGGGTAAAACCATTTTCTTCCTATTTAAAGACGGGGAGAGGGAAAGAAAAGAGAAAGAAAGAAAGAAAAGAGAGAGAAGAGAGAGAGGAAGAAGAAAAGAGGAAGAAATGGGAGATCTCGGGCCAACTCCGCCGAATTCGACTCGAGAACGTCGGATTTTATCCACGAGGCAAGTGTTTACTTGCTTTATTTATATTTTTGCATAAATATCGCATACCGTAGTTTGGTATAAGCAAACCCTAATGGTTTTTGGGTGGGTTATAGTGGATAAAACGGGTTTTTGGGAGTTAAAACAATTAAACCCCAAATAATATTTCAATTTGTGGAACTTAGGTTTTAATCTAAATTAATTGGTGGTTTTGGGTTCTAGGATGTTTAGAACCCTTAATATATGTGTATTTGTAGTTGGATTAGGTTGTAGGACGTTGGGTGAGGCGACAAAAGCTTGGGAGAAGCTTTAATGGCCGAAATCGTCTCGGAGAAGATGATGAATAGTAACCCATCACTTTAGGGGCCTTTTTGGCCAGGAAAACAATTGATTTAGCTTTCGGACAAAACATGAAAGTTGTAGATATTTTTGATACGGTCACGTGAGCACCAACCGCGTATTGTTATGATTTTTATACGATTTGATATGATTTTTACAAGATGACAACTCCAGGTTGAAATCATTAACTCGGAAATCAAATCGGGAATTGGAAAATTTACGGCTAGAATTAAGTCGTAGATGTTCGGGATAATTTTTGGGGTAGTTTAGAAACCCCGAAAATGAATTTGGGTTGTTGGTTAAGGGAATTGAGGAATTAAAGTTTTGTGGACCTGGTGTGACCGTTCGACCGCGCC
The DNA here is from genome assembly GCA_949130495.1 of Sambucus nigra. Lineage (NCBI taxonomy): Eukaryota > Viridiplantae > Streptophyta > Magnoliopsida > Dipsacales > Adoxaceae > Sambucus > Sambucus nigra. Next base: position 649,656,756 of record OX422208.1, read on the forward strand.
CCTATGGCCGGTTGATCGCGTCAAGGAGAAAGGACCTACAACTTTGTTTCGTAGGCTTGTTTACAACCCGCGGTCGACCGGGGGTATAAGACCGGTCGACCGGTGCCCTGTTTTCAGCCCATGATTTTGGAGATTAGGATTATTTCTCCTTTTGGAGTTTAATGTCTAAGGCCCTTCCAAATTAGAAATTATGGAGGGTTATGTCCTAAAGGACTTGAGGAATTGGGAATTTATATATGTGCATATTCACTTAGAGTGAATTGGTATAATTGGAGATATCCAAATCAATCCGTAGATGGGATTTAAGTATGTATTATTTATTAAAGAAAGAAAATACTTTGGGTTTAGTATCATTCTTATATGAATGCATTATTATGATTCCTGGAGGAAATCTTTTGGATTATTGGTCATCGCTAGATGATATAGGCCATTATGGCCGTTTATATATTCTAGGAGGACTATATGGTATGCATATATATTATGTGAATAAAGTATATATATATGATAAGATGGAAATGATTTTGAAAATATAAAAATGAATATTATCAAAATGGAAAGATAAATGATTTTCATAATTGATAAATTATGGTTACACACCTCCCTAAATCGCTATCATAAGGGAAGTTGTGCGCGTTGTGGTGAAGCCTTCCTAGATATTGAGCAGGTTGGATATAGTCCCTAGGCCATATGGGCATTTATTTGTTTTTCTGCGCTGGTTAGGGGATTCTAGGTGTGGTCCTGACTTTCCCGCAGGCAATATAGCCGCTTCCCATCGTTGGTAGGTTCCCAGGTCTTGTTGTATAGATAGGCCCGGGAAGATGATAGCCATTTAGGGGCACATCCAGTGGGGAAACCCGGAGGGGCGGTTTTAGATTTATTGAAGCAATTCATGATAATGGATTGGCTTTAATTTACATTTCCTGAGTATAAAAAGGGAAATGGGATAAAGGAAAAGCATTTTTATGATAATAAAATTGGCTTTTAAAGGTATATGATTTGTTAAAGCAATTCATGATAATGAATTGGCTTTCATATTTACATTTCCTGAGTATAAAAATGGAAATGGGAAATTTTGAGAAAAATAAAGGTATTGATAAATACTGTGTATATGAATCCTCAGTCCGGGAGATAGATCCGGATGGTTATGGTAAAATATGAATATGTATATATAAATGGATGAATCGAGTGCCTAGGGTCTAATGGATTCCGATGATCGACCTTGCCGCATAGTAGTGTATCGGGGGGTTCCTTGTTTGGATTTCTCTTTGCGAGGCACCCCACGCACGAATATGGCAGTGTGTTGAGACTGGGGAGAAGTTTAATCCTTAGTGCTCTTATATTATAAATGTTTATGGTATATATATATATTTATATATATCTTTCTGTACTGAGGGACTGGCGGATCCCAACGATCGATCGTGCCGCATAATAGTGTATCGGGGGGGGGGGAGGTTCCTTGTTTGGATTTCGCTTTGCGAGACACCCCATGCACGAACATGGCATAGAGTTGAGACTGGGGTTGAAGTTTAGCCCTGAGTACATTGTTCGGACTATCTAGGGTAGATAGTGGTGGGGTGATAGACTAGTTTAGCAGGGTAGCTTGACTAGAATGTTTTAGATAGATGCGCTAGAAGTGCACTATTAGCGGAGAGGTGAGGGGTATCTCATGGGAGTGCGATACCAATTTAAATATGAGATAAAACTATTTTTCTAAAAATAATGCATTTATGCGCTTGCAAAATATTTTCAAAATTCAGGCTCTGACCCATTTATCTACTTTTCCTTTCTTGCTATATTATATATATATACATAGGTGTCCAGACATAGGGACGCCTAGAAGACAATTCCTTCGAGTCAGACGTCAGCTGCAGCAACTGTGGATACGTGCAGGTTTTTGATAGCCGCTTCCATCCTTGTACTCTAGATAGGAGGTATTGTATAAATATTCGGGCCAATGGTCCAATTGCATTTATTTACTCTTTCAGTACTTCATTCGTTATGGTTGTATATTTTAACCGAGTGTTCGGTTATTTTATTTCATTTCATTTTCATTTCAGTTCATTTACGCATTAACTTGTGGATGTTTTATTTTAATCGTTAAAAAGAGTAGTTAAGTAAAAGTTTTTAACACTCGCCTAATAGGATATTAGTAATTAAATGGATTTTCGACAGTGATGCTAAGAATGATCCATATGTGACTCCTGTTTTAATATGATATAGGAGTGATCGCCCGGTATCCAATTAGGTGGATTGTCACAGATGGTTTCAGAGCATCAGGTTCTAGTGTCCTTAGGAATCTGTGCGGACATACTACGCTTTCAGTGTTGCTCTCATTTGTTACACAGCCTCATGACTAGGATTGTTGATTTCTATTATGAGATTTCATTCTCCTGCCATATTATGAGATTATAGAAATCTTTTCCGCGCTCGTTTGAGAATCGTGTGCGGAGCTTGAATGGTAGCAGGAGGTGAGGCTTAACTGGAGCAACTGGTAGAAGGTTGGGATTAGGACCATAGTAGAGGTCACTCTCCTTATGGTGATTGTTAAGGATTTTGGCGGCGACTACTAAATAATGGTAGTTAGGATTACTGTAGTACCGCTGAAGTTGAGAGTGGTACTAAAGTCGAATTCCTCATGGAAATTGAGGGTTCGAAAGGGATCTTACGGATAGTTCTAACCGCGAGTCCCCATGATTCAGTATGAATGAGAAGAATGCTATTTTGGGTTATTCACATAAGGTTCGGCTAGAGGCCGACAGTGAATAAAGGCGAAGATGTTGTTATGAGTTCTACCTCAATTGAGGAGGTATATTTGGCGTGACTAGATAAAGTCGCGTTATTAGTTAGCCCTGGACTCGTGTGTGTAATTTGAGTTATGGCTGTCACGATAACATAATATCATGTGTGTTTATGTGTTTTTCCGCAATAGCGGAATTTTATTTTCCTTCATTCGCCATAGAGGCAGGTGTTGATATATTGTGTATATATATGTATATCTATCTATATATCTATCTATCTATCTATATATATATATATATATATATATATATATATATGGGTTGTGTGATTATATGTCTATACGAGTATGGTATTATGGTGATTATATATTGTTATTGGTATTTTCGGAGCGATAGCAGGCTAATGATGGCAAGACTATCGTGTCCATGGTTCCTCGAGGGAACATGTTATTGTTGCGGTGTCTCACCTAGATATAGGTTGAGTTGACCTTATTTGTTATGGGTTAATGGAACTTCGAGGATAAGAGGTTTCCTTATCGTGATTTGGATATATGGCGACCTTATATATAAAATTTAAGGCTGCAGTATTTGTTTTGAGCTGTAAGATTAAGCTCATTACTATTTGCGCAAGGACTTAAAAATTGAGTGCGAACGCTGGGTGGTGTGACTCTTAGTTAGAGATAGGAGTTCAGACCAATTTTTTTGTTGGATTAGGGGATAGGGATATCCCAGTTTCATGTTGAAATAACGGAACTCCATAACCAATGAAGTCAAGGGTTAATGTGTGGAGGGGTTCCTTGTTTGGATTTCGCTTTGCGAGACACTCCACACATGACTCTTAACGGCATCGGGAGTTGAGAGTTGTTATAGGATGCAAGGATTTCGGTTAGTCTTATAGTGTGGATGAACCACTATAGACTATGAGCCCTGTGATGATGGTATGTTAATGGAGATATGGTGCTATGGAAAAGCACTAAAGTGGTCCTCTCGCCACAAGTGGGTGGGTGAGGTTGGACTTAGAGAAATTGGTTTGAGGATAATAACCAGCCTTAATGAAAAGGCAAATTTTGAGAAGATACATTTTGGGTATTATGTTTGTGACACTTTCTACAGAAAGTGGGCAGTTCGGTTGATTAGGTTTCCTTCTATATGGGTGGAAGGATAAGATACTAGAAATGCGTTCGTAGGTTAGCATAGGCAAGATTTAGGATGTCCCGCTGGTGTGCTTTGGGCCGTTACATCTCGATGATCGACGACGCGAGGGAGTAGTGTAACAGGAGGGTTCCTTGTTTGGATTTCGCCTTGGCGAGACGTCCCACACACGAAAACGAGCAAATGTCGGGATTCGAGAGAGGACTTGGGCACTAGGGACATATTTAGGATACTCGTTTCGCTTAGGTAGGGTAACGCTTAGACCGTAGCATTAGTAGGATGTAGACTCGCTAGAGTTAGTGGAGCCGACATTAGGAGAATTGATTTCGCGGGTTGGGAGGACCCATATATGAGTATTACACTGAGGAAAGGAGACCCTTATTGGGAGCGAGTGTTACGTGTCTGACGTTCACTATATATGTGCAGATGTGCACAAGTTAGAAAGGTGTATGGGCACCTTGGTAAGATGGTTTTATATACCGCATGAAATAGAATGGGCATAGTATATAAGGTTGAAATTCATGCCGATAGGCATTATAGATGATGGATATTATGTGACGAATTAGAGTCACTTTATGATTGCAGTAGCCGCATAGTGTATGGTTGAGAACCATTGGGTTAGTACCGTTCCCCTTGAGGTATTAGGATTTGGAGTGATCCTAGGATTGGTGGTGTAGGTCGTATCTGAATTTCGAGGATGAAATTCCGTTGTAAGGGGGGGTATGTAACAACCCGTCCTTTTGGAGACGATTAAATTCCATAATTGGATATAAATTGGAATTTGGGGAATTTTACTAAATAGTAATTTTTGGGATTTTCAAGGATTGAATGATTTTCGATGGGTGCGGTAATTATTTTTGGGACTGTATAAGTCGAAATATTTTAATTATATGTCGTTGTTGAGTAAAGCGACACGAGGTAAGATTTTTAATTGGAAAACCCGCATTTATTTATTTTGGGTTGGAATAGTGATTTGCGGTCAAGTACCTCAGATGGAAATTTTGAATGCGCCGTGAGTCTCGGAATGTCTGAGATAGTCGGAAAAGAGTGTCCGATTGTCGAAAATGAGTTTCGGGTAATTTTAGAGGTAAAAGTAACTCGTAATTGGGTAAACGAGTCGTTTTGGGGTTTTAAGGGTTAAAACCCTTTTCTTCCTATTTAAAGACGGGGAGAGGGAAAGAAAAGAGAAAGAAAGAAAGAAAAGAGAAAGAAAGAAAGAAAAGAGAGAGAAGAGAGAGAGGAAGAAGAAAAGAGGAAGAAATGGGAGATCTCGGGCCAACTCCGCCGAATTCGACTCGAGAACGTCGTATTTTATCCACGAGGCAAGTGTTTACTTGCTTTATTTATCTTTTTGCATAAATATCTCATACCGTAGTTTGGTATAAACAAACCCTAATGGTTTTGGGGTGGGTTATAGTGGATAAAATGGGTTTTTGGGAGTTAAAACAATTAAACCCCAAATAGTATTTCAATTTGTGGAACTTAGGTTTTAATCTAAATTAATTGGTGGTTTTGGGTTCTAGGATGTTTAGAACCCTTAATATATGTGTATTTGTAGTTGGCTGAGGTTGTAGGACGTTGGGTGAGGCGACAAAAGCTTGGGAGAAGCTTTAATGGCCGAAATCGTCTCGGAGAAGACGATGAATAGTAACCCATCACTTTAGGGGCCTTTTTGGCCAGGAAAAGAATTGATTTAACTTTCGGACAAAACACGAAAGTTGAAGATCTTTTGGATACGGTCGCGTGGGAACTGACTGCGTATTGTTATGATTTTTCTACGATTTGATATGGTTTTTACAAGATGACAACTCCGGGTTGAAATCATCAACTCGGAAATAAAATCGGGAATAGGAAAATTTACGACTAGAATTATTGTCGTAGATGTTCGAGATAATTTAGAAACCCCGAAAATGAATTTGGGTTGTTGGTTAAGGGAATTGAGGAATTAAAGTTTTGAGGACCGGGTGTGACCGGTCGACCGCGCCCCAATGGTCGGTCGACCGCGTCAAGGAGAAAGGGCCTACTGCTTTGTTTCGTAGGCTTATTTACAACCCGCGGTCGACTGGGGGTATAAGACCGGTCAACCAATGCCCTGTTTTCAGCCCAGGATTTTGGAGATTAGGATTATTTCTCCTTTTTGAGTTTAATGTTTAAGGCCCTTCCAAATTAGAAATTATGGAAGGTTATGTCCTAAAGGACTTGAGGAATTGGGAATTTATATATGTGTATATTCACTTAGAGTGAATTGGTATAATTGGAGATATCCAAATGAATCCGTAGATCGGATTTATGTATGTATTATTTATTAAAGAAAGAAAATACTTTGGGTTTAGTATCATGCTTATATGAATGAATGATTATGATTCCTGGAGGGAATCTTTTGGATTATTGGTCATCGCTAGATGATATACACCATTATGGCCATTTATATATTCTAGGAGGACTATATGGTATGTATATATATTATGTGAATAATGTATATATATATGATAAGACGGAAATGATTTTCAAAATATAAAAATGAATATTTTCAAAATGGAAAGATAAATGATTTTCATAATTGATAAATTATGGTTACACACCTCCCTAAATCGCTATCATAAGGGAAGTTGCGCGCGTTGTGGTGAAGCCTTCCTGGCTATTGAGCAGGTTGGATATAGTCCCTAGGCCATATGGGCGTTTATTTGTTTTTCTGCGCTGGTTAGGGGATTCTGGGTGTGGTCCTTACTTTCCCGCAGGCAATATGGCCGCTTCCCGTCATTGGTAGGTTCCCAGGTTGGCTTGTATAGATAGGCCCTGGAAGATGATAGCCATTTAGGGGTGCGTCCAGTGGGGAAACCCGGAGGGGCGGTCTTAGATTTATTAAAGAAATTCATCATAATGGATTGGCTTTAATTTACATTTCCTGAGTATAAAAAGGGAAATGGGATAAAGGTTTGGCTTCAGTAACACTCCCGGATGGAAGAAGGGATGTGGAAGCATGATTTGACCAAAGCATTTTCATGTTAATGGAAATGGCTTTGGGTACATTTCCTGAGTATAAAAAGGAAATTGGAATGACATAAAGGAAAATAATTTTTATGATAATAAAATTGGCTTTTAAAAGGTATATGATTTGTTAAAGGAATTCATGATAATGAATTGGCTTTCATATTTACATTTCGTGAGTATAAAAAGGGAAATGGGAAATTTTGAGAAAAATAAAGGTATTGATAAATACTGTGTATATGAATCCTCAGTCCGGGAGATAGATCCGGATGGTTATGGTAAAATATGAATATGTATATATAAATGGATGAATCGAGTGCCTAGGGTCTAATGGATCCCGACGATCGACCTTGCCGCATAGTAGTGTATCCGGGGGGTTCCTTGTTTGGATTTCGCTTTGCGAGACACCCCAAGCACGAATATGGCAGTGTGTTGAGACTGGGGAGAAGTTTAATCCTTAGTGCTCTTATATTATAAATGTTTATGGTATATATATATATATATATATATATATATATATATCTTTCTGTACTGAGGGACTGGCGGATCCCGACGATCGACTGTGTCGTATAGTAGTGTATCGGGGGGGGGGGGTTCCTTGTTTAGATTTCGCTTTGTGAGACACCCCATGCACGAACATGGCACGGCGTTGAGACTGGGGTGAAGTTTAGCCCTTAGTACATTGTTCGGACTATCTTGGGTAGATAGTGGTGGGGTGATAGACTAGTTTAGCAGGGTAGCTTGACTAGAATGTTCTAGATAGATGCGCTAGGAGTCCACTATTAGCAAAGAGGTGAGGGGTATCTCATGGGAGTGCGATACCAATTTAAATATGAGATAAAACTATTTTTCTAAAAATAATGCATTTATGCACTTGCAAAATATTTTCAAAATTCGGGCTCTGACCCGTTTATCTACTTTTCCTTTCTTGCTATATTATATATATATATATATATATATATATATATATATATATATATATATATATATATATATATATATATATATATATATATATAGATAGGTGTCCGGACACAGGGACGCCTAGATGACAATTCCTTCGAGTCAGACGTCAGCTGCAGCAGTTGTGGATACGTGAAGGTTTTTGATAACCGCTTCTATCCTTGTACTCTAGATAGGAGGTACTGTATAAATATTCGGGCCAATGGTCCAATTGCATTTATTTACTCTTTTAGTACAGCATTCGATATGGTTGTATATTTTGACCGAGTGTTCGGTTATTTTATTTCATTTCATTTTCATTTCAGTTCATTTACGCATTAACTTGTGGATGTTTTATTTTAATCGTTAAAAAGAGTTGTTAAGTAAAAGTTTTTAACGCTCGCCTAATAGGATATTAGTAATTAAATGGATTTTCGACAGTGATGCTAAGAATGATCCATATGTGACTCCTGTTTTAATATGATATAGGAGTGATCGCCCGGTATCCAATTAGGCGGGTTGTTACATAGTGGAGAACACAGAATCCTAGAGGATGCACATTACATATTCTCTAAACTACAATTATGTAATATATGTCAATTTGAAAATTTTGTTGAACTATGTAAAAAAGACTATTTCAAAATCCATCCACCAGATAAGAAATACTGGCTGGACAAACTTTTTTTTTAAACTCCCAAACCTATGGGATGAAATATCTTTAAAACTTTATTCTGATTGGTTAAATCAAGGAAGATAATATTGGATTCCGTATTAATTGGGTATTAAGACAAATATCTGAGAAATGGGTAGATGTAAAAGCCAAAAAGAAAGTAAAATAAAATAAATCACAAAATCCAAAGCTAGATATAAATGTTGTGATAAAATTTTAAAACAAAATTGGAAAATACGATGTAATCCACCAAGATTTTTAAAACATCAAGAAAAAGAAAATTCAGATGGAAACCTTGGAAAAAGAAATCATATTTCTCAAAAAATAAGAAATACATTAGAAAAAAAGAAATTTTATAATAAAATCACAAAAAGAAATGTAAATGTTACATATGTAATGAAGAATGACATTATGCATCAGAATGCCCAAAGAAAGGGAAAAGTGCAAAAAGAATGATAAAATTTCATGAAAAACAATAATTTGAAGTATGTTTTGGGGATGAATTTATAGATATTTTTTATAATAAAGAAATATTATATGAACTAGAATCAGAGTCAGAATCATCTGACGATGAAATCATATTTATGTATAATACGGCAGAAATACAAGATAGTAGTGAAAGTAAGAGAAAAACACTAACTCTTAAAGACGTTATTGGTGAAGAAATAACTTTTACTAATGAACAATTACCAGAATTAGAAAACAAAAGACAATTTATTGAAAAAGAAGATATCTATAAATTACCTAAGTTCAAAATAGTCCTAATAAGAATATTTGAGAAATTTAATGGAAACACCACTACTGGATCAACTGATGGAGAAACAAAAGAAATTACACTATTTGATAAAAAGAAAATAAAACACTCGAAGAAAAAACATCCAAAAAGAAAATATATTCATATTGGATTAATTCAAATATATATCACTGCCTTATTTAGAGAAGTTATGGATACATCTGTAGCGATTTTGGTCTTAGACAAAATATTCAATTAACTGAAATCATAGGAGGAATACAATCCAATTTAGTTAATGGAGTTATATGTTTTAACTTAAAACCTCATTTATTTATTTCAATTAAGGATCCAAATATTGACGATTCTGTCAAAATAAAAATCTAAACTAAGGGAATAGGAATGAAAGACACTTCCAGAAATATATCAATGCATTGGAAAATAATGCATGAATGGACTGTAACAACCCAGGTTTTTGAGCGACTATTTTATATTATTTTGCCTGATGGGATATTTTATAAAATAGAGGAAGTTTGAGTAAATATTATTTCCCGTGATATTAAGGGATAATATTTACTACGTTTTGTCTATTTATCATTATGAGAAGGTAAATAGCATTATACTGTGTATTATTGCGTTGTTATATGTAAAACGACGACTATGACTCATATTTAAATTGGAGTATAATTAATGAAGTAAAATGAAATTTGAACACAAAAACACAGTTCACGTTATTCCGAATGCCAAAATAGGGGTGCGATTGTTTTTAGAATAGTCGAGATAGTCAAAATAAGTGCCACATTGTATTTTTGAGTTTCGGGCACTTTTAACAGGTTATGACTTGTGACGACCCGCTACAAATAATAACGGGTGGACAACCCTATACTACATAAACCACGTATCTCAGATGGTACAGTCTCAACATCAATAACTAAACACTATAATATAAGGCTAACTACCCGAAATCATAAAGTGCGAATTGCGAAAAATTTAAAACTTTTATTTTTAACAATAACAACAAAACCAATAATGCACACAACTAATAATATATATCTAACCATGATGTGAAATGTGCATGCTCCAATAATAAGAGAGTACAATACATTGTACAACAAACATCTCAATAATGAAATACCCGAATATGCTGTCGGGTAACAGACAATACAATAATCTGATAAATAGAATATGAAAGTGTTAATTTACAGCACTTGATTACTAACTCAATACAACTGAATCCTAATCTAGATGTACAATAGATAGGAATCGACTAAAGCAAAGTGCCGCAACAGTTTGCTGCTACTAAGCTCCACGAATCCTGAATGGATGAATATCAAAAGCGTCCTTGAGGAAGAACACTTGAAGTAATACAATATATACATGGAGGAGGAAAATATAAACGGGTCAGAGCCCGAGTTTTGAAAAGCAGTTTATAGCAAGTGTATTAAAATGCATAATAATTATAAATGCATTATTACATGATTTAGCTGGAATCGAGCTCTCCATAAAAACCATCTCACCTCTCAACTACAACGCGCACTAAGCGTATGCACGTGATGTCCAAATGGATGCCCGATTCTATTTAGGTAAGAGGATTCTACCTTAACCCAAAAGAAGTATTTAAGTGAAACCGTATAACCTATGTCCCAATCTACATTTATCTCAAATATCTTTAAGTTAAATGCTTTATCTTTAATTTAATAATTACAGTTATCTTTATAATGTTCATTTGTTGAACATATAAAGTTACATGATCCAATCATGTCCACATCATCACAATAAATCCACAATCTCAATTACTAGAATTTATATTCTACTGATGCCCATATAAGGCATGATACCATATACATAATTATTATAGATGAGTTATTAGCATCAAGAGTTAAGGACTAAACTCCTCCCGATTTTCAACACAGTGCCGCGTTTCGTGCATGGGACGTCTCGTCGAGGAGAAATCCAAACAAGGACCCCCCCCGTTACACTACTCCTGACCGTATCGATCCTCGGGGCTCATTATGCCCTCAAAGAAAGATGCATGTAACCAAAATGATTTTTGTCCAATTTTAATTAATGAATATTCCCAATTCTCAACAGTACACGGCGTTTCATGCGTGGGACGTCTCGCCGAAGAGAAATCCAAACAAGGAACCCCCCCGTTACACTACTCCTGGCACTGTCAATTGTCGGGATAGGTGATTTAGATATATATAATTATGTGCATTATGGACTAAACTTATCCCCGAGTTCCAACATTGCACTGCGGTTCGTGCGTGGGACGTCTCGACGAGGCGAAATCTAAACAAGGAACCCCCTCGATACACTAATCCTGGAAATGTAGGTCATTGAGGTCCATAATGCCCTTGACAACCAAATACAAACACAAGCAATAATAACCATCCAACCGAGCTATAACTCGAGGGATGCAGGCTCACATGCTATCATCTTCCAGAAGCCCATATACGTAGCAAACTGGGGCCACCTGGTGGGGTTCAACGACACCCACCTCGTGATCAACTCACGCACACGACGTCCCGGGAAGCGGTCATAGTTCCTAACCGGCAAGTGAGAGCGTCACATACCCCCGACCTCTCAACCCCAAAATAAATAGATATATATATCATAAATGTCATTTGCTGACCACAAAGGACAACCATGACCTGGGGAATATCCACATCCTTCTTTTCTAGTCAGAATGCTCACCCTCTACACACGAAACATCCCAATGATAGCAAAGAGGGGGTTTGCTTAACATGTATATACACCTTCATATAAGGTATACATATATCCCACATAATAAAGATATACCATTTTATATAAGGTATGCCTGCAACATCATATTCATTTTCATATTCATTATACGTTCTTAGGCGTAATTTGATTAACATCATTTTTATAGTATATTTCTTCTCAAGATATACTAACCCTCCACCTCGCACATTAACCCCACTTAGTATATGCTATACTAATTCTCGCTTGAATCTCTCATGTCACTTCTAGTATGAATTGTCTCTCAATTCTTTTTAAGTTAAGGATATTTTATATCCTATTACACCTCAATTAGCATTTCTCATTGTATGAGATATCTCCTAAGTCAATCATCAATAAGGATATTTCGATATCCATATGCACATCAAATAGCATTAATTATTTTCCATTCACTATAGGGTTCAATTCATTTTATGAACCTCTCTAAAGTTATCCCATTTGGGATTGGATTCTAAAATCCATTATCTCTATATTTGTCTCATTAATTCACATAATTATAATTATCATCTCGAAGTCGAATCTCCAAATAAAGGTAGGCTTCCCCATTAAGAATATACCAAAATATCTAATCGGTAATCCTCAACTTTAATTAATATGACTCCCATATTTTCGTACGATAGAAACCCTCTAAATGTCTCCAAAACGTTCTCCAAATGTCTCATATAGAGGCCCCATATCGATAACCTTGAATAAAACGAGATGAAATTCTCCTTAGAAAACATCTCCAAAAATCCCCTGTTTTCGAATCGATTCGGCTCCCAAAAGCGAATCGATTTGGCCCATCCAAATCGATTCGGTCCAAAGGACCTGGGAGTGTGCTACATACCGAATCGATTCGCAAGGGGCGAATTGATTCGGCCCTAAATACCTGGGCAATCTGCAACAGAACAAATCGATTCGGTAGGGGCGAATCGATTCGGCAAGTGCAGCAAGCTACGAAATAGGTTGCTTTATTCTTAACCCAAAATACCCAAAAATCATTTATATCATCTTCCAACCATTTTCATCAAACCCAATCACATATATAACATTAATATTCATTCTAGAAAACTTATAAGCCAATTTCTAACCTTAAATCCATTAATACAATACCAATCTAAGATTTTTCCCAAAAATTATGTTTTGTCAATTTAAACCTAAAACCCAAAATTCAATCCACAAATCATGAAATAATTGATACACAACAATTATTTAGCAAGTTTAATCACTTGCCTCGGGTTCGTAGGGTCTGAATCCGCCTTGCAATCGCGTATTGGCCCGGAAATCCTCTTTTTCTTTCCTTTCTCCTTCCTTTTCTTCTTCTCTCTTTCTTTCTTTCTATTTCTCTTTCTCTCTTTTGGAGAAATATCCCCCGTGGGCGTTTTAACCCTTAACTCCCAATGTACACATCTTTAAATGATAATACACACTTTAAATGACTCGGTAACTTTAATTCGAGTCAAACGGTCCTAAATTATTTCGAAACCTAAATAGAACCCAAGTACAGTGATTTCAACTTTCTCGACCCTTCCGAAAACGATGGTACCCTCAGAATCGACATTCGACACTCTTTCTAACGACCCTAAATTTTGACCTCATTTGACAATTTAATTATTTCTCAAATAAAATATTATTTATTTCTTCCAAAATAAAATAATTACTGTTCCGAAAGTCTTGGGTTGTTACAAATTTCCCCACTTACAAAAATTTCGTCCTCGAAATTTAGCTAAGCCTAATTCTCCAAAGCTCAACTACTTGTACTCTACCCAACCTTACTAATCCTATCTCCAAACTTCTAACTTCCCACGACGAATTAATTTAATTTATGTTGATTATGAGTTATATACAACCAATTTCCACAACAAGGGAGCCCATACACCCTTTATATTCGAGTTAGCACTCGTACCAATCATAATGAGGCTTTATTTGCCTCGAAAGTTCCACATTTCCATAAATATAAATAATAATAAAATTTAAATAGAGAAGAATTTGAATGGTCCAAATAAATAACTCCTCTAAATTCCTGGCAATCGCCACTTTCGTGCGGGGGACGTCTCGCAAAAGAGAAATCCAAACAAGGAACCCTCCCAATACACTACTGTGTGCCGATGTCGGGGATTGAGAGTTTGTTAAATCCGGACTAGTGTCTGAAAATACTTTGGTGGAAATTTTATTTTGAAAGGGGCTCAAAGGCCGATAAAAGTTTTATTTTGAAAACGGTTTATATATTATAATATAACATAAAATGCCTTATGTCCAACACAAGGTCTTTATAGATCATCATCTATTATAACATGTAGCTCACAAATATTATCATACCCATGAACTAAACTTTTATCTGCGTCCCATCAAACTACAATCAACTTTCAAACATAAACATCATCTCACATCATTTTAATAAATATAGCCTTTTTATAAGGCATCCATATCTGGAATTCAACAATCATAATGGTCTATCATGACTATACAAAAGAAGTAGCTTTTATCATTACTACATATCACCATAATCATTTTTACATTAAATACAAGGTTTAAAGCTCTTTATGAGCACCTTGCAAAATCCTCAATCCTTTACAAAATCATAGAATAAGAGCCCTTTTTTTTGCTCCAAATTTCCCTTTAGGGTCATTACATACCATACATAAACAAAAAGGGCTAAAGCACTACCCGATTCATATATATCTCCCATACGATATTCCAAAACTTCATATAGTAATAATCCTATTAATAAAGGAAAAATTACTTACAACATCCATCTCTAGTCCGATTGCCCATCCTCATCGATGGGCTCCCAAACATAGCCCCCTGTCTAAAGCGACCTCGAATCTGCTGTAGGGGTTGTACTTCCAAAATTTCATCAAAGCGTGGTACTTTACTTCTATTTGGACAATCTCTCTTTTTATGACCTATTTATTCACAAAAGAAACACTTATCCATAAACCCTTTCTGCCCACTCACATTACTGGCACTCTCTTTGCCAAACTTGCTTGATGAACTCAAATCTCCAAAGTTCTTACTCTTTTGAGAACGAAAAAGATATTCACGACACTTTAATAGTGCCTCATTCACTACCTCGATGAAAGTCATTAACTTAGGACGTTCTAACAAATGTTGTTGGATTTTCCAATCTAAACCTCGAACAAACTTCGATATACGTTTCTCTTCCGTATTTACCTCATTAGGTACTAATCTCGCCCATAGAGAAAAATATTCTTAATATTCTTCCACCGTCCTATTTCCTTGAGAAATCCCCATATCCTGAGTAGGGAAAGGAAAATACCTTCGATCAAAAAGTTCCCAAAATTCTTTTATAGGTAAAGTATCTCTCTGTTCAGATGTGGTGACAGACTCTCACCATTGAATAGCTGCACCCGATAACTTAAAGGTTGCTAAAAATTGTTTCTGCACCTCACTACACTCAACCATACGAAGTGCCTCTGTATAATATTTTTCCATTGACTTGCAGACATCGCATCAACTCCCCCTACAAACTCGGGAGGATGCCCCTTACTAAAATCTTCCTTCACTCTCTTCGAGTAAGATAATCCTAAATGGCGTGGGGCTCCTCGAGCGGCAGATTGCTGAGCCATCGTAGAAATGGCAGTAGTTACTTCTTGTGCCACTATTTTGGTAACATCATCCGTAGTCATGTTCCTTTGAGGCATTTGGGGTTTCACATTCCCTTTATTTTCCGTGACTGAACGTCCTCCCTTCGATTTCATCTGAAACAAGAACAATTGTATCAGAACGCCTTTCAAATACTTTCAAATCACAGAAAGATATGGACGTATGAATGTAATCGTCTTAATAATAAGGCTCTACATCAAGAACGCTTACGGAAGATCGTAGTAACGCACACAGATCCTAAAGACACTAGAACCTGATACTCTGATACCACCTGTGACAACCCGCTCCAAATAATAACGGGTGGCCAGCCCTATACTACATAAACCAGGTATCTCAGATGACACAGTCTCAACATCAACAACTAAACACTATAATATAAGGCTAGCTACCCGAAATCATAAAGTGCAAATTGCCAATAATTTAAAAAATTTATTTTTAACAACAACAACAAAACAAATAATGCACACAACTAACAATACACATCTAACCATGATGTGAAATGTGCATGCTCCAATAATAAGAGAGTACAATACATTGTACAACAAAAATCTCAACAATGAAATACCCGAATATGCTGTCGGGTAACAGATAATACAATAATCTGATAAATAGAATATGAAAGTGTTAATCTACAACACTTGATTACTAACTCAATACAACTGAATCCTAATCTAGATGTACAATAGATAGGAATCGACTAAAGCAAAGTGCCGCAATAGTCCGCCACTGCTACAACTCCACGAATCCTGAATGGATGAATATCAGAGGCATCCTTATGGAAGAGCACCTGAAGTAATTCAATATATACATGGACAAGGAAAATATAAACGGGTCAGAGCCTGAGTTTTGAAAATCAGTTTATAGCAAGTGTATTAAAATGCATAATAATTATAAATGCATTATTACATGATTTAGTTGGAATCGAGCTCTCCATAAAAACCATCTCACCTCTCAACTACAGCGCGCACTAAGCGTATGCACATGATCTCCAAATGGATGCCCGATTCTATTTAGGTAAGAGGATTCTAGCTTAAACCCAAAAGAAGTATTTGAGTGAAACCGTCTAACCTATGTCCCAATCTACATTTATCCCAAATATCTTTAAGTTAAATGCTTTATCTTTAATGTAATAATTACTGTTATCTTTATAATGTTCATTTGTTGAACATATAGAGTTGCATGATTGATTTGGCACATATTCTTCGTATTTATCCCCTTAATTTCGGTATTTTTGTGATCCCGTGCAATGTAA
Organism: Sambucus nigra; assembly: GCA_949130495.1. Taxonomy (NCBI): domain Eukaryota; kingdom Viridiplantae; phylum Streptophyta; class Magnoliopsida; order Dipsacales; family Adoxaceae; genus Sambucus; species Sambucus nigra. The sequence goes on from OX422208.1 coordinate 649,673,597, forward strand.
TTAGCTTGTATTTGTCTCTAATTTATGCTACTAACCTTTTTTTGGCAAGTATTTCGTGTTTTGTGTATTTCTCATGTGTTTTACAGGTATTTCATTCAAGTTAGTGCGAAGGAGAACTCAAAACAGTGAAAGAAACCAAGAGATGGAGAGTTGAAGGAAATTTTCGTAATTTTTTAGCCTTAGTCCGAAGGTGGGGCCAACTATAAAGTTGAATAGCTCTAAATTACAAGAATACTGGAAAAAACGGCACCTCAATCCGAGCTACGGTGAAGAAGTAACGATGTTTTGAAGTTGCGCGATAATGAAGAGTCTGGATGTGCGGATTTTTATAATTAATTATGCATTTAATGCAGTGCAACTCTTGGAAAACTTGTGCCACAAGTGAAATTTGATGCCAAATTCGTGCAACTTGGTGCTGTAAAAGACCAAGACCTACCTCATTTTCAAAGGGAGTTGAATTCTAGAGAGAGGGAGTCAAATTCTAGAGGGTAGGAGTAGGATTAGAGAGAGAAAGTTAGATTGTAGTTTTCTTTGGTAGAAGTTTTCATAAACCCTAGTTGTAAGTTTGAAGAAGAAGTTTTGCTGGATTCAAATTCATCTCTTTCCCCTCTTGCTAAATACAAGTATCAATTTCTATTCTTTATTTTATTTTTTAATTCAATTCTGAATTGTTTTGCAAATTGTTAACAATGGTTGTTAGAGTTTTCTTTTGTTTTCAACATGTTTAGCTAATTTTTAAGGGTTGGGATGCATGAACCCATCCCGATGTAATTTATCTACGTAGGAAATAGAATTTAAATTTAAATTTGAAAGAATCGTGTAAGAGAAGTTCACAATCATCCTAGATCTTTTAATCTCTCTTGCCCTAGGTACTTGGGATATTTAAGAATATGATGTGCGTGTAATTATTTAGCACCGCTTTATATTTATCTTTGATTTCATATGATGCGGGCTTGAACCTCATATATGTAATGCTTAGGATCTATAAAGACTGGATTCATTCAAATTTATAATTTACAATTCTAGTATTCTAATGGGTAATTACTAGGGATTGGGGGATCGTATTCCAACCTATTTCCTCATTCATTTTAATTAGTTTTATAAATTTGTTCCAACTTATTTCCCCTTGTCAACCATCTTCATCTTTTTCACTTTTATTTCAGAAGTAATAAATCAATTAAATTCTATAAAACATTCCCTGTGGATTCGATACCCAGACTTACTACTATACTCCATAAAAGTGTAGTTAAAAGTTTAGTTTTTTTTGTATTGAGGTTGGAAGCCGATAACAATGACTAGCGTATTACACGGACGCTCGGTTTTTCCACTCGATCAAAATGGCGCCATTGCCGTTTTTTTAGTGTATGATTTATTAGCCGTTCCAATTTTAGGTTGTAAATAGTTAGTTTTTTTTCTTTTTCTTTTTCTCTTTTATTATAGTCTAGTTTTAATAATTAGAGTTTTTTGTTATTATTTTTTCTATGCTTGGTTCTAACATGTTTTGTAGATTCAATGGACTCACACTCATCAGGGATCGCTCCATTTGGGTAATATCTTTCTTTTCCTCTCTTTATGTTGTGTTCTTGATTCGCATTGAGGACAATGCAATATTTAAGTTAGGGGGTGTGGGATATTCTTCCCATTTATTGTTTAGATTCATTGATTCGATCGCATGTTCTTTCCAAGTGTGTATTTTAGAAAATTTAAAAAAAAAAATCAAAAATTTGAAAAAACCAAAAATATTTTTGTTCAAAATAAATAAAAATTGGAATTTAAATTTTTCAAAAATATCCCCGTTATTCTGTTTGAAGTCTCAAATTGTTAAATCTCAATTGCACTAAGCAAAAATTGACCGAAGATGGAAATTGAAAGAAAATTGATGACTTTACGAATAAGTGTGGAGATTGATCAAACCCGGGGAGATTTCGAGCCTTTCAATTTTTTTATGAGTTTTTAAATCAATCTGAGTTTATGATTAACTCAAAGTTCTTTTCAGCGTTTTAATAAGTCGTTGATGATCTCAATCCTTTATTTTGACCGGTTATGGGAAATGTGTGAAATGTTGTCTCGAAATTCGTGCTAAATATATCTCTAAACTTAATTAATCTCGAGATGCATATGGTAATGTGATTAGCAATTTGGACAATGAAGTAGGCTCTCATTTGTTACCCAAAAATATTAGCCATAAAAAAGTTGTGAAAAAATTATCCCTTTGTAACCCAAATTGAGCCTAATAAATATTTTCCTTTCGTTTGATAACCCGAAAAACCCAAATAGCCCGGAATTGTGAAAATTGAGAAAATTTATCAAGTAAGTCAAAATTGTGCAACAAAAAGGGGCAAAAAAAATAGATATGCTCAAAATAAATAGAAAGAAAAGAAAAGAAAAAAAAATAGAAAAATGAAAAGAAAGAGAAAAATGAGCAAATGTCCGAAAAAGCACTAATGGACGTCATCAAGATATTTTCCAATTCCAAACATTCCGTCTATTCCCATTTTTACCCTTTACACCTTTTAACCCAAAAAAAGTCCTAACCGAGTCCAAATTGCGAAATTAATTACTGCGTGGAGAGCTAAGACATGAAAAGATAAAATGAGAGATTAAATGGTATGAATTAGAGATGATGTTCCAATTTCCTAATAATCGTACTCCGATGATGAGATCTTTTCACCATATATTTCCTTCTTTTCAAATTTGTATGCATGAATTTGTGTCCATTATATTTACTCTTTATATCATGCATACGGAGAGAAAATAGACACAATCCGAGTGATTCGTTTGTGAGTGCAATCCGTAAGAATTTGAATCAAAATGAATTTTCGAAAAGTAACGTAATGCTCAATCGGTGGAAATTTGAGGTTTAATTTTTGGCTTTGCACACACACACTATGGTTTGAGACAGTTGAATATGTGTTGATGGTGATTATTTTTTTAGAAAAGTTTAAATTGTACAATTTTTAAGTATTTTGATATTTATTTGAGTAAATAAAGAATTTTTTGGGTATATTCACTGCAAACCCTCACGAGACAAAACTCGTCCTACTAAGGTAACCTAGGGGTTTAAAGGCTTATTGCATACGCTAAATGTAATCGCTTGCCCGCGAAAAAGGTATTCTATCCCAATAAAAGAATTTTTAACATTTGAACTTTAAACTAATTGCATTTACATTTCTCGGGACGCGCAAAGTTCTAAGTTAGGGGGTGTGATTAGGCACATATTCTTCGTATTTATCCCCTTAATTTCGGTATTTTTATGATCCCGTGCAATGTAATTATCTTGGATTTGTCTCTTATTTATGATAGTAACCTTTTTTTGGCAAGTATTTCATGTTTTGTGTATTTCTCATGTGTTTTACAGGTATTTCATGCAAGTTAGTGCGAAGGAGAACTCAAAACAGTGAAAGAAACCAAGAAATGGATAGTTGAAGGGCATTTTCGTAATTTTTCAGCCTTAGTCTGAAGGTGGGTCCTGCTAGAAAGTTTAAGAGCTCTAAATTACAAGAATACTGGAAAAAACGGCAACTCAATCCGAGCTACGGTGAAGAAGTTACGATGTTTTGAAGTTGCGCGATAATGAAGAGTCTAGATGTGTGGATTTCTGTAATTAATTATGCATTTAATGCAGTGCAACTCTTGGAAAACTTGTGACACAAGCGAAATTTGATGCCAAATTCGTGCAACTTGGTGCTATAAAAGACCAAGCCCTACCTCATTTTCAAAGGGAGTTGAATTCTAGAGAGAGGGAGTCAAATTCTAGAGGGTAGGAGTAGGATTAGAGATAGAAAGTTAGATTGTAGTTTTCTTTGGTAGAAGTTTTCATAAACCCTAGTTGTAAGTTTGAAGAAGAAGTTTTGCTGGATTCAAATTCATCTCTTTCTCCTCTTGCTAAATACAAGTATCAATATCTATTCTCTATTTTATTTTTCCATTCAATTCTCAATTGTTTTGCAAATTGTTAATAATGGTTGTTAGAGTTTTCTTTTCTTTTCATCATGTTTAGCTAATTTTTAAGGGTTGGGATGCATGAACCCATCCCGATGTAATTTATCTACGTAGGAAATAGAATTTAAATTTAAATTTGAAAGAATCGTGTAAGAGAAGTTCACAATCATCCTAGATCTTTTAATCTCTCTTGCCCTAGGTACTTGGGATATTTAAGAATATGATGTGCGTGTAATTATTTAGCACCGCTTTATATTTATCTTTGATTTCATATGATGCGGGCTTGAACCTCATATATGTAATGCTTAGGATCTATAAAGACTGGATTCATTCAAATTTATAATTTACAATTCTAGTATTCTAATGGGTAATTACTAGGGATTGGGGGATTGTATTCCAACCTATTTCCTCATTCATTTTAATTAGTTTTATAAATTTGTTCCAACTTATTTCCCCTTGTCAACCATCATCATCTTTTTCACTTTTATTTTAGAAGTAATAAATCAATTAAATTCTATAAAACATTCCTTGTGGATTCGATACCCAGACTTACTACTATACTCCATAAAAGTGTAGTTAAAAGTTTAGGTTTTTTTGTATTGAGGTTGGAAGCCGATAAGAACGACTAGAGTATTACACGGAAGCTCGGTTTTTCCACTCGATCAATGATCCAATCATGTCCACATCATCATAATACATCCAGAATCTCAATTACTAGAATTTATATTCTAGTGATGCCCATATTAGGCATGATACCATATACATAATTATTATTGATGAGTTATTAGCATCAAAAGTTAAGGACTAAACTCCTCCCGATTCTCAACACGGTGCTGCGTTTCGTGCGTGGGATGTCTCGCCGAGGATAAATCCAAACAAGGAACCCCCCCCCCCCCCCATTACACTGCTCCTGACCGTATCGATCCTCGGGGCTCATTATGCCCTCAAAGCAAGATTCATGTAACCCAAATGATTATTGTCCAATTTTAATTAATGAATATGCCCAATTCTCAACAGTACACGGCATTTCATGCGTGGGACGTCTCGCCGATGCGAAATCCAAACAAGGAACCCCTCCGTTACACTACTCCTGGCACTGTCGATTGTCGGGATAGGTGATTTAGATATATATAATTATGAGCATTAAGGACTAATCTAATCCCCGAGTTCCAACATTACACTGCGGTTCGTGCGTGGGACGTCTCGCCGAGGCGAAATCCAAACAAGGAACCCCCCCGATACACTAATCCTGGCAATGTAGGTCATTGAGGTCCATTATGCCCTTGACACCCAAATACAAACACAAAAAAATAATAACCATCCAACCGAGCTATAACTCGAAGGACGCAAGCTCACATGCTATTATCTTCCAGCAGCCCATATATGTAGCAAACTGGGGCCACCTGGTGGGGTTCAACGACACCCACCTCGTGATCAACTCACGCACACGACGTCCCGAGAAGCGGTCATAGTTCCTAACCGGCAAGTGAGAGCGTCACATATCCCCGACCTCTCAACCCAAAAATAAATTGATATATATATCATAAATGTCATTTGTTGACCACAAAGGACGACTATAACCTGGGGAATATCCACATCCTTCTTTTCTAGTCAGAATGCTCACCCTCTACGCACGAAACTTCCCAATGATAACAAGGAGGGGGCATGCTTAACATGTATATACACCATCATATAAGGTATACATACATTTCACCTAATAAAGATATACCCTTTTATATAAGGTATACCTGCAACATCATATTCATTTTCATATTCATTATACGCTCTTAGGCGTAATTTGATTATCATCATTTGTTTAGTATATTTCTTCTCAAGATATACTAACTCTCCACCTCGCACACTAACCCCACTTAGTATATGCTATACTAATTCTCGCTTGAACCTCTCATGTCACTTCTAGTATGAATTGTCTTTCAATTCTATTTAAGTTAAGGATATTTTATATCCTATTTCACCTCAATTAGCATTTCTCATTGTATGAGATATCCCTTAAGTCAATCATCAATAAGGATATTTCGATATCCATATGCACATCAAATAGCATTTATTATTTTCCATTCACTATAGGGTTCAATTAATTTTATGAACCTTTTTAAAGTAATCCCATTTGGGATTGGATTCTAAAATCCATTATCTCTATATTTGTCTCATTAATTCACATCATTATAATTATTATCTCGAAGTCGAATCTCCATATAAAGGTGGGCTTCCCCACTTAGAATATATCAAAATCTCTAGTCGGTAATCCTCAACTTTAATTAATATGACTCCCTTATTTTCGTACGATGGAAACCCTCTAAATGTCTCCAAAACGTACTCCAAATGTCTCATATAGAGGCCCCAAATCGATAACCTCTAACAAAACGGGATGAAATTCTCCTTAGGAAACATCTCCAGAAATCCCCTGTTTTTGAATCGATTCGGCTCCCAAAAGCGAATCGATTTGGCCCATCCAAATCGATTCGGTCAAAAGAACCTGGGAGTGTGCTACATACCGAATCGATTCGCAAGGGGTGAATCGATTCGGCCCTAAAGACCTGAGCAATCTGCAACAGACCGAATCGATTCGGTAGGGGCGAATCGATTCGGCAAGTGCAGCAAGCTACGAAATGGGTTGTTTTATTCTTAACCCAAAATACCCAAAAATCATTTATATCATCTTCCAACCATTTTCATGAAACCCAATCACATATATAACATTAATATTCATTCTAGAAAACTTATAAGCCAATTTCCAACCTTAAATCCATTAATACAATACCAATCTAAGATTTTTCCCAAAAATTAGGTTTTGTCAATTTAAAAATAAAACCCAAAATTCAATCCACAAATCGTGCAATAATTGATACACAACAATTATTTAGCAAGTTTAATCACTTTCCTCAGGTTCGTAGGGTCTGAATCCGCCTTGCAATCGCGTATTGGCCCGGAAATCCTCTTTTTCTTTCCTTTCTCCTTCCTTTTCTTCTTCTCTCTTTCTTTCTTTCTATTTCTCTTTCTCTCTTTCGGAGAAATATCCCCCGTGGGCGTTTTAAGCCTTAACTCCCAATGTACACATCTTTAAATGATAATACACACTTTAAATGACTCGGTAACTTTAATTCGAGTCAAACGGTCCTAAATTATTTCGGAACCTAAATAGACCCCAAGTACAGTGACTTCGACTTTCTCGACCCTTCCGAAAACGATGGTACCCTCAGAATCGACATTCGACACTCTTTCTAACGACTCTAAATTTTGACCTCATTTGCCAATTTAATTATTTCTCCAATAAAATATTATTTATTTATTCCAAAATAAAATAATTACTGTTCCGAAAGTCTTGGGTTGTTACAAACTTCCCCACTTACAAAAATTTCGTCCTCGAAATTTAGCTAAGCCTAATTCTCCAAAGCTCAACTACTTGTACTCTACCCAACCTTACTAATCCTATCTCCAAACTTCTAACTTCCCACGACGAATTAATTTAATTTATGTTGATTATGAGTTATATACAACCAATTTCCACAACAAGGGCGCCCATACACCCTTTATATTCGAGTTAGCACTCGTACCAATCATAATGAGGCTTATTTGCCTCGAAAGTTCCACATTTCCATAAATATAAATAATAATAAAATTTAAATAGAGAAGAATTTGAATGGTCCAAATAAATAACTCCTCTCAATTCCTGACAATCGCCACTTTCGTGCGGGGGACGTCTCGCAAAAGCGAAATACAAACAAGGAACCCTCCCAATACACTACTGTGTGGCGATGTCGGGGATTAACAGTTTGTTAAATTCGGACTATAGTCTGAAAATACTTTGGTGGAAATTTTATTTTGAAAGGGGATCAAAGGCCGATAAAAGTTTATTTTGAAAACGGTTTATATACTATAATATAACATAAAATGCCTTATGTCCAACACAAGGTCTTTTTAGATCATCATCTATTATAACATGTAGCTCACAAATATTATCAAACCCATGAGCTAAAATTTTACCTGCATCCCATCAAACTACAATCAATTTTCAAACATAAACATCATCTCACATCATTTCAATATATATAGTCTTTTTATAAGGCACATCCATATCTGGAATTCAACAATCATAATGGTCTATCATGACTATACAAAAGAAGTAGCTTTTATCATTACTACATATCACCATAATCATTTTTACATTAACTACAAGGTTTAAAGCTCTTTATGAGCACCTTTCAAAATCCTCAATCCTTTACAAAATCATAGAATAAGAACCCTTTTTTTTCTCCAAATTTCCCTTTAGGGTCATTACATACCATACATAAACAAAAAGGGCTAAAGCACTTCCCGATTCATATATATCTCCCATACGATATTCCAAAACTTCATATAGTAATAATCCTATTAATAAAGGAAAAATTACTTAAAACATCCATCTCTAGTCCGATTGCCCATCCTCATCAATGGGCTCCCAAACATAGTCCCCATGTCTAAAGCGACCTCGAATCTGCTGTAGGGGTTGTACTTCCAAAATTTCATCAAAACGTGGTACTTTACTTCTATTAGGACAATCTATCTTTTTATGACCTATTTCTTTACAAAAGAAACACTTACCCGTAAACCCTTTCTGCCCACTCACATTACTGGCACTCTCTTTGCCAAACTTACTTGATGAAATCGAATCTCCAAAGTTCTTACTCTTTTGAGAACGAAAACAATATTCACGACAGTTTAATAGTGCCGCATTCACTACCTCGATGAAAGTCATTAACATAGGACGTTATGACAAATGTTATTGGATTTTCCAATCTAAACCTCGAACAAACTTCGATATACGTTTCTCTTCCGTATTTACCTCATTAGGTACTAATCTCGCCCATAGACAAAAATATTCTTCATATTCTTCCACCGTCCTATTTCCTTGAGAAATCCCCATATCCTGAGTAGGGAAAGGCAAATACCTTTGATAAAAAAATTCCAAAAATTCTTTTATAGGTAAAGTATCTCTCTGTTCAGATGTGGTGACAGACTCCCACCATTGAAGAGCTGCACCCGATAACTTAAAGGTTGCTACAAATTGTTTATGCACCTCACTACACTCAACCATACGAAGGTGCCTCTATATAATATTTTTCCATTTGACTTGCAGCCATCGCATCAACTCCCCCTGCAAACTCGGGAGGATGCCCCTTACTAAAATCTTCCTTCACTCTCTCCCATAAAGATAATCCTAAATGGCGTGGGGCTCCTCGAGCTGCAGATTGCTAAGCCATCGTAGAAACGACATCAGTTACTGCTTGTGCCATTATTTTGGTAACATCATCCGTAGTCATGTTCCATTGAGGCATTTGGGGTTGCACATTCCCTTTATTTGCCCTGACTGAATGACCTCCCTTCGGTGGCATCTGAAACAAGAACAATTGTATCAGAACGCCTTTCAAATACTTTCAAATCACAAAAATATATGGACGTATGAATGTAATCGTCCTAATAATAAGGCTCTACATCAAGAACGCTCACGGAAGATCTTAGTAACGCACACAGATCCTAAAGACACTAGAACCTGATACTCTGATACAACCTGTGACAACCCCCTCCAAATAATAACGGGTGGCCAGCCCAATACTACATAAATCAGGTATCTCAGATGATGCCGTCTCAACATCAACAACTAAACACTATAATATAAGGCTAACTATCCGAAATCATAAAGTGCGAATTGCCAATAATTTAAAAATTTTATTTTTAACAACAACAACAAAACGAATAATGCACACAACTAACAATATACATCTAACCATGATGTGAAATGTGCATGCTCCAATAATAAGAGAGTACAGTACATTGTACAACAAAAATCTTAACAATGAAATACCCGAATATGCTATCGGGTAACGGACAATACAATAATCTGATAAATAGAATATGAAAGTGTTAATATACAACACTTGATTACTAACTCAATACAACTGAATCCTAATCTAGATGTACAATAGATAGGAATCGACTAAAGCAAAGTGCCGCAACAGTCCGCTACTGCTACAGCTCCACGAATCCTGAATGGATGAATATCAAAGGCGTCCTTATGGAGGAACACCTGAAGTAATACAGTATATACATGGACGAGGAAAATATAAACGAGTCAGAGCCCGAGTTTTGAAAAGCAGTTTATAGCAAGTGTATTAAAATGCATAATAATTATAAATGCATTATTACATGATTTAGTTATAATCGAGCTCTCCATAAAAGCCATCTCACCTCTCAACTACAGCGCGCACTAAGCGTATGCACATGATCTCCAAATGGATGCCCGATTCTATTTAGGTAAGAGGATTCTAGCTTAAACCCAAAAGAAGTATTTAAGTGAAACCGTCTAACCTATGTCCCAATCTACATTTATCTCAAATATCTTTAAGTTAAATGCTTTATCTTTAATGTAATACTTACAGTTATCTTTATAATCTTCATTTGTTGAACATATAAAGTTACATGATCCAATCATGTTTACATCATCACAATACATCCACAATCTCAATTACTAGAATTTATATTCTAGTGATGCCCATATAAGTCATGATACCATATACATAATTATTATTGATGAGTTATTAGCATCAAGAGTTAAGGACTAAACTCCGCACGATTCTCAACACGGTGCTGCGTTTCTTGCGTGAGACGTCTCGCCGAGGAGAAATCCAAACAAGGACCCCCCCCCCCATTACACTACTCCTGACCGTATCAATCCTCGGGGATCATTATGCCCTCAAAGCAAGATGCATGTAACCCAAATGATTATTGTCCAATTTTAATTAATGAATATTCCCTATTATCAACTGTACACGGCATTTCATGCATGGGACGTCTCGCCGATGCGAAATTCAAATAAGGAACCCCCCGTTACACTACTCCTGGTACTATCGATTGTCGGGATAGGTGATTTAGATATATATAATTATGAGCATTAAGAACTAAACTTATCCCCGAGTTCTAACATTACACTACGGTTCGTGCGTGGGACGTCTCGTCGAGGCGAAATCCAAACAAGGAACCCCCCCGATACACTAATCCTGGTAATGTAGGTCATTGAGGTCCATTATGCCCTTGACACCCAAATACAAACAAAAGCAATAATAACCATCCAACCGAGCTATAACTCGAAGGACGCATGCCCACATGCTATCATCTTCCAGCAGCCCATATACGTAGCAAACTGGGGCCACCTGCTGGGGTTCAACGACACCCACCTCGTGATCAACTCACGCACACGACGTCCCGTGAAGCGGTCATAGTTCCTAACCGGCAAGTGAGAGCGTCACATATCCCCGACCTCTCACCCCCAAAATAAATAGATATATATATCATAAATGTCATTTGCTGACCACAAAGGACGACTATGACCTGGGGAATATCCACATCCTGCTTTTCTAGTTAGAATGCTCACCCTGTATGCACAAAACTTCCCAATGATAGCAAGGAGGGGGTATGCTTAACATGTATATACACCATCTTATAAGGTATACATACATCCCACATAATAAAGATATACAATTTTATATAAGGTATACCTGCAACATCATATTCATTTTCATATTCATTATACGCTCTTAGGCGTAATTTGATTTACATCATTTATTTAGTATATTTCTTCTCAAGATATACTAACCCTCCACCTCGCACATTAACCCCACTTAGTATATGTTATACTAATTCTCGCTTGAAGCTCTCATGTCGCTTCTAGTATGAATTGTCTTTCAATTCTATTTAAGTTAAGGATATTTTATATCCTATTGCACCTCAATTAGCATTTCTCATTGATATCCCCTAAGTCAATCATCAATAAGGATATTTCGATATCCATATGCACATCAAATAGCATTTATTATTTTCTATTCACTATAGGGTTCAATTCATTTTATAAACCTTTCTAAAGTTATCCCATTTGGGATTGGATTCTAAAATCCATTTTCTCTATATTTGTCTCATTTATTCACATAAATATAATTATCATCTCGAAGTCGAATATCCAAATAAAGGTGGGCTTCCCCACTTAGAATATTCCAAAATCTCTAATCGGTAATCCTCAACTTTAATTAATATGACTCCCATATTTTCGTACGATGGAAACCCTTTAAAAGTCTCCAAAACATACTCCAAATGTCTCATATAGAGGCCCCAAATCGGGAAGAAATTCTCCTTAGAAAACATCTCCAAAAATCCCCTATTTTTGAATCGATTCGGCCCATCCGAATCGATTCGGCTCCCAAAAGCGAATCGATTCGGTCCAAAGGACCTGGGAGTCTGCTACATACTGAATTGATTCGCAAGGGGTGAATTGATTTGGCCCTAAAGACCTGAGCAATCTGCAACAGACCGAATCGATTCGGTAGGGGAGAATCGATTCGGCAAGTGCAGCAAGCTACGAAATGGGTTATTTTATTCTTAACCCAAAATACCCAAAAATCATTTATATCATTTTCATCCAACCCAAACACATATATAACATTAATATTCATTCTAGAATACTTATAAACCAATTTCTAACCTTAAATCCATTAATATAATAAAAATCTAAGATTTTTTCCAAAAATTAGGTTTTGTCAATTTAAACCTAAAACCCAAAATTCAATCAACAAATCATGCAATAATTGATACACAACAATTATTTAGCAAGTTTAATCACTTGCCTCGGGTTCGTAGGGTCTGAATCCGCCTTGCAATCGCGTATTGGCCCGGAAATCCTCTTTTTCTTTCCTTTCTCCTTCCTTTTCTTCTTCTTTCTTCTTCTCTCTTTCTTTCTTTCTATTTCTCTTTCTCACTTTTGGAGAAATATCTCCCGTAGGATTTTTAAGCCTTAACTCCCAATGTACACATCTTTAAATGATAATACACACTTTAAATGACTCGGTAACTTTAATTCGAGTCAAACGGTCCTAAATTATTTCGGAACCTAAATAGACCCCAAGTACAGTCATTTTGACTTTCTCGACCCTTCTGAAAACAATGGTACCCTCATAATCGACATTCGACACTCTTTCTAACGACTCTAAATTTTGTCCTCATTTGCCAATTTAGTTATTTCTCCAATAAAATATTATTTATTTCCCCCAAAATAAAATAATTATTGTTCCGAAAGTCATGGGTTGTTACATGACTCAATTATGTGGATATGAGTCATTTTAATAGTTTATTAACACTTAAAAGGGGGGAAATTTATGTTTGGAACCCGTATAAGTCCCCCACCCCTTTTATTTTTCTCAGTTCATGTTAGAAGCCAAGAAAGAGAGAGAGAGAGTTGGGAGAAATATGAGAAAAGAGAGAAAATGGAGATTTGAGCCTGAAATCCATTGCTACCAGAGGAGGATCCGAGACTACAACCTCGAGGAAAGTTTCTTACTTGATAGATATTGATTTAATGTCATAAATTTCATGTATAGATTTGTTTTTGGAGATATAAACCATAAATGGGTTTTTTTTGTTGATTTTGATGATTAAAACCTTAATCTTGTGTTTTAATTTGATTTGAGGAGAAATAATTAGTTACATGATGTGTAGAAGTGATTTGGTAGAAATTTTTATTGTTTTAGTTGGGTGGATTAACGAATAAAAACTTGGAGGTGTCGTTAATGTCCGAAACAGCTTCTCGGGGAAGAAGCTATCCACCAGGTTCGATCGATCAAGCCTAGGGGATCGATCGATCGACCCCTTTTGAAATTGGGAGATTTTTTTAGTTTTGTTTAAGCACTTTTATTTTAGGTTCGAGGTTTAGGAACCTTCATTTGGGAAGTAACTAAGAGTCCTAGAGGGTTTTTTTGGGTAGACAAATGTCGTAGGATAAAATTGGATAATTGGGCTTACCCCGAGGGCTAGTTTGTGTAGGTTAATATTCAAATGATATAGGAAGTTAACCTAAAGATAAATTGGAGATAAAATGTTAATTTTGAGACTTTTGTGAGATACTCCTTGAGGGAGACTCACTTTGATGGTTTATGAAATTGTATGAACTCTTGGAGACTAGTTTGAAGATAATGACACTTCGGGTCTTAGGTCATTAATAAAAATATGACTTTAAGAATAAGAAATGCATATTCTAAAATGTGTTACTAAATGAATAAGTACAAATGATTTTTAGAATGTAAAATTGGTTGTTTTCAAATGGAAAATGTAATGATTTTCATAAATGTTAATTTATTGATACACACCTCTCTAAATCGTTATCTTACGGGAAGTTCGCGCGAGTGGTGAAGCCCCCTGGCTAATGAATGTAGGGAGGATATATCCCTACGATATATGAGTGTTTATTGTATGTTTCTGCGCTGGTTAGGTGATTATGGGTGTGGTCATGACTATTCCGCAGGCATATGTCCGCTTCCCGACGTTTCGGTAGGATCCGAGCTTGTCTTGATGATAGGCCTTGGAAGATGATAGCCATTTAGGGGAGTGCACGGTGGGGAAACCTGGATGGGCGGTCTTAGATTGCGTTATATAATATGATATATAACTATGGATAACAATGTGGAACATTATTGTTATTAAAGAATTTTATGATAATGAAATAGCTTTAATTTACATTTTCTGGATGGAAGAAAGGAAATGGGATGTTATATACATTTTCTGGATTGAAGAAGGAAAATGGATGATATGATATAAAAAGGGAAGAATTTTTATGTAATAAAAACTTTCTTTTAAATATGTATTTTTACTTGATGGAAGAAAGGAAATAAAAGTGGTAAAGAAAGTTTTGAAATGAGATTTATTGGTAAACATTTGATAAAATGACTTACCACTTATATATATTCCTAAAGAAAGAAATAGGAATTATGCATGTAGAGTTATGAAATTGACTTGGTAAAAATTTGATAAAATGTTTTACCACTTATATATATATTCCTTAAGAATAAATAGGAATTATGCTTTTAGATGGTGAATGGATTTATTTACGTTTCCTTAAGTAGCTGTGGATGAGACTTCCCATATATGCATATATATTAATCACGTGTTGAGGGTCTAATGGATCTCGACGATCAACCTTTCCTAGTAGTAGTGTATCGGGGGTGTTCCTTGTTTGTATTTCGCTTCGCGAGACACCCCACGCATGAATAGGGCATAGTGTTGAGAATGGGGAGAAGTTAGCCCTTAGTACTTGGGTTAACTAGATCATTTCATTGATATTGCGCTAGGTTGTGCTATTAGATTGAGAGGTGAAAATTATTATTGTTAATTTCGAGAGAATTACGCAATTAACTGTCATGCATTTTAGTCACATGGGAATCATATCAAACCGGGCCCTGACCCATCTATATTTCTTTATTTCTACATATACTCCTTGCCGTATAGGTTCTCTACCGCTTGGAGACCCGTATTTACATTTCCATTCCAGTTCTCATGGACCTACGGCATATTGCGGATGTTGTAGGTTATTTGTATTATATGCCTCTATCTTTTATACTCTAGTTATGTTCAGTTTATTTATTCGAGCGTGTTGCCCAAGCATTGCACTCATTTATTATAGTGTAATATTTAAATTGTAATACTTGGTGTAACTATTTGTACTAGTATGTTCACCGATAGATTATTCTGTTAATATTCATTCTATTGTCATTCTTTACCCATTAATTTTTGATATCCACCGTTTTTGCAAATTGGATTGCCTAAGTGTTTTTCTTTTACTTACAAAATTTTAAATTGACAGTCCGTTTTCTAAAATGATTGGTGGTTATCTCGTACTGTTATTTTAATCGACAGTGTTGCTGAGAATGAACCACCTATTATTCCTGTGATTATTAGAGTATTGGGCTGGCCACCTATTATTTTAGTAGGCGGGTTGTCACATGGATTACGCTGTCACAAACAAACACACAATTTGTGGATGAAAATATAATAGAAATATTTGAACACAGACCATTTGATTCAGCAATCCAACCAAGATTATTGAGTTGGAGAGATTTAGAAGTACCAAAACAATGGATACTTGCACAAATTAGAAAATAACTTGAAAAACAACAAAAAAATGTTGAGCTTCATGTTTTTGGAAATATAATTTATTATAAAAATAAACAGTCAGACTGGCAAAATAATTTTCCTGAAAGTGATTGGGAAAAATCCTATCAATTTCTTGAAAAGAGAATTAAGCAAAATAATTTCTATGAAAAATTTGCAAGTTCAAATATTACCTGGAACAAGCTACAAAAAAGATGAAAATATTAAATCTAGTGATATATCACTTCTAAGTCGAAAGAGAAGAAATCGTATTTTCTCCGAGACATGGAAAGTAAAGATAAACTTATGTATCAGGTTACTTTAATTGTGCTGGTTTTAAGCAATATAGACCATGCACTCTTATAGATACAGGAGCAACAATATATTCTTATAGACCAAATACCTTACCACGAGAAAAGTGGATAAATGAAAAATCCAATTGCTGTAATAGGCATTAATGGAACACAAAACTATATTACCCTAAAAGCTAAAAGAATAGCTATTTGGTTTAATGAAAAGAAATTTCTTATTCCAAAAATTTTATGCTTTCCTCAAATGCATAGTGATTTCATTTTAGGAAATAATTTTATTTCAGAATATCTACCAATGAATATTAATTTTGGAACAATTAGTCTAACTCTAAACAGAGAATTAGTATAAATCCCTCTACTTCAACAACATAAATATAAATGTGAAAAAGATTTGTCTCCTACAATAAAAAGAGATATGACCCCAATAATTAAGGCCTTAGAAGAAACTCATTTTCTATATACTATCTTAAAATAAAAGTTTAGTGAAAATTAACTAAAATAATGGTATAAAAGCCTCTGATATTGTAATCTCAAACTAAGAGAGCCTAATATCATCATATGAGTCAAACTTATGATTTATACCAGGCAAGATATGGATGAATTTGATAACCAAATCAAAGAAAAATTATTAAAGAAACAATAAATCTTCACTCTACTCCTACATTCATTGTAAGAAAACATAGTGAAACAAAAAGAGGCAAATCTAGATGGTTATGAATTAAAAAAGCTTAAATGAACAATTAGAATTTGAGGATATTTTATTCCAAGAAAGGATGTCTTAATTAGTCAAACTAAAGGGAAAAGGATCTTTAGTAAATTTGACTATAAATTAGGATTTTGGGAACTAAAATTACCTGAAGAGTCAAAACCATTAACTGCATTTAGTACCCTTAGAGGACACTACCAATGGACTGTAATGCGCTTTGGATTAAATATATCTCCACGAGTATTCCAGAGATGGATGGACAATATCTTTAAAGAGCTTAAAGATTTTGGTGTTCTATATATTGATGATATTCTTGTTTTTTCAAAAGTAATTGAAGAACATAGAAAACATCTAAAAATATAATGTGAAAAATTCGAAAATCATAGAATTATTCAGTTCCTAAAGAAAATTGAAGTTGAAAATAAATTAATTTTCTTAGTATAATCCTTAACTAAGATGGATTACAACTACAAGAACACATAATCTCTAAAATAAGAGACTTTAATTAAAATATTCAAGATAAAAAATAAGTACAAAGTTTTTTGGGAATCTTAAATTATGGAAGAAATTTCATACAAGGATTATCCCAAAAAGAATTTCCTCTTCTTGAAAGACTAAAAATTAGTGCTAGATTTGTATGGAATAAACAAGATACAATGTTAGTATGGATAATAAAACAAGGCATAATTACAAATTGTCCCAAAGTCTATTTTCCTCAACTAGAGGACAAATTAATTTTAGAAACAAAGGCTTCTGATCATTGCTGGGGATGTGTTCTAAAAGTAGTTCCATCCTAGTATTGAAAAGAAAGAAATTGCAATATATTAGGTATCCGAGGAAGAAAACACCCAATACCTAAAAACATTCAAGCAAAAGAATTAATATACGGATATAAATAGGGTAAATTCAAATCCAATGAATTGCACTATATCATTTTTGAAAAAGAATTACTAGCAATAAAACTTCGTATTAAAAAATTCCATATCTTCTTAGCCCCAGAAGATTTTACAGTCAAAACTGAAAACCAAGCAGTTAAGGAATTCCTTATCAATAAAAGAAATATTTTAGAAGGAAGAAGGCTTAAATGGTATAATCACATTACAAATTATACATTTGAAGTTAAACATTTAAAAGGTACTAAAAAATTTCTTGCAGATTATCTTGAAGACCACTAAACAAGCGGGCTAACAACCAAAATTTATATTTTTGTTTCAGGATGGAAGAACATAACAAAAGATAAGAAACAAAAGGAGAATGGGTAACAATTGCTAAAAATGTAAAGACCCAAAATATTGCATCATCTCCTACTGCACAATCTAAGCTAAGATATGTCTATATTGTTTTTAGTGGACGTCAGCCAGGCATCTACTATAACCAGTCTCAATGCCATTCCCAAATAAATGGGTATCATGGAGTATGCCATAAAAAATATGACAATATCTAGGAAGAAATAGTTGGATGGGAATAATGGATGTAACAACTGGCACCCTTAAACTTAATACATCGATTTGTTAAACTTCAAACATAGGAAAAAACCCCTGCAGTTGAAGTGAAAGATTTTTATAATCCAAGAATTCCTTCTGAATTATTTGAACCTTTGAATGAATCTTGGAAGTCCCATATTTTAGAAAAAAAAAGAGGGATTTAGACAAAATATGAGTATTTTAGCTGAAAAAATTTCTAAACAAATGGAAATTTTTTATCAACTCAAATCCCTTAGTCTTCAAATATTAAGCAATTGAATTATGAGAATGAAGACTTTACACTTGAAAAATTAATATCTTTTTAGTAGTATCAAAAGTGCTAGAAAATGAATTTTTTGATAAATATTTTAATACTATTTGGAGGATTTGCTTGTTCGAACAATTTCTTCCCCAACCAATATTTCAATTAGAGATTCTTCCAAAAATTAATGATCATGATGAAAAGATTCTTCCAACCAATATTTCAATTAGAGATTTGATTTTGTTTGTTATATGAAGACTAGGCCATCGAACCCGATTGGCGAGTATGCCAAGTTTTACTATGACGGTGATGCCAAGATTTTGTGGGGGTGATTTTATGTTATGATATATCATGTACCCATGTTATGTTATTTATTTTTAGGGGACATTACATTGTTCCATTGATAATTAAAAGGATAGTTGATGGTAGTTCATATAGTACTACGAAAAGTGCTGCAGGATTTTTTATATGTGGTCTTGGATTGTGTATCATCCACTGTGAGATACTTGGTTATGATGAAATTATTAGGATTTTAGTTGAGTGTTCATATTACATTCACTCTTTTATATTTTGCTCGCAGACATGGGTATGAGCAAAAAATATATTCTGTAGTAATTGGGTCAAGGTAGAGGTAACTAAAATGCTTGCAAGGTTGATCCCAACTCCAGCTTATCATGGTAGATTTATAAAAGATGAAGAGTAATGATATCAAAGTAGACAAGACTTTTATTTGTGCCTTTGAGAATGTAATGAAGGTATTCTACTCAAAATGCATAAATAATGGTAATTGGTCTATTATTATGTATGGACCAAAGGATATGACTACTCAAGAAGACGCATTAAAGGCTCATAAAGAGTTTCTGTATGCTCGTGATGACAAACATATTTTGTAGGATCTTTGATTACATTTGTAGGAAGATGGAGTATCAAAATATTATTTTACCCTTGAAAATCCTTTTTGTATATTATTATAATTATATTGGCCATTGACATTCCCATTTGTATCCAAATAGTATCGTATTATGATATTGAAGCTATATTGACACTTTAGTTTGATTTATGAATGTTTAGATTGATTCATGAAAGTTTAGTTTGAATTACGAATTTTTGGTTTGAAATAAAGAACCAAAAAAAATAACAAATGTCACATTAAGGGGCACGAATACCTCGCATGGGACCAATGTAACTCATAGGAAAGGACTACGTAATCACGTGCTGCTCAGTTTGAGAATATGGCTTAAATTAGAAAATAACTAGAGTTAGGCCTAAAAACATGCGGCTAGAAGTGAAAACCCAAAATAGCCTTAAAATGGCCCCATAAAGGGCACGAACACCTCGTATGGGACAATGTGACTCGTTGGAACTGATCATGTAGTCACAAGATACTCGGTTTAGAACTAGACTTAGGCTTAAAAACATGCCACTAGTGGGGAAAACCCAAAACATCCCCAAAGTGGCTTCGTAAGGAGCATAAACACATGGCACAGGGTCAATGAACTCATCGAAACTAACCCTATAGTCATGGGATGACCAATTCGATAATGGAACTAAAATTCAAAAAGTAACTAGACTTAGGCATAAAACATACAGCTAGAAGGGGAAACCAAAAGCAGCCCCCAAGCGTACAATTTGTATGAGACCATTATAACTCGTAGGAGCAGACTGCATAATCTCGGAACTCTCGGTTTAAGAATAAGACTAAAATTTTCAAATAACTAGACATAGAATTAAAAACATGACGACAGAGAGGTAAAACCTGAAATAACCACAAGCGAATGCTGTAAGGGGCACGAACACCTCACACGAAACTAATGTAACTTCTAGGAGCTTACCGCATAGCCAAAGGATGCTAGATTTGATAATAGGTCCTATTTGAAATAAACGAGGCTTAGGCTTAAAAATATGTCACTTGGGGGAAACCCAAAATAACCCCCAAATAACCTCGTATGGGGAATGCACACATCACATAAGACCAATATAATTCGTAATAACTGATCAAGTAACTGCAAAATGACCAGTTTGATAAAAGGAATAAAATTTGAAAATAAGTTGAGTTATGGTTAAAAGCATGCCGCTAAAGTGGAAAACCAGAAGCAACACACAAACTCCCCCGCAAGGGGCATGAATACCTCGCACGGGACCAATGTAACTCGTAGGAAGTAACTACGTAGACACAAGATGGACAATTTGAGAATAATAATACTAAAATTTTCAAACAACTAGACTTTTTCTAAGAAAGATACAACTAGAGGGGGAAAACTCAATCATCACCCAAACAACCATATTAGGGGCATGGACACCTCACACGGGACCAATGTAACTCATAGGAGATGATCACATAACTAGAATTGGGTTTAAAAACATGCAGTAAGAGGGGAAAACTAAAATAAGCTCTCAAACAGTCTCGTACAAGGCAATAACTCGTTGTTATGGACCTATGTAACTCCTAGGAACTGATCGCATAACTACACTTGGGCTTTGAAACATGCAGTAAGAGGGGGAAAACTGAAATAATCTATCAAATGGTCTCGTACAAGGAAATAACACGTTACTATGGACTAATGCAAGTTGGAGGAACTGATCGCAATACTAGACTTAGGCTTAAAAACATGCAGTAGAAGGGGGGAAATGAAATAAGCTCTCAAACGGTCTCATACAAGGCAATAATGCGTTGTTATGGACCAATGCAACTCGCAAGAACTGATCACATATTTACGGGATGCCCATTTTGAGAGTAGGACTAAAATTTGGAAATAACTAGACATAGGTTTAAAAACAAGCCGCTTGAGGGAAAAACCATATACAACCTTGAAAAAGGCCCCGTAATGGGAGCAAACACCTCGCAATGGACTTATTTACGGAACAAACAACCTTATACAACTCGTAGGAACTGACTCAGTACTCACCGGATACCTAGTTTAAGAATATGACTAAAATTTCAAAATAACTAGGCTTACGTTTAAAAGCTAGACACTAGAAGGGGAAACCCCAAAATAGCCCCAAAACGGCCCCGTGTGGGGCATGAACACCACGCAAGGGACCAATGTCAGTCGTAGGAACTAAACGCGTAGTTGTGGTATGCTCAATTTAAGAATAGGACTTAAATTTTAAAATAAATAAACTTGGAGTTAAAATAAGACGTTATAGGGGAAATCCAAAAAATAACCCCCCAGATGGGCCAGTGACGACACTAACACCTCGTACGGGACCAATGTAACTGTTAGAAACTAATCATGTAGTCATGAGATGCTAGATTTAATAATAGAACTAAAACTTTAAAATGACTAGTCTTAGGCTTAAAAGCATGCCACTGAGCAAAAAATAAAAAATAGGCCCCAAACATCCCTTCTAGGATCATGAAGACCTTCCATGCGAAAAAGATAAGTCGTAGGAAGTGACCAAGTAATCACGGGGCAATTTAATTGATAATAGGACTACTATTAAAAAATGACTACACTTAAGCTTAAATTCATGCCGCTAGATGGGAAAAACCCAAAATAGCCACCAAAACGGCCCCACATGGGCACCAACACATCGCACGGGACCAATGTAAATTTTAGGAACTAACCGCCTAGTCAAGAGATACTTGATTTGATAATAGGAGAAAAAATTGAAAATAAATCGAATTAGGCTTAAAAACGTGCCGTTACAGGAGAAAAACCCAAAAAAAACCCCAAATGGCAATGTAAGCAGCACCAACACCTTGCATAGAACCAATATAACTCATAAGATATGACTGTGTAGACAGAGGACACCAAGTCTCAGAGTAGGTTTAAACTTTGAAAACAAATACACTTAGGCTTAGAAACATGCTCCTGGAGGGGAAAGACCGAAATCGTCCTCAAATGACCCCGTAAGGTGCACGAACACCTCACATGGAGCCGATGTAACTCATATGAACCGATCGGGTAGTGAGAAGGCGCCTTATTTGAGAATTGAAATAAAATTTGTAAATAAATAAACTTGGGCTTAAAAACAAGCCACTAGAGGGGAAACCCACAAGGGACTCCAAGTGGCTCGATGAGGGGCACAAACACTGACACGGGATCGATGTACCTCATAGAAACTGATCGTAAATAAAAGGGAACAAGTTATGAGAATAGGACTAAAATTTTACAATAACTAGACGTAGGCCTAAAAATAAGCTACTAGAGGGAAAATAAAAAAAAATTACCAAATGGCTCTTTAAGTGGAATTGATCGCACAATCACGGGCTGCCCGACTTGAAAATGGGATTAAAAATTACAAATAACTAGACATAGGCTTAAAAACGTGATGCTAGAGTGGAAAAACCCAAAATAACCCCTAAACAGCCACGTAAGAGGCACGAACACCTTGCACTGGACCATTGTAACTCATTGGAATTCACCGTGTACCCACGGGATGGCCCAATCGGGCGAAAATTAGCAAATAAATAGACTTATGATTAAAAACATGCAGCTAAATAGGGAAAACCCAAATCTTCCCCAAAATGGCACCGTAAGTGGAAGGAACACCTTGCACGGGGTCAATGTAACTCATACGAACTCACCGCCTAGTAATGGAATGCTCGGTTTGAGAATAGGACTAAAATTTGAAATTAACTAGACTTACTCTTAAAAACATGTCGTTAGGAGGATAAAATGAAAACAGTCTCCAAATGTCTCCGAAAGGGGCCCGAGCACCTCGCACAGATCCAGTATAACTTTTAGGAACAAACCTTGAGTCACAGGATGCCCGATTTGAAAATATGACTAAATTTTACAAACAACTAGTCTTAGGCATAAAAACATGCTGCTACAAGGTGAAAACCTATAAGATCCCACTAACGGCCCCATAAGGGGCACGGACACCTTGCCGAGGATAATGTAACTCATTAAAACTGATTGCATAGTCAAGGGATGCCCAATTTGAGAATAGGTTTAACATTTGAAAATAACTAGAGATAGTATAAAGAACGTGTTTCTAGAGGGGGGAAACATAAAATAACCTCCAACCGGCTCTGTAAGGGTCATAAACATCTTACACAGGACTAATGTAACTCGTAGTAATTGACCACATTGTCATGAGATGCTAGGTTTGAGAAGATGAATAAAATTTGAAAATAAAAAGACGTAGGCTTAAAAACATGTCCTAGTGGGTAACCCCCCAGACAATTATCTAAATGACCCCTTGAGGGGAACGATCACCTCACATGCCACCAATATAAATCGTAGGAACTGTTCGCATAATCATGGGATGCTGGTTTGAGAATAGAACTAAAATTTGAAAGTAACTAAAATTAGGCTTAAAAACATGTTGCTAAAGGGGAAAATCCAAAATAACCCCTAAATGGTCACATAAGGGGAACGAACACCTCGTAGTGTACCATTGTAACTCATAGGAATTGATCATGTACTCACGGGATGTTGGCTTTCAAAATTGGACAAAAATTTGAAAATAAATAGACTTAAGATTAAAAATATGTCGCCAAAGGAGGAAAACCCAAAATAGCCCCCCAAAAGGCACCGTAAGTGGAAGGAACACCTTGCACGGGATCAATGTACCTCGTAGGAACTCACCGCAGAGTCACATAATGTCCAGTTTGATAATAGGACTAAATTTATAAAATATCTAGACTTAGGCTTATAAATATGCTGCTAGCGGGAGAAAAATGAAAACAACCTCAAAACCGCCCTGTAAGGGGCACGAACACCTTGTACGGAATGCCTGGTTTGATAATATGACTAAAATTTACCAATAATTAGAATTAAGCACAAAATCATGCCACTTGTGGGTGAAAACCTCTAAAAATCCCCCAAATGGCCCTGTAAGGGTCTCGAACACCTTGTATGGGACCAATGTAACTCATACGAAGTAATCGCATAATCAAGGCATTGATGATTTTAGAATAAGAATAAAATGTCAAAATAACTAGAATTGGGCTTGAAAACATTCCGCTAGAGGAGGAAAAAAACCCTCAAATAGCCCGTTAAGAGCACAAAGACCTCGCACGGGACCAATGTAACGCGTAGAACAAACAGCATTGTCCTGAGATGCCTAGTCTAAGAATAAGACTAAAATTTGAAAATATCTAGAAT
Source organism: Sambucus nigra (assembly GCA_949130495.1). Lineage (NCBI taxonomy): Eukaryota > Viridiplantae > Streptophyta > Magnoliopsida > Dipsacales > Adoxaceae > Sambucus > Sambucus nigra. Next base: position 649,698,304 of record OX422208.1, read on the forward strand.
CAGGTTTAAAAACTTGTAGCTAGATGGAAAAACCCAAACAACTCGCTAATTGGCCCCGTAAGGGGTCTAACACCTCGCACGGGACCAGTGTAACTCATAAGAACTTACCACATAGTCGTAAAATAGCTAGTTTGAGAATAGGTCTAAAATTTTTAAACAACTAAACTTGGGTTTAAAAATAAGCCTTTAGAAGCAGCCTCGAAAATGCACCCATAATGAGCACGAACACCTCGCATCGGACTAATGCAACTTGTAGAAATTGATTACGTACTCACGAGACATGCGGGTTGAGAATATAATTAAAATTTGAAAACAAGTAGAGTTAGGTTTTAAAATAAGCCGCTAATAGGGGAAAACCCAAAGTAGCCCTAGAACGACCCTGTGTGGGGCACGAACACCACGCTCGGGAGCAATGTAACTTGTAGGAACTGATAGCATTTTCACGGGATGCTCATCTTGAGAATAGGAATAAAATTTTCAAATAACTAGACTTAGGGTTAAAAATAGGACGCTATAGAGGCAAAATCAAAAAAATAACCTCCAAACGGCCCCATAGGGACACAAATACTCGTACGGGACAAATGTCAGTCGTAGGAACTAAACGCGTAGTTGTGGTATGCTCAATTTAAGAATAGGACTTAAATTTTAAAATAACTAAACTTGGAGTTAAAATAAGACGCTATAGGGGAAATCCAAAAAATAACCCCCAGATGGGCCAGTGACGACACTGACACCTCGTATGGGACCAATGTAACTGTTAGAAACTAATCATGTAGTCACGAGATGCTCGATTTAAGAATAGAACTAAAACTTTAAAATGACTAGTCTTAGGCTTAAAAGCATGCCATTGAGCAAAAAATAAATAATAGGCCCTAAACATCCCTGTTAGGATCATGAAGACCTTCCATGCGATAAAGATAAGTCGTAGGAAGTGACCAAGTAATCATGAGGCAATTTAATTGATAATAGAACTACTATTAAAAAATGACTACACTTAAGCTTAAATTCATGCCGCTAGATGGGAAAAACCCAAAATAGCCAGCAAAACGGCCCCACATGGGCACCAACACATCGCACGGGACCAATGTAAATTGTAGGAACTAACCGCCTAGTCAAGAGATACTTGATTTGATAATAGGAGAAAAAATTGAAAATAAATCGAATTATGCTTAAAAACGTGCCGTTACAGGAGGAAAACCCAAAAAAACCCCAAATGGCAATGTAAGCAGCCCCAACACCTTGCATAGAACAATATAACTCATAAGATATGACTGTGTAGACAGAGGACACCAAGTCTCAGAGTAGGTTTAAACTTTGAAAATAAATACACTTGGGCTTAAAAACATGCTCCTGGAGGGGAAAGACCCAAATCGTCCTCAAACGACCCCGTAAGGTGCACAAACACCTCACACGGAGCCGATGTAACTCGTACGAACTGATCGGGTAGTGTCAAGGCGCCTTATTTGAGAATTGAAATAAAATTTGTAAATAAATAAACTTGGGCTTAAAAACATGCCACTAGAGGGGAAACCCACAAGGGACCCCAAGCGGCTCGATGAGGGGCAGAAACACTGACACGGGATCAATGTACCTCATAGAAACTGATCGTAAACAAAAGGGAACAAGTTTTGAGAATAGGAATAAAATTTTACAATAACTAGACGTAGGCTTAAAAATAAGCTACGAGAGGGAAAATATAAAAAAATCCCCAAATGGCTCTTTAAGTGGAATTGATTGCACATTTACGGGCTGCCCGACTTGAAATTAGGATTAAAAATTACAAATAACTAGACATAGGCTTACAAACTTGATGCTAGAATGGGAAAACCCAAAATAACCCCCAAACAGCCACGTAAGGGGCACGAACACCTTGTACTGGACCATTGTAACTCATTGGAATTCACCGTGTACCCACGGGATGGCCCAATTAGGCGAAAATTAGCAAATAAATAGACATATGATTAAAAACATGCAGCTAAATGGGGAAAACCCAAATCTTACCCAAAATGGCACCGTAAGTGGAAGGAACACCTTGCACGGGGTCAATGTAACTCATACGAACTCACCGCCTAGTAATGGAATGCTCGGTTTGAGAATAGGACTAAAATTTGAAATTAACTAGACTTACTCTTAAAAACATGTCGTTAGGAGGATAAAATGAAAGCAGTCTCCAAATGTCTCCGAAAGGGGCCCGAGCACCTCGCACAGACCCAGTATAACTTTTAGGAACAAACCTTGAGTCACAGGATGCCCGATTTGAAAATATGACTAAATTTTACAAACAACTAGTCTTCGGCATAAAAATATGCTGCTACAAGGTGAAAACCTATAAGATCCCACTAACGGCCCCATAAGGGGCACGGACACCTTGCCGAGGATAATGTAACTCATTAGAACTGATTGAATAGTCAAGGGATGCCCAATTTGAGAATAGGTTTAACATTTTAAAATAACTAGAGATAGTATGAAGAACGTGTTTCTAGAGGGGGAAACATAAAATAACCTCAAACCGGCTCTGTAAGGGTCATAAACATCTTACACATGACTAATGTAACTCGTAGTAATTGACCACATTGTCATGAGATGCTAGGTTTGAGAAGATGAATAAAATTTGAAAATAAAAAGACGTAGGCTTAAAAACATGTCCGAGTGGGTAACTCCCCAAACAATTAGCTAAATGACCCCTTGAGGGGAACGATCACCTCACATGCCACCAATATAAATCGTAGGAACTGGTCTCATAATCATGGGATGCTGGTTTGAGAATAGGACTAAAATTTGAAAGTAACTAAAATTAGGCTTAAAAACATGTTGCTAAAGAGGAAAATCCAAAATAACCCCTAAATGGTCACGTAAGGGGAACGAACACCTCGTAGAGTACCATTGTAACTCATAGGAATTTATCATGTACTCACGGGATGTTGGCTTTCAAAATTGGACAAAAATTTGAAAATAAATAGACTTAAGATTAAAAATCTGTCGCTAAAGGAGGAAAACCCAAAATAGCCCCCCCAAAAGGCACCGTAAGTGGAAGGAACACCTTGCACGGGATCAATGTACCTCGTAGGAACTCACCGCAGAGTCACATAATGTCCAGTTTTATAATAGGACTAAATTTATAAAATAACTAGACTTAGGCTTATAAACATGCTGCTAGCGGGAGAAAAATGAAAACAACCTCAAAACCGCCCTGTAAGGGGCACGAACACCTCGTACGGGATGCCTGGTTTGATAATATGACTAAAATTTACCAATAATTATAATTAAGCATAAAAACATGCCGCTTGTGGGTGAAAACCTCTAAAAATCCTCCAAATGGCCCTGTAAGGGTCACGAACGCCTTATATGGGACCAATGAAACTCATACGAAGTAATCGCATAATCAAGGCATGGATGATTTTAAAATAAGAATAAAATGTCAAAATAACTAGAATTGGGCTTGAAAACATTCCGCTAGAGGAGGAAAAAAACCCTCAAATAGCCCGTTAAGAGCACAAATACCTCGCACGGGACCAATGTAACGCGTAGAACAAATAGCATTGTCCTGAGATGCCTAGTCTAAGAATAAGACTAAAATTTGAAAATATCTAGAATCAGGTTTAAAAACTTGTAGCTAGATGGAAAAACCCAAAAAACTCGCTAATTGGCCCCGTAAGGGGTCTAACACCTCGCACGGGACCAGTGTAACTCATAAGAACTTACCACATAGTCGTAAGATAGCTAGTTTGAGAATAGGTCTAAAATTTTTAAACAACTAAACTTGGGTTTAAAAATAAGCCTTTAGAAGCAGCCTCGAAAATGCACCCATAATGAGCACGAACACCTCGCATCGGACTAATGCAACTTGTAGAAATTGATTACGTACTCACGAGACATGCGGGTTGAGAATATAATTAAAATTTGAAAACAAGTAGAGTTAGGTTTTAAAATAAGCCGCTAATAGGGGAAAACCCAAAGTAGCCCTAGAACGACCCTGTGTGGGGCACGAACACCACGCTCGGGAGCAATGTAACTTGTAGGAACTGATAGCATTTTCACGGGATGCTCATCTTGAGAATAGGAATAAAATTTTCAAATAACTAGACTTAGGGTTAAAAATAGGACGCTATAGAGGCAAAATCAAAAAAATAACCTCCAAACGGCCCCATAGGGACACAAATACTCGTACGGGACAAATGTCAGTCGTAGGAACTAAACGCGTAGTTGTGGTATGCTCAATTTAAGAATAGGACTTAAATTTTAAAATAACTAAACTTGGAGTTAAAATAAGACGCTATAGGGGAAATCCAAAAAATAACCCCCAGATGGGCCAGTGACGACACTAGCACCTCGTACGGGACCAATGTAACTGTTAGAAACTAATCATGTAGTCACGAGATGCTCGATTTAAGAATAGAACTAAAACTTTAAAATGACTAGTCTTAGGCTTAAAAGCATGCCATTGAGCAAAAAATAAATAATAGGCCCTAAACATCCCTGTTAGGATCATGAAGACCTTCCATGTGATAAAGATAAGTCGTAGGAAGTGACCAAGTAATCACGAGGCAATTTAATTGATAATTGAAGTACTATTGAAAAATGACTACACTTAAGGTTAAATTCATGAGGCTAGATGGGAAAAACCCAAAATAGCCAGCAAAACGGCCCCACATGGGCACCAACACATCGCACGGGACCAATGTAAATTGTAGGAACTAACCGCCTAGTCAAGAGATACTTGATTTGATAATAGGAGAAAAAATTGAAAATAAATCGAATTATGCTTAAAAACGTGCCATTACAGGAGGAAAACCCAAAAAAACCCCAAATGGCAATGTAAGCAGCACCAACACCTTGCATAGAACCAATATAACTCATAAGATATGACTGTGTAGACAGAGGACACCAAGTCTCAGAGTAGGTTTAAACTTTGAAAATAAATACACTTGGTCTTAAAAACATGCTCCTGGAGGGGAAAGACCCAAATCGTCCTCAGACGACCCCGTAAGGTGCACAAACACCTCACACGGAGCCGATGTAACTCGTACGAACTGATCGGGTAGTGGCAAGGAGCCTTATTTGAGAATTGAAATAAAATTTGTAAATAAATAAACTTGGGCTTAAAAACATGCCACTAGAGGGGAAACCCACAAGGGACCCCAAGCGGCTCGATGAGGGGCACAAACACTGACACGGGATCAATGTACCTCATAGAAAATGATCGTAAACAAAAGGGAACAAGTTTTGAGAATAGGACTAAAATTTTACAATAACTAGACGTAGGCTTAAAAATAAGCTACGAGAGGGAAAATAAAAAAAAAATCCCCAAATGGCTCTTTAAGTGGAATTGATTGCACATTTACGGGCTGCCCGACTTGAAATTAGGATTAAAAATTACAAATAACTAGACATAGGCTTAAAAACGTGATGCTAGAATGGGAAAACCCAAAATAACCCCCAAACAGCCACGTAAGGGGCACGAACACCTTGTACTGGACCATTGTAACTCATTGGAATTCACCGTGTACCCACGGGATGGCCCAATTAGGCGAAAATTAGCAAATAAATAGACATATGATTAAAAACATGCAGCTAAATCGGGAAAACCCAAATCTTACCCAAAATGGCACCGTAAGTGGAAGGAACACCTTGCACGGGGTCAATGTAACTCATACGAACTCACCGCCTAGTAATGGAATGCTCGGTTTGAGAATAGGACTAAAATTTGAAATTAACTAGACTTACTCTTAAAAACATGTCGTTAGGAGGATAAAATGAAAACAGTCTCCAAATGTCTCCGAAAGGGGCCCGAGAACCTCGCACAGACCCAGTATAACTTTTAGGAACAAACCTTGAGTCACAGGATGCCCGATTTGAAAATATGACTAAATTTTACAAACAACTAGTCTTAGGCATAAAAACATGCTGCTACAAGGTGAAAACTTATAAGATCCCACTAACGGCCCCATAAGGGGCACGGACACCTTGCCGAGGATAATGTAACTCATTAGAACTGATTGCATAATCAAGGGATGCCCAATTTGAGAATAGGTTTACCATTTTAAAATAACTAGAGATAGTATGAAGAACGTGTTTCTAGAGGGGGAAACATAAAATAACCTCCAACCGGCTCTGTAAGGTTCATAAACATCTTACACATGACTAATGTAACTCGTAGTAATTGACCACATTGTCATGAGATGCTAGGTTTGAGAAGATGAATAAAATTTGAAAATAAAAAGACGTAGGCTTAAAAACATGTCCTAGTGGGTAACTCCCCAGACAATTATCTAAATGACCCCTTGAGGGGAACGATCACCTCACATGCCACCAATATAAATCGTAGGAACTGGTCTCATAATCATGGGATGCTGGTTTGAGAATAGGACTAAAATTTGAAAGTAACTAAAATTAGGCTTAAAAACATGTTGCTAAAGGGGAAAATCCAAAATAACCCCTAAATGGTCACGTAAGGGGAACGAACACCTCGTAGAGTACCATTGTAACTCATAGGAATTTATCATGTACTCACGGGATGTTGGCTTTCAAAATTGGACAAAAATTTGAAAATAAATAGACTTAAGATTAAAAATATGTCGCTAAAGGAGGAAAACCCAAAATAGCCCCACCAAAGGTACCGTAAGTGGAAGGAACACCTTGCACGGGATCAATGTACCTCGTAGGAACTCACCGCAGAGTCACATAATGTCCAGTTTTATAATAGGACTAAATTTATAAAATAACTAGACTTAGGCTTATAAACATGCTGCTAGCGGGAGAAAAATGAAAACAACCTCAAAGCCGCCCTGTAAGGGGCACGAACACCTCGTACGGGATGCCTGGTTTGATAATATGACTAAAATTTACCAACAATTATAATTAAGCATAAAAACATGCCGCCTGTGGGTGAAAACCTCTAAAAATCCCCCAAATAGCCCTGTAAGGGTCACGAACGCCTTGTATGGGACCAATGTAACTCATACGAAGTAATCGCATAATCAAGGCATGGATGATTTTAAAATAAGAATAAAATGTCAAAATAACTAGAATTGGGCTTGAAAGCATTCCGCTAGAGGAGGAAAAAAATCCTCAAATAGCCCATTAAGAGCACAAATACCTCACACGGGACCAATGTAACGAATAGAACTAACCGCATAGTCCTGAGATGCCTAGTCTAAGAATAAGACTAAAATTTGAAAATATCTAGAATCAGGTTTAAAAACTTGTAGCTAGATAGAAAAACCCTAAGAACTCGCTAATTGGCCCCGTAAGGGGTCGAACACCTCGCACAGGACCAGTGTAACTCATAAGAACTTACCACATAGTTGTAAGATCGCTAGTTTGAGAATGGGTCTAAAATTTTTAAATAACTAAACTTGGGTTTAAAAATAAGACTTTAGAAGCAGCCTCGAAAATGCACCCATAATGTGTACGGACACCTCGCATGGGACTAATGCAACTTGTAGAAACTGATTACGTACTTGATGCGAGGGAAACCGAGTGTTCGTGCAGGGACACTATCGTTGATTTCGGCTCCCGCTCGGCATGCAAAAGAATAAACCTAAGCTACAGCTACACTTGACAAGCAAGTAAAGCAGTAAGTCGGGTGTCGAGAATCCACAGGGAGTTATTGAATCTTAGATGTTAATTACTTTAAAACTTCAAGAATAAAAGTGTAAAAGGTGATGTGTGGTTATGGTGACAAAAGAAAAGAGAAGTTAACGCTAAATTAAAAGAAAGCGAGGATCGGGATCGCATTCTACCAAACAGATCGAAACAACTACTAACTAGAGTTAAGGCTCGAAAGCAATCTAATCGAGCATTTACAATTAAGCATAAACATCACGCAAGAAGGAATTTAACCCAAAGTTGCGAGATAAAACATTTAACTGAAAAATGATCACACGCGGATTAAACTCGGATTGTCGCAATAAACTCTAACGTTGCGTGACAAAGAAAGATAAACGCTTAGCAATCCAACTTTGATACGCGCGGTTTCAATTAAACGCGATTTTGCACTAAACCTAGTTTTCGGAGCTCGGGGCCCGAAAATGGCGGAAATGAAATCCCGACCCTATTTATCTAAGGGTGCATGGTGAGTTAAACTAAATTATGCTAATTAGACTAAGAAAGCAAGAATTAAAACTTGTAAACTAGTTAGAAAGCATTGAAACTAAATTACAAGGCAAGAGGAGAAGAAGAACAAACTATATAAATGGAGAGGAAGTGAATAGTTCAATCTTACAAACCACATGGGTTGTCAATCCAAGAAGAAGAAGAAAGGAAATCTCCACACCAAACCCTAACTAACTATCTAATCTGAATCTCTCTAAGTATATCAGGTCTCTTCATTATTACAACCAAAACCAACTTATATAGTAAGTTGTAATAAAAGAAAATATCTGCAGGGGATAACAGGGGATCGATCGATCGACCCCTTTGGTCGATCGATCGACAGTTGTAATCGTGGCAAAAATAAGAAGGGTCGATCGATCGACCCTTATGGTCGATCGATCGATCAAGCAGGCAGTATGCAGAATCCCCTGTTTTGGCATACAATCCAACGTCGCTCAAATCGACGTAACTTTGTCGTTATGCATCAGAATCGCGCACCGTTCGTGGCCACGCGAAGCTAGCGAGGAGAGCTACAACTTCCGTGGAGATGTTGGGCCAGGTGCCCAAGCTGTCAAAAGACTAAAATGCCCTTGCGCGTGCGGTTGTGTACGGAAATCGAGCGAAACGCATCCGGACTTCACACTTAGCATCCAAATACCTACAAAAGCTCAATTAACCCCTGCACAACATGTTAACATAGAAATCCGAGGGTTGTCTAGTTAACGAGCATAAATATAGGGAATAAGATACCCGAGGGGGCTAATAACGCGTAGGTTAACGGGTGAAATACGCAATATTTTCGCCGTATCACACCCCCTAACTTACACATTGCTAGTCCCTAGCAATGAAATAAGATGCAACAAGAAGAACAAGTAAACCAACACAGGAGAGAGTACAAAAGTATGGTATAAAAGCAATAAAAAGATAAGGCCACTTTCGCGGGCGATTCGATTGCATTTAGCATATGCAATAAGCCGTTAAACCCCTAGGTCACCCTAGTGGACGATTGTCGTCTCGTGAGGGTTTTCAGGGATGAAACCCACAAACATCATAAAGTTTCCTCAAAATATGCCCAATCAAGTAAGACAAACTCATCAGTGCGAAAAAGATTTCAACATGTTATTAGCATAGCAAACGAATTCGCATGATAAGTCCGTAGTTATTAACATTATCGAATGCACCTTAATGAATCGAAACTCTAGCATGTGAAAGGGGAGTGAGCATATGCAAGGAATGATTTGGCGAAAAACTTAGATAATTCAGATACTAAACATCAAAGCATGCATACATTCAATCCTCACGGGCATTAGGCTTAACAAATAAATTCACTATGAAAAGGGAGGTAATACACGGGACATGCGGGCATAAAGAGTAAATGTAAATGGAAACTAGGCCGCGCACATGTCACAAAAGAAGAACGCTATATAGGAAATAAAAATTGCAATCTCAGTGAAAGGATATCGCACACTAAAAGAGGCGAAATGCATTTTCACAGATTATCAACACTATTTGAACATTTGAATTACATCTACTTAAGTTCACATAGGACTTGTAATAGGGTTGTAATGTAGGATAGGCTAGGGTACGAAATGAAGGAATGTATGTACGGATTTAAAGTGTTCGGGATGAAAACTCGGGATAATGGAAAAATGCGGGCAATATCAAAATTGGAAAACGAGTTCCAAAACAAGCATTAGATATATCATCTGGAGAGTAATCAAAGCTTATTAAACTATATACAACATAAACAAACTTTCTCTTTCTTTTTCTTTTCTTATTTTTCTCATTTTTCTCTTTTGTTTTCTATTGCTTTTTGCTTTCTCTTTTTCTTCACTTTTTTCACTACTTTCTTTTCTTTGCTTATCAAACTCTCATATGCCTAAAATTGCAACCGCAATACAACAATAGCATTCAATCCCAAGTAACATTCCAAAAAAAGGTATGGAAAGTGTATGTATGGGCTAAAACTCCAATGTGGAGTTGGTTATGGGAATGGGGTTATGAAACGAAAGGCTATATTTTTGCTCAAAGGGGTTGACTAGGGAAACATATATGGTGAGGTCAAGGCTAATATGGGTGATATAACAAAGATTGCCTATGATCATTTCCTAAAGTTTACCCAATTCTCAAGTCAAAACAATATATGAAAATCATGATCAAGTAACACATTTCAAGTATGAACTCAATTAATGAACGGTCAAATGAAAGATTAGAGAGATTACCAACGAATTCAACGTTTTAAATGAGAAAAGAATAGTGTATAACACTCACAAACGACAAAAGGTACAAAGCTTACTCGGTGTAAGTATATACAATGCAACAAAAGATTACCGAGTTATAAAAATCTTAAACCAAATCAATAGAACAAGGAAAGTGCATATGCTCATGGGATAAAGTTTAATTCATGAAGTTATTCACAAAATCAATGATTTGAGGACTAAAGTCTAATAACTTCTAAAATCGAGAACATGCATCATTGAGTTGTCAATCGGATCGGGCAATTATTAAAATTTATCACTGGAAACAAGGCAAAATGCCTAACAAAGGAGAAAAAAGAAAGAAAATATTTTTGAAATTTTTTAAATTTTTCACAAAAAGGCATACTTAGTAACTAAATGTGAGCAAATCAATGGACTACACATGAAATGGATAGAATATCCTACACCCCCTAACTTAAATGTTGCATTGTCCTCAATGTGCATTAAGAACACAACACAAAGAGAGGAAAAGAACGATATTACCCAAAATTGGAGCGATCTCCATAAGAGCGAGTCCAAAGGAATCTACAAAACAAGTTAGTACCGAGCATAGCAAAAACAAATAACAAAAAGTTAACTAATTACACTAGACTAAATTAAAAGGAAAGAAAAATAGGAAAGAAAGAAAATTAAAAAGCTAACTATTTACAACCTACTATTTAGACTTCGCACTAACTATACACTAGAAGTCTAAATAGTTGAGGGTCCACCCAAAAAGGTATTTCACTTTGAAAGATCAACGGTGGACCCTCCAAAGTGAACATGCCTCCCGGAAAATAGGAATTCCATTTGAACAACGGAAGGCATGTGGGTGGTGAAAATAGTGAACCATCGCCAATTTGAAATTTTGGGCGGACGATGGGGGATTTGGATAATAAGGGGGAAAGGTACACTAGAGATCCAAGAAAAATAGACTCATCTCCCAAAGGTTTTTCAAGTGGAATGAGAGATGGTGCCCACATGAGGATAGGATCCATCGAAAACAAGTCCGGTAAAGAGTCCTCATCGGCAAGAAGTGTAGAAGTTTTAAAAGTTTCTACCGACTCATAGGAATCAACCGATAATTCTAATGGTTCGATCACGGAAAACGAATATGGTGATGAAACAAATTCAATCTCAATCGACTCATCGTCAGAAGGTGATTGAATTTCGGGGGAGAGAGATTCACACTCGATGAGAAATTCTTTGAAAAATTGACGTGAAACACAAGTTTCCACCTCCTCGTTGTCTTGTGCATAATAATTAATCTCATCGCAAAGTGAACCAAGTCTCATTCCAGCATCATTTAGGCTTTCCAAACCTTGGGAATAAAGAAGAAAAGTCTCTTCCAAAGTAGGCTTCCTCAGCTCAAGAGCCTCGGACTCCTCATTTGTTTGAAACTCGTCTTCGAAAGTAATGAGATGAAGATCGTCATTGGATTCGAATAATGAATCCAACTCAAGCTCCCAATAACGATTTTCATTCCGATAAATGTTTTCAAGTCTTTCATTTTCAAGAAAATCTTGAGAATGGAGAACTTGAAAACTATCCCCAAAGTATGAATCATTAGAATAACCGTAATAACTATAAAAGAAAGACATGGTTACCTCATTGTTCAAAGATGGAGAATCCAAGAAAGAAAGTGAGCAACCACGAATGAAAGTTTCTTAGCGCTCAAAGTATGCAAATCCTGCAAGAAAGCTTAAAAGAAAGAATACAAATAGAAGAGGAAAAATACTACGAAATCATAAAACAATTACTATCTAAAACAATAAGTCCCCGGCAACGGCGACAATTTGAAGCGAGGGAAACCGAGTGTTCGTGCAGGGACACTATCGTTGATTTCGGCTCCCGCTCGGCATGCAAAAGAATAAACCTAAGCTACAGCTACACTTGACAAGAAAGTAAAGCGGTAAGTCGGGTGTCGAGAATCCACAGGGAGTTATTAAATCTTAGATGTTAATTACTTTAAAACTTCAAGAATAAAAGTGTAAAAGGTGATGTGTGGTTATGGTGACAAAAGAAAAGAGAAGTTAACGCTAAATTAAAAGAAAGCGAGGATCGGGATCGCATTCTACCAAATAGATCGAAACAACTACTAACTAGAGTTAAGGCTCGAAAGCAATCTAATCGAGCATTTACTATTAAGCATAAACATCACGCAAGAAGGAATTTAACCCAAAGTTGCGAGATAAAACATTTAACTGAAAAATGATCACACGCGGATTAAACTCGGATTGTCGCAATAAACTCTAACGTTGCGTGACAAAGAAAGATAAACGCTTAGCAATCCAACTTTGATACACGCGGTTTCAATTAAACGCGATTTTGCACTAAACCTAGTTTTCAGAGCTCGGGGCCCGAAAATGGAGGAAATGAAATCCCGACCCTATTTATCTAAGGGTGCATGGTGAGTTAAACTAAATTATGCTAATTAGAATAAGAAAGCAAAAATTAAAACATGTAAACTAGTTAGAAAGCATTGAAACTAAATTACAAGGCAAGAGGAGAAGAAGAACAAGCTATATAAATGGGGAGGAAGTGAATAGTTCAATCTTACAAACCACATGGGTTGTCAATCCAAGAAGAAGAAGAAAGGAAATCTCCACACCAAACCCTAACTAACTATCTAATCTGAATCTCTCTAAGTATATCAGGTCTCTTCATTATTACAACCAAAACCAACTTATATAGTAAGTTGTAATAAAAGAAAATATCTGCAGGGGAAAACAGGGGATCGATAGATCGACCCCTTTGGTCGATCGATCGATAGTTGTAATCGTGGAAAAAATAAGAAGGGTCGATCGATCGACCCTTATGGTCGATCGATCGATCAAGCAGGCAGTATGCAGAATCCCCTGTTTTGGCATACAATCCAACGTCGCTCAAAGAGACGTAACTTTGTCGTTATGCATCGGAATCGCGCACTGTTTGCGGCCACGCGAATCTAGCGAGGAGATCTACAACTTCCGTGGAGATGTCGGGCCAGGTGCCCAAGCTGTCAAAAGACTAAAATGCCCTTGCGCGTGCGGTTGTGTACGGAAATCGAGCGAAACGCATCCGGACTTCACACTTAGCATCCAAATACCTACAAAAGCTCAATTAACCCCTGCAAAACATGTTAACATAGAAATCCGAGGGTTGTCTGGTTAACGAGCATAAATATAGGGAATAAGATACCCGAGGGGGCTAATAACGCGTAGATTAACGGGTGAAATACGCAATATTTCCGCCGTATCAGTACTCACGAGACATGCGAGTTGAGAATATAATTAAAATTTGAAAACAAGTAGAGTTAGGTTTTAAAATAAGCCGCTAGTAGGGGAAAACCCAAAGCAGCCCTAGAACGACCCTGTGTGGGGCACAAACACCACGCTCGGGAGCAATGTAACTTGTAGGAACTGATAGCATTTTCACGAGATCCTCATCTTGAGAATAGGAATAAAATTTTCAAATAACTAGACTTAGGGTTAAAAATAGGACGCGATAGAGGCAAATCTAAAAAGTAACCTCCAAACGGCCCCATAGGGACACAAATACTCGTACGGGATCAATGTAACTTTTAGGAGCTAACCACATAGTCAAAAGATGTCTGGATTTGATAATGGAACTAAAATTTGAAATTGACTAGTCTTAGGCTAAAAACATGACGGTGGAGGAAAAGACCAAAAATAGGCCCCCAAAATTCCTGTAAGGATCACAAAGACTTTTCATGGGAATAACGTGGCTCGTAGAAACTGACCGCATAACCAAGGGACACATGAACTGCCAATAGGACTAAAATTCCAAAATAACTAGAGTTAGGCTCGAAAACATACCCTTAGACTGGGAAAACACAATATAGCCACCAAAACAACCCCTAATGCGTATGAACACCTCACAAGGGACCAATGTAACTCGTAGGAATTGACAGTGTAGTCACGGGAATGTTAGTTTGACAATATGGCTTATAATTTAAACGAACTATAATTAGGATAAAAAATTTGTCGTTAGAGGGGGATGGCCCTACAAGGGCACGAACACCTCGCGCGTGATCAATGAAACTCGTAGGAACTTATCGCATAGTCACGGGATGCTCGATTTGAGAATATGATAAAAATTTGCAAATAACCAAACTTAGGCTTAAAAATAAGCCACTAGAGAGGGAAAACCTAAAACAACCTTCAAACGACAATATAAGGGGCACAAACACCTCGCTCGGATCAATGTAACTCGTAGGAGTTAACCACGTAGTCGCGACACACTCGGTTTTAGAATAGGTATAAAATTTGAAAATAACTAGATTTGGGCTTAAAAAAATGTCCTAGAGGGAAAAAAAACAAAAACACCCACCATACAACCTTGGAAGTGCTACAAGCACATCACATGGAACCAATGTCACTAGTAGGAGCTGATTGTCTAGTTACGAGATGCTTGACTAGAGAATATGACTAAAATTTGAAAACAAATTAACTTAGGATTAAAAACATGCTGCTAGAGGCAAAACAGAAAAAAGTTCTCCAAACTTCCACCTTAGGGGCACTGTAATACCTTGTAATTTTATTGATTTTTATTTAATGGATTAATTAATTAAATGAGAATTAATTTAAAATTAATCCAGATTTAAATACTAGCGAGGCGCGAGTTGGTATATGATTATGATGAGAATAGTGAATATTACTGGGTATATATGGTAAGATATGAGTATTGAAAGTATTAAAATTGTCAAGAGATATAAATAAGACAATTTGGGAAATGAAGTTGGGACGTTCGTGTCAGTCGCATCAGAGATTAATTTAATTTGATTCAAAAAGTAAATTATATTTTTATCAATTGTATGGTCATTTTGAGTGCACCAACATGTATGGAAGAGCCAGAAAGCACTAGCCAGGGGTTTAGTTTGGGCCCTGTGGCATTTTTAGGCCAAAATGGCAACCCATAAGGGTATTTTGGTAATTTTAAAAATTAAGGAATTAAGACCCACAAATTTTAGAGTTTATTTATATATTATTAGAAAAGCCATTAAAGTCATTTTGGATGGAATTGTGATCGAAAAGAAGAGAGAACCATCCCTTGACCACCAGCAACGAATCAGAACATCAAACTTAAGGCAAGTGATTTGGTTTCATTAGTTCAATGAATATTTCCTCCATGCTTAGTGTAGAAATTTATGATTGTCTTGAAAGATTTGATGAAAACCTAATGAATTTGATGTACAACTCTAAACTTTGGTTAGGAACTATATGTAGATCTGTTCTGGACGAATTCAGGACCCCAAACATAACTTTTGATGATTTAAAAACGAATTAAAGCGGATATTTATCATTTTTCTTGATGAAAATAGAAAACTAGGTTTTTTATTGAAGTTTTGATCCATATAAATCCAATGATTGATGATTAAAAAGGTTTTGGAATGTTAACATTGATGTATGTTGGTTGTATGATGATCCTATAACGTTAGATTAGATTTTCATACCTTGTAATGATGCTTTGGGACAAATTTTGGATTGAAAAACAAAGCAGGCCATAGCCTATCTGGTGCGTTCGATCGATCGATACTCCCAGGTCGATCAATCGACCACCATCGATCGATTGACATTCAAAGCGATCGATCGACCTTCCCATAATCGGTTATATTTTTCCTTTGTTGAATTTTAACAATTTCGACCCTAGAGAATTATTGGTGGGGACTTTGTGAATACTCTTAGATTTAAGGAAGACCAGTAGGCATAATTGTAAGACTCGAATCATAATTAAAAGTCAAATTGGGAGTTATATTAAACTTAATAAGGCTCGACGAGTGTGATACCAGTTGAGACTGAGAGTTGGTGAGTAAGTTTTAAATAGTTGGATAATATAAGGTTAGTGGAAGAAATGAGGACCATAAGATTAGTGGATTTAAATGTGGGAATAATAGGAAACTTGGTAACCTTTGTGGGTTAGGATTTAGGTACTTGAAACTACGATGTGAGATGTATCGGCGATCTATATTATATTTTGTTCGTAGACTTAACGATGTACATATTAGAATAATGGTATATGAATGTCAAATATACCTTATTTAATGCTTTAATTTATCTAAGTGGTGTGATTGCATTGTATATGGACTTATGTGTATAACATACCTACCATACTTTCTATCACCGGAGGTCGGCTTTCGAACTGGGCCATCTAATCCTAGTGTGCCTACGGGGGGATTTATATGGATACCTTAAGGACATAGGGATGTGAATGACTTATTTGTGAGTTGATAAGTCAGCTGAGAATGGGAGCGTAGGTATGTTCGTGACCCATTGGTATGTGAACTATGTTCACCTCCATTATGTGGGATTTTTTCTTATTGAGATGATTCCTGAGAGATTCGGGACACGTGGTCCTTATCTACGTGATGTACTGGGATTCGATAACAGAGAATGTGTGCATCGCAACTTAGCCTAGGGGTGCCCTAATTGTATATTTATGATGATATTAATATACTTGTAATTGAAATGAACTCTTTATTTAAGTGTAAGTGTGAATACTCATGACATTTTAGTAGTGATAAAAATGGTAATTTCACATAGTAATTATTGTAAGGAAATCTGAGAAATAAAAAGGGTGACACGCACATGTTATGCCAGAATGTCTTGTTTTGACTCTCATATTATAACGTAACGTTAGGTTGTGAATTAAACTAGTTAGTTAGCGACACAAATATGACGGGTTACAGATACGTTAGGTGTGCACAATTAGTTGAGAGGTGAGGAACTCGTGTGAGTGCACGCAACTAACATGTATTTTATATTCACTGTTTAATGTTGTTAAACACTTGCTATATTTTAAATTATTTTCACAACCGGGCTCTGACCTGTTTGCTTCCAAATCTATTTTTCTTGAAAAACCTTTTAGGTCCCCCGCCACAGGGATGCCAAGCTTAGGTATTCCATTTCAGTGACGTGCTTTAGTTGTTGTGGAAGTTATAGGATCTGGATTGTACACGACTCCACATTCTACTTTGACTCCATTTAAGATTTATTTCCTCTGTTAGGGCATGTTGCCCTTTTCTTTTAGAGACAGTTTTATCATACGCAGTTTCATTTCAGTTTTTGGATTAATTAATTTATCATTCAGACTTTGTATTTGGTTTTATTCAGTATTTGGATTGTTCAGGGGAGTGCTACTCCAGACTTAATTTTATTCCGGCATTTTACATTGTTACTATAATGTGATTGTGATGTCTTTGGTTGATAATTTATTTGTATGCATGTTAATTCAATTTAATTAAAAATTTACAACTCACTTTTTAAATATTAGGTGGCTAGTAATGACTTAAAATGTTTTCGACAATGATGCTATGAACTGAACCAACTTAACATTTTGTTTTAATTTGAATAATGGAGTAGCTACCCGTTATTTTATTAGACTGGGTGTCATATTGACGGTCACCTCGCACTAGACAATTGAATATTGTAGGAATTGATGGAATAGTCATGGGATGCCTGGTTTGAGAATGGAACTAAAATTTTACAGATAACTCCAATGAGACTAAAAAAATTCTGCTAAAGAGGAAAATCCCAAAAATAACCCACAAATGACCCCGTGAGGGATCGAACATCTCAAACGGGACCAATTTAACCTTTACGAACTAACCACGTAATCGCGAGATGCCCGGTTTGAGAATAGGACTAAAATTTTAAAATTGACTAGACTTAAGATGAAAAACATGCCGCTAGAGGAGAAATCCGAAATTGCCCCTAAATGACCCTGTAAGGGGCATAGGCACCTCGCACGAGACCAATGTAACTCGTAGGAACAGACCGCGATCACGGGATGCCCAGTTTAAAAATAGGACTAGAAATTCAAAATAACGAGACTTAGGCTTAAAAGCATACCACCCGAGGGAAGAATCGAAAATAATCCCTAAACGGCCCCGTAAGTGGTACAAACACTTCGCACGAGACCAATATAACTTCTACGAACACTCCGCATATTTACAGGATACCCAGTTTGAGAATATGAATAAAATTTGAAAATAATTATATTTGCTCTAAAAAACATGCCGCTAGAGGGGGGAAACCCCAAAACATCTCCCAAATTCCTCTATAAGGGGCACGAACACACATGACATGGGATCGATGTAACTCTAGGAACTGACCGAATAGTCATAGGATGCCCGGTTTGAGAATGAGACTAAAATTTGAATATAAATAAACATATGATTAAAAACATGCCATTAGAGGGGACCCCCCTCCCTCCCCCCACCCAAAATAAATAAATAAATAAATAATTCCCAAAATTACCCCTTAAGGTGAACGATACATTGCACGGGACCAATGTAACGCGTAGGAACTGACCACATAGTTACGAGGCTCCCGATTTGAGAATAGGAATAAAATTTGCAAATAAATAGACTTAGGTACAAAAACATGTTGCTAGAGGGGAAACCCACAACAACCCAAAACGGCCCCATAGGGGCACGAACTTCTGATACGGGATCAATGTAATTCGTTGAAACTCACTGAACACATTTTTAGAATAACTAGACATAGGCTTAAAAATATGCCGATAGAGCGGAAAACCAAAAAAAATCCCCAAAAAACCCTTTAAGGGGATCGATCACCTCGCAGGGGACCAATGAACTGGTAGGCATTAATCGCATAGTCACGGGACGACCGTCTTGGAAATAGGATTAAAATTGGAAAATCCTAGACTTATGCCCAAAAACATGCTGCCATAGGGGAATCCCAAAACAAATTCCAAACGACCCCATAAGTGGCACGAAGGCCTCCCATAGGACAAATGAAACTCCTAAGAATAGATCGAGTAGTCTAAGGTCTCCCGATGTGAGAAAAGGATTAATATTTGAAAATAGCTAAAATTAGGTTTAAAAGTATGCTACTAGAGGAGAATATTTGAAAATAGCACCCAAACGGTCCGATAACTGGGGAGAATACCTCGCACGGGACTAATATAATTATAACAACTGATTGCGTACGCCGATTTTAAGAATAGGTCTAAAATTTGAAAATAACTACACTTAGGATTTAAAACATGTCTTTAGAGGGGGGAACATAAAATAATATCCAAAAGGATCTATAAGGGGCATGGACACCTCACATGAGATCAATGTAACTCACTGGACCTGACCACGTCGTAACGGGATGCCAAGTTTTAGAATAGACTATAATTTGAAAATAAATAGATGTGGGATTAAAAACATTCCGTTAGAGGGGAAAACCCCCTTAAATTATCTTAACGACAGCTTAAGGGGAACGATCACCTCGCACGCCACTAATGTAAATCATAGGAATTAGTCGCATTGTCACCGAATTCCCGATTTGGGAATAGGAATAAAATATGATAATAATAATAGTTAGGTTTAAAAACATGGCGCTAGAATGGAAAAACTAGAAAAAGCACCAAAAGACCATGTAAGGGGCATGGGCACCTCACACTGGACCAATGTAACTCATAATAATTGACCACATAATCACGAGATGCTTGGCTTCAGAATCAGACTAAAATTTGCAAATAAATACACTTAGGGTTAACAACATGCCGCTAAAGTGGGGAAACCCAACGTAGATCATAAATGGCACCATAAGTGGAAGGAACACCTTGCACGGGATCAATGTAACTCGTAGGAACTTATCGCGTAGTCATGATATGTCCGTTTTGAGAATAGGGATAAAATTTGAAAATAACTAGATTTAGGCATTAAAACATGCCTCTAAGGGGAGAAAGATGAAAACATTCTCCAAATGGCCCTATACGAGGCATATGCACCTCGTACGAGACCAATATGACTTTTAGGAACTAACCTTGTAGTCAGGGGATGCCTGATTCGAGAATATAACTAAAATTTTCAAATAACTTGACTTAAGAGTAAAAACATGCCGCTAGAGGGTGAAAATCTCTAAGAGACCCCAAATGGCCCTATAATGGGCACGAACACCTTTCATGTGACCAATGTAACTCATAGTAACTGATCGCATAGTCAAGGCATACCCGATTTGAGAATAGGTCAAAAATTTGGAAATAACTAGTCTTAGGATTAAAAATAAGTCTGTAAAGGGGAAAACATTAAATAAGCTTCAAACGGCTCTGTAAGGGGCATGAACACCTCACACGGAACAATTATAACTTGAGGAAGTGACCATATTGTCACAGGATGCCAGGTTTGGGAATAGGACTAAAATTTGAAAATAAATAGATGTAGGCTTAAAAACATGTTGCTAGAGGGGAAATCACAAAAAAATACTCTAAATTGGCCCTTTAGGGGAACAATCATGTCGCACGCCACCAATGCATATCATATGAACTAGTCACATTATAATGGGATGTTCGGTTTAAGAATAGAATTAAAATTTGTCAATAAATAGACTTGGGCTTAAAAACATGCAGCTAAAGGGGAAGACCTATAACAACCCCCAAACTACCACTTAAGGGGCACGAACACTTCGTATTTGACCATTATAACTCATAGGAATTGATCGCGTACTCACGAGATGCCTAGTTTCAAAATTGGACTAAAATATGCAAATGAATAGACTTAAGATTTACAATATGCTGCTAAAGGGGAAAACTCAAAATAACCTCCAAACAACACCATAATTGGAATGAACACCTTGCATGAGATCAATATAAATCGTAGGAACTCACCACGTAGCCCCAGAATGGTCGATTTGAGAATAGGACTAAAATTTGAAAATAACTATACTTAAGCATAAACATGCTGCTAGAGGCTGAAAACCTTTAAGAGCCCCCCTGTAAGGGGCTCTAAAACCTCGCACGAGACCAAGGTAACTCATTAGAACTGATCTTTTAGTCAAGGCATGCCCGATTTGAGAATAAGATTAAAATTTGAAAATAACTTGACCTAGGGTTAAAAACATTTCGCTAGAGGGGGGAACAAAATAAAACCCCTAAATGGCCCATTTAGAGCGCAAACTCCTCCCATGGGACCAATGTAACACGAAGAATTACCCTCACTATCATGGGACTACCAGTTTGAGAATAAGACTTAAATTTGAAAATAACTAAACTTAGGATTAAAAAGATGCAGCTAGAGGGAAAAACCCAAAACAACTCGCAAAATGGCCCCAAAAAGGGCTCGAACACCTCGCACAGAACCAGTTTAACTCATAGTAACTGATCGCAAAGTAATGGTATGCCCATTTTGAGAATTGGACTAAAATTTGAAAATAACAAAACTTAAATTTAAAAATAAGCCTCTAGAATTAGCCTCGAAAATGGACCCATAATGAACACAAACACCTCACATGGGACTAATGTAACTCATAGAAACGGATTGCGTACTCAGAGGATACGTAGTTTGAGAATATGATTAAAATTTGAAAATAAATAGACTTAGGTTTTAAAATAAGCCACTAGGAGGGGAAAACCCAAAATAGGCCCAACACATACCCCTATGGAGAATAAACACCACGCATGGGACCAATGTAACTTATAGGAACAAACAACGCAGGCCTGGGATGCTTCGTTTGAGAATATAAATAAAATTTTCAAATAAGTACACTTAGCGTTAAAAACCGGACACTACAGGGGAAAACCCAAAAATAACATCCAAATTGCCTCATAGGGACATGAACACCTCCTATGGGACCAATGTAACTAACCACATAGTCACGAGATGCTCGATTTAGAATATGACTAAAATTTGAAAATTACTAGTGTTCGGCTAAAAAAACGCTTCTAGTGGAAAAAAAAACAAAAATGGGCCATAGAAATCCAAGTAAGGATCATGAAGACTTTTCATGGGATGAATGTGACTCGTAGGAGCTGACCGTGTAGTCATGTGATACGTTATTTGACAAAAGAACTAAAATTAAAAAATAACTAGCCTTATGTTTAAAAACATACCCCTAGATGGGGAAAACCCAAAACAGCCCCTAAGGGCACACACACACCTCGCACGAGACTACTGTAACTCATAGAAACAAACAACGTATTCACGGGATTGTCATATTGATAATAGGGCTGATATTTTAAAATAAATAGAATTAGGCGTAAAAATATTCCCTTAGAGGGGAATACCAAAAATAGCCCGGAAATGTCCCTGCAAGGGCACGAAGACCTTGCACACGACCAATTAACTCATAGGAACTTATCGCGTAGTCACGGGATGCTCGGTTTGAGAATAGGACCAAAAATTTCAAATAACTAGACTTAGGTTTAAAAACAAGCCGCTAGAGTTGGAAAACCCTAAAGAACCCCTAAAACGGAAATATATGTGGAACAAACACCTTGCACGGGACCAATATAACTCAAAAGAGTTAACCGCATAGTGACGTCACACCCGATTTAAGAGTAGGTCAAAAAAATTGAAAACAACTAGACATGGGTTTAAAAACATGCTCCAAGAGGGAAAAACCAAAAATAACCACTAGATGTCCCAGGAAGGGGCACGAACACATCACATGAAATAATGTAACTCGTCAGATCTAATCGCGGAGTCACATGACGCCTTCTTAGAGAACATGACTAAAATTTGAAAATAAATACATGTACCCTTAAAAACATGATGCTAGAGGGGAAAATTTAAAAAAAATCTCCAAACGTCCCCGTAAGAGGAACGATCACCTCGAATGAGATCAATATAGCTCATAGGAACACGACGCATAGTCACGGGACAACCGATTTGAGAATAGGACGAAAATTTGCAAATAACTAGACTTTCGCTTAAAAACATGCTGTTAAAGGGGGAATACATGAAACAACCCCCAAACAGCCACGTACGTGTCACGAACACCTCGAAATGGACCAATGTAACTCATAGGAACTCGCCGCATACTCATGGGACACCCGATTTGCGAATATGAATAAAATTTGCAAATAACTATACTTCGGATTCAAAACATTTCTCTAAAGGGGCAAAACACGAAATAGCCCCCAAACGACATCGTAAGTGGAAGGAACACCTTGCACGGGATCAATGTAACTCGTTAAACCTGACCACGTGCACACATAATGCCTATTAATAGAATAGGACTAAAATTTTAAGATAACTAGACTTAGATTAAAAACATGCCACTTGAGGGCGAAACCCAAAACAAGCCCTAAACGGCCCCTTAAGGGGCACAAACACTTTGCACGAGATCAATGAACTCGTAGAAACTGACTTCATAGTCATCCGATGCCTAGTTTGATAATGGGACTAAAATTGGAAAATAACTAGACATAGGCTTAAAAACATGCTTCTAGAGGGCAGAACCCAAAACAATTCCCGAAACGGCCCATTAATAGGAATAACCATCTTGCACGAAACCAATGTAACTCGTAGGAACTAATCGTATAGTTAGGGGAAACACAATTTGAAAATAGGACTCAAATTTTCAAATAATTGAACTGTGGCTTGAACAAAATGTCGCTATCGGGGTAATCCCAAAACAAACCCGAAATAGCGTCGTAAGCGACACTTACACCTCGCATGGGACAAATGAAACTCCTAGTAATTGATCGCGTAGTCACGGTTCTCCCAATTTGACAATAGGACAAATTTATTAAAATAAATAAATTTATATTTAAAAACATGCCACTAGAGGGGGATAATCCAAAATATCCTCCAGACAGCCCCGTAAGGGGGTAGAACACCTCATACGGGACTAATGTAACTTGTTGGAACTAATCGCATAGGCTCGATTCTAGAATATTTCTAAATTGTAAAAATAACTAGAGTTATGATTAAACACATGTCGCTAGAGGGGGAAAACCCAAAATAACCTCCAAACGTCTCTGTAAGTGGCACGAATACCTTACACGGGACCAATGTAATTCATCGAAACTGACCGCGTAGTCACGGGATGCCCGATTTGAGATTAGGAATAAAATTTGAAAATAACTAGGGATAGGTTTAAAAACATGCCACTAGAGGGGAAAACCAAAAAAAATGCAAAATGGCCCGTTAAGAGAAACGATCGCCTCGCATGAGACAGATGTAAGTCGTAATAACTTGTCACATAGTTAAGGGACGCCCGTTTTGAGAATAAAACTAAAATTTGCAAATAACAAGATTAAGGATTAAAAACATGCCTCTAGATGGGCAAACCTAATATAGCCCCCAAATGGCAGTGCAAGGGTCAGAAATAACTCACACTAGAATAATATTACTCATTGAAAACGATCGCATACTGGCGGGACACCTGATTTATGAATAGGACTAAAATTTTAAAATAACTAGACTTATGATTAAAAACATTATGCTAAAGGTAGAAAATGAAAAACACCCCCCAAACACCATCGTAAGTGGTAGATTTACCTTGCACGTAATCACACTAGTAGGAACTGACCACATGGTCAAGAAATGCCCGATTTGAGAATGGGACTAAAATTTGAAAATAACTAGATCATTCATAAAAACATGCCACTAGAGGGGGGAACCCGAAACAACTACTAAACCACCCTTTAAGGGGCATGAAAACTTGGCATGAGATCAATGAACAAATAGGAACTCAGCCCACAATCATGGGATGCCAGGTTTGAAAATGGGACTAAAATTTGAAAATAAGAAGATATAGGCTTAAAAACATGCTTCCAGAGGGGAAACCACAAAAAAATTCCTCAAACAGCCCATTAAGAAGTATGATCACCTCGCACGAGACCGTAGCACGATTTGAGAATGTGACTAAAATTTGTAAGTAATCAAACGTGGGCTTAATAACATGATGCTATAGGGGGAATCCAAAAACAAACCCCAAAGGGCCCCGTAAGCCACACGAACACCTCGCACAGGACCAATGAAACTCCTAGCGGGTCACTAGATTTGAGAATAGGAGAAATATTTAAAAATTACTAAATTTTTTTTTCGAAAACATGCCGCTAGATGGGGATAATACGAAATAGCCCCAGATAGCCCCGTAAGGTGGAGAACACATTGCACGGGACTAATGTAACTTGTAGCAAATGATTGTGTATGCATGATTTGAGAATACATCTAAATTTTGAAAATAACTAGACTTAGGAATAATAACTTGTCACTAGAGGGGGAAACACAAAGTAACCTCCAAACGGCTATGTAAAGGGTACGAACATCTCAAACGGGACCAATGTAACTTGTAGGAACTAACCGAGTAGTCATGGGATGCTCGGTTTAAGAATATGACTAAAATATGAAAATAACTAGGCAAAGACTTAAAAACATGTCTCTAGAGGGGAAAATTTTAAAAAAATTCTCCAAACGGCCCTTGAAGAGGACCGATCACCTTGTGCGAGACCAATGTCACTCGTAGGAACTTGTCACATAGTCACAGGGTGAATGGTTTGAGAATAGGACTAAAAATTACAAATAACTAAACTTAGGCTTAAAAGCATCCTGCTAGAGGGGAAACCCCGAAAAATCCCACGTAACGATCGTGAACACCTTGCATTAGACCCATATAGCTTATAGGAGCTGGTCCCTAATTCATGGGATGCCCATTTTAAGAATATGCCTAAAATTTTCAAATAGCTGGACTTAAGATTAAAAACATTTTGATAAAGGGGAAAACCCAAAATAGCTCCCAAACGGCAACGTAAGTGGAATGAACACCTTGCACGGGTTCAATCTAACTCGTAGGAACTAATCGCATGGTCACGAAATGACTAGTTCGAGAATCGAGCTAAAATTTGAAAATAACTAGACTTAAGCTTAAAACCATGCTCCTAGAGGGAGACAAATGAAAACAACGTCGAAACGCCCTTGTAAAGGGCATGAAGACCACGCGTGGTCCCAATATAAATTGTAGGAACCTACCTTGTAGTCACGGGATGCCTTATTTGATAATATGATTAAAATTTATAATTAACTTGAGTTAGGCTTAAGAAATTCCGCTAAAGGGTGAAAGCCTCTAAGTGCCCCCCAAACAACATTGTAAGGGGAATTGACACCTTGCAAACGACCAATGTAACTCATAGGAAACGATCGCATAGTCAAGACATGTTGAATTTGAGAATAGGACAAAAATTTGAAAATAACTAGGATTAGGCTTCAAAACATTTCACTAGACAAGAAACTAAAATCAACCCCCAAACGGTCTGTAAAGGGCACCAACACCTCGCACCAAACTATTGTAACTCGTAGAATTAACCGTATAATAATGGGACTTATAACTTGAGAATAAGACTAAAATTTTAAAATAACTAGACTTAGGCTTAAAAACATGCAGTTAGAGGGCAAAAGCCAAAACAGTCCCCCAGTAGCCCTTTAAGGGGCACAGACACCTCGTTCGAGACCAATGTAACTCGTAGGAACTAACCGCATCTGTCACAGGATGCTCGATTTGATAATAGAACAAAAATTTGAAAATTTCTAGACCTAGGATTAAAAAATGACGTTAGACTGGAGAAAACCCAAAGTAACTCCTAAATGGCCCTATAAGGGTCAAGAACACATCGAATAGAATTAATGTAACTCATAGGAACTAACCAAGTAGTCACGGGATGCCTTATTTAAGAATAGGGATAAAATTTTCAAATAACTAGACATAGGGAAAAACATGAGTCTAAAAGTGGAATACCCAAAATAGTCCCCCAAACGGCCCTATTGGGTGCATGAATACCTTGCACGGGAATAATGTAACCCGTAGGAGCTTATCGTGTAATCACGAGATTCTCGGTTTGAAAATGGGACCATAGTCCTGAAAAAAGACTTTCCTCATTATGGCCTTGGTTATTAACCATCATCGGAGGAACTCAGAATGCTCCTCAAACTATGGTTGAAGAGATGTTTAAAAAGTGCCAAGACTGTGTCGGGGGATTCCTTAAATGTAAGATTCAGCAAAGAGGGTGAATATTTTACCTTTTGTGTCTTTCTCGAACCATGGTATGATCATGTTGACCAGAAGATTAAGATATGGATGAAGATCTTCTTTCAAGACAGTTACTCCTGGGCTGAAGACTCTCAACATCATCTACAACCACTTGTTAAGAAAGTTATAGTTGTTACCATCATTTTTTAGGGAACTGACTCCGAGGAATCATTTAATCCATAGAGACTGGGGATGACACTCTCCATAATCCACTCGGGCAGTGCATCGTCGGATCCATCCATCTTAATAAAGGCCACTAATGAACCCCTATTTAACTAGAATACTATACCTGTTACACCTGCTTAAATGAAACCTAACCAAGATGTTAATCTTATCTCTTCATCTTCTGTTGTTCCTATTTTTCTGATAAAAATGTAATCGAGACCTCCTTTGACGAGGTTCTTAATACTGTTTTTCCTGAGAATAAAATAAATGAAGATTTTGAGTATCTTGATGTGCCTTACATTAATTGTCTTCATTCTAATCAAACTGTTGATTATGATTATTTTTGCAAATGTATAATTCTTAACTGATCTCACCACGGTTAACAACAAAAAACATAATCGAGGTCAGATTAATGATGATGAAACTATTATTACTAATCTTGATTCTAGTGGCCAACAATGCGAGTTTAGGATAAGGTCAACCTTTAATGAGAATAAGTGTGCGCAATTTGAAGAACTATTTAAGGAATTTTGTGGACGTCCTCGCATGGGCCTACAATGACATGCTCAACATTGATCCCAAAATTGCTCAGCACGAGATTCCAAGGTTTTCAAATGTAAACCGGTCAAACAAAAACCATGTATGCTCCGCACCGAATGGTCGCTCAAAGTTAAAGAAATGGTGATCAAATAGTTAAAAGTATAATTCATCTAGTTGATAAAATATCCAACATCATTAGCCAATATTTTACCATTGCCAAATTTAGGAGGAAAAGTCTGCATGTGTGTTGAGTTCTGGGATTTCAATAAAGCATCTCCAAAAGATGACTATCGACTGCCCAATATTGTCATGATTGCGGACAACATGGACAATCATGCTCTCAAGTCATTTGTTGATGGGTTTTTCGAATACAATCAGATCAGGACGCACCCCGATCATCAAGAAAAAACACATGCATCACCCCTTGCGAAACCTTTTGTTACACCAGTATGCCATTCGATCTTAAAAATGCAAGGTCTACCTACCAAAAGGGTGCCATAACAAACTTTCATGATCTGATACAAAAATAGGTTGAGGTCTACGTTTATTAAAGGTCATTAACTCTAAGACTGGGGAAGGTCATGTTCCCTCCGTGTGAAAGTTCTTCGATCATCTATGGCGATATCAGATGCGACTTAACCTCCAAAAATGTGTTTTCGACATCACCAAAGGAAAGACTTTTGGATTCATGTTTAAATGAAAGGAAAATTAACAGGACCCTTCCAAACTGAAAGCCAAACTTAAAATGTCACCGTCGTGAATGAAGAAGGAAGTTCATGGATTCTTGGTAAAATTAGAGTATATCAGTCGGTTCATCAGCCAACTGACTTCTATTTATGAACCCATCGTCAAACATCTCCTAAAGGATTCAACTAAAGTCTTGAATGATTCATATCAAGAAGTATTCGAATGAACGAAGAAAAATCTTATTCGACCTCTGGTAATCATGCAACCACAGCCTATTCTCCCTCTACTTCTATATGTAACCATGATAGAAACCGTAAATGGGGCTTTGTAAGCCCAGTACCTTAACGAATCCATTAAAGAGAGGTACATCCACTATGATGACTATAAATTGGTTGAGTAGGAAGTCAACTGCAATGCCTTAGAGAAAGCATGTGTCGCCCTTATCTGGGTCACTCAAAAATTATGGCACTATATTCTCACTTTTCACATCAAACTTGTGTTCGAAATAGATCTTATCAAATACCTTCTCGAGAAACCCACTCTATCTAGTTGAATGGCCCGCTGGTTGATGCTTCTAGACGAGTTTGATATTGTATATGCGATTCAAAAAGCCATGAATGGAAGATCCATATCTAACTACCTTGGTGACTATCCCATGGAAGAGGCCGAGATTTGGATCTCTAAATTCTTGGACGAAGATATCCCTTTTACCTCTCAAGAAGAACTCCGATGGTAAAATTTTCTTTAGAAGTGCTACTGATAAGAAGGGATATGACCTTAGGATACTCCTAATCGCCCCTAATGATTCTCACACTCCCATTGCCATCAAGCAGATTTTCCCTGCACCAACAATATGATCGAAAATAAGGCATACACCGTAGGCCTCAAAGTTCATCTCAAAAAAGGTATTCAGTGCCCAGATGTCTACGGGGACTCTTCCCTCATCATTGGCTATGTCCTTAGAAGATGTAAAGTCAAAAATGAAAAACTCTTACCCTTCCATGCTGACCTAGAATAGTTAGCCTCCTAATTTCGAGATATCACCTTCGACTACTTACCGAGAGCAAGGAATCGTATGACATATGCCCTTGCCCCCTAGCCTCCATCATCAACATGCCTGAAGGAACAATGATGACCCCCTTCATAGTCCAAAAATGAGGTAAACCAACAAACTACTACCACATTGGTCTCTCTAGAGAAGAGGATTACAATATGGTCGAGTGCTAGTATTATGATATTTGGTACATCATCATCCACGGTCGGTACCCCGAAGATGCAAAAAAAAAAAAGTCTGAGGGACCTTCCAAAAAGTGGTCGCCTGATACATTGTCTGCAATAAAGCACTGTTTAAGAGAAACTTTTATAGAACCCACATGCACTGCATCGTAGTGACTGATATTGAAGTAATGATGCAAAAAATCCATAGAGGGGAATGCGGACCCACATGAACTGCCATATGCTAGATAAGAATATTATCCGTCAAGGTTACTATTGGACCACCATGGTTCAGGATTACACTACCAATGTACGGGGATGCCTTAAATGTCAATAGTTTGCCAATTTTAAGAAAATTACCTCCGTGGGAATTACATAACATGACTTCTCCCTAGCCGTTCTCCAGATGAGGCATTACTATAAAAGATAATCACACCTAAAGCCTCCATTGGGCACGAGTTCATCTTGTTGCCATTAATTATTTCACCAAATATGTCAAAGCCAAGTCATAGGCAGTTCTAAATGCTAAAAAGGTAAAAAAGTTCATCCAAAATAACATCATTTATTTATACAGGGTTTCGCATGAGCTACAGTCAAATAAGTGGTTATATTTTGAGGCAAAAGTCAAAGAATTTGTCCACGAGTACAAGATTCGGAGACATAAGTCTTCTCCCTCCCGACCAGAAACAGATGGCCATTGTAATCCACATTGTCATGCACATAGCTTCCAAGCTCTAAAAAAAATGAAGCGAATTATGCACTTATGGGAAGGTACATTTAGTAAATAATAAGACAAAATGTAAGAAATAAGCAAGAAAAAAGAGGAAATGTGAATGGGTAAAAAACCTCACCACCTTACCCCCTTTTATACATGAAAATCTTAGCAATAAATTTGGGAAACTCTAATAAATGACTGCCCCACCACTTACTTTGAAGATGAAAAAAGTGAAATCAAAGCCCTAGGTTGATTTGACTAGACTCACTTACCAATGGACATGACAAGAGATATGTCAATCGATACCCCCTTATTTTATAAAATTTTATCTTTACTTATTTGTCAAAATCAAAAATCTAAAAAATAAATCCTTATCTCAAAAAAATCCATGTTGCTTATTCGTATATTATATTTTTTTACCCATCCTTTCTCAAAATAAATTTTCTCTCTTGTAATTTAAAAAAATCCCATCCTTTTTACGGTCTCAGTAACAAAGTAAAAAGGGCATGTACAATAAGTCATCAAGAAAATATAAATAAATAAAAATCTCATTCATTATAAATATATTGTCACTTGCATCATTACATCTTTCAAGAAAAAAAAAGAAAAAATACAAAAAGCCAAAACAGCGGTACTCACCCCCAAAACTTCCAATCACAATCTCTCATCTGTATAAGACCTCCCATCCCTGTGGAGAGCACACTTCCTTTGGTGACGAGTTGTGGAACCATCACTCCCCGATCCCGATCCCTCCTTCGAGGTAGTACATGACACAAGACAAGAAGGAAGAAGGACCGAGTCCCTGGTGTAGGTAGACGCTGAGGCCACCTAGTCCCAAATCTTCCTGAGCCAAGTAGTCGATAACCGTAAATGTTGTAACCAAAGCAACAAAAATAAATGGCAAATCAGTTAGTCTAAAGAAAAGAAAAAGTTAGACAAGGACGAGAAAGAGAAAAGATGTGTCTTTGGCTGAAGGACATCCTTCGTTAACCCCAATACCCCAGTATCCACCATATTAGGGCGATGTGGCATACGCAATTATCCCCCTCGAGTCAATAAAAAACTATATGAAGATTGAGCAAGCTAAATGAATGGAACCTCCAATGACGATGATGCACCACATGTGGTGTGGCTAGTACTCCTACCATAAGACATAGGAGGCGGAGGCATGTCCACCACAATAAAAATACAAGACGGCATCATCCTGATCATTGCAAAATTGAGATAATCATAGGCCGCCATCATATCCGTATATGACAAATAAGGAACACCAATCATCACCATTAACCTAGCCTCCTGTGACATATCCTACACCCAACTCATGTACATCAAGGACATCTCCGGTTAGATCACCACCCCGTCCTCCATAATCTTTCAAACCAATCTCCCCCAAATACAAAAAGTAGCTGAACTCGTGTACTAGAAACTTGTGCATCTATGCATGCATCCCAGTCACCTCTGTCTACTCGAAAGCCATCCCCCAGGGGTAGAAAGTCACCCACTTATTCCCCTTCTTAAGGAAACCCAGAAGACCATGCCATTGCTGAACGATAACCTCTGCCACCCACCGATCGACAGTCCTTCTAAAATTTCATATATAAAATCCCAGAAAATGCCAGAAAATTCTAAAAATTCTCCAAAAAATTATTAAGATTGCAAAATAAATATTAGAGAATTTTTTCGTCGAGCTCTCGAAATCCCCCGCCATATTAAAACTACATGGCACACCTCCATCCCCGATGTCCACTACAATTCCATAGCGGAATCCTAAAACCTAAACGCATCCCCAACGGAACTCAAAACCTCAAAAATCAAAGGTTTCCCCATTTAAACATCCAAACCCAACTTCCCCAGTGGAGCTATAATCCATTCAGATATCTTTCCTAATAAGCATCTCAGAGAAACACATTCCCCAGTAGAATCCCCAAATCTCAAGTCACAAACAGTTTCCCTATTTCGAGACTAAACTTTCGCCCAGTCCATCCACCCTTAGAATTTTAGCTCCCCCAATAAAGTTATCCCCTCTCAAAAGTACATAATCCCCAATCATATGTCTCTTCTCCAATATAGTCTAAAAAGAGATAAATTAAAGACTCCTAGAGAGAATCCCCCCCACGTTTTTATAACTTTATGTCCTCAGAATTGACCTCGACACACCTAAATGATTGCCCCTACTTTAGGTTCTCAGATAGACCTTGACCCACATAATTGGTCTCCACAACATTAGGTGCTCAGAATTGACCTCGACCCACAGAGTTGCTGCCTTAACTTTAGGTCCTCATAATTTCCCAACTTTAGGTCCTCAGAATTAACCTCGACTCATATAACTAGTGGCCCTTACTTTAGGTCCTCAAAATTGACCTCGACTGACATAATTGGTCTCCCCTTCTTTAGGTCTGCAAAAATGACCTTGCCCCGTCGAAATGGCCAGCCTAACTTTAGGTCCTCAGAATTGAGCTCAAATCACTGAATTAGTCACCCCAACTTTAGCACCTCAGAATTGACCTCGATCCACAAAATCGATCGCCACAACTTGAGGTCCTCATAATTAACCTCAAACCACAAAATTGGTCGCCATAACTTTAGGTCCTTAGAATTGAAATCTACTCGTAGAATTAGTCACCCTTACTTTAGGTCCTCCGAATT
This sequence comes from Sambucus nigra, assembly GCA_949130495.1. Taxonomy (NCBI): domain Eukaryota; kingdom Viridiplantae; phylum Streptophyta; class Magnoliopsida; order Dipsacales; family Adoxaceae; genus Sambucus; species Sambucus nigra. Next base: position 649,731,366 of record OX422208.1, read on the forward strand.
GACCCCGACCCATCGAATTGGTCACCCCTACTTTAGGTCCTCAAAATTAACCTCGACCCGCATAATTGGTTTCCCCAATTTCACGTCCTCGAATTTGACCTCGACCCATAGAATTAGTCCCACCTACATTAGGTTCTCGTAATTGACTTCGACCAGCAAAATTGGTCGCCCCAACTTTAGTTCCTCAGGATTGACCTAGAACCGCAGAATTGGTCTCCCCTACATTAGGTCCTTAGATTGACCTCAATCCACAGAATTGGATGCCCCTACTTTAGGTACTCAAAATTGACAGCGGCTTACAAATTTTTTTTCCCCAACTTTAGTTCCTCAGAATTGACATTGACTCATAGAATCCTCTACCCTCAGCATTGCCTTGGGCCCTCAGAACTGGCCTCGACCCTATAAAACAGTCATCCTCATCCCTTTGGCCTGTAGAATTAAACTCTTTCCCAAACCATCATGTGGTGTCTATTCGATGGCCACCACTTATTTCTAGGTCACCCATAGAGGGGATCTGTAGACCCCATATTATAGGAACCCCTTAAGTCTCTCCTTATGTCCCTAATAACTCCCCATTTATCTTAAACCCTAGGTCATACTCCATGTACCGATCTAGAGGCCACTAGGCGCTCCAAGGACCCATTTGATTCTAGTCAAATTTATCATCAACGAGAAAGCCTAATGAAGCTTCAAAGGGATCTTAATACACTTTGTAACGGTCTTCCCCATTCATAAATTGGAATAATAGTTTGGACGAACGTACCATTTTACTATCAAAAACTGATCTGAAGGCCACTGAGTGCTCCTGGGCCCTGGCTTAACCCCAATTAACTTCCTCATCATATATTTTTAGCTATCCACCTCGTGTACAAAATGGCATAATCGTTTCGACGAATGATCTATTTTACCCCGTAATTTGATTTAGAGGACACCGGGCCCTCCTGGGCTCTATTTGACCAATGTAAACTCTTCAACTCAAATGAGACTGAATGAATATTTGAAGGACACTGAATTTAGAAAAATCTCCTTACATTCTTCACTCACTTGCAAGGAAGATCATTATTAATCAAGATTACCATCCAAGTCTCCAAAGAAGATCCAAACATTCTTCTCTCTCTTTAAATTTATTTATTTTCACATTTTTATATATGTTCTTAATTTAGCTTTTACTTTAGATCATACAAATATTAATCTGCAATCCTTTATTAGTAATATTGCGCATATTATACTTCCTATACAAAATACCCAAAAGAAGAAGAGGGTTAGACCTATAAATTCCAACGGGATTTTTCACAACATTTTCTCAAAACTACAATCACCCTTTTCTTACATACATATAATAAAATCCGTTTTTGAATTTATGGGATAAACCCCACCCTTGTGTAACATGCGAACTATGAGGACTTTTATGCCATTATAGTTTACGTAGGCATCTCGGGCTAAAACTCGAGACTTTAGTCCTGTTTTCTGATTTTTTTCTTTGTTATGTTTTTTGCATATATTATTCATAGATATCATACTTGTGATTCATACTCGAGTCTCATCTAACACTTATTATCATTTCATAATAATGATCAATATCGAGATAAGCGCACACATCACATCTTTAATTATTACTTTTAGGAACATTCCTATGGATGACCTCAATCCCCCTTTTCCATGATGTGAGTTGAGCGATTACAATCTCCACTTATATATACACACACACACACTTCATGAAGAAATTAAGGAAAATAGTAACATAACCCCATGAGAGGGCCAAAGGACGGGATGGGTGCCTAACACCTTCCCATTCCATAACATAGCCCTCAAACCTTTGATCTGATTGGTATTGCAAGAATCAATATGTCTTTGATGTCGTTCTCTCGAGGAGGCACCACGTTCTTTAGCCTATTTTGTGAAAAATAGGCTGGTGACTCTATCTCTTTATATCACCCCACATCGACGATGTCCAAAGCGTTCCTAGAAAGGGCACTAGACCTCTCTTTCTCCATTGCGCGGGTTAGCACTAACCGATGATATGGAGAAGGAAATTGAAACAAATCGGGGAGGGATGGCCACATCTATACTCTCCTTACAATATTTAACTGATTTAATATAGATTTAAAGGTATATTTTCTTAATACTCGTAATTTTAAATCTTTATATATATTGAATTTCATTATTTATGATTACATGTGCTTATAATGACATGTGATGTCACTAATTATAATTCATATGGGTTTCGTTACGTGTAGTTTATTTGAATCAAAATATAACATAATACACATGAAGAATTAATTATTACTTAATAAGTAAATAATTTAAAAATGATTTTTGTGACTCGTAAAAATTAGAATATTGAGAAGTTGGTTTGATACTTTAGGTTAATATTTAGGACATTTAAAATGATGGGTTATGACTTAAAACAATGAGTTTTAAGCCCCATGCACTAGTATATCGTTTGGTTTGACCTTAGACTATTTAGAAATTATTTTGGGCTTAATGGCTCAATGTCCATATGGGAGTTAACGTAAATTTCGTGGTTAAGAATATAAAAAAGGACATTAGAGTTATTTGGAATAATTTTAACACTTGAGAGAGGGAACCCGAGAGAAATAAGAAGGATGTTCTTTGTCGAGGAAGAAAATGGTGGAATTGGGCATTGGATAAGAGGAGAATTGGGCCATTTGAATTGGAATTGAACATATTTGAACTTATAGGCAAATTTATTTAGTAAGTTAATATATTTTTTTTAGTTTCTGAATATAGCCATATACTGGATTCACAATCTAAATATATAAATACTTGATTTATATAATTAAGGAATAAATTTTGTGTTATAATAGAATTCGAAAAAACTAGGTTTTCATCGAAAAATAGAAAGTGATGAAATTTGTCATGAATTTGGGAGATATTTGAGGGACCCTTTTATATTTATTATACGGGAAGTGTTTTAAGGATGACAAAACAAATTTCTCTTCTTGTGAAAAATCTTTTTTTAATTTTTAAATCGCACCAAGTTGTGAACAATTTTAACTTAACCAAACATTATCTCGATGAAAACATCCAATTAGTGATTAAAGAAAGTAAAATCACTGTGGCAGATGTAATAGAGAATCACAACGAGAAAAAACCTCGAACAACCCAAGACTGACAATCACTCTGAATGTCGATTTACAATTAACAGACACAAGTCTTTCTCAATGACTCGATACCCACAAGACTTGACGCTCTTATGATCTTCAATGACTCCTCTCATAGTAACCACGCAGAAAGTACTTCTTCCACAATACCTATCCATAACATAGCTTCCATGTATATCTCGGTGTCCACCCATATGGTGTATAACATCTACATAATCGGAACACAAACTCCTTCGCTTCTTCTCTGCAAAACCAATAAGACTCAATGTATAAAAAAAACCTTCATGGTGAAAACAATATCACTATTACATATACTAATGAAAACTTGGATCTTATAAACTCTAAGGATGTGTTTAGCTTTGGAAAACCTTGGAAAACAATGTGCATGAACGTTCTGGTTCGTAAGCTATTTTTTCAAGATTCACACCTTGAAGGAAACATGCCTTATATAATTTTCTTGAGGTGGTTGCTCGCTCAAACGATGTGACCTGTCAATCGAACGAGATGACCATGTCATTTGAACGACATAGTATGTCATTTAAACGATGCAATAAATTAGCGTCCGAATTAAACACCACTCTAAACTATCCTTATCAAAATAAAACAAAGTGTAAACCATTTCAAACACTATTAAAAACATTTTCTTACTGAAATAACATCATTAAACAAATCAAAATAAATTTTGAGTCCCATTCAAATTATGCATTCATACCTGAGTGATCTCGAGATGCAATTGAACTTGAAGACAAATAGACTTGCACCAATTAAAGCTTTGGCATAAATAATCACATGATGCTTTTTTGCAACGGCTTTAGTAAACTTCAACACGTCATTGTCTGCGTGGGATTGTGACAATAAAAATCTCCCAATGACTTAAACATGTTTTGTTTCGGGATTAAGTTAAAACTATACAACGAACTCAATTGGAAATTTTATCATTAAAAATCTAAGGCTTTCACTATTCTGGGACAAAACCTATAAATAAAAGCCTAAGCCGAGACCTCAAGCCGTATGTCGCCTAAATCCCATCACATAAAACAAAAAAATAATTACAGGACATGACTAGTAAACGATGGTCCGAAAAGCATGAACTCTCTCTGAATGTGTGAATGTGATGTAGACTTTGAAATCTTGAAACTTTTTAAGTAAACTTGCACACATGAAACAAACAAATACCTAATGAATTATGGAGGAGCAAATGATATAAACCAATATGAAAAAATAAAATCCAAATCATTTTTTTTAAGAAAAACATAATATCGATATGTAAACGACATCTAAATCTGTATACCAAGATAATCACACAAAATCTCCCCCTACATCACACACATCTCCCCCCACCCCCCCTTTTGTATTGAATGGATAACCCGGTGAAAAGATAAACATATCTAGTGGAAGATAATCAAATGAAATATATCTAGATAAACATGAAACAACCAGCTATTATGATCAATATTATCAAATCGGTAGCTAGCAGATGTATGACTAAACGAATCAATACAGTAAAATATCAAATCTATTAAACTGCATAAACAAAAAACCCAGTAGCAACCAACAGTACCAAAAAAATATAATCATATGTAGCAGGGTACTGAAACAACATGAAAACCGAATTTTAGTCTAACCGTTCGAACGAGTAAGCCATGTCGCTTGAACGCTAGAGGCTTCTCATGACACACATATCTCGCTCAAACGAGAAACCAAAATTCTCACAACCAGTCCAAAAAATTAAATATTTTTGCCCAGTGAACAAATTTTGTGAAAAAATTAACTTGAAGGGGCAGAAAACTGTAAATTCGTACCAAAAAAAGTAGCGAAAACTACAAAAACAATATGAGTTACATTCTAACATTGCACTGATGTTCTAAAACATGATCACGGAATGTATGGGCATGAACGACAACAAATGAATCATAATTACAACTCATCGAAATGATCAAGAAGCTCTAATTGATAGCTATAAATCATCAAACTTTATTTAAGCATATGTGACGATTAAAGTGTGAGCTAAATGAATTAAACAACAAAACATGCACAGAAATCCAGAATTTTGATGATTTTACAAATAATAGCATCAGGATATGATTTTTCAACATTAGGATTCGTGGTCCAAACACGTTTAAATTATCCATCCAAAGTCCCTCAAATATATATCATATTTTTCTTTTGAATGAACATAAACAAATTTGGCCCATTTTGGCATATAATTCCTTTTATTGGCTTTAATTTTTTTGGGGCTCTTTTAAATGGTGGCTTTCACGACGAGTCAATTTTACACTCTCGCATCCCTTTCCCATGAACACTCATCATTTTTTTTTTATTTCAATGCTCATGGTAAAATGTTCTTACATGCACACCTCCTCCTTATGTTTACTTACACATAGATGAAAAAATTGAGATAAGAACGTCTCACCCAACTCAAATATGCAAGATATGTCAAACATCCATATAAACTCGTACATGTGTCCAAGAATGGATTATATACAAAGTCAAATAAAAATGCATATGGACTTCGAAACAACCCCATAATACAATGTCTAAGATCATTCTAGGCATCAAAATTAGGACCAAGATCCCTAGCCGCATGGATAATGAAATGATGGAGGGTCAAAGCACACCAATATGCCACATAAAACATTTAAACAAAAAAAAACAAACTATTTTTTTTTTGTTTTTTTTCAACCTATTTTGACTCAAATAAATGAAAAATCCTTTTATATATTCTCAAAAAATATTTAATCTAAAAATCTTTTTGAATTTTTCAAAGAAGACTCAATAAATGAAAAATATAATACAAAATGTTACACATGTCATAGCACCAGCAATATGTAAATCGTGATGCAAAGACTAGAATATAACAAACATGGTAACACCATCATCCAGTAGGTCTAGCATGGGAAGAATCAAATGCAACGAAATGAGAACCATGAAGTTTTAGTCCTAATGCTACTAAATTAGATTTTCTAACCCAAGTAGGTGTAACATGACGAGTCGGGGATTTGGGAACCAATATGACTTTATTCTTAAACTTCCTAGGAGCATTCCTAATGTCATAGAAAAAATCCCAGAGGTGATCTTTCCTACCGCAATGTGTGAAAGTGTAAAGAAGGCGGGAATGATTGCTAAAATGTTGACCTCTCCTCACATTCCTAGTGGTATATCTCACACAGTTTGTATTGTCTTTGGGAATGAGAACAACTCTATCATCGTAACCTTTACCACACCTATCCCTTTCGACTTGGACGGTGTCGGACATCCTATCCAACTTCTCTGACCTAGATTCCAATTCAAACTTAAACTTACTCGAGTCTCTCAATCTCTCCTCTAACTCACAAATCCTAGACTCAAGCACATGCCTAAACTCCTTAAACTCTAGAATCTCCTTTTTCAATGCCTCAATCAATCCACGGAAGCTATCTATCTCTTGCTCCACCTATTATACCTTTTCCCAAAATATCTTATCCCGTGCCCTAAGATCCTCAATCAAAGCATCATTATTTTTTATGGCACACTCATTGAACCTAGCTTGCAATTTAGAGCTTTCCTTTTCACTTTCACCGCCTCGACCTATTACTCATTAAATGCAACTTGCAACTATTTCACATCGATCTCCTATTTGTCACTCTCGTCACCCTCACACACTCAGGGTGGACTCTTAACGGCCTCAGAAGTGTCATGCATATGAGAATCTTCATGAAAATATTTATCATCGTCGCTCACATGAGATGCCAAGAAAGCAACAAACTTGCTCTCAGTGGGGAAACTCTCTCCCTCTTCTGAATAACTATCACTTATGGAGACACTATAAGCTATCGGTTTCTCGACCTCTTTCTTAAGTCTAGTGGGACACTCAATAACATTGTGACCATAACCTTCACGCCCAAAACACCTATCCAACTCAACCTTATTAAATTAATCACTCTTATCTTTAGCGGTGGACTCTACCTTGTTGTTCTTGAATTTCTAAAACTTTTTGGCATATTTCCATTACTTTTGAATCATAGAAAATTGTTTGAACTTCTTTGCCAACAAGGAGACATCCTCAAAATAGAAATCAAAGTCATCATTAAAAACTTTAGTTTCCTCCTTCCAGGATTGGAAAGCAATGCCTTTTTCTTTCATTGGAACTTTCTTGGAGGTAAACATATCGAGTTCATAGGTTTGTAAGTCACCTTCAATCTCTTCAAGTTTCATCGAATCAAGCATACCTAAAGAGTTTAAAACGATCGCTTCTGCATCAAACCTACTCGGTAAATATCTCAATATTTCTTTATCACACGATGGTCGGGAATCATCTTTCCTAAGTTAAATGGCGAGTTCAGAATATTAGACAACCTAGCATAAAACTCATCAAATAACTCACTATCTAACATCTTAATTGTCTCAAACTTTATAGTGGAGTCTTTGTAACTTAGACACCATAACCGTGCTAACTCCCTCGTGAGTAAGTACAAGGGTATCCTGTGACACCCCTACTAATTAAAGACCGGGTAGCTACTCCTTTATTAAATTAAATCAAAATGCCAAGTTGGCTTAGTTAATAGCATCACTGTCGAAAACATTTTTTATTATTACTAACCACCTAGTATTTAAAAAGTAAGTTGCCAAATTTTAATTAAAGCCTGATTAACATGCAGTAAAAGATTTAAAGCAAGAATAATATCACCATTCACCATAACGAAATAATAGAATCACCAACACATGATATAAATAAATCTGGAGGAAAAAATCCTCACAAAAAAATCCCGCAACTGAAGTAAGCAACGAAATACTGAATACTGAATCAATACATGCCAAAGTCTGAAAAACTGAAATGGAAATGTCTCTAATAGAAATTGGGCAACATGCCCTACAACTGAGGAATACTGAGTATGGAATCCAAATGATATAAGCGTATAAAAGCAAATCCATGTAGCTTCCACAAGCAGCTACAGCTCGTCATCTGAGTGAGAATCCTATGCATGGTGTCCTTGTGGCTGGGCACCTAAAAATGGTTTTAGAAAAGATAGATTTGAAAGCAAACGGGTCAGATCCCGAATGTGGAGATATTTAAAAACCTTAAAGTGCTTTAAAACATTTAAAACAGTATATGCAAAATACATGTTAGGACGTGCTCTCATGTGATATACTCACCTCTCGTCTAACTGTGCACTCCTAACGTTCCTGTACCCATTCATGTGTTATCTCAACTATCTAATTCTGAAGAGTTTATAACACTACTACTCGGTTCACGTTTAATTTACAACCTTAAAAATTAAATAGAGAGTTCTACTTTAATTCTCGGGTTCCCAATTATTAACAAAACCATTTATAGATATAAGTTCCCTTTTTATCTACATAACATTACCATAACTATACTCACAATTTAACATAGTAAATTCCTTCTCGTTTAACCGTATATTTTCACATCATAAATATACACTACAAGCACCCAAAGGCTAAGCTGCGGTGCACACATACTCTGCTATCCATCCCGGTACATCACGTACATAAGGATCACGCATTCCAAATCTCTCAGGAATCGTTCAGATAACAACATCACAAATAGTGGAGGCGAACACAGTCACATCACATGGGTCACGCACATACCTACGCTCCCACGATCAGCAAACTTATTAATATCCCAATAAGTCCTTCTATGACCTATGTTCATCGAGGTAACCAATCTAAATCCGGGCAACACAAGGATAAGAAGGCCCTAAGCGAACGTAAACCTCCCGTGATAGCAAGTATGGTAGGTATGTCATACACATAAAATTATATACTAAGCATTCACACATCTTAGATATCTCGATATTAATAAAGGTATACTCTACATCTTTATACCATTATTCCAAATTCATATATTTCAAGTATCCCGATAATATAGAAATTAAATTGGCGACACGTCTCACGTCGTAGTTTCTGAAACTTAAAACCTATCTCGAATAGACTATGAAGTTCCTCTTATTCCCCCATATAACATCTTTACACCTAAGGTTTTTACTTCTTCCCCAAATCTTATTTCATCAACTTATTCAAATTTACACTATTAACCCAAATATTATCTCAATTATCGAATTTCATTAATTTAGAATAATTCCTCAAATTGAATTCCAATTAAGGTCCAATCTCATAATCATGCCTACTCGTCTTCCTTAAGGTTAAGGGTATTCATATGGTCTCCAATAATATCATTCAAGGATTAACGCCATTAAAATTTAATTAGGGAAAAACTTTACTCATTCTGGGAAGCTCGATCGATCGACCTTTACCTTCGATCGATCGATGGTGGTCGATCGATCGACTGAAGAACATCGATCGATCGAACGCACCAGGTATGGTTACGGACTGCTTCGTTTTGCAGTTACCAATTCGTCCCAAAACACCATTTACAAGCATGAAACTCTAAGATAAGGTTACAATATCATCATACTGTCATCCTACAACAGTATTAACATTCTAAATCCCATAATTCATCATTCAAAGGCTTTGTTTAGATCAAAATTTCATCAAAATTAACAGATTTCTTCTTCATTCAAGAACATAAATAAACTTCTTCTAAACTCCATTTTTAGATCATCAATGGTTTTATTTAGAACATATAAGTCGTCTAGAATATTACTACATGCAATCCCTAACATAATTCATAGCTTTTAACATCAAATTTATGGGTCTAAATCATCTTCCGAGATCAATTTCGAAAATTCCTAAACATGGAAAAGCATAGCTTGAATCAAATGAATTAAAACCACTTGCCTTAATCTTTCTATGAATTTGATGTTGAATTTGAAGGTTGAATCTGTCCTCTATCTTTCTTTCTGGAGAATTCTTTCCTTTCTCTCTCTCTCTACAAGTTCTTCCCAAGGATGATGACAATGAAGGTGTGTTTGGTTTTTGGTAAGTTGGGACTATATTTCAACTTCTCCCGTAGCCCATTAAGTCTCTTAGTGGGTTTAGTGGGTTAAAGAAGAAGTCAGATTTCTATTTCTAATTTTCATCACTTTTAATTCCCAAAAATACAAAATTACCAAAATACCCTTTATGATGCCGGTATGGCCTAAAAATACCCCGGGACCCAAACTAAACTCCCGTCTAGTGTTTTCTTACTATCTCGACCCTTCCGGATGCTTTGGATCACTCAAAATGAACATACGGGTGATAAAAATAAAATTCACTTTTTAATTTAAATACTTATATTCCTGACGCGACTGTCATCCGCGTCCCAACAAAGTTTCCCAAATTGCCGTATTTCAATCTCGTGACAATTTCAATATTTTCCAATATTCATATAATGCCAATTATATACATTATAATAAAATACTAACTCACGTTTCGTTAATATTATTATCCGGATTAATTTCCAATTAATAAACATTTAATTCAATTAATCCCCAAAAATAAATATCATAGAAAATATGGGGTATTACATATCCCAAGCCTCTTTTGAGGTTTCACAAGTCATTATTCTACTATACTCTTCCGATGCCACATGTGAGGAAATTACTTGTAGTCCTTTAGGGTTGTAAAGTGAAAGTAGATGTTTAGTCTCGGTCTATGACTCAACGGGTTTCAAACTAGTGGCCTCACCCTCTCGTGTGACTGTTAGAGACCAACCCTTTTCAACTAATAACCCCACACGCTCATCAATGGATTTTAAATCACTTCTCAGTCTCAATTTCTAATAAGCATAATTCGTGGCATAAAAAACTGGAGCATGAAAACTATTAAAACATATAAATTTATTCTGAAAAACACATGGGATCAAATACAATAAAAATATATATCTACCTCTGATACCAATTTTTGGCTCCCTTTTTAATTTGTTATACATAAAGTGTTTTAAGGATGACAAAACAAATTTCTCTTTTTGTGAAAAAACTTTTTTCAATTTTTAAGTCGCACCATGTTGTGAATAATTTTAACTTAACCCAATTTTATATCGATTAATCCTAAACATCCATTTAGTGATTAAAGCACGTAAAATAAATTAAAGAATACTCACAATGATGGATGTACGAGGAAATTACAACAGGAAAAAAACATAGACAGCCGAAGCCAGATAATCACTATGAATGTGGATTTATAACGAACAGACACAAGTCTTACTCAATGACCCAATCCTCATGAGACTTGACGTTCATTTGATATTCAACCACTCCTCTCACAGTGACCACACATAAATACTTTCTTCTACGATACCTAACCACAACACACGCATCCACATATGTCTCAGTGTCCTTCGATATGGCTTGTAATGTCTACGAAATTGTAACACAAACTCCTTCGCCTCTTCTCTGTAAAAACAGTAATATTCAGTGTAGATCAAAATCTTCTTGGTGAAAACAAGATCACTATTGCATTCAGTAATGAAAACCCGGATCTTGTAAACTCTAAGGATCTGTTTAGCTTTAGAAAACCTTAGAAAATAATGTGCGTAAGTGTTCTGGTTTCTAACCTATTTTCTTAGAAGTCACACCTACAAAATGTTAAGGAAACATTCCTTATATAATTTTCTTAAGGCAGCTGCTCGATCGAACGAAGTGACCTATGTCGTTCGAATGACAATGGCATCTCGTTTGAACAATAGATTATGTTGTTTGAACGATGTAACAAATTAGAGTCCTAATTAAGCACTACTCTAATATGTACTTATCATAATAAAACGAAGTGTAAACCATTTCAAACATTTTTTAAAACATTGAAATAACATTTTCTTAATAAAATAACATCCTTAAACATTTTAAAATAAATTATGAGTCCCATTAAAATTATGCATTCATACTTGAGTGATCTCGAGATGCAATTGAACTTGAACACAAAAAACGTTGCACCAATTAAACCTTTGGCATAAATAATCACACAAACCATTGCCACAGCGGCTTCAGTAAAATTCAACATGTCATAATCTGTGTGGGATCGTGACAATAAAAATATCCCTATGACTGTTTCAGGAATAACTCAAAACTATACAACGGACTTAATTGAAAATTTTGTCCTTACAATATTGAATAAATTGATGTTAAGGTTATGCTATAATTGTAGGATTGACTAAAATCTCATTTATATGTCATGAAATAATTGTAAAATTTGGGGATTTTGCATGAAATTCAATCCGAGGATTCTAATTATGAAAAAAAATACTTCTAAATCCTTACGGAAATATAGTACACAAGGATAAAATAAACGTTTATTTATTGAAATTTGTAGGAAAATTTAGGGCATACAGGATGTATGAAAATCTTGATTTAGCTCGTTAATTATGGTTTTTGGACAGAGGGAATTCAACAACGACTAGAGGTTCAAGACAGAGGGAATTGTGGATAGTATCCTAATTTCTCGTTCGAACGACCACAATTGTGGTCTATGCACATGGTCGGGGAAAAATTGTAATATTCTTGCTTAAAAAGGTAAAGAATGAGTTTTGAATTAAATTGGGAGGCATAGACATTTTATATACTCATCTAAGACCTTTTCACTTATATGAAATATTACTTGGAAAGATTTTAAGATTCATAACCTTCTAGAAAGGTAAATATATATATATATATATATATATATTACATTATATGAAATATATTCATTATGTGAGACACATTAAAGAGGGGACATTATTATGGACTATGCTGTTAAGCCTCCTAGGTACCCCGATAAATTGAGGCGAGTTATACGGTGGGGCATAGGATGGCGAGAACTATATTATTATAGTACACTTGGCCGGTTGATGACACAAGTTCGGTATCCTAAGAGAGAGAGAGACGATTTTAACTTGGTACATAGAACAATGACCACTTCGGTACTCCGATAGATAGAGATAGTATAATACCTTCGACTGGGTGACGGTACTGCTCCGGTACTGCAGTAGACAAGTTTATAATAAATTATATGCATAGTTCATATGTTAATATTATATATATATATATATATATATATATATATATATATATATATATATTCAACGTGTGGTATGATTATTTAAGAATATTCAGTGGAGGATGAATAATATGTAATCATGGGTTCACATAGGCCGGGGATTTGACTTATGTGATATTCAGGATTGTTGGGTTTGGGATAGCATAAAAGTTACTAAAATCCAAGAAGAAGATGCATAACTATATTGTATCCCAGAATCAATTATATTAATATGCTACCTATATATGTTGTTAATGTGTCATATTAATATTTTTTAGGCCATAGGCGAAAGGTGCAGCAGCACCTCTACTTCATTTATGACCATAATCGTAGTTGTTGTTTTGATAGGATATACATGTCAAGGCCACATGCTAACTCTATTCATCACTCTTTCTATCTAGTTGAGTCTATGTATATAATAGACCATTTCAGTAGCTTGATGTATATTTATACAGTTGCAGTTGCGTGATTGTACTAGTATTGGTCAATGTTTTGGTATGAGGGTATGTGGTTCATTGTTGTATGTTTATATAATTTATTTTATGTACTTAGTTTTTTTCCTTCATTCTCAGAATGATATTAAATTGTTTCATTCCCATGAATTTATATTAGACGTGATCATTCTGCTATTAAATTGTATAGGGTGGCACAATTGGTATCAGATCATTCTAAGTTAAAGTGTCCTAGGGATTTTAGGTCCTTCCATCACCTTTATGCATTGCATCTTTTAATCAGTTTAGATACCTACTATAATGCTCCGAACCGAATTAATGGGTTACCCATGGTTAACCCGATCATACCCGAGCATTAAGTGTGAAGTGCGATGAAATCACCTATATAATATTGATAATTCAGTTTTATATTAATTACTGTTTCACTTATTTAGCATGCGATTATAATTTCAAATTAAAGTACACGGGGGACTCGTGGGAAGCTTCTCCAGAATCCAAGCATACATAGATACTAACATAAAGTAAAAGAAAAAACTTACATGTGTGATGCTCTCAAAATACACACTTGCACCCATCCTTCCATAACAAAGATGATGGTGTTATGAGCCGAATGCTCAGTGGGAAATATACAACAATATATTATATAATTGAACGACAAAAAGAAGACTCTAACACGTTATAACTATGTGCACATGAAACTAACTTATATATATATATATACACACACACATACACACACATACACAAACTGCATACTTTAATAGGCTCCACATCGCTGGTGACAACACCTAATGCTCTTACCAGTGACTTTGGGTATTTCACCCTAGGGCACCGGCCCCTCCTTAATTATCCTGGTATCATTCGAGTTTCCTTTTACAGTGTTTTAATACTTTCCAAGTATCCACCTTTTTCAACTTTCCCTATTTACATGGTCGAAGCCAAAAACCGGGGTTTCACCCCAACTTGTCTTACACTTTGAAAATTATGATTTCATGTCCTTTACACTTTAGCATTGATTTTATTCCCAAAATCAATATCATTTAGAACCAATTTTTTTAACACCCTTTCCAACATTTTTATATCATAATATTGTTCAATTTTACGTACAATTACCATTTTACCCTTTTTTTCCAAACATGTTTTTTCCTCCATTTTCACAAGTATTATTTCCCAAACACTATTAAGTTACCAAAACCAACTCCTTAATCGTTTTGAACACATTAACACCTTTTTAACCATTTGGAGTAACATTGTTTCAAGTTGGAAACATCATCAGTTCATTATTTCTCTCCTAATTTCACAAGCGTTAATCTTTCCAAAGCATCATTAAGTTACACAAACCAACTTCCCAATGTTTTAACCATTAACACTTATTTAATACTTTCACTGATAATTTTTCCAAGTTAGACATTTATTTACTCTTTTTATCTAAGAAATCCCATTACCCTTAAAGACTACTTTATAAGAAAAGTTCCATTTCCTTTTATCAATACATGTAGTCTTTCAACCTTACACTTATTACACTTTAAACCTATCTCAAACACTTTGACTACTAGAAGTTTCATTTTCTTAATTCATGTTTGAACCCAATGACGCGAGTAAGAATATGTCTCAGAAGTGCGTACTCTTTAGGCTCAAGTGCAAGCCTGTCGCTCAAGTAATAATCCGATAAGTCGGGTATCGATCCTCAGGCAAATAGGACAATAGAGTTGTAACGACGTTGGAAAAACGAAGGAAACCTAACTTTAACTCTAAAGAGAAAGAAAATATGATCTGATTTGGGAAACAACTACATTGATACGCAATTTTGAAATTATGAACGCAATTATTCTACTGCAAATTTTCAAACAACGTGACTAAAACTTTAACTATGAATGGGAAAAATAGTCTGGGTTACAATTCGCCACACCCTAGTAGTTCACTTCGTATGATAATAGATTCAGAATTAAAGCTTTAAATAAATCAGACTTTTTTAATACTCCTAAGAATTACATATATGTGGGATCTTAGCCTGCACAGTATGTAAGCAAAGGCTGAATTAAAATTCGGTCTTTATCTCTCCTATGTATTACACATATGAGGGATTATAGCCCGCACAGTATGTAAGCAAAGGCTGAAATAGAGTTGTATCATATGAACTACAATAAAATTCATCTAATGTTTTGATTCCAAATCTATTTCCATAATCGTTAATTACATCGGGTGGGGTGGGTTCATGCACCGCAACCCTTAAAAACTTAGCCTGACATATGAAAACTTGAAGAAAATGCAATTGGAATGAAAGGAAACATTTTTACTACTGAACGAAGATGAAGAGAGATGAAAGTGTTATTAGAAAAGTAATTACTACAGTAAAATAAGAATTAGAATGGTATTACTTGAATTGCAAATTCAAAGCAACTAGGGTTTATTGTTCCTCTTCTCAAAAATTGATTACAAAGCTTCCCCAACGACTCAGAAGTCTTTTTCCTAATGTTTAGGAGAACTTACAAATTATATTCTATGAAATATAAGAGTTTGAACCATGTAGGATTCTAATTTTTACAAGTGGATAAGTTCGGATAATCAAGAACAAAACCGATCCTCTTAAGGGGTTCGGTTCGGTTCTGTCTTTGGCAGCCTTTACAGAGAGTTCTTTGAGCATGGGATCAATTCTTTATTTATCTACTTCGATTAGGTTATATCTTGTTAACTCTTCACATGAAGTTTTTCAGGTGTAGGATTGTTTCGTTATTTCCTCCCTCTGGTTCGGTTCTGTTTTTACAGTCTTTATAGGAACTTTCCCATTATGGAATCAGTTCTTTTTCTTTCCCTTGGGTTGGGTTCAATTTTTTAAGCCTTTACAGTAAACTTTCCTTCTTGTTTTTCTTTGGATTTTTTGGTGTGAAACTCGAATCAAATCACCGAACACCTACGAAATAGTTGGAAAATACACGAAACTCGGCGTACTCATAAGAACTTGTCAATAGCAAATATATGATATAAATCCACTCGAATTTACCATTTGTGGAGAAATAAAAGTCTCTAAATTAAGGGGATAAATGGGAAGAATCTATGCCTAATCCAACCCCCCAGACATAGAACATTGATCATCCCGATCAATATAAAAGAATCAAAACATGGTCTAACTCGAAACCGGGATATAATACCTCTTTTGCAGGCGAGCGATTGCATTTAGAGTATGCAACAAGCCTTTAAAACCATAGGTTGCCCTAGTAGAACGAGTTGTCTCTCGTGAGGGTTTGCAGTGAATATACCCACAAAATTCGACTCAAAGAAAACTCAAGATACGCAAAAATTGTATAATTCACACTTTACTAAAAAATAGTCATCATCAATTCATGTTCAAGAGTCTCAAATCACAGTGTGCATGTGTAAAGCCATAAATTTAACCGTGAATTTCCACCGATTGACCATTACGTTACTTATCCGAAAATTCATTTTGATTTCAAAATCTCACGGAGTGCTCTCACAAACGAATAACTCGGAATATGGCTATTCTCTCAGTATGCATGATTTATAAGAGTAAATGTAGTGGAACCAAGTTCATGCACACAAGTAGAAAAACAAAAAAATTATGGTAACCGGATCTCATCATTGGATTACGGATATAAGAAAACGGGAATATTTCCTCTAATTAGTCTATTTGATCTCTTTTATTATCTTTTTGAGTTTTTGCTCTCCCTGCGGTAACCAATTTCGCAATTTTGGGCTCGGTTAGGACTTTTCGGGCTAAAGGTGTATTGGGTAACATGAGAAAGGTACGGGAAATCTAGAATTGAAAAGCTTTTGTATAATGTTCGTTAGTTCTTTTTCGGGCTTTCGCTCATTTTGTTCTTTTGATTTTTGTTTTTTGTGTTTTTCACACATTTTATTTTCTTGCTATTTTTTATTGAGCATAGCTATCTTTTTTCTTGCCCCTTTTCTGCACTTTCCGGCCTTGATTTCTGGGATTATCAGTTTTCACAATTCCGGGCCAATTTGGGGGTTTTCGGGTTATCAAACGAAAGGGAAAATAAATTCACTACTTTTTCTGGCAAATATTTTTGGATGATAAACGAGGGCCTACTTCATTATCCAAAATACTAATTGCATTAACATATGCATTTCGAGATGACTTATGTTTGGAGATCTATTTTGGCACATTTTTCAAGGCAATATCACACACATTTTCCATAATTGATCAAGTGAAACGATTGAGATCCTCGACGACTTAATAGACGCTGAAAAGGACTTTTGAGTTAATAATTAACTCAGATTGATTTATAAATTTCACAAAAATGAAAGGCTCGAATCTCACTGGGGCTGTTAATCTCTACATCGCTAAGTCGCCTACATTTGCTCAATTTCCATCTTTGGACAATTTCAGCTTTGTGTATTATGTTTTTACAATTTGAGACTTTAAACCGTCTTTTAATGATATTTTTGAAATATTTGAAGTCCAATTTTTATTTATTTTGAAGAAAATTATTTTTGGATTTTTCAAGATTTTATGATTTATTTATTTTTTGAAATTTTCTAATTTTTTTGGCATTTTGAAAATTTGTGAAGTTTTAGAAATACGCACTCGTCACCCCCCTAACTTAGACTTTTGCATTCTCCTCAACCAAAAGGACTCAAATCTAAATAAGGAAAAATAAGAAGTGCGACAAATAAAACAAGCAAATATTTAAAATGCATAAAGACACTAAATGACACTAACTCATGACTCAACAATTCAGTAAAAATCACCCCATATGATTCGGGGGTACGACGACCTCTCATCTCTCCACAAAATCACCCTACCCCATTCACGGGGTTCGATACTCTCCTCGTCCCTCCGGTTTTCATATCGTAAACCAATAATCGGAACAAGTTGGGACCTCGCCCATAGATAAGGGAAAGTTCGGGAGACTCGCCGTGACTAATCGAAAAGGGATCCTCGTGATGCTTACTCTTAGCATTGCCTGCGTTCATCGACTCAGATGGAACACCTAAGTTTCTTTTAATTTTTGGAATGCAAGGGTCGAGGTCTATGTCGGACGAATAACAAATTTTCTCCTCAATCGCTTTTGAGACATCAAATGGTATGGGTGTATGATCACAAAGAAGGAATTCATCGATTTTATCTTTCCATTAGCTTTCTTCTAAGTGGCTACAAGATCCTAATAGGGATTGGACTTCAATAGTAAGCCTCTCATCCACGGGCCCGAATTCTTTTTCAAAGTCTTCAAGACTTATATCTCCTAATTTGCTCTCAAACTCGATATAAGTTCCCTCTCTCTCATGACCAGACACCAAGCAAGCTTATAAGGCATCTCCATATAAATTTTCTTCAATGTGATCTTCTACGATCTCATCAATTAAGCTCATAGCGTGAAGTTCATCTTTTTCCCCTCCCTTTTGGGCTATGTTAAAGATTTTAGTCTCTAAAGTCAAATTCCCAAAAGTGAGTTGCATCTGCCAATTTCGAGTATTGATTAGTGTGTTAGCCGTAGCTATGAATGGGCTCCCAAGGATGATGGGATCATGATTTTTCGAGGCAAAAGAGTGATCCATGTCCTAAATGACAAAGTCTATCAAGAAGTAGAAAGTGTCCACTTGGACTATCACCTCTTCAACTATACCCCTCGGTATCTTCACGGTTCGATCCGTTAGTCGGAGATTGATCCTTGTGGGCTTAACATCACCCAGATTAAGTTTCCTATAAATTGAACAGGGGATTATATTAACACTTGCCCCCAAGTTGAGTAAGGATATCTTAATTTCATTCTCTCCAATAGTGCAGGAAATGGTGGGTGCACTGGGATCTTTATATTTAGGTGGGAGATCATTAAGTAGAACTGAGCTCACGTTCTGTGCTAGGAACACATTTTTCTTTACCTTCATCCTCCTCTTGACTGTCAATAAGTATTTTATGACTTTATCATAGGATGGAATCTTCCTTATTGCATCGAGGAAAGGTAAGTTCAACTCTACGTTCTTCATTACTTCTAGTTCTTCTTCACTTATGGTCCTGTTATGGGAGGGAACTAATCTTTGAGGAAATGGTGCCGCAGAGGGTGGTTTCACTACTACCTCGGGCTCACTAGTGTATTCTTTATCACTCCCTTTCAAGGGGATATCTTCGGCCTCTTTCTTGTCCGGCAAAATCTCCTTGTATTTTGTTGCATCATGTGGAGGAGGTGATTCAATCAATGACTCTTCCACTACGAAGAGTGGTCACAGCTTGACATTGCTCCTAATGCTCTGTAAAGGTGGGGCTAACACTAGTTTGACCTTGGGGAGATCTTTGAACTTGGGCGGGAAACTTTTCCTTCTCTTAGATACTCAACGATGATTGCAGCTTTGAAATATTTGCATTTATGTCGTTGATCATGCGCTTACGTCTAGTAGTTGATGCATTTTGGGCAGTAATGAATTGGTTATCATATCCTTCATATTTATTCACGGTGGAATGATATATGGCCCCAGAGGTGGTGGTTTCTGCACATGTCCTTGCATGTGTGGTGCTTGTTGAAAGTGTGATGGTGGAAGAGGGGAAACATGTGAATTAGGATTCATCGCAGCATTTTGTTGCCCATAGCTAAAACCATGATGGTTTTTCCATGAAGGGTTATATGAATTCTCGTGTGGTTCACCAAAATTCCCCTTAAATCCTATTATACAACTCACTTACTCTTGAAGCATCACTTTGTAGGCGGGTATCATCAGGCTTCCTCTGTTGAATGTTCCACCACACAAATAGCACAAACCTTCTCAATGGGGTTTAGGATGGATCCTGTTGGTCCTATTGCACATATCTCATGTATAACTCGCATTCCTTTCTCAATTATACCAAGTTGACTATCCATCATAATATTCTTTTCTACGTGAAATAGGTCGGACACCGATGGAATGATGGTCATTTGGTGAGTTCAATTCTGAGCATTAGGGTAATATGTATCCCATACTTGGGTAGTCTTGGTGACATAACTTGGGTGAAGCTGAACATCATTTTCATCTAAGTCGACAAAGGGACCATCACACATAGTTTCAATGAGTTGTTTGGAATTTATATTCAGCCCATTATGGAAGAAGGAAATGATTTGCAGTTTATCAAGTTCATGATGAGGGCACTAAGTGATTAACTCATTGAAACGCTCGTAGCATCGATTGAATGACTCATTTTCTACTTGTCACAAGGTTTTACTTTGATCCTTGATGGAATTTGTTCGATGTGTAGGAAAGAATTTCTTGAGAAATTTATATTGCAACTCATTCCAAGATGCAGTCGAGTTTGGAGGTAAAGACCATAGACAGGTCTTATCTTTGTCTTTTAGCGAGAACGGGAAGAGCTTGAGGTGGATCACATCTTCTATGCAAGTTTTATCACTGAGGCTCTCGCACATATTCTCAAATTCCCTGATTTGGAGATATAACTTTTCAGACTCCATTCCATGGTAGTGGGGAAGCATTTGGATCATCCCATTCTTAAGGCGAAATTGCCCGGTAATGTACGAGAGTAAAATGCATCCCGGAGGGTCAGTGTGCTCGGAATATAAGATATCTCTCAACGGGCGATACATGACCTCTTCCTCATCGACGGCTACACTACCATATTGTGACATGTCTCTCTCACTTAATGACTTGGTTCCCTCACTTGGTATGCTTGGAGAGTGCTATGAAGTGTGTCCTAAGAGGGAAAAGGGAGTGTTATTTGTGATTGAGTGTGCTGGTGTGGGAGGTGGAACCCAAAATTGTGGAGCGTTAGGAGTATGAGGGATATCAGGTTCGCACTCAACTATCGGGTTTTCATGAATGTGGGTTGGAGTATAATGGGGAGTTGGAGTAAGTTTAGAATTTTGCATTAACAAGCTTATGAGAGATGACGAGGAATATTTTTGTGCTTTTAAATTTTTTTATATTTTTGGAATTTTGGAAATTTTTCGTCTAAGTTTTAGATTGACTTGATCTAATCCTAAGTCTACCTAAGTCCCGGGCAATGGCACCAAAAACTTGACGCAATTAAGAGTGTGTCTAATAAGTGCTTACTCTATAGGCTCAAGTGAAAGCCTCTCGCTCAAGTAATAATCCGATAAGTCGGGTATTGATCCTCAGCGAAATAGGACAATAGAGTTATAATGACGTTGGACAGATGAAGGAAACCTAACTTTAACTCTAAATAAAAAGGAAAAAAAGATCTGATTTGGTAAACAACTACAATTATATGCAATTTTGAAATTATGAACACAATTATTCAACTACAAATTTTTTAACAATGTGACTAAAACTTTAACTATGAATAGGAATAATAGGTCGGGTTACAATCCCCCATAACCTAGTAATTCACTTCATAGGATACTAGATTCAGAATTAAAGCTTTAAATGAATCCGAATTTTTTAATACTCCTAAGTCTTACATATATGAGGGATCATAGCCCACACTATATGTAAGCAAACGCTGAATTAAAATTTGGTCCTTTTCTCTCCTAAGTATTACACATATGAGGGATCGTAGCCCGCACAATATGTAAGCAACGACTTAAATAAAATTGTATCGTATGAACTACGATACAATTCATCTAATGTTTTGATTCCAACTTTATTTCCACTATCGTGAATTACATCGGGTGGGGTTCATGCACCCCAACCCTTGAAAACTTAGCCTGACGTGTGAAAAATTGAAGAAAACGCATTTGGAATGAAAGGAAACATTTGTACTACTGAATGAAGATGAAGAGAGATGAAAGTGTTATTAGAAAAGTAATTACTGTAGTAAAACAAGAATTAGAATGGTATTACTTGAATTACGAACTGAAAGCAACTAGGGTTTATTGTTCCTCTTCTCAAAAATTGATTACAAAGCTTCCCTAATGAATCAGAAGCCTTATTCCTAATGTTTCCAAGGAGTTACAATTTATAATCTACGAAATATAAGAGTTTGAACCGAGTAGGATTATAATTTTTACAAGTGGATAAGTTTGGATAATCGAGAACAGAACCGATACTATTAAGGGGTTCGGTTCGGTTTTATCTTTGACATCCTTTACATATATTTCTTCTAGCATGAGATCGGTTCTTTATTTCTCTACTTCGGTTCAGTTCTATCTTGTTAACTCTTCACAGGAAGTTTTTTAGGTGTAGGATCCGTTCGTTATTTCCTCCCTTCGGTTCGGTTTTGTTTTCAATGTCTTTACAGGAACTTTCCCATGATGGAATCGGTTCTTTTTCTTTACCTTGGGTTTGGTTCCATTTTGTCAACCTTTAGATAAACCTTACCTTCTTGTGTTTCTTTGGAGCTTTTGGTGCGAAACTCGAATCAAATCCCTAAACACCTGTGAAATAGTTGGAAAATACATGAAACTCGGCTTACTCATTAGAACTTGTCTATCATAAAGATGTGATATAAATGCACTCGAATTACACTTTGCGGAGCGATAAAATCCTATAAATGAAGGGGATAAATGGGAAGAATTTATGATTAATCACCCAACATAACCTTCTTTAAACTTGCTTTTATTCACATCACCAAACTACTACAAGTTTATTTACTTGAGAAGATGGATTTTCAATTTCAAAAATCCTATTAAATGGGTTAAACATAACTTTCATTCTAAAAAATATTTTCAAAATGAACTTTCAAGACACAAAGGACATTTTTATTTCTTAAAAACTTAACAAATGCCCAACTTTCATAAAAATTTCATTTTGCAAGAAATTTTGGAATTTTATTTCCCCATATATTTTAGCAAAATCAATATCATTTTTAAAACATGTTATTTCATAAAATGTTTAGCATAAAATTTTTTGGATTACACCATTTTCAAAAAATCCCAATTCCTTATTTCAAGAAAACATTGAAATATTTACTCATCATTTATTTTCAACAAAATAAAATCTTTTCTAACATTTCCATATCATAAAAAATATTATTTCCAAATTTTCTAGAAAACCATGATTTTATTCATATGCATTCTACTATGAAATTATAACAACAAGACTACTAATTCACAAAATGAAGTCTTAAAGTAATACTAGGTTCACCCACCTCAAATGAGGCTCCAATAATGGAAGGCATGAAATGTTTAAGAACATGGCAACCTCCCAACTCCTAAGGTGGCCTTAGAGAGGTTGCCTATCTCTACCAATCTTGTCTCGATTGAAATTCCATCAAGACTCTATTCAAGCTCCATAAAATCACCCATCTTCATCTTCGCCCCCTCCCCCCCCCCCCCCCCCCCCAAAACACTCCAAAATTCGTAACTCTGCTCAACTTTAGTTGAAATGGGCATATTGGGTCTATTTATGGTGGAATATACCTAGAATATGGGTGCTACATGGTGGTTTATCGTGGAGGTGGTATGGAGAAATACTCAAATGGTGGAAGACCCCCCCCCCTCTCTCTCTTTCTTTTTTTCTAACTGTAAATCTCAAAAATAAACCCCAAATAAGCCTTATAGACTCACCTAAACACGAAAATACCCATATTTCCCAATATGGGCACACTAGAGTTTGACACCTCACTAAATTAAGGGCCCGGAATGTGAGATTGCACTAGGGATCATGCCACATAGACTATTTCATCAGTAAGTTAGTTCAATCATCCAAGACTAAATCACCAATCCCCTCGAATGCAAAGACAACATCCTACTCTCATTCACAGGTTTTTCACCAAAAGGTTCATCATGCCACTTGACCTAATGCTTATCCTCATGCTAGTCATCAAATTCACCTACAGTTCTCGAGTCTCCACACTTGGTGATCAAGCTTAGTTGTGTCCTAGAATTACCTTGCTAATACCCTAAGCATATTGGTTCCCATATTAGGAAACATCCTCTCGTGATCGATACTCATCCAAGGGTAAACCGCAACACAATCAATACTCGATTAATCATAAAAAAACATTCTCAGACACTATGATTACACACCTTAATTTTTAAAAAATTTTGAGATGTTCTAACTACATGAATTCATTCAAGCCTGACATTAATATCATATCATTAGTCTTTTGTATCAAGGGCTACCATACCACTAAGCCTAAACTTATGTTTATGACTAATATCCTTTCATAAGATTCTCACATGAATCTAGGATCACTTTAGGCATCGAATCAAGGAATGCACACCTGAGCATTCCATAATACACACATCATGAAACGATTAGCGCCATGTTTTCTCAGGTTTTAACATTATATGTTTCCATCAAGCTATCATCCTTCACTTTACAATAAGAGACATTAAATTCCATTTCAGCCAAATCCTAGGTTGCTACGTGTGACACCCCGACTAATTAAATATCGGGTAGCTACTCCTTTATTAAATTAATTCAAAATGCCAAGTTGGCTCAGTTCATAGCATCACTGTCGAAAACATTTATTATTACTAACCACCTAGTATTTAAAAGTAAGTTGCCAAATTTTAATTAAAGTCTGATTAACATGAAACAAGTGTAATGAAGAAATAAATAACACCATTCACCATACTGAAGTAAAACGAATGACCATCACAAAACGTAAATAAAGTCTGGAGAAAAAAATCCTCACTGCAATCCCATAACTGAAATAAGTAAACCGAAAACTAAAACAGTACATGCCAAAGTCTGAAACTAAAATGGAAATGTAACTCTAATAGAAATGGGCAACATGCCCTACAATTGATAGATAATGAATCTGGAATCCAAGAGATAGAGGCGTCTACAAGCAAATCCCTGTAGCTTCCACAAACAGCTACAGCTCGTCACCTGAATGAATATCCTATGCATGGTGTCCTTGTGGCTGGGCACCTAAAATGGTTTTACAAAGAAAAATAGATTTGAAAAGCAAACGGGTCAGAGCCCGAATGTGGAGTTATATTTTAAAAACTTGCAAGTGCTTTAAAAACATTTAAAACATTAAATGCAAAGTACATGTTAGGATGTGCACTCACATGATATTCTCACCTCTCGTCTAACTGTGCACTCCTAACGTAAATACCCATCTATAACGACACAATTCACTAGCTAAGTATCATCATATCTAGCTAGACTACCATAGGTTCTACCCTTATTACTCAGTTCTAATAACATTATAACGCTCGTAATTAAGTAGGGTTTAACGTAACCTCAGATGCTCAATATGCAATATATATCACTATCAGTTAACTCGTTATTTTTCTCGAAACAATACCGTAATTATATTCACAACATTAACATGAAGGTTTCCATTAATTAAGTGTATATTATTCACATCATAAATATATAATATAAGCACCCCGAGAACTAAGCTGCGGTGCACACATACTCTGCTATCCATCCCGGTACATCACGTACATAAGGATTACATATTCTGAATCTCTCAGGAATAGTTCACAGATAACAACATCACAAATAATGGAGGCGAACATAGTCACATCACATGGGTCACGCACATACCTACGCTCCCACGATCAGCGGACTTATTAATATCCCAATAAGTATTTCTATGACCTATGTTCATCAAGGTAACCAGTCTAAATCCGGGCAACACAAGGATTAGAGGGCCCTAAGCGAACGCAAACCTCCTGTGATAGCAAGTATGTTAGGTATGTCATACACACAATTCATATACCAATACTAAGTAAACACACGTCTTAGTAATACCGTAGTTTAATCGTAGTACATATCGTATTCTCGTACCAACTTATAATTATCACAATTTACACTATTCCGGTTTGTAATCATACTCGCCATAATTAATTCTTACGTCGTAGTAGACACTCACGTCTCAACCCAAACCGTCCATTTAACTCTCGTATATAATTTCCTTATTCATAAATACCCAAATATCCCAATTCTATCATTACAACATCAACGGAATGATATCTATATCCTCGAACAAGTTTATGGGACTCCAAAAATCAAAACAGTCCAAAAAGGCCCAGACTGCCAGCTCGTTAGAAGTCTCGTTCGAACGAGGCTGTTCGAATGAGATTGAACTGTCAGCTCGTTAGAAGTCTCATTCGAACGAGGCTGTTCGAACGAGATCCAGTTCGTTCGAACGAACTGTACCTTCTAAAGAGATCTCGTTCGAACGAAGTATCGAACCAAATTCTTGTTCGTTAGAAGCGACTGGTCAACTCGTTAGAAGCTCGTTCGAACGAGCTCATTCGAACGACCTGGGTTGGTTTCTAACGAGCGACCGGCTGCGAGCCCAGAATTTCCAAAATCGTTTTTCACCCAATTTCTACTCCTTAAATCTCCTCAAAACTTCATCCCAACTATGTTTTAAGGTCTCTAATAAATCCTAAACATGTTATAATCACATCCTAACACGTTTTAAAGGATTAATCCAACCTAACATCAATCAAATTTATAAATCTCTACACTTTTTCCCCGATTCCCCAAGAACATAAACCCTAACTTCTGAATCATGAATTAACTCAATGTAAATCCGTTTTAATTTCTTCC
This sequence comes from Sambucus nigra, assembly GCA_949130495.1. Lineage (NCBI taxonomy): Eukaryota > Viridiplantae > Streptophyta > Magnoliopsida > Dipsacales > Adoxaceae > Sambucus > Sambucus nigra. Next base: position 649,758,217 of record OX422208.1, read on the forward strand.
AATCACAAATATGATGAGAATAATTATCTACCTATCATTCTACATGCAATTCTCCTCAAGATTTTCAAGTTCTATGTTCTAAACTACATGGGTTTTCATATTTCATCAAGAACAAACCATAAATTCGAATTATCTAACATGGAAAGTACATTCTCTGAAATTAAATGGAATAAAGTCACTTGCCTTGATTCGATTTCTGATTTTGATGTTGATTTCCTCTCTCTTTCTGCAGAATTCCCTCTCTCCAAGCTTCTTCTCCAATGGTGGCTTAAGGTGGCTAGGGTTTGTTTTGGGGAACTTAGAAAACTCTTCTAATAACCTACGTAGCCTTCTAGGTTAATATGGGTTGGTTAGGGGCTTAGTGGTTCAAATCCACATCAGATGTAATTAACCAATTTTCGTCACTTTTAATTTCCCAAAATACGAAATTACCAAAATACCCTTTATGATGCCGGTATGGCATAAAAATACCCCGAAATCCAAACTACACCCCCGGCTAGTATTTTCTGACTATCTCGACCCTTCCGGACGCGTTGGCGCACTCCAAACGACCATACGGTTTATAGATTTTAAATTCACTTTTATAGTCAAAATATTACACCGTGACGCGGCGGTCCCACGCGTCTCAACAAAATTTCTAAAATGTCGTATATAAATCTCACGATAACTTTCATAATTCCAATTTCATATATACTCATATATGCACATAATTAAATACCAACTCACATCTCGTTAGTATTTATAACCCGGATTAATTTCCAATTAATACGCATTTAATTAATTAATCCCAAAAATAAATATAGCCAAAAGTACGGGGTATTACACTACGCCTAAGGAAAGAGAATGCCATGAGCAACCGCGCAGTCAAAGCGCAGTCGGTTATCGAGATGCACTCACTATGTCAGGTCTACCCGCAGTGTCCTGAGCCAAACCACATTGTACCACACCATGGTAAAAATTTGGGTTATCTCCACCAATGAGGAATACAATTTTCTATCACCGAAACCATAGGGAAAAATAAGAATCGGAAGCGATAAGCAATAGATCCGATAGGACCCCACCCATAAATAACGGTGATGGTCTATGAAGACGAACCTACGCTACACATTCTAAATCCATGCCCCATCACGAGAAAACTCAACGGATCACAGCCTAGCCATGCACCTTATATTGAGTCTATAATCTTTACGAATCTAACCACGACCCACTCATTTCCTAAGAAGGAAGTAACACACGAAACTAACATTCCTTGGGAGGTTAAACGATGGACTTCCCTTATTAAAGAAAAGGCATCCTCCTTACATTTTTAGCAAATATGAGCCACCCGATCAACGAATGCTAACTTCCTCATCGATACTGAATTTATCCATCTTATCAGTGATGATTAATACAACTAGATTATTCTCTTACTTTATCGTACAATAGTCGTACCCAATGTCTCCTTATGCACTACCCAATTTGGATAAACACTTACCATATCACATTTATCATCGTCGTACGGTTCTTGTTTCATATCCAAAATTTTAATTCAATTTACTATATATGACGGACAACCTCTCATTATTAACACCATAATGGTATTAAGTACCACTCGAATGTACGTCGCTAAGTCCACATGAGTTAAACAAGATGACCTGAGGTCTACATGTTTCCCCACTAGTGATATCCTAATGCATACTGATCATTTTGCAACACCCCAAAACTTTCTATATGAAAGGCTTCAATCATAACATCGTTGGGCCAAATCTGTAATGCATTCTTGGTACTCAAAAAATCTACCACAACCTACCCTACATTGGTCCTCTCAAGACAATGAGTATTATACCCAATCATGATATGAATCTTTAATAACACATCAGAAGATTGCACAACCTATTTACATTAATTTTGGCAGCCTCACCTAAGGCTATATGAGGAGATTCCTTTTAACTTAATCTATAACCCAAGGTCATCACCTAATATTCCACATCCTATCACCCAACACAACACATTTAACTAAATCTAGCCTGACCGGTTCCCTAAGGTCCCCAAGTGTACTCAATCATTTATATGGTAGGTCATAGTCGTCGAACACCCAAATCATCACAACAAGTCAACCTTTTATCCCAATGAGGTCAGCTAATGCTATGCACCACACATTCAACCACAAGAAGACACTACTAAGGATTTTAGTAAAGTATATGACATTGTGTATAAGTACTACAACTTTATATCTTCACTACCAATGTCTCAACAGATCCTATTCATCAAATGTTGCATCATTCTTTACAACACTAGTCTAAAGAGCTATCTAAGTTTCACTCCCTTGTTACTATAACTCATCATTGTCACACACGTGACACCTTTGCCATAAATGATCTATAACTCTAACCACTTATTATAAGGTACCTTAATTAGCCAATAAGCACTAATACACTCACCCATAATGATAGCTTCGTATTAACTAAGAATGAGTTTACATATCTCTAAACATTAACCCACACCATTTCCCATCTCATCAAATTATCAATCAATCACAGTATTACACCAAGGATCAAATTTGCCTAATTATGTCATAGACATTGATTACTCGTAAGTGATGCACCTACGGACTATATGCATCTAATCCCAAATCGTCATTTTTTAGTCAGGGCACCCTAAGTGTTAATATCCACACTTGACTATACACAATTTTTTCCACCTTCTCAATCGGCATTGTCTCATTCTATTAACATTTTAAAGACACTATATCATCAAAGTTTGGAACATAAGAACCTCATACTAAAAACCACAGTGTCAACAATTCGACTTCCTAGGACACTCATAAATTACTAACATGTATAATTAGAAGCGTGGAAGTGATTAATAAAGACCATTTTGATCGTGTGACACTTCGCACTAACTTACATGTTGTGATAAACTCTTTCACTTCAACGTCGAGGACATGAACTAAACCGTAGCAAAAAAAAATCATTACCGACCCAAAACCAACACCGACATCGAAAGATCCAATACCTCACCACGCCAATCCTGAAAGAAATCTTGAACCTAGATCTCTGATAGCATTTATAATGCCACAACCCGTATTTATGGGTTACTCGGGGTCAAACGAGTCTAACCCGAGCAATAGGTATGAAGTGCAATGAAACAACCTATATAATGTCACGAATCAAATTTCATTTTAATTAACATTTCATTTTTTTCATGACGCGATTCAAATTTCAAATTAAACTACATGGGGGACTCGTGGTAAGCTTCTTCGAATCCGAGAATATAGAGATACAAATGTAAAGTAAAAGAGAGAACTTACTGCTGTAATCCTCTCAAAATACGAACCCGCACCAAACCTACCGTAACAAAGACGAGGGTGTGAGTCAAATGCTTAGAGTGGGAAATATACAACATTACAATATAGAATCGAACGGTAGAAAGAAGACTCCAACACGTCACACGTACGTGCACATGCAACTAAATTTTATATATATATATATACACACATATATACTTAATGTATGAAACCGTTGTACTTCTGAAACTGTTGTTTATTCCGATTAATTTACCATAATCTTATAAATATTTCCTCTTTTCTTTTTTTACATTTTTCCCTTTATTTAACACACACAATTAAATATTTGAAATAACTACGCTTTGTTTAACCTAAAGCCATTTCTTTACTTAAATTACACTTTTCAATTACACTCATTCACATTAGTATTTTTACTGAAAATCACCCTTTCAACACACGCGAACATCGTCTTTGAAAATACTTTTTTGACTTTTGAAACCTTTCACAAACTAACCCTTATGTTAATTATGGGTTAAACCCTCTTTGGTTCTTAACGACCCATTTAATTACCATACTTTACCTTTCCTTTACTTTATGGGATTAAATCAATTTACACATTTCTTATCCATTTTAACCTTTATCGGAACATTTATTAGTTCATTCAAGTTAGGTTTTCCTAACATATTTTCACCACACAACCATTGTTCCTTATTCCTTTATACTTTTTCTCAGAATCTCTAATTAACCTGTGTACTTCAATGGGCTCCACACCGCCAGCGGCGCCACCATATGCTCTGGCTAGTGATTTTAGGTCTTTCACCCTAGGGCTCCGGGCCCTCCTTAGTTATCCCGGTGTCATCCGAGTTCCATTTTAATGTGTTTTAATACTTTGCAAATGTTCACATTATTCAACTTTCACTTTTCACCCAGCCAAAGATAAAATCCCAGGTTTCACCCCAACTTCTGCTATACTTTTAAAATTATCATTTCATGTCCTTTACACCTTAGCATTGACTTTAATACCAAAATCATGTTCATTTAGGGACAATTTGTGTAACACTCTTTCCAACTTTTTTATTTCATAAAAATCTTCCATTTTACATTAAGTTACCCTTTTACCCTTTTATTTTCAAACTTGTCTTTTCCTCCATTTTCACAAGTGTTAGTTCCCAAACACTATTAAGTTACTCACACAAACTCCTTATGTGTGTTTAACACATTAACACCTTTTTTAAAAATTTAGAGTAACATTATTTCAAGTTGGAAACATCTTTATTCCATTATTTCTCTCATATCTTCACAAGTGTTAATAATTCAAATTTATTATTGAGACACACATACCAACTTCCCAATGTTTTAACCATTAACACTTATTCAACAATTTTACTAATAATTTTTCCAAGTTAGACATTTATTTAATCTTTTTAACCAATAAATTAAATTACACTAAAAGACTACTTTATAAGAATAATACTATTTCCTTTTATTAACACATGCAGTCTTACAACCTTACACATATCACACTATCAACTCCTATTTCACACACTTTGAAGACTAGAATTTCCATTTTTCTTATTTCATGTTTAAACCCAACACAACCTTCGTTAAACGTATTTCTATGCTCACAATCAAAATACTACAAGATTATGTACTTGAGATGATGGATTTTTAATTCCAAAAATCTTTTTAAATGGCATACCTTTCATCCTAGAAACTAATAATACTTTCAAATGCAGTTTTAAGACATAAAGGACATTTCTATTTCTCCAAAACTCAAAAAATGTCCAACTTTCATAAAATTTGTACTTTGCAAGAAACTTTAGAACATTATTTCACCAAATATTTTAGCACGCTCAACATCATTTTCCAAATATTTTATTTCATAAAATGTTTAGCTTCAAATTTCTAGGATTACACCATTTTCCTAAAATTCCACGTCCTTATTTCAGGAAAACATTGAAATATTTACTCATCATTTATTTCCAACAAAATAACATTCCTACCAACATTTATATTTCATAAAAATGTTTAATAACAAATCTACTAGAAACCCCATCATTTTCTTCATATGCATTGTACTATTAAATTCTAAAAACAGGACTACTAATACAAAAAATAAAGTCTTAAACTCGGAGTAGATTTTTCAACCTCAAATGAAGCTCCAACAATGGAAGGAATGAAATGTCTAAGAAGATGGAAAACTCCGAGCTCCTAAGGTGGCTGAGAGAGGTTGTATATTTCCACCAACCTTGTCTCCATAAAAGTTCCATAAAAACTCTCTTCAAGATCCATAAATCACCCATCTTCAATATCTCCCCCCCCCCCCCCCACAACACCCCAAATTTTTTAGCTCTACTCAACCATGGTTAAAATGGTTGTATTGGGTGTATTTATGGTTGGATATACCTAGAATATGATGGCAACATGTTGGTTTATAGCGGTGGAGGGGGGAGAAATGTTGAAATGGTGGAACACCCACCCTCCCCCACTCTCTCTCTTGTTATAACTCCAAATACCTAAAATAAACCCCAAACAAGCCACATAAGCTCCCCAAACACCAAAGTACCCATCCTACCCAATTTGGGCATGCCAGAGTTTGACACCTTACTAAATGAAGGGCCCAAAATGTGGCAACACAAAAGGGAACACCAAAATAAGAAAATATGGTCAACCTCGTTCGAAGGAGAATCACCTCTCATTCGAATGACCCAGACCTATTATGCCGATGACCCTCATTATATCCCCACTTAAAATGACTTGTGATTCTCGTTCAAACGAATCTGAACTCGCTCCAAATTTTTTAATTTTCCCAAAAATTATTATCAGGCCGCCCAAAACAATCAGATAAAAATACAAACAAAATTGACATGATCCAAATCCAAAGGTTCTCATATTATTTAAAGTTATGCAGAAAAATATTAAAATATTGGGGCAGGTATTACACTTACCACTTAGGACATATGTTATCTACAACGATGAACACTTACCACTTAGGACGTATTCAAGACGGCTGACTCATAGTGATAGAAGTGTATTGGGAGGGTTACTTGTTTCTATTTTTCTTACGAGACATCCCGCGGATGAAGTTTCTATTGATCGGGAGTTAAGGACCATAGGTCGTGAGACCTTTGTAATGTTCTTAGAATGTGTTTCAAGGGGAAATGTTTCCACTCATCATCCACCATGTAAAAAAGAAAAAGTTATAGAGACCTTGTCTAGATGACCTAGTGGTAACCATCATGAGGATGAGTTCACTACCTTTCAATTTCTGTAACGAGACGGATTGAAGCGGAATTGAAGAAAACCATTCTTAATTTCTATTTGAGAAGACTTTGGGAGATTGCATAAAAATTTCGTGACGAGTTTGGCAAATTTTATGGAGTAACCAATTCTTCATCACATGCCCTTGGTTGGTGGAAGTTACCTTCCTAACTCAGAAAGACATACTGAATTATCTAAAGGATAGAGATTCCTATTAATAGGAAGATAAATGCCATATACAACCAAATTGATTAAAGAGAGTATATTGTTAACCCAAGTGGGTAGAACTCACCAGGAAAAGGAATCACATAGGGGTATTAAACCCCTAGGGGTTTCTAAGAAAAGAAAATATGATATTTTACGTCTATTAGAGCTAAGGTAATTATGATTAGTGAGGTCACGACTGATGATAGTAGGCCTAACTAGAATTTTTTTAATAGAAACGACTATAGATGTAAGGTCAATAGGTTTGCCTTTGAGATATTTCCTTTAATAGGAATGTATTACTCTTATTGCAAGTGAGGACACTCCATTATTAAATGTTTTATTATCAACCAGTCATTTGAGATACCATCAAGGATGGATATGGGTATTTTTATGGCTTACCATAGGATTCTTACTCAGACATCGATGAGTTGCCATTATTTATTTGAAGTGTATACTAAATTTATGAGATATATAGATGTTATTATCGGGTTATATCTTTATATGGATACCCTAGCGGGTAGGGGATAACATAAGTCATCATTGTAGAGACATGAGAGTTTATTAGTTAGTTTGAGTGTTCAACCCTTTTTTTAGTTAGACATGTGGTCTTATGATTCATATTATTTACCTTTGAATTGTAGATATAAATATTACTCTTATATCAACTACTGGGGTAGGTTTCTACAATTGTTGTGTTCAGATAGGGCATGATTCTTATAATCATACACGAGCCCAGGGAGAGCCTATCACACACTTGTATTACAATACATGCGACTTCGTATGAAAAGTTCACCATATTGTTAGACTCGATACAAGAGTTTAAGGACGTATTTGATGAGGTAAAATGATTACCAATAGTAGAGTAGTAGACTTTTGTATAGATTTTGCACCGATTACGACAACTAATATGAGGGCATTGTATTACATAAATTTTTTATAATTATGAGAGCCGTGTGAGAAGGTTCAGAAATTTTCAAGCTAGGGTTTAGATGGGGAGTCCATCTCTATCATGAGATTTGTTTTGTTTATGAGGAGGAATGCTGATTCGCTCTGATTACGTGGGAACTATAGGCAGATGAACAAGGTTACAATACTAAATAAGTATCTCTTATGAAATATAAATGACCTATTCGATCGGGGAAGAGTGTGTTATTTGTCTCAAAGATTGACTTATGATTGATCAAGAGCAAAAAGTAGCGTCTCGTCAGAACGCTAATCGTTATTTTCGTTTCGCTTACTTAATACAAAAACCTAAACTACGACTGAACTTGCGAGGCAAGTACAATGGTAAGTCGGGTATCGTAAGAAATCCACAGGGAGTGATTGAATTTTAGATGTTAATTGCTTTAAAAGTTTAGGAATAAAAGTGTAAAATAAATAAATGAAAAGGTGATGGTTGGGAATGGTGACAAAAGAGAAAAAGGAAGAAGTTAACACTAGACTAAAATTAATGAAACGAGAGTCAGGATCGCATCCCCACCATGGGATAAACAACTAATAATTCGAATTTCAGTTCGAAAACATTAAATCGAGAATTTTTAATTAATAATAAACATCACACAATAAGGAATTTAACCCAAAGTTGCGAGATTAAACATTTAATAAAAAATGGTCACACACGAATTAAATTCGGATTATCGCTATAAACACTAACGTTGCGTCACAAAGAAAGTTAAACGCATAATAATCCGAATTTAATACGCGAAGTTTCAATTAAATGCAATTTTACCCAAAACCTAACTTTCGGAGCTCGACTCCCATTAATGGCGGAAACGCAATCCCAACCCGTTATCTACGGGCAATACATGAATTAAACTACTTTAAACAACTAATTAACTAATAAAACAAGAATTAATTAAAATAAACTAATTTATCTAGGCATGGAAATGAATAACAAAGTAATAAATAAAGCATAAACAATGAAAGAGATGATGAATAGTTATATACTTACATAAATGGGATGAACCTAAAGAGAAAGGAGGAGAGGGAAGCTCCAACAAAAATCCCCAAAAAATCTGATTTCTAACCCTAACTAATGTCTAAAAATGATCTCCCAACTTAACACAATTTTTTACCTATAAATACCCCACCAAAACCAACTTAAAAGTAGCAATTTGCGGACTTTCTGGTGCCAAACCGAATCGATTCGTACTGGCCGAATCGATTCGGACCTACAGATCTAAAATCTGCAGCTTTGCCCTATTTTACGTAAAATACAGCCATTTATTCGTTATAGCTCGGAATGAGGCATGGTCGGAGGCTACGCGAAGATAACTCAGAGGAATACAACATCCAAGAAGACATTAGGTAAAAAACCAAAATATGAAATGACTAAAATGCCCTTGAATGTGACCTTTACTGCACTTTTGTAGTAAAAACCATCCAAAAAATGCCATAACACCATCGATACAACTCGGAATCATGCACCGTCAATGGCCACGCGAAGAGAAATCAAAGGTCTGCAACTTCCGTGAAGAGCTTGGGATTTAAACCCGAATGTTGAAATTACTAAAATGCCCCCAAAGCTGCAAAAGTCGATGAAACATTTCCGGAAAGCGTCCGAACTTCATACTAAGCTTCCAAATACCTACAAAAGCTTAATTAACCCCTGCAAAACATGTTAACATAGAAATCCTAGGTTGTATGGTGAACGAGCATAAGTATAGGGATTAAGATACCCAAGGGGGCTAATAAGGCGTAGGTTAACGGATGAAATACGCAATATTTACGTCGTATCACACCCCCTAACTTACACATTGCTAGTCCCTAGCATTGAAATAGGAAACAACAAGAACTACAAGAAAACCAAAAGTAGGATACAAGTAAAAAATGGGATAAAAAAGTAATAAAAAGATAAGACCACTTTAGTGGGCGAACGATTGCATTTAGCATATGCAATAAGCCGTTAAACCCCTAGGTTACCCTAGTGGACGAGTGTCATCTCATGAGGGTTTTCAGGGATGGTACCCACAAACATCAAATGGTTCCCTCAAAATATTCCAAACCCAACATGTGACAAACTCAACAACAACGAAAATGATTTCAAACATGTAATTAGCACATTGAATGGATTCAAACTAATGTCCGTTGTTATTAATAGGTTGAATGCACCTCATAGAATTGAAACTTTATAAGTGGGAGGGGGAGAGCACATGCAAGATATGATTTGTCAAAAACTTATATAAACCGGATAAAAATAAAGCAAGTATACATTCAATCCTCATGGGCATTACACTCAACAAATGAAATCACTCGAAATGAGAGGTAATACTAGGGACATGCAGGCATAAAGAGTAAATGTAAATGAAAACTAGGTCGTGCACATGTTGCAAATGAAGAACGCTATATAGGAAATGAAAAACTTGTAATCTCAGTAAAAGATACCACTTATCAAAAGAGGCGAAATGCATTTTCACAGATTATCAAAACTATTATGACTTTTAAATTAAATGCACCCTCAGATCACATATGAATTTATAGGGTTGTAATGTAGGTTTGGGGTTAAGGTACGAAATGAAAGGTATATGTACGGATTCAAAGTGTTCGGGATGAAAACTTGGGATAATGGGATAATACGGGAAATATCGAAAATGGAAAGTAACAAACAAGCATTAGATATATCATTGGGGAGAGTAATCAAAGCTTATTGAACACTATACACAACATATACAACTTTCTCTTTCTTTTCTTTTCTTCTTTTTCTCATGTTTTCTTTTCTTTTATGTAATACCCCGTATTTTTGTGATATTTATTTTATGGGATTAATTAAATTAAATGCGTATTAATTAGAAATTAATCCGGGTTAAAATACTAGCGAGATGCGAGTTAGTATTTGATTATATGTGCATATATGATTATATATGAATATTTAAATATGGAATTTGTCGTGAGATTTAAATACGGCAATTTGTAAATTTTGTTAAGACACGTGTGACAGTCGCGTCATGGTATATAATTATGATAGTTAAAAAGTGAATTTTATTTCTATTATCCGTATGGTCGTTTTGAGTGCGCCAACGCATCTGGAAGGGTCGAAATAGTCAGAAAACACTAGCCAGGGGTTTGGTTTGGGTCCCGGGGCATTTTTAGGCCATACCGACAACGTATAAGGGTAGTTTGGTAATTTTGAATTTTGAGGAATTAAAAGCTACGAAAATTGGGAATTAATATCTGATTATTCATTAACCCACTAAGCCCACTAATACCCAAATAGGCTACGGAGGTTATTGAAAGAGTTCCTAAACCACAAAGCCCTAGCCACCATTGTTACTTGGAGAAGAAAGCTTGTTGAGAGAGATAGAAGGATTCTTCATAGGAGAGAGAGAACACTTCAGAGATTCGTCATCAAATTCCGAGATTCATAGAAGGCAAGTGATTTAATTTCGTTTTCTTGCAAATAATTCTTCTTCCATGCGTAGGAATTTATAAAATTTTATTGTTGTTGGGAGATTTATGAAAACCCATTAAATTGGAATTTGAAACTATTATTTTGATGAAGAATTGCATGTAGAAATGTGGGTAGGTGATTTATCTGATGATATTACATATTTGGATGAAATAAAAACGGATTGATCATGCCCATTAATGAACATAGAAATTTCTAGGATTCATGTTCTTGAGATTGGGGAAAGTGTAGAGAATTGATGATTGGATGATATTTAGGTTGAATTAAACCCACAAAACGTGTTAATATATGATCTAGTATGTTTAACAATGATTAGGAACCTTGAACAAGTGTTGAATTGATGTTTAGAGGGGATTAGAGAGGAAGAAAATTTTGTAAAACGAGTTAAGGAAAAATATGGGCTTGAAACTGGCCACTCGTTAGAAGACCTGCCCAGATCGTTCAAACGAGCTCGTTCGAACGAGCTTCTAACGAGTTGACCATTGACTTCTAACGAGGGTGAAGTTCGTTCAATAAGATCGTTCGAATGAGATCTCATTAGAAAGCCCACTTCGTTCGAACGAGGTCTCATTAGAAGACTAAGTTCGTTCGAACGAAGTCTCGTTCGAACAACCTCGTTCGAACGAGACTTCGAACGAGTTGACAGTTTAGGCTTTTTAGCCTGTTTTGATCCCGAGTGCCCTGTAACCTTGTGTATAGGTAGAAATAGCCTTTCCTTGATTAGTAATTGATATATTTGGGATGTTTGGGATATTATGAAGAGTCAAACCTAGAAGTGTAGTTGAACCTAAAGGAAAATGTGAAGTAGTACGTGAGCGTCTAGTACGATGTGAGCTATTGACGACCTAATTAATTATATTAACCGGGAATATATAAATGGTGTATTATTATATGTCAGTACGAGATGAGATATGTACCAATATATTATGGTGATTACTAAGATGTGTGCATACTTAGTATATATGTAATTGATTTTATGTGTATGACATAACTACCATACTTGCTATCACGGGAGGTTCGCATTCGCTTAGGTCCCTCTAATCCTTGTATTGCCCGGATTTAGACTGGTTACCTCGATGAGCATAGGTCGGAGAAGGACTTATTGCGATGTTAATAAGTCTTCTGATCGTGGGAGCGCAGGTATGTGCGTGACCCATGTGATGTGACTGTGTTGGCCTCCATTATTTGTGATGTTGTTATCTGTGAACTATTCGTGAGAGATTCAGAATATGTGATCCTCATGTACGTGATGTACCGGGATGGATAGCAGAGTGTGACACCTCGACTAATTAAATACCGGGTAGCTACTCCTTTATTAAATTAAATCAAAATGCCAAGTTGGCTCAGTTAAAAGCATCACTGTCGAAAGCATTTTATTATTACTACCCACCTAGTATTTAAAAAGTAAGTTGTCAAATTTTAATTAAAGTCTGATTAACATGCAGTAAAAGATTTAAAGCAAGAATAATATCACCATTCACCATAACGAAATAATAGAATAACCATCACATGATGTAAATAAATCTGGAGGAAAAACTCTTCACAACAAATCCCACAACTGAAATAAGTAACGAAATACTGAATACTGAATTAATACATGCCAAAGTCTGAAAAAAAAACTAAAATGGAAATGTCTTTAATAGAATTTGGGCAACATGCCCTACAACTGAGGAATACTGAACATGGAATCCAAATGATAGAAGCGTCTAAAAGAAAATCCCTGTAACTTCCACAAACAGCTACAGCTCGTCATCGGAATGAGAATCCTATGCGTGGTGTCCTTGTGGTTGGGCACCTAAAAATGGTTTTACAAGAAAATAGATTTGAAAGCAAACGGGTCATAGACCGAATGTGGAGATATTTTAAAAACCTGCAAGTGCTTTAAAAACATTTAAAACATTAAATGAAGAGTACATGTTAGGACATGCACTCACATGAAATTCTCACCTCTCGTCTAACTGTGCACTCCTAACGTAAGTACCCATCTAAAATGACACAAAACCCTAGCTAAGTGACATCGTATCTAGCTAGACTGTCATAGGTTCTACCCTCATTACTCGGTTCCCATTAACATTATAAAGATAGCAATTAAATAGGGGGCTTAACGTAAATTCAGGTTCTCATATAAAAGTAATACAACTCATTATAGATTATCCCTTTTATGTTATTCCATAGTTGTACACACGATAACATATGAAAGTTCCCATTTTATTAAGTGTATATTTTCCACAACATAAATATACAATATAAGCACCCCGAAACTAAGCTACGGTGTACACATACTCTGCTATCCATCCCGGTACATCATGTACATAAGGAATCACGTATTCCGAATCTCTCAGGAATAGTTCAGATAACACAAATCACAAACAGTGGAGGCGAACACAGTCACATCACATGGGTCACGCACATACCTACGCTCCCATGATCAACAGACTTATTAACATCCCAATAAGTCCTTCTCTGATCTATGTTCTCGAGGTACCAGTCTAAATCCCCCCCATAGGCACATAAGGATTACAGGGTCTTAAGCGAACACAAACCTCCCGTGATAGCAAGTATGGTAGGTATGTCATACACACAAATCATATATCAATACTAAGTAAACACGCATCTTAGTAATCACCGTAGTTTAATTGTAGTACTTATTGCATTCTTGTATCATCTTATAATTTTTACAATTTATATACTTTCGGTTCATATTTATACACGCCATAATTTATTCTCATGTCCTAGTAGGCACTCACGTCTCGACTCAAAGTGTCTATTTGATTCGTTCCACAATTATATAATTTACTCCTCAATATATCCCAAATGTCCCAAGTATACCAGTACATCATCAAAGGAATGTTATCTCTATCCTCGAACAATTTTACGGGACTCCCAAAATCAAAACAGGCCAAAAAGGCCTAAACTGCCAGCTCGTTAGAAGTCTCGTTCGAACGAGGCTGTTCGAACGAGATTCAGTTCGTTCGAACGAACTGTACCTTCTAACGACATCTCGTTCGAATGAAGGTATCGAATGAAATTTCCCCTTGTTAGAAGCAACTGGTCAACTCGTTAGAAGCTCGTTCGAACGAGCTCGTTCGAACGACCTGGGAAGGCCTTCTAACGAACGCCCAGTTTCGTGCCCAGAATTTCTACTTTCGTTTTTCACCACTTTCTACTCCTCAATTCTCCTCTAAAATTCGTCCCAACAATGTTTTAAGGTCTCTAATCAATCCTAAAAATATTATAATCACATACTAACGTGTTTTAAAGGATTAATTCGTCCTAATCATCATTAAATCACAAGTCTCTACACTTTTCCCCAATTTTTTTTCAAGAACATAAACCCTAAAATTTTAAGTCTTTAATTTATCCAATTAAATCCATTTTTGTTTCTTGCAAGATATATCAACATCAGATTAGTCCTCTAAATACGATTCTACATGCAATCCTTTCCTCAAAATATAGTATTCTTATTCCAAACTCATGGGTTTTTCATTAACTTTCAAGAACAAATGTAAATCTTAGAATTATCTAACATGGAAGAAACATTCTCTGAATTAAACGGAATTAAATCACTTGCCTTGATTTAATCTCTGATTTTCATGATGATTTGATGAGGTTCTATCTCTCTCTCTCTGCAAAATTCTCTTCTTTCTCTCCCTCTCTAAGCTTTCTTCTCCAATGGCTATCGTGGATAGGGTTTGTTTTGGGAAAAATTAGAAACCTAATTCTAATAACCTATGTAGCCTATTAGGTTAAAAATGAGTTGGTTAGTGGTTTAAGGGGTCAAATCCACATCAGATATAATTTACTAATTTTCGTCACTTTTAATTCTCAAAAATGCAAAATTACCAAACTACCCCTATATGTTGCCGGTATGGCCTAAAAAATACCCCGGGACCCAAACTAAACCCCCGGCTAATGTTTGATGACTATCTCGACCCTTCCAGATGCGTTGGCGCACTCAAAACGACCATACGATTAATAGAATTTAATTTCACTTTTATAATTAAAATAATTATATCATGACGCGACTGTCTCACGCGTCCCAATAAAATGTCCAAATTGTCGTATATCAATCTCACGACAAATTTCCTAATTCAATATTCATATATCATCATATATACTCAATATAGTCAAATACCAACTCACATCTCGCTAGTATTTTATCTGGATTAATTCCAATTTAATTCTCATTTAATTAATTAATCCCAAAAATAAATATCGCCAAAAATACGGGGTATTACATACTTCCCCTCTAATAACAGAATTTCGTCCCGAAATTTGGAAATAGAAAGTACCTAATAAAAATAACTCTGGATAACGTTCACGCATCTCATCCTCGCATTCCCAGGTGGACTCCTCGACATTGTGATGTCGCCACTGAACACGCACTAACGGAACTATCTTTGACCGCAGCTTCCTCTCACTTCGGTCCAAAGTAGCAATCGGCCCCTCCTCGTAGGAGCTATCAGGCTGTAGATCAATCTCCTCCAAAGCGATGTGAGAATGATCCAAATCGTCTCTGAGATATTTCCTTAGCGTGGAAATATGAAACACATCGTGAATCCGGTGTAAATGCTCCGGTAACCCGAGTCTATACGCAACTGGTCCAATCCGCTCAATAATAGGAAACGGCCCCACATACCTCGATGACAACTTCCCCTTCTTCCCAAAACGCGCAATCCCCTTCATAGGAGATACTCTGAGCAAAACCTGGTCCCCCACCTGGAACTCCCTGAAAGATCTCTTCTGCCGGTCTTGAGCTACCCGAATGCGACTCCGAATCAACTCAATCCTTGCCGAAGTATCCTGAATCACTTCTGGCCCAAGTAGTTTGTTGTCCCCCACCTCCAACCAACATGCTGGGGAACGACAAGGCCTACCGTACAAAGCCTCAAATGGAGCCATGCCAATAGTGAACTGGTAGGAGTTATTATAAGCAAACTCTACCAGTGGAAGGTATTGCTCCCATCCACCTCCAAAGTCAATAATGCACATGCGTAACATGTCCTCCAACATCTGATTTGTGTGCTCGGTCTGCCCATCGGTGTGCGGATGATAAGCCGTACTCAATCGCAATTCCGTGCCCATGGCTTCCTGGAAACTCTCCCAAAACCGCGAAACGAATATCTTGTCTCTGTCAGACATGATATTTAGGGGCACAACATGAAGTCTCACAATCTCTGAAATGAAGAGCCGGGCATACTATCCCGTAGTGTAGTCCGTCCTTACGGGTAAAAAGTGAGCGACTTTGGACAACCTGTCCACAATTACCCAAACGGAGTCGTTACCCCTCTGCGATGTAGGTAACCCCGTGATAAAGTCCATGGATATGCTCTCCCACATCCACCTCGGAACCTCCAACGGATGTAGAAGTCCTGTCAGTCTCTGATGATCCACTTTTACTAGCTAACAAGTGGCGCATTTCGAAACAAACACGGCGATATCTCTCTTCATACCGCTCCACCAATACTGGCGTCTCATGTCTTGGTACATTTTGTCCCCTCCGGGATGTACCGTGAACCGTGAGTCGTGCGACTCTTCCATCACCTCGTGCGTAATTCCTCCCCTTCCAGAACTACCAATCTCCCATTGAAGCGTAAGCCCCCGTCTGAGCTAACGGTATAGGACTCAGCTCCCTCTGCTAGTAATCAAACTATCTTCTCCTGACAGAACGAGTCATTAGCCTATGCCCGTACTACCTTCGTGACAATCTGCGGTGTAACGGTCATCACAGACATGAAAGATCGGGCCACTGCATCCTGGTGTCCCAAATCCTTCCACTTTGACTTCCACACCCCTGCCACTTCATTTGCTGGTCTACGGCTCAACGCGTCTGCTACCACGTTAGCCGTACCTGGGCGATACTGGATGTCGAACTGGTAGTCTTTCACAAACTCAAGCCACCTACGTTGTCGCATGTTGAACTCCTTCTGCGTGAACAGGTACTGTAGGGACTTGTGGTCCATGAACAATTAGAACTTCTCCCCCAAAAGATAGTGCCTCCAAATCCGTAGGGCAAATACCACTGCCTCCAACTCCAAATCATGCGTGGGGTAATTCTTCTCATGAGGCTTAAGCTTACAGGAAGCATAAGCTATAGCATGTCTCTCTGGCTACAATATACCTCCAAGTCCATGCAAAGACGCATCGGTGTAAACCAAATACTCAAATCCTGATCTTGGCAATGCTAACACAGGTGCTGAGGTCAATTTGTCCTTTAACTCATCAAATGCCAACTGACAGGCATCACTCCAAATGAACGGCACACCTTTACGAGTCAGATGTGTCAAAGGACCCGCTATCTTCAAAAATCCTCAAATGAATCTCCTGTAGTATCCTGCTAGGCCCAAGAAACTACGAATCTCAATCGGTGTCATGGGCTGTCCCCACTCACTCACCGCGGATACCTTCCCCGGATCAACAGATATCCCCCGGTCGGAAATAATGTGTCCCAAAAACTGGACCTCCTTTAACCAAAACCCACACTTCTCAAACTTTGCATACAGTTCGTTCTGACGCAGCGTCTGCAAAACCTGCCTCAAATGTTCGGCGTTCTCCTCCTCTGTCTGGGAGTAATCCAAAATATCATCAATGAAGACAATGACAAACTGATCAAGGAACTCTCTAAACACCCTATTCATCAAGTCCATAAACACTGTTGGAGCGTTGGTCAAACCAAAAGGCATAACCCGAAACTCGTAAGAACCATATCTCGTTAAGAACGCAGTCTTCAAGACATCCTCCTCCCTGATACACAACTGATGGTATCCCGATCTCAAATAAATCTTCGAGAAGAAAGAAGCTCCTCTCAACTGGTCAAATAGGTCATCGATTCGAGGCAACGGATACTTATTCCGTATCGTGACCTTGTTCAACTCCCGGTACTCCACACACAATCTTAGTGAACCATCCCTCTTCTTCATAAACAAAACTGGGGCGACCCAAGGTGAGGTACTCCTGCAAATAAAGCCCTGAACTAACAGCTGCTCTATCTGATCTCGTAGCTCTCGCATCTCTGCCGGAGCCATACGGTACGGTGAGCGTGCTATAGGTCTCGTATCTGGCAATAGGTCTATAACAAAGTCTATCTCTCGACTGGAGGGTAGGCCTGGTATCTCCTGAAACACATCTGAATACTCCCTGACAACTGGGATCGAATCTAAAGGAATTACAACCTCCTTAGAGGTATCCTCCTCTATGTAATACAGATGAGCGGTCGAACCTCCCTTTGGGCGAGGCATCGCCACTACAAACATCTCTTGCCCCGGAATGGAAAAAAAAATGCTCCCGCTGAAGCAATCAATCACTGCCTTATAAGCTACGAGCCAATCCATACCGATAATCACATCGTTCACATGCATATCTAATACCAACATGTCTGCAGGTAATACCAAACCACCAATCTCTACCCCCACTCCTCGGCATATAAAGAATATAAGTGACCCATTACCCAATGGTGAGTCGACACACGTCACTGTGCTCTCCGCTGTGGCTAACAACCCTAAATCCTTCGCAAAATGTGTAGCTATAAAACAATGTGTATCCCCCGTATCAAACAATACCCGACCCATAGTGCCATGGATAGGAAACGTACCCTCAATCGCGGGCGATGCCTGTGAAACTGCTGCCTGGTGGGCGTTATAGACACGTCCATACTGTAGCTGCCCTTGCTGAGCTGAGACTGCTGGAATGGGTGGCAATGCTACCATCTGTGGCGGTGCGGGGAGAGCGGCAGGAAACATAGGCCTCTACGGCTCCTAGCGAGCACCCTGCTGCTGCATCTGTGGGGCCCTGCCCCTATCAAGACAATCCTGTCGTTTATGGCCAGTCTTTCCACAAACATAACACTTCCCTGGGAAGTTCCCTCCTCTCTGCCCCTGCTGTCCCCGACCCTGGTGGCCATTACCGTTCCTCCCTTGGCCCTGCTGAAACTGCTGCCCATTCTGCCCCTGTTGGCCCTGAAGGCCATTTAGACCCTGATGGCCCTGACGGAAACCTCCCGGTCCGTGCCTGTAATTCCCTGATCTGGACCTCTTCTGATCCCCCAGCTGGGAACCCTGCTCACCCTGTCTCTACCCATGAACAGATTGTGCCCCACCGGCACCATGTCCTCCAGTCCTGCCCTGATGGCTAGACTCTCCCGATCTCTTGCCCTCAGCCATATGAAAGCGGTGATCCTGGTAGTGTAACAAAGCAGTGTTAACCACATCACAATAAGTGGCCAATGAAATGTTCCCTAACAGATGCTGACGGATCCTCCATGACAACCCGTCGGTGAATTTCTCAATCTTCTTCTTTTCTGTCAGTATCTCATCCGGAACGAGGTTCAACAGATTCATGAACTCGACCTCATACTCAGCCACGGTCTTACCCTCTTGCTTCAGATTCATCAGTTTCTTCCTCATTTCCGTGTGAACAGCTGACGGAAAGTACTTGCGGTCGAACCGCACCCAAAAGTCCTGAATAAAGAGAGTATCCCTCTCCTCCACGGTGGTAATAGACTCCCACCACTGCAGTGCAGATCCAACTAGATTGAAAGTAGCTAGCACCTGCTTCTGAACATCCGTGCACTCATACATCCTCAAGTGCCTCTGCATATCCTTCCTCCACTGGCTCGAGACTACCACATCTGAGCTACCTGCAAACTCTGGTGGATGCGCTTTCTGAAAAGCGTCACGTACACGTTCCAAAGTAGACGGGAATGCAATTGCCTGTACTGGAGCGGCAACCGGCGCCTGAGGTGGTGCCTGCTGAACTATGACAATTGCAGAATTTACCGCTTGGGCTACAATGGTTGCAACCTCAGCGGCGTTCATCATGCCCTGAACTGGAGCGGGCTGGGGTTCTGGCGTTGCATCCCTGGAAACTCATTGTGCACGTCGTGGAGGCATCTGAAATAAGAATAAAGTTTATAAGTTCACAGTTTATAAACTTAAAATAGCTGAAAAACGAAGCATACACAAAAAGAATACAACAGTCCTAAAATATAGGGCTCTATATGAAAGAAAACTTAGCGGAAACATAATAGCCGTACAGATCCTAAAGGACACTAGAACCTGATGCTCTGATACCACCTGTGACACCCCGAATAATTAAATACCGGGTAGCTACTCCTTTATTAAATTAAATCAAAATGCCAAGTTGGCTTAGTTAATAGCATCACTGTCTAAAGCATTTTATTATTACTACCGACCTAGTATTTAAAAAGTAAGTTGTCAAATTTTAATTAAAGTCTGATTAACATGCAGTAAAAGATTTAAAGCAAGAATAATATCACCATTCACCATAACGAAATAATAGAATAACCATCACATGATGTAAATAAATCCGGAGGAAAAACTCCTCACAACAATTCCCACAACTGAAATAAGTAATGAAATACTGAATACTGAATTAATACATGCCAAAGTCTGAAAAAAATCTAAAATGGAAATGTCTCTAATAGAATTTGGGCAACATGCCCTACAGCTGAGGAATACTGAACATGGAATCCAAATGATAGAAGCGTCTAAAAGCAAATCCCTGTAACTTCCACAAACAGCTACAACTCGTCATCAAAATGAGAATCCTATGCGTGGTGTCCTTGTGGCTGGGCACCTAAAAATGGTTTTACAAGAAAATAGATTTGAAAGCAAACGGGTCATAGCCCGAATGTGGAGATATTTTAAAAACCTACAAGTGCTTTAAAAACATTTAAAACATTAAATGCAGAGTACATGTTAGTACGTGCACTCACATGAAATTCTCACCTCTCGTCTAACTGTGCACTCCTAACATAAGTACCCATCTAAAATGACACAAACCCCTAGCTAAGTTACATCGTACCTAGCTAGACTGTCATAGGTTCTACCCTCATTACTCGGTTCCCATTAACATTATAACGATCGCAATTAAATAGGGGGCTTAACGTAAATTCAGGTTCTCATATAAAATTAATACAACTCATTATAGATTATCCCTTTTATGTTATTCCATAGTTGTACACATGATACCATATAAGAGTTCCCATTTTATTAAGTGTATATTTTCCACAACATAAATATACAATATAAGCAGCCCGAGACTAAGCTGTGGTGTACACGTACTCTGCTATCCATCCCGGTACATCATGTCCATAAGGAATCACGTATTCCGAATCTCTCAGGAATAGTTCAGATAACACAAATCACAAACAGTGGAGGCGAACACAGTCACATCACATGGGTCACGCACATACCTACGCTCCCACGATCAGTAGACTTATTAACATCCCAATAAGTCCTTCTCCAACCTATGTTCTCGAGGTACCAGTCTAATTCCCCCCCATAGGCACACAAGGATTATAGGGTCCTAAGCGAACGCAAATCTCCCGTGATAGCAAGTATAGTAGGTATATCATACACACAAATCATATATCAATACTAAGTAAACACGCATCTTAGTAATCACCGTAGTTTAATTGTAGTACTTATCGCATTCTTGTATCATCTTATAATTTATACAATTTATATACTCCTGGTTCATATTTATACAAGCCATAATTTATTCTCACGTCGTAGTAGGCACTCACGTCTCGACTCAAAGTGTCTATTTGATTCGTTCCACAATTATATAATTTACTCGTCAATATATCCCAAATGTCCCAAGTATACCAGTACATCATCAAAGGAATGTTATCTCTATCCTCAAACAATTTTACGGGACTCCCAAAATCAAAACAGGCCAAGAAGGCCTAAACTGCCAGCTCGTTAGAAGTCTCGTTCGAACGAGGTTGTTCGAACGAGATTCAGTTCGTTCGAACGAATTGTACCTTCTAATGACATCTCATTCGAATGAAGGTATCGAATGAAATTTCCCCTCGTTAGAAGCAACTGGTCAACTCGTTAGAAGCTCGTTCGAACGAGCTCGTTCAAACGACCTGGGAAGGCCTTCTAACGAACGACCAGTTTCGTGCCCAAAATTTCTACTTTCGTTTTTCACCACTTTCTACTCCTCAATTCTCCTCTAAAATTCGTCCCAACAATGTTTTAAGGTCTCTAATCAATCCTATACATATTATAATCACGTACTAACGTGTTTAAAGGATTAATTCGTCTTAATTATCATTAAATCACAAGTCTCTACACTTTTCCACAATTTTTTTTCAAGAACATAAACCCTAAAATTTTAAGTCTTTAATTTATCCAATTAAATCCGTTTTTGTTTCTTGCAAGATATATCAACATCAGATTAGTCCTCTAGATACGATTCTTCATGCAATCCTTTCCTCAAAATATAGTATTCCAATTCCAAACTCATGGGTTTTTCAATAACTTTCAAGAACAAATGTAAATCTTAGAATTATCTAACATGGAAGAAACATTCTCTGAATTAAACGGAATTAAATCACTTGCCTTGATTTAATCTCTGATTTTGATGACGATTTGATGAGGTTCTCTCTCTCTCTCTCTGCAAAATTCTATTCTTTCTCTCCCTCTCTATGCTTTATTCTCCAATGGCTATCGTGGATAGGATTTGTTTTGGGAAAAATTAGAAACCTAATTCTAATAACCTACGTAGACTGGTAGGTTAAAAATGAGTTGGTTAGTGGTTTAGTGGGTCAAATCCACATCAGATATAATTTACTAATTTTCGTCACTTTTAATTCTCAAAAATGCAAAATTATCAAACTACCCCTATATGTTGCCGGTATGGCCTAGAAATTCCCCGGGACCCAAACTAAACCTCTGGCTAGTGTTTTCTGACTATCTCGACCCTTCCGGACGCGTCGGCGCACTCAAAATGACCATACGATTAATATAATTTAATTTCACTTTTATAATTAAAATAATTATATCCTGACGCGACTGTCTCACGCGTCCCAATAAAATGTCCAAATTGCCGTATATCAATCTCAGGACAAATTTCCTAATTCAATATTCATATTTCATCATATATACTCAATATAGTCAAATACCAACTCACATCTCGCTAGTATTTTATCCGGATTAATTCCCAATTAATTCTCATTTAATTAATTAATCCCAAAAATAAATATCGCCAAAAATACGGGGTATTACACAGAGTATGTGTGCACCGCAGCTAGTCTCGGGGTGCTTGTATTGTATATTTATGATGCGAATAATATACACGTAATTAATGGGAACCTTCATGTGAATTTTGTGAATAAAATTATAGTACTGTTTTGAGAAAACATAACGGGCTAACCAATTGTGAAATATATTACATATTGAGAATCCGAGTTTAAGTAAAGCCCTCTATTCTTTGGTAACGTTAGAATGTAAAATGGAAATCGAGTAGTAAGGGTTAGAACTTATTACGGCTTGGTTTGTTATGAATGTCATTTAGATGGGTAATGTACATTAAGAGTGCACATGTAGTCGAGAGGTGAGAATTTCATGTGAGTGCACGTCCTAACATGTATTTTGCATTTAATGTTTTAATGTTATCAAAACATATGCTGTTTTCAAAATGTTTTCCACTTTCGGGCTCTGACCCATTTTCTTTCAAATATATTTTTGTAAAAACCATTTTAGGTGCCCAGCCACAAGGACACCATGCATAGGATTCTCATTCAAATGACGAGCTGTAGCTTTTTATGGAAGTTACAGGACTTTGCTTGTAGATGCTTCATCGATCTTGACTCGATATTTATCAGTTATCAGTTATAGGGCATGTCGCCCATTTCTTTTTGAGACTTTACATTTATTTCAGTTATTCAGACTTTTGGCATGTAATTATTCAGGATTCAGACTTGTAGAATCATTTCCATTTGTTAGGATTGTTGTGAGGAGTTTTCCTCCGGATTATTATTACTATTGTTGGTTATTTCATTACTTCGTATGGTGAATGGATTATGTTGGTTATTTCATTACTGCATGTTAATCAGACTTAACTTAAAATTTGGCACTTACTTTTTAAATACTAGGTGGTTAGTAATTATTAAAATGTTTTCGACAGTGATGCTATTAACTGAACCAACTTGGCATTTTGAATTAATTTAATAAAGGAGTAGCTACCCGGTATTTAATTATTCGGGGTATCAGAGCATCAGGTTCTAGTGTCCTTTAGGATCTAAATGGCTTATTATGTTTTCCGCTGAGCTTCCTTTGATGTAGAGCCCTATACTTTAAGACTGTTGTATTCTTTTGTTTATGCTACGTTCTTCAGCTATTTTAAGTTTATAACTGCGAACTTATAAATTCTTTCTTATTTCAGATGCCTCCACGACGTGCACGAAGGGTTCCTAGGGATGCGACGCCAGAACCACAGCCCGCACCAGCTCAGGGCACGATGAATGCCGCCGAGGTTGCAGCCATTGTGGCTCAGGCGGTAAATGCCGCACTAGCTGTAGTTCAGCAGGCACCACCTCAGGCACCGATAGCCACGCCAGTTCAGGCTCATGCATTCCTATCTTCTTGGGAACGTGTACGTGATGCTTTTAAAAAAGCACACCCTCCGGAGTTCGCGGGTAGCTCCGATGTGGTAGTTTCGAGTCAGTGGAGAAAGGATATACAACGGCACTTGAGGATGTATGAGTGCACAGATGTCCAGAAGTAGATACTAGCTACTTTTAAGCTAGTGGGGTCGGCACTGCAGTGGTGGGAGTCTATTACCACCGTAGAGGAGAGGGATACTCTTACTATTCAAGAATTCTGGGTGCGGTTTGACCGCAAGTACTTTCCGTCGGCTGTTCACACGGAAATGAGAAGAAAGCTGATGAGCCTCAAGCAAGAGGGTAAGACTGTGGCCAAGTATGAGGCCGAATTTACTGATCTTCTGAACATTGTTCCGGATGAGATACCGACGGATGAGAAGAAGATACTGAAATTCACGGACGGATTGACATGGAGGATTCGTCAGCACTTATTAGGGAACCTCTCATTAGCCACTTATTCTGATGTGGTTAACGCTGCATTTCTCCATTGCCAGGATCACCACTTTCACATGGCTGAGGGCAAACGATCGGGAGAGTCTAGCCATCAGGGCAGGACTGGAGGAAATGGTGCCAGTGGGGCACAATCTGTTCAGGGGCAGAGGCAAGGTGATCAGGGTACTCAGCAAGGGGATCACAAGAGGTTCAGGTCAGGAAACTTCAGGCACGGATAGGGAGGTTTCCGGCAGGGCCATCAGGGTCCGAACGGCCATCAGCACCAGCAGGGTCAGAATGGTCAAGATCAATTTCAGCAGGGCTAGTGGAGGAATGGTAACGGCCACCAGGGCCGGGGGAAGCAGGGACCGAGAGGGGGGAACTTTTTTGGGGAAGTATTTTATTTGTGGCAAGACTGGCCATAAACGCCAGGACTGTCCTGATCGGGGCAGGGCCCCGCAACAGCAGTAGGGTGCTCGACATGAGCCACAATGGACACTTTTTCCACCAGCCCTCCCAGCTCCAGCCCAAGTGCCAGCTCTTCTAGCCATTCCAGCAGTTCCTATACAGAAGGGACAGTTACAGTATGGACGTGTCTATAACGTCCATCAGGCAGCAGCTCCGCAGGCACCACCTGCGATTGAGGGTATGTTTCCTATCCATGGTACTATGGGTCGGGTTTTGTTTGATACGAGGGCAACACATTGCTTTATAGCTACACATTTTGCGAAAGCCTTAGGGTTGTTAGCTACGGCAGAGAGCATAGTGACGTGTGTAGACTCACCATTGGGGAGTGGGTGACTTATTTTCTTTATATGTCGCAGAGTGGGGGTAGAGATTGGTAGTCTGGTATTACCTGCAGATATGTTGGTATTAGATATGCATGTTCACGATGTGATTATCGGTATGGATTGGCTCACTGATTATAGAGCCATGATTGATTGCTTCAGTGGGAGCATTATTTTTGCCATTCCGGGGCAAGAGATGTTTGTAGTGGCGATGCCTCGCCTAGAGGGAGGCTCGATCGCTCATTTGTATTACCTAGAGGAGGATACCTCTAAGGAGGTTGTGATTCCTTTAGATTCGATCCCAGTTGTGAGGGAGTATTCTGATGTGTTTCAGGAGATACCAGGCCTACCCCCAGTCGAGAGATAGACTTTGTTATAGACTTATTACCAGGTACGAGACCTATAGCACGCGCACCGTACCGTATGGCTCCAGCTGAGATGAGGGAGTTGCGGGATCAGATTGAGCAGTTGTTGGGTCAGGGGTTTATTCAGAGGAGTACTTCACCGTGGGGTGCCCCTGTGTTGTTCGTGAAGAAGAGAGATGGTTCACAGAGATTGTGTGTGGACTAACGAGAGTTAAATAAGGTCATGATACGGAATAAGTATCCGTTGCCTTGAATCGATGACTTATTCGACCAGTTTAGAGGAGCTTCTTTCTTCTCGAAGATTGATTTGAGATCGGGATACCATCAGTTGTGTATCAGGGAGGAGGATGTCTCGAAGACTGCGTTCTTGTCGAGATATGGTTATTATGAGTTTCGGGTTATGCCTTTTGGTTTGACAAATGCTCCAGTCGTGTTTATGGACTTGATGAATAGGGTGTTCAGGGATTTCCTAGATCAGTTTGTCATTGTCTTCATCGATGATATTCTGGTTTACTCTCAGACAGAGGAGGATCACGCCGAGCATTTGAGGCAAGTTTTACAGACACTACGTCAGAACGAGTTGTATGCAAAATATGAGAAATGCGGGTTTTGGCTGAAGGAGGTCCAGTTTTTGGGACATATTATTTCCGATCGGGGAATATCTGTTGATCCGGGGAAGGTATCCGCGGTGAGGGAGTGGGGACAGCCCACGACACCGACAGAGATTCGTAGTTTCTTGGGTCTAGCAGGATACTATAGGAGGTTTATTCGGGGTTTCTCGAAGATAGCAGGTCATTTGAAACATCTGACTCGTAAGGGTGTGCCATTCATCTGGAGTGATGCCTGTCAGTTGTCATTCGATGAATTGAAGGATGAGTTGGCATCAGCACCTGTGTTAGCATTACCGAGACTGGGAGTTGAGTATCCAGTATACACCGATGCGTCCTTTCAAGGACTTGGAGGTGTATTACAGCAGGAGAGTCAGGCCATAGCTTATGCTTCCCGTAAGCTAAAGCCTCATGAGAATAATTACCCCACTCATGACTTGGAGTTGGCGGCAGTTGTGTTTGCCCTTCGGATATGGAGACATTACCGTTTGGGAGAAAAGTTTTGATTATTCACAGACCACAAGTCCCTACAGTACCTATTCACGCAAAAGTAATTGAATATGCGGCAGCGAAGGTGGCTTGAGTTTGTGAGGGACTATCATTTTGATATCCAGTATCACCCGGGGAAGGCCAACGTGGTGGCAGACGCGTTGAGCCGTAGGCCAGAAAATGAAGTGGCAGAGGTGTGGAAGGCCAAGTGGAAAGAATTGGGACACCAGGATGCAGTGGCCCGATCATTCATGTCGGTAATGACTTTTACGACGCAGATTGTCACGAAAGTGGTAAAGGCACAAGCAGATGACTCGTTCTGTCAGGAGATGATAGTTCGATTACTAGCAGAGGGAGCTGAATCCTATACCCTTATCTCAGACGGGGGATTGCACTTCAATGGGAGATTGGTAGTCCCAGAAGGGGAGGAATTGGGGCACGAGGTGATGGTAGAGTCGCACGGCTCACGGTTCGCGGTACATCCCAGTGGGGACAAAATGTACCAAGACATGAGACGACAGTATTGGTGGAGAGGGATGAAGAGAGATATTGCCGAGTTTTTCTCTAAATGCGCCACTTGTCAGCTAGTAAAAGTGGATCATCAGAGACCGGCAGGACTGCTACAGCCGTTGGAGGTCCCGATGTGGATGTGGGAGAGCATATCCATGGACTTTATCACGGGGTTGCCTACGTCACAGAGAGGTCACGACTCCATTTGGGTAATTGTGGACAGGTTGACAAAAGTCGCTCATTTTCTACCCATAAGGACAGATTACACTGCGGGACAGTATGCCCATCTCTTTATTGCAGAGATAGTGAGACTTCACGGTGTGCCCTTAAATATCGTGTCTAACCGAGACAAGATATTTGTTTCACGATTTTGGGAGAGTTTTCAGGAGGCCATGGGCACGGAATTGCGGTTGAGTACGGCGTATCACCCGCAGATCGATGGGCAAACCGAGCGTACAAACCAGATGTTGGAGGACATGCTGCGTATGAGCATCATTGATTTCGGGGGTGGATGGGAGAAGTATCTTCCACTGGTGGAGTTTGCTTACAACAACTCCTACCAGTTCACCATTGGCATGGCTCCATTTGAGGCGTTGTACGATAGACCTTGTCGTTCCCCAGCATGTTGGTTGGAGGTGGGGGACAAGAAACTACTTGGGCCGAAAGTGATTCAGGATACTTCGGTAAGGATAGAATTGATTCGGAGTCGCATTCGGGTAGCTTAGGATCGGCATAAGAGCTATGCTAATGCGAAGAGGTTCTTCAGAGAGTTTCAAGTGGGGGACCAGGTTTTGCTCAGGGTATCTCCTATGAAGGGGATTATGCATTTCGGGAAGAAAGGGAAGTTGGCACCGAGATATGTGGGACCATTTCCTATTATTGAGCGGATTAGACCGATTGCGTATAGGCTTGGATTACCGGAACATTTGCATCAGATTCACGATGTGTTTCATATTTCCTCGCTAAGGAAATATCTTAGAGACGATTTGTCTCATTCTCATATTGCTTTGGAGGACATCGATCTCCAACCTGATAGCTCCTACGAGGAGGGGACGATTGCTATTTTGGACTGAAGTGAGCAGAAACTGCGGTCAAAGATCGTTCCGTTAGTGCGTGTTCAGTGGCGACATCATAATGTCGAGGAGTCCACATGGGAGCGCGAGGATGAGATGCGCGAATGTTATCCAGAGTTGTTCTTATCAAGTACTTTCTAGTTCCGAATTTCGGGACGAAATTCAGTTATTAGGGGGGGAGTATGTAATACCCCGTATTTTTGTGATATTTATTTTATGGGATTAATTAAATTAAATGCGTATTAATTAGAAATTAATCCGGGTTAAAATACTAGCGAGATGCGAGTTAGTATTTGATTATATGTGCATATATGATTATATATGAATATTGAAATATGGAATTTGTCGTGAGATTTAAATACGGCAATTTGGAAATTTTGTTGAGACGCGTGTGACAGTCGTGTCATGGTATATAATTATGATCATTAAAAAGTGAATTTTATTTCTATTATCCGTATGGTCATTTTGAGTGCGCCAACGCGTTCGGAAGGGTCGAAATAGTCATAAAACACTAGCCGGAGGTTTGGTTTGTGTCCCGGGGCATTTTTAGGCCATACGGACAATGTATAAGGGTAGTTTGGTATTTTTGAATTTTGAGGAATTAAAAGCTACGAAAATTGGGAATTAATATCTGATTAGGCATTAACCCACTAAGCCCACTAATACCCAAATAGGCTACGGAGGTTATTGAAACAGTTCCTAAACCACAAAGCCCTAGCCACCCTTGTTACTTGGACAAGAAAGCTTGTTGAGAGAGATAGAAGGATTCTGCAGAGGAGAGAGAGAACACTTGAGAGATTCGTCATCAAATTCAGAGATTCATAGAAGGAAAGTGATTTAATTTCGTTTTCTTGCAAATAATGCTTCTTCCATGCGTAGGAATTGATAAAATTTTATTGTTGTTGGGAGATTTATGAAAACCCATTAAATTGGAATTTGAAACTAGTATTTTGATGAAGAATTGCATGTAGAAATGTGGGTAGGTTATTTATCTGATGATATTACATATTTGGATGAAACAAAAATGGATTAATCATGCCCATTAATGAACATAGCAATTTCTCGGGTTCATGTTCTTGAGATTGGGGAAAAGTGTAGAGAATTGATGATTGGATGATATTTAGGTTGAATCAAACCCACAAAACGTGTTAATATATGATCTAGTATGTTTAAGAATGATTAGGAACCTTGAACATGTGTTGAATTGATGTTTAGAGGGGATTAGAGAGGAAGAAAATTTTGAAAAATTAGTTAAGGAAAAATCTGGGCTTGAAATATTCACTCTTTAGAAGACCTGCCCAGGTCGTTCGAACGATCTCGTTCGAATGAGCTTCTAACGAGTTGACCATTGACTTCTAATGAGGGTGAAGTTCATTCGATAAGATCGTTCGAATGAGATCTCGTTAGAAATCCCACTTTGTTCGAACGAGATCTCATTAGAAGACTCAGTTCGTTCGAACGAAGTCTCGTTCGAACAGCCTCATTCGAACAAGACTTTGAACGAGTTGACAGTTTAGGCTTTTTAGCTTGTTTTGATCTCGAGTGCCCTGTAACCTTGTGTATAGGTAGAGATAGCCTTTCCTTGATGAGTAATTGATATATTTGGGATGTTTGGGATATTATGAGGAGTCAAACCTAGAAGTGTAGTTGAACCTAAGGGAAAATGTGAAGTAGTACGTGAGCGTCTAGTACGATGTGAGCTACTCACGGACTAATTAATTATATTAGACGGGAAAATATAATTGGTGTAGTATTATCTGTCAGTACGAGATGAGATATGTACCAATATATTATGGTGATTACTAAGACGTGTGCATACTTAGTATAAATGTAATTGATTTTATGTGTATGCCATACCTACCATACTTGCTATCACGGTAGGTTCGCGTTCTCTTAGGGCACTCTAATCCTTGTGTTGCCCGGATTTTGACTGGTTACCTCGATGATCATAGGTCAGAGAGAGACTTATTGGGATGTTAATAAGTCTGCTGATCGTGGGAGCGCAGGTATGTCCGTGACCCATGTGATGTGACTATGTTCGCCTCCATTATTTATGATGTTGTTATCTGTGAACTATTACTGAGAGATTCGGAATATGTGATCCTCATGTACGTGATGTACCGGGATGGATAGCAGAGTATGTGTGCACCGGAGCTAGTCTCGGGGTGCTTGTATTGTATATTTATGATGCGAATAATATACACGTAATTAATGGGAACCTTCATGTGAATTTTGTGAATAAAATTATAGTATTGTTTTGAGAAAACATAACGGGCTAACCAATTTTGAAATATATTACATATTGAGAATCTGAGTTTAAGTAAAGCCCTCTATTCTTTGGTAACGTTAGAATGTAATATGGGAATCGAGTAGTAAGGGTTAGAACTTATTACGGCTTTGTTAGTTATGAAAGTCATTTGGATGGGTAATGTACGTTAGGAGTGCACATGTAGTCGAGAGGTGAGAATTTCATGTGAGTGCACGTCCTAACATGTATTTTGCATTTAATGTTTTAATGTTATTAAAACACTTGCTGTTTTCAAAATGTTTTTCACTTTCGGGCTCTGACCCATTTTCTTTCAAATCTATTTTTGTAAAAACCATTTTAGGTGCCCAGCCACAAGGACACCATGCATAGGATTCTCATTCAAGTGACGAGTTGTAGTTGTTTGTGGAAGTTACAGGACTTTGCTTGTAGATGCTTCATCGATCTTGACTCGATATTTATCAGTTATCAGTTGTAGGGCATGTCGCCCATTTCTTTTAGAGACTTTGCATTTATTTTAGTTATTCAGACTTTTGGCATGTAATTATTCAGGATTCAGACTTGTAGAATCATTTCCATTTGTTGGGATTGTTGTGAGGAGTTTTCCTCCGAATTATTATTATTATTGTTGGTTATTTCATTACTTCGTATGGTGAATGGATTATGTTGGTTATTTCATTACTGCATGTTAATCAGACTTAACTTAAAATTTGGCACTTACTTTTTAAATACTAGGTGGTTAGTAATTATTAAAATGTTTTCAACAGTGATGTTATTAACTGAACCAACTTGGCATTTTGAATTAATTTAATAAAGTAGTAGCTACCCGGTATTTAATTAGTCGGGGTGTCACATTTTATTTTTGCTTTTTCTTTACTTTTTCACTACTCTTTCTTCTCTTTTCTTTTCTTTACTTTCAAACTCTTATATGCCTAAATTGCAACCGACATCATAACAACATCATTCAATCCCAAATAACATTCCAAACAAAGGTATGGAAAGTGTATGTATGGTCTAAAACTATAATTTGGAGTTGGTTATGGGAATGGGGTTATGAAATGAAAGGCTATATTTAGGCTCAAAGGGGTTGACTAGGGAAACATATAAGGTGAGGTCAAGGCTAATATGGGTGATATAACAAAGATGGACTATGATCATTTCATAAAGTTTACGCAATTCTTGAGTTAAAACAATATATGAAAATCATGCTCAAGTAACACATTTCATGAATGAACTCAATTAATGAACGATCAAATGAAAGAATAGTGAGATTACCGACAAATTCAATGTTTTTAATGAGAAAAGAATAGTGGATAACACTCACAAACGATGAAAGGTACAAATCTTACTCGGTGTAAGTATATACAATGCAACAAAAGATTACCGAGTTATAAAATCTTAAACCAAATCAATATAACAAGGAAAGTGCATATGTTCATGGGATAAAGTTTAATTCATGAAGTTATTCACAATATCAATGATTTGAGGACTAAAGTCTAATAACTTTTAAAATCGAGAACATGCATCATTGAGTTGTCAATCGGATCGGACAATTATTAAATTTTTTAATCGGAAACAAGGCAAAATGCCTAACAAAGGAGAAAAAAGAAAGAAAATATTTTTAATTTTTTTATATTTTTAACAAAAAGGCATACTTAGTAACTAAATGTGTGCAAATCCATGGACAAAACAAAGAAATGGATAAAATATCATACACCACCTAACTTAAATGTTGCATTGTCCTCAATGCGCATTAAGAACACAACTCAAAGAGAGGAAAAGAATGATATTACCCAAAATTGGAGCGATCTCCATAAGCGTGAGTCCAAAGGAATCTACAAAACAAGTTAGTACCGAGCATAGAAAAAACAAATACAAAAAGTGAACTAATTACACTAGACAAATTAAAAGGAAAGAAAAGTAGGAAAGAAAGAAAATTAAAAAGATAACTATTTATAACCTACTATTTAGACTTCACACTAACTATACACTAGAAGTAGTTGAGGGTCAACCCAAAAAGGGATTTGACTTTGAAAGATCAACGGTTTACCCTCCAAAGTGAACATGCCTCCTGGAAAATAAGAATTCCGTTTGAACAACGGAAGGCATCTGGTTGGTGAAAAAAGTGAACCATCGCCAATTTGAAATTTTGGGTGGACGATGGGGGATTTAGATAATAAGGGGGAAATGTACACTTGAGGTCCAAGAAAAATTGACTCATCTCCCAAAGATTTTTCAAATGGAATGGGAGATGGTGCACACGTGGGGATAAAATCCATCAAAAACAAATTCGGCAAGAAGTGTAGAAGTTTTAAAAGTTTCTACCGACTCATAGGAATCAACTGGTAATTCTAATGGTTCAATGACGAAAAACATATATGGTAATGAAATAAATTCAATCTCCGTCAACATATCGTCGGAAGGAGATTGAATTTCGGGGGAGAGAGATTCACATTCGATGAGAAATTCTTCAAAAAATTTAGGTGAAACACAAGTTTCCACCGCCTCGTTGTTTTGTGCATAAGAATTCATCTCATCGCAAAGTGCTCCAAGTCTCATTCTAGCATCATTTAGGCTTTCCAAATCTTGGGAGTAAAGAAGAAAAGTTTCTTCCAAAGTAGGCTTCCTCGGTTCAAGAGCCTCGAATTCCTCATTTTTTTGAAACTCGTCTTCGAAATTATCAAAATAAGAATCACCATTGGATTCGAATAATGAATCCAACTCAAGCTCCCAATAACGATTTTCATTCCAATAATTGTTTTCAAGTCTTTCAATCTCAAGAAAATCTTCAAAATTGAAAACTTTAAAACTATCCCCAAAGTAAGAATCATTAGAATAACCATCATAACTATAATAGTATGACATGATTACCTCATTGTTTGCAGATGGATAATCCGAGCAAGAAAGTGAGCAACCACGAATCAAAGTTTCTTAGTGCCATAAAGATCATGAGTAAGTTCCATAAAGAGCACGATGAAAATGCAACAAAGGGCATATGATTATGATTATATTCCTCTTAAGGAAGAGATTTTTACAAAGTTTAAAATTGAGATAAAATGCCACAAAGAGCATAAAAACTATTATTACATTTCCTGATAAGGAATGGAATTATGAAATGAATTAGTACACGATCAAATTGATTGGTAAACATTTGAAAAAATGTTGTACCATTTATATATTCCTAAAGAAAGAAATGGGAATTATGTTTTGATGGTGAATGGATATAATTATGTATCCTTGAGTAGAAGTAGATGAGACCTCTCATTTATATATATATATATATATATATATATAATAAGTTACAAGTGTATTTTTAGTGTTCAATAAGTTTATAACACATTTAATGGTTTAGATTTAAGCCAACAAGGCCCCATCTTTACGCATTTTGTTAAAATGGAAGGCTGAGATTGATCTGCTACTTTCGGATTACCACTCACGATTCACCCACGATTCAATTAATGTTTTTGCCTCAAAAGTTGTGTATATCCGTACACCTACTACAAAAATCTGTCACCCTTTACCCTCTCCCAAATGATCCATATCTCAGCTTTCTAAATATGTGTGGCTCGAGGAGAATATGAAAGTTACTTTAATTTGACCTAGCAACCCTTTTCTCCCAAATGAAGACGTAGCATTACTCTTTTCCATTTTCTTAGAAGTTCTGCCCATTTCATAGTCTTTGAAGATCCACTTTTATAATCAGATAATGCTCCTTCATCTCCACTTTGGAAGATATATATTCATCTTTAAAAATCTTTAATTCATACTGCTTTGTGACTCCTTTTGTTAACAAATGTATACTCATTGTTGGATTGTATTTGATTTTTTTAGCTCTTGTGTGAGCTTCAACGAGTCCTACATGTTCACTGTTTTGTTCCATTCAAGTTTAATGGTTCACGATTTGTATGGTTTCCTATTTTTTAGCCCGTGTGTAGGCTTCGTAGGATTGAGTTGGGAAGGACCTATTGAGGTAATCTCTCTCCATTTTACATATGTTAATCCAAATCTACGGTTCTCTTTATTTATCTTGATTTCAAGATCTGGAACTCCATGGCTTTGAAAGAGTGGAACTCACATGGTTCTTTCAAAATGTACCATCACTCCTCAAACACCCCCTCCCTCTTTCAAATCACCGGACCAGGTCTCCCACTTAAGCCTACTGGGAATCTATAGTTTGGTATCTGGGGTTTTGAGTTTCCAATGGTTGAAGATGCTCTTTCTCTCTCCCTCTCTAGGTTTTGTGAAATTCGATTTTTTTAAAAAATCAATGTTACATCTAACATTTATTTGTTTGTCAAACACAAATTTCAAATAGTTTATGGTACTATGCCTTAACGAAACACGGATATGAAGATAATCTAAAGTTATTCCGTTAAATCCTCTATGTTTTTGGTAAAACTAAATCTATTGGGTTTTATTTTTTTTCTTATTGGATTTGAAGGTGAGAATCATTACTATTGCTCTGTTTTTGTATGTTTCTCAGTAGATAAACACTCCAATCTTATCTATTTTCGTATTTATGGTTATCATTTCTTTGTATATTTATTTAATTGTATGGGTTTTAGGTTTGCAAGTTGAGTTTTACACATCCATATAATATGGGTTTTACGCTTGATTTTGCAGCACAGCATAAGGTTCTCTCTCTCTCTCTCTCTCTCTCTATATATATATATATATATATATATATATATATATATATCTAAATGGACGGGACTCTATCTCAATGTTTGAATATGTTAGGCCTTGTATTTTTACGGTTTGTCTTTTGATTTATTTGTCATTTTTTCTGCTTCATTATTTTTAATTTTAATAATGGGTTAGCTTGATAAATACCAGCCAGTTTATTATTTTGTTGAGATGCACTTATTTATATATTTTATTTATAGATTCTTTGTATTTCAATTGAATTTATATGAAAATGAAGTTCTTTGCATTTTTATGGAGTTTTACAGTGGTCATTAGTTATGTTAAAAGGTTTTATTATTTTTTCAATTTCTGATTGTTAACTATCTTAAACTTACGGGTATAATATGTATTGAGATGTTTGATCAAGATCAAGCTTACCAACAGTCGTGCATGACTTTGGCATATTCATTAATCCTATTATTTAAGCTCCTAGGTTGTCAAAGTGAATATGTTCTGCAACTGATGGTATTTTAATATATACTAGGTATTTGAAATACCTCAACAGTGTATAAAAGAAGGCTTGCCTACTACTTTGACCCTTCCTCCCAATATGATTACTACTAGATTGTTTTTCTCATATTGTATTTTACCATATGAAAAAATATTTTAACTTTAGACAGAAGTTGTGGGGACCACTTATTAGGGTTACAGTCATTAAAGTCATTGAGCACATTATGCTGAAAATAAAGATGTAGGAAACACCAAAACTTAGTGTGTTCCAAGTGAGAGTTGCTTTTTTTTTTTATATTTATAATATCGAAAAAATTTCAATTGGTTTCTAATCAAACATATCGAGCAGAATATGTTGAAAATAAAGATGCAGGAAATACCGAATTAAAATAAATACTAAAAACTTTTACAATATATTTAGGTATTAAAATTTGGATTAAATACCAAAAAATTTATCGAATAATTTTTAATATACATTTAGTCCAAGTCTTTTATTTTGTTTCAAAAAGTTCCTCAATCTTTCATTTAATTAATATTTTTTTATTTTTAAAGGTTCGCGATAGTAGCATGGTGAAGCAATTTTTGAAATAAAATAAAAAGGCTTGCATTAAACGTGTATTAAAAATTTTTGGAGGAACTATTTGGTATATATTCCTAAAATTCATGACGTGAATTAATAGTGCATGGACTCGGTTGTAATATTTTTATTTGTAATCTTTTATTTTGCTTCTTTATTTTATTTAGTATTAGTTAGTGGAAGGTTGAAAATTCTTAGTGTAATCATGGCATATGTCGCTAATATAATGATGTCAACTATGACATTACTAATTATTTCGTGTTAGTGAGCATATTTGGGGGATATTCCCTAAATCTATGTTTGGAGCAAAATAGTATTTTTATTGATTTAACTCAATTTGTAGTATGTTTTGAAGGGTGGAGAGACTTTAGATCTCCACTTCAGAACATACTATTAGTATTGTTGTTGCAGTATTTTTTATTTCTTAAACAGGGTGGATAGTCCTATAAATGAAGAAAATTATGTTCAAAATTTTTAAAGTGTTTACAGTTATTTGTGTTGTGAAAAACGTTTCGACTTAAATTACAGACGATTCAAAATATTTTTTTACCAATTAATGAAGTCGAAAAAAGTAAACATGACTCGACATAATATGACACGACTTGAAATAATATTTTTTTACCAATCACAAACATTTTCCAAGTAAAAGAGGCAATATACAAAATGTTTTTTTATAAACTAAAAACAAACTTCGCTAAAATAAACACGGCACAACATGAAATTTTATCACCAATCACGAACACTACCATTTTGCATAATAGAGTCCTATAAATAAAGGATATTATGTCCAAATTTTTTAAAATTATACTTTATTTTGTCGGGGAATGAATTTTTTTTCGTTTTACAGTTACATACTTTGTAAATTTGTACCGTTTTACCGTTTCACAATTACCGCTGAGTTGAATACTCAAGGAAACCCTAAAAAAATGCATTCAAATAATAAGTTGTTTAAGAATGTAAAAGTAAGAAACCAATTCTAAAGAGTTTTCAATTCACCTACTAAAAGATGACAATCTCAAAATCAAGAGGTGTGTAATTATTTTTTAAAAAACATTTTCTCTACATAATTACGTAAATGCCCATGTTAAGCTACTGTAATATAATCTAGGGTAAGCGATGAATTTTTTATGTTTAAAAATGAATTCCCCTACCAAAAATAATACCAATTAACTACTATTTAGATAAACTGTCCCACCTGCTAATTGTAATGGCCTCCATGTCTGTCATGCGGTTAATAACATTTGTATAAAAATAATGTCAGCCATGCGATGTAATCATTATTTGTTGGGGAACGATAATTTTCTCATTTTGTGATTACGTACTTTCTAAATTGTCGTCTTTTCGCGATTATGTATTTTGAAAATTTTCGTCGTGCCTTCAAGCACGGGTATCCGCTAGTCTATATATATATATATATATATATATATATATATATATAATACTGTGCTAAGGGTATAATGTACCTCGACGATCATCCTTGCATAGTAGTAGTGTATCGGGGGGTTCCTTGTTTGGATTTCACTTTGCGAGGCACCCCACACACGGATAAGGGCATAGTGTTGTGACTGGGGAGAAGTTAGCCTTTAGTACTTGGATTAATTAGGACAGGGTCTAATGTATCTCGATGATCAGCCTTGCCTAGTAGTAGTGTATCGGGGGGGTTCTTTGTTTGGATTTCGCTTTGCAAGACACCCCACACACGAATAAGGGCATAGTGTTGAGACTGGGGAGAAGTTAGCCTTCTGTTATTGATTTAACCTGAGCATCATTGATATTGCGCTAGGTTGCTTTTACACTGAGAGGTGAGAAATATCATTTTTAACTACGAGAGAATTACGCACTTAACTGTCATGCATTTTATTCACATGGGAATCATATCAAACCGGGCCCTGACCCATCTATATTTCTTGTTTCTGCGCATAGTCTTTGCCGTTATAGGTGTTCTACAGCATGAACACCTTTATTTACATTTCCATTCCAGTTGTCATGGAGCTACAACATATTGCAGATGTTTTAGGTTATTGGTGATAGACACTTCTTTCCATTGTACTCTACTTATGTTCAGTTTATTTATTCGGGCGTGTGGCCCAATGCATTGCACTCATATATTATATTGTAAATATTGAAAATGTAATACTCGGTGTAACTATTTGTATTGGCCTGTTCACCGACAGCTTATTCGGTGATTATTTATGATATTGTCATTCTTTATTTATCAATTTTTTTGATATCCACCATTTTCGCAAATGGGATTATCTAAGTGTTTTCTTTTATTTACAAATTTTCTTTTTATTGACAGTCCATTTTCTAAAATGATTGTTGGTTATCTCGTACTATTATTTTAATCGACATTGATGCTGAGAATGGAACATATATGATTCCTGTGATTATTAGAGTATTGGACTAGCCACCTATTATTCTAGTAGGCGGGTTGTCATACTAAGGGAAAATTGGGTAGGGATTAAATGGACACGAGGAGTGTGAGGATATGTTGGAGTCAAAATAAGAAAATGCACAAATGTGCATGGGTTGTGTCAGGTCATGTGGGAAATAGGGTGGTTAGGATAAAAAAAATCAAATTTGGTTAAAAGCATTTGGGGGTATTTATGGAAAAGGGGTTAAGAGGTTTTTAAATCATGTGGGTTTAATTAGTTATTGTCTTGGTTTTGTTTGGGAATTTAGAAGCAGGTAGAAGCACAATTTTAGAGCCCTTGGTTGGTTTCGGTGGGGTCCGAAAGTTTAGTGTATGGGTGGTTCCAGTGCCAGGTTCGATTTCGTGAGGTGGTGGAGTCGTGGGTCTAGGTTGGGTGGACTGGATAGGGCTTCGGGTTAGAACAATTGGTGGAACAGTTCACGCTCTTGGGGCGCTGTCGGTTTTAGAGGTAGGTCTTGACCTGTTTTAGGAATGAGTTGCCACGGATTAGGCTCGTCGGTATTAGGGCTGGTCCGAGTTTGTTTTGGTGTCGGGTTTTGTTTCATGCGTCAAGTCGCTACTGGGTATCGCAGGTTTAATGGAGTCAGGGGAGATCAGTTTGGTCAAGGGAGAGAAGAGGGTCGATCTCAGGTTTGGTGGAGATTGGCCGGAGTGGGTTTGGGTAGTAGGTGGTATGATTCTGGGTTTAATGGATGGTGAGAGCATGAGTGTAGGGTGTTGGGTTAGAGGAGAGAGACAGAGGTTGAGGTTGAAGATGATGGAGGGAGTAGTTGGGTGTGTGAAGGTGTAGGAAGTTAGTGTGAGGTTGAGGTGAGTTGTTTTGGTGTGAGTAAGGTGTAGGATACATGGGTGTGAGGGTTTGTGTGTGTGTTTAACTTACAGGCTAGTGTTACGGGTTGTAACTACACAGTGAATCCGGGGTATATCTTTATGGATATATACGATGTAGGGATAGTGTATATATATATATATATATATATATATATATATATATGTATCTGTGTGTTTGTGTGTGTGTTTATTATGTGTGCTATTAAATATCAGTGATTAGATATTTATTTAATTTATATAATCTAGTGCTATCAAGGGGGGTTGTGGGATGTGGGTGAATTCCCTAGCTTGAGGAGTAGGGTGATTATATCGCCAGGTCATAGCGTCCGGTATATGGGTGAGGGGATTATCTAACTTTCAGGGAAAGAATATGACCGCCTCCACTTCGTTCATGTTTTAGGCCAGGTTGGTGAGAAATTCCAACCTGGGTAACTAGATTATGTGAGCACACCTAGTGAGATGGCACTTTAGAGGGAATCATCCGACGAGGGTATACTCGGAGGGATGGATATACGTATTTTATATGTGTGGATGTTTTAGTAATGGTACATATATAATGGTTTGAAATATTATATGCAGGTAATAGTACAGTGTGCGATGTATTTACTTTATATAACTTGTGACATAATTATATGCTATTATGTAAGAAGGAATTAATTAAGTTAATAGGTGAGATAACTTATAATTCTTGAATAATTATACCCAGGTTAGAGTAGTATGGCAAGGGAAGGTTATACCAGGACTAGTTGGATGGGGTAGTACAACTAGGT
The DNA here is from genome assembly GCA_949130495.1 of Sambucus nigra. Taxonomy (NCBI): domain Eukaryota; kingdom Viridiplantae; phylum Streptophyta; class Magnoliopsida; order Dipsacales; family Adoxaceae; genus Sambucus; species Sambucus nigra. The sequence continues at coordinate 649,799,048 of OX422208.1, forward strand.
GGGGTTAAGGTAACCGTTAGGTGTGCACTATAGTAGAGGGATGAGAATGTCCTCAAGGGAGGGCGACACAAACTTAAATATGAACCGCATTCATGCATTTTAATTTACTGCAGTTAATTCACTTGGTAAATATTTTCAAAATGTTTTGGGTTCTAACCCTTGCTATAAAACTATTTTCAAAACCTTTTAGGTGTCCAGCCACAGGGACGACAGGATTGATATTCTATTCCAGGGACACGGAGCTACGACACATGTGGATGCTAGCAGGAGTTTGGATTAGACGCATTGATTATTCATTCCTAGTATAGGAATCATTTATCAGTTTCAGTTTTATTTAGGGCTTGTTACCTAGTCTTCTCAGTACGGTTTTTAGATGTAATTATTCAAGTGTTGAATGGTTGTATTGGATTATTTCTCTTTGGTGGTCGATGGTTTATTTACCAATTTGTTTAATTAATGATTCAGCTGTTTTTCATTCAGTTGTGTGAATGGTTAATATTTAATTTCGCATGTACTGTTTTGTTAATCAAAAAGTTAAAATTTGGCACCATCTTTTGGAATACTAGGTGGTTAGTTAGTTTTAAAAAGTTTTCGATAGTGACGCTAAGGATGAACCCACTGCGATTCCTATTTTAATTTTGTATAGGACTAATCACCCGATATTTTATTAGGCAGAGTGTCACAGATCGTATCAAAGCATCAGGTTCTAGTGTCCTTAGGATCTGTACGGCTTTTCACGTTTAATCTTAGCAATCTTTGATGTAGAGCCCTATCAGAGGATTGTTATATTCTTATACGTATGCGCATTTATGTTCTTCTGCCAAATTCCTATTGAGGGTGAACTCATACGATTCAATTCTCATTCCATATTCCGTCCAAGAGAGAGAGAGAAGCTAGGGCAACTGGGGGAGATGAGACTAGAGAGGATCGTCGGGAGGAAGAGTTACCGCAACAACTTCCAGAAATAATTTTGGCAGCACAGGTAACTGAACTAGTGGCACAGGCAGTTGAAGCGACGGTGGTCGAAATGGAAAGGTACTTGCCACGAGATCATCCACAAGTGTTAGTGGCACCAGATGTTCAGGATCACCCGAGGTCATCGAGGTGGAAGCAAATACGAGAGGTTTTTCAAAAAGGGCATCCATTAGAGCTTCGAGGAGGTTCAGATAGAGTGCTAGCGTATCAGTGGAAGAGAGATATCTAGCGTCATCTATGCATGGTAGATTTCAATGAGGTGCAAAAGAAAATGCTAGCCACTTTTAGTTTAGTGGAAGAAGGGCTGAAGTGGTGGGAGTCGATCACCACAGTTGAGGAAAGGGATACACGTGCTATTGCAGAGTTTTGGGTACGGTTCGACCACAAGTATTTTCCTCTGGCGGTTGAGACCGAAATGAGGAGAAAATTTAGAGAGGTTACTCAGGGGAACCATTCAGTGGCCGATTACAAGGAAGAATTTACTCGGTTGGAATATTTTGTACTCGATGACGTAAGCGATGAAGAGACAAAGAAAGCAAGATTTATAGATGGGTTAGTCTGGAGAATCAGACAACATTTGATTAGTAATTCCACGTTAGTAGCTTATATAGATGTCGTTAACACAACACTCCTGCATTGTCTGGAATATCGCTTCCAGGTGAAAGGAAGCAGGCAAGGAGTGGAAGCCAGGCAAATAGATAAAGCTGCTGGGAAAAGTACCAGTGGGGTATCCCATCAGCAGACAGGGGGAGATCAGGGGCAGGATTTCTAGCAGGGAAATCATGCCAAACAATTTTGACCTGGAGGCTATCGGTAGGATGGCCAGGAATTCCAATAAGGTCGGCATGGAAGGGATCAGTGGTAGGGTTAATGTATTAGAAGGTGTTTCTTGTGTGGGTAAGAGGGACACATGAAGAGATATTGTCGTAAGAGAGACAGGAGTCAACTACAGGATGAGGTCCTGGATGTACAGCCACTAATGAAATTCGTGGGTGCATTCGGGCAGGGAGAAGATGCTTCGAAACCCGAGGATCGGCTGTTGCAGCCGGAGAGTGGAGGTAATTATTTTTACCCTATCGGCATGGGGTATATTTTTGAGTGACATAGAGGATGTCACTGTATAAGACTTATTTTTCACCAGAGCTCGCAGGTGAATCGAATTTAGTTGGTGCGTTGGCTGCAACAACCACATTATGTGGATAAACTTTCTGTGGGGTAGCGGAGTTCTCTGGTGTTCTTCAGGAGAGAGTGGAGGTGTACACTGAATGAAGGTTTGAACTATGCGAAGAGATACTACTTTCAAGAGTTATGGGAGTAGGATTGATAAAATTTCCTAAATATCGGCTGGATGGCGATGAAATTTAACTATTGTGGATAGTGGTGTTAATTTTTGGTGTTCTCGACACCAGGATATGATTAGTACTAGGTATCACCTGAGAGTGAGTTTAGCCTATGTATACATGTGTATATATGTTATATTGTGTGGTGTGATATACACAATGTTAGGTCTTGTTTTATCACATTTTATCCCGGTAAGTAGGAGTGCTTACTAAAGTGAATCAGGGTGGTTAGAATTTTATTAGAGCAAAGAGAGATAGCTCGGGGTTTATTTTGCAAAAGGACTAGTGATAGTAAGAGTGCGGTGTTTTAAGTTGTCTTTGTTAGCATGATTGTAGGCATTTATACTTTTGTGTTAAGAGACAAGAATTTGGGGGGGTCCTTGTTTGGATTTCGCCTTGCGAGACGTCCCACGCACAAAAATTTGTGCAACGTTGGAAGTGGGGAGATGTTTGGTCGTTAGTACATGGGTTGGGTACCCAGGGCAATATATATATATATATATATATATATATATATATATATATATATATATATATATATGTATGTGTGTGTGTGTATGTGTGTGTGTGTGTGTGTGTGATATGACTACGGGTTCGAAGTTATATTAAGGGTAGGTAATTTTCGTGCGGTAAATCGCAGGGATAGGGTGTATGGGAACCCGGGTTAATTAAGGTTAATTTTGTGCAGTTAAGCACGAGTATAGGGTGTATGGGCTCCCTGGTTAATTTAAATCCTTACATGTGTAACTTATACTTAGAAGCGGATGGGATAGATATAGCAGGCATAGAGGCATGTGACTAGAGAGTGATATGTGAAGCTTGGAACATTACACTCATCTTAATTTCGAGGATGAAATTCCTTTGTAAGGGGGGAGTATGTAACACTTCGAAATTTTGAGGATTGAATATTTAACTGTAATTTTGAGGATTAAATATTTAAGTATTTTTGGGAGTTATAAAAATATTTAAATTGGAGAAACATATATTTATCATTTGGAGAATTTATTTGAGTGGGAAGAATTATTTATAATTGGTGACTTTAAAGTTTAATTGTTCGAATTCATGTGTGACGCATTTTGAGGTCAAAATTTGAAAATGTCAAAAAGTATTTTGAATGGAAATTCTGAGTGCACGGTTGAGTTCGTATGGGCCGAGATAGTCCGAAAAGAGTTCCCATGGGTAGTAATTGGGTCTCGGGGTAATTTTGGGTATAGTCGGGCCCAGACGGGGTGAGTTGGGCCATTTTAATTAGGCTCATATGGCCAAAAACGTGATTAAGGGTTTTTAACCTAATTGAGAGACTAGGGAATGGCAGTCAAAACAATTCTAAACCTAGGGTTTGAGAGAGGCACAGAGAAAATCAAATCAAGAGCAATTGGGAGTCTTTTGGAGCCAAATTAAGGGATTAATTTTGGGAGTTCTTCATCAACCAATCTCTACACAAATGGAACCGGACCCTACGAACAATTCCAGGCAAGTGGTTAACTTACTATAATGTGTAAACAGTGATATCCAATTCATATTTTAGTGTTGTGTAAAATAAAATTCGTTTTGGGGATAAATGGGTACAAAAATGGGGTTTTTGTTCGTGGAACCATTGAATGAGATTCAAAGTAAGAACTTAGGGGTATTATATATCTCTTAGTATAGATATATAATTTGAATGAGAAACCCGGAATATAGAAGGGTGGAATGTGTGTCTGGAATTGGAATTGTAGAACAAAGTATATGGAAATTTATGAAAAAACCCAATTCATGAGTCAATGATACGTGGTGGCGATAAAGGGTAGTTATGGTTGTATCCATGTTGTAAATTAGTTTAATAAAGGGGTTTAAAGATTATTTTATGTTTGGTCAATGATGCAAGTGAAAAACAGAGCTTGAAAGCTCGTTAATGGTGGAAATTTCAGGAGGGAAGAAGAGTTGTCAAGGAACAATCGATCGATCGATCGAGGGCTATTGATCGATCGACGGTGGGAAAATTCTAGCAGATCAGGTTGTTTGTTCTACGCCATTATTTTCTATTTCAATTTTTGGAGTATAATTTTAATTGGTGAAAAATTATAAAGAATTTAATGGATAGGGGCTCAAAAGATAGCTATTATGAATTGGCAATTTAAGTCAAGAGTTGAGACTTAAAGTGAGAATTTTGGGTGAAACATATTCAATTTAATTATGGACCATGTGGGCGAGTCCGGGTATGTTGGTAATTATAGGTAAATATAATTGGGAAATTTGTGGGAGATGAATGTGTGACACATTATGGGCGAAAATGTGGGAATGAAATTCTGGGATGTAAAAATAGACTAAGTCAGTGAGTCCGAGTATGTTGGTTAAGTGAAACCAAAGTATTAAATTAATTACTGAGAGAGTAAATTAATTTAGAATCGGAACATAGACTCGAGAAATAGTAAGTTACGGGCCAAGTGAGCGAGTCCGGGTATAATGGTTGGGCGACACCAAGTATTGAATTAATTAATGTAAGATTAGTTAAATGAGAGTCGGACCACAGACTCAGGTTAGTATTAATTAATTAATCGTGTAAATTAATTAAATGAGAGTCATACCACAGACTCAGCCTAGTATTAGTTAATTAATGTGTAAATTAATGAAATGAGAGTCGGACCACAGACTCAGGTTTGTATTAATTAATTTAACGTGTAAATTAATAAAATGAGAGTCGGACTACAGACTCAGCCTAGTATTAATTATTTAATGTGTAAATTAATTAAATGAGAGTCGGACCACGGACTCAGTTTAGTATTAATTAATTAACGTGTAAATTAATTAAATGAGAGTCGAATCATAGACTTGGGCAAATTTCATATAAATTAATTTGTAGAGTATTTATATGAGAGTCAGACCATAGACTCGGGGAAAATATTATATTAATTAAGGTGTGAATTTAATATATTCGAGTCGGACAACAGACTCGGGGTAATGATAATTTAATAAGTGAGAAAATTTATTTAATTGAGTTAGGCCAGTGACTCAGGAACTCACAGGCTAGTGTTACGGGTTGTGAGTACACGGTGAAGCCGTGGTTTATCTTTATATATATATACGGTGTAGCGATTGTATATATATATATATATATATGTATGTATGTATGTATATATATGTATGTATGTATGTATTATGTGTGCTATTAAATATCAGTGATTAGATATTTATTTAATTTATATACTCTAGTGCTATCAAGGGAGGTTCCGCGATGTGGGTGAATCCCCTAGCTTGAGGAGTAGGGTGAGTATATTCCAAGGTCATAGCGTCCGATATATGGGTGAGGGGATTATCTCACTTTCAGGGAAGTAATATGACCGCCTTCACTTTGTTCATGTTTTAGGACAGGTTGGTGAGCGATTCCAACTTGGGTAACTAGGTTATGTGAGCACACCTAGTGAGATGGCACTTTAAAGGTAATCATCCGGCGAGGGTATACTTGGAGGGATGGATATATGTATGTTATATGTGTGGATGTTTTACTAAAGGTACGTATATAATTGTATGCAATATTATATACGGGTAATAATACAGTGTGTGATGTATTTACTTTATATAACGTGTGACACAGTTATATGCTATTATGTAAGAAGGAATTAGTTAAGTTAATTGGTGAGATAACTTATAATTCATGAATAATTATACTCGGGTTGGAGTAGTATGGCAAGGGAAGGTTATACGAGGACAAGTTGGATGGGATAATACAACTAGGTGGGGTTAAGGTAACCGTTAGGTGTGCACTATAGTAGAGGGGTGATAATGTCCTCAAGGGAGTGCGACACTAACTCAAATATGAAGCGCATTCATGCATTTTAAATTACTGTAATTGATTCACTTGCTAAATATTTTCAAAATGTTTTGGGTTCTAACCCTTGCTATAAAACTATTTTCAAAAGCTTTTAGGTGTCCAGCCACAGGGACTCCAGGATTGATATTCTATTCCAGGGACACAAAGCTGCGACGTATGTGGATGCTTTCAGGTGTTTGGATTAGACGCATTATTTATTCATTCCTAGAGTAGGAATCATTTATCAGTTTTAGTTTTATTTAGGGCATGTCACCCAGTCTTCTTGGTACAGTATTCAAATGTAATTATTCAAGTGTTGAATGGTTGTATTGGATTTTTTCTTTTTGGTGGCCGATGGTTTATTCGGCAATTTGTTTAATTAATGATTCAGTTGTTTTTCATTCAGTTGTGTTAATGGTTTATATTTAATTCCGCATGTATTGTTTTGTTAATTAAAAAGTTAAAATTTGGCACCATCTTTTGGAATACTAGGTGGTTAGTAAGTTTTAAAAAGTCATCGACAGTGATTCTAAGGATGAACCAACTGGGATTCCTATTTTAATTTGGTATAGGAATGATCACCGGTATTTTATTAAGCGGGGTGTCACAGTGGAATCTCCACTCAAAAAAAGCACGAATAATTAATTTTATTCAATTTATTAACTCACAAAAAATACGGGTATTACACCTCCTCAGTCCAACCATCGGATAGAGTTTGAAATTCTGTTCTAATATTTAGATGAACCCTATTACATCTGAATAATATATCCATAATCTAAATAAAAATGTACTATCATCATCGGATAGAATGTTAAGTTGAACTCCATGCGGTTCCACAATATTTGACATGAACAAAATAAGATATTTCTCTATGGAGTTGTAAGGACAATATTTTATTGTATAACTTACATTAGTGTATGTTGTATGCCACTACAATCCATTGACGATCAAGTTCAAGTTTGAAGATACATGAAGACAGATTCGAATATCAAGGGTTCTTCGACATTAAAGCCTCCACGAGATGAAATTTGGTAAGACCGTGTTTTTGACTTAACGGTTCATTTAAGAGTAATGGGATATTTTTCTAAAACATTTTCTATGCTTCAGCGCGGAGTTATTTTTCTGGATTTTTTTATTTTTATTTTTATTTTCTTCTAGTGAGATCCTTATGTCGCGCAAAGCTCGTTCGAGTGATAGGGACTTTTCGTTTGAGTGATGCACCACCTTAACATTTTTATAAATTGCGTGATAAACAGTTTGTTTTCGTTTAGAAGACCTGAAAGTTTTAGTTCACAAAAACTTCTTTTGCCAAAACGTCTGTCTTCTCACTTTTGAAGGTTTTAAGGTTTAATCCTTTTTGTTTTCAATTCACAAAACTTCCTAATATTTACGTAAATTGTTTTGGAACCCAAGTACAAATTTTTTTAAGTTTATCTTGTAGTGAATATCTCTATCGCTGATTTGGTGCCACTTGAGGGAGGTAATGGGCTGACTGACTACACGTCAATAAGGAGTACTCATCGGTGTTCTGGGATGACTGAACTATGGTTCATCTAGAGTTTTTGTAGAATTCCATTGTTGATTTAGGTTGTGGCCTATGTGGGTTTTATGGGGTTAATGCATTGCAAATTTCATTGTAATATTTGTAAGTTGCAATTTACTATTTTATAATGAAATAAAAGGTTTTACACGAAAGGGGTTTATTCTTGATATTTATGTGTTAGAAATTATTTATGTTGGTTTGATTTATCCAAACATAGTTACATGTGTACGGGATGAATTAATTGGTTTGATATTTGACACCGATTAAATAAGGTTAACATGGAAATTTTAAAATTCGATTTAAATCAAGTAGCACACACGTCATTTTTAGGTATAATCAGTACGCACTTAAAGGAAACGATCTACCTTCATCAATTTATCGATGATGACCCAAATAAAATCATGAACTCTCTAGGACCTCGGTAGTCCCAATATTAAGTCAATGGATATTCTCTCCCATTTCACTCGGGAATATATAAGGGTTATTATTTCCCCGCCGGTCACTGCTGCTCCACTTTTACTAAGCTAATAAGTGTCACACGAAGTCACATAATCTGTAACATCTTTATTCATCCTATCCAAGCAATATGACCTAAACATGTCCTACTAAATATTATATGCTCTGGTATGCATTGTCAACTACTAGTTGTGTTCCTCGTACAACATGACTTTTCTCAACTCAAGACTCTCTATCATAACCAATCATCCCTGAAATCTCTATTCCATGGCCAAATTGATCGAGAAAGAAGAAATTCTGCTTAATATAAGATTTTGTACCTTCTCCAAGCTAACTCGATCGAAGCCTATGCCCGTATCATCCATATAATCATGTCTAATGTAACGGTTACTACTCCCAAAAAGGTTTATGATAAATCCATGCTAGTATTAGCCATATAATCATGGATGGTGTAATGGTTACTACTCCAAAAAAGGCTTAGACAAATCCATATAACAGGCCCCACTCCACTGTGTTGCCCAAATATCCAAAAAACTATCCTCATGCTTTACCCATAATTTTTCTAAAAAAATATTAAAATATTCCATGCCACCCAAGGTAATGAAAGGACATGCGTGGTGGTGAGTTCTTCAAATGCTCTACGTTAATTTATGTTCCAAACAAACAATTCTCTTTTGCAAGTGAGGCGATTCAGTGGACTGAGAATAATGGTGAACCCTTGAATGAACCTCATGTAGTGCCCTGCCAAACCTAAGAAACTCCTACCCTAACTGTAGATAGCTTTCTAGGATGCAACGAAATTACAGGCTATAATACGACATGGCCTAAGAACTACATTTCTCAAAGCCAAAACCCACATTTAGAGTACATAGTGTACAACTTATATTCCTATAGTGTCTGCAAACCTAAACACAAATTCTTCACATGGTCTTCCTTCGACCGAGAATACACTAGGATCTCGTCATAAACACGGTGACGAATGGACATATAACTGGTCAAAAACTCAAATTATTCATATATCCATGAATACTTCAGGCGCTTTCATCTTTCCAAATGGCATGACCCGGTACTCATATGGTCCATAGCACGTCAAAAAAGCCATATTTGGAATGTTTTTCTCCTAATTATGTAACTGGTGATACCCCGAGCACAAATCAATGTTAAAAAGTGTGTACTCCTCAACTAGTAAAACATATAATCTATATGCCTCAATGGATACTTGTTCTGTATCGTGACCTTATTCATCTCTTGTTAATCCACACATAATAGAAATAAACCATCCTTCCTCTTCACAAAGAAGACTGGGGCTCTCCACTGTGGCGTATTTTTCCGTTTCAACCCTTGTCTTAATAGATTTTGAATATTCTCACGCAGTTCTCGTATCTCTAATGGAGAAACCCAAAATTGTTCCCTCATAATGAGCCGGATGCTCGATACAAAATCTATATAAATAAAGTCCATCTCTCCAATGGAGTCAACCTAATAAGGTACCCTCGTAATGGGTTTAAAATTCCACCACTAATGTCAAACTAATCTCTGGTGTAGGCGAAAACTCTATACCTCTTAACATATCACATGAAAAATCAAGGATTGTCAATAATATCTCCATCAAAATCATACCCTTATAATATAATCACATCTATAAGTTTAATTCTTTGCACCATGCCCTTCCGTAAGCCTATACCTAAACCAAAATGTGACACCCCGCCTAATTAAATACCAGGAAATCGATCCTTTATGAAATTAAAATCAAGGTAAATAGTTGGTTCATTCTTAGCATCACTGTCCCAAAATAAAAACTTTCCCAAATTAAATACCCAAAATAATTCAGCTAAGTGTGAAAGAAATTTAAAACTTTATTTCCATTTTTATTAAATTCTAATTTGAAAACCTTTTAAATAACCAACAGTTTAAGAATCACATAAGTACTATGGATAGAAATCAACACAAAAGAATTAATCCATCTAGATTAACCAAACCAAATTTAAACTATAAATGAAATCATCCTAACAAGGGTTAATACTTAAAGAGTACCGAATACTGAAAATAAATTAACATACATCTCTGACAAATCTATACTGAATGTGAAATGGGAGACACATGCCCTAACTATGAAGAACTATAACAAGAACTGAATCAATGAAGTGGCCATCTACAACAAAGATCTGCAACTCCCACATAATCTACAGTGCGTCCAATCCAAAGAACCCATGCATGATGCCCCTGCGGTTGGGCAACTTTAATATGTACATATATATATATATATATATATATAAGAGAAGAGATAACAGAAAACGGGTCAGAGCCCGATTGTAAAACAAACTTAAAATTAGTTTAGAAAGTATTTAAAATGCTTACCTGCTAATGCAATAACCATGTTAGAATGCGACACTCTCTTGAGAATTCTCACCAATTGTCTAGTGTGGAGGCCTATCGTACTAATGAACCTCATAAGTCTCTCTAACTTATTCTCCATACGATTTTATCACTTGGAAATAAGGGTATGATATTTACTTTAGAAAATCAATCTCTTCAATATTTATTACGTTATTTAGAATAACTTCGTATCGTTATAAAGTTTTCAAATACTTATAGTGAAGTTGAAGAATTTATTCATTACTTAACTTCTATTACGCATAATAGAAAGTTCTCATATAGATATACGTATATACATTAGTTACACGTATAATATATATACTAACGGAACCCCACATAAAATCTATGGTTCAAGGTTTCCATACATAAGTATATATATATCAATCACTCATATAATATATATATATATATATATACTATCAGCACCCCACATACAATCCATGGTGCTGGCATACTCTGCTATCAAGTCCCTGTATCACACATAATTAGGGAAATGCTAGTTCGGAATCACTCTCGAACTATATTAACACAAAACACATACAAATGGAGGCGAAGCATAGTTCGAAGTCACTAAGCGGTCAGCACATACCCTCACGTTTCTTAGGACCGTCTGACTATCAATCAATAACCTGTACCAAGGAATCCTATGTTCTAGGGTATGAGTCAATATCCCCCATAAAGGTCCCATCGAGATAAGACAGTCCTAGTGCGGAAACCCATGTGATAGCATGTAGCCCGAGTATGATTTTTATTTAGATATAATATATGCACAATCAAATAGTCATATATATATATATACACCCCCACATTTCTAAATTAGGTGCGCTCATGACCCATAATTATAATTATCCATTATTACACATTTTACTCGACTATTTTGTACAACGGACTCGTTATTCGTATTCTTATTTATTATTCACTTCATAGTCACTTATCCTTTCTCGAAGTATTCTAAGTATAATTTCAGTAGGCATTCACTCACTTACGTTCTGGTCTAACTCCCTTACGAGTCCCGATCTTTTTACTAAATATACGCATGATTTCTTATACACATGAATCATTCCTCATTAACCCAAAATCTCATCCTACACTAAAATGTTACTCAACGGGGTCTACCTAGGCCTTATTGGTCATCTCTATATCCCATTATATTCCAACAACAACAATCAAGGGTTCCCATACATCTTAATCGGATTAAAAATAACGAATGAGAAATACGTAATTTTTCCCCGAGGGGTCGAACGATCGAAGAAAAGGGGTCGATCGATCGATCCGTCGATCGATCGATGCTCTGGGCTCGATCGATTGATCAAGCGGTTCTTGCCCAGAAACTACAAATTAAACCTACGGGTTTCATCTTCCAATTTCTCCAAAAATGTCATTAACAACTCTAGAATCCTCAAATAACGGCACTAAAAGCTCTTAATACGTATATACAAGATTTCCTACGCGAAACATGCATAAATTCATCCACGATATCGAATTTATGGGGTAAAATTGACATAATCTTCAAGAACCCTAATTTTGAAAGAAAAATACATTCCTCTAATTATTTCCCAGATTTATTGTTTCTAAAATCATAATAATTCACTGGTAATCCTCTACATATGTTGGGTATATCCAGAATACATGGAATCTCTCTAAACATGCCATTTAAGGTCTTTAAATTAACAATTTCTTTCATGGGACAAGTCCTAAACAACCCTAGACTAATATGATTGATACATTAAGTAAAAATAAAGCAACATAGATACTTGCCTCGGAATTTATTTTCTGATTTCGTGGATGAAATTGTATGGTTTCGTTCCTCGTCGTGCGATCTACGCTTTGGTGATGGTGGCGGTGCAATCGGATGAGTTCTTGGCCTTTGATTGCTTGGAAAGCTCTCCAACTCCTTCTCTAATGGACGTTATTTGATGTTGTGTTTGCTAACCCTAAGAGACAACTCCTAAAGGCTGATATATCCTTAGGAAATTCGTGGTTTTAATTCCCCAAACATATAAAATGTCTAAAATACCCTCCGAAGATGTAAATTAGGCCTAAAAATGGCCCGAGACCCAAACTAAACCCCCGGGTACACTTTTTTGACTATTTCGACCCTTCCGAACACTTTGACGCACTCAAAACGACCATACGAGTAACTTATAATTTATTCACTTTATATAATAATAATTTAGTCCTGACACGACACAGGCGCATCCCGACATAAATTTCCATAATTGCCATTTTATTCACTCATGACAATTTTAATAAAATAAATCTCATATATTACTTTACTTGTCTAGTAATATTCAATAATTTTCCAATAATTACTAACTCACATCACGTTAGTAAATATACAAATAAATTTTTGGATTAATATTAAATTAATATCTCAATTTAAATTTATTAAATCCCCAAATTTAAAAGCCATAAAAATATGGGGTATTGTATACTTTCCCCTAATAACGGAATTTCATCCTGAAATTCGGAAAATAAGGCCTACCTGATAAAACACATTTTGAATACCTTAACAGTACGCAACCTATCCACATAGTAAGGCGCTCAATCAATATAGCCCCTGCCTCACAATAAGCTTGTCTAACACTCTTCATTAAAGATACTTCACATTGTGCTCCTATCCGATAATATTCACATAAGACACGCATATACACTATTAATTCCCATTATTTCAATATCACTGGGAGGTTGCACCTCACTACAAGACCACTACTCGGAATTATCTAAACGCAAAACTACCATTCTGAGAGAAACCATACGAACATCTAACCACTCTTGTTCGCCTAAAACATTGGTGGAATTCCACCATAGTCATCGGATTATTCTCGACTGATCCAAAATTCTAATTATCTTCTCACTTCTAAACCTACGCAGAGGGGGAATAGTTAAGGTTTTTTTCACACCAAAACTTCAATAAACACCTCGTTCACAACAGACAAGTACGAGTGCTTCCATAAAACTCTACCATTAGGTAATATCCTCCCCCAATTAACGTACTACTCCACTTGTTTGCTATAATCATTGTGGAAACGAAATGATCACCAAGATTCTAAAATCACCTTCACGTGCCTCCACTACTCGTTAATCACCGTGCGTATGATCCTCGTCTATGGGTGATACCTCCTACTCAAAACGAAACATTATCTCCGCAATTTCTTGAAATCTCATATTGAAGGTCAGATTCATAAATTCATCCTGATTCAGAAAATAATACCGTGTAGGACCACATGCCAGCGCGATCCCTTCCTTTCAAAGGAAGACTGGGGCACGGTAGTTAATATTGTAAATCGCCCCAAAGGAAGGTCAATCACTTCCTTTTTGGGCGACTTAATCCACATGTTCGGATGAACCCTTGATCTTACCTTGAAGATGGCAACCCATCCAAGGACTTTACCGACTTTACCGCCCTCTTCCATTATAGGAATTTTTGATAACCACAAAATTCTCTAGTTGATCCCCTTATTCCAACCGATCTCTATCTATGAGTGGTGCATGCAGAGACTACTCACTATGTCCCGCTCAATGTCGAATTTTTTTACTTGAAATGTCTCACATTAAGTGACACTTAATACTCCCATTATTTCCTTGGCATATTACTGAAAGTTCCGACCCGTGTACTTTTCTCCACAATGTGCACTTCTGGACTTCTTCTACCATACTAACATCATCACTCTTTGTACGCACAACTCACTCTCAACATTTTACTAATTACAACTCCTTCCCAAGTGTTCTCCATATAGTTAAATGCTACCCTTCTCAAGGAATACCCCTTTATAAATGGATTCCCATAGCCTTCCAACCAGATTCGGTGTGTTACTCTCATTGCACACGTATATATGGATTTATCATCTTTCACATGGTGCTTAATCCACTGTACCACTTTTACTTCGTTATGTTATACCCACAAATATATATTCCACATGTCTATTCCCACGTCCCTTTAACTCGGACAATGTTTTTTTAAACATCAACTAACTAGGATGTCTACTCACCCTATTAACCGTTCATACTAGCGTAAGTATCTCATACGCTTCACACCTAATAACTAATTCTTTATTTTCCTAGTGCTCACAACGTGATTGCAACACTTGGGTACTCTCACATACCCTAGAAATCGAAATTTGAAATCCTCCTTATCATCGTTCCACCCCTCAACTCGTGGTGGTAAAACAAAACTTTCAATGCTTTCTTACCACGCAACTGGCTCCACTGGCCTTAAATCAGAATTCAACTACCAACTTACAGATATAATTACCTACTCCTATTACGACCGAGGTACTAAACTCATGGGCTAATTACCAAAAATTTCCCTATTTCCAACCTTAAGCTAAGTTTCATGCGTGGGATGTCTCGCAAAGCGAAATCCAAACAAGGAACCCACCGATACACTACTACCTAGCATTGTCAATTATCGAAATCCGTTAGGCCCTTCGTCCATAGCATGTACCCCTATTTTCCCGTTTCTTGAAGGAAAATTACATCTCCTCCCGAAATTACACTTAACAAAGAACATTTCGCCAATTGCACTATCGTAGAGTATTGGTGGTAATTGTATTCCATAATCCTAGAATACATACAATCGGGATTCTCGAAATCACTTTCCCAAATCAGAGGGGTATAAATCTTAACTCCCACATCTCTAAAGGATAGATATAACAATGCACTCTTTCTATCACCAAGTCCTGAGCGCTAAACATAATACGGAGTTAAATCTTTTCGCTCAACCATAAACTCGATACATACTGAATCATAACAACAAAATCCCTACACACATTAGTATCGAATATCTTGAGCCCACTATCCCCTACGAAGTTTCTAAGATAGATAATATAAGTGCGAGTCCAACCCTCTTGCAGGTGAGGCCTCACCAGAACAAAACATGTTGCACTAATGTAACCACTCTGATAGCCTTGTAATAACTACCTACTATCATACTAACCATTTCTATAAAGTTGTAATCAATACCATATTATACTCGTACATTACATCACTAAAACGAGTAACCTCAATAAAGTATATAACGCTATTAATATACTTATTCATCCTATGCAGACAGCGCTAATGAAAATCCTACTACATTAGGGAAAAATATTCACACAATAATATCATTTGTAGTTATACGCATTAAACTCATCTAACACGCTAATCTAGCAATGAACAAAATATAATGACTCGATCGTGTCACATAAAATGCGCCTCATCCTCTGAGGATAAAACTTACACTTCTACCTTGCCAATCGCCTTGATTGCACAAATGGTCTCCAGGCGTAATACGTCTGCCCAACCAACACAAAACTACTTTAATAGTTGTCTTTTACTAGGCACGATACTCTTATCCCATTACTCACTTCAGCAAAAAATCAACGCGTGCGATTTCCCTCTCCACAAAATACCTCTACACATAATCCACTCATTACTTGTCATACCAACCAGATTAGGATTTTACTTCTCTCGAACATTGGTAGACTCAATACATGTTGGCTATCCCCCGTGGTTCCCTTAGCCTTATTGGCCTTAAAGAACATGCTACTGGCTACAATGATCCTTACTGAATTTGCCATCGCTTTGGTAAGAATTCAGCGATTCGAATCATTTAAATGGGTCCCCTGATGTGTATCCACACACCCTTGTGATTCTACACTACCACCGTTGTATCCCATCTCATTATTGCCTAAATTCTTTGATTCTTTTAGCTTCCCACACCAAGAAGAATTATCATCGTCATTGACAAAGTAAGACATTGTCAACCTCGGAGTCAACCGTCTAGCAGTATTCCCTTTTTAAGTGTTATCCAAATATTATTACGAGTCGATCTCCCACTTAGAGTTCTTTCATCCCTTTGTATCTACATCTTCCGATACAAGATTCGCTAACGATTTGGATTCATATTCAAAAATGGACCTCTGTCAGGTCCTCCTGTGATGAGTTTAGAACAACGTTCACTCCTTATCCTGAACATCTGATTAAGGAACTTGCGATCAAACTGTACATAAGATTTTCCTATAGGCATAGCATTCCACTTCTAAAAGTAGTGGCTAACTCCCATCATGATAACCTTGTTCCGACAAGCCAAGAAAATTTGTCTCCAAATTTTCACTTTTAGTTAGCCAAACTCCGTCCTATGTCCAAGCCTTTGGATACTTTACCTCCTTGGGCCAACACACATAATTTTTCGCATTTTTAGAATTTCCACTAACAGTTCTCTATAATGCTTCATCTGACTTTTCCCAGTCGTAACACGTTGGGGTCAGTTTACTCTTGCGCCTATTTTGACTATATCAACATTTGGAAATCATAAGTTGCGCCCTAGCCTCCTTTACAGTCCTGGCTTCCCTTGCCATAATAGGGGTGACCTTTACTACGGTCATCATCCTAAATATGCTCCACAACCTCAACTAAGCCCTGCTTCCTGTTGTCCGCCCAACGCCTTTTACCTTCTATATTTAATTGTTCGAACACGCCCGAATGCAATTTAGATTCACTAAGGTGCACACGTTATAGCAGAAGAACGGAATATCACCATAGGAAACAACAATCCTAAACATAGGCCTCAATATCAAACAAAGTAACGCTAGAAACATAATAAGCTGCACAGATCCGAAGGACACTAGAACCTGATGCTCTGATATCACCTGTGACACCCCGCCTAATTAAATAACGGGCGATTGATCCTTTATGAAATTAAAAATCAAGGCGAACAGTTGGTTCATTCTTAGCATCACTGTCGCAAAATAAAAACTTTCCCAAATTAAACACCCTAAATAATTAAGCTAAGTGTCAAAGCAATTTAAAACTTTATTTCAATTTTTATTAAATTCTAATTTGAAAACCTTTTAAATAACCAATAGTTTAAGAATCACATAAGTATTATCGATAGCAACCAATAAAAAAGAATTAATCCATCAGGATTAACTAAACCAAATTAAAACTACAAATGAAATCATCCTGACAAGAGTTAATACTTAAAGAGTACCGAATACTAAAAATAAATGAACATACATTTACGATATATCTATACTGAATGGGAAATGGGCGACACATGCCCTACCTATGAAGAACTATGAAAAGAACCGAATCAATGAAAAGGTCATCTATAATAAAGACCTGCAACTTCCACATAAGCTACACCTCGTCCAATCCAAAGAACCCCTGCATGACCTCCCTGTGGTTGGGAAACTGTAATATATACATATATATATATATATATACAAAAGAGAAGAGATAACACAAAACAGATTAGAGCCCGATTGTAAAACAATCATAAAATTATTTTAGCAAGTATTTAAAATGCTTACCTGCTAATGCAACAACCATGTTAGTATGCGACACTCTCTTGAGAATTCTCACCTCTCGTCTAGTGTGCATTCCTACCATACAAATGAACCTCATAAGTCTCTCTAACTTATTCTCCATACAATTTTATCACTTGGAAATAAGGGTATTATATTTACTTTAGAAAATAATTCTCTTCAAGATTTATTACGTTATTTTGAATAACTCCGTACCGTTATAAAGTTTTCAAATACTTATAGTGAAGTTGAAGAATTTATTCATTACTTAACTTCTATTACGCATAGTAGAAAGTTCTCATATAGATATACGTATATACATTAGTTACAAGTATAATATATATACTAACAATAACCCACATAAAATCTATGGTGCAAGGTTTCCATATATAAGTATTTATATACCAATCACTGATATAATATATATATATATATATATATATATATATATATATATATATATATATATATATATATATATATATATATATATATATATATATATATATATATATATATATATATATATATATACACACACACACACACACTATCAGCACCCCACACACAATCAATGGTGTTGGCATACTCTGCTATCAAGTACATGTATCACACATATTTATGGAAATGCTAGTTCGGAATCACTGTCGAACTGCGTTAACATAAAACACATACAAATGGAGGTGAAGCATAGTTCCAAGTCACTATGAGGTCAGTACATACCCTCGCGTCTCTTAGTAACGTCTAACTATCAATCAGATAGCCTGTACCAAGAAATCATATGTTCTAGGGTACGAGTCAATATCCCCCATAAAGGTCCCATCAAGATAAGACCGTCCCGGTGCGGAAACTCCCGTGATAGCAAGTAGCCCGAGTATGATTTTTATACAAATATAATATATGCACAATCACATAGTCATATATATATATATATATATATATACACACACACACTCACATTTCTAAATTAGGTGAGCTCACGACCCATAATTATAATAATCCGTTATTGCACATTTTACTTGATTATTTCGTATAACGGACTCGTTATTCGTATTCTTATTTATTATTCATTACATACTCACTTCTCCTTTATCGAAGTTTTCTAAGTATAATTTCAGTAGGCATTCACTCACTTACGTTCGGGTCTAACTCCCTTATGATTACCGATCTTTTTATTAAATATACGCATGATTTCTTATACACATGAATCATTCCTCGTTAACCCAAAATCTCATCCTACACTAAAATTTTACTCAACGGAGTCTACCTACACCCTCTTGGTTATCTCTATATCCCATTATATTCCAACAACAACAATCAAGGGTTCCCATACATCTTAATCGGATTAAAACTAACGAATGAGAAATATGTAGTTTTTCCAGGAGGATTCGATCGATCGAAGAAAAGGGGTCCATTGATCGATCCGTCAATTGATCAATGCTCTTGGCTCGATCGATTGATCAAGCGGTTCTTGCCCAGAAACTGCAAATCAAACCTACGAGTTTCATCTTCCAATTTCTCCAAAAATGTCATTAACAACTCTAGAGTCCTCAAATAATGGTACTACAAGTTCTATATATGTATATACAAGATTTCCTACGCGAAACATGTATAAATTCATCCACGATATCGGATTTATGGGGTAAAATTGACATAATCTTCAAGAACCCTAATTTTGAAAGAAAAATAGATTCCTCTAATTATTTCCCAGATTTCTTGTTTCTAAAATCATAATAATTCTCTGGTAATCCTCTACATATGATGGTTATATCAAAAATACATGGAATCTCTCTAAACATGCGATTTAAGGTCTCTAAATTAACAATTTCTTTCACGGGACAAGTCCTAAACAACCCTAGACTAACATCATTGAGACATTATCTAAAAATAAAGCAAGACAGATACTTGGCTGGGAATTTACTTTCTCATTTTGTGGATGAAATGGTATGGTTTCATTCCCCGTCATGCGATCTACGTTTTGGTGGTGGTGGCGGTGCAACCAAATGAGTTCTTATCCTTGGATTGTTTGGAAATCTCTCCAACTACTTCTTTAATGTCGTTTCTTTGATTTTGTGTTTGCTAAACCTAAGAGACAACTCCTAAAGGCTGATATATCCCTAGGAAATTAGTGGGTTTAATTCCCCAAAAATGTAAAATGTCTAAAATACCCTCCCGGGATGTCAATTAGGCCTAACAATGCCCCGAGACCCAAAGTAAACCTCTGAGTACACTTTTCTGACTATTTCGACCCTTTCGAACACTCTGTCGCGCTCAAACGACCATACGAGCAACTTATAATTTATTCACTTGATATAATAATAATAATTTAGTCCTGACACGACACAGGCGCGTCCCGACTTAAATTTCCATAATTTCCATTTTATTCACTCCTGACAATTTTAATAAAATAAATCTCATATATTACTTTACTCGTCTAGTAATATTCAACAATTTTCCAATAATTACTTACTCACATCACGTTAGTAAATATAAAAATAAATTTTCAGATTAATATTAAATTAATATCTCAATTTAAATTTATCAAATCCCCAATTTTAAAAGCCATAAAAATACGGAGTATTACATACTTCCCCCCTAATAACGGAATTTCGTCCCAAAAGTCGGAAAATAAGGCCTACCTGGTAAAACACATTTTATCTAAAAGTCAACAAGGCGGCTATACATCAGGCTGACTCACCACACCTATACGTCTCCATAATCATGACTTAACGCAGCACCCCTGCCTACTAGGTTATCTACATATAAAGAAAATATATGTTATACATCTCTATATCTCAAAACTGTAATGAATGTACTTTTAATAAAAGAACAAGAACTCCTAGACATCAAAATAGGACTCGTGCGCGGGATCAATAAATAGAATTGTACCCATCCCCCGGTTGTACCATTAATAACACATATTGCCCTAAGAAATCTACTAACTACGTGGTCTCACTCACCGCTCATGTAACAATGTACTCAAAAGGAACAATCCAAACATCGAAATGGCCTTATTAACCATATCTTCACAGTTGATTTTGATAAAACTAGCGTCCTCGACCCTATTCTCATTAGTTCTAACATCACTATCAATAAAGCCCTTGGCTCTAATAGCCTAAAATAACCTTGATTATAGAACCCCTTAAGGTGTAATTCCCGGGAACGATTCAATATTAAAGTGAGGCCCTCCCTAGCTCGAGATGAAACTTCACCAACTCTATGTTTTCGAACCTAATCTGGTCCCCAGCCTTGTCAATCTCTAGAATTCTATCCTTCATGTGTTTGTATTTATTTTTAATGATCTATAAGGGTAACTTCTACCACCTAAATGCAAGTAGTGAATGAAGGTCGTCCCAAAACACCAATCGAATCCTTTACACATAGCTTCAAATAACATATCAATTTTTCTCATATGATTGTAAATAATGAAAAATTCATTCTTCACTTATGTATTAATCCCTCCTGTTGATGAAAGAGAAAAATAATTGTACCTACCCTCATAATGAATACCACATGGTCGCCAGACGAGTTGGAGACTTACTTCTCATGATGTTACGAATAGTGAGTAGAAATAATTCCTCTTAAACCATGCAAAAAACATATACTAAAAGTCTCGCCTATAATAGTCTATAATGACCGGCTTAAATCGATCCATGCATGGAACATCTCTAAATAGTAATACAAATATGGAACCCTCCCAAAACACTTTGTTAGTTTAAAATTGTTCATCTAGAACCATGGCGAAAAACTTGGTAACAAATCATCATTATTCAAAGTACTAATCCTAAATGACAAACCTCTAGATTGGTCAAAGAATGAAATGTGGAAAAGTGACATTAGCACTCAAGATCCCTAGGACACTAGAACATCAAATGCTCTGACACCTATTTTAACCCCTCTAAAATTTAACAATAGATTAAATAGGTCTAATACAAAATCACGAGAGTCAAAACAATTGAATATAATTCTAAGCACAATTAGAAATAAAATGAATGCACAAAAATAAATAACTGAATATAATAGAGGCGAACCACATGATCTTTGATACCTATCCAATAACTAGTAATAGTAACATCGAATAACAATAATTGTCTCAAAATAATCCAAATACTGGAAAAAAAAACTACTACATAAATCCAGCTTATTTGAATATTAACAATAGTAAAGAGATTGATAACTCATGCTCAACACCTACTTCCTAAATAATAACCAACAGATGAAGATGTCATTTAAGAGATTAAGGCTGATGTGATAATAGTGGCCTAGGTTTCAAAAATTAATGTCCACAATAACACTAATAGAATGTTTACAAAGAGTAAGACTCTAACTAAGTTTGGTTTACAATATAACTAAGCATCTTCCTATCGTCTTTTAATTGATTTTAAGATATCCCAATCCCAAACAACACAAAATATCACAAAAGTCTAATCTGAAGCCCAAGTGAATCACGTGATTACGGTTTATTCATCTAACATGAATATAAATAAAGGATCTCTTATAGTATCAATCTACACATATCAAGTATATGAAAACATGTATAGGAAGACAATCTATATATTTACATCCACATAAAGATGGTACATGACACATATATTAGAAATGGGCAACTCTCAAGACCGCTCATACCGAAGGCTAATATCTATTGCCTTCGGGGATCACTCACACGTACTAGGTATAGTTATAGTGTGTACCTAACCTATTAAGTCAAAGCATCTACAGGGGATAATCACTACACCTTCACACCTGTCATATGTCCCTATACCCCACACTATATGAAAGGATGAGCATCTGAATCACATCTAGATACAACGGGTATTTTCAGCTTGTGGATTTCAGGGTTATCCTGACCTAGGTAAAGCTCGTATCTTTCTACTGGGGTACTAGTGCGGTCTCCATCATAAACTATCAATATATATATCCCCTAGTACATATCCCATGACCACTCACACCCGATATGTTTCACATAATACCTAAGAAAAGTAATCCTAATCACATAAAGATTACAAGTCTTAAATCCACATATATCAAATTAATTAATCTTTACCTAAGTATTTTTGTAGATATGATTAAAGGTCTTATATTTCTAGAACTTGATAGTATATGAATTCTCGTTCACACGGATGTCATTCGTATCAGGTCACTTACAGTTGGTACTGTGTCCATTCCCAAGGACCAAAAAGTGACACGTGTTCATGGTTCAATAAACCGAAATTCCGATAAGTTCAAGCTTCTTTAACCTTACACCCTTATTATAAAAATTGCATTTTGAGCCACTAATAATACTCAACACTAAGGTGCTACTACTTTCCATATAGTCTAAAATGGCAAGAAAACTTCACTAAACCGAACGTTACACTCTCCTTACAAGTTTTAGTTCATTTATTCTTGATTTAAAGGTTTATTTCTGAATTAACGATTAAGAACCCTAGATTTTAATTTCATCCATAAATCTTGCATTAACAATCTATTTAAGAATTAACTAAAGGTATTTTGATTTATTCTAAGTGTCTAACATCTTCATAACAATAGTACAAAAACTCTATCTCATATACATAAGCATTTCTACTAATTTCTAGATTATATGAAGAACATGAATAGTAACTTAAATTATCTAATTAATTGTTCCATGAAATTAGTTCATTAATCAAAAAAAGTTATATTTTAATATAATTATGTTTTGTTTCCAATGAATAATCATATTATAACAAAAAAAAAATTACATTAAAGACTACATAAACTCGTCTTGATTCCAATTGGGATGAAATCTAAGCTCAATTTCTCCATATCTATTTCTTCTCGAAGTTGCCTCCTCTCTATAGCTTTAGAGTTTTTATCCAAATGTGTTAGAATTAATTAGGTTTAACTTAATGTCTTTTTGATATTAAAATTTGGAAGTTGGGTTTTTGCCCCATATGGACCTTAAGCTAGTGACTCAAAATACATCTTTAAACGACACAAAACCTGGTCCAAGTCATATATTAACCCATTATTTAAAGTCTTAACCAAAAATTCTAGATGTCCCACATGTCAACCCAAAGTACCAAACCAACATCCTAATATTCTACTCAGTGCGATTTCTAAAAACCATTAAGTTATTAAATTATTTATTAAATCATTATTAATTCATCATTATGTATTAAGTTCGATTTGTATTTCGACTAATATACACATAACACATATGAAGATATAAATAGTGACATCATATGACACTATAGGAATATAGAGTAATAAATAATACATTTCACCATTTAATTAATGCATTAAAATTATGGGGGATTACAACCAATTTTAATGGAAGCCATCATGAGATTCTTTGGAAATATTCTATAACATTTTCTTGTCATTTTTAATTTATGGGTTGTTTTATATATATTTGCTATTGTGTATTATCTTTGTTATCTTTTTCTCATTATATTATGTGTCTTTATTTGACACAAATTGGGATACATGGGTGATGTATTCACTCTCTCATATTATTGCATATTCCTCTATGCTTTATACTTGATGACTTGCACATGTGACTCATTTTATCCACTTGTTATGAACTTACTAGTATATGCGTTATTCATTA
The DNA here is from genome assembly GCA_949130495.1 of Sambucus nigra. NCBI lineage: Eukaryota > Viridiplantae > Streptophyta > Magnoliopsida > Dipsacales > Adoxaceae > Sambucus > Sambucus nigra. Next base: position 649,823,388 of record OX422208.1, read on the forward strand.
TTTATCCTTGTTATGTTATTCTTTTATGCCTTTACCAGAATTTAGGCTTCATTCCTCAAATTGCATATACTATATTTATTTAATTCCAATTGAAATAACTCACTATATGATCGTTGTTAGCACACTTTATTAATTTGCTATTCCTTTACCTTTATTAATTTCGTCAGAAAACTGAGGAGAAAGATTAGATTAAGGAGTAATTGTAGTAATGAACATATATTGACGTGTTTCAAGAGAAACTAAAAGAAAATAGTGTATAGATTCAGGAAATGAAGTACATCGCCCAATAGTGTCTATAACGCTAGATATTTCAATGTTAGCACATGAATACACACCTTTATATGATGAATCAAATTTTATATCATATTAATCACATGTTTTCTATTTAAATTTGTTCATTACATTCATACCATCATATTTATTGTTTACAATGTCAAAGAGCTTAACACGAGCAAAATGACTTCAGAATTCTTGCATTTCAAGATTTATAGTATTTGATAGTCTTTTGCCTTTGTTTGGGCATGTGTCTTAGGTTTCTAGACTTCCTATAAAACGTATAGTCCTCTATTTTTTTTATATATTTTGTCACAGAATAAACAAAAAGGGTTATTGTAAGAGTATACATTATACTCAAGTGCCCCGATACGACTAGACTATCGTGTTGTGTTGACTAAATACTTTTTTAGCATTGTCCTTTATGTTCTTTGTACAAATCTTCATGCATATCATTCATATGCACATCATCATCCTCCATACATACACTTTTATCCCACTATTAAGAAGATAAATGGACACTCAGACTCAAGCTCATTTTAACACACTAGTTCTTCTTTTACAAAATCCTTTTGGTATGTGTTTGTGTGCTTGAGATGCGCCTTTGGACTTTTATATAAAATGGTTCGAGAAATGGTTCGTAGAAATTGTTTGATAGTTCACAAGAGATTTGTGATTGATACATTTAGTAAAGTATTAAATAGGACCACCCATGATATTTAAGTCTAAGTTCTTACTAGATTACACTTGGGAAATCTCAAAAGATTTGTTGGAAAATGATGACCCCCAATTTTTTAAATTTTACAAAAAGTAACATCCTTTTAGATGCGGAATAGAGCTGGCTCAATATAAACAACTTAATTCAATCCAAGTCCTAGGAATCTGCCTAACAAATAATTAATTCATTTATGCAAATTAGGCCAAACCAAATTTTATCCAATAAAATTAATGACTTGAATTAAATTAACTTTTACCCAAATTAAATAGCACCAACTTAAGCATGAGTAGTGATTTAAACCAATTTTACCTTTTTACCTAAGCATGCATATAATGTGATTTTGCAAAAGATAAAATAAACAAATAATCACTACGCCGCGATGTACGAGGAAAAACCCACAACGGGAAAAATGCTCGGATGACCCTAGCCTCAAATCCACTAGGTATGGTTTTATGAGTAAAAGATAGTAAGACTTACACACACTCGACTTTACTCCATCCAAACCCCAACGCTTCTTCTTGTACACACCTCTACCTAGCGGATAACCACAGAGGTCCACCGCGGTCTCAAAATCCACCGATCGAACTTTTAGGAACCCATCAACCACACACGGTTCCTTTCACCGTATGAGAATGCCTCAACAAAACAACGAACTTCTTCTTTATGGGATGTAGAAGTAAACCCAAACGAACTCTTCAACTCGGCAAAGTATACCCGGTGCCAAACACTCCAAGCAAGATACATACATATATATATATATATGGTAACTTGGAATAAAGAAACTATGGGTGTAAACTAAAGTGTTTTTGAAATAATGTTCTTGAAAATGCAAACACTTAAAACATGAACTTTTGAACATGGAAATTTTCTCTCAAAAAGGTGTTTAGAAAATGTCAAAAGTTGATTGTGCAAACTTGGTTCCTGCACATATAAGATCTATCAAGAGTTAGTGGGTAAAAGTAAGTGGTAACATTGGGAAAAACTGATTAAAAGTGCCAAAAAAATTCCAGGCAAAAATCTCGTTCGAACGAGATTTTCGTTCGAACGAAGTCTCGTACGAAGGACACTTATAACCAAGTTCCAGTGGCCAATAGGGAAAATTCGTTGGCAAACTCGTTCGAATGACATTCTCATTCGAACGAAAAACACATTCGAATGACAATATCGAACGAAGTTCCATAATGCTCAAAATTCCCGTTTTAGCCCAGAAACATTATTTTAAAGTTTTAGAGAAACCATATGGAAAAAAAACATCAGTTTCAAACAATATTACACCCAATAAACATTGTTCCAAGGTCACATATATATATATATATATATATATATATATATATATATATATATATATATATATATATATATATATATATATATATATATATATATATATATATAATGCATTCATACCCTAAGATGAATTGGAATGAATGTTGGTGATGTAGAAACATGGCATAATAAACTCGGCTTATGATGAAGCTTTTTAATCTTGGTCGCTACGTCTTCAACTAAAATGTCATAGGCTTGAATAACTACACTTGAACACTATCCTATGACTTAAATGTTTTTTTCCGGAATTGATCCAACATAACATTAAGACTCAATCGGAGACTTGTGTCCTTACAAATCTCCCCTTTTGGCTATTCCGGGACAAAAATCAAAATAAAATACTAAAGGGCCGTCAAGCTCTACTAGACTCAGACATACAACCCAAACTTGACTGAATAACCAAGGATAAATATCTTTGCCGATGAAATTTTCCATTTAGAAGAATTCCTTCACACTTAATCAAACTATCTAACTCATGGGGAATATCAAAATATTAAATGCATGTAAAATAAATGAATACTCCCCCTAAATTAATTCTCCCCTTTATCAACTATGATCTACCTAAGAAGGTCGCGACTCCCCCTAAGTTAAATCTCCCAAACTAAGATACGATTACAAAATGATTAGATACCATTTCTCCCCTATCATTCTCCCCCTTTTTGTGCAGGAATAAACAAAGGTGATAGAATTAATAAAACAAAAGTGCATACAAAGCATAGAACATGAAAGCATATAGGCAACAAAAGAATAAATAATCCATACAAAGAACAAAGGATACCAACTAAGATGCAAGAAAATGATACCAATATGATACATAAAGTATTAATCACGTGATATCAATAAAGAATATAGCAAGATAGATACCGATCATGAAGTAGGAGCATATATGGACTAGAAAGAAAAGGAAAGCAAAGATAAATAGAATACCTCGCATATGAGAACATAATAAATACCATTAATGCACACGCACATATACTAGGTATAAATACCACACATGACACAAAATAAAATAATCTTTTCACACTCGTATGGGAAAAACGTGTCATATGGAAACAGAAGTGTAGGGGTGTGAACTAGTAACAATTAAATTTAGACCCAATATAACCTAAAACATGTTCACGGAGTTCTCAATTGATTTCAAACTTCATCACATTTAAATATAACCTCATGTGACAATATAAATTGAACTCAACGAACAAACATACGCCATGCATACATGCTTGGAATTTTGATGATTCTACAAAGCAATATAGTCATCACATTGAAAGTTACACTTGGATAAACGGACATTGTGGAAACCGCTGATATACCATCCAAACTCCATCAATTTAATTATATTATGTTAATCTTTTGAATGAATAAATCAACTAAACAAAATAGGCCTTGGAAAATATTTTCTTTTAATGCCATTATTCTGTTAGGCATTTGGACCATGTATTAATTTTAGGTCCAAATAAATGGTGGCTTACTCACAAAGGATGATTATTCCTTTTGGAGCCCTTCCCCATGCACATTTATATACATCATTTTTATATATCACACAAATCTCACGTGCAACGGATTTTAACATGCACTAGTCCTTCTAGGTCACATAAAATGTAGATGACATGATTGGTAGGAGAACACCTCACCCAGCTCAAATATACATATGAAGTTATAGTTTCAAGTGAGCTCGTGCATGTGTGAATTGAGGCATATGAAAATAGAATTCATTATATCAACAGAAAATCCAACTACTCCATGTAAGCATGGTAAAGAACATTTTAAGGATTGACAATCTAAACTAAAAGTTCAAGCCACATGGAAACGAAAAAGAAGGGATTCAAACACAAGTATATGACACATAGAGTGTGTCAAACTAAAATACACACACAAAAAAATCCTTTTGAGCTTTTTTTCTTTAATTTTTAACCAAAAATAAAATTATTTACTCAAAAGACACACAAATCATATGTATTATTCATTAATCTTAAATTAATAAAAAATAAAACACAAATGATAAACAAAAAACTTTTGTATTTTTCATTTAATGCAAACTAAAATGAAAGAACTATAATAAAAAAGATAAACAACAATCATAATTCTAGCATGTGATAAAGCATGAAGTGTAGAATAGAAAAATTAATAAGAAGCATACAATTAGCATGATAGAGTAGCATGAAGTAGAAAAGATAATGTATGCAACCAACTAACACATTCAACGTTTAGATTTACCAAGGGAGGTATCGTGTGAAAGTAAATGAGAATAAAAAATCATATCTTGTAAAGCTACCAAGTTGGATCTCCTAACCCAAACTAATGACGAATGATGATCTTGGGGTGTAGGAATCTTGGCTACCTATATTGTCGTACGTTGGGATTTTCTAGGACCTTGTTTAAGATCAATTTTTTTTCCTAAGATGACATTTTTGACCACAATGTGAGCACCTAAAGACTCGGCGAAAAGAATTACCTAAGGAGTGATCTATAACATTGTTCCTAGAAAATTCTCCTAAAACATTGGTTTTTGCTTTATGAATTGATTCATTACATGTATCGAAGCCTAAACCACAAGTGTTATTTTTAATTTGAACCGTTCCTAATATTTTATATAATTTCTCTGAACGACACTCCGAATCAAATTTGACTTTACTAGAGTCATTTAGTTTATTTTCTAAATCTAAAATTTGAGACTCTAATAAAATATTGCGCTCTTCAAACGCGAGAAACTCCTTTTTCAAGGATTCCATTAAACCTTTAAGGCTCTCTCTCTCGTCTTCTACATATTCAATCTTCTCATGAAGAGCTCTCTAACGTGTCCTAAGGTCTTCCACTAACGCTCTCTCATCAATGACCTTAACATGCTCTCTCAAACTATCTTCTAACTTCAAATTTTTTCTTTTCAATTTAATAGATTCTTGAAATAATTCTTAAAATGTAATTTGAAATTCACTCACATCAACGTCATTTTCACTTTCACGCTCTCTTTCTTCTCCACTCTCACTACCATAAAAAATAAGGGAATCATAAACTATGACCTTGGAAGTGTCATGTGTTAAAATTTCATCAATAGGAGAGTGCTCATTATCACTCACATGATTAGCCATAAAAGACATAATGTTGGGATTAGTGGGGGATTCGGGTCCCTCTTCAATATCACTATCACTAAAGGTTGAATTAAAAGAAATTGGTTGCTTACCATCACTCCTTAGTTTAGTGGGGCACTCTTTTGCCCTATGGCCATATCCTTCGCAACCATAACACCTATTTGACTCGTCCCTATTTAAATTTTCATTAAAAGTTTTAGGGATCTTCTAGTCTTTGTCATGCTTATATTTTTCAAATTTCATAAAATAATTTTTAAATTTATCTTTGTTAAATTTAGGAAATTTTCGAGACTTCCTAGTAAACATAGCCATATCTTCCGAGTCACTCTCACTTTCACTCTCTACTACTTGTTTTTCCTCCATTAGAGCTTTCAAAGCAACACCCTTATCTATTTTCTTTTCAGTTTTAGAGGGAAACATGTCTAGTTCATAGGTTTGTAAATAACCTACGAGCTCTTCTAATTTCGTAGAGGCTAAAGTGGGTAAAAAATTTAACATAATCAACTTAGGAATAAATCTACCGGGTAGGGACCTTAAAATTTTCTTTACTACTCAGTTGTTGGGTATTTTCTCTCCCAAATTAAAAGATGAATTAACTCTATCGAAAAGTCTAGCATAAAATTCATCAAATGTTTCTTTTTCAATCATTTTGCTGGTTTCAAATTGAGTGGTGAGGTTTTGGAGCTTAGAAGATTTTTTGACACTAGTTCCTTCATGAGTGAGTTGTAAAATATCCCCAGATTCTTTAGCGGTTTCACACGTCATAATGCGACGAAGTTCATCCGGTGTGACTGCACTAAACAAGGCATTTAAACCAAGGGAATTAAAATTTGCAAGTTTAAATTCATTCTCACTCCATCTATCGATAGGTTTGGGAACAAGTTCATTTTCAACTAATTATATAAGTGGGGACCACCCATTAACGACAGAAAACCAAACCCTTTCATCTAGATACCTAAGTGCCAAACACATACGAGCATTCCAATATGAGTAATTAGAACCATCGAAAATAGGAAATTTTGAAAATGGGGAAAATTCCATTTTTTGTTCAAAAACTTTAAAAGGTTCCTAAACGCAATAATTTAGCGATCCCACTCTGATACCACTTGTTGGAAAATGATGACCCCCAATTTTTTAAATTTGACCAAAAGTAATTTCCTTTTAGATGCGGAATAGAGATGGCTCAACGTAAACAACTTAATTCAATCCAAGTCCTAGGAATTGTCCTAATAAATAACTAATTCATTTATGCAAATTAGGCCAAACCAATTTTTATCCAATAAAATTAATGACTTGAATTAAATTAACTTTTAACCCAATTAAATAGCACCAACTTAAGCATGAGTAGTGATTTAAACCAATTTTATCTTTTTACCTAAGATGCATCTAATGTGATTTTGCAAAAGATAAAATAAACACATAACCACTATGCCGCGATGTACGAGGAAAAATCCATAATGGGAAAAAACCTCAGACGACCCTAGCCTCAAATCCACTAAGTGATGTTTTACAAATACAAGACAGTAAGACTTACAAACACTCGACTTGACTCCATACAAGCCCCAATGCTTTTTCTTCTACACACCTCTACTTAGCGAATAACCACAGAGGTCCATTGCAGTCACGAAATCCACCGATCGAACTTTTAGGAACCCATCAACCACACACGGCGCATTTCACCGTATGAGAATGCCGCAACAGAACAACGGACTTCTTCTTTATGGGATGTAGAAGTAAACCCAAACGAACTCTTTATCTCGGTAGAGTAAACCCGGTGCCAAACACTCCAAGAAATATATATATATATATATATATATATATATATATATGGTAACATGGAATAAACAAACTATGGGTGTAAACTAAAGTGTTTTTGACATAATGTTCTTAAAAATGCAAACACTTAAAACCAGAACTTTTGAACTTGGAAATTTTCTCTCTCAAAATTTTCTCACAAGAAGGTGTTTAGAAAATTTCAAAATTAAAATTTTCAAACTTTGTTCCCGCACATATAACTTCTGTCAAGAGTTAGTGGGTAAAAGTAAGTGGGAACATTGGAAAAAACTTATCAAAACTACCAAAAAAAATCCTGCCAAAAATCTCGTTCGGACGAGATTTTCGTTCGAACGAAGTGTCGTTCGAACGACACTTCTATAACACCCCGCCTAAAATAATAACGGGTGGCCAGCCCTATACTACATTAAATCAGGAGTTTCAGGTGGTCCAGTCTCAACATCAATTGCCGGTACTATATAATATAGGACTAACTACCCGATATCATATAAGCGAGATGTTAAAATAAAATAAAACCTACAACATACCATGACACAACACTATAACACTACGAATAAAGGAAAGAAAGATGCAGGAAAGAACTATGACACATGAAATGCTATAATAAAATGATATAAATAACTACAATAGAATGTGATACAAAAAGTAGACCCGAATAAGCTGTCGGGTCACAGCAAATACAATAACTGAAATAGAATAAATATAAACATGTTATAAATATCCCTTGGGTACAGACCCGATATACAATGAATCTTTCCTAGATTTTTAAAAGTAGGAAGAGACTACCATCAAAGTCCTGCATTAGTCCGCACCTGTCACGGCTCCCAAAACTCTGGATAGAAGGTCATCCGGCATCCATGCGGTAGGACACCTGTAGTAATATATATATATATATATACATATATATATATATATATATATATATATATATATATATATATATATATATATATATATATATATATATATACATGCAGGAGAGAAAAGTAAACGGGTCAGAGCCCCAGTTGTGAAAAATATTTAGCAAGTGCGTTATCCGTGCATAATAAATATCGGTGCAGTTATTTCATAAATAAAGTGGAATCGCACTCTCGTGGAATCCCAACTCACCTCTCATCTAAAGGCGCGCACCTATTCGCGTCCTCAATTTTATTAGTTAAATTACCCCAATTTATTAGGACAACCTAACTTATCATAGGCCTAGCCTATACCCACGAGATCTACCTTCCTATCATAACCCAAGAATCCACCCCTTTCTAAACCCATTTATATTTGTTATTTTTAAACATGTATGCCATGTTAGGCTTAATGGATTCCGGTTTATAATTTATTCAATTATCATTCTTAATACGTTACCCATTTATATTTGGGTTGAAACATATGATTTAATTTCTAATTTAATAAGCATGCAAATTTATTATTGACACAACTTCCCTCCAATTTCAACGCTGCACTGCGTTTCGTGCGTGGGGTGTCTCGCAAAGCGAAATCCAAACAAAGAACAACCCCGTTACACTACTCCTTGTCAACGTCGATCCTGGAGATCCATTATGCCACATATAAATATCGACAAAACTTCTCTCTAATCTCAACAATGTACTACGTTTCGTGCGTGGGGTGTCTCGCAAAGCGAAAGCCAAACAAGGAGCCACCCCATTACACTACTCCTTGACAATGTCGATCCTAGAGATCCATAATGCCACACATAAATATACTACTACTACTAAATTTGTAACTACAAAATGGAAATAACTAAAAATCTCCAATAATATCCTTGGGATGATGTAACCGAAGTATTCCTTAAAAGCAATACATCAACCCCCATTAATCTAGTACATCAAAATCATCCACGATGTACTCCACAAAGTTTCCATACCCTTTTATCTATAGGATATATATAAATGTATATATATATATATATAGGCATTTTATTCTAACCATATATATATATATACAAACCATCATCCAATCCCATGACCATGTATACATACCATATACGATGTACAAAGGCCATGCACATATAAATACCCGGCTATATATAGCGCCGATAAACTGCATCAATGCTATCATCTTCCCAGTGCCTAGCTCATGTAGCAATACTGGGGCCACCATGGTGGGACTAAACGACACCCATCTCGTGGTAAACTCACGCACACGACGTCTCGGGAAGCGGTCATAGCTCCTAACCGGCAATGAGACGAAACATACCCACCACGTCTCATCCAAAAAAAACATATATATATATATATATATATATATATATATATATATATATATATATATATATCATATAATAACACACGGGACGACTATGACCTGGGGAATATCCACACCCTTCTTTTCTAGCCAGGATGCTCACCCTCTACGCGCGCAACTTCCCAATGATAGAATGAGCGGGGTATGCTTAACCAAATAAGTATATATATCATTCACATTCACAATATATATACATCCATATGATCCAATCATATGACCAAATAGTAAACCATCATATACGGTTTAAGTATCCATACCACATATGTTCACAACATAAATATATCCATATTTTCATATCTATATAGATATATAAACATATATTCACATATCTATATATCTATATATATAAACTAGTTCTCGTTCATATGTATAAGATATACAAACCCGGCTATAAGTATACATAAATCCTCAATATACAAGCTGTCACCACAAACTCATATCATTTACCTTGATACGTGAATACAATCCCTCACTTGAAACATATTAAATAATTTTTACTATGATGAATAGTCTCCCAAAATCATATGTATTTGTATATACATATATATTCAACCTTAGGGTTATCACCCAAAATTTTGTGTAGGAATCCATCACTACGCATTTCATCCATATTCAAAAGTACATACATGACTTAACCATAGGTACATACATGACTTAATAGTCTAAAACCTGAAATTATTCCAACCTCATTTCAAGTATTGGAATCTCAATGGTCATATCCCCACAATTACATGTAAACTATCCTAACTAGAATTTATGCTACCACTTATTCTAGTCGATAGTACGATCCCAAACGTTCCCACTTTCACCTATGGTTCAAATAAATCTGAGGAACCCTTACTCCTATTGCGTCATCAATTGTTCCTTAGTTTAAACATTTTTAAGGATATGAGATGAGACCCCTCACTCTTTAAGAGTATGCGACCACTCTCTTCCATTTGGCCCCAAATTGTATCTTAACAATATCCTATCCTTATAAGGATTTGACATAAAGGTCGGCCTAGAAATTTCACAACATACATGGATATTTTCTTCTCCAATTATTCCAAGAATTCCTCACTATCATATACTAAGTGAGAGACCCCCTATAAGTCTCCAAATTATCTCTTAATTCATAAGAGAAAACCTCAAATTAATAAACCCAACCCAAAAGGGGTAGAAATCATCCTAGAAAAACCTCATAAAAAAACTCATCAAGGAGGCCCCTAAGAATAAACTCCAAAAGAAAAGGGAAAGAAAGAAATCCCAAATTTTGGGCTAAAAACAGGGGGCCGGTTGACCGGTCCCAGACCCCCGGTCGTCCGCGGGTCCAAATTTTGCCTACATAGAAATGCAGTAGGCTTTTCCTTTAAGGCGCGGTCGACCGGTCCCCAGACCGCGGTCGACCGGCCATACCATATGCCTTGGCCAATTTTCCATTTTCAGCAGACCCTAAATTCTCAAACACCCAAATTTCATCACCAAGCCCCCAAATCTTTAACCCAATAATATTATTATCAAGAAAACCCAGCCTACATCTTATCCCAACCATTTATATGTCATTAAACCATATAATAACATTGATTTCAAGATTTAAACCCAAAAATCTAGGTTTTGATATTTATACCCAAAAATCCATTCTTTAACCCACAAATTATGAAATGAAATACAAAAATGACTTATTTAGCAAGATTAAACACTTTCCTCAGATTTGTCGGGGTTGGATCGTCCTCAATGTCGCGGTTTTGGGCCGGAATCACCAAGCTTTCTTCCTCTCTCTTCTTTTCTTCTTCTTTATCTTCTTCCTTTCTCTTTCTAGGGTTTTTCTCTCTTTCTCTCAAATGAGAAATGGCTTCATCCGTAAGCCACTAACCCTTTTAAAGCAATAAACCCAATTTAAGTGTTAATACACAATTTAAATGACTCGTTTACACCTATTCAAGTCAAACGGACTTAAAAATATTTCGGAGCCGAAATAAAACTCAATGATAGTCATTTTGACTATCTCGACCCTTCCGGGATCAATGGTACCCTCAAAATCATCATCCGGAATACTTTACAACATCCTATATTTTTGGACTTAAATTTTCAAATTTAAAATTCTCCGGTTTAAATTAAATTTTATTTTCCCAAAATATAATTTTCCCAGTCTCCAAAAATCGTGGGGTGTTACAACTTCTAACGAAGTTCCAGTGGCCAGGAGGGTAAATTCAGTGGCAAACTTATTCGAGAACGATATCCTCGTTCGAACGAAAACTCGTTCAAATGACATTATCGAACAAAAGATCCAGCACGCTTAAAATTCAAGTTTTAGCCCAAAAACTTTATTTTAAAGTTTAAAAGAAACCTTCTTAAAATAAACATCAATTTAAAATAATCTTACACCCAATAAACATTGTTCCAAGATCCTATATAAATATATATATATATATATATACACTCCTACTCTTGTTAGGACTAGTCCGCATTTTAAGAATGCGGACTAGACATGTGTCACCTAGCGGTGAGCCTAGAAAAGAGAGAGAGATTCTAAAATTTAGGCAATATTTTCTAAGCACACCATTAGTTGACACATGTTCGGTCTGCATTCTTAAAATGCGAACTAGTCTGCACAAGAGCATATATATATATATATATATATATATATATATATATATATATATATATATATATTTAATGCATTCATACCTTAGGAGGAATTGGAACTAATGTTGGTGACGTAGAAACAAGGCACAATAAACTCAGCATAAGATGAAGCTTTTTAATCTTGGCTGCTACATCTTCAACTAACACGTCATATGCTTCTATGGATACACTTGAACACTATCCTATGACTTACAATTTTTTGCCTGGAATTGATCCAACACAACATTAAGACTCAATCGGAGACTTGTGTACTTACAACATTTATAAAGGGGTCATATGTTCTTAATCCTGAGGTTTGTGAGGATTGAAATGCCTGAATAATTATTTCTTTGAATATTATGGGAAGGATTCTACAATATTTAATATTAATCTCTATAGATTAGAAAAATAGTTATGTAACTAGCCCTCTGATCATAATTCGAAGGAATCTGCATTCAAGCAAGATCTTAGATTGTTATACCTCCTTGATAAACTTATGAGAATTGATTCAACCAGTAAACTCGGTGGGTAGATTTTATAATCTTGTAGAGTATCAATTAAGTGAAGTCTTAGAATGAAGGAATAAATAAAATGTTGGTTGAAACTGATTTCCAAACAATGCCTCTTTATTTCGAGTGATATTAAGATAATTAAATGGGAGTGCATTAATGATTATTTAATAGAATTTATTGCGATTAAATAATGAAATAATACAGATTACAAGATTTTAATTTGATAATTTCAAGTATAGTGTTGGAAGCCAATTTAATTATTTAGCCACGGACCCAAAATCTCTATAGACATAGTTTATCCCCGACCGATGTTTTATTTAATATTATCTTCTAAAAACTGAAAATGTAAATATTTGTATATAATACAATGAGTTATCTCCCATGTTAAAACATTTGAGTCATGCATTAAGTCGAGCCCAAAAGCTTGATTCATGAGTGATAGTGACTTTGTTATTTACCGATGGAGTTTGTGATTTGCAGACTTGAATATCACTCAGGTTTGAAGTCATCCGTTGTTGAACTTAAAGTATATCCTTTTTCAGAACGGGTAAACTTTGGCTACGAAAACACTCACAAATTTTTAAAATTAATAACATTTTTCTTCAAATTATTTCTTTGAAAAATACTCTTTGAGTAATGTATTTTTTTTTTAGAAAATTTGATCAATTTTATATTTCTAAAATCTCATTTCAACTTTTTTAAGATTTTTTTTGTTGTGTTTCGTGTGGACGACTCACTTTTGGTGTGTGCGAAAAGAAATCGTGTGAATGGCTCATATTTTACTTGTGCACATGACCCTAAGTCAATTTCAATTTGGGGTCAAGCTATCCAAATCTTGTGCATGAAAAAACAATACCATGCGCATATTAGAGATTGAATTTTAAATTTTTATATAAATAACCGTTTTCCATCTAATTGTTTATAACCTTCTCCTTCATTTCAAAATACATAATTTGAGGAGATTTTCATGTTTGAGAGATTCTATTTGCCTCTAACTCAAATTTGAAAATTCAATTGAGATATTGTGAGATTTTTAGACCTACTTTGATATTTGTATATGAGATTTGATGTTTCGATACTTATAATCCTCTTTCTAGATTATTCTTATTTATAGGTTGCTCGGATTGATGGTTTGTCTTCTTTTTATATTATTTCGGTATTTGAGAAAGCAAGATTTTATATTTATAAGGTAAATTCCGACTAATATGCATGTGGGGTGCGCGTGTAAAGACACATATATTTCATCGAGTTTGTTGACACAGTTCCATTTCAAGTGAAATTGAGAATATCGTGCGTGAAACCTATTCAAATAAATTCACAAATTCGAGGAAAAAAACTTTTGGGTAAAACCTTTATTTCATTATAATACTAACAATGATTACAATGAAATTTGCAATAAGTTAACCACATAAAATCCACATAGACCACAACCTAGAGTAAGTAATGAATCAACCGCGGAAGATACACACGAACACGCAGTCTGAATCAGCCTAGGAACACCCTCGAGTACTCCCTATTGGCACGCAGTCGACGTTATTCCAGTACCTCAATCAATCGACACCTAGATTAGCATTAGAGATCTTCTCTATAAGAGAAACTTCAAGAAAGATGTGATGTTGGGTTCCAAAATAATTCACCAAAAGTAATTGAGATTTTTTGAATTGAAAACAAAAGGGATTAAAGCCCTAAAAGTGAGAGGAAAAAATATTCTTCCAAAATAGTTTCCTCTATTGAAAATTCACAAGTCTTCTAAACAAAAACAAAACTGGAAAAAAGAATTTATAGAAAATCTAAAGCGACAGAACACTCGGATGGAATGGAGAGTCGCTCGAACGAGATCTCGCGACTCCGCGCGATAGCACACTATTGCTTGAATGACAGGGCTGGTTGCTCGAACGACCTGATAAAACGTAAATCATTTCTTTTTTATTTAAAACAATTCACCTCAGGACTTAGAAAAATATATGATAAAAAATATCCCAACACTCCAAGTGAAATGATAAGGAATTAAAACACAACATTTACCAAATTCATCTCGTGAAGGCTTGAATGTTGAAGAAATTTTATATTAGGATCCGTCTTGATGCTTGAATGATCTTGAATTACTATTCGACGGTTCTAGCGGTATATATGCCATACTCAATTGTGAACGGACAATAAAGTAATGTCCTTACAAATCTCTCCATATTTTTATGCATGTATCTGAATTATCAAATCAAATAACCTATTCAAATCTAATACCTTCCCATGAACCCAAAACAAAAAAGGTACTAAAGATGTAAGTCTAAAACTTTTGTTAAAAATATTCAACTTTAAAACTTTAAGCCTTTCTCATTAGGGTGTGCAAGATAATGGTCTTCAATCTTTGTACCTACACACATGGGACAAAGCAAATACCTTCGTATTCGACCAAAATAAACAAAGCAAATATCTTCAATCAATCTTTGTACTGAGTTTGAAATGATCTAAGAATCAATCAATCAATAATCGAATCTCCCCCGTAAGGCAAAAGCTCCCTCATAATTCGTTTCCCCCTTTTTTATAAGACCGAAAGAGACAAGGAAATTAATAAACCAAAATAAACATGGAGTTGGCATGACAAATATGCATGGCCAACATGAATCAAACTACACTCATGCAACGAGTAACTCAAAAGCTTCCACAAACTATTTTTATTTTTTAATTTTTCATAAAAAAATGCAAAAATAATTTTACAAAAATCGCACACTATGAATTTACACTAAGCCAACAAAACCATGGATACTAAATGAATGGGTGTGAACATATTCGATAGGAAAATCAAGGTAATCAAACATAATATATGTGTACGATGAATATGTGTACTCCTAATGAACGGATATCAAAATTGTCCTTAGGTGTAAAAAAGTGTTGAATTTAAATGACATCGACTCAATCCATCAATACACCAAAGTCAAGAATGATTGTAAATGCTTTTTCATTATGCTGTCAGTATGTGCAAACCCAATTTTCATTACTTTCCATCCAAACTACCTCATAAATAATAATAATAATTTATTTTTCTTTTGGGGTGGCCCCTTTTTTGCATATTTATCTTTTTATTGCCTTAAAGTTTTTTAGGATCTTTTAAATGGTGACTTTCACGACGAGTTAATTTTTTACTCTCGCAACCATTTCCCGTGATTTACTCATCATATTTTATTTCAATTAATTCCTCACGGTAAACAATTTTTATATGCACTACTTCCATTGTCATGCTTTATCGCATATGATTCATTTTAAAGACATAATTGAGATGACAACACTCCGACCAATATGTGATAAACAAGTACAATAATCAAACAAATTCGTAAAAGTGTTCATTAATAGAATTCATGAGTCAAGCATATAGGTAGTAACAACTAATACATCTCAATGACTCAAAACATTGTAAACCACAAAATTGAAATGATGATGCATATCAAAACACTATCAAACCGTCACATGGATATGGAATTAAATTATGACTCGATCATCCTAAATGTACTTTCATTTACGGTGCAAACAAAATACAAAACTCTTTTTGTCTTTTTCCAAAAAGTTAATGAAAATAAAATCTTTCTTTATTTTTAAAATTTTTTAAAAAACAAAAATCTAATACAAAAAGTACATGTGTCATAACACTAGAGAACATATATCAAGAATCACAGCTAGCATATGACAAATAAGCAAAGACAATCATCGTCTATATGATATAGCAAGATAAGAATCATGTGCAAGGAATCAAGAATCAACTAGTCTAACATCATAGTGCCTCAAAAAGTGATTTCCCTACCCAAATAGATGTATAATGATGCATAGGGGTTTTGAGAACCAATGGAAGACTAGACTTTAACTTCCTAGGACATTTTTGAAGATTGAAACAAAAACACTTAAGGTGACCTTTCCTAACATAATGTGAACATGTGTAAACTGGTGAAACGACACCTATGGGTTGACTTTTTTTAACGACTTTTGGATTTATTGACCCTCTAAAATATATAATGGTCTTGGATTGAACACTCAAAATATGAGAACATGATGAGCCACTACCATTGATACTAACACTACTCGAGACTACCAAATTACTTTTCATCTCCAAAAATTTGGACTTAAGCAAAGAATTATACTCTTCCAATTTTAGGGACTCATTCCCTAAATTTTTAATTATTTATAGAAGGTTATCACGTTCCCCCTTAAAATACTCACACTTATATCTAAGAGACTCTTCACGTGCCACAAACTCACTGATTAAAATATTTTTTTATCATCTTTGGCACAAACACAAATCCTAGAATTTTTAAAGTCCACTAATTCTTTTTTTCTAAAACTAGTACTCCATCATCACCCTCCTTTTTAATCAATTTTAAAACATTATAGTCATGGTCGAAAGAAAAAAATTCTCATGATAAAAACCTCTTTGATTTTGAACCGTTTACAAATGATCCATTGTGGATTTAAAACTAGAATTTTATTTTTTCAAAACTTAATTCTATTAGCAAATGTCCAATTCAAATGATTTATATCATCAAAACTCTAACTCGTGTTATTAAAGAGGGGAATCCGATCACATAAGTGGTCCTTCGAAAAAATTGTAATATTTCACAAAATAGATTTAAAAAAAATAAGTATCACAAAATTTTGCGAAAACAAGGATCACTCAATAACTTATTGTAACACCCCACGACTTTGGAGACTGAGAAATTTAATTTTGGGAAAATTAAATTTAATTAAATTGGAGAATTTTAAAATTTGGGAATTTAAGTCCAAAAATAGAGAATATTTCAAAGTATTCCGGATGATATTTTTTAGGGTACCATCGATCCCGGAAGGGTCGAGATAGTCAAAATGACTGTCATTGGGTTTTATTTCGGCTCCGGAATGTTTTTAAGTTGTTTTGACTTGAATTGGAGTCAACGAGTCATTTAAAGTGTGTATTAACATTTAAAACTGGGTTTGTTGTTTTAAAGGATTTAAGGCTTACGGATCAAGCCTTTCTCATTTAGAGAAAGAGAGAAAAAGCCCTAGAGGGAGAAAGAAGAGAAAGAAGAAGGAAAAGAAGAGAGAGGAAGAAAGCTTGGGATTTTCGGTCCAACCGCAACCTCGAGGATGATCCAACCTCTACAAATCTGAGGCAAGTGTTTAATCTTGCTAAATAGCTATTTGTGTATTGCATTTCATAAATTGTGGGGTAAAGAAATGGATTTTGGGTATTAATGATAAAACCTAGATTTTAGGTTTAAATCTTGAAATCAATGATTAAATATGGATTTAATCGAATAGAAATGTTTGGGATCAACTTTGAGTTGACTTATGGGCTTAAAATCATATATTGTTGAAGGTTTAGGGGTTAGAGAGAGGAAATTAGGGTTTTAAATTCATGGGTTTTGTAGAAACAGATGAACCCTTCAAAAATTGCAGGTCCGAATCGATTCGCCCCCTCAAGCGAATCGATTCGGTTTGGTAAAATTGGCAGGTCTGCATTGACCGAAACGATTTGGACCCCAAGCCGAATCGATTCGGCCTATTGCAGAAGCCCAGGTCTTTGGACCTGAATCGATTCGCCTGGAAGGCCGAATCGATTCGGAAACAAGGCATTTTGAAGTATTTTCTCCATAGTGATTTCAAACCCTTTTTGGTTGGGTTTATTGATTTGGGGGCTTTCTCTTAGGATGTAAAAGATATATTCTTGGAGTCATATAAGGAGTTTCTCACATATTGGGATTTGGGGACCCTTAGGGTAACTTGGGAGAAATGTACCCATGTACGTATTGGAGTTACATACGGATATTGGGGGAAAACTCTTTGAGGTTGAAATTTACCAATTATAGATAAAGGTATATATATATATATATATATATATATGTTTGAGGTTGAGAACTCTTAGAGAGTGAGAGGCCTCCTATCCTTAGAAATATTTAGACTAAGGAATAAATGATAACCCGATAGGGGTAAGGATTCATAAAATACAATTGAACCATAGGTAAAAGTGGGAAACAGCTTGCGGGTGTACTATCGACTAGGATAAGCGGTAGCGTAAATTCTAGTTAGGATAGTTTATACGCAATTATGGGGATATGGCCATTGAGATTCCAATACTTGAAATGAGGATTGGAATAAATTGAGGTTTTAGACTATTAAGTCCTGTTAATGCCTATGGTTAGATAGTACTAAAGATAATTATGTACTTTCACATTTAGAGGTGAAAGGTGTAGTGATGGATTTCTACACAAATTCTTGGGTGATAACCCTAATGTTGAATGTATATGTATAGACATAAACATGTGGTTTTGGGAGACTACTCATCATAGGAAGATGATTGAATATGTTTCAAGTATGGGATTATATTCACGTATCGAGGACTATGTATACTTATAGCCAGTTATATATATATCTTATACATATGAGCGAGAATTAGTTTATATATATATAGATAAGGATATGTGAATATGTGTTGATATATATATATATATACATGTATGTATATAGATATATGGATATCTTCATATTGTGGATATAATATACATGGTATGGATATTTAAACCGTATATGGTGGTTTATTATTTGATCCTATAATTGGATCATATGGATGTATATATATTGTGCATGTGAATAATACATATACTTAATTGGTTAAGCATACCCCGCTCATGCTATCATTGGGAAGTTGCGCGCGTAGAGGGTGAGCATCCTGGCTTATAATGCAGGGTGTGGATATTCCCCAGGTCATAGTCGTCCCTTGTGATTATTATACATATAGATATATATATTTTTGGGATGAGAAGTGGTGGGTATGTTTCGTCTCATTGCCAGTTGGAACTATGACCGCTTCCCGGGACGTCGTGTGCGTGTGTTTACCACGAGATGGGTGTCGTTTAGTCCCACCATGGTGGCCCCAGTATTGCTACGTGAGCCGGGCACTGGGAAGATGATAGCATTGATGCAGTTTATCGGCGATATATATATAGCCGGGTATATTATGTGCATGGCCTTGTACATCATATGTAGTATGTACACTTGGCTATTGGATTGATGATGATATATATATATACGGTTAGAAATAAATACCTATATATATATATATTTATATATATCCTATAGATGAAAGGATATGGACTTTTTGAAGTACATCTTAGATGATTATGGTGTACTAGTTTGATGGGGGTTGATGTATCACACATAAGGTATTATTCGGTTGCATCATCCCAAGGATATCATTGGAGGTTCTTTTATTTTATTTTATTTGTTTTCTTTCTTTCTTTCTTTCTTTAGGAGTTATAGTTAGTAGTAATGGTAGTATTACCTTGTATGTTGAGGATTATGGATCTCTAGGATTGACATTGCCCAGGAGTAGTGTAACGAGGTGGTTCCTTGTTTGGATTTCGCTTTGCGAGACACCTCACGCACGAAACGCAGTGCCATGTCGAGATTTGAGAGAAGTAATTCCATAGGTGGCATCACGGATCTCTGGTCTGGACCTTGTCAGGAGTAGTGTAACGGGGCGGTTCCTTGTTTGGATTTCGCTTTGCGAGACTCCCCACGCACGAAACGTAGTACAATTTTGGGATTAGAGAGAAGTCTTGCCAATATTCCATGTGCATATTATTAAGTATATTCATTCTTACGTTTTTAGCCTATATAGGTATATATATATATATATATATGTATATGTATAGGGGTAATGTTTTATGAATTATGATAATTATAACTCATGAGATTATCAATCGGAATTCATTAAGCCTTTTTTGGCATAATTGTTGTAATCATAATCTAATAGGATTAGAAATGGGTGGATCCTTAGATTATGACGGGAAGGTAGCTCTCGTGGTTATAGGCTAGGCCTGATAAGTTAGGTTGTCCTAAAATCAATGGGGGTAATTTAACTAAAATTCGAGGACGCGATTAGGTGCGCGCCTTTAGATGAGAGGTGAGTTGGGGTTCCACGAGAGTGCGGTCTCACTTTATTTATGAAATTATGTACACCGGTATTTATTATGCACGGTTAACACACTTGCTAAATATTTTACACATTCGGGGCTCTGACCCGTTTACTTCTCCCTCCTTCTTGTATATACATATATATTTCCACAGGTATCCTACCGCAGGGATGCCGGATGACTTTCTATCCAGAGTCTCGGGAGCCGTGACAGGTGCGGACTGTTGTGGGATGTTTCATGTAGCCGCTTCCTACTTCTTTAAAATTTTAGGTAGGATTCATGTTGTATATCGGGTTTGTACCCAAGGGATATTTACATACATGTTTACATTTATTCCATTCAGTTATTGTATTGGCTGTGATCCGACAGCTTATTCGGGTCTACTTTTTGTAGTACATTCGGTTGTAATTAATTGGTTCATTTTATTTATTATAGTTCTTTCCTGCATCTCTCATATTCATTAGTAGTTTTATAGTGTTGGGTTGTGTATGTTGCAAGTTTTAAATTTTTATAACATCTTGCTTATATTATTTCGGGTAGTTAGTCCTATATTATATAGTACCGACAGTTGATGTTGAGACTGGACCATCTGGAATTCCTGATTTAATATAGTATACGGCTGGCCACCCGTTATTATTTTAAGCGGGGTGTTACAGATGGTATCAGAGCATCAGGTTCTAGAGTCCTTAGGATCTGTGCGAGCTTTATGCATTCTTCCGTTAACGTTCTTGACATAAAGCCCTACAACTAGGACTGTTGTGTTCATTGCGTTGTTTTCTTCTGTGAAGTATATTCACTTGATTGGCGTTCTGATAACAATTGCTCTTGTTTCGTTTCAGACGTCGCCTAGATTTGGTCGTCGAGGAAGGATAGGATTAGAAGTACAATACCCATAGTATATTTTGGGTACGCTTCAATCGGGGGTATTTGTCTTCCCCGGTTTTGGAGGAGTTATTGAGGAGATTTCTAGCAGTGGTTCGAGGTGATTTATCGGCAGTTGAGTAAGGAAGGAAATTTACTCGAATTGCGAATCTTGGTCCTAGTAAGGTAAACCCGAGGAGAGGCATGTAGTGTAGTTCTTGGGAGGTTTAGATTGAGAATCTGTTAACCTTAGTTAGGAAACCTAATGTTGGTGACTTTTACCGAGGTGAGGTTGGTGTAGTTGTCCCAATATTAGGAGTATCGCCTTCTAAGATGAGGGATAATGCCTTTGGAGACTAAGTTTCATTGTGTAGGACTGAGGGAGTTTTTGGTTGTCGCCATCGTGTTTATCCTTCAATATGGTTAGGAAGGATTTTGAGGAAGATGTTTCTCTTGTGAAGAAATAGGTTTAGGGATAATGATTTTCCTGGAAGGAGTTGAGGACCCTGAGTTGAGATTCTAGGGTGAGGGGAAACCATTAGGTTATGGAATTGCAAGGTAGAATACCTTTCTTTGAGTTTAAGTTACGCTTTGTGTGATAGTGGGAATGTCGCGTGTGAGGTGTGATGAGTAGCTAGCCGCTATACCGCTAGGGGGTATGGAATTTTCCTAGAGAAGGAAGTGAGCAAGTGTGGCCTTGGTATGGCATCTCGGGAGATGATACATCTTTTCGTAACGAGATAATAGGGAAGTTTTAGAATCCCAATGAGGGAAGGATTTATTTTTATATAAAGGTGTTAATATGATGTATAGGAATTTCATAACTGAGAGGTTCAGAGTTTGGTAGATTTGTGAGGAGCGGATAGTTTAGCTCATAGTTGTGCTAGTTTTGAGAACTAGGTATTGGCTAGAGTATTGTATTAATTGAGGCCTTGTGTTTTAAACATAAGGTGTTTGTTTGGCGTGTCGAAAGACGCGGAAAATATTTATATCGTATTATTGTATAGGCCCTCGGGCAATATCAAAAATATGAGAAAATCTTTTTATAAAACCTTAACCCTGGTTCAACTAATCTCAATCCCCGACCCAGCTACGCAGTAGTGTATTAGGAGGGTTCCTTGTTTGGATTTCGCTTGCGAGACCTCCCCCGCACGAAGGTGGCTAGCGTCAGGAATTGAGGAGAGTTCAACCAGTGGAGATTTTCAAACTTTTATATATTTAATATATTATTATAGATTATATTACCGAGGGTTATCTTACAATTTGAGGCTAATGGAGCCTGATTAGGATTTTACGAGTGGAAACTCGGGTACGGGGTGTATGGGCGCCCTGGGTAGCTAGTTGATTTTAAGGATCGGTAAGGATCTATATAGCTCGACGTGAGGACTAGAAAGGATCGACTTAGTGATCTTGAGGATTGATGTAGGGACTAGATGATATTGATGTCCTAGGCTAATCTTAAATTTTGGGGACGAAATTCTTGTAAGGGGGGGGGGGAGATTGTAACACCCCACGACTTTGGAGACTGAGAAATTTAATTTTGGGAAAATTAAATTTAATTAAATTGGAGAATTTTAAAATTTGGGAATTTAAGTCCAAAAATAGAGAATATTTCAAAGTATTCCGGATGATATTTTTGAGGGTACCATCGATCCCGGAAGGGTCGAGATAGTCAAAATGACTGTCATTGGGTTTTATTTCGGCTCCGGAATGTTTTTAAGTTGTTTTGACTTGAATTGGAGTCAACGAGTCATTTAAAGTGTGTATTAACATTTAAAACTGGGTTTGTTGTTTTAAAGGATTTAAGGCTTACGGATCAAGCCTTTATCATTTAGAGAAAGAGAAAAAAAGCCCTAGAGGGAGAAAGAAGAGAAAGAAGAAGGAAAAGAAGAGAGAGAGGAAGAAAGCTTGGGATTTCCGGCCCAACCGCAACCTCGAGGATGATCCAACCTCTACAAATTTGAGGCAAGTGTTTAATCTTGCTAAATAGCTATTTGTGTATTTCATTTCATAAATTGTGGGGTAAAGAAATGGATTTTGGGTATTAATGTCAAAACCTAGATTTTAGGTTTAAATCTTGAAATCAATGATTAAATATGGATTTAATGGAATAGAAATGTTTGGGATCAACTTTGAGTTGACTTATGGGCTTAAAATCATATATTGTTGA